>JASAUF010000386.1:0-1480000 GCA_030180095.1 Magnolia changhungtana | reverse complement strand
CTCTATGATTTTACATATTTTCCTCTAATTTCGAATTTGGGGAAAATGGAAGAATTTGGAGAAAATCCTTTCTTTTCTTTTTTTCCGATTTCATTCATTTAACTTGCAATTAGAGTGCGGAATGAGAATGCTTGGAGGCAAAGCTATAGATTAACAAAACTTTTTGAAAAAACTAATTAAAATATTATAAAATAATAAAAAGTAAATTTTTGAAAGAAAAAAAATTACATTGATCATATGTTATTTATGCCTTATGTTTAGGTATTAATGAGTGTGTGCTGATCTTAACATCAGCCACACTCATTTATTTATTTTTTAAAATAATTTTCTAAATTATTAGAAATAATTAACATATATATATATATATATATTAAATGCACTATGCATTGTAAAATATACTTGGCTTTTGAATGTATTGGTTGTGTTTTCGTATATATCATATACGATTTATAAATTATATGAACTGATTTTAAATACAGTTACATCACTTTTCTCAGACAGCATATAGTTTAGAACCCTATACAAAGCAAACTTATTATGTGTACTTGTTTTCTGTGATCCTTTGAGTTCCAAATGTGTATTGTCTTTTTTAACATCCCCTAAAGTTTCATTGAAAAATTCAACTAATTCCCAATGTTTCCCAAAAACAACGATACATTATGCGATACATGTGATATTTCCCATGCAATATATGATATGTTTCCGTATCCTAAGGTTGCAATACATACGTTAATACCAATATTGAAAACACTAATTGGGATGAGTCGTTTTTAGTTCACTTGTGGATTTGATGTTATGAAGTCTCCTAGGGAGGATTAGTCTTAGAGTTCTCCAACTGAATCTACCTGATTGGAAGATGTAGATTGGATTTCCTCAATAGGAGGAAGCATGGTAATTCAATAGACTTCATTACCACCATAACATAAGAGATATTGGAGTTTCTTTATAACTAAGATTTCCCAAGGATGGAGGAAAAGCTACAATGTACAAAAGGTATTATTAGCAAGGGAAGATCATATTTCAAAACCTGACAAAGGACTAGAAATGAGAAAATTTTAGAACAAATAGGGGGAAAAGTGCATGATAAGAAGGTAGCAAGGCTAAACTTAAGGCATATGACGATCTCTACAATAGATTGGGGGCAAAAGAAGGTGAGAAAGAATGACTTCAGACTTGCAAAACTGAGAGAGTGGAAGGGTGAACTTGGATCATATTAGATCAGAGCGACAGCCATTAAATATTGGTTGCTGATGATGAGATAAATGAGAGATGGAGAAGCTATTTCTAAAACCTATTAAATGACAACTACTCTGAGAGCATAAGGATAGGAGGAATCATAAATTCAAACAATGCTGGAGACCATAAAACTTTCATAAGTTTAGGATCTTTGAAGTAAAAGAAGCTTTGAGAAAGATAATGACAAGAAAGGGAGGTTTAGAAGTTGCATCGGAGATGCTGGTTTATTTTTGTTGACAAAGTTGTTCGACAAGATTGAAAGAAAAAATGCTAGATGAATGGGGGAAAAGTACATTGATACCTATTTAAAAGAATAAAGGAGACATACACAGCTGCACTAATGGTCTTGGGGTTAACTTAATAATCATACTAAGAAATTCCGGGAGAGTGATTGAACGAAAGTTAAAAGTGTGAGATGAATGTATCAGAAAATCAGTTTTAATTTATGCCAAGAAGGTCAACAATTAAGACTATTTTCCTACTTAGACAACTGATGGAAAAATGTAAGGAGAGGAGGAAGGACCTCCACATGGTCTTTATTGATTTTAGAGAGCATACAATAAAGTCCCTAGAGAGTTAATAAGGTGGAACTTGGGACAAAAAAGAGTCCCAAGAGGATATACTGACATGATTAAAGATATGTATGAGGAAGCAGTAGTAAATGTGAGGACGCAAGTTTCCAATTATTGTAGGCTTACAATAGGGGTTGCTATTGAGATTGTATCTTTTTAAATTAGTTGTAGACAAGCTAACGAGTCATTTACAAGCAAAGGTTGGTGTATGTTGTTTGCAGATGATGTAGCTTTGACGAGACGGGGGAGGGCATAAACACAATGCTAGTACTATGGAGGGATGTCAAATAATCTAAATGTTTTAGTCGGATTAAGAATTTTTAAACATTGGTCTAAAAATCTATTAAAAAATAGTCGGAGTAAAATATACTGAATAAAATTTAGCAACAATGCGATCAAAAATGAGGAATAATTTAAGATTGTTGATAAACATTTTCAATATCTCGGGTGGATAATTCATGCAAGTGGAGGGATTGAGAAGGCTGTTGAAGTAGTGATTTGCCTCTTGAGTTTTATTTGATTGTCAAATACCAATCAAACTAAAGGGAAAATTTTATAGGACAGCTACAAGGCCAGCCATGCTTCTAGGGGACATAATGTTGGAAATGAAGGAAAAACATGCTCATAGGATGAGTGTAGCTGAAATAAGGATGTTGAGATGGATGAATAGCAAAACAAGGAAAGAATTAGAAATGAATGTGTTGGGGGAACTTAAGAGAAAGGAGAAGGCCTGAAAGGATGTGGATGAGGTAGCAAGAAAAGTCCTAGCCTTCTATTTTAGCTGACATGATCCGTGATAGAGTAGAATGGAAAAAACAAGATTCACGTAGCTGATCCAAATTAGTTGGGATACGATAAGGCTTAGATAATGATGATGAAAAGGGATACGCCCAAATGGCAAGGTTAATATTGCATTTCTTTTCATCTAATTTGAATTTGCTAGTAGTTCTTGAAAATTAAATAAAATAAAATAAATAAAATAAAAAATCGATGAGCTAATCATACAACTGGTGCAACTTTTAGCTGATGGGTGTGGAACAGTTCTCATTCATTATCATTTCATTGAACATTCAAAGGCCATGGATCGAATGGATAGGTTCATCTCATTACTAAGATCTTTAGTAAAAGGGACCGCATAATTGTCAACCCTCGATCTCGTGATATGCAAAGCATAGAATTTTCAGCTTACAAGTGTAGCCCATTGTTTAGCAATCCAGACCATTGGTGAGTTGAGCACCTTCATGGGTGTTCAAGAATCTCCTCAATAGCACAATCTTATCCGTTAAATGCTGCTGCAAATAGACGGTCAAGAAGAGAAGATTTCGGGGGCATGGTCGATCCACAGGGACCACAGCAGGATGCAACAAATCAACACCAACCACAGAAGAATGCATCAGATTGACAGTTGGGATCACTGAACCATAGGCCCACTTATATAAACAGAGAAACAAGTTTGCTGTTTGAGCTGGCTGCAATTTACTTTAGTGTGGCAAACATCCAATGCCCATAAGATAAGCATATGATCAATCTAGACCTTACAACATTCCTATTGTGGATGGAAGATAGCTCAAAAATCAACTGGGTCATCACCAGATGACTTAAGCTTTGGGCTGAGAGTTTATTTTAATGGGCCTCAACATGACAGCGCATATGACAAAAATCTCTCTCAATGGAAGATCCTAGCCATCAAATATATTTTTTGGGTTGAATGTGGGTAAACCATCAGATGTATTTTATTTCTCGATCGCCTATTTGCTGGCCACAAATTGAAGGGTCACAAAATTTCCAAATGGGTATTTTTGGTGCATGGCCCATCTACATTGGGGCCAAACCATGAACAATTTGGATCACTGAACCACGGTGGCCCCATACTACAACCATCGATTTGTAGGCCACAAATCTAAAGGCTACATTGTCCTATTGGTGCGATTTTTCACTCATGGTCCACCGAAAAATGAGATTCAACAGATCAACGGTCTGGATTACCGAATCATATGCCCCACTTGCCACATATATACACGAGAGCATACAGTGCTTAACCTGGGGGTCAATTATAACAATATTCCACTAAGCAGAGAGTAGAGTTTATGGTCTTTATTACTTTTCGGTTTAGGAGCTAAGATGTGCGTTTATCACAATTTTGTAAATTGCAGCCCACTATCCCCTCACCACATAGCATAGGTATGCATCAATCCAGACCGTCCAAATCATTAATCCTATTGCGTATAGTGGCCAGCCCATAAATCACATGGATCAGTTGGTCCACTACCATCCGATTTCACCCATTAAATTTCGGACTATTTGATGGCCACCAACTGAACAATTAGGAATAGAATGCTCCGATCAGTATTTTGTCAGGATCTGAAAAACCACTATTTGAACCGTCACGATTGGGAAATGCATGCCACGTGTACGGTGGATTAATTCACCACAATGGAGAAGTCTATCCTTTCTCTTCCTAAAAACTCACAGGGAAATCGCAAATGCCATAAAGCTAACGTTACTCTACCATGCCTGAGGTTTGTTAATAATTACAGAATCCCGTGGGAGCCGTATACAACCACACGCGGACAATGTGTCTGTCACAACGTGACACGTGTGTAAGATCTGAGCTTTTCATCAGATAAGCTACACTGTCAAGATTTTCTATCTCAAAATAAATCTATTTTAAACCTCAGGTGGGCCACAGCATATCAAAACAAACGAACGGCTAGAGAAAAATAACCGTCAATTTACATTGTAAGTTGTGGCCCATCTGATGAGTCAATTATCTGATATTTAAAGGAAGAAAATCTAAGCATTATTTCAAACCTTATGGAAAGTTCAGATCTCACACACGTGTTACTTCTTCGCACGAGTGCCCGCGTGTGGATGTGTGCGGATCTACACGTATGTGAATTAGCAAACCTCCAAAAGCTGGGGTTTATGGTTTATACTGTGAAATGAAAATCTTTTATTTTCCAAAAAAGGCTCTAAATTAAAAGATTTAACGGTAAAATGAAGGAAGTGATCTAGTAATTCTATTCATTTGCGGGGATAGTTTGGTAACAGTAGTTCAAGGCGCTGATAGAAAAAGAAAAATGGAAATATATTAAATGACCAAATTGCCCTTGGTGGGGTTTCTGGGATATGTCTGTATGCAAAAAGGAAGAAAGAAGGAAAGGGATTGGAGAGAGATCTGACCTTGGACGCCAGAATGATAGATGCCGAGGCCGATCCAGTAAGCGTAGCCGTTGATCGGCGTGAGATCGTAGACGTTGAGATAGACTGGGACAGATCCTGCCTTCTGCTTGCTCGAAGAAATTCCTCTAACGAACATTTCCTTGGAGGGGAATGTATTTTCTCGAGAAGGAGAGAGAATTCGAAGAGTATTGTCTGGAAATGAGCGAGCGATAGAGAGAGATTGGAAAAGGGCTTTCTCGGAAGAAGAAAAGGAGGGGCTTTTCGGGAAAAAAAAATAAAGAATTTCACATGTCTGCTTTTAGTGCTTTTTGCTTTTTCTAAATAGAAATGTTGCGGCGATTCGCGCGGGGAGAGTATTTTAAAGTGGAGATATTTGCTACTCTGTACAGTGAGATGATTGATACGCGGGCAGTCAGAAATTACATATTTGGGATAGTTAGCTGAAAATAAAATTTCTAATTTGTGGGACCCACTGTAGATATATTTTATGTCAAAAATTGGATCGGGTGAATAACTCTAACCTCTGATTCATGGACATTTGTTTTCTCGGTTCAGGTCTTTCATTACTTCTTGTTTCATCAGTCCGTTAAATGTCTTCCAACGGTAAATTAAATGTCTTCCAACGGTAAATAAAAATAGCCAGACTAGTGTGATTTATCATTTAAGGATATCAGAATTTTAACTCACCATTTGGACGGTTCAGATTGAGTTATTTATATTTAGTGCCCGTGATTTTTTGGTACCCGCATGTCAAGCATCACATTATGCTAGATTATCAAAGTTTCTATCATAATTAAAGTGTAGGCTATCGGTCTAGATGGCCCTGTATTATGGCATGGTTGTGGCAAGAGTTCGTAATCTTTAAACTATTTTTTCATTTTTTGGAGGACTAAAATGCCAATATGCCACAATTATCCCCGTGACTTTCGTCTCGAAAAAACTAAAAGGTACTTTAAGAAGGGAACATGGGCTCCACCAAAAACTAAAATTTAGCCCATCTATTATCCAACCTAATCTATTTATTTTAATTAAATAGTAGTGAACCCATAAAAGAGTTTTTCCAGTTTTTTGTTTAAAGCTTTCTGTATGCCACAATTACACGAACGTTGTTCATTAATTTTGAACTATTTTCTTCGATGTGATACATCTGTGATGGTTTTTTCCCTCAAATTTGAATCGATAACATGAAATTAAAACCTCTTACATGTGGACGGATTAGATTTGTTTCACCATAACCCAGTGGGCCCTATGTAAGATGTGAATAGGTTTAAAGTGTGGGACCCTTGCAGCACGAAGCCATTTGGCCATTTCCTTCTTCCTTCGTTAATTTTTTTCACGGGAGGGAGGAGGGCATAAAAGGGGGATGGTGTTTTTGGTTCCCTTCCTTCTTACTTCTTCATTTTTCCTTCATTCATTTTTCTTCATTAGTTTCCTTTATAGTTGTTTTTTGAGTTTTTCTATTCGGTATAAATGTTAGGAGTTTGTGAAAGAGAAGAGGGTTTAGAAGAATGTTGTAATTGATGATTTTTTATAATGGAATGATGTTATAATAAATGAATTTCGTAATTGAATAATCTTGTAAATGATTAATGGAATGACTATTGTAATGGACGAATTTTTATAATGGAAAAATGTTGAAATCGAAGTATATTATAATGTATAAATGTTGTATGGTGGATCTGATGGGGTTTTTCCTCCTCAGAAAGAGGAGAGAGCAGAGTTACTCGACCAGTCAAGCTGCTTGACTAGTTGAGTGGGCCACTTGACTGGTCGAGTGGTGCTCAACTCAAAGTACAGCAAGCAATGGGTTTCGGATCTCCGAGGTGCTCGACCAGTTGAGGGAGGTGCTCTACCGGTCGAGTTGGCCACTCGACTGGTCGAGGACCCTGCTCGACCAATCGAGGTTACGCAAATTTGAGTCCGGATTTTGTGCGGACTGTGGAAATTCGAAGCGGTTTCGCAAGAGGTGCAAAAGGAAGTTATCTAAACTATAAATATGGGTTCCTAGGGCTTTTCTAGGGAATGCAATGGAGTTTCCTAAAGCTTTGCAAGGGTTTGCTAAAGGGTTTAGGGTTATCAAAGGTGTGTGAGAAAGAGAGAAAGAGAGAGAGGAAGCTTGTGGAAGAGAGGTTCTGCTCGTAAAGGTGATCTACTGTGCACTCGACATCTCAGCGCTTTTACGTCCTCATAATCGGTGAGATCTCTCCGTTATTCTTTATTCTCTTATTGTTCATCCACTCATGCGTGAGTGAAGAAGGTTTGATCCAAGCGGTGTGTGCTTGTGATCGGTTGTAACATTCTACTTCATAGTGAATTATTGATCTGGACTAAGTCCCGTGGTTTTTACCTCTTTGAGGGTTTTTCACGTAAAAATCTTGTGTAGTGTGGTTTATGCTTTGATTTATTTCATTGCTTTATTATCCCATAATTCTGGTGTTTTGGGGAGGCTAGATCCTAAAGTTTTGTGCAATGGCCCCCAACAAAGTGGTCTCAAGCGTTCAGGTTGGTTGACCGAGGTGGGATCGGTTCTTAATTATGGAAGGTGGCTTATCACGGATGATCAGTCTTAATGGTTCTAACTAGACCATATAGAAGGCTAAGATAGAGGACTTGCTTTATTGCAAGGAATTGTGTTCTCCAATTCAAGGCATATCAGCAAAGTCAAAGGATATGTCAGATGATGATTGGAAAAAGTTGAACCGAAAGGCGGTGGGGTTTATTAAATAATGGTTGGACGATTCCGTATTCCACCATGTGTCTATGGAAACCTCAACCGCTAACTTATGGTTGAAATTGCAAGAGCTGTATGAGATGAAGACAACGGACAATAAGATTTTTCTGATAAGACGACTTGTGAATCTCAAGTTCAAAGATGGTGGTTCTGTGGCTGAGCACATGAATGAAGTAAGCAATATATTGAATGATTGCTTGCCTCCAAGTGCAGAGGTTCATAAGTAATATCCTATGAATACAGGGTCGTTCCCATAGGGAGATGAATTGCGAGAAGGAGAAAATCAAATGCAAAACCAACTAAGTAATAAAAACTAAACTGATGATTTGATTTTGGAATTTTTGAATGGATGTAATTCAACTGAATTAAATTAACATCTAAGCTTCAAAGTTCCACACAAAGGTTAATGTTCAAAAATCATGATGACTTGGATAACATAAGTAGGATCTGAGCACTATGGTCAGCCTAGTCGAAAAATAAAACAGTTTAAATATTTTAATAAATAATATAAAATATTAGAAAATAATGAATTTGCATCATTGATATATATTCTCAAGCGTTTTAAGAATTCAATATCAATGAGATAATGAAAATCAAATAAATATAACAGGTTGAGAACCTCTCCTATCTAAGAAATCTGATTGATTCAGGGTAAGCCTATCCATCAATGTGGATCTCATATGATGAAAACATCTGGATCTCACAAGAGGATCGAAAACAAAACCTAAATAATAAATAACATGCATATACCATTCTTCTCATCATTAAAGCAATCAATCATCATAACTTAAAGAATTATTAAACTCATGTGCTTCCCTTTTAGCTTGGGCTAGAAGGAACTTAGAAAGATATAATTAAAATAAGAAAGAAAAAACAAGAAGAAAGAAATAAATGCAAATAGAAATGATCTTTTAAAAATATATATAACTTATAGAACTTTAATAAAATTAAAAACTTTTTAAAAACCCTAATTCTTAGTTTGGGATACTTTGAATGATACTTAGGAATGTCCTAGGAAGCCCTATTTATAAGTAGGGAACTCCAATTTTCGTACAAAGTTGAAAAACCCTAGAAACCGCTTTAAATGTACGCAGTTTTCCAAAATAGACTTCTCGCTGCACAGTTTGTTTAAAATAGATTTTCTACTGCGTAGTTTTTCAAAATAAACCTCAGAGCTTCAGAATATACTTTTTCAGGACAATTTCAGGATTCTTCACTTCAAATCTTCAATTTTCTTTATTCTTCACTTAGTTTTTTTTTATATTTGGCATGTGAATTCTTAAATCTTGGTCTCCTAAGATTCATCCCTTGCCTTGGTGATTTTTTAGCATCAAATTCATGCTTTTAACACCATTTTTCAATCCAAGCACTTAAATTCACCTTGCAACACATACATGAGTAAAATAGAATATTAAGCGGATTCGTGTTCATAAAACCAAGATATAAATGGGGGAAATTATGCAATATTTAAGTCCCAACATTAAACCAGCTCTCCGCTATGAAGATGGTCCTGGACAATGAATTACAGGCTTTACTATTACTTAGCTCATTGCCTGATAGTTGAGAAACATTAGTGGTGTCTCTAAGTAACTCCACGTCAGACAAAAAGGTGTCCATGGAACAGGTAACCAGTTGTCTCTTCAATGAGAAGACAAGGAGAAAGTCACAGGGGTCCACTCAGTAAGAGGCCCTTGTGACACAAAAACAGGGTAGAGGAAAGAAGAGAAAGGGTGAGAAGGCCCGAGATAAATCAAGAGGCAAGTCGAGTACCAAGAAGGATATTGAATGCTGGAATTGTGGCAAGAAAGGCTACTATAAGCATGAATGTCGTAAGAATAAGAACGACGAGAAAGGAAAGGGAAAGGAGAAGGAAGATGAATCAGATTCCATTGCGGTCGCTTCAGATAGTAATGTTATAGTTATTCTTTCAGCAGATCATAATGTTTGTCCCATAACTACGAGTCAAGACACTGACTGGGTGATAGACTCGGGAGCCTTGTTTCATGCGACTCCACATAGGAATTTCTTCACAAGCTATAAGTTGGGTAACTATGGGACTGTGAAGATGAAAAATTCTGGCATATCGAAAATCATAGGGGTCGGTGATATTTGTGTGAAGATCGATGTGGGCTGCACATTTGTTCTTAGGGATGTGAGGCATATCCCAAACATTCACCTCGACTTGATGTTGATGGGGCTGGATGATGATGGCTATAAAAGTCGTTTTACTGGTGGGCGCTAGAAGTTCATCAAGGGTTCGTTGATCACAGTCAGAGGAAAGAAGTGTTGCACCCTTTACAAGGCATGTGTCAGTGTGTAAAAGGGTGGGTTGAACGTAGTGGAAGATTCAGCTATTGATATGTGGCACAGGCGTTTAGGCCACATGAGTGAAAAAGGACTTCAAGTACTAGCGAGGAAGCGGCTCCTTCTATACGTGACAGGTATACCTCTCAAAACCTGTATTGATTGTTTATCAGGGAAATAACATAAAGTTTCATTTATTAAATCTTTTTCTCATATTAATAAAGTACATGCATTAGATTTGGTTTATTCTGATGTTTGTGGTCCTATGAGAACAAAAACCTTGGGTGGGGCATTGTATTTTGTCACTTTTATAAATGATGCATCTAGGAGGGTTTGGGTTTATGCTTTGAAATCCAAGGACGAGGTCTTTGGTGTATTTAAATTGTTTCATACTATGATCGAGAGAGAGATAGGTAGATCATTGAAGTACATCCGCACTGACAATAGTGGTGAATACATCGGTGACTTTCATGAGTATTGCAAGTCCCTTGGTATACGGCATGAACAAACGGTTCCCAAGATCCCCCAGCATAATGATGTGGCTGAGCGAATAAATCGCACCATTATAAAGAGAATCAGATGCATGTTATCTTATGCGAAGTTTTCCAAGACGTTATGTGGAGAAGCAATACACACGACAGTGTATTTAATAAACAGGTCTCCATCAGCCCCGTTGAATGGAGAAGTACTTGAGAAGGTGCGGACTAGACAGGACCCATCGTACAGTCATCTCAGGGTGTTTAGATGCAGAGCATCCATTCACATACCAAAGGATGAGAGGTCCAAGCTTGATATGAAGATCAGGCAGTATGTATAGAATAAGCTCGTCAGGAGCAAAAATGTGGTATTTTTTGAAGATCAATGTACAGAAGACATTTATAAGCTAGAGAAGAACCGGCCTAGTTCAGTTGAGCTAGAGAACATGGATCCGGTAACTCCTCTCGTGGTGCCTGATGACGAGGGAGTACAACAAGGTGCAGAGGACAAGGGAGTTCCTACAGAAGATGGACCGGGAGAGCAGCCCCCACCTGATCCACCTGTTAAGCCACAGGTGAGGAGGTCATCTAGAGATAGACAGTCGTCCAAGAAGTACTCGCCACATGAGTATATTATGCTGACTGATGGGGGAGAGTCAAAAGATTATTCCGAGACACTAGCCGACGAGTATAAGGGAGAGTGGTTGAAAGCTATGCAAGAGGAGATGGAATCCTTGCATAGGAACCACACCTATGACATGGTGAAATTGCCTACGGGTAAGAAGCTCTGAGCAACAAGTGGGTGTTCAGAAAGAAGATTGAGCAGAAGAATTCACAGATGAGGTTTAAGGCTAGACTTGTGGTGAAAGGGTTCGGTTAGAGGAAAGGTATAAACTTCGAGGAGATATTCTCACCAGTGGTAAAGATGACATCCATACGAGTGTTGCTTGGGTTGGCAGCTAGCATGGATCTGGAGATAGAGCAGTTAGATGTTAAAACTGTCTTTCTCCATGGTGACCTGGAAGAAGAGATTTATATGCATAAACCAGAGGGGTTCGAAGTCAAGGGTAAAGAACATATGGTGTGTAGGCTAAGGAAGAGCTTATATGGGCTGAAACAAGCTCTACGGCAATGATATAAGAAGTTCGACTCATTTATTTTAAAGCATAGATATGACAAAACGGAGTTGGACCACTGTGTGTTCACGCGCAAGTTCTCATATGGTGATTTCTTAGTTCTATTGTTATATGTTGATGACATGCTCATCTTGGGAAAAGACATCAAGAAGATTGACAGGATGAAACAGGAGTTGGGTAAGTTGTTCGCGATGACAAACTTCAGCCTAGCTAAGCAGATCCTAGGAATGGAGATAACCCATAACAGAAGTAGTAGGACGCTTTGGCTGTCACAAGAGCAGTATATTGAGAAAGTCCTAGAGCGGTTCAATATAAATGCAGTGAAGCTGGTCAGTACTCCACTGGATGGTCACTTCAGATTGAGCGACAGGTATTGTCCCAAGACGAAGGCAAAGGTGGATGAGATGCAGAAGATACCCTACGCATCAGCAGTAGGAAGTTTAATATATGTTATGGTGTGTACACGCCCAGACATAGTATATACGGTTGGTGTTGTCAGCCGATATCTTGTCAATCCTGGCAAAGAACATTGAGCGACGGTGAAATGGATATTATGGTATCTAAGAGGCTCATCCAGGTTAAGCCTATGCTACGGTGACGGAAAACCTGTGTTGGAAGGCTACACAGATGCAGATATGGCAGATGACATAGATTCCAAGAAGTCTACATCGAGGTTCATGTTCACTTTTACAGGGGGAGCGATCTCTTGGCAGAGCAAGCTACAGAAAGTCGTAGCATTGTCGACGACAGAGGCCAAGTACACGGTCACAAATGCATGTAAAGAGATGCTTTAAATGAAGAGGTTCCTACAGGAACTTAGCCTGAAGTAGGAGTAGCACGTGGTCTACGATAGTCAAAGTGTTATGCACTTGAAAAAGAATCCAAGTCAGCACTCCAAGTCGAAGCACACAGAGATTTGGTATCACTGGATTAGGGATACTTTGGAATATAAGGTGTTACAGCTTGAGAAGGTCTACACGGACGATAATAGGTCAAACATGATGACCAAGGCATTGCTCAAGGGCAAGTTTGAGGTTTGTAGAAACCTAGCTGGCTTAAAAAAGGTGAACTCCTCCTGAGTCAGAAAAGGAAGAGATTTGATGGGATTTTTCCTCCTCAGAAAGAGGAGAGAGCAGAGTTGTTCAACCGGTCGAGTAAGCTACTCGACTGGTCAAGTGGGCCACTCGACCGGTTGAGTGATGCTCGACTCAAAGTACAGCGAGCAATAGGTTTCGGATCTCCGAGGTGCTCGACCAGTCAAGGGATGTGCTTGACCAGTAGAGTAGGCCGCTCGACCGGTCGAGGACCCTGCTCGACCAGTCGAGGTTACGCAGATTTGAGTCCGTATTTTATGCGAACTGCGGAAATTTGAGGTGGTTTCGCAAGAGGTACGAAAGGGAGTTGCCTAAACTATAAATATGAGTTCCTAGGGCTTTTCTAGGGAATACAAGGGAGTTTCCTAAAGCTTTGCAAGGGTTTGCTAAAGGGTTTAGAGCTATCAAAAGTGTATGTGTGTGTGTGTGAGTGAGAGAGAGAGAGAGAGAGAGAGAAGAAGCTTGTGGAAGGGAGGTTCTACTCGTAGAGGTGATCTACTGTGCACTCGACATCTCAGGGCTTTTATATCCTCATAATTGGTGAGATCTCTCCGTTATTCTTTATTCTCTTATTGTTCATCCATTCCTGCGTGAGTGAAAAAGGTTTGATCCAAGCGGTGTGTGCTTGTGATCGGTTGTAACGTTCTACTTTATAGTGGATTGTTGATCTGAACTAGATCTCATGGTTTTTACCCCTTTGAGGGTTTTCCACGTAAAAATCTCTTGTATAGTGTGGTTTATAGTTTAATTTATTTCATTGTTTTATTATCCCATAATTCTGGTGTTTTTGGGAGGCTAGATCCTAAGGTTTTGTGCAATGGCCCCCAACAGGATCATCAATATTTATTGTGGATCACCCATATTTACTATAGATCGCCGATATTTACATTGTGAATTGCCAATATTCAGTGTAAATTATCGATATTTATTATGGATTGCCAATTTCAGTGTGGATCGTTGATATTTATTGTAGATCACCGATATTCATTGTGGATAGATGATATTCTCACGACGGACCACAAATATTCTTACTGTACATCGCAGATATTTACTATGGGGCACCAATCCCACGAAAATGATTATAAATCCCTCGTTAAATGTTTGCTTTAAGTGATTTTATACTTGTTGGAAAGATAACTTGATGAAATTTTTAATGACTTTATAATCATCTCATTTTGACACAATTTGATTGCCCAAAACTGGGCCCAAAGTTCATCGTTCATTGTGACTCACTGATCCCACAAAAATAATCATAAATCCTTCATTACATATCCAATTTAGGTGATCTTATACTTATTAGAAAGATAATTTGATAAACTTTAAAATGGATTTAGAATTATCTTATTTGAATAGCATTTGGTTGCCTAAAAGTGGTCCACAGTGAATATTAGTGATATATAGTGAATTGTGAAATTCGGGCCCACTTTTGGGCAAAAAAAAAAAATGATGTTCGAATGATATAAATCCAAATCCATTTAACAGTTCATCGAATTATATTTTCAATTTAAATAAGATCACATAAATCAGACATGTGACGAAGGAGTTATGATCGTTTACATCAGATTAGTGACTCATAATTAATTATAAACTTTGAGCATACTTTTAGGCAATCAAATGGTGTTCAAATGAGTTGATTCTAAAACCATTTGAAAGTTCATCAAATTATCTTTCCAACGAGCATAAAATCACTGAAATCGGACATGTAATGAGGGAGTTGTGGTCATTTTCGTGGAATTAGTACCGATAGTGTATATTTGTGATCCGCATTGAGAATATCGGCGATCCATGGTGAATATTGGCAATTTATAGTAAATATTGACAATCCACACTCAATATTGGTGATACGCAGTAAATATTAACTATCTACATTCAATATCAATAATCCACATTGAATATCGGTGATTTACAGTAATATTGATGATCCACACTGAATATCGGTGATACATAGTGAATACAGGTGATTCACATTAAAGATCGATAATCCACCATACGACATTCATCCATTTCAACATTCTTCCATTATAAAAATGCATCAATTACAACAGTCATCCATTCAAACATTCATCACATTCATCCATTACAATATTCTTACATTATGAGATTTATTTATTACAATATTCTTCTATTATAAAAATTCATCAATTACAACATTCTTCAACACTCTCCCTTCCACAAACTTCCACCATTCATATCTAATAAATAAATAAATAACCCAAAATACAAGTATAGAGAAAATCAATGAAAGAAGAAGGAAGACGAAAGAAGGAATGAAGGAACGAGGGAACCAAAAACACCATCCTCCCCTTCACTCCTTTACCCCTCCCGTGAAAAAAAAAAAAAAAAAAAACAATAAAGGAAGAAGGAAACAGCGAGATGATCCTGTGTGGCTAGGGCCCCATGTTTTAAACATATCCACATCTTATGTCGGGTTGTTGGGTTATTGTGAAGTAAATCCAACCCGTCCACATGTAAGTTTCATGTCATCGGTCCAAGTTTGAAGGTAAAACTCATCACAGATGAACTAAGTCGAAGGAAATATTTCAAAATTACACATACAATATTAGTGTAGTTGTAGGCCAAAGAAAACTTCAAACAGAAAACTGAAATAACATTTCTGTGAATTCACAGTTGTCTGGTTAAAATAAATGTATCGAGTGGGTCGAATTTCAAATTTTATGGGCCCACGCTCCTTTAAAAAGAAAAAAAAAAAAAACTTTTTTGCTCTCAAAATATGAGCCCGCTGTATTAGTAGTAGCTGTGACACAGGGACATTTCTGTCCTCTCAAAAATAAAAAAATGATTTCAAGACTATAAAACATAAAACTTTAAATTTGATCCACATGAGCTCCTGCCATGACCACATAACAGCTCAGGGTTACCTGAAAACAATAACCCGTATAGTGCAGGAGAGGGGATTATACAATGGAGTTTAGCTTCGGCGGATCCCGGGATCCACCGTGGTGGGTGGGATCCTTTAACGTGGGGCCACCTTGATGTATCTTCCTTATATCCACACTTTCCATCCGTTCCTAAAACTCATTTTAGGACATGAAGCAGATCCACCATAATAAGGAAACAGTGGTAATTGACCATAAGGGCACAAAAGTTTTGTATAAAACTGATAATTGTGTTGTCTCTTCAACCAGTTCTTCGTGACCTTATCAACAGTTTGGATGGAAAATAAACATTCCGGCGACCCCATGATGTTTTTAATGGTGGGGATTCAATAAATACTGTTTCCTACGGTATGGTCTACCTAATATTTGGATCTGCTTCATTTTTTTTATGGTGCCCTAAAATTATCTGTCAAAATGAATGAATGGTGTAGATGGAAGTAAAACACATCTCAGTGGGCCCCACAGTTAGGGATCCACCGACCTCGGTTGGTCAGGGAATCCACCCAAACCGCACGTGGTACATTTCTACGTGAGCTGGTCCAGGCATCATGTGGGGCCCGCGATGAGCATGCCCTGTCTTAAAAATCAAGTTGGTCTAATGATCAGATGGTTTCTTCTTTTTGACGGCTCCTATTTTCTCGTATACATGTGGCCCACCTGATGAGTTGGTCAAATGATCGGGTGGTTTCCTCTTCCTGACGGCTTCTTTCTCATGAACGTGTGGCCCAGATGAGTTGGCACCCCTGAGGTTTGAGCCAGGGAAAATGCTTGATGGGGGATGCGATGAACGGATAAGATCAGGCACACATGTGCCAGAGCGCGTGTGGCCTATTTAATCTCCACACGAGCGAATTACCTGGGCAAAACCGCGGTGTTTGGATTCTCAACCGGGCGGCGGAGGCAAAACGCGCCGCCCCTTCTACCCTCTAGTCTCTGTTCCTCGGCCCATTTCTCCTAATGATAAAAGGAGGCGCACTCGCGCGAGTGCATTTTTGTGTTACTAAGTTGCTTATGAGTTTCAGCTTTGCAGATTTTTGTGAGATCCAAACCGTTCATTGGGCTGGCCCCGCTGTGTAGGTGACGTTGGACAAGAATCAGGCCCGTATTAAATGGTGGTTAAGGATGTCAGCAGGTACGACTCTTATTAGGTCACCCACCAGTTCGTCTGCGTGTTCCTTAGCCAATGAAATCCTATATTAGTCAGCGAGCAAATGAGTCAGAGGCGGGTCTGGCTTGACCCATTTAAGAATTAGGTCACAATTTTAGACCCAAACTTATAAAAATTCTGGTCGAATCATGGCCTGATTGAAGTAAGAAATAGCCAACTCATTAATTCGATGGATCTGATCCCCATTGCTGATATGGGTTAGGTTTGCGTGTGGTCTAGGTTGAGCCTGGTTTAAGTATAGAAATTACATTTTAGTTTTCATGTAAAGCATGGCTTGCACGAAAATGAGATTCATGATTAGGATCCTCCCTATAGACTCTATGTTATGTTGGTCCAACAGTTCTCCCACATGTGGGCGAATATATTCCATTGGCATATATGCTGCGTATATCCTAACAAATTACAACTTGCTCTAAAAGCTTGAGTTCTTAGAAAATGGTTTATCAATGTATATTTAGGGACTTTAACACTTCTCTACATGTCCGGGGTGGAATTTCGCATGAGAACATATGAACAAGAGTAAAGGGACACACACCGCTAAACAAGCCAACTAATTTCTCAATTCGTGGGCCAGCCTTGGAATTCAAACACAAGACCTTCCATTATAATTCTATGTCAAACAACCACTTTTAGGGCTGTATGCGAACCAGGCTATCCCGGTTAACTCGCTCGACTCGGCTCGACCCGGAACTGAGTTCGGGTCGGGACGGGCCATTTTCTTCTTTGGATATATCCCAGTTCGGCCCGACTCAGCCTGATCCCCGACTCGGTCAAGTGATGTATATATATATATATATATATATATATATATATATATATATATTTATATATTATATATATATATATATATAAAACCCATCGCCCAACTTTAGTGATAATAAGATCCAACTTGGAAGTGACAATAAGATCCGAAATTGGCCTGAACTCGGGCCGAACTCGCCCGATAGCTGACCGAGCTGGGTTCGGGCTAGACATGTTGGTACGGTGACCGGGCCAGGCCGGGTTCGGGCTGGGTTTGGCTGGTGACCGGGCTGGGTCGGGTTTACCTCAATTCGACTCGGATCGACCCGTGTACACCCCTAAGCACTTTATCTAAAAGTTCGCACATGGAAAATAGGGTTCTCAGATCTAAACCCGAGGCTTACATATTAAGTGGTTCCATGTGTTTTTAATAATGTATCTAAAACATAAGTGATTTTTTTTTTTTTTTTTTAAGGATTTTTACAAAAAAAAATTCCTTGAAGATATGATATTACCGGAAGATGCCTTGGCATTGGATATTTATCATAACAGACTTCCACTAGTATGGACACAAGGTGAATAGTCTAATCTACCCTTAAATAAGAACTCTGAGTAGTGGGAAGAAAACAAAAAGCTATGGGGACTCCATCATAATGTGTTCCCAAATATCACTCCGATTGCCGTTGTGTGATTTAATTTTACGCACAGGGCTCAAAAACCATTCCCATCCATGATTAAGGTGGGTCACATGATTGAAAAAGGTGGATAGGCAATGCAAACCCTCCAAACTGTTTTCCTCGATGTGGCCCACTTGAATCACGAATCGTCCTGATTTTTGGACCCCATGACTAAATTTTTGCATTGCATCTAATGGTCCAAGTAGATTTCAAATAATCATCATGGTAGACCCAGTAAAAAAAGTCAACGGTGGACATCTCTCTTAAGTATTATCTTTAGTGTGGCCCATTTGAATCATAGGTTAGCAAGAGTTTTTGGTTGTAGACTTAAGATTACATATCTAATGAGTGGGGCGTTCCTATGGAATCCTGACATATTTAGCATTTCACACAACACCTACACATCCATACCGTTTGGTGTTGGAAAAGCCTGATGGTCCTAGCCATGATGTATGTGTTTTATCCATGCTGTCCATCCAATTTGTTAGATTATTTTAGGACATGAGCGTAAAAATGAGTTAGATCAAAATCTTAAGTGAACCACACCATAGGAAACAGTAATGAATTAACCCCCACAATTAAAAAGGTCTTTAGGCCTACAAAAGTTTTGCATCAAGCTGATCTTTGTATTTTCCTTTCATCCTAGTTCCTCTGACCTAATCAACAAATTGGATGACAAATAAAAAATTATAGTGGGCCTTAGGAAATTTTTAATGGTGGGCGTACAATCACCATTGTTTCCTGTGGTGTGGTCCACCTAACATTTGGATATGCCTCATTTTGATGATCATGCCCTAAAATGACTTAGAGAAATGGAGTAACGATGTGGATAAACATCATCGGGGGGCCATAAATCTTTCCAGCACTACACAGAACAAACGTATGTGATGTGTATTCAAGTTGAAAAGCAGGCCCACCCTAATGTAAATGTGTAATCTACTCTGACCATTAAATTTATAATCCCACGCTAAGCCATATATATATATATATATATATATATATATATATATATATATATATATATATATATATATATATATATATATAGGCTCACATGTGATTCAACGTGTCGTGTCGAAAGAAATAGTTGAGAGAGAGACATCCACCATTAATTTTACTTTCACAGTGCTTACCGCGATGATTATGTAAAATCCACTCGGACCATTAGATGAAATACAAAAATTTAGTCACAGAACCCAAAAATTAGGACAATTCATGATTCAAGTGACCCACACTGAGGGAAATAGTTTTGGAGGGTGGGTGTCACCCTATACACCTTTTCCAATCGTGTGGTCCACCTAATCATTGATGGAGATGATTTTTAAGACCTACACATAAAATTGAGCAACACAACTGGTTTGTCAGTGTGAAATTCAAAAAGACATTATGGTGGGCCCACATCGCTCTTGGATTTCTTATGTGCATGGATACATGGTTTTTCGGCTGCATGAGTAGACATTTCAAAGCATATTTATGTATTAAATACAGTATATTTGAAGAATTTTTATTAAAAATTCATTTTTCTAAAAAAAATTATTTGTTGATACTAGATATTTGTAGACTTTATTTTGCAAGTATTATTAAGATTATATAATAATTTAATTATATAATTTAATGATTAAATGTTTGATTTCGTGTATTAGTTTAATATTTGTGCATGCTAACTGGACACCATCAATGTTGGAGTATATCAGTACTTTGGGTTAGGTTTTGGTTATAGGATTGAGTTGGACCTTGACCTGATTTATCTTGTGTAGCTTCTTCTTTTGTCTTTTTTCCTTTAGATTAATGGATCTAACAAGTTGTTCCACTTAGATGGAAAGCTCATATGTTAGATGCACATCTTTTATGGCTACATGTTATTATTTGTTTGTGGTCAGTCCATGGGAGGCTGCTTACAAGCAAACAACTTTATGTGCATGAGATCCACACCATCCCTCAGGTGAGCCACCTAAACTTTGGCCTTGCCCCCCAAACATCATACCTATTGTTAATTCATGTGGACCCCACCATAGAAAACAGTGTAAAATCGTGCACAAACCCTCTTAATTCATGTGTTGTGGTACAACTAATGTTCAGAATAGGGTGATTTTAGAACATTCCCTCTCTGTGGTGAGAAGTAATGTCATATGAATGGATTGGACAGTATTATAAACCATATATAGTAGACTACAAATTCAACCGATGGTGGCACCCCATCCCAAAACTTCCCTACAATGTAGCTTACCCGAGTTTTGAACTAGCTTGATTTTTTGGATTCTAAGGTAAACATGAGGCAACGCACCTAATGAATGGAGTGGATCTTATGCATATTGTACCCGAATCCAACCAGTTTTCAAAACAAATTTTAAAATCAGACCCGTTACCATTGGATCGGGTTTCTCACTTGCCTGTGGGTTGCTTCTAGCATGGGCCAGGCAGGGACTAGGCATGCATGGCCCTATCAATTTACCAACTATCGTTACACAACAAATGCATGAGAGATATAAAAGTGCGGCCGCACTGAAATAGTGTTTTAACCCCTTGGTACGACCCAGTCAACCAGCTAGCTCTGAGGACTACCTTAATGGATACATCACACACACTACCCTAATGCATTTATATGGCCTAATGTGATGTTTACATACCATCCAATTGGTTCAAAAGGTGAATCCCACTTGGATGAAAGGGAAACACAAATCAGCCTTATCTAAAATTGTTGCCTCTCGATTTTCAGATTTTGGTAATGTGTGATGCATGTAGGCGTGTCAGAACTAATTGTGTGGCTTCATTTCAAGTGAAAAACTTTCACCCCAAGCACCAGATAAACATATACATTAGAACTAGTCGTATATGACCGTGATATAAGAAGAACAATCGCCTATTTAGCTACTCGCAAGATGTTGTTTAAAACATTTAAGTGATTATTGGAGGGTAGGGTTTGTCCTTAAAAATGGGTTGCGCATTGCCTTCCATACAAAAGAACTTTTATATATAAAGTAAATAAAAAGGAAACAATTACAATCAACCGCATGGAGATTTGTGAAGTACCTTTTTAGGAGAAGAACTACTTGCATTTTAGTAGAAATCGTCCAAAGTATGAGCGTATACTTGGATTACAACTAAGGATTATAGCTACTCAATTATCGCTACTCCTAATATAAGATTAGGCTACTAGTTACATTAAGAAATGTAAAAGACAATTTATGCTAAAGAACATAAAGGATAATTAATAGATCTATTTGTCTGATTGGGTTGATATGAGACACTTCACTTGGTTGAACTCAATTGCTATTTATAGACTTCCTTGAAATAGTCATCTAGATGCTTCCTCCCACGTTCGATCAATTATCGAAATTATTTTGGTACCACTCTGACCTTCCAAACTTTTCTTGGACACTTGTCCCAGTAACAGCTTTAGCACCGCTTTTCTCTCGACCATGTTCCATCTTTCACTGCTCGACCACACCCCATCTTTAGATGACGTGTTTTACCCTGATTAGTGCTAGTTGTTACCTCTGCAACACGCGCTCCAAATATCTTTGCAAATCTTAAGCGTGCTATATACTTCTCGTGCAATGACACATATCCTATCCTAATTAGTTGTTCCAAGAATGGTTAAAAAAAATATGATACAACATTGTCCCCCACATTGCTTGGCCTTTCGGTAAAAAAGTGAAAGCGGCGGTAGTTTACTATTCAATGCAATAGATATGACCATCTTTTCCTTACAAGTGCCAACTCCCTATTGACTTTGTTAAGCCAAGATAAAAACTAAATGATGGTTTGCTCTTTCCACAGTTGTCATCATAACACTTAGCACACAGTAGATTCGAAGAGGAGTCATGATTATCCTCTTATTAATGTGCACGTTCATGACTGATATACATACATTTTCGAATCAAATTTGATTTTTCTACAACTCTTACTTCTTATTCCTCTTCTTCTTATTCCCCAAACTTATTATTGCTACTACTATGGCTGCTTCTTCGCCTTTTGGCCGTACAACCTTCCATCAAGAAGATCTTATTAGAGAGTTTAGATACTCTTTTCTCTGTGATCATAAATGATATCTTCTTCAATATCCTCGGCGACTAAAATAAAACATTCCTTGTACTTGGATTAGCCTTCCACCTAGAAGTTACCAATCAAGAAATCTCGTTGATGGACTAGCTTTTTCCTAGTTATCTAGGCAAAAGATTACTATTCAATCTGAGTTTCCAGATCATGCGACCACCTTTAAAGCTTCAAGAGCCTAGCTGAAACCAATGAAAGGATGGGCAAACTGTACAATCGCGTACTCTAGTAGCATGGCGCAACATGGAAACAAGTCGACATTTTTTAATGTATAGGGCTTTTGTGGACGTTAGATCCCGAATGGAATCAACTCACGACTTTTCACGGGTTGCCCTGTGAAGGGGTGTTATATTTGACTAGAGTCACCACTAGCCAGTTAATTCATCTCTACAGTCGAGCAGACCTTATAAAAATGTTGGGGGGATCTAAAGATTCTGGGCAAACTGTACAATTGCGTACTCCAGTAGCATGGCGTAACATGGAAACAAGCTAACATTTTTTAATGCATCAGGCTTTTGTAGACGTTAGATCCCAAATAGAATCAACTCACGACTTTTCACGGGTTGCCCTTTAAAAGGGTATTATATTTGACTAGAGTCACCACTAGCCAGTTAATTCGTCTCTATAGTCGGCTAGACCTTATAAAAATGTTTGGGGGGGGGGGGGGGGAGTTCTAAAGATTCCCACCCTAAGATGACTCTTGAGTTTGTATTCAGAGATTCTAAGTAAGGAACTATGGTTACAGAGAAAAAATGTGCTAAACACCCACTCTGCCCATACGAATATATGGTATCTACTTCACTAGATTTGACTACTTTATGAGGGTTTAGATTGGTTCTTACATACAAATGATGAATTGTATTGAATGTAATGATGATGACGGATAATCAGTCTAAATTTCTAATGGGCAGGATCTAGCTACGCCAACAAGCCGTAGAGTATACTTTAGAACTGACTGAATGGTGAGTGCTATATATATGAAACAATGATGCAAAGTGCATGTAATGCTTATGTGTAAGTCAATTGACAATATTTTTTATTAGCAACATCTGATTATATCGGTGAGTCATATAGCATATGACCAAACCAATTAGGTGTAACAAGTAACGTGATACAATGCAATGATGATGTATTTGATAAGCATAGGGGTTGAGAGGGGAATGAGTGCTGCATGATGCTAGCGTTTATAATTAGATGAAGCTAGTTAAATATTGAATGGTTGGATAGACGGTTATATCGCAATGATTGGGATGAATAGTTTGGATCAAGACCTGAATTTAGAGCTGGGCATCGGACCGAGTCGAATCCGATTCGGTAACTCGATTCGGGTCGAAATATGGCTGACCTGATCCAAACCCGATCCGATCCGGGACCGAGTCCGAGACACAGGATTCGTACTGATCCGACACAGGGTTGGCCTGACCCGAACCGTGGCCGACTTGGTCAAGGAAACCGAGTCAGATCGGGTTGGGTATGATTCGAGATTTTTTTAATGGTGAAACTTCAATGGAAAATTTTGTACGATGGATGAAGCAAAGCTGCAACCTAGAAGGAGTAATATATCCTAAAAAGGTTAAGGGATGATTAGTGGTGGGTATCAATCGACTCTAAAGAAGTGACGAATAGTTTATTTATTTATTTTAATTATGTCAAGTAATCTATTTCGGGGTGAAAAGGTTAGAAAAATAAGCAATGGGAGTCATGGTCCATGTTTGGTTGGGAAGAAGTTTGGATAGAAATCTGGGAATTTCTGCTTGAAATATAGATAGATGATGTCTTCAAATAATTCAATTCCCGCTTTGAAAAAGTTCTGGAGGTAGATCAAGCGACGACAAACTACGAAAATGTTTCGTTTGTCAGAATCTGTATAAGGAAGAAGAAGCTTCGATCGATACCAGATTTCTTTCAAATCAAGGTTGGTTGTGATTCCTTTATGGTTAGGCTGGTGCAAGAGGTTCGATCACTTGTATTCGGATAAAAAAATACTTCCCTTGCTTTCCCGCAACTGAACAAGACGTCAGAGAAGCTTCTCAGGGGCCTCCCATGGTGGTTCCCAGTTCGGTTGATGGAACATGCAATCAAAACTCCTGTGAACTATTGAATCAAGAGACAAAGTGTTGTTCACTTCCCATTGGCTATCAAAAAGGTGGTATGTTTTATATTAAGGAGGACTTGACGTGTGGCAAATTTAAGAGAGGAAAGGATGACCATCCGTCTCTTTTTCTAGTTGCGTCTATCGAGGCTCATAAGGTATAGTTGTGTATATGGTACACCAGCGAATCTCCTCTTATTATACTAACTAAACTCTATTGGAGTCCACCGTGAATGCATGTGGTTTATCCACCCCGTCCATTCGATTTTCCAGATCATTTCAGTGGTTGAACCCAAAATTGATGCATATCCAAAGCTCTAATTGAACATACCATTGGAAAAAGTAGGAATACTGATAAGAACCACCCCAGATCAGGTCGGATCGAGACGGTCCGGGTCCATCCGGATCGGGTTTTCAGATTGGATCGGTCCGGATTGACCATAACCCGATCTCGATCCGAAAAATATCAGATTTGAATGGCCCCACCTGATTCGCACCAATCCAGGCCATCGGTTCCATTCGGAACGGGTCGGATCCACCGGATCGGGTAAGATATGCCCTGCTCTACCTGAATTATTTGAGAGGCTAAGGATCTGACTAAGTTGGGCTAGACCATGGCTAGGCTCTTCTTCTTATGACTATTCCCTTTCCTTGGTGGAGGAATGGAGATGGGTGGCTAAGGAATTCAAGGGATGATTAGAGGATTTTTTAATGTGTGTGGATTCTTAGATTATTACTAGATGCTTTGAAATGGGAGAGGAGGGGGCTATTTATAGCCTCAAAGCCCAATTTCTTTTGTAATTCTTGAAAAGTCCTGGGGAAAAATATGGTTAGATGGCTTGGATTTGAGATTGCTATGTGGCAACATCTCAATGGTTGGATTAGATGGTGAAAATATAAATAGGGTTTAAGGGGTACGTACCGGAGTAAAGACACATTGGCCACACATTTGGGGGCTATAAAAGAGGAATTCCACATGCCTGCAAGCTGCCTACCCAAAGAGGGAGCATGCCACATGGCCGATGGCTCCCAGGGAGCCGCCAATCCATGCCTAGACCTTCTACTCGACAGGTAGCATCCCCCACTTATGTGGAGACTTTACTTTAAAGGATGTTGTATTATAATCCGGTTGGGCTTGGTTCAAGCATAATAAAAGTATGGTTCTTAAGTTGGGCTTGACTAGATGAGTTGAATATGTTAATGGATTGGGTAGGCTGACCGGGTGAGTCAACTCAACGAGTTGACTCATCAAGCTGACTCAAAGTTATGGGGCCTAGGGTTCTAGGGACTAGGTTGACTAGGTTGGCTGGGCCGAGTTGGGTTGAGTTTACGGTTGGATTAGGGTTCCTAGGATTCTGGAGTAAGGATTCAAATGGGGTTTGATTTGACCATCCATTGGTTCAATCTTAATAAGCCTACCCGCTCGGGTGGGGTGTCTACAGATGCCCTTCTTTGGTAGAAGTTGTGTGTAACCGAATGCAAGATTAAGTGGATGCCCCACCCTTATCGGTCAGTCATGAATTGTAGTCTAGATTTATTGCATGCCTTTGTGTCCGTGTCAACTGGTTGTCAATAAATAAATAATTTGTACATATCATGAGGGTATGGGGAAATTTTGTGATTGTCCCTGCACTTTCTGCGGCATTATGGGTAACAAATCGCAACCCTTTCGCTTCTAATCGGTACTAACATTGGAAAATGTAGTACAAGAGAGCCCCGCACTTTCTGTGGCCTTATGAGGGTACTAATTGAAAACGGAATGTTTGTTGCTTCTCAATACCTAACCTTACTATGCATGTCTTCATATCTCTGGTAGACAAAAGAGAGTATTGCATAATAGAAAGTAAACGAAAGTGAGTGTGTGCTATCTAGGATGTCCGAGCTAGAATGCAAGTTGATTTGAGATGTGAGAAGAAAAATGGGAGACTCAACACCCTTTTCTGCTAAAGGGATGATCGAACATCTGTGTTCTAATTATACTCTTTGACTTTTGTTGGATTCTTCAATGGGTTGTTTTCCCTAGAGTTAGTTTCCTAAGTTAGGCAGGGCTTCGAGGATGATCAGGAATCTCTGAAATCTTCAGATAAGAGGGCCCACCCAAATGTATATCTCTCTGCCTCTCTCTATCTCCCTTTATGTTATTGGTCCCCCGAATGGTAGCTGTTGTGCTACATTTATAGATGGAGACCGTCATCTTGCAGCGAGCCGACGGTGGACACATATCCCTTCCTCACGAAGTTAGCATCTGGGAAAGGGGAACAATATCTTACTTATGTCAAAAGCGTGTTAGGTGATCGTTGGCTTGTGGTGGGCTGACAGTCCACATGACCCCATTCCGTTCAACAAGATAGGTTCCTTGACACCTTTGGGAACAAAAAATAAAAGCAGGATGATGGCATCACCATCGGCTTCCCACAAGCGTACAGTTTTATTTCTTTATTTGGTTTATCTATTACTTCCGGGAGGTAAGTCTTAATGTGCACTCATTTGGATTTATGATGTTTTATGGGTCGAATAGAGACGATTTTAGGGTGTTGGTCAATGTTTCTAGAGGGTCAGGATGATCGGCTAGGATTTGATTTGTCAGGTTCTAAATATGTCGATCATGTCTATTGGTTGATCCTGTGACAAGCTAAAAGTCCTGCTCATTTAACCGATCTAATTTTCAATAATTCTTGAATTACTCAAGAAGATTTTATCAAAATTTGGCCGAAGTTAGAAAAATATTTTAGTCCCATTTTGAGTGGGGTGTCTACGAATTAACAATAAAATTTTAAATATCTTTTTTTATCCCGTTGATTCAAGGTTTTGACTACTTGAGAAAGACAACAATCTCTCTTATTATCTCATCACACTCTTGCCTGCATCAATTTTCCATATGAATTATGTCCTTTGATCAATATAAAAGATGGACCAATCACCTAAGGGTGTGGTACACTCTTTTTTTTTTTTTTTTTTTAATGGTGCAATGGGTTAGCAAATGGAAATAATTGTTTTACCTCTAGGGTAAAAAAAATTGTTTTGTTGTTTGGCATTGAAATTACGAGGCCTGCCACTTTGATGTATGAATGACATGAACTCAACTCATTTGCCCTCATCGTATAATTAGAATGGAATGGGGCCCACTCATTGGGCCACACATACAATCCATCAGGGTCACAAAAAGCCTCTGACATATTGGGTGGTGTTCAATTTTAATATCATTGTTAACTTGCTGCTTAAGGAGTTATGGCATACATTTTAATGTATCCTACTTATTATGCGTTCCAGTTGTGTGGAGCCACCATGATGTGTGAGTTCCATCCAACACGTCCATTAGATGGGTTGCCCTGATGATAGGCCTTCACCCCAAACTAACGCATGATTCTTGTTATTAGTTGTTTTTTAACAAATTTGTCACATGGTAATTGCGGGCATGTCAGAATTGAAGTTGCGACTCAATTCAAATCGAACAACTATGACCCCAAGTTCCGAGATAGGTAGATACTCAGTATATGACCAAGCACCAAATGCATAAAGCTTAGATGTGGAAAAGTCCACTTAAAAAATAAATAAATAAAAAAGAAATAAGGTTACAAAAAGCATTCCCAAACGGCAACATATTTTCCAAAAGCCTGTATGACAGGCTGACCTATAAAGCAAACCTATGGGCTAAAAAACGACCCTTGAAGGGTGGTTATTTGTCCTATTTAAGGACCACAACTGCGAGTCATTCCGGGGGACAGATGGTAGAGAGCTGCGAGAGGAGAAATCATCACAAGCACCTAGTGTCGAATGGGGGTGCCGCCACTTAATCGAAGTTGTAACGCACTATAGTCTACTCCAATCCCTTATCATTGTAGAAGAAGTCTGACTGCAGAAGAAGTCTGACTGCACCATTACTCTAGCCAATTAAAAGCCCGAATATTCTAAGCAAAAAAAAAAGCTTCTGGAGTCATAAGAGTAATATTACAATCAGGGACATTTGAACATCCCTTATGCAGAAAAAGGGTGCTAGATTTTTCATTTTCTTCTCACATCTCAAATCAACTTACATTCTAGTTCTTACATTCCAAACACATTAGCAACACACACACACACACACTCACCTTTTTATTGTATTTATGCAATCTTCTCTCTCCTATACACATTCTTTTTTCATTTTGTTTGCCTACCCGAGGTATTAATCCATGTAAAGTAAGGGCCCATTTGTTAAATCTGAAATTCGAATCTGAAGTCGGAAAACTAATAATGAATCTAGAATAACTTGTTTTTTAATTAACGTGTGAAATGTTTGAAATATATTAATTTGATACATTTACCCATATGAAACAATCGTGATTGAATCCCTACCTTTAAAAACTCCATGAATTTCACTAAAATGTTTATTTGTTATCCAACCTATTGAAAAGGTCACAAACAACTAGGTGAAGAGAGGCACAAATATCAACATGATCTAAAGCTTTTGTGGCCCAAAAGAATTTTTAAATGGTCAATCACCATTGTTTCCTAAACAAAGGTCCATTTAAGATTTGATGTTAATTTATTTTTTGGATCATGCCGTAAAATAAGCTTTCAATATAGATGGACGATATAGATGTAGTCACATATATCACAGTAGACCCCAAGTGTGAGTTAGATTTCATGGAAAAGCCTTTCCCAGGAAGTCCACCGCAGGAAATTTAGGTGGGGCCCACCGTGATGTTTGTGTGAAATCCACCCCATCCATCCATTCCGTGAGATCATTTTAGGACATAGTGCTAAAAATAAGCCACATCCAATACTCAAATGAGCCGAAAATGTAAGGATTGGACACCCATAATTAAAATATTCATGGGGCCACAGAAGTTTTCAATCATGCTAATATTTGTGGTTTGAGTTCATCTCATTAGGAATAACATTATGAACTGTATTGATGGCATGTAAACATCACTGTCGACCCCGGGGAGGTTTGAACGATAGGAATTTTCCTATCCACCTTTTCCTTTAGTGCAGCCCACTTAAGTCTTGTATCCTCCTCATTTTTTGTCTTGAGTCCTAAAATGATCTCAAAACACGGATGGACAGACTAGATTCATCACAAACATAACGGTGGGATCCACCTAAGATTCCAATGCATAGAAACTTAATACGAAAGACATTTTCACATAATTTGCACCCAAATCTAGGAGGAGATTGTGTACTACCCCACCAAGATCCACCTAAATATGGACAATTAAGGGCTTTGTGGGGCCTACCATGATATATATGTTTTATATATATCGTTCATTCATTTTTTCATATTATTTTAAAAATTAAGACAAAAAACAAGGCAAATATAAGGCTTAAGTGGGCCACACTACAAGAAACTGTGAGAATTGAGTGCCTATTATTGAAAACTTCTTGGGGCCACATAAGGATCTGATATGTTTTTCCTTCATCCAGGTTTGTGTGACCTTATAAAGAGATTCGATGGCAAATAAGCTTCACAGTGGACATCAGGGAGGTTTTAACGGTAGTCATTCTTGTCCAACTACTTTATGTGGTGTGGGCAACTTGAGCTTTGGATGTGCATCTTTTTTCAGATCATGCTTTAGAATGATATAAAAAAGTTGATAGATGGAGTGGATCTAATACATAACTCATGGTGGGCTCAGAAAAGTGCTCGATATTAAAAGTTGGGATGTGTATAACGCAAGGGAGAATATCTGTCTTAAAGGACAATCTTGGATTAAAAAATAAATAAAATCACGAAGCACATTCTTGATTCCCCATTAAGCTAGACTCATTATCACGAAAAAAATTTGGCATAAAATGGTGGAGCGCTTTCCTTCTTCCGCGTTAACAAACATCACTAAACATGGAATATTTTCCAAATTCTGTGTTAAGTGCAAAAATTCAACGTTAACAAACACCGCTAAACATGGAATATTTTTCAAATTCCGTGTTAAGTGCAAAAATTCAGCGTTAACAAACAGGCCCTAGGGTTGTGTTATTTATTTTATTTTTTCACCTACCCAGAGTCTTAAACTTTTCAAAATGCAATAACGCAGAAATTCTACCAAATTCCCAAAAAATCATAAAATCCTATAAAGTAGACACTGCACATCGTGGATGTGAAAAATGGTACCCTTCCTCTTCCATAAAAGAGACCGTTAATTGGAATATACAGTCACATACCAACCGTAGGAGTCACTTGAGTTGGAGAATATTGCAATTCTCCTATCTTTAAACAATACTATGATTTCTAGCCTACCGTGGATTATAAGCTTCATTTAGCTAGTGTCAATTTCAAATCAAATACATTTTTATCTCTGAGTTAACCTCACATTTAAACTAAACCAAAATCAAAACAAAAGAGATTAAAACCTAAGAAGTGAGGGCAATCCGCACTCATGCTGGGGCGTTCACGACATTCCATCACCAACTATTTCCTATAATCGTAGTCCACCTGAGATTTGCATTTGTTTCGGTTGTAGCTCATATTTTAGCCGGCAAAACACATGGATGGCGTGGATATCACATAGTACCGTCATGGAAAATCCACTCCATTTGCTAGGTTTCCCTCATCACATGCTTGCTGCCTTGTACCTTTTCTTCCAATTGTTATGCCATTTCCGTCTCGATCTTCATCAATAGCATCACTTGAAAACTACAGATCAATCAACCAATCTAAGATGCTATACATATCACATTACTTTGATCATCCACGATGACCAAACAAATTAACCGTTTCTTTCCAATCCTACAAATATGTCGCTTTCTAATTAAACCATCAAATCATCTAAATAATCCAAAGCCATGAATAAAAGTCACACATCATAAGAAAGATCTTTTCAAACAACCCCCTCATGAATTCAATGTTCACCATTGCCAATTTGATAACTTAAATAAATTCAATCTCTCTCGCAGGAATTTGATTTCATTTAGATGGGAACACCTAAAATTGGGTTTTCTCAAAGTTACAGACATTTCCATCTTTTGAAGAATCCCAACACCATATATGCCCCAATAGACAGAACTAGACTGCTCCAATCATTGGGTAGGCCGCATATCCCTCAAATGTAGACCGTACCTTATTATTTGGACCTTTCATTTGTTTGATGTGTGGCCCACTCAACGAAGACTTTATCTTCCATCCAGATGATAGTGGGGCCACCTGATGTAGTACCAGATCTTTTTAGCACATGGGTGATTTCCCTTTTCTGCACCTGTGCATCACACCCGTTTCTCTACCTTCTCTAATTTCCACTGAGAAGATCACATGCAACCCATGTGTGCGGACTCTACAATGAAGATTAATCTATAATCTTCATGGTCAGGCCCAGCTTTTTCAGAGCTCCAACGGTTTGCACATGTAAAAGCCACATGTACTTTTGTGGTGGACTTGATCATTTCTCTAATTTCAAAATCGTGGTGGAGAAACAAGAAAAAAAATGTATTACTGTATGAGTTATCAGCTGTTCCATTTGTACAGGGCAGAATGCAGAGAGCACAGTTGTCAGTTTGGTTTGGCAGCATCTATGCTTTCTCTAACCTCCTCCGTTCATGGGACATTGCAAACAGTGGGGTATCCAAACAGCACAATAGCACCCTGTAGAATCATTAATCACCATCAGTAGATTAAAAAAAATACTCACTAAATAGAACAGCATCATAGCCATTAAAGGAAAATTGCCAAGCATATTTGGTTAAAACGAATATCATGAAATTCCAAGTGCAACCAAACGCACCTTAAAATAATTGGCACTAGAAAAAGGTATGCAGTCTAAAGAGTCAATTAAGCTTTTGTATAGGGTCTTGAAAGGACCCAATAGAAAATCTTAATAGAAAATATGAAATTCTATGAAAGGACCCACCAGAAAATATTAATAGATAATGAGAAATTATATGATACTCTGCTCTCAAGTCATATATAGGACCCAAGAGTTGAAAATTCTCCATGTCAATTTGATGGGCCCCATACCCAATAAAATTTTCTAGTCTACAGGATCGGGCACCAAAATCCCGGTCCTTTCTTCATAGAAAATGGACAATTGCAAAATAGATAATGGACAATTGGCAGAATTTTTCTCTCAAACCACCGATTTCAAGGCGCAACTGATTCAAGAGTTAGGTACCGGAACATCTGCATTTTCCTTCACACAACTTTAGATGAATCAGGTGCCAACCATGCACGCATGTGAGATGGACATCTACCTACCTTCGCGCACAGCAAGCAAGATGTGGGCCACACTTAAGATGGATGTTGGAAAAATCAGAGTATTTTACCTCAGTGGAGGGTCCATGTTTACATCAAATGTTTCCCTGCTAGGACGCTATTTCTTCTCCTCTTTTCAAAACCTCCCACCTGACGAGTAGACCAGCATGATTTTCGTGCCCCATCATGTCCTGTAGCATCCATCTTATGCATTATCTCAGACATCACATTCCAGCTCGGAATGTGTGCCACACAAAGGTGCATATGGAAGGGGCATGTGTGCTAGCAAACCTCATATAAAAAGTATAAGCAAACTGCATCGCCAATACTAATTGAGAAACCATATAATTAGAACATGACATCCATGGGTATGGCATGTATAATATGGTGCTTGGGTCTGCTGACCTGGTGTGATACATCACACAGAGAGCCGCAGCCAAAATATCACTGTTTAAACAATCCCACTGTGTGTGCTATGATGATTTTTGGTTTGTGATTGCTCTTTTTTAATATTGCCAAATGTAACCACCCATGTAAAGCCACCAACTGGATGGGCGTTGATCATATCAAGATCACCTTTATCTCTATCTATGGTATTGGTACCATTCATTCAACAGCTAAAAGGAAATAAAGAAACCCTAGAATAGACATTACTTTGAACTATTTTCTTATACTTAAAAGCAAAAGATGCGTCCAGGATGCAAGAGAGGAAAGATTCTTTTCATGAATTGCAAAGAATTGCATTACCTACTTTTTCACCAACTCCAGCTTTGTAAAACTGTGCTAGATGTCCATTTCAGTTGTGGCCCCTAACAAAGGGCATTCAAAAAGCATGGAGAACAATTAAACCATTGCAAATAATTCCTTACATGCGAACCCCGAGCAATGAAATCTACCATAAAGAAAATAAAGTATAAATAAAATACACGTCTCTCTTAAAGAAAAATGAGCTTGCAAATTACTCAAGTCCAGTGAAATTACAGAAACCATTTACTATAAGTCTGCAAAGAAACCAGCATCTGGCTTGCTAGAACCTTGGTCCTTTCCCTTCTTTCTCTTGGATCCTGCAAAAGTAATAAAAAGAAAGAAAAATTCACAATGAGAACTGTGTTCACACTCCTAGCAGTCCGTGTGTGTGTGTGTGTGTGTGTGTGTGTGTGTGCGTATTTACCCCTTCTAAATTAAGGACTCTCTTATAAGGAAGAGCACAAATAAACAACAGAAAAGAAAACAAGAGAAAGAAAAAGCGTGGCAAAGAGCCTACATAACAAGCCCCCTCATCGCTACCCTTGGGAAAGGGATCCAAACAATAATTAAAACAGAAGCAGAATCATAGAAAAGTACCCTGTAGGAGGGAAGGGATGGCAAGGGAAGAAGGCCTACTAACCACACCCTCCAAGAAAAGCACTATTCTCCAATAGGAACCAAAATTTTCCAACCTCCATGGAGATGAACTCTAGGGAGGTTGCAGAGCTCCTGTGTCACGTAAGCCCGGACCACAAAGGAAGCCACTACATTTTTTTGTTCGACTTGATAGACAGATTCACGCTCCAAGATTCTCTTATTTCTTCTTTCTAAATTCCCCACATGACAGCAAAGGCCCTGCTTCCCAAATCCGAACCATTGATGAGATCTTTTACTGTCCAAGGAAGCGCCCAATGAATGCTGAAGATGTCCGAGATATGATGCCACATGCTAGTTAGGCCCATGAACGTCCACATTCACCTCATTAAGGACGTTCAGCAGGTTCCAAAAGCTACTCACCTTGTCGTCCGGTAATTTCATAAAGAACTCTTTTAATAAGGCCCTCTCTCATTCCAGATTAATGTAAATAGCAACAAAAAAGGCACCTTAAAGGACTCCTTCCCATCCTAATATCCTCCCAGATTCTTATTCTATCAACACCAACAAAGAAATGAGTACCGCAACTCATGATTCCTCCCACCCTTCAGACAAATTGGCATTGCCCCATTTTAATGAAGAACTTCCCTGACAGCTCATACTTCACCCCTTGAAGACATCCCTAAAAACCAATCCCAGCGCAACGACCCATACTTTCCCCTAATAATGTTTGCCCGTAGGGAATTAGGTTCTTCCTGAATCCCCACCACCACTTGCTTAGCAACACCCAACTTCTTTCCTCCCAATATCCAATGCCCAAGTCTCCTTTCCTTTTGTCTTTTGAAAATTATCCAAACCGCCTTACCATTTAGAGGAAGTCTCTCTGAGTCCACTCCATTTTCTTCCTTAGGGAATCTGATATACTGAATAGCAGCAAGAAGCGGGCTGGGAAATTCAGTAGAGCTTAATTGATTAATGTAATTCTTCCCCCAAGTGACAAGTAATTCTCCTCCAGTGTGTCAACTTCTTATCCAATCTCATGATCACAGGCAAGGTATCCCATATCGGTATCGGTTGGCGTAACGGTGCCCTCCGATACCGATACGGATACGGGGGCGCAACAGCGATACGGGGGCATAACGGCCCGTAACAATGCAAAAAAAAATAAAAAAAATCCAGAAAAAATATATAAAAATATGGATTAAATCTAGAATATTCTAAGCATTCCAAATATGCATTCATTTATAAATTGGAACATGTTTATGGTGGTGTAATGGTCCACTCTTTGGTGAGAAGTTGTATCAGACTGTCTAATGAATTTATGAACCAGACAACCTAGATTTTGACTGCAAAACTCATATATTTAATTTTCTAACTATCTACTATCAATGATAGATATATTAGAATGAATGTAATATGAAAATATCTTACATGTGTAGGTGTTTGCAGTTATTTTTCATAATTCATAAAAAAAATATAAAATGACAATAACAATCTGTAAAATGAACATTAACATATTCTACTATGATAAACACATCATATTCTACCATTAAAACATCAAAATATTCAATAAAAAATAATATTTCGAATTTTTAAAAAAAAAAAAAAGGTCGAAAATAGTGCGTAAATAGAAAAAAAAATTTATAAAAAAATATAAAATGATAACAACAATCTGTAAAATGGACATTAATATCTTCTTTTATGATTAACACATCATATTCTACCATTAAAATAGCAAAACATTGAATAAAAAGTATAAATACCTATTTTTGAGGAATTTCTGGAAAATAAAATGGCCCACAGAGCTTCGAATCAAGAAAATCCTTAATATAAGTTGTTTTTATTTCTAATATCAAGCTAAGAGTGGTCAAAAATAGCAAGAGAATAATTTAGGAAGAGTTTAAAAGAAAGAAGTTTCAAAAAAAAATGAAAAAAATATACCATAAAAAGCAAAAAAAAAAAAAAAAAAAAAAAAAGGCCATTTTTTTACCGTTATGCCCTGTAACAACCGTTACGGCTACAAAATCGGGGGGTGACCGTTACGGCCCCGTATCGCGTAACAGCCATGGCCGTTACCGATACGTATCGGCCGATACGCCCGTATCATAACGGATACGAGACACCCTAATCACAGGATCCTATGGGTTACTGCCAGGTGGAAGCCCAAGATAAGCAATGGGAAAGGACATCAAATTGCATCCCAACCATTCGGCACAATCGTCATATGCTCAACCCCTCAGGCACAACAGTGAAGAAGATTAGCAACAATGGATCACCTTGCCTTAGGCCTCTTGAACTTCTGAAATAACCTACTAGAGACCCATTTACAAAAATTGAGAAAGATACTATGGAAACACTCTCACCCAATCCATTTCTGCCCAAAGCCCATACTCCCCAAGGAATGAAAGAGAAAATTCCAATTGACATGATCATAAGACTTTTTCCATATTGACTTCGCACAATAGCTTGGCTCAGTAGAAAGTGGAGACATTGAGGGAGATGAGAGAAAGAAGGGGGAAGAAGAAGAAGAAAGGAGAAAGAAGAGAGAAAGAGTTAGTGCTGAATGTTGTATCTTAGCCTCAATGGATTAACACAATCTCTTTAATATTAAGGTGTATAGTACACTACAGACCACAGAAAACTTTTGAAACACAAACACATGAATACATAAATACATATATTATTCTACAGCCTATTGCCAACTTCCTCCAATTGATGATGCAATCATTTGCCATGAGGATCCCATCTAAGATTGGCCACTCTTTAACAAAAGCTCCTTCAAATTGGGATATGACAAGGCTCAGAACCTCCAAGGATCTTGGCTGAGATCTTAGAAGCACATCCCTCCAAGCTGACTGGCCTAACCTTGACAACCACAGCTCCCTTTAGAACAAGGGATAAGAAAGTGCAATTCAAATTGTTATAAGAAGCCTTGCCTAGTCATGTAATGGAATTTCATGAAATAGCCTTCTAAGAAATCCGACTTGATGAAAGAAATTAAGTGACATGGGCCTTGTCTCTGTCCTATAGTTGTATGAAGGGTGAAGAGAAGTGGTGACAAGTTCAAGTACGGGAGCGGGGAAGCATCGGTTTCTACAATGTTAGCAAGTATAAATGTCCAAATGTGATTCAAAGGTCCAACCTACAGATATAAGAAAAAAGGTCCAACAACATCATAGCACCTCTCCCATTACAGATATAAGAAAAAGGTCCAGCCTGCAAATAACTAAATTCTGTTAATTATTTAACCATGTGAAATTGACTCTCAAGAGCAGAATTCCCATAAGGCCATTTGATGCCACAAAGTCCCTGAAACCTCTCATGCATGAATTGATTTTACATCCCTCCAGCTTCCCATATGAGAATCCGAGCACACTAAAATCCCCTCACACACCAGCAGAGATTCCATTTTCTTTTGATTTGTGTAAAGCATCCAAAAGATCTGGTCTCTTCCCCAATTCGGTGGGCCTGTATACCGCAGAATATCCAATCAAATGACTTGCCACTATTGTGCAAAGGATATATTAGTCATTGATATGTATGTCTTCCCCCACCACATAATCTATATTCCATAACACAATTATGCTTCTTTTGCCAAAAGAATAGAAGACACCCCATATTTCAAATATAGTCATTCTCTCATTTGCTTCATTCTGTCAGCATCTATTTTTCTTTTCCTTCTTTTTTAAAGGGTTCTATTTTTCTTTTCCTAAGAAAAATCTTTGACCGCTGCTGGTTTGAGATGGTCCACCAAACTATCCTTGGGCTTCCTCGTCCTAGTTGAACAATTTAAAGGGAGACACCATCACTACCTTCCTCTATGGCTACATTGGCTGCACCCACAAGATGGCTCCATCAATCAATAGGCGAGTGAGACTACGATCAAGCTCCAACAACTCCAAGTCTCCAACAGACCTGTATCACGAGCTCTTCTCGCTTTATTACATGCCGCACCCATAGGATCTGATTCCCAAATATACAAGAAGTATATCTTCAGTCTCGCAAATATCACAAGAAACAATAAATAAATAAATCACAAGAAACTAGGGTCCCATTATGGCCCCCTTGCAAATTATTGTGAGAAACTAGGCCCCCACAACAGGCCCCTTGCAAATAAGCAAGAAACTACACCCCTGCAGCAGCCCCCTTGCAAATAAGCAAGAAACTACGCCCCCACAAGCTCTCAGCCCAAACAGCATTTGGCTTCCCTCCCTCTCCTAGTGAACCTCACCTACTGAGGAAATATAGGCACTTCCCATTGGCTCTTTCACCGGTCTTTCTTTAATACATCAGAATATCGTCTCTTGATGTGCTCAAGGTCTAAAAATGGAAAATCCCGAGTCCAATTCTGCGTAATACCCAACTAAATTTCCAGGTTTAAAAAACTTATGATATATAATCTGATTTTTCAAGTACTTGATCAAGCTTAGCACCCTAACAAATCCTCGTTAAGTTAAAAAGACTCCATGATTTACGAGCATCAATCAAATATTTATATGAAAATTTATATTCTATGCCATCTCAAAAGAAAGAAGGTTACAAAAGTCATCGACTACAAAAATATTGTGGCATATCAACAAACCTTTGGAAGATTTTGGGGCCTTAATATCAACATCCATCTCATCATCATTACTATCAGCTGCAACTACCTCATTCCTCACAGCATTTTTCCGACCTTCCAACAGCTCATGCAAATCCCAAAGCTACATGAACAAAAAAAATGGAATCAATTACTAGAGATGGAATATAAAATGCATAAACACATCAAGAAACTATTATAATGCATGCTGGTCCATGATGGCATATATAGATATGACCCAATGCTTAGCTTGGAAGAAACTCCATTTCAAATCAATATATCAAAAATTTATTTTAACAAACTCCGTTTCAAATTTTAGTTGGTAAGGAGCTTCAACATTTATTTATTTACTAATTTACTTTGAAAGATGGACTCCAGTATTTAATATTATTCGTAGAGGTGTCAATGGGCTGAGTTTGACCAGGTCAGAAAAGCCTGGGTAATGATGGTACAGGAGGGGAAAAAAACAGTAAGGGAAGATAGTGAAAGGCTAGCAGCAGAGGGGTACATCAAAGAGGATAAAGAGTTTAAAAATATAAAAAAGAAAAATAGGGTGGTTGTTGATAATAAAGGAATAGAAGAAAGAAAGATGTGTTTGCAGTCCACTTTGATGGTCGTAGTTGCTACAGAAGGTTCTAAGAGGTTAAATGGTTTCCGAAGAAATGGCAAAAAAAAATTCTTTCTGAAGAGGTGGGAGACTGATACACCAGTACAGTGAAAAACATGGCGAAGCTATTGCTTTTGCAAGGGTTAAGATCAAAATGGGAGTCGTGAGAGGAGTGGAAGAGTTGGTAGAACTGATGGGGAAGGAAGGTTATATCAGGTTTCTGTCAAGAGTTAAATCTAGATGGGAGAGAGTTTAAAAGGAGCCTGGGGATTCTGATGTTTGGAAGGCAGTGAGAGGTTGGGCAATATAGACGTTGATGAAAACATCAGCTGGATTGTTCAGGTTGGCAAAAGACTCTGCATCATGTCTAATTCTACATTGGTGGCACCTAATCTCTTCTGTGACATTCAGAAGGAACATTCTGACAAGGTTTTGATGCGGACATCAGACCATTTAAAGTATATCAACGCAGGAGGCGTGCGTTACCCGTGTCAATGTAGTTAGATGACGGATACAGGTCGGGTCTCTAGAGGTTGAAGACCTTACACATGTATTTGTGACATGTGTAAGTTGCTTAGAGGAGACATTTGGACCGTTAAATCATGAGGATGGTGTGATCAGACCGTTGGATCGTCACAGCCCACCTTCATTACGTCACCTTCACGGCGCTATCATCAGGGCCCATCGGGCATCTTAAATTTGCATTTAGTCTTATGAACATATAATTTATTTAAGTTTTGAGACAGTTTGAGCACAATTTTGTGCGAATTTCTTTTTTTAAAAAAACTTTTTTTAGTAGGGGTATTTTGGTAATTTCATGTAATTACGAATTTATAAGGGTTGCCCTAAACCTATAGCATATTATGTTATGTTTATGAAAGAAAAGGAGAGCTTTTTTTTCTTCTGACGATTTCGTCTTCAACTTCCAGTGATTGGAAGAGGGCGTGAGGCCTAGGTAAACGATTTTTCATCATCTACTTCTTTCTCCTTCTCTCTTTTCTCAAGGTACTCTTTTCTTTAACCTCATTCTCTTCATTTTCTCCTAGAATCTTTAGATCTAGGAGCGAAATCTTATTTCTTTTTATCTAAATCATTAGATCTCAAAAGATTTTCATCCCCACATAAAACCCATCACCCAAATCTAAATTTGAAGAACCATCAATTCTTTTCTGAATTTTCCAAATTTCCCAATCCAGGAAATTCCTATTTTTCTGGATTAGAAAATCCACTTGGATCGTTAGACGGACCTATTGCAAGACGAAAGTTCTATCTTTCGTTGGATTCAACTAAATTCAGATTTTAAGATTCAATACTTCGTGTTTGTGATGGATGGCCCTAATCAATGCTATATTAACCTTATTTCTTTCTTGTGTTTATGATGTATAAAGCAAGCTGATATTTTATTTGTTTTTTAAGATTGCATGAATCTGCCCCTTTCATACCATGCTCATTTAAGGTTGGATTAGGCCATCCTACACCAATTTTGGTATCAAAGCTTAGGTTCTTGCATTGGGTCGTCTTAAATCGAGTTATCAAGAGTCTAGATTTTTATTTTTTTTTTTTTTTTTTTTTTTTCTAGGGTTTCATGCATAGCATATAGAGTTTAAATCTGAAATTTTCAGATTTGCATTAAAAAAAAAAAAAAAAGTCTAGATCTGAATTTTTCCACATTTGCATCATTGTAAAGGTTAGGATCATAGGTGTCCATAGTCTTGTATCAAAACAATCTCTTAGAGTCGTGTTTTAGGAAACCTAAGTTGAGTCTTATTGTGTATGCCCACTCAAACTGGTAGAGGATTTGGTCTACACTCGATTTTCAATATGGAACAGTTGACTGAGATGATGAACACGATCAACCAATGTTTGGCCGCCATTGAAGCGCAATCTAGGAACATGAATACCCCTATGGATCAGATAGAAGCATCCCTAAGAGAAATCTCCGACATTGGAGAGGATGAATAGTCTCACGTAGGGGGAGTAATTGAAGAACGGGTAGGAAATCGTGGTAGAGGTCGTGGAGCACGTGGCCTAGAGGTAGGACGTGGAGGGGCGTGAAATCCGCAGCCCACTGTCAAGTATCAAAACTGTTATGATGTCGATGAGAGGGTCTTAAAGAGTGTTAAAGTAGATGCTCCTAGTTTTGATGGGCGTCTTGACCCAAAAGCATTCCTTGATTGGTTAGCGGACATGGACCATTATTTCGAATGGTATGAGATGTCTGAGACCGACAAGTACGGTTTGCAAAGATGAAACTTGTGGGTCAAGCTAAATTATTTTGGACAAATACGGAGCGTAGGATCGAGAGATCAGGAGGTGTCCCAGTCGCGCATTGGGTAGAGATGGGAGTTATTAAAGGAAAAATATCTTCCTCTCTCTTACCGTCAAAAGCTCCTAGATCAATGGCAAGCATTACGCCAAGGATCTATGTCGGTTGCAGATTACATCGCAAAATTTGAGTATATGATGCGATGTGATATTCAGGAGAATCCCTTAATGACACTGACGGGTTTCAAGGTGGGTCTTCGCATGGATCTGCAGCATGAGCTTATGACTCATGCAATGAGTGACTTGGATCAGGCTTACCAAGTTATACAGGAGTTAGAGCTTTACCTAAAGTCTCCTATCACGAGGCGCTTTGAGTCCCGAGACTCTACTATTAGATTTGATTTTCAAGGAACCACACCTAACATTAGAAGTTAGCCTAGGGTGCAGGCTAGTGCACCGCCTAAGCCTAAGGATGATTAGGGCAAAGGTGTCCTTGGTGCCAATCCTGATAGTGGTAGTCACTTGAGATGTTATGAGTGCGGAGGTATAGGTCATTTCGCATACCAGTGCACGGCAAAGACTTGCGGAAAATCCTTAGTCATAGGCGAGTCAAATGAAAATGCAGATGACATGGGTGATTATGAAGTGGAGGAATATCACCCAGAAATAGGTGCTAGTGATTATGAAGAAAAAGAACCGGAGAAAATACCACTAGTTGTAGTTAGATGTGCTTTAGCGCAAGCCAAAGAGAGTGATGATTGGCGCAGAAGTATAATTTTTTACACGTTTATCAAGAGCAGTGACAAAAACTGCAAAGTCATCATGGATAGTGGTAGTTACACCAACGAGGTCTCAGCTAGCACAATCACTCGTTTGGGTTTGAAGCCCATCCCTCACCCTCAACCCTACAAGGTTTCTTGGGTTGACACGTCTTCTATGCCTATGTCCCAACAGTGTTTAGTCTCCATCCAAATCGGTTCATATAAAGACATGTAGTGGTATGATGTTTTACCTATAAATGTAGGTCACATCATTCTAAGGAGGTCGTGGTTATTCGATAGAGATGCCACGACTTTTGGTCGCTCGAACGTGTGTACATTCACGCATGAGGGCAAGAAAATCAAAATTAATCTATTGCCACCTGAGAGCCACACAGACAAGGCTAGGGATGTGAAAACGAGTGAGTCACGGAAGGATGTGAGGAAATCTATTCCGAAGTCTCTACATATCATAAATGCAAAAGAGTTTGAGAAAAAAACAGAGGATGATTCGACGGTGTACGCCCTAATGGCTAGGGAAGTTCCACCCGAGGTTCATGTAGAGTTACCCCCTGAGGTGACTTCGGTTCTTGAGTACAGTGATATATTCCATGCGGATTTACCGAATGAGCCTCCACCTATGCGGGACATCCAACATGCCATTGATCTCATCCCGGGGTCTACTTTACCTAACCTTCCTCATTACAGGATGAACCCTACAGAGCATGCAGAGTTGCATAGGCAAGTAAATGATCTCCTAAGAAAGGGTTTCATCCGTGAGAGCATGAGTCCATGTGCCGTACCAGCGCTATTAACGCCAAAGAAAGATGGTACGTGGCAGATGTGTGTGGACAGCAGGGTCATTCATAAGATCACGATCAAGTATCGATTTCTGATTCCGAGGCTTGATGATATGTTAGACATGATGGTCAGATCCACCATTTTTTTCAAGATAGACCCCAAAAGCGGGTATCACCAGATACGCATACGCTCTAGAAATGAGTGGAAGACAACCTTCAAGACGAAGGATGGGTTGTACGAGAGGTTGGTCATGCTCTTTGGCTTAACTAATGCACCCAGTACTTTTATGTGCGTGATGACCCAGGTTTTGAGACCCTTTATGGGGAAGTTCTTAGTGGTTTATTTTGATGACATACTCATATATAGTACCACTAAAGAGCTACATCTCGATCACTTGAGGCAGGTCTGTAGTGTCCTGAGGGCAGAGAGGTTATGTGCGAACCTTAAGAAATGTTCGTTCCTGTCTGATAGGGTTGTCTTCTTAGGGTTCATAGTATCGTCTGTACGGATGAGAGCAAATCCAAAAAAAGTCAAGGCCATAGTTGACCGGCTTGAACCGCGAAACATACATGATGTGAGAAACTTTCATGGCTTAACTACATTTTATCGTCGGTTCATTCAAGGATTTAGCACTATTATAGCTCCTGTTACTGATTGCATTAAAAGGGGGGAGTTCATATGGTCTAAGGCCGCAGCTAAGGCATTCAAAGATATTAAAGGCTAGATGATAGAGGCTCCCGTCATGCGTCTTCCAGATTTTTCTTAAGTCTTTGAAGTAGCGTGTGATGCTTCAAACGTAGGTATAGGAGGAGTACTAAGCCAAGAGGGTCATCCAATTGCCTATTTCAGTGAGAAACTGAATGGTGAGAAACTGAATGAGGCAAAATAAAAGTATTCCACCTATAACAGAATTTTATGCAGTAGTGCAATCGCTACGTCATTAGCGTCATCATCTTCTACCACAAGAATTTGTCTTGTTTTCTGATCACGAGGCTTTGAGGTATTTGAATTCTCAAAAGAAGCTTAACCCAAGGCATGCCAAGTGAGCAGCGTTTCTTCAAGAATATTCATTTGTCCTAAAACATAAAGCCGAGATCGAGAACAAACCAGCCGATGCCCTTAATAGGAGATGACATTGCTCAACTCCTTGAGTGTAGAAGTTGTTGAGTTTGAGCAATTAAAAGACGAGTATCCCATGTGTCTAGATTTTGGGGGAACATACGTGTCACTCTTAGGTGCCCATCATAGTTCAGGTGAGTTCGTGCTGAAAGATAGTTTCCTTTTCAAAGGAAACAGATTTTGTATTCCCCGCACTTCCCTCCGGGATTTCCTTGTTAGGGAGCTTCATGCTGGAAGTATTGCTGGCCATTTTGGTCGAGATAAGACCATCGCCCTAGTGAAGGATCGATTTTATTGGCCAAGTCTCAAGCGAGACGTAGCCAAAATTTTAGGGTAATGTCGAACATGTCTATTAGTAAAACAGAAGAAGCAAAATATTGGATTGTACACGCCATTGTCAATGCCACATGCACCGTGGCAAGACATCAGTGTGGATTTCGTGCTTGAACTTCCCAAAACAATTAAAAAGCACTATGCCATTTTTGTGGTCATGGACCATTTCTCAAAAATGACCCACTTTCTCCCTTATTCTAAAACCTCATATGCGTCTAACATAGCTAAGATTTTCTTTGAGGGGGTGGTTCGATTACATGGTTTGCCTAAGACCATAGTGTCTGACAGGGATGTCCGGTTTACTAGTTATTTTTGGAAGACATTATGGGATATGATGGGTACGAGACTTCAGTTCTTGTCTGCCTACCATCCTCAAATTGATGGCCAAACAGAGGTTGTAAATCGAAGTCTCGGAAATCTACTACGATGTTTGGTGGCTGAACACATTAAAACTTGGGACTTAGTCCTGCCAATCGCCGAGTTTGCATATAACAGTTCAGTTAATAGGTCTACGGGTATGAGTCCATTCGAGATTGTTAGTGGTTACAAACCTAGACTACCCATAGATTTGTTACCTATGTCAGTCACCCAGAGGACCGCAGAGTTAGCCGATGCATTTTTCCATCACATTCATGAGTTGCATGCAGAGATTAGGAGGCGGATGAATGCTAATAATGAACAATACAAAATTTCAGCTGACTTATATCGTAGAATTCAAGAATTTAATGAGGGTGATTATGTAATAGTTAAGATGAGGCCAAAACGATTCCCACAAGGTACCGTTAAGAAGTTACAAGCATGCAGTGCTGGACCATTTAAGATTCTGAAAAAGATTGGGTCCAATGCGTATGTGATAGATCTTCCATCTCGCATGGGGATTAGTTCAACATTCAATGTGGAGGATCTAATGCCTTGTTCAAGCCATCCCATAGACCCTAATTTTGTTCCCAATCATTAGCCACTTTTTGAATTTTATTCCCAACCTACACCACCTATGCCTACTATACCTGAGAAAAGAGAAGAAATTGAAGGAATTGTGGATGAGCAAATTGTTTCCACTCGAGACTGGATTTCAGAGGTACTTGGTGAAGTGGAAGAACAAACCATCCTCCGACTGTACATAGTTAACGGCAGTAGAGTTGCAGCAACTAGATCCAGATTTGTTAGAACAGCACCAGAGTTTTATCTCACCGGAGTCGAGATCTTCTCAGCCGAGGGGAGTTGATACGGACATCAGACCATTCAAAATATATCAACGCAGGAGTAGGGTGTCCCGTATCGGTTACGATACGGGCGTATCGGCCGTTACGTATCGGTAACAGTTGTGTCCGTTACGCGATATGGGGCCATAACAGGCACCCTACCGATTTTGTAGCCGTAACGGCCGTTACGGGGCGTAACGGCCGTTACTGCCCACTAACAGTCAGGGCGTAACGGTCAAAAAACGGTCACTTTTTTTTGGCTTTTTAAAGTCCTTTTTTTAAAACTTCCTTCTTCCAAACTCTTCTTAAATCATTCTATTGCTATTTTCGACCAATCTTAGCTTGATATTTCAAATAAAAATAACTTATATTAAGGATTTTCTTGATTCAAAGCTCCGTGGGCCATTTTCCAGAAATTCCTCAAAAATAGGTATTTATACTTTTTATTGAATGTTTTACAGTTTTAATGGTAGAATATGATGTGTTAATCATAATAGAAGATATTAATGTCCATTTTACAGATTGTTGATTTCATTTTATATTTTTTTATAATTTTTTCTATTTACGCACTATTTTTGGCCCTTTTTTTAAAATTCGAAAAATCATTTTTTATTGAATGTTTTGTTCTTTTGATGATAGAATATAATGTGTTAATCATAGTAGAACATGTTAATGTGCATTTTACAATTGTTGATGTCATTTTATATTTTTTTAAAAAATTTTTTCTATTTACGCATTATTTTCGGCCCTTTTTAAAAAAATTCGAAAAATCAATTTTTATTGAATGTTTTGTTGTTTTAATGGTAGAATATGATGTGTTAATCTTAGTAGAACATGTTAATGTGCATTTTACAGATTGTTGATGACATTTTATATTTTTTTATAATTTTTTTTATTTACGCGCTATTTTTGGCCCTTTTTTTTTTAATTCGAAAAATCAATTTTTATTGAATGTTTCGTTGTTTTAATGATAGAATATGATGTGTTAATCATAGTAGAACATGTTAATGTCCATTTTACAAATTGTTGATGTCATTTTATATTTTTTTATAATTTTTTTCTATTTACGCACTATTCGGTTACGATATGTTCCAGAAATTCCTCAAAAATAATTGCAAACACCTACACATGTAAGATATTTTCATATTATATTCATTCTAATATATCTATCATTGATAGTAGATAGTTAGAAAATTAAATATATGAATTTTGTAGTCAAATTCAGATTATCTGGTTCATAAATTCATCAGACAGTCCGATACAACTTCTCACCAAAGAGTGGACCGTTACACCACCATAAACATGTTCCAATTTATAAATGAATGCATATTTGGAATGCTTAGAATATTCCGAATTTAATCCATTTTTTTTGGCAAAAAAAAAAATTTGCATCGTTATGCCCCCATATCGCCCCGGTATCTGTATCGGTATCGAAGGGCACCATTACGCCAACCGATATCGATATAGGATACCTTGCGCAGAAGGCGTGCGTTACCCGTGTCAATGTGGTTAGATGACGGATACGGGTCGGGTCTCTAGAAGTTGAAGACCTTACACGTGTTCGTGACATGTGTAAGTTGCTTAGAGGAGACAATTGGACCGTTGGATTGCGAGGATGGTGTGATCGAACCGTTGGATCGTCACGGCCCACCTTCATCACGCCACCTTCACGGCGCTATCATCAAGGCCTATCGGGCATCTTAAATTTGCATTTAGTCTATGAACATTTGATTTATTTAAGTTTTAAGACAGTTTGAGCATAATTTTGTGCGAATTTTTTTTTTTTTTTTTGAAACTTTTTTTAGTAGAGGTATTTTGATAATTTCATGTAATTACAAATTTTTAAGGGTTGCCCTAAACCTATAGCATATTATGTTATGTTTATGAAAGAAAAAGAAAGCTTTTTTTGCTTCTGACGATTTCGTCTTCGACTTCCAGTGATTGGAAGTGGGAGTGAGTCCCAGGTAAACGATTTTTCATCCTCTACTTCTTTCTCCTTCTCTCTTTTCTCAAGGTCTTCTTTTCTTTAACCCCATTCTCTTCCTTTTCTCCTAGGATCTTTAGATCTAGAAGCCAAATCTTGTTTTTTTTTATCTAAATCATTAGATCTCAAAAGATTTTCATCCCCACATAAAACCCATCACCCAAATCTAAATTTGAAGAACCATCAATTCTTTTCTGAATTTTCCAGATTTCCCAATCCAGGAAATTCCTATTTTTCTGGATTAGAAAATCCACTTGGATCGTTAGACAGACCTATTGCAAGACGAAAGTTCTATCTTTCACCGAATCCAACTACATTCAGATTTTAAGATACAATACTTTGTGTTTGTAATGGATGGCCCTAATCAATGCTATATTAACCTCATTTCTTTCTTGTGTTTATGATGTATAAAGCAGGCTGATATTTTATTTGTTTTTTAAGATTGCATGAATCTGCCTCTTTCATACCATGCTCATTTAAGGTTGGATTAGGCCGTCCTACACCACGTATTTACCAGATCCTTCTTCTAGGCACTTGACTATGTGGCTTTGAACTTTTAATCACTCGATGATCCTTCCAATCTGCCTGGAAAATAGGGTGGGAGTCTCAGGTAGCAAAGGGTGGGGCAGGTAGATCCATGGAGAGGTCTGTCAACATGACATGATGTTGTTCCTTAGTTCCACATAGGCAAGGCAGGAGGGTGTTCGTACATTGGAGAGGGGAAGCATCTGTTTAGAAATGCTATACAAAGGGTAAATGCCAAGAAAGTGGGAACAGCAGCATGAGGCTAGTTTGAAGCAGGACCAGCAAGTCTGTAGAATGTTCATGCAAGTGGTGTACCATGTCAATAAAGGAAAAGAGCCATCATGGAAGTGGACATGAGATTTCAAATTTGTCCTGTTTCATTAAGGACTCAAATTGTCACGCTATTGACTCCTTTGAATTGTAAAGTTGGAGGCGAGTTATCTGGTAATAACATCCCATTGAGCCAGTCTTTGGAGGGAGGAAGATTCATTGAACAAGGAAAAAATCATTGGGACTTAGGCGACTGTGCCTGTTTGGATAGGGAGAATCCAAAACGTAGACATGAAAATCCCCCGTGGAATCTTCAGGAAATGGAAGCTGCAGAATCCAAAAGTTATTCTGTTGTTTAGTTTAACTGTTGCTTTGGAAATGTTAAAAGGTCAATGATTAAACAGTGAGAGTTATCTCTCGTGAGCGTGGAAAAAAATATTTAATAGGGCTTTTCTTCTTCTTCTTCTTCTTCTTCTTTTCCTTTTTTTCACATCAGGGGATCCACAGTTTTCCACTTCCCAAACTGGCCAAAGTTAACAAGAGGTTAGAAGATTTATGGCATTCACTCAAGATTTACGGGTGACTATCAGGAACATTTGCTAAGTAAAAGATGTTTAGATACTTCCCCCAATGGAATGCCTTCTCAAAACCAAGTCAAGGATCAAGAGGTGTTTCGCAGATCATGAAGGGGATCATCACTAAATCAATAGAGTTTGTTGATAGGGGGATGAACGATCCAGCGGTCGTATTGAAGGCATTCCTGAACAAAGTGATAGGAAATTAGGGCTGTACATCGAGCCGAGTCAAGTCGAGGTGGGCCAAGCTTGGCTTGACTCGTCCATGCTATACTCGAGTTCGAGCTTGAGCTCGCCCTCGAGCTCAACATTGAAGCTTGGCTTGTTTGCCAAAGCTTTCGAGTCGAGCTAGTGGTTCGAGTCGAGTCGAGTTTACCTCGGTAGGGTAAGGGAAAGAAAAAGAGGGAATGGGGACGGGTAGGGTAGGGTTTTTTAGTAAAAACTTTTAAGTTTTTACTTTTTAAAAAAAAACTTTATATATATATATATATATATATATATATATATATAATATTAATATAATCTATATAATATATATTATTAAAATATATTACTCGAGCCGAGTCGAGCTCGAGCTCGAGCTCAAGCTTCGAGTCGAGTTGAAATACACCATGGTCGAACTTGGCTTGAACTCAACTCGAGCTTTAGTAAACAAGCTTGACTCGCCTTGAGTCGGCCTTTCAAGCCGAGTCAATCTGAGCTGAGTCGAGCCGAGTCAAGAGAGCTTTTCGAGCTAGCTTGACTCGTGTACAGCCCTGTAGGAAATGGTGAATGGGAATGGCATTGTCCATGAGAATCCTTTGCAGGATATTCCAAATATTGAACAGGAGATGCCTATGCGGTGTGCCGTAAAGGCCATTACGTGTCTGAAAAGCCCGTTACGTAAAGGTAACAGTGGCAACCGTTACACGTTACGAGGTCGAAACGGCCATAACGGCCATTTTAGAAAAAATAGGTTATAAAGGCCCTGTAACAGTCCTGTAACAATCATGTAACAGTTTTTTTTAAAAATAAAAAATAAAAAAGGGTCGTAACAGCCAATACGGGGGCCATAACGGCCATTACAGCCCGTATCATAATGGTAACGGTGGTAGCCATTACGGCTACCGTTACCGTTTTGGAACAACTCGCATCCACCACACCCTATCATATATGAACCGCGGTCCATAAACAAGCAATTGGATCATCTTAAATCACTCTGACTTGAGGAATAAAGACCATTGCTGGACTCTATTTTGAATAAGCAGTTAGGAACACTGGACTGGACTAATTTTTGGACAATGGCACATATGCATGTGCCTAGATTGAGCAGTCCAGGCCTCACACACCTTCGCCTGTCACCGGCAATAGCTTGTATGCATTTTGTGAAAGACAAAAAAAAAAAAAAAATTCATGGACCTTCCTCTTTGGGGACATCAAAGTGTCAAGCATCTTGAAGTTTACTTACAAAATTCCCAAGTCCGTGTGTTCGCATAAATTAATAACTGAGAGTGTTATAATCTGAGGGATCAAAGTACCCACCTTCAACATTTGATCATGTGAAATACTGCCAAGATGCTTCCTGTCGTGTGAGAAAGCTGTGAAATAAACAAAAGAGTTCGTCATGCATATGCTTAAAAGCCCACCAAACAAGTTAGCCATGTACAAAACTCCAAAGCCCAAAATTATGGGAAAGGGTTATATGCAAATCAGAAATCCCAATGTTGAGAGTGATGAACCATACCTAGGCGCTCAATTGGATATTCTGAATGCTCGGCAACAGGCTGAATTATTCTGTTTGGTAAAATGCCAACCAACCTATACACCAACAAGGATTAAAGGAAATTGAAGCATCTATTTGCAAATAAAAGAAAAACAACATTCTGTATAGAACTTTTGCAAAATAGAACAACATATCCACCTAATGACTCCATCCTCTGATCCAGAAATGAGTGTATCTTCATCAAGCTGACAAACAAAGATGAAAACATTTGTTAGAGTAAAAGAGATTTCACTAGGAATCCAGAAAAACAAGGAAAATATTGCTCACCTTCAGCAACGTGTCAACCGACATTGGATGCCCAAGAAAACGATCGCTGATAGATTAAAAAAAATATGATGAATTTCCAAATAGAGAAATCTCCCTTATAGGTCCATCAAGAGTAGAAATTGAATGCAAAAAATGACAAACTAACAACCCACGGCCCATTATAAATATGTGAAACGTCCTGATATCATGTAAAGTTTGCACAAGTTTATAACATTAAGATTAACAACCACTAACCTGCAATCCTTGAAATAGCCCCACGAATACAGCAACAGAGCTCCAGTCTGAGTTCCACATATAACCTTTTTTCCATTCTGATTACAAGAAAGCCATTATCAAGGGCAGTTAAAATAGGATGTCGGCTGGAAAATTTGATGCACGCAAACTTGTCAAGGCTGCTGAGATGTTACACTTGTACACAGGATTACAACAAATTGAGATTCAAGGAAGTGAGTATCATCAATACCTTCCCATCCCACTAGCAGTTTCAAATTTGAACAAATATAATAAGGGCACAGTTTCTGCACTGTTCCTACCCATAAAGGGTTACAACGATCTTTCTAGCTGCCCCATTAAGCCATATCTTAATGTGACCAAAGAGGCATATATCCTTTCTTAAAATCTGTTTGACAGTCTGTGACTTGCACCATCTCTGTGGCTTGCACCATATTGAAAACAACATTATTTCCATTTGCTCACCTAAAGGTGATAATTAAGACCCCACCTCCTTCAAGTCGAGTTTTTTGTATGATTATGTCCATACATATTGATCAAGGGGGGGAAAAGGCCTCACCCCGTATCTGGCTGTTTCAGACCAATAATGGCTTATACAGCTGTATCATTCATGGACAATACTGGCAAGCATCGAGCAATACATGCCAGCTTCGGATGATACTTTAAACCTTGATTAAAAGGAAGAAGGCAATATCTGCTAAGGTAATGGATAAACATCACCACCATACAAAGATGTCTTGCTGCACCGGTTTTGACAAAACATCGGCCCAAGAGTTAGCTTCTCTAGGGACTAAACTACCAGAAACAAACAAAGGTGACATCAGCCCTGTGATTTTGTTGACACAAAAACAACACCTCCAAGAAACCAGACTGGATCCCGCCAACCAAGATAGAGCGCTGTTGGAGTTCCCTTCGATTCTAAGTTGCTAAACTGATCTAAAGATTATGCATGCATGCACTTGCAAGTACAGCACGTTTCGTTAACATTACTGTTTGTTATTACAAAGTCCCCTGTGCAGAGCAAAAGATAAACAAGAATCGAAAGCACAATGTGCAGGGTCTAGTGTTACCTTCATCGTAACGATAGACAGGAGCTCATCTTCAGAAAACTCAGACCGAGTTTGGACCTGCCATTAAACTAGCAATAAAATATAATTCTAAAAGTAGAGAGACCATGTGAGAATTAAACATGCATCCAAAGAAACATGATCATATACATCATATATACTTAATTGTCAAATGAAGAGGGCACTGAAATAACTTGCCTTATTTTTCCGGAGATTGCAAACAGATAGTGTCCCATCCCCACTGTTAACCATTAAACCAAAGAACATTTCAAATTTTCATTTTCACAAGTAGCAAGAAACAGTCAGAAATCTTGACAGTCAGAAGCACTCATGGTGGAAGCAATTAACACTGAAAGTAAATACCAGTTCCATCAAAACCAAAATACAATTAATATTCAAGCTGAATTGATGTTAGCATTGTACCACTCTTTTTTACTAAAAATAAGACAATGAGTACAAGTTGACACCACATCTGATTCACACGGAACCAGTAAAAAGAAGCTAACAACCAAAATATTATAATTGTCAAGTAGAAGACTTCAAACTGACATTGATCCAATGTTGAATTAGAGAGAAGCATTCAGCATCAAGTAAGAGATAGTGAATGTATACAGTATCTCAATCTAGACACTTTTTTCCCAGATTATCAGTAAATGTGAATTCATTTTGATGATGCACCTTTTATCAACGTCTGAATTTCATCCCAGAATTAAGTTTCCAAAAGCAGTGTTCAATGTATCAACAATATCGGATGATATATGTGAATTACGTGGGTATAACAAAACAATTCTATACTCGCAATATCTGTGATACTTCCCACAATATTTCCATGACAATGCTACCCAGGACACAGTTCATTAGTAGATATTTTCTTCTCATTTGCGGCAATTAAGCGGGAGTGGTGAATCTACAATTGGTATGTACTGTTTCCCCAAATTTCAATCCTTCTCTTTGCTAGATCACAAGATTGACAATGCAATTGAGTAAGACGGGTGTTGGCATTTACATTTTCCCTCCTCTCAACATAGGCAAACAGAATGTTTGTCCTTGATGCTAAATTGAATATTTGGTCAGTCAAACATAATAGACAATTTCCACGAAAGGGTAACTCCATGTGGATCTGAGAACAAGGTATGCTTTTATATTATTTTATTTATTTTGTGAATGATATGAATTCATTCTGGATATACTTACATTACTTCTAGCCAACAGCACAGTGTTGTCTGGATGGGTCTCACATAATGGATGGTCTAGATTAATGATCAGACTTTCTCTAATATAATATACATATGGGCCATCCATTTTCCTAGCAATTAATCAAATGGCTAGAGTCATCCTCATCCAATGTGTTTTGTAAGGGAGGTGGGCAATCAAATGAACGATGTATGATGGACAGCTTATATCTGCGATTGGACTTTTTATACGATAATATTTTATTTGGATCATTGATTGGATAGTTCAGATCATCCAATCTCTAGTTATTTCAAAGGACTTGAGAAATTAATGTAAGCCTCTCTTCCAAAAAGATTTAATAAGGCCAACCAAACAATAAAACTGATAAATTGTTGACCTGACAAAGAAAATCAAACAAAAAATTTGCTAAATCATTTTTTTATGATACCTCCTTAGCTTAGCAGAACAAGGTCAATAAGCAACCACCTACCTTGTTCCCAAGACTTGCATGGAATTAGAAACAAACGTCATATCAGAGATGTACTCTTCATGGGCGTTGAAAGAGTTGCAGCAGGAACGCTGTCGAGTGTCCCATACCTACAGAAAGAATAACTGAAACATAAGTTCAGAATGGTGATGCAACCAAAGGTTTCCGATCAAACTTCAAAAACATAAGCATCAAAGACACAATCAATTGAAACAAGTGGCAGACAAACTCTCCTAAAGCCAGATGAATGTTAATGTATTATGTACTACGTGTGATGATGCAGAAAAAGCTGTAAGCGTAGATATAGACAATCTGTAGGTTGAAGGACGGGGGATAAGGACAAAATAAATAAATAAATAAATAAAAGAACTCCTAAACAAAGCAAAACTCTATCAAATCCTAATCATTCATTAATTCTAATCCTGACTATGCATTTAAAAAGACCTCAACCTTGGTAGAAATGTTACCCTTACTTAAATCAATCAGAAGTCACGAAAATGGTATCAAAATCACATGACCTTGGGCTCGTTTGAAAGCTTACTCAATAGGCTCTCTAACGGGGCCAATTTTGTGTCATGCCAACATTGTTTGATACCCAAAAAGTAACCTACAAGATAAGCAAGTAACTAGAAATCAATAAAGGAGATGGAAAATTCTGTTAGGGTGTCTCACCAAAACAGTTTTAATGGAATCTCACCACTAAAGATGGAAGAATCTTTTCAACAAAATCTCACCGTAGGACAAAACAACAAGAGCTTTGATTTTCATTCATATATCCATAGAAGAGTCTTTTACATGTCTATATACTTTCCCAATGCAAAATAAACCATAATCCAATCCTCACCATTCATTACTTCTATATGCGAAGCATCTATAACAATAAAATATGTCAATAAATGACTAAAATACCCCAAAATCCCATCACAGCCACATAGAGCTCTATGAATCAGACATACACACTTAGCTATTGTCAGGATTGCATGATCTTGGGCTCTTCCAAAAGCCGAGTCAATGTGCTTTCACATGAGAAAGGGATTTTTTATGAAAAAGATCCTCAAAATTATTTGAAATTTTAAGAAAATTTGTCGTAAGCTGTAATTTATGAGAATAGCACTCTTATTATATGGATGGGAGGGCAAATAACAGATTTGCCCTTCTGCCTGCCCTTTTTCTTAGAAAAAATGGATTCACTTTTTTTATCATGAAAGGTTTCTCACAAGCGAAAACCTTAAGGTATGAAAAAGTTTTATTTTTGCCAAAACAAAAGGGTACCATAAAGTTTTTTCAGGAACAAAAAAATATTTGAAATTTTTTGAAGCAATTATAATATCATTTTTTTAAGCATGGATTATTATGATATTGAGATGGATTAATTAGGGAAATGCTATGTCCTATAGTTTTTCTTTCTGAAAAATGTCCTATGGTGATAGGAAAAATGTGCAAAATGGCAGGTGTACAATAAACATGGACAACTAGAGAATTGTGACCTATAACCTATGTCAAACATACACTTGTCCAGATGATGATTGGTCCAATCCGTTTTTCAGTGAGAGCATGCTTATGGTGGAAGTGTAACACATTGATCTTATCCCATACATGCACGTTGGCACACATGCCTAGAATTGCAACTTCAAACTCTCATATGTGAATCACCTCAACATTTATCAAATAGATTGTTCAATGGAATTTGTATCAGAATTCAACAAATGTAGTACAAAAAGATCAACTAATTCGCAAATTGCCATATCCCTATGAATAAAAGGAGCATAACCCTCTTTTGGAATAAAAAAATATATATATCCAACTATGTCCTGCGGAACGCATAATTTGTGTGGTGAGGGCCAACTAATGTAGCGATTCATGTGGAGCATGTACAAGGTACACTGTCTATCTACCATTTGTCAGATTTGTCACATGAATTGTTTGCACAAGTGGGGCCTAACACTCGTGGATTTGAACCTTTGACTATGCATGTGTGCCTGTCATATGGACGCAAATTTCCTACAACTGTTACAGAGAGTACATGTAACCAAAAGCTCTCTGTGGAGCCCACCACGATGTCAGTGTGACGTCCACTCCGTCCATCAGTTTCACCCACTCATGCTAAGACATGAATCCAGAAATGAGGCAGATCCAAAACTCAATTGGGCCACACCACAGTAAAAGTGGGGATGAAAACACCTATCGAAACCTTCCTAAGGCCTACAAACGTTTTGGAACATGCTGTTTCCTGTGGCGTGGCCTATTTTAGTTTGGGATCTTGATTTTCGAGCTAACATCCTAAAGTGATTTGGATAAACTTGATGGACGGAGTGCAGTGGATCGGACACATATATCATGGTGGGCCCCACAGAGCTTGTTGCAAGGGGAGCACTTGCTATGTACCTAGCACACGGTGTGCCGTAAAGGCCGCTACGTAAAGGTAATGCTGGCAACCATTACACGTTACAGGGTCGTAATAGGCGTAACAGCCGTTATGGAAAAAATGATCCGTAATTGCCATTAACGACATGTTATGTCCCCTATAGAGGCCATAACAACCCCGTAATTATCTGTTATGGGGAATGTAGAGGTTTTCCATACTTTTTAATCAACACTACGGGGCAAATACAAGTTTTTCGGGATTTTTTTTTTTCAATAAAAAAAAAAAGGACCATAACGGCCGTTACAAGGGCCATAACATCCGTTACGACCTGTATTGTAAAGGTAACGGTGGTGGTCGTTACGGCCACCGTTACCGTTACAGAACACCTTGACCTAGCATGAGTGGGTACTGGGTGCATTATCAGGGACAGGTAAAAGTATAAAAGGAAAATATTTGATGCTTAGCAGAGAATGGCCCGCCCTAGAATGCATATAGAAAGTGTATACATGCCTTGTGCTTTATTTAATTCAAGCCATCCCAATGGTGGATCTCATTATTCTTGATTTGTAATCAAAAAATAAAACATCTATTATTATTAATTGCCCATTGATAGAGAACGTGGATGGATTAAAAAAAGTTCAGTAGTGAAACTTTCAACAATAAACCTGCTGTTAATAATCAGGTGTAAAATGACTTTAAGGATATCGCCCAACTACAGTTAGCCCAAACATTTTGGATAGTCAGCTTGCTTCCAATGGATGCCTTTGCTAACATGAGAAAGCATGGGCATGTACTGACCAGATTGGTCCACTATTTAGCCAACAATGTCACAACTCACAACTTCAAAATGAGTGAGCAACTACAAATTGTAAAACAACTGAACATATGGGAAAGACGTACAACATGGTACCACATTTCAGAGAAGCTCAATGTGTGGGATCAAACAACTCATCACAAAATTCCCACCGTCTAAATAGATGTGGAGAAATCAAACACTCCCACTAATTGGACTGTCCATTGATTGCAAAAAGAATTTACAGATATGACGAACTTGATTGGATTCTTGTGTCCATCACATGTGGATTCCCTCTAGCTCTTTTCAAGGTATCCCGTATCGGTATCGGTTGGCGTAACGGTGCCCACCGATACCAATACAGATATGGGGGAGTAATGGCCCGTAACGGTGCAAAAAAAAAAAAAAAAAAATTGCCAAAAAAATATGAAAAAATATGGATTAAATCTGGAATATTCTAAGCATTCCAAATATGCATTCATTTATAAATTGGAACATGTTTATGGTGGTGTAACGGCCCACTCTCTGGTGAGAAGTTGTATTGGACTGTCTGATGAATTTATGAACCAGACACCCTGGTATTGGCTATAGATATTTTATATTTAATTATTTTACTATATAATATCAATATGAATTAATTAGAATGAATCTAATACCAAAATATCTCATATTTGTAGGTTTGGTGTATTACATACCTTGTGACTTGTGTACATTTTATTTCAACATACAATCTAGGGACTTTTATGTCCAATTATATAATTCATATATCTAACAAATTAATATAATTTTTCCCAATAAATCTTAAGAAAAAATTTGAAATTATATTCAAGTAAATAGTGTTGTTGATTTAGAACTGATTTGGTGGACCATTTGATGCCCCAAATCAATGTTAAATTCATGCAATCTATTGGCACTTATCTCACTAATGGATTGGTGGATATTTATTGAACAGTGATAAATGAAAAATATCAAATGATCATATTTCAAAAAAAAAACAAGTGTTTGCAAATTAACGGTGAGAATCATTTAAACAATTTAATTTTGGAATTGTGATTTGGCAACAATAGTGCCATAATTTAATTTATTAATTTTGAGTTAATGTATGCCTCATGGACAATTTTTACGGCCATGTACATAGGGCCCACCATGATTTATGTATTGTATATCAATGACATCCATCTATTTTATCAAATCATTTGAAGGCATGGTCCAAAAATAAGGTAGATCCAGATCTAAGGTGGACCACTAGTGGGTGAGGCCTTAAAATTGGGGTCCACCTTGATGTATTTGTATATCCGTGCTGTCAATCTATTTTGCCAACTCATTTTAAAGCATGATCCAAAAAATCAGGTAGATTTAAATCTTAGGTGGACCACTAGTGAATGACGCACTGAACATAGGACCCACCTTGATGCATTTGTTGTATATCCATGCTGTCCATCCTTTTTGCCAACTCATGGTCCAAAAAATGAGGCAAATCCAAATCTTTGGTGAACCACACAATAGGGATTGAATTCCCACAATTAAAACTTATATTATTATTATTATTATTATTATTATTTGTTAATATTATTTTTTAAGTTGCGAACTTGTGTTTTCCTTGATCCATGTCCATGCAACCTTGTCAACAGTTTTAAGGGTAAATAAACATTACAGTGGGTCATAATGGGTTTTTAACAATGGGCATTCAATCCTACCGTGCGGTCCACTTGAGATCCGAATCTACTTCATTTTAGAGACCATGCCTTGAAATGATCAAGAAAAACTGATGGGTGGCACAGATATATAATATAACACATAAATCAAGGTGGACCACATGCACAAAAACAATGCAAGTGCACAGTGGACATTCAATCCTACTGTGCGGTCCACTTGAGATCTGGATCTACTTCCTTTTAGGGACTATGCCTTGAAATGATCAGGAAAAACCGATGGGTGGCATGGATATATAATACAACACATAAATCAAGGTGGGCTGCATGCACTAAAATAATGCAAGTGCACTAAGCGGCATACGCTGCAAACTACCGATAAAATAAGGTACGTGCGTGGCTGTAAAACAACCACGCAGGGCGCGGATTAGCTACCTACAGGGTTGAGTAGCGAGACACGCTACTGAAGTGACGTCACCAAGTTCCGTGGGCCCCACCATAATGTATGTTTTATATCCACACCTTCCATCCATTTGTAGAGATCATTTTAGGGCAATATCCAAAGAATGAGTTAAATCCAAAGCTCCAGTGGACCCCAGCACAGAAAACTGTGGGGACAGTGACGCCCACTATTAAAAACTTCTAAAGGCCACGAAAGTTTTAGATCATGCTGATATCTGTGTTTTACCTTATTTCATGTCTTTTTTAACTTTTGAACGGGTTGGATTTCAAATAAAAATTATGGTGGGCCTTGGGATAGTTTCAACGGTGGGAATCACTCTCCCCACTGTTTTCTGTGGTGGGGTCCACTACATCTTTTTATCTGCCTCAATTCTTTGGCTCATGCCCTAAATAATATCTCAAAATGGATGGACGGTGTAGATACAACACATACATCATAGTGGGGCCCACAAAACTTGGTGACGTCACTTCAGTAGCCAACTCGCTACTAACCTGTTAGTATCTAATCCGCGTCCGGCCATGCCCCCCATTCATTTTTTTTGAGACTGCGACTGAGGGAGAGAGAAATGAGAGGGAAAAATAAAAATAAAAAGAAAAAAATGAAAAGGAAAGAAAGGGAAAATGAGAGGGAAAAAAAAAAGAGGGTGGAGAGGGAGTTGCACCAGAAGGGAAAGAAGAAGAAGAAGCGGGAGGAGGAGCTGCAATAGCGCCGTGGAGAAGAAGAAGAAGAATAAGAGGAAGAAGAGGAAGCGAGAATAAGATTATTTTCTTTTCTTTTCTTTTCTTTTTTGGTTTTTCTTTTCTTATCTTTTCTTTTTTCTTTTTTCTTTTCTTTTCCTTTTTTTTTTTTTTTGCTTTTTCTTTGAGGGTTACTGCCCGTAACAACTGTTATGGGCTCGTAACAACCGTTATGCCTTATAACGGCCGTTACGGCCCCGTAACGGCCGTTTCGGTTCCATTTTCTGCACCTCTCCGTTTCAGCCCGTATCGCGTAACAATAATTGCCGTTACCGTTACGTATCGGCCGTTACGGTCGAAACGTAACCGATTTGGGATACCCTGGCTCTTTTTGAGAGCATCCCTAAAGTAGACCCACCAAATAGTCGGTTTAGATCATGCATGCGCACTAAGAAATCCACCGAGTTGGAAACATCCTTGAAGCACCTCCCATTTCCTTCTTCCCATACAGACGCCAAACAGCCAGAAGAGCCATTCTCCATAATAATGTCCTTTGCTTACCTAATCTGACATTGTGCCAAGCCTTTAGAAGCCGACCTGCTGTGTAAGGAAGAGACCATTTGATTCCGAAGGGGCTTAAAATTTCTTGCCAGATTTGGTTTATGTAGGAACAGTGGACAAATAAATGATCGACCTATTCTTCGTCTGCCATGCAACATAGGAATACATTAACCAAAGTCATCCCCCTTTTTCTCAGATCGTCGACCGTAAGAACCTTTTTCTTTCCAACCAGCCATCCAAAGGATGCAATCTTAGGGGGGGACTGAGTAGCTCCAAATCTGATTTGTCGGGGGTTCTTCTTTGGGAGAAGAATTGCTGCCTAAAAAATTATATAATGACTTTACCGAGAATGTACTGGATTTATCGACCTTCCAAACTAACCTATTTGCACTAAATTGATCCGACTTACTTCTGGAAATTCGATCAAGAAGGGCCACATACTCTGCAATCTCCCAATCTTGTAAATTTCTTCTGCACTCCAGATTCCTCACCATTTTCCTATCGAGAACGATATAGCAACAAACTACTAATATGGCTTTATTTGGAGCGAGACGGAATATGTTCAGAAAATCCTCTTTCAAGGCCTACTTCTCCCACCCAAGTCTCTTCCCAGAAACGAACGTCATCTCCCTTTCCAATATCGAACCAAATGCCTTTGAGGACCTCCATTTCATGGATAACACACCCCTTCATAGGGCTAATGCCCTATAAAATGGTGAATCTTTGGTCCACCAACCTCCCTCTAAACTTCCATATTTGCTTTTGACTAACTTGTTCCAAAGACTCCCACTTTCAGTCCCTAGTCTCCAGATCCACTTCCCTAAGAGGGCCCGATTCATTTTGTTGAGATCTTTAATCCCAGCTCCTCCTTGAATATGCTTGCATACCTCCTTCCATTCAACCAGGTGAAATTTCTTTTTCTCCTCCCTCCCGTGCCATGGGAAATCGCGTCTTGATTTTTCTAGAATGACCAGGATCGAAGCCAGGCATTTGAATAAAAACATGAAGTACAATGGGAGATTCGATAAAGCCGCCTTTATGAGAGTGAGACGCCCACCCAGAGATAAATATCTACATTTCCATCCAGCAAGGTACATCTGTATGACCTTGTCCCATAAAGCTTTAGGTGGCCTTGAGATGCACAAAGGAAGACCAACAAAGGTGATCAGGAAGCGGCCTATTGAACAGTCAAAAAATTCAGCATATTTCCTAATGTCTTCTTCCTCCATGTTCACCCCATACATCTTGGATTTTGTCATATTAACTCTCAGACCGGAGACTGCCTCAAAACACCGGATCATTGTACGCAGATTGCTTACCTTCTCCTGATTCGCTTCATTGAATAGCAACGTGCCGTCCGCAAAATGAATATGTGAAATCAGAGTGTCCATACCATCCACTCTGATACTGCTTAAAATACCTTCTTCTTGCCCATTGTTCAACGGTCTGGATAAAGCCTCCCTGACTATAAGAAAGAGAAAAGGAGATAGCAGATCGCCTTGATGTAACCCCCTAGAACTTTTGAAAAAGCCTTTTGGGGATCCGTTTAGTAATATAGAGAAATATGCGGAACCAACGCACTCCCCATCCACCCTTTCCATTTCTCACTAAAACCCATACGTGATAGCATGTACTGGATAAAGCCCCAATCCACATGATCGTATGCCTTCTCAAGATCGAGCTTGCATAAAAGACCCTTCGATCTGGATCTATGGTTGGAGTCCAAGCAGTCACACGCAATTAAAGCACTGTCAATGATTTGTCTACCCGGAATGAACGCGCTTTGATTTCCAAAAATTACCTTCCCTATCACATTCTTTAAACGAGACGCCATAACTTTTGCCAGAATCTTGTACAGCCCTTCGAGTAAGCTTATTGGTCTAAAATCTTTAAAGCAGGCATTCATACACAATTAAAGCACTGTCAATGATTTGTCTACCCAGAAGGAACGTACTTTGATTTCCAGAAATTACCTTCCCTATCACATTCTTTAAACGAGACGCCATAACTCTTGCCAGAATCTTATACGGCCCTCCAAGTAAGCTCATCTGTCTAAAATCTTTAAAGCAAGCCGCACCCGAGAATTTTGGGATTAACGCTATAAAAGATGCCCCGAGACCTTTTGAAAGACGCCCTTTATCATGGAAATCACTAAAGAATTCCATAACATCACCCCGAAAGACTTCCCAAAACGTCTGAAAGAAAAGGATTGGGAAATCGTCTGGCCCGGGAGCTTTATCTCCTCCCAAAGCTTCCACCGATGACTTTTCTTCTTCTGGCGTGAATGGGGACTCGAGAGCTTTAGCATCGACTTCCGGCAACCTGTCTACGTGAATCCAGGTGATGAGGGTCGAATATTGCATATCAGACCCCGACTATTACTTGCTTTTACGTACATGATAATGCTTAATGCCATATTTTAATTGTGTTTTTATTACAGGATGAAATCAGGAGCGTGTATTGAAAAATGATGTTAAAAGCGTGGATTTTACACTCCGAAGATACCAGAGCAAGGGACGGACTCCAGAGGACCAATATTGAAGAATTTACATGCCAGGGACCGGAGGAAATCAAGCCGTTCACGTTTAAAGAGGCCCGAAACTGGTCCAGAATGAAAGATCACATGGTTCCCTCCATCCAATTAGCTCGAAACTTTATACATGGGATTAGGGACATAAATTAACCGTACATTTCAAATTTCTTTGCCTCGGATCACTAGGAAAGTGCCCCAACTGACAGATCAGTCCATAAACCATTGATTCGGGGCCCGCCTTGATATCCGGAACTCGCCTAAAAATTGGTCTTGATGGTTTAAATAATGCGGAAAGCAGGATGGACGGATCAGATTTCTCCAGAACATTTCAGTGGACCCCGCATGCATGTGAGTGTGCAACAAAGGCATGTGTGCTCGAGCCGCACCGAACCGAGTCGCCTTCCAATTTCGAACCTGCCACGGCAACGGCAGTTGCCGTTTCTGCCGGCCGAACGGACGGACCGTCCGTTTGCGGCCGGCCGTGTGAGCCCCACACGTGTCCCATCCGTCCAATCCGTACCGTTCACCGTGTGACAATCTGCGAGCACTTCAAAACCATGTTTCTACTTTATACCCATGCGTACACACGTGTGTGGTACAGAGGCCACAAAGGGCTGCTGCAACGTCCCAAATCGATCTTTTTGTATTTTCTTCTCTGGGTCGCATCATTGGACGTTCAAAACTACCTATTCTTGACCGAAATTTCGTCCTGAATCCAATGGACGGGGTGGATTTCCCCGAAAACACTTTCATGGGGCCCACCGATCACGACAACGAAAGGGTGCGAAAGGTTTCGCTCAATTTGAAAATCCGGTTTTCCAGGCGGTTGTGGGCCACCATCTTTGATCATATGGCGATCTCGAACCGTCTATCATGTGTAGAGGACCCAAGAAAGTCCTAAGGGACGGTGTTTGTTGGAATTTGAACGAGGAAAGTATGGTGTTTTGAGGTCCCGAACTTGGTGCAAAAGGAATTTTGCTTTGATCGTGCGGCTTCTTCCCAAATCCGAATTTCACCACTCCAGCCACTCCATCAGCTATAAAAAGAGTTGCAAAACATGAGGAAGGGCATTCAGAAGATTCAAAAAGTGGAGAATTCCAGATCTAGAGCAAAGGAGAGAAGAAAAAGAAGAAAGAAGAAAGAGAGAAATTGGTTTGATGTTTGTTATTGAATTTTATTTATCCATATGTTTAATGGATTTTATGGGTAACTAATCTCTCAGCTAGGGCTTAGATGAAACCCCTAATTTGAACACCTCTTTTTCTATGTTGATTTTATTTTAATTAGATTGGTTTGTTTCTTTCCTAGTGTGCTTGATTGCTTTAAATTCTATACTTCTCCATCTATGAACTTGATCAGTCTATGGATGGATGTGGTCCGGATGCTTATTCTAGGTGCTTGTATCGATCATGAACAGGTTCTGTAGAGGAAGAAACAGTGCTTTCTTGAATCATATTCCATATGCCCGATTTGGACATGGGATATGTTATTCATGGCATTGCACTTGAAGGAATTAGACAATCATGCTATGCCCGATTAAGGACACAGATTGTGCTTTCTCTAGATAAGTTAGATCAATCTATATTAAAGTGAATTAACAGACAAAACAAGGGTTAGGATAATTAGGGGTGGATTCGAAAGTCCTAGTGCTCTCTCTGATTGAATTTTCTTCCTTATTTTCAATAGTTATTTTCCATAAATTTGTGTTAGTAATTCGCTACATTAATCGTTGGATTAGTTAAGGGGAATCACAGATTTGATTTGTGACGACCAGTCCTCGTGGGATTCGACCTCGATCTTACCGAGTTTATTACTACATCACAACCCTATACTTGGGGAGTGAACACCAGGTCTATCCCATCCTTCTCCCTAAAGCAAGTTGCTGAAGAACCTGATTGCCTCTACCGCAATTTGATCTTTGTCTTCAATACGGATATCATTCACCACTACGCTATTGATCTTGTTATATCTAGCACGCACGCTGGCTATACTATGGAAAAATTGTGGTTTTGTCACCCTCTCTAATCCACTTAGATCGCGATCGTTGTCTCCATAAAATTTCGTCTTCTAACACCCTGGCTGAGTAATTTTGAATGAGCTGAATTCTTCTAGTCAATTTTTCTATTGACATCGAACATCCTTCCAGCTTCCACACTTAAATCAATCATCTGCAGCTCTGACAGAATCAATTTCGTTTCCCTCACCCGTTTACACAGTTCATTCACTCTCCACTGCTTTATCTTTTCCTTCAGGAGTCTCAATTTGCAACAAAGCCTGAAACCTGCATAACCTTCCGCTTCAAACCCAGCCCACCATTCTTTTATTAATTGCAAAAAATCGTTTATCTTCAGCCAAGAAATTTTAAATTTAAATGGTTTCGGTTCCCAATTCTGATCTTCTGCTGCAAGAATCACCAGGCAGTGGTCAGACGTAGTTCTCAGAAGAACAGACTGAGACACAAGAGGGAATGGCCTTGATCCAATCGGTGGAAACCAAGAATCTATCCAACCTGGAGAATATCGAATTCGCCTGCCCATTAGTTCATGTGAATCTTGAGCCAAGAAAAGAGGAAGGTCCACTAGTTCCTATCATCAATCCAAAGAGAAGGACAGCATTGCTATAGTAACATTTCTGCCATGAGACTTTTCTTGAGCGTATCTCGTTATATTGAAATCTTCACCAATACACCCGGGGCCATCGAATTTAAGCCTTGTAGCGTTCAGTTCCGCCCATAAGTCATTTCTGCTATCTTCTTGATTAGGGTCATAGACTGAGGTAATGAGGCAGCGAAAATCAGACGAGATGTCTTTCAGAATAATCGAAACTGTGAGCGCTCCATTCCAACTATTCTTGAGGGACCATTGAGACGATTTTCATGCCACTAGAATACCTCCAGCGCTACCCATTTTGCATATTGTGCCTTCCAGAGAGAGCCCATAAGGTTATCGGTGAAGTTTTGAACCTTAGTTTTCAGAAAACAAATCACATCTGGATTACTTCTCCCACAAGTATCTTTGAGAAGCCTCCTCTTTTGCGTTGACCCAACGCCTCTAACATTCAAAGATAAGATCTTCATTGAGGAACTGAGCTACCCCGTTTTCCTACATACCCTGTTCTTGAATTGAGCCAGATGGATAAACTGGGACTTGATGTAAGACTTAGGAGTTCCTTATTGCTGCTCGATCTAGAGGGGCGATTTCTAGGAGATCTTGAACCTGTCAACGGTCGTCCACAGGTCTCAACGCATTGGAAAAGAGCTATATAATCTTCCGGGCAATCCCCAAACGATAGCCCTATGGACCTTCCTATGCGTCTTATGGCGTCTCTTATCCATTTCTTCTTCTGAATTATGTCGATCAATTTGGCCCTCTAGATTTCAACATCCGCCTTCATTAATTGTGTACCCTCCACCTCTTTTGCTGATCTTCCCACCTGAACTTGCAAAGGCTTTGCTTCAATAATGTCTTATCCAATATCTTCCAGAAAAAGGGTGAATAGAGCTTGCTCTGACATTGTGCTTCTAGATGAGAGGGGGGAAGACAATGGACAACTTGGAGAGTCCGAGTTCTCCGAGTTCCAGGATCGATTATCAAAGTCGAAGGACTCATCTCCCTCCCACATTTGTGGCATTGTACCGAAATCATACGAAGGAGCTTGATTAACCAACCGATATGTGCCGAATGTATATTTAGCACCCAAACGCATGCCTCGCAGAGACAGAGTGATCTTCCAAATCACCCGAGTTTGATTCAGTGGAGGGGACTCTCCTGCACTCCGCAATAGGCATTACTACATCTCGATGAATAGACAAAGAACTACGATCGGATAAAGGGTCAGCACTTAAAGAAAGGTTGAGATTTATGGATGATAGGTTCGTCTAGCCTGAGGCAGACAGTTTTGACCCGATGTTGATATCCGAACCTACTAATACTTCCCGAACCACCATCGATAGCTCCGAGCCTGCCACGCGTCCCGCTTTTCCGAAACTGAATCTGACGATTCAAATCCCTTGAGACCTTCGTATAGCTCTGATGATGTGGTAGGATCTCCTACAACCACAAACGCCAAAGCGTTGTGCAATTGATCTAAGGCCTAGCACGTGTTACAATCTCATAGCCCAAGGCCACGCGTCTCGCGATCTAAAATATCTCTAACAACCAGTGTTTAAATTATCGGCGATATTATCGAATTATCACCGATAATTTCGGTATCGCTGGAGTTCCGACACCGAAACTCCCTTTTTTCGTTTCTCTTCCGAATATCGCCGATTTTTCGGCGATTTTATCGATTTTTTGAGAAAAGTCCAGTTGTCAGCGAGAAATCGCGGGATAAGTGTAGCAAACAACCCATTTTCAACGATAAATACGGAAAATATCCCCAAAAAAAAGGAAAAAAGTTAGGGAAACTTGCGGATTTCCATACCTGTAGAAGAGGAGGGCCAATCGTAGAAGAGGATGGGTGAACGGAAATTGCGGTAGGCCAATTGGTTGATCGGTGTGCCGTAACGTAAGTGCCATCCAATCTCTACTTTCCACTTTTTTCTTCGAATACTCAAAAATTCCAAACCTACGGATGATTTCGAGGAAGAATCTGCTGAAGATTACGGATTTGGAGAGACTTTCGTTCGAAATTTTAGGGTTTTGAGGGTTCTCTTCTGAAACCCTCTTTCGTTTCGAAAACAACGCGGTGGGTTTTTTACGAGCGCGGATCGGCTATTTACAGGTTGAGTAACGAGACTGCTACTGAAGTGACGTCACCAAGTTCTGTGGGCCCCACCATGATGTATGTTTTGTATCCACGCCGTCCATCCATCTGGCGAGAGCATTTTAGCATAAGATCCAAAGAATGAGTCACATCCAAAGCTCCAGTGGACCCCACCACGAAAACGTGGGGAGAGTGACACCTCCATTAAAAACTTCTAGAGGCCACAAAAGTTTTCGATCAAGTTGATATTTGTGTTTTCCCTTCTTTAATGTTTTTGTTAACTTCTGAACAGGTTAGATTTCGATAAAACATCACGGTGGGCCTTGAGAAGGTTTTAACGGTGTACATCAATCTTCCCGTTGTTTTCTGTGGTGGGCAAGGTATGCTTAGAAAAGCAGTTCGTGTCGACCGATCACGCACCTGCGGCCGAACCGATCACGCGATCTGGTCGTATCAGTATCTGCCGATCGATTTTTTGCACCAGACGGCCGATCACGGTTCAGACGGGCCGACACGGGCGTAATCGACGACCAGTAACGGTCGAAAAACGGCCATTTTTTTTTCCATTTTAAGCTACTTTTCTTTGTTTTTTTTCAAATTTCTTGCTTCCAAAGTACTTCTCACCCCTTCTATCGCTAATTTCGACCAACCTTGGTTGGGTTTTGTGATAAAAACGCATTGTATTGCAGCTTTGTTGAATCGAAGCTCGGGGGCCATTTTTCAAAAATTCGAATTAAAAATAGGTATTTACACTTTTTTAACATGTTTCTTTGTTTTAATCATGCCATATGATGTGTTAATCATAGTAGAACATATTAATGTGCATTTTGCGATTTGGGGTGCCATTTAATATTTTTTTCTATTTACGCATGTATTTTTACCCTTTTTTAAAAAATTCAAAAATCAAATTTTAATGGTTGTTTTTCTTGTTTTAATCATGCCATATGATGTGTTAATCATATTAGAACATATTAATGTGCATTTTACTGATTTGGAGTGCCATTTAATATTTTTATTATTTTTTTCTATTTACGCATGTATTTTTACCCTTTTTTTAAAATTCAAAAATCAAATTTTAATGATTGTTTTTTGTTTTAATCATGTCATATGATGTGTTAATCATAGTAGAACATATTAATGTGCGTTTTACTGATTTGGGGTGCCATTTAATATTTTTTTCTATTTACGCATGTATTTTTACCCTTTTTTTTAAATTGAAAAATCAAATTTTAATGGTTGTTTTTCTGTTTTAATCATGTCATATGATGTGTTAATCATATTAGAACATATTAATGTGCATTTTACAGATTTGGGGTGCCATTTAATATTTTTTTATTATTTTTTTCTATTTACGCATGTATTTTTACCTCTTTTTTTTTAATTCGAAAAATCAATTTTTAATGGTTGTTTTGCTGTTTTAATCATGCCATATGATGTGATAATCATAGTAGAACATATTAATGTGCATTTTACAGATTTGGGGTGCCATTTAATATTTTTTAAATATTTTTTTCTATTTACGCATGAATTTTGACTCTCTTTTTTTAATTCAAAAATCAATTTTTAATGGTTATTTTGCTTTGTTTTAATCATGCCATGTGATATGTTAATCATAGTAGAAAATGTTAATGTGCAAAAGCATGTATGTTCGAGAAATTCCTCAAAAATAGTTGCAAACACCTAATGTAAGATATTTTCATATTACATTCATTCTAATATATCTATCATTGATAGCAGATAGTTAGAAAATTAAATATATGAATTTTGTAGTCAAATTTAGGTTATCTGTTCATAAATTCATCGACATCCGATACAACTTCTCACCAAAGAGTGGACCGTTACACCACCATAACCATGTTCCAATTTATAAATGAATGCATATTTGGAATGCTTAGAATATTCCGGATTTAATCCATATTTTTTCATATTTTTTTGGCAAAAAAAATTTTTTGCGCCGTTACGGGCCGTTACGCCAACCGATACCGATACGGGACACCTTGGTGGTGGGGTCCACTAAAGCTTTGGATCTGCCTCGTTCTCTGGGTAATGCCTTAAAATAATATCTCCAAATGAATGGACATTGTGGATACAACATGTATATCATAGTGGGGTCCACAGAACTTGGTGACGTGTAGCGAGTCATGCTACACAACCGGTCAGTATCTAATCCGTGTCCGGGAAATCAGATTGCGTACTCATTACGCTCTCATCATACCGAGTAAACTCTGTTAGGCCCACCGTCAATGTATCTGGTCTATCCACGCCATCCATCCGTTTTTCCTTCTTATTTTAGGGGTTGAGACCAAAATTTAAGAATACCCAAAGATCAAGTGGACCATACCATCGGAAACAGTTGGAATAATAACTTCCACCGTTGAAACATTTCTTGGGCCCACAGTGATGTTTATTTCTCATCCAACCTGTTCATAAGATAACACAGACATGGATGAAGAGAAAACACATATACAAGCTTAATCCAAAACTTCGATGGCCCCCAAGAAATTTTCAACGGTAGATGTTCAATTCACACTGTTTCCCATTGTGCGTTCCACTTGAGGTTTGGATATACTTCATTTTTAAGCTCAAGCCCAAAAATTATCTATTAAAATGGATGGATGGAGTGGATAAAATACATAAATCACGGTGGACCCCACAGAGTTTACTTAGTACGCTTAGCCTACGAGTTACTCGGTACGCAATCTGCTTCTTTCTAGCCTACTTTGTGGGTGCCAACTTCAGTGCCGTCTGGATGTCACCAAGTTCTGTGGACCTCACCACGATGTATGTGTTATATCCACATGGTCCATCCAATTAGTGAGATCATTTTAGGTAGTAAACCAAAAAATAAGGCAGATCCAAAGTTAGGGTGGACCACACCGCCAAGGCAGTGGGGACAATGATTCCTACCGTTGAAACCTTCCTATGCACCATGGCCCACAGTGGTGTTTATTTGTCATCCAAGTTGTTCATAAGATCACACAGAGATGGATGAAGGTAAATTACAAAAATGACATGGATTTAAAACTTTTGTGGCCCCTAATGATTTTTCAATGGTAGGCATGTTCAATTCACATTGTTTCATGTGGTGTGGTCCATTTGAGCATTGGATATGCTTCATCTTTGGGATCAAGCCTTAAAATTATCTTGTAAAATGTATGGATGGGGTGGATAAAATACGTAAATCATAATGGGCCCCACACAGTTGACTTAGTACAATAAGCGTACTGATTTATACAGCACCACATGTCACTCATTTGTATCCGTGGATTGATGGGTCGATGCTATGTGGAGGGCCATCATAATGATAAATATTTTATCAATGTTGTCCATTTATTTTGATAGATAATTTTTAGGCATGAGTCCAAAATGAGACAGATTTGCATGACTGCATCTAAGGTAAACCACACTAAGGGAAACAGTGGTGATTAAATGTCCATCATTAAAAACTTCATAGGGCCATTGTAACGGTTTTTTTTTTTTTTTTGCCATCTAACCTCTTGATTAGGTCACGTAGATCTTGATGAAGCAAAAACACGGTTTAGATTTTGTTAGAATTTGCCACATGTACCATTTTCAAATGCTAGGTATCAATTGCCATACGTAGCCAGAGTATCAAATACCACACTGATTGAATAATCTAATCCATCCTTAATTTGACATCTTTGAGTTACATTTGCTTTTACATGTCTTAATTATTGTATGCCAGTTGCATTTGTATTATATAAACTCATTTGGGTTACTATTTGAGTGATTTCTTACCACAACGCATGCCTTTTGGCCCCCATTAAATGGAAACTTCTAATTTAATGTATTTTTTTTGCAATTTTTTCATTCCTGAATATATAAATATATGTATTTAGGCATGTCCTGAAGTTTCATTAAAAAATTCCACCATTTTATCCATGTTTCTCCCATTTTCCCTGCATTTCCGGTTATCGGCGATATTATCGGCGATAACGATATTATATCTTTATCTCCAGCCAGCGAAACTTGTAACGATACCGACAATTCGAACACTGCTAACAACCCCTTAGCTGTGAATGTATTGATGGGACCTGGGTTCCAATTTTTCGGTGCTCCTGCGATGCACGAAAATCGTGCTCCTTCATCACCCACCATGGCTTTCGAAGCCGCAATTGGATCTGGAGTTAGCCCCCTTATCCTCCAAAGATCGCCCCAACGGGGGATGGGGTCGTCTTTCGCCTCCATTTAAACTGGCAAGGATATTATCATGTCTTCGACCCAAACCTGGATGTGGGGTGGCAGCATCTCTCCCTTCCTCTGCCTTACCCTAACTCTGATCACACCCATCTCCTTTCCTAGCTTCGTCTTTAAGTCCAATTCAATGAACTTACCTAATAAAATTGTGGTTGTGAGGAAAAATTCTTCATACCATAATTCCAGGGGTACCGACCAAATAAGAATCCAAGGATCTTCCATGCCGAATATTGAGAATTTGTCCCAGCTCTGCATTCTTATTACCAAACCGTCTTTGTGCAACGCTCCTACCATGGTTAGAATGTCCAGATTAACTCTCGGGCTGACCTTAATCCAGAGTTCGTTATATCCAATGGGTTTGATGATATATTTCTCTGGCGAAATCCTACAGCATTCTCCTAGCCAGCTCCTGACTCGGGGAATCAAAACGCCTTCTCTAGTAATCGCCACTACCGAATTCTACAAGTCTCTTCTTGATCACTCCAAAGATTCTTGCTTAATGTGCACCACCCAATCCGTCCCTTCCTTTTTCTTCTCCATTTCTCTACCTTGACCCTTCTCATGTGCATTACCGTCACTGTTGGTCAAACATGTATATAACGTCGATGTCTTCTTGGGTTGAAGTAGCGCATCTTTAAACGAGAAAGCTTCCTTCCGAGGATTGCGACGTGGGGTGTTGTGGTTCTGTACCACAGATTCCATCTTCAATTTCAAAATTTGTCCCCCTTTTTTAACTTTGAGTTCTGGTCCAAACCTCGCCCTTTGAACAAGAAGTCCCCCCCCCCCCCCCCCCAAAAAAATAATAATAATAATAAAAAAAAATAAATAAAGCTTTCGACATGAAGCATCCAGACCGCCCTGGCCAGCTCTTCCTCAGAGCTCATCCTGACCAACACAAAACCCCTATAGGTTCCATTATTCCTTTCCCTTGGCCTCACCACATCCATCATAGCACCAGCTCGTCCGAATACTCTTGAGAAATTTATAGGTAACCGCCCTTCTGGAAACCCCTTGACAAATAGTGTTGGATAGCTTGCAACGTCTCTCCCTTTTCTATCACCTTGCTTCGTTTTCCCCTTTTTTTTCTCTGAATAGGTTGCCATTTTCCTCCATACACCCGTTGTTGCGATAGCTCCACTTCTGCCGAATACGCTACCTCCGGCTCCTCTGCTACCTCCTCCGACCCCCAAATAAGATATTGATTTCAAATCAATCACAATTTATTACAAACCAATCTAATCTTCCTTAATATTGTAACGGCCTAATAAAAAGCAAACATGGAAAGTAAGCGTATCTCTAAAATCAACTCATATCTTCAATCATATCAATTACATCCTCAATCACATCCTTAAATCAACCCCTCATATCTCCCAAGAATAGTAAACTATAATCCTTGATTTAGGCCGCCAAATCTGCAAACAAACAGTCCAAGAAGCAGCACTTGTAGGGCCCCTCAGTGGACTATAGGCCTACAATGAGCCTAGGTGGGCCATGGGCCTGTATCAATTCTCCCCGGCTTCGACAGAACTGATCCTCGAGTTGGAAACCAATCTTAACCTTCCGATGGAAGCTAATGTTGTAACCCTAAGCATCAACTCAGCACAACCTTTGTTGGAGTCCACTATAGATGATGTCTTTTTCGAATGCACTTTTGTAGGTGCCAACTTGTTTGTTTTAACTTTAAAGTTATTCGTGGATCTTGAAACATTTGCTCCGTTTTTCGTGCCACAATTATCTTTTGCAAAGGTGTTCCAATTTGAGTATTGAGATCCACTTGCATGTCTATCGGTGTGTGATTGTCACTATCATTGGATCTATCAATTGATCCATTGGTGAATTTAAGTGTAGGTCCAACATTAATGCATCGATCATCTCGGATATCAACTTTTCCTTTGATTCTGTGGATCTCTTCGTCGTTTCCAGAATTTTTACTTCAATTTTGAGCTCTCTATCACATTCTAACAATCGAAGGATTCGATCATTGGTGTCTTCAGAAACCAGGGTTGCCCGTTGTTGGTTAAGACTTTAGTGGCAACCTTCCCCTACATGTCCACATGCTCCAACTTCAGTCTCTAGATTCCCTCCACGCCGAAGCTCCCCCGCTTCATTAGTGAGATTGCCCACCGCAAACGTGAGTTGATCTACCCGCTCTGTAAACATGTGGACCAATTGGATTAATTGCGCATATTATTCTTACGTCACCTCCTTTGAAGCCATTAGGAGATAATGTAGAGTTAGCAGTTTCCCAATAATCACCCGCTCTGATACCAAAATGGTGCAACCCAATTATTAAGTCAATGAGATCTAAATACCTAAATTGCAAAAAAAAAAAAAAAAAAAGTTACACCCACAAGAACAATGGAGTAGTTAGGGTGAAGATTTTATTGATATCAACCTTCTTTTACAAAACTTTAAGAAAGTTCACACTTAGTAAAATATTCAAATGACTAACTCCTATACCACCACTACCTTTTATAGATCCTAAATGAATCTTTAATTAAAATCACCCCAAATAAGAGGTTGATTTCAAATCAATCACAATTTATTAAAAACCAATATAATCTTCCTTAATATGGTAGAAGCCTAATAAAAAGCAAACATGGAAAGTAATTATAGCTCTAAAACCAGCCCATATCTTCAATCATATTAATTACATCCTCAATCACATCTTTAAGTCAATTGAAGAAGCAGCACATGTTGGGCCCTTCGATGGGTTGTAGGCCTATGTCATTGATGAGCCCTATAGTGGGCCTAGATGGGTCCTGGATCTACATCAGAGATTTCCTAGCTATGAACCATCATCCCATAGATGTGATTTCCTAGCTATGAACCATTGACTTGATGCCCAATTTTCCTGATCACCAGAGATTTCATACAGGCATAATGAGGATGTGTGTATAGTATAATGGTTGGCATCAGTCACCTACACATGCAATTGCACGAGGGATGGCATGGTTTGGTGCCAAGCCATAGTGCACCGCCAATATTTTTGCATTTCTTTTATGGGGAATGGTGTTGCTCTATGATCGAGATTAATAGTTTTTCAAACACATCATCTATTTGTTGTAAAACACCAATGTTAGAAGTCCGACCCACCAATATTTGCTGATATTTGGCCTTTTTTTTTTTGTTTTCCTTTTCTTAGTAGTATGTTTGTGATAACCACTACTCATCCCAACATTACCTTATGTTGAAAGGCTGCAATGAATCAGCTTTGACCAAGTTGTAACATCACTATTTCTATATAGTTTAGAACAATTGAAGGAAAAAATTTCATCGATACGATTCAACTCTAACAGTCAAGGTTGGGATCACTATCAAGACGTGAGTATGGGGAAATATTATTTATTATAGTAATGAAAATAAAGATGCATGAAATCATCGGACCATCTCGAGATGTGCCCTGAATGAGCAAGCAGACAGTGCACTAGATCCTCAATTGCAACAAAGATCAAACGAACTCAAGAAACACTAACACAGGCAGGTTGATGGATGTTTCAGTAATAAACTTAGCATAGATGACTTAATTTATTTATTTCAATATGATTACAAATTATGGATCTCAAAGAAATTGCAAGTTTCAAGGAACTCACGAGAGAAAATATACAAGAAGAAAAGAGAAAAAGGTTAGAGACAATGTTAAAAGAGTGCTTATTTTGTATTAGAAAATGGATTATCCTTATATATATATATATATATATATATATATATGTGTGTGTGTGTGTGTGTGTGTGTGTAAACATTAGCATGCAAAACAATACAGGAAGGATCTATGAATTAGTACCTATGTTTTTGTTTTTTGAAACGTGGATTAGTACCTATGTTTCTTCTAATTAAGCCCTAAAAGACTATTAATTTGAGATTTCTTATGAAAAAGAGGAGACATTTCAAGCCTTACAAAGCTTCCATTAAATAAGAAACTTTTCCTCTGTGTCGTGCAACTAATCAAATTAAACATGTAAAATTATGGATCCCAACTTAGATATATAATAAACAAAAAATTAGACTCGACTATATAACTATTTTATTGGCAGTCATTCATTGGACAGTCGAAATGGAAATTATCCAAATTGTTATTTCGATACTGTTGGAACATACGATCTTTTAATCCAATAAACTATATGTTTTTAGATGCTTTGTTGTTAAGCATGCATGGAATGGATGTGATAAGAAAGAGTAGGCTAAGAAACACCACAGAGTTCCACACATTAGAAAGGCTTCCTCGCCACATAGAGTAGAAACTTTAGGAAGAGCCTGTTGTAGCGATCTTACAAGAAGCAAAAGTGTCTCATTAACCATCTTCCTCTTTCACTCTTTAAGGTGTGTTTTTACGTTTATTTAATCCATACACGCCTAGAAGTAGATTCGATTTGATTTTATTTTGCTTCTGTCATGCATAAACTCTTTCAAATACAAAAGGTTTCACAGTTTAAGCCATTTCATCTAAGTTAATGTAATACACATACAATTTTGAGGGCATGTGGATGAAATGCATTGTTAGACTCTAAGAAAATTCTTCATGCAAAGAATGAAAACAAAATAGATGTACTTTCAACGGAATACAATTAAGGGGAAAGCCCAACTAACTCAAGATTTTCAATGGGTCAGAATCTTGGTGGAACAACCAACATTATCCCATTAGTGACAATTTTGAGCCATGGAACCTCTATAGTGGGCCCACCTAATGAATGTTCTAAAATTCATCTCCGTGTGCCACGTGTATGTTTTTTTTTTTACAAAAGTCAAGAGCTTTGCTATGTTGTGATCTTTACTCTCATTTGTACGTTGTCTTTTAAAAAGATAAAAGCTAAAGATCCTAGGGCATTAAAAAAATGCATCCTCTTCCATGAAGATCACCTTCTAGAAATTTTGGTCAATACACTCACAAGGGGAGACAATTGCATGTTTAGAGATTGATGGTCCACGTCCATTGCTTCCAAAGTTATGGCTGATCTGGTGAATGTGCTCCCCTGATCTTTTTGTTAGGTGCCTCACCGTTGACAAGACCTTCTAGCACATGCATGCTTACCCTAGTCACTTCAATAATTTAAGCATTTCAATATCTTACTGACTCATTACTAATAAATGGTGTTATGGTTACTTTAAAAAAAAAAAAATTTGAAAATCCTTTCAGTATTGCAAGAATTACAAGAATTTTAATTTTATTTTTTTTTTAAAGTTAAAGCCTTTCAACACCAAGAGGTGAACACGGCTTCTTTTTTTCTTTTTCAAATGCAGAGGGCAAATTTGCCAGGCTCTCTACTCATGGCTCAGTGGTAGGACGCTCTGTGTTTCAACTCTGAGCAACTCCGAGCTCATGGGTTCGAGAACCCATGTGGTGTAAGAGTGTGTGGGTGCGAGTTTGTGTGTCAACACCTTTCAAAATAAAAAATTTAAAAAGAGGGCAAATTTGTCGTTTGCCAACCATAATGGGCAAATTTCTCTTGTCATTTTCATACAATATGAGTGCGACTCTCATAAATTACAAAATGTAAAAAATAATAAATAATAAATAAAAAAAATCAAAATTTCGATACTTTTGAAGATTTTTAATAGAAATCCCAACAAAAACACACTTCTCGAAGGTTAAGGAATTATTCCAAAACAATGCAGAAAGTGTTCTTTCCCCTATTCCCTATATATATATATATATATATATATATATATATATATATATATATATATATATATATATATATATATATATATATATATATATATATGTGTGTGTGTGTGTGTTAACAAAATCACAAAAAATTGCCCAAAAAATACTGATGACAAAATATAGAAACTCTGTAACTAAATATGAATCAGATCTCCATGTATCGTACCACATAGAATCACTATCAGGGCCACCAAATCATCTTGATCTTTTCTTCTCGCCTTTTTTCTTCATGGGCATGATGATGCACCAATTCTCCCCCAGTAGGAGAGATGCAACCTTGCCTAATTTAACATTTGCGTACATTTGCATTTTGTTGCCACATGCCCACTCAGGCTGCCTAAATCTCGTGGTTGGAAGAACTTCCCTCGAGTTCAAATCAGTAGATTTCCATCAATTATACATGATCCTCTACAACTGTGCTTATCTACCAATATTGCTTTGCATGCCCATTTTCTCATCCATTGAACTAGGTACAAAATAGAATGATTGTTAATGATCCGCCTTCCAAGTATGGCCTCTACAGATTGTGATTTCTTTGGCATCAAATCAATGCACATGTCAATATCATGAACACTATCACTTACAAGATTTCACCATGATAATCAATTAATCATAAACATCTGATGGTAGTGTTTTAAATAGCGTTGCTACGTAGCGTGTAGCGTACACTACGATACATAGCGTAGCCTATACACTATGTAGCACATGTAAATAGGGTATCTTCCCTATAGCATATGATATATGGGGTGTAGCATATGTTAAACACAATATTGAGTGTAGTGTATGCAGTATATGCTACACCATACTCCCGTTTTTACATTTTTTTTTTGAAGGTTTTATAAGGATAGATTTTTATGTTGGTACAGCTGCTGATTTTAAAATGATGGTGACTCATCCTCCTCATGAGGCAATGATGTAGAGGTAATGCAGGGGCATTTTCACACCGAGCTCGAGTGGGGTGGCCCGTGGGATGCAGGGGCACACTCAAGATGGGTGGCCCACATAACCCATGGATTTGGGGCCTGTGTGAGGCAAGTAACTCGTGTGAGGCGGAGCCTATGGATTTGGGGCCCACGAGGGGGCGGAACCTATGGATTTGGGGCACACGAGGAGGGTTCGGCCGAGAACCAAACCCATGGATTTGGGGCCTAGGCTATGAGATAAAGGGATTAATTCGTCATGCTCTAACAATTCGAGCTTTTAGAGCAAGTGGTTAATTGTCCTGCATCAAATTAATATCAAAGCGGAAGGTCTCATGTTCGAGACTCCTTACTAGGGATGATTAATGCAGGAGCATTTTCACACCGTACTCAAGTGGGGTGGTTTGTGGGATGCAGGGGTACACTCGGGGTGGGTGACCCGCATAATCCATGGATTTGGAGCCTGTGTGAGGCAGGTGACTCGTGTGAGGCGAAGCCCATAGATTTGGGGCCCACGAGGGAGCAGAACCCATGGATTTGGGGCACACGAGGAGGGTTCGGCCGAGGACCAAACCCAAGGATTTGGGGCCAGGGCTATGAGATAAATGGATTAATTCGCCATGCTCTAACAGTTCGAGCTTTTAGAGCAAGTGGTTAGTTGTCCTGCATCAAGAGGCTTTTAGCTTTAAAAAGTACAAGATCCTCCGTGTTGATTAGGAAAGCCAAACTTGAAATACCCTCTCCTTCAGTTTCCTATTCTTTTGTAGTATTAAAAAATCAGTCTCTTTTCCAAAATGTTAAACGATTATATTCTGGCAGTAAAACAACACACCCACCAAAACAGAACTGAGAGTTATGCTGACAACAGATATGTGCAGAACTACAATTAACTATCCATTCCAACATGCTCTGTATATCCCATGTAATAACATCATTTAACTTTTAAAAAGAAAAAGAAAGAAAGAAAGAAAAAACAAATTAGCAAAAGCAAAGAACATTGAAACAGGATATGACTTAGAAGAAATAGAATCGATCATGGCATTGCACCTTTATGCATCCATCATCATCTCCCGATGAAACAGTCGTCTCTGTCAAGCAAATCAAGCGATTCACCGCAGCCCTTCAAAAAACGAAAAGATATGTATATATTTGCAAGTTGTACGTAACAAGCAGACAATACGGTAACATGGTAGAATAAAATCCCATAAATTACCCGTGTGCATCCTCCAGACGAGCAATGGAAGTTCCAGTTTCAACATCGGTAGAAAGAATTGAGCAATCAGGAGATGCGGTCAAAATTGCTGGAAATTAGGAAGCAACAAAAAATTTACGGCTGTAATTTCTTGACAAAAATTAGAAAGCAATCAGGTACCAAACAGCATGCAGCTCAAACTACCATCTTTTTCACCTGGGCCAACATACTATGTGCAGGTGAAGGACATTTTTCAGGATCCACAACGTTCACCTGGTGCCCCACAATGGATAGGCAATGGACAAAATATCTCCTCCATTCAGAAAACTTAGCCACTGAATGCTGAACCTCTCTCCATTGCACATGGACCATTACAGATGTACTGTTCTTAACCAGCCATTTTGCAGGCCACCACTCGCATCAATATCATCAGTATCTCCAATTGGGGAGCCTTTTGGACAAAAGGGGCTGTTTTTTAACAGTTCGGATCGCTGAAAGGGAGGCCCACATGTACATAATGCTGGCTTGGATGAAAAATGCCTCTCATCATGTCAAACACTGTTTATACATCCTTGTACTAAAAATGTATTAAAAACAAAGGAATCTGCTCAAAAGCATTACCGCGGCCAGAATCAATGAATCTAACAGCTCTACAAGATTCTCCATGAGCATGAACATCGAGCAACCTAACCCAATTACAAATAAAACAAAGAAAAATGATTTTTTAAAACAATCCATTCTTCATTACTCACAATGGAACTCCAAAATCTATGTTCTCTTGAAAGAATTAAACGAACAATTACAACAAAAATCATTCAAACAATGCATTTATCATCTGCCCATTCAATTATTAAAAAAATTGGTTTTTTGGAAGAACTACTCAATGTGAATTTTTTCCATAGAATGAATGGAAGTAGAAGTACCTTTGCGGCTGAGAATCTTCAGCGTAGCGGTATCTGTTTTTCGACATGAATTTGATATTAGTAGTTGAAACTCGTTTACGAAATGGAGATGGAAAAGGAGAAAAGGAAAGAACGAGGAGAAAAGTGAAGGAGGAAGGGATTACAAGTGAAGATCGCCAGTGATGAGACCTGCAGCCACGAGAGGAGTGGAAGGGTGAAAATCGACATCGAAGGGAAGCTTTCCGAGATTTATCTCCATGAGAAAGACAGGGTTTTGGAAAGAAGGAAGAGAGGGTTTTGGAAAGAAAGAAGAGCAGCGTTCGGAGAAGAGTTATGATACTCAGGCTAGGGCGGGGATTGGGTACTACCCCCACTAGGATCTAGCTAGAGACGGGCGGTCCTGTCGAGGGTCTGTGGGGCCCACCATGATGTATGTGTTTTATCCACACGGTTCATCCGTTTTGAAAAATCGTTTTAAATATCAAGCCTAAAAATTAAGCAGATTGAATTATCAAATGGACCACACCACAGAAAATAGTGGAGATTGAAACTCTACCGTTAAAAACCTCTCGGGGACACAAGTTTTGGATCGAGCTGATATTTATGTTTTTCCTTCTACCAGGTCTATGTTACTCTGTGAACAGGTTGAATAGCAAGAAACACCAAAGTTGGCCTTAGGAAGGATTCATCATGGGTGTATTGTCACTAATGCTTCATGTGGTGTGGTCACTCAAGCCTTCCGAGCGGCCTATTTTCTAGCTCCTGTGCTAAAATGATCCTTCATAACAGTAAGGGCCTATTTGATTTTTCAAATCCTATGTAAATGCCTAGTAAACAAGTAATTATCAGTCCTCGGTCTTATTTGAAAATACACTAGTATTTTTGTTTCGACAATCAACTCAAAAGAATTGGTTTAAATTGTAGGCCCCACGATGACATATATGATGTATCAGTGCTGTCCATTCATTTTAGTATTACATTTTAAGGCATTAGCTAAAAAATAGGCAGATCCAACACTCAAGTGGCCCACATGAAAGGAAACAGTGACACTGATAAGCGTTTAACGGTAAATGTTTGATTCCCTAAATCCTGTGGTGTGTCCACTTGAGTTTGGATCGGCCTATATTTTTAGTCAAGTCCTAAATTCAGCTGCCATAACAGATTGACGTTGTGGATAAGCCACAAACATCGAGGTGAGGCCTACATGTATTTGGCAATGTCCTCGTTTTAGTGCTCAAACAAGTAAACTTCAAATCAAGCGTAGCTAAAAATGCAGTAATTATCAAAGGAAATAATTATTACCCATTTACAATATTTGTTTTGGAGGTTTGGAAAATCAAACACACCCCTAAAATGAACTTTGATGACACATGTATCTCAGTATGCCCCACAGAGCCCCTGAAAGTACCGTCGATCGGGAACTATGTCCTGGCAGCGGTAGGTGCCCAATCCGCACCCCTCAGGCTAAGTATGAGGGTTGACACGCATGCACTCGGAAACTGCACGCGTTGGAGCAGATCAACTGGTGTCCTACATCTCTAGTGTCCACACTTTGTGGGCCCACCAAGATATATGTGTTTCTTCCATGCAGTTCATCCGTTCTGGCAGTTCATTTTAGGGCATGAAACCAAAAATTAAGCAGATCCAAAGCGACCTCACTACAGAAAACGATGGGGATTAAAAGCCAATCATTGAAAATTTCTTCAAGGCCATATGAGTTTTGGATCACGCTAATATTTGCGTTTTCCATTAATCTAACTCTGTCGAACCTTACTAACAGGTCAGATGACAAATAGGAGAGTAGATTAGGTGCAGCACCACCTCACTCAACACTTTCTATAGGGCCCACCTTAATGTAGGTATTCTACCTCCATCTATTTTTCCATATCATTTTAGGGCATGATCCAAAAAATGAAGATGGACCATATTATAGGAAGCAATGTTCATTGAACTTCACACTACTAAAAATTTCCTAAGGCCCACCATAATGTTACCACAATGTTTGTTGGCCATCTGACCTCTTTAGAAGTCTCATAAACCTAGAATAAGGGGGGAAAATAACTATCAGCTTGATTCAAAACTAGCCCATTATAACTTGTCGACGGTCAATCACCATTGTTTCCTATGGTAGTGTCTACTTGGGATTTGGATTTGCTTCATTTTTTAGCCATATCCTAAATTGACCCAGGTGAGCCGCAGATTAAGGGTCACAGCATCTTGGGTGAGGATAGGGTTGCACCTAATTGGCTCCCAACAAATAAACATGTGGAGCCCAGGAAGGGTTCAATAAGAGGGCAACATTATCCCCACTATTTCTTGTGTTGTGGTCCACTCAACTTTGGATTTACTTCGTTTTTAGTTTCATGCCTTAATATGAGTTAGAAAATTGGATGGATGAAATACATATATCATAGTGGGCCCAATGGAGTTTATTCACCATATCTCTTTGCTTTAAAATATCTTTTACTTATATTTCTATGAAATTCACTTTAGGTGTTTTTGAATTCGATTATACGTAATGCGACGATATCTCTTAGTAGGCTTTTATAGCTAACCTTTTTATTATTATAAAATAAATTTAAGTGACAATATCGAAGAGACTTTTTGAAGAGATGAATGACTCTAAAAAGCCTATTTCATAATTAATTTGTGTTGGGGTTTTGGCCTGCGGAATCACATAGATATGGATCTAGAATAGTAATCCAAGAGCACCAAACAATCATAAGAAACACAGAAATTTTACATGGAAAACCCCTGCGGAAAAAAATTGTGACACAAAGCGACAGAAAATTCTATTATAAAAACACATATTACAAAGACATAAGACTTACTCGGCTTAAACAATCCTCAAACCTCACATTTTCTTCACCCCTTGAAACCTTAGAACCCCTTTAGAAATACTTAGAACCTCTTAGAATACCTCATAGTCCCGTATCCACCCCTATTTATAGACTTAGAAACAAGTGAAAACGAAACAGGAAACAAAATTCGTAGAACCCGCGTTTCCGCAAACGAATCTATGTAAACCTTCGATGTCATCGAAGAAGGACCAAAACTGTCCAGGGACCAGGGCTAAAAATTTCGAAAAAAAGTCAATGGCATTGATCGGCTTCGATGTCATCAAACTAGCCTCAATAACATTGAAGCTGGTTCGATGTCATCAAACCATGTAAAACTAGATTGAGGATATTCGTTTACAACAATTTGTAGTTTAATTTTTATTTATTAAAAATTAATTGATGTAATAAAGCATATGTGAATGATCATTTAGATATGATTATTGGGACATGAAAAGTAAAGTAAAAAAGTAGCTATTGATACTTAAAACATTGATGATGATGTTTAATATAATATAGTTTATTAGTTAGATTGATGGTGGATGTGAATTTGAGTAAAAAGAAAACATTAAGGTAAGATTGGAAGAAGGAGAAAATTATACATTATTTATCTCACACCCTCAAATTCAGAATAAAAGTCCATATAATTGGCGTCAGATATTCGGGCATGACATCATTAGCTTTTGGTTCTAGGGGATTTCTCGATTGGACTCAATGATTATCTATATTACATGTCATGGGCCTTGCCTCTTAAACCGATTAGCTTTCCGATGGTCAGCCTAGGGATGGTTTTGTCAGGCACAATCAATGATTTGAGGAGTAGTTCTTCTCAACTTAGGTAGGATTTGTATAGTTTCATACCTCAAAATGATTTGGCAAAAATGGATTAATGGTATGGATAAAACTCATATATGATAGTGGATTCCACAGAGCTCTACTTGGACGGATTATTGTCCAAGGCAGACACAATCAGCTTCCAATTCAGTCAACAGTTAATATATAATAAATTATAGCTTGTTATCTGAATCAATTAGATTTTATTCACTACATTCATCATTCCTGTCCATTTTTTTATTTTATTTTGTTTAATGTGTAGTGAAAATTATGCATTTGTAGATTTTAGATTGGTATGTTCATGTGGGCCCCATAATGAATATACTCTAATTAGAATATCATATCAATTGGGTGATCCTAATTAACCATTGATTTTATTTTGATATTCCACTATAATTAGCTTGATTTGGCCTTCAATGCTAATGAGATGAGAGGAGAAATTATGAGCTTGGTCATTGTATAGATGAAAAAAATTTTAAAAAGTTTTTACCTAAAAATTCATAAGAATATATGATATTCCATAACATGGCTTGACTCTTTATATTTATCAAAATATTCCTCTAACCATATCGATGGAGGATAAAAAGTCGAAATTACTCTTGAAGGGGAGATTTTAAAGAAGCAGAAGCTGTCGTAATTTAGTTGCACAAGAAACTTATGCCATGAAAGATCATAAACTATATTAGCTATAACTTATTGTATTTATGAAAATCCAATTGGATCACTAGTTGCATTATCTAATTTTAGACATAGATGTAAAAAAACAAGCCCCATCCAGGATTTAAGTGGACCATACAATTGGGAATAGTGTACATGGTGACACCCACCCTCCAAACTCTTTCCCTCTATATGACCTTCCTAAATTATGGATTGTCCTCATTCTTGGGGCCTAGGCCTAAATTTTTTATGAAATCTAATGGTTGCAGTGGATTTCATATAATCTTCATGGCGGACCCATAGAAGATCAATGTTGGACACCTCTGCCAACAATTTCTTTTGGTGTGGCACATTTAATCACTTGTCAACTTGATTTTTTGGCCATTGGCTGAACATGGAATTACACAACTAATGATTAAATGGATTTCATATACACAAGGTTTGGGTGTGCCTCTCTTCATCAGTTAGGAGAAGGGCGTCAGGGAGCACATTCCCCACGGTGTACCACACCACGTATTTACCTCACCAAGTTTTGTGGGCCCCACCATGATGTATGTGTTATATCTACACCATCTGACCATTTGGCGAGATAATTTTAGAGCATGATCCGAAAAATGAGATAGATCAAAAGCTTAAGTGGACCACTGTACAGAAAAAAGTGGGACAATGATGACTGCCATTAAAACCTTCCTTAGGCCCACTGTGATGTTTATTTGCCATCCAACCTGTTCATGAGGTAATACAAACCTGGATAAAGGAAAATAAGAAAACAAAATCAACTTGATCCAAAACTTCTATGGCCCCAAGAAGTTTTCAATGGTAGACATTCAATTCCTTTCTTTATGTAGTGTGGTCCACTTGAAATGCCTCATTTTCATTTTTTGGGATGACGCCTTAAAATGATCCAAAAAAATGGATGAACGGTTTAGATATGACACATGCATCATGGTGACGCTATAGAATTTAGTGACTTCAAGACGCCACTTATGTACGCACCGCCACGGCAACCTGCTTCGGCGCGGCTACGTACATGTATCAAAGCTAAATCACTTTTGAGCAATGGCTGCAAACAAGACACCGCTGTCAGTTTTTAGCAAGGCCCACCACGAAGTATATGTGAAATCTACTCCAACCATTAGTTATTTAATCTACCATTAGGCCATCGCCAAAAAATAAGGCTGACCCATGATTTAAATGGACTAAGGCCATGTTTGTTAACGTTGAATTTTGCACTTAACGTGGAATAGGGAAAATTTTCCGTTTAGTGGTGTTTGTTAATGCATTGTTAACGCGGAAGACGGAAAGCGGTAAGTGGTTTTTCACTGAATTTTTTCCGTGATAGGAGTCTGGCTTAATGGTGAACACGGAATACGCTCCGTGATTTTTCATTAAACAAAAATTTTTTGATTCCAAAAATACCCCTTTTCAAGTTATACAAATCCGCGCAATACAAAATCAACCTTTAACTTATGAAACTTTTTTATGCTCTACCATGATTTATGTGTTTGATCCACACCGTTCATCAACTTTTTTAGCTAATTCAAGATATGATCCAATCAAAGAAGCAAGTCCAATAATTAATTAGACCATAAGGTGAGGATTGAATGTCCACCGTTAAAAACTTCTTGAGAGTTAGAGAAGTTTTAGATCAAGCTGATATTTGTGTTTTCACTTCATCCACGTCTACATAACCTAATGAATAGGTTGGATGGTAAAAAAAAAAAAAAAAAACATCACAGTGGCCCATGTAATTTTGATCTCTTTGAAAGGTTCATACAACAGACGCGGATTGCGTACTACCCCCATCCCTAGCTCTGTGGGCATCTAAACCCTCTATTCCTTTTCTCATATTATTTTAAGGCATCAAAACAAAAATGAGTCATATCCAACGATTAAATGGACCACATCACAAATGACTCTTCCATTTAATGCAACTAAGATTATTATTTGGTGTGGTCCACTTGAGCGTTGGATCTGCATCATTTTTATGTTTATGCCTTAAAATAATATGAGAAAATGGATTGAAGGTTTGGATGTACATATACATCACGGTGGGCCCACCCACAGATCTGCCCGTTCGGAGCCAGGGATGGGCGGGGGTAGTACGAGCAGTCCGCGTCCTCTTCAAAGACGTCGCCCGTCTTGGATACGGATGCGGATTTCCTGCGAAAGCCTTCTGGAGGAAGTTCCTGCGCAAGGATCTAGGTGAGGCCCACCACAATGTATGTGAGAAATCCATTCCGTCCATCCGTTTTGAGATCTCATTTTAGGGCGTGGGACAAAAAATGAGGGGGATAAAAAGCTTAAGTGGGTCACACGAGAGGGAAAATTAAGGAAAGAAATTTCTACTGTTGAAATCTTCCTAGGCTCCACCTTGATATTTATATGTTATCTAAACCGTTTATAAGGTCATTGTCAATGAGATTAAGTGACAAAACTAAAAGTATAGACTGATACAATAATTTTTTGGGCATAAGAATGCGAATGATCACTGTTTCATCTCGTGTGTCCCACCTTAGTTCTATATACACCTAATTTTTTTATCTTAAGTCCTTAAATGATCTCGAAAAACGGATGGACGGATTGGATTTATCAAAAACATGTCGGTGGGCTCCACCCAGTATCCTTGCGTAGGAACTTCCTGCGAAAGGCTTTCGTAGGAAATCCGCGTCCCTTGGATACAAGACGGGACGAACTTGCTACTCCCACCGCCACCGGCCTGTGGCTGATGGTTGGTGCTCTGTGGGCCCTACCATGATGTATTTGTTTCATCCATGCCATTTATCTATTTTCTTAGATCATTTCATGGTTTGGGACAAAAATTAGATATTTAAAAATCTCAAGTGGGCCACATTACAGGAAACCGTGTTGAATAGCGTCGACCATTAAAAACTTTTTGGGGAACATAAAAGTTTTGGATCAAGCTTATCTTTGTTTTTTTCCCTTCATCTAGGCCTGTATGAACTAATAAAAAGATTAGATGTCAAATAAACAGTACAATAGGCCGTAGGAGGATTTTAATAATGCATATCCAATCATTATTGTTTTCATATGGTGTGATCCACTTGAGATTTATATCCCTCTAATTTTTGGGGTGAAGCATTAAAATGATCTGTAAAAATTTTATTTGTTTTTATGAATAATGATATTTTAATTTTCTATTAAGTACTTTATAGTTTATTTGAATTAAATAAAATAATTTATTTTATAAGAAATAATTTCTTTATAATGTAAAACATTTTCAAACAGGAAATAGATAGGGGCAAATGTGTCAAATTAACATATTTCAGACATTTCATATGTTTGTTAACAAACAGATTGTTTCAAATTCAGTACTTAATTTTCAGACTTCAGCCATAGTTACCAAACAAGTTTTTTGACTTCAGATTTCAGATTCAGGCTTCAGATTTCAGATTCAGGCTTTAGACTTCAGATTTAACAAATGGGGCCTAAGCCAAAGGAAACAGCTGGGAGAGATGTCTAATGTTGATTTTTACAAGGCCTGCCGTGAATATTATAAGAAATCTTTCCAACCATTAGATTCTAGAAAAAACATTTAAGCCCAGCACCCAAGAATCAGGACAATTCATGATTTAGATGTGTCACACAGAGAGAAATAATTTGGTGGGTGGCATTGACGTAAACACTGTTTCCAATGGTCCACCTAAATCACGTATAGTTATATATGGGAAAAGGTACAATGCGCTCCAGCTAATTTTAACGCCCCATGAGGTCGAGTTGTATGGGCCCCACCGTGATGCGTTTCGAACATCTACCCTATTAGTCAAATGTACCATTCCATCATGGGCCTAGGTCTCAAAAATCAAGTCAATCCGTGACTGTTGTGGGCCACACCACATACAGAAGTGGAGAGGGGCCGTGCACCATTAAAACATTCATAATCATTTGTTGGGCCCACCGAGATGTGGTTTGCAAATCTAGACCATCCATTATGTGTGTCCCACTTGGATGAGGGTTCAGACCAAGTTTCAGCAGCATTCAAAATTCAGGTGGGCCCCACCAAGTGCTTTGATATGTTTTTGGCATGTCTTCACATGATTTTAGATGGTATGGCCCACCTGAGTTTCGTATATGGCTGATTTTTGGGACATCCCATAATTTAAAGGGGATCCATCAAATGCACGGTGTTGATGGTCGACACGCATCACGTTGGGGTCCACAAAGCTCGACCTCACGGGAGCTTATCGTCAGCTCAAGCGGATTGTACCTTTTCCATATATATATATATATATATATATGGGAAATGCTCACTTACGCACCAGTTCGCACGGAACTGGTGTGAACTTTTTTTATTTTTGAGAACCCATCATACATGATGTGGATCGAAAATCTGAACCGTTCATGTGAAGTAGCACTTCGTGAAACCCCCCAGGCCCAAGTTTTACTTTGATCTAAAACTTTGATGGGGCATGAAAAATGAAAACGATTTCCTCCCTTTATTTGCATTTCTCTTTGCTATGACCCATCAAAATTTTAGATCGGGGTGAAAATTTGTCACATAGGGTTTAATGGGATTCTGCATCACATGGACTGTTCAAATTACAAACCCCTGACACATTTGCAAAGGTGCGCAGGTGAGCATGACTATATATATATATATATATATATATATATATATATATATATATATATATATATATATATATATATATATATATATGCTTAAAATTAGGTTATGCAAGTAGTAGTCGGTTTGAAATTTTAGAAATACAAATAAGTTAGGGCCAATATAACTTTTAATTTTTCGTAACGTAATTTCCTTCTTCACCGGACATAATTAGGGCTATACACGAACTGAGTTAGCTCGGTTAACTCACTCGACTCAACTCGAAAAAGCTCGATTCAACTCAGTTTGAAGCTCGAGCTGAGTCGAGCTAATTTTTTGAGCTCAAAAAAATTTCGAACCAAGTACGAGTTTGCCCGAGCTTGACTAGACTCGGATCAAACCCAACTCGAATCGAACTTGGATCAAACCAGTTCGGTGACTCGGTTACTTTGATATTGATGTTGCTCACCAAGTGTTTGATGAAATGACTCGACGAAGTGTTGGTTGGTGGCAAGGAAGGTATGTTTCATCAAACAAATACATTTTTTTTCTTGATTTTGATGTTGCTTACAAGGTGTTTAATGAAATACTTGTAAAACCGCTACTAGTGTTTTACATATAGTGAGAATTTGAAGGTGAAATCTATGTGTTTGTGAAAATGTTTCACAGGTGAACTCGGCTCGAACTGGCTCGAGCTACTGACCGAACTGAGCTGAGCTGGCCAGTCAGGCTCAAGGACTGAGCCAAGCCGAGTTCAAGCTAAGTTCAGCTAGTGGTCGAGCCGAGTCGAGTTGTGCCAAGCTCGGCTTGGATCGACTCGTGTACACCTCTTAACATAATCCGTTAAAGGAACGTTTCAATGAATATAAAGAATCAAAGCATGCTACAGGTATACTATATGCTCCCGAGAATTTTGGGGTAAAAACCACAAAAAGAAAGAAAGATAGAAGAAATTAGGGCTGAAAGTTGGGCGGGTTCAACCTGACCGACCCATGACCGACCCAACATTGGGTTGGGCTTGGGCAAGATATATCGGGTCCGATCTCAAGTTTGGGCTATACAAACACCAACCCGATAAAACTTGGGATGGGCTTGGGTTGAGGTCTCGGGTTGCCCGACCCAACCCGAACCCGATCAATATATAAGTTACTTATAAATTATAATTGAGTGTGGATCGTTTGTGTCGAAGGCACACTAGTGATGTCGGGTTTCATTTGTCCACGTCATTTCCAATGACTGAGGCTAATAAGATATGCTGGATTTCTCTCCCAAATAGATTGTTTGCTATGCTACATGACTTTTAAAGGAGTAGTTGTCTTATATTCTAGCTTGTTTTTTTAAAGAAAAAAAATGAAGTTCTTTATGACGAATAATCACATATATAATTAATAAAATCATAGATATAAAAAATAAATCCTATATTGAAATATAATAAACTAATGTAATAACGAAAATATTAACACGTATACCCGACCAACCCGACCGAGCCCGCTTGGGTTGGGCTTGGGTTGAGAATTCCCAACCCGAGGTTGGGTTGGGTTGGGTTAGGGTTGAGGTATTGGAACCTTGGGTTGGGTTAGGGTTGAGCACCAACCTGACCCAACCCGCCGACTTTCAGCCCTATAAGAAATCAGCGTGTCACGTGAATGATTATGTGATTCTCGGGAAAAGATACTAATAGCTAAACGATCAAACCACTTAACAAAGACCCCACGATGCTTTATTCTCCAAAGGAGTCATCTTAGATGGATATAAGGTTCTTCCCATTTTGAAGTTTTTTAAGGATCCATCCTAGTTGGGGCCCAGCAATCAATAGTCTAGATCATTGAGCTTGATTAAGGATCAACAATTCATCTACCATCATGGACTCAGATTTGGTAGTGCCCCTGGGTTGGTACTGGGTGCTCATCAATATTGGAAAAGTTCTATAGGCCCTACATAATGTATGTATTTTATCCATGCTGTCCATTCATTTTATCATCTCAATTTAGGGCATGAGCTAAAAAATGAGGTAGGTATAAAGCTTACGTGGACCACACAACAGGAAGAGCGGTGATAACGTTAAAACCTTCCTAAGACCCACCGTAATGGTTAATTTTCATCCAACCCGTTTAAAGGTCCTATAGATTTGGATAAAGGGAAAACACAAATATCAGCTTGATCCAAAGCTTTTGTGGGCGCACAAGAAGTGTTCAACAGTAGGCATTCAATCCCCACCATTTCCCATCGTGTAGTCCACCTGAGCTTTGGATCTGCCTCAATTTTTGTGTTCATGCCCTAAAATGAGATGGAAAAATGGATAGACGGTGTGGATAAAACACACATCATGGTGGGCCTCACATAACTTTGACAAGTGCCGACCATTAAGGAGCCCTCGGTAGAGGGGTCTACCAAATCGGAGTCCCCGTCTAATGGGCTATGCCCAAACTACTATCTTTTAAAAATGGACAAAATATCCAAGCAAGCAAATCAAAAATGGCAAACCAGTCATACTCCGAATTTGAACTCACGGTCATGCTCATCCCCATAACCAGCACACATGTGGACATGTTTGGATAATCGGAATGGTCTATATTTAAGATGCCACTTGCGGTCACCAATTATCTATGGCTGATAACAACAATAAAGTGAAACTGTTACTGAGGGGCGCTGCCATCCTTCATCTTTTGGGAGATCTGCCTAGCCCATAATGCCAGCAGGTTTGCAGGTACAAAAATTCAGTTGGGACTCTATTGCAAGTTAGAAGTGTTTGGCAAGAATCTTTATTGACCCTTCCAAGCTTAATGTAGATGGCTCCTCCAACCAGAAGCCAACTACAAGAAATATGGTTTTTACCTACGAAACTTTTACCTACGAAATTTTTTTTCGTAGGTAAAGATGACTTTTACCGATGAAACTTATTTTCGTAGGTAAAACCCTACTTTTACCAACGAAATCTAATTTCGTAGGTAAAGGGTCTTTTGACTTTATTGAAAACTTTACTTTTACCTATGAAATATGACCTATATTTACCTACGGAACTCTTCGTAGCTAAATGGTCTTTTGAATATTGTTAATTACAAAAAATTCAAAAGTTTACTTTTCCCTACCAAAACAAATTTCGTAGGTAAAACCCTTATTTACCTACGAAAATATTCGTAGCGAAAAGGCCTTTTGAATTTTTCACCTAACAAAATGTGATATGAATTTACTTTTAGCTAAAATCCATCTTTACCTACGAATATATTCGTAGCTAAACGGTGTTTTCAATTTTGAATTTACTTTTTACCTACGAAATTAATTTTCGTAGGTAAAACCAATATTTACCTACGAAAATATACGTAGCTAAAGGGTCTTTTCAATTTTGAATTTACTGTAAAACCTACATTCACCTACGAAAAAATTTGTAGCTAAAGGGTCTGTTCAATTTTTCACATGCACGAAAAATCGAAAGCATCTTTTGCACCTTCCACGAGACAAAAATTCAAAAACTTTACATTTACCTACGAAATTGAAATTCGTAGGTAAAGCTCGCCTTTAGCTACGAAAATATTCGCAGCTAAAGGGTCTGAGTAAGTAAAACTCACCTTTGGCTACGAAACTAATCGTAGCTAAAGGATCTATTAACATATATAAACCTTACTTTTTGCAGATTTTCGTGGGGTGCAAACAAAAATTCAAAAACTTAAGTAAAACTCACCTTTGGCTACGAAAATATTCGTAGCTAAAGGGTCTATTAAAATTTCAAATATAGTGCTGAAAAACGTTGGCGGTAAGACTTTTATCGACGAAAATTTTCGGAAAAAGTTTTTCGTAAATATTGTTTAAAAATTGTTTTAATGTCTATAACCTAAATGTGTGTGTGTGTGTGTGTATATAAAATTAAAAGGTAGTATTTAAATAATTTGTAATATCACATGAAAAAGAATATTGAAAAGTTACAAAATTTTAAATATGTTTAAGTAATATTTTGAGAACAAAATAATGCTTTTGAAAAGAAAAATTGGCATTTTGAAATTTTTGAGAAAAAATTAAAATATGAGAAAATTTTTGAGATTTTGCAAATAAAAATTCAAAATTTGTTTTTAAATATTTTTGAAATATTTTATAATAAAAATGCTATTTATTTAAAAGAGTAAAAAAAATATACCTTTTTAAAAAAATGTTAAATTTGTTTGTGAAAAATAAAATAACTAAATTATTAGGCACACCCACTAATTGAATCTTTAATCATTTTTGGACAATCTAATCAATTTAAATTAAAGAGTAAATAACTTCAAATGTTTAAATCAAATTTCACTGAAATTGTTGATCAATCTTATATGCCAAATATCTTTCTCATATGTAGCTTAATTGAGGCGAGTAACTAGTCAAATTGAGAGTATTGATCAGTAAAATAGAGTAAATACATCAGACATGTAAAATGAGCCAAATATTCTGGTTAAAATTGTGACCCAACTTACTAACCTCGTGAGAACCTAAGAATTGATGTTAGTAAGTTTTGTGGACCCCATCATGATGTCTGTCGAACATCAACATCGTGGAATTGATGTGTCCCCTTTAGGTTATGAGATATCTCAAAAATCATCGGTAAACGAAACTCAAGTGGGCCATACCATTTAAAACTATGTGAAGACATCCTAAAAAATATAAAAACACTTGATAGGGCCCACATGAGTTTTGGATGCAGTTGAAACTTGGTCTGACCCCTCATCCAAGTGGGACACACATAATGAGTGGGTTGGATATGTGAATCACATTTAGGCAGGCCCAATATATGATTACAAATGTTGTAAGGAAACCATTCTCCACTACATTTAAGTTACCCGTTACCGTTACCTTTACCGAGTAAACTCTGTGGGGTCCACCGTTATTGATTTATTTTATCCACTCCATTCATCCATGTTAACAAATAATTTTATTGGTAGCCGTTAGAGGCCTTAAACGGTTAGTGTCCATCCTCACTGTTCCTATTATGCGGCCCACTTAAGTGTTAAATCTACCTCATTTTGGACTCATGTCTCAACACAACCCGGTGAACCATTTGGACGGAGTAGATTTTCTCTCAAACATCACGGGGGACCCCACCTGGCTCCCACCGTAAGGCTCAACCTCTGCAGGGAACTAATCAGCCACGAATCGACTCTCAGCCGAATCCTTCTCTAACTACAACACTTCCGTTTTTTCAATTCCATCAACTCCAAAAGCACCCACCACTACAAAAATGCATCAAGATCATCTAAAACGGATATAAGAACCTCGGATGGTACCTGAGAAGGCCTCAAACCCTAAAGAACAGTGTCTGAACTCCTCCATTCATAGTAGCATGTGGCTACTGTCAGAAACGTTTCACTCTTGAACCCCACTGGATAACCACATCCAAGCTTCAATTTTAGGATTCTACAAGCTCCTTTAGACTAATCCACACCATGGAGATCATTACGAAGAAAAACCCTCTAAGTCAGAATTTGCCATTAAAGGGACACCATTTTCTCCACCGACCACCACCACCGTATGATCTCGATAATCTTCACATACGCCATTAACGGGCCACCATCTTCTCCACCGACCACCACCACCGCATGATCTCGATCATCTTATGGACACTAGATCACGGGTGGATCAATGTCACAGGGGTTGAGTGACATTGAAATGTGATGGCGGAGAGGGTGTTATACTTTACAAAAGTTGTCACTTGCTAATTACTTTATTCCCATAGTTGGCTAAACCCTGTAAAAATATTAAGAATGAGAATACGGAGGATTTCAATATCTATTGTCTCTAAATCCCCAAATTCTCATACCAACATTAGAAAAAACAACTGTCCACAATCAATGACACCTCAAAAAAATAAAATCAAACATATAAAAATTCAATGTTTTACATAAACATATACTTATAAACAACATACACACCCAAAATTTTGTGTTCGGTTTTATACCATGGACCATCTACGACTGAAACAACTAGATGTATGGTCAGGATCCTCCAACCGAAATTATATGGGTTGCCTATTAAAATGGACATGGATTGGGTACTACCCCGCATTTACCGAGCTCGGAATAGGTTGCTCTCTGAGGGGCCCACCGTGATGTATGGGTTTATCAACACCGTCCATTCAACACCAGCTGATATACTCTCTTCTATTAAATGGGGCACGGTCAAATAAACACTACGGAAATATTATGGTGCGCCCTAAGAAATTTTTAATGGTAGAGCTTGCAATCACCACTGTTTCTTATAGTATGGTCCACCTGATAATTGGATCTGTTTCATTTTTGGGATAATGCCCTAAAATGATTTGAAAACATGGATGGACGGCGTGGATATAAAATACATATATGAAATTGACTCAGCAATGCATGATATTGACCATGGTCTTCCAGGTAAGCACTTAAGAATTTACCTAGAATTTAAACTTCAATGTAGTTGACCACGAACTCCAATCACTCCCTAACACTCAGTGAAATCTGTGTTCGAGAAAAAGAATAGAGCGTGCATTGATCTGAAACACGTTCTTTGGAGAAAGGTCCTCAAGATTTCACGTTCATCAATGCATTCGCGTCCTCTCGTAAAAAGAATGCACTTGGGCTTGAGGAGAATGTAACAGGGAAGATGTAATGTGATAGTATGATGAAGATAATATGGCAATTTAGGGAAGAAAATATGTGAAAATAAGAAATACGGTTGATAAAGATGAGTCTGAACGTGTTTTTGTGCGTAAATGAGAGAATTGACTGAAATTGAAAAAGGAGGGGCATTTTTGACCTTTGGGAAGGCATCCGTACAGCTGGGGCTTATTTTTGTAAGGTAAAATGAGGTGGGCTTGGTCTCGTGAATGGGCCATAAATGGGTGTACAGTCGTAAATTTCTCTATACAATATATGTTGATGTAAACTTTGATAACCTCGCAGTGTGATGGATGATACTCAGGCACTTAGAAATTGCATACGTGGAATAAAATTAAATCAAGTTGAACTGTCCAAATTAATGGTCCCAATTTATATATATTATGAATAAAAAATTGAGCTTATTTGATTATCTGACTATCTGATTGGTGGGTATTTATTAGTCAGTTTTTTTTTAAAAAAAATTCCAAAAGCCTTGTTTCAATAAATAACTGTCCAATGATCAGAGGTTATGATTATTCAACCAGTCTAATTTTCGGTTTGTGATTTAGTGATTACAAATTCCACACTTTAGTCGGTTTAGTAGGAGTTAATGTATGCCCCACGTATGTAATTCCGGAGTGCCTATGTATCAAACATCATACACTACGGGAGTATCAAATAACTCGATTAGAAGTTTTGGATATAACTCATTTTTGGTCTTGTACCATAAAGTGACTTGGAAAAAGTTATGGACAGCGTGGATGAAACATATACATCATGGTGGGGCCCACATATCACCGACCTAGTGGCAGGGGTAGCCAATCCGTTTCCGTCGGAAACGGACGCTGATTTCCAGCGAAAGCCTTTAGCAGAACGTTTCTGCGGAAGGTTCTGTGTGGGGCCCACTACGATGTTTGTGAGAAAGCCAATCCATCCATCCATTTTTAGAGTTTATTTTAGGACATGCGACCAAAAATAAGGAGGATCAAAAACTCAAGTGGGCCACACCAGAGGAAACAGTGGGGATTTAGTGACCACCGTTGAAACATTTCTATGGCCACAAAAGTTTTGTATCGGTTTAATTTTTTGGTTTTTTCACTTCATCTCAGTGAAAATGACCTTATAAACTGTTTGGATGGAATATAAACATCAAGGTGGATCCTGGGAAGGTTTCAACGGTAGGAATTCCTTTCCCCACTGTTTCATCTAATATGGCCCACTTGAGTTTTGGATCCTAATAATTTTCGGCCTCATGTCCTAAAATGAGCTCAAAAAACGGATGGACGGGTTAGATTTCTAACAAACATCACAGTGGGGCCCATCCAGAATCACACGAGTTTATGGAACTTCCTACCGAAGGCTTTCACAGTAAATCCGCGTCCGTCAGTGGGATTGCATAGTATGCTCTTACCGTACTGATTAAACTCAATTGGGCTCACCGTGAATGCAATTGTCTTATCCACTCCGTCCATCCATTTTTTCAGATCATTTTAGTGGTTGATGCCAAAATTGAGGTATATCTAAAACGAAGTGGATACATACCATAGGAAACCGTGGGAATAATGATTTCCACTGTTGAAACATTTCTATGGCCCCCAGTGATGTTCCTTTGTCATCCAAACTGTTCATAATATCACAAAGACATGGAAGAAGTGACAGCACAAATATCATATTGATCTAAAACTTCTATGGCCCCCACGAAATTTTCAATGGTAGCTGTTGAATTCACACTGTTGCCGGTGGTGTGGTCCATTTGAGCTTTGGATATGCTTCGTTTTTTGGATACAAACCTGAAATGTATAGACGGAGTGGATGAAATTAAAGAATGACTGTGGGACCACAGAGTTTAGTCAGTACGTTACTCAGTACACAGTCTGCTTCTAAAACTCTTCCAAAACGCCCTCCCCAAACCATTTTCCAAAACGCTTCCAAAACGCCCTTCTTCCAAAACCCTTCCGGACGAAAACCCATCTCTCCATCTCTCTCTCTCCATCTCTCTCTCGCACTCAGCCTCTCTCTTTCCTTTGCCCTCTCTCGATCTCCCGCTCTCCCTCACCCTCTCTCCCCGTCTATTGGCCGCATTCCCTAACTCTGTTGTCAAAACCCCCTTTCACCGCAAGAAGGAGAAGAAGAAGGAGAAGGAGAAGAAAAAGGACGGTAAGTTTCTCTCTCTCTCTCTTTCTCTCTCTCTCTCTCATTTTCGAAATCATTGTGAATTTTTTTTTTTTTTTTTTTTTTTTACACACGCACACACACCCCCACACACTCACGCCACACGCACTGTTTCCTGATGACAAATCATCTTTTCATGTTTGTAGGTAAGATGAAATACTGTTCTGTTTGATCCTTGGTTGAAAAACCTTTTTATTTATTTTTTTCTTTCTTTTCTAGAATTTTTGTTTGAAGGGTCCTGTAATATATCATAATGCCTGGGAATTTCTTGGGAGGTTTTCAGATTTGGACATTTTTCTTGCAATATTATTGGTTAATTTCTTGCATAAATAAAATATTTATTATAGATTACTAAATAATTTTTAAAATTTGAATATAAAATATTGTTTGATCCATTAATCTAGACTGTTCATTGGATTTTGGAAATGATCATCATTAATAAAGAGAGATGGGCCAGTGTTCTTAGTTGCATTGGGACACTTAGACACTGCAATCCATTAATCTAGACTGTTCATTAGTTCGGCACACAGTCAAAACAAAACCCAAATGTTGGTGGTCTCTATGACAGAATCGCATCATAGTTTTTTTTTTTTTTTGGTTTTTGTTTTTATTTTATTTTATTTTATTTTATTTTTTACTGCATCATAGTCTTTGGTGGATCTACTAATATAGGCTGAATTAGCAGGGGTTTGATCAATTGGTAGCGCCAATTTGATCCAGGCCGAACGGAAGTAACGATCATCATCGTCAAATCCTTATCCCACTCAATTGGGAGGTAACAATGAAATTACCTTTTATTCTTTCATATAGCAGAGGATTCCACTTGAAAAAGAAAATGTTCCATATTAATGGATTCGAGTATGTAACCATTGGTTACAATTTACAAGATCTTCAGCACTTGCTAATGAGGCCCTAGTTTAAACCAAACAAATTATTAAATTGCAGCACTCAGTTGCTTCTGATCCCTCATGCAACTGTTCTAAACCTTCCCTTGCCATAGAAAAATAGTTGATTGATTAGGTAGTATTAACTTCCTGTGAGTGCAAGTTTTGGTATGGCCCATCCAAGCTCTTCCACGAATCAGATATTCTAGATTCATCATGAAAGTATGCCAATCACAGGCTATGGACTAACTGGTACTTGGGCACACTGGACCCTGTATTCTTGTATACTTCTATTCCTTTGTATCTAGAATGGTATTTTTGGAGTGGTATTTCTCTCTGCAATGGTAGAATGTTTATACAGTATCCATCAGGTTCTCATCCTATACAAGCAGAGGCCATGATTCATTGATCTAAAATTTGTATGATGGGCCCTGCTGTGGATGGATCATGCGCCAAAACTCCTAGATGAAAACATCCTAGCCCTCAAGTATGTAGCCCGACAAACAGGTGCATATGAGAGAAAGCACATCAATGTCACATGTTAAATGGAAAAAAACAGTTCAATAACCTGTAGCATGGATTTTCCAAACTAGTTTTTTGGCCATAGGCCTTCCAAGGTGAGTCCACTATATCAGCAGTTTGGATCAACGAACCACAGGCGCACTTGTAAAAAGTAGAACTGAACAGATTCTACAAACTCTTGGTGGACCATTACATAATCCGTCTATACATTTTCAAGTCCAGCTGACGTATTTAGACAATTTCCTGTAATGGGAATTTCGCAAACTGTAAACCATGAAGATAAGCAAACAGATTTTGCAAACTACATGCCCTTGGGGAACCAAAGACTAGTGATAGGAATAGATCATGGCATAAAGAGGTTGGAAACCACCTCTTGCCTGACATGCAAGGAATTTCTTCAGTTGCTGGCGACACAGACTGTTAGAGTTGTTTGGCATGTGAGTATAGCCTTTAAGCCTATCTGGGGATTGCTTTGTTAACTTGATGAGTGAACCCACCAATGTTAACTTGATGTATGCATCTCTTTTATTAACTCTACTTTTTATTATGAAATCTAATTTAGTAGCTTGGTCTCTCTCTCTTTTTTTCTTTCATTGGTTGATTTTGAAATGAAAATGAAATGCATTTCTGTAGACGATAACTCTGATTATCTTTTTTTTTTCTTATGATTTGTTGCTCATTCCTGGTTGATGCTTGTGGTTATCAGTTTTCATGAGAACTTTTTGGTGCATAATGCATAGGTATTTGCATGTCATCATATATTTCAATCAAGGGTGGTCAAGAGGATGTTGATATTATTTGTCAGTTAGAGATGCATCAGGTATGTGTTTCACTTGATTTGTGTTGGGCAAGGCATTGATTGTTTGGAGCTTTTCGACTTTCAATGTATTGCTTGTTGGTTAGAGTGAGAGGTTTTAATATGAAAGACAACATCTGTAATTCTTAGCCGTTGGTTAGAGTGAGAGGCTACAGAGGCTATTGATGCCTATTGGTTGAAATTTAAGTTTGTTCGGGTAAGCATGATTTTGGTCCCTTGATCTTTTGTGAATTGACTCAGGCCCTCTGGATGAATTGACTTGACAAATTGAACACATATGGCATATGAATAAATACTGAAAATTTAAGTATGGTATAGAAAAAATTAAAGAAAAAGATCAGGTCCATGATACTTGAAATATCAAGTTTGGAACAAAAGCATTTGGCTCATCTGCTGTAATTACTGCCATTGGTTTTTTTTTATTTTTTTTTTTTTTCCCAACATGACATGTAGCGACGTGTTAGACTTATTTTCTAATTTCACATTTTTTACTATTTATTTACAATGAGTTTGATTATGCATTGGCTGCAAATGAAGTGAATATCACAGGAAATAAATTAACTAACAGAATAGAATCTATTAATTTATCACTAATATGGAAGATTGTCAAATCAAAATTTTCTGATAACCTTGGCAAGAAAATAGAGCTTTAAGAAGTAGAGAATAATGTATATATATAGCCTCAAACTAACTCCCCAATCTCTACATCCATGGTTCCATTACAAACCAAGTTTGGGTTGTGTATGATGACATGGTCCTAGAAAGAACAAAAAAAAAAAAAAAAAAAAAAAAAAAAGCACAAATCTTTTCTTGATTTGCTATAGCCATAATACAAGGTCTGACCTGGACAAAGTTTCTATTTTCTTGGTTTTTAACTTGGCATTAACAACCAAGGATATCATCCTTATGTAATGTGATGGATTATTATGGGTGTGGTGCAAGGAAAAAGTGAAAGAGAAAAAATATATGAGATTCTTGCTGAATTATCTTTCTTCTTCTTCTTCTTCTTTTTTTTGTAACCTACAGGTGGTTACTTGGAGCTATCATGTATGAAATGCTTGTGGGTTATCCACCATTTTACTCCAACGAACCAATGTCAACATGTAGAAAGGTAAAGATAAGATTCAGGATATTGTATTCGTGTTTGTTTTAAATTGATACCTTAAGACATGTTTCTATCACAGGAACATGCCTTTGTATTAATATATATCTAATTTTCTTATAGGCATTCAAGGGAAAACTTCAACACAGGCCTTTGAATCTCCTTTAATTACTTTGTTCAAATGGTACAAGGACAACTCAGGAGCATTGTACGCTGGAGGATTGAAATCTCCTTCTATGCAAGTAATGCAAGTAAATCTCCTTCAAAATCTCTCATCCCAAAAAAAAAAAAAAAAAAAGACAAAAAAGATCTATTTTGGTTCTTTTTATTATTTAAGATCAATTTTTGTATAAGGATTAGAGCGAACCCTGTTTACAATGGTCAAGCATGCTGGTGATGTCCCTGTTTACCATCATACCCTTGCCACAATACTCGTAGAATATGCTTATGCGGTGAGGTTCATCTTAAATGATTACATAACAAGTCAAGAGTGTTTGAATTTTAATTTAAATTCTAGTCATGGAGAACTCTTGAGGCCTTGTTTTATATTTTTCTGTCTTGGATTATTCCTGCTTATACTGAAGTGGTTGATATTTCAGTTTCAAACGGAAGCCTCTTGAATAGTGTTTGGTATCAACCAGAAGAAGTGTTCCCTAGTAGATGGGACACCTGAAAGTAGAGAGCATGTCTTTTGGGTTCCTGTGGATAGCTATTACTATGCAATTTCAAAGAGCTGGAGGTAATTAAAACTACAAAAATATCCCAATTCTCATATACCTACAAATGAAATCTTTGTATTGAAATGGGCCCCAGGTCTTTCCAGTGGACCTGAAATTCAGGCCCAAGCCTGTTTTCAGCCCAAATTAGATGGACCACACCTTGGATTGCTTGTTTTTGAAGAATGTGTTTTATTGGTGGAAGTCAAAAGTTATTGTGGAAAAGAAAATGTTTTCTATAAATGCGATATTATTTTGCTGATTGTGACAATAAATTAACATGCAAAAACTGTTTTCTTTTGTAGCATTTTCCTTTTCCTTTAAAAAGCTTGCTGATCTTTGTTTCTATACCTTATGGCATTTTCCTCGAAAAGGGTATTTTCCTTTTCTTTCAGAATGAACTTTGTTTCTGTTCTGATCTATATATTTAATTTGTTCTTTATATTCTTTGAATTTGTAGCTATGGTTCGACCAAGTGTGGTCTAAGGCAATTCTAAGCATCGCTTTTGAAGGAGTGCAAGCGATCCAAGGTTGGAGTACATACAACGTCGCTAGGCATGTCTAGATGATACTTTCTCAAGTTCTAAATTGAGTCTAAATAACTAGCTATGGACTATGATTTTCTTGAAGTTAAAGCTAATACTGTGCTGCTACTTTATGCTTCTTTCATATCTCTCTGTTTATCCTTTTGTTGGATTATCTCATATGGATTGAGGAAATGCAAATTTCTTTGAATTTCCTTAAATTAATTGGTGATGGCCTTTTAAGTAATTCCATATAGCAATCCGTGTGCTTACTTCTGAACATTAACATGAATATGTTACTCTGTTTCAAACTACCTTACACTGTAAAAAGAAATACATTTGCTTGGTTTGCTGGTTGCAGGTGGTTTAGCTGAAAATCATATCTACTTTGCAAACCATGTTGAGATTTCTGGACGTTGTTATATTAAACGTAAGGCGTGTTTGGATGCAAGGCATGCTCAGTTGAATTGAACTAAAGGAAACAAAGAAAAATGGGAAGAAAAAAAAAGTCTTGAATCAGGTATCATTATTCTAATTTGAATGAGGTTGGCATTGCATATCATGTATTTTAATTCAGACTCAAAATCATCTGAATTTGCAGTTTCGGTCTTTTTTTTTTTTTTTTCAATTCCTCTCTGTTAAGCTTTAATTTCTGTAATTCAAATTCAATTATCATTCTACATACTATTCAAATTCAAATTCAATTATCAATCAGAGCAAACTTGGATGTGTGGGATTAATATGATAAATTAGGCTATTTTTTTCTTTCAGAGAGAAGATGTAAGGAGAAGCAAGAACTGTTGATTGTTTAAGGGGAAGATTGCTTGCATTGAGGCAGTTGAATTTGGTCATGATATAAACATGCACTAGAAACATATGGTTATAAATGCATGGATTGTTGATATATTTACCTGTTGGTTATTATCTCTGCTATCATTTAAGTACTGTGAGATGGTTTGGCATTCATTTATTGGATTTTTCTACATGAAGAACATGTCATTGTTCTTATTCTTTTAAAATTTTAAAAATGTTTTCAATGTGCAAGCGGCAGTCTCCAGTATTCATTGGATTAAAATGACCTCTTATTTCTTTGAAAACAGTAGGCATGCTATTTGGGTCAATTTGTACTTCAAAATGGACAACTTATTGTTAATATTATTTGTAGATTATTTGCTTGATTTGTTGTCATCACTGCCATCACTTTAATGGCCACAATATTATCATATGGATGGAATTGTCTAATAGGAGTGAAAAAATAAGATGACAAATGGGAAATGCTTATCATCTTCCCCACATGCCACTGAATACACCTTATGCATGTTTGGTGATCCACATCATTAATCTGGTGGATACATCATTGAAGGGAGTTGCCCCAAATTGCCTCAAACACAATCCAAATCCAACAAAAAAAGGACAGGTGAATGACAAAATGGTTGGGGTTATTCAATCTTGAATATTGAGTGCATGTGGTGTGGCATACATAAGTGCATTGGCATCTATTGTTAAATGGTGAATGCATTGGCTTGGATTAGCACTTCCTTGCAGAGCTGATGACCTAAAGAAACCCTGCCTTTTGTTTGATAAATGCCATTTCCTGTATGAGTAGAAACTGCAAACAATCTCTACTGCCACAGATCCATCCTGATTTATTTTTTATTTTTATTTTTTTGCAAACAAACATTAGTGGGCCTGGATTTCTTAGTTGGTGGGTTGGATGATAGTTAGCAAACAAGGAAACTGCAATTCATTAGCCAAACGAGCCCTACAAAATGTTGGTAAGGGTTCCTCAAAACACTACATTGCATTGGCTGGGAGAGTTATGGTCATTGATAAATGATCAGTTTGCAGCTGCCATTCCAGGCATGCTTGAAAATCGAGAAGTTTGGTGATTTGATTCTGAAGGCCACAGAGCCACAGATGGTTCTTTTCAACATTTATGATGATTGGTTGAAGAGTATTTCATCATACACTGCATTCTCTCGTCTCATATTCATCTTACGTGCAGTCCATGTCAACAATGAGAAGGCAAAAATGCTATTGAAACCTGACAAGAGTATCATCACTGAACCACATCACATCTAGCCTTCTCTCACTGATGATCAATGGATGAAGGTAATTTTACTTTTGACTAGTTATTTTGCAAATGTCATTGTTATGAGAGTTGCTAATATCTCCTTCAATGCAGGTTGAGGTTGCTCTGAGAGATCTTATACTCTCAGATTATGCCAAGAATAATGACACAGTCTGAAATTCGTGATATAATACTGGGGGCTGAGATAACTCCACCTTCACAACAGAGGCAACAAATTGCGGAGATTGAGAAGCAGGTGATGTGTTTAGTAAAAGTCTATCAAGCTGAGAAGCTTCTTTGCCGGTTTCACTTGACTAATAATCTTTAGCAAATCTTCATGTGCAGGCGAAAGAAGCAAACCAACTTACAGCAGTCACAACAAGGACAACAAATGTGCGCGGCGATGAACTCATTGTCACCACAACAAGCCCCTATGAGCAAGCAGCATTTGGTTCTAAAACTGATTGGCGTGTGAGAGCAATCTCAGCGACAAATCTATATCTTAGAGTCAATCATATTTATGTGAACACTGAGGACATTAAGGTAAATAATTATGGCTATTTTCCATTGTATACACTTTTTAACTTTCAAACATCTCCTTGGCAACAGGAGCTTGAAAGTCCAGGAGAGGGCAAGAACTTTGTTGACAGATGGATTTGTTTTTATTAAACAAAAGTTATATTACTAGACAATTTAAAAAATTTTTGTTTGAAAATGGTTTTGAATATAATATTTATTTATTTATTTATATTGAAAACCATTTTCAATTTATTGTAATAAATATTATATATTTTTTAATTGTCTAGTAATATAAAATTTGTTTAATATTCAGTTTTATTGTATGGCATCATTTTTATGTTTCAAATATTTAAAAAATACAGTTTCAATTGGAAAATACTATTTTGAGTATATTTTTAGCTACGAAATTGTTGGTAGGTAAAAGGTGATTTAAATATTTTTAGCTACGAAAATATTCGTAGGTAAAAAGTCCCGTAAATTTCATTATTAGTGGGTCAAAAGTGTTTTAAATATTTTTAGCCACGGTTTTTAGCTACGAAATCGTTGGTAGGTAAAAAGTGTTTTAAATATTTTTTGCCACGGTTTTTAGCTACGAAATTGTTGGGAGGTAAAAAAGTGTTATAAATATTTTTAGCTACGAAACTATTCGTGGGTAAAAAGTCCTGTGAATATTTTTAGCTACGAAATTGTTGATAAAAAGTCTTTAAATTGTTTTAGCTACGAAATTGTTGGTAGCTAAAAAGTCTTGTAAATCGTAGGTAAAAAGTTTTGTCAATATATTTACCTACGTAAAGTTAGCGTTGGTGAAATTCAGGAGTTTTAGCGAGGAATTTGCCAACGAAAATTTTCGCGGGTAAAACCTTTTGCGTACGAAAATAAGACTTTTGCCTACGAAAATTTTCGTTGGTAAAAGTGGCTTTTCTTGGCATTGGCGGTTGCATGAATGAAAATGGGGTGGGCAGTGATTCATCACTTTTGGTGGTCAAGGTAATTTTATCTGGCTAGTGTCGCAGTGTTGGTGGATGGAAATTTGGGAGTGCACCGCGCATATTCTGTCAGGCTTTGATGTAGCGTCATTCTATTACTCCACTGGATGCTTGTCAGAAAGGGCCAATACCAATTTTCAAAAGGCTGTCGAGTGAGAGTATGTTCTTATTTGTGTCTAACGGGGCGAATGAAATGGCGCTACATCATAGCTTGAGAGAACTCAGAATTACTCTACCCTGACCGAATGATAAACGGAATGTAATGTTCCACATGTTTAATAGGAAAGCAATGAGCTAGTATATGAAACATCTATGGTGAATGACCTAAGGAAGTTGGTCTTGTAAATTTCACTGCTCTTCTTATGGTGGATGCGGATTGTGTGGTTGGTAAACCCAGCACTAGGTAGCTAACGTGGTGTAAGGACTTAGTGTGGCCCACCAAGATATGTGTTTTATCAACGTTGTCCATCCATTTTGCCAGCTCACACTACAAGAAATTTCACTTTTACCTACGGGAATATTCGTAGGTAAATGATATTATTTCGTAGGCAAAGAGTTTTACCTACGAAATATTTCGTTGGTAAAAAGGCGTGGGTAAAGACTTTTACCTACGAAAAATGTCATCGTTGGTAATGGTAAGACTTTTACCAACGAAATTAAAAAGTTTGTTAATACTATTACCTACGAACGTTTTCGTAGGTACAAATTGCTGTTAAGACTTTTACCTACGACCCATTTTGTAGCTAAAAAATTTGTTATAACTTCGTACAACCTGTATTAAGACTTTTACCTACGAATGTTTCCGTAGCTAAAAACTTTGTTAAAACTTTTACCTACAAATTTTTTCGTAGGTACAAACAGTGTTAAGACTTTTACCTACGAAAGTTTTCGTAGCTACAAACTTTGTTAAAACTTTTACCTACGACATGTTTCGTAGGTACAAACTGTGTTAAGACTTTTACCTACGAACTTTGTCGTAGCTAATAACTGTGTTAATACTTTTACCTACGAAATTTTGTGTAGGTACAAACGGTGTTAAGACTTTTACCTACAAAAGGTTTCGTAGGTACAAACTGTGTTAAGACTTTTTACCTACGAAATTTGACGTAGGTAAAACTGTTGATGAAACTTTTACCTACGAAATGATTCATAGGTAATAAAATGTGAATGAACCTTTTACCTGCGAAAAAATTCGTAGGTAAAAATGTCGATGAAACTTTTACCTACGAAAATTTTCGTAGGTAAAAGTCTCTTTTTTTTTTTTCATAAAACAGGCAAAAATTCCTGTTATACACCTGTTACAATATATTTCATTATATTCATATTCCCATTTTTCCAAACAAACACAAACTGCATCCATCTAAACACAAACCACATCCATACATACATAAATAGTCTTATCCACATTACATTCATCCACGCAGAAATACATATAAGTTTAACATTCGTATATAAAATAAAACATAAATAAAATACGACAAATCACAAAGATGAAGGCGGAGGTGGTGGGGCATCAGATGAAGGCGGAGGTGGTGGGGCATCATTGGGTAAGCGTGCAGCGAGAACCTGTAATATCTCCTGCATCCGTCGCTCATGATCCACCCGCATATCCTCCATCCTCCTCTCCTGCTCCTCCCTCTGCCTCTCCTGCTCCTCCTTCTGCCTCTCATGCTCCTCCCTCTGCCTCGCCAGCTGGTCTTTGATCTCGTCGACGGCGCCCCGTAGATGTTGAACCTCTTTCTCTGCGATATCAGCTCGGCGTATGGCGCTCTCGCCAGCGACGGATCGGCTGGATGCAGCTATAGCTGGTGCCATAAGCTTGGCACCATGGCCAAGCCCACGAACATATCCGAACGGGTGCCAAGCACCTCGCTCAGATCTCTGTTCACTCCGCTGAGTACCATCGGGAGTGGGCTGACTGCGTATGGCGTCCATCGCCGCCTGCAATGAAAATATGAATTTTCATAACAAATAACATTATTATAATTCAATGCAATTAAATTTTATAATGTAACGATTTTTACCCAATTCTCGCTAGTTGTAGGATGTACCCAAGATCCGTCGCTGCAAGACAATGAGTCTCTCTGTAGAAATGTCTCTTCGTCCGCTCGACCCGTCGATGACGGAATCTCGCTGCACAATCGAAATGACAATAGAGTTAATATAAATGCATGGAAAAAATAGATCAACTTAATAATAACCAGTAACTTCTTACCATGTCGCGACGAAGTTGTACAAATGACTTTGAACCAGATATGTGGTTCACTTCCAACTTTCCACAATTTCGCGAGAATTTATTTTGCTCCTCTTCAACACATTATTCATAATACATTGTCGATATTACAATTTAATTGTTACCTTAAGATATCATAAATATGTAAATATTACACGAAAAGACTCGAGACGAAAATCTCTCACAGTATCATGATCGTCAATGGTCACGTCTTGCGGCGGTGCGGTCGATCAAGCCTCCTCGAGGCTCCTGCACGCTTGTACCGCTTGTGTAAATCACCATGCGGTACTCCTTGAACAGCTCTTTGATCATGTCGTTGACGGCATGAGAAATGTACGGAACACTCAAATCCAAGAAAAATTTATCCTGTAATTTCATAAATAATGGATTAAGGCAATAAACTTATTAAGAAAATAACATAACCATAAATGAACTTTTACAAAACAAAATTTAATTTACTAAATTTTACCGTAAGGCGCTGACGAATGTGCTGCCGCACATCATCTGTCACATCTGCCCAACAGGGGGTAGTGGTAGGGATCAGAGATCGACATAAGATACCGACCTCCGACGTAAACAACCTGGCATTGTCCCCAACAGTCTAAAGGCGATCTGTGGGAACTCTACTGTCACCCTACCCTCACGCGTAAGTCTCTGTAAAACTAACCCACGCGTGGGTCCACGTCCTCGTCGGCTGGTCGACGATGCTTTGTCAAAAAGAAATATGTTAAGTCTACTGTATCAACATAAGTCTTTAAAAGAAATATACGTCTAGACTTACATGCAGTGCTCGGTGTATGAACGATTGAGGATCAGGCGCTGTGATACAACATGTGACGGCGATCCTGTCTCCGCCGCATCATGGGTGGAAGGGTAGATCCGGTCTTGCGAACGACGCACGTCCCCACACCTGGTGCCATCACTGGATATGTGCGAGATACGAACTTATAAATTTATACAATGTCAGTACAAGTGGAATATACTAAAACATTATACAAGTAGTGTTGATGGTAGAATGCATTTGTGCTTATACTTTGAGAGATGATTAAAATATGATTAGACCATTACACTATAATGCACGCAGAATATAATAAAACTATAAATATTAATCTATAACCTTTGAAAATTCCATTACACATTGTCATTCTATATTAAATACACATTTCGTTGTAATACGAAACAACTTTGAGGTGAACTATCTGAAGTACTCCCTGCGTAAGTTATCGTACGCTATAAAATTATATGTCAAGCTGTGTGAAGCACTCAACATTGTTACAGCCAACATGCCAGTCACAATAGAAAAATTTTGGTCTCTTGGGACTCCATTCAGATGTGCAAGTGACATAACTGCATCTTCCATACGAAGTTTTCCACGGTTATATTCCTTTGTCAGCTCCAAAATTTCTCCGAGATTATTTAATTTGTCGTCTAAGTCAGCGTCGATATATTCCTCCCTACACTCATCGACCAGACCGGGTATCTCTTTGGCCCTATCAGAAGAAGATAGGGTCAGAAAGTCCATCCGCAACAGCTGATGAAGTATGCTGCGTGCATCCGCTACGCTCCAGTTTGAGAGGACATGATCAGAAATTGACTCAACTGCAAATGTGGATTATAAACAAGTCAATTAAAGGAATAAATCATGACTTGTTATTTTCACGTATACATGTAATACACAAATTATTCGAATTGAAAAATGACATGTAAATTATGTGTACATTTAATAATCGTCATCTGTATCACTATCGCTTAGGATTATTTCTTCATCACCGTCACTATCGTTGATCAGTATTTCCTCTTCATCGTCTGCAACGTCATCATTAATGAAACCGCTATCATCTCTAACAATGTCATGTATTATTGAGGCATCAACATGATTAGGTGGCACATCATCTCTGTCCAATTGCACCACATCAATATCAACATTTGGATCAGTTCCTATATCCCCAGATGGCACGTCTTCTTGATATGCTTGTTCAACCGTAGACGTTTCATTTCCCCATCTTCGCTATCTTCAACTTACGTGCGGAACGTCAAATACATTCCTGGGCTTTATTTTATGCACCACGTGCGAAAGAGCCGCCTAACTTGGTGTCAGCGAGGTAAAATACTTGTTCAGCTTGGCTGGCGAGGACAAATGGGTCATCTTTAAACCACTTCCGAGATAAATTTACGCTCGTAAAGTAGTTGTCAGTATGTATTCCCAACTTCTTATTTTCAATGTCCCACCAATCACATTTAAATAAGTATACCCGCTTTCTCATACAATAACTCAGCTCAATAATATCCGTCAAAATGCCATAAAAGTCAATTTCTACCTCCTCATGTGTTCCTTTCACAACCACCCCACTATTTTGTGTGGTCCTATACTTCTCACGTTCTTTAGTGTGGAACCGAATCCCGTTTACAATACAACCTGTATATCTAGATACACGTCTATCAGGGCCACACGCCAATGAGTAAAGTGCATCAGACGCATCCGTAGAGTTCTAGCGCGCAATGTCTTCATCTATTATCACGTACAGAAATGTAAATATTTAGGAATTTTCTTAGGTTGAAATATTATGCAATATAACAAAATTGTAAGTGTGTTGAGATACAATGTGATATCTTACACGTTTTGCGAACCATTACGAAAGCTGATCTGATGCATTCGATCATAATTTGTCGGGTATTGGGACTTCATCTCCTCGATGTGTTCACTACACATAATTAGCACATCATTAGTAAGAAATATTATGATCATCGTATGCGAGAGATATAATTATCAAGGGAAGACTTACTCTAAGTATGACTCTATTTCTTCACAGTTATGCAGCACATACCACCACGCCTTTGCTTTAGATCCCCAAGGTCCATATCCCGAAACGTCCGAGTTCTAAGGACGGACGTTATGTGCGAATACGAGATATGAGTCCTTGTTCATGCTCTTGCCCTTCATCGGCATTCCGATCTTCTCGGTTGAATCTAGTCTCTATGCCACGAAGATACATGGAGCAAAATGTCAAGCACTCATTATCAATGTATGCCTCAAGCAATGGATCCCTCTGGGCGTGCCTTATTCATCACAAATCGTTTTAGTGTTTGAAGGTATCTGTACACAAAACCATATATTAAAAAACATGAATATATGTAGTTTATGAAATGAATAAAAATTTTAATAGATTCTACCACCTTTCGATCGGATACATCCAACGATATTGTATTGGGCCTGCAAGCTTACCTCGTGCGGTAAGTGAATCGCTAGGTGTACCATAACATCAAAAAACGCAGGTGGAAATATTCTTTCAAGTTTACAAAGGATTACGACAATGTCCCTCTCCAGTCGTTTAATAACCTCTACATTTAACGATTTTGAACACAAATCTTTAAAGAATATCCCCAACTCAATCAGCGCCGCACTGATATCTTTGCTCAGGAATCCACGAATCGCAACCGGTAGTAGACGTTGTAGAAAGACGTGACAATCATGACTTTTCATTCCTAATACCTTACATTCCGTAATGTTTACGCGCCGAGATATATTTGACTCATACCCATCGGGAAACTTCACCGATCTCAACCATTCACATAAACGCTTCTTCTCTGGTTTTGTCAATGTGTGGTAAATTTCTTTGGTATAGTATATGAATTTCCATGTAGTTGTAAGTGCAACTCTTTCCTTAAACCCATTGCTTGTAGATCTAATCGAGCCTTGAAACTGTCTTTTGTTTTATTCTCTATGTTCATCAATGTTCCGAAGACATTGTCACATATATTCTTCTCAATATGCATGACATCCAAGTTGTGTCGCAATTTCAGATCACTCCAATAGGGTAACTCAAAAAAAATGCTCTTCTTCCTCCAGTTATAGTCCAATATTGTACGTTTCCTCTTCTTCAAGTGCGATGCCTTACCGAATTTAACTTCTCCAATGTTACTCAGTTGTTGTATCACATCTTTTCCAGATAGCTCTTTCGGGGGTGGCCTTTGATCTTGTTTACCATCAAAGATCATCGTCTTCCTACGCCAACTATGATCACTCGGAAGGAAGCGACGATGGCCCATATAACTCGTTTTTTTACCATGCTTCAATGACAATGAACAAGTTTCAATATTACATGTAGGACAAGCCAACTTTCCTTTCGTGCTCCACCCAGACAAATTTCCATACGCGGGGAAGTCATTTATTGTCCACAAGACCGCTGCATGCAATTGAAATGTTTGTCCTGCAAATGTGTCATACGTCCGTACACCTTGACTCCACAACTCATTTAACTCATCTACTAACGGTCGCAAATACACATCAATGTCATTCCCGGGTGACCTGGGTCCAGGAATAAGCAACGACATCATGAAAAATGACTCTTTCATACACAACCAAGGAGGAAAATTATAGGGCATAAGTACCACTGGCCACATCTGTATGAGCTACTCATATTACCAAATGGATTAAAACCATCACTTGCAAGACCTAGTCGAACATTGCGAGAATCCTCTGCAAACCAGTCATATTGCTTGTCAAAATTTTGCCAGGCTTGAGTCCATGAGGGTGCCTTAGTGTACTATCATCATGAACGCGTTTCTCCTTATGCCACCTCATATCTTCAGCCGTCTTGCGAGACATAAACAATCTTTGCAACCTGGGTTTCAATGGGAAGTACCTTAACACCTTCTGTGGAATTTTCTTATGCTTGGTTTCGTTATACTTCCACCTAGACTCTCCGCATTCGGACACTCTTCAACATTTTCAAGCTCTTTCCAATATAATACACAATCATTTATACATGCATGAATGCGGATGTAACCAAGGCCCAAGTCTCGCATCAAGGATTTTGCCTCGTAATGGGACTTAGGCAATGTCTCACCATCTGGTAATGCTTCTTTCAACAAGTCAAGCAACATGTCGAACGATTTATTACTCCAACGATTTATTGTCTTTAAATGAAGTAACCTTGTAAGAAAATTCAACTTGGAGAAGTTCTCACACCCTGGATAAAGTGGACGTTGCACATCCCTTAACAACCTACTAAACTTTTCTAATTTGACATTACCCATAGGAGGAATATCTTGGCTACTACTTGTCATTTGCAAAATCAATATCCGCAATTGTTTCCCTGAACACATCCCCTATGATTTCTTGCATTTCATCAACATCTTCATCCTCGTCATCCGGCACAATTGGGTCAGCAATTATTTCAGTGGCCTCAACTCTTTGGTGGAACTCTTCACCATGATGGATCCACCAAGTGTAACCTTGGTCAATCCCAACTATGAACAAATCGTCTTCTACTTTGTCAAGAGTCTTATGTATCATGTTCATACATTTTCGACATGGACACCTAATTCTATTGCCTGAATCCGCCCGATTACGCGCAAATTCCATGAACTTTTTTACCCCTTGTATATACTCTGGGCCAAACCTGTTCTTAGCTCGCATCCAACTCTTATCCATCTCTACAATGAAAAGATTAGAGTCAATTTACAGAAATAAGTCTAAGATTATATGTCTAGGTTATAGGGTTAGGAATTTGAGTTCGGGTTCGGGTTCGGGTTCAGGTTTATGTTATAGGTTTAGGTTATAGGTTATATGTTTAAGTTTAAGTTATAGGTTATATGTTTAAGTTTAAGTTATAGGTTCCCACCTTCCAGGGACCCCCGCTCAACATCCGAATAGCTCAAGCGCACATTTATCAAGGTTGCTCTCAACAATTTTGAGTTTATACATAAACACGGGCCAAATAACAGCGGTTCCCACCTTCCAGAGACCCCCGCTCAATTCAATCATAAATTAGTTACCCATCCAAGGTCGGATAGATTGTAATACTTTCATATTCTCATTTATTAGTCCACGCCGAAAATCCGGACATCTCCTCATGCCTCTCCCGAGATAAGTTGATCTTACGTTACATTCGATGTCAAATATCTAAAGCAATGTAAAGATATTTGACATTGGATACGGAACGAAAGAAACATATCCAAAGAGAAACGAGAAGATGGACCACGGATCAGGCATGAACATTTAAATAGATTATATGAAAGCATACTATCCATCTAACCTTGAATTGTCCAAAATGGGACAATTTGAGCGATTTCTATGCCACCAAAAACACACTTTATCTATGTATGGCCCCATAGAAATCCTCAAACGGGTAACTAATTATCTAATTTACAAATCACAATTACAAGTCACAACTATAAACTAACTAATCACAATAATAATTTAAGACAAAAAAAATGTAATATACAAGCTCATTAAAGTTTGCAAGGACCATTTTAGGCAACAGAAGACAATGAAACAATATGCACATTTTACCTTCATACCGAGAATAGAAATATAATGCTAAGTAAACAAACACTTCTAACAAACTTTTACGTGAAAGAAACTTGCCAGTACATGAATTAGGTGGGCCACACCATAGAAACCTTACGTAAGAAATATATAGCCACGATTGACTATTAATAGGCAGCTTGGTTTTTTATGACAAACCGAAAAAAAAAAAAAAAAAAAAAAAACAACAAACTTTGGCGAAAACTTATTAATTCTAGATGTTATGGCTTCTATTGCTCACATTAATTCCTCTATTATTTAGTTAATTCTTGTTTCCTTGCTGATGCATATATATGGCACCTTAGGTTATGACATTGTAAACAATAAAATGGAAAGGCTATAAAAATGCTTTTTCTATAATGCTGTTTGGGGCTTATTGTGATGTAAGGCTAACATCCGATCTATACATAAGGATGTTCCCTTCACATTTACTCTATATTAGTACATAGTGGGCTAGCCTTGTGGGGGCATGGGTTTGGGCCCCTAAACTAGTTCGAAAGTCATGCGGATCTAAAATATGAGTGGTACCATAGGGAATAATTGGGATGGGGATACCCACCATTAAAACCTTTCACATTATGTGGGGCCCAACGTGTTTAGTATATGCCATCTAATCCATTCATAAGATTCACCCCCATATCCTTCAAAAAAAGAAAAAAGAAAGAGAAAAAAATGAGATGCACCCCATCAGGATGCATTAACGTTCCAAATACCAGGCCATTCCAAAAAAAAAATTTCCCTTCAATGATGTCAGCACTTGTGACTCATGGTTTCAGTCATGGATGGAGCATGCTCAGATAATCTCCTTGTGTAATCCTGTGTGTATGTGTGTTTCGTTCCTATGTTGTCCTTTTGGATGGATGAGGTGTGGAGCATTTTGAAGATGAACGTGGTATTGATATTGGTGATGATTATACGGTTATGCTATCTAGTTTGCTGCCAAAAGAAAAAGAAAAATAGAGTTGTAGTCATGTGACCAAAATGGTTCCTTGGAGTATGATATCTAATGCAAACTCACTGGAATATTGGACCTTTGCTCCAAAGGTTTATTTTTTATATGGCATATATGGGATGGAAAAGTTCATCTATGATATTGTGTGTCTTCTCATGCTGTTTGGTTAAAGTGGAACAAGCTAATTGGATAGTCTAAACTGATGAACTAACTATCGACATGTTTAGTTTCCAACTCCATAAATTGCACATGTCTATCAATTTTGCAAGGGACTCAATGGACTAATTGGACTAATTGGATGGTCTAAACTGATGAACTGATGAACTAACACAAAGAAGTCTGCAAGGGACTCAATGGAGAAAAAGAGATCAACCCCAAAATCATTGCATATGTCTATCAATTTTGCACCATATCATGCTGGCGAAACCACTCCTTCCACAACTAGGAAGCGAGCTTCTCCGATCCATGAGAAGATGAGGGTTTCAAAAATAGCTTTGAGTTCTTCGAAAACATCTCGAGACAGTTCAAGTGCTCTAAAGACGCCAAATACGATTTCTACAAGTAAGACACTAAAGCTTCCTCCAGTGACTCCTCAGTTGGAAAACAGAAGGACAACACACGTTCCCCAATCGTATCATCTTCCTTTAGCTTCAAGAGTGACAAAAGAGCGGCAAAACGGAAGGAGTATTTTCTAAAGCTGGAAGAGAAATTCAATGCTAAAGAGGAACAAAAAGTACGACTTCAAGCAAAAAATAAGGAAAAAACAGAAAATGAACTTAGGAAACTACGTCAAAGCCTTGGTTTCAAGGCCAAGCCGATGCCAGATTTTTTTTGCGAAACAGAAACAAAGAATCAGGTCAAGAAGATTCCTTTGACACGGCCTAAGTCTCCCAAACTTTTTTTTTTTTTTTTTGCGTCGGAATGATAACTGTAATTAGATGATATAGAGGTGGATAACTGTAATTACACATAAATATATAAGTGCTCGACTGTAATTTCCCTAACAACTTTACACAGGTGAACAAGAGGTGCAGAGAGAACGTTTATGGAGGACCCGGCCTCTTTACATTATCCTTTGTTACAAATGCTACCAATAACAAGGGAAATTCGCAAAGAGTTGGTTTTGCCTCTGCCGCAGCTCAGGATCCAGACTATGTAGCTGCCTATTAGGGCCCACATAAGCGGTCCACTGATTGGAACTATGTAGCTGCCTAAGTCTCCCAAACTTGGAAGGAGGACCAAACCTGGTGGGGTTCAGGAGACAAGCCCTCTACCACCTCCAAGATCTCTAGTCAAGAATGATGGCTCCAAGCCTGTTGTGGAGAAGAATAACCGAATGCTAAATTGTTCTCTCAGTTCATTCCCAAAAAAGAATACACATGAGAATACTTCGCCAAATATCCAAAGATTAAGCATACAAGTCCTTTTGCATTTATATCATGTTGCCTTCATCGGTTGGCGATTCCAGATGTGGTTGACAACAACTCTCTGCATTTCGGGTAGCAATTTTGTATGTTTGCATTTGTGTATTCACTAGTATGTTGTCTCAATTGTTTCTTTATCGAGGCATTGTAGAACAGAGACAATAGACTCCTACAACCATGGCAATCACCTGTATGTTCCTACTAAAGGTTGTCTATATATGTTCTAGTTCTTGGTTGTTATGCATCCTATGTATGATGGTTTTGTTTTACTGTCTGTAAATTGTTCAGGAAATTAGTACTACAGACATGTCAAACACCTTTATTTTCCAAAAAAAAAAAACTCCATAAATTGATTGAATCAGTAACTATTCCTGAATCTCAGAAAAGATCCTGAGCAGAAGTTTGGTTTCAAACTCTAGTTCGAACAGGATTGTTCTACACAGCTTTCTTGCCTGTCTTCGGACCTTTGGAGTGGGTAAGGACCCTTGGCCTGTTTTTATTCCGCTCAACGGAAGTGCTCCAAACAGTTTTCATTTTAGCAGTAGCTGCACATGTTATTGAGGCTGTCTATGCACAGGCACCTTTCCAAGAGGGTAGATCCGGAGAATAGTAAAGGATGGTTTTGGCAGACTTTGGTTCTTGGCTTCTTCTGCGCGTTTCTGTTTGAAAAGGGCCAGCGGAGGCGAGTGTCTCTCTTCTTACTGAAATCAATTGAGAGGATCTTAAGCTCATGTTTACCTGTGTTCTTAAATCAATGACAAAAGAATAAAAATAAATAAATAAATAAAGTTCTAACATCAGGATTTCTTTATGTCGAAACACGACTCCAATATCCGCACTTTTAAATCGGTTTGATTGAGTTTCCTATTATGGCATATGCGTGGAGCGATCCACTTTGTCTCACTTTGTTGAATTGCGGTTGAAGATGGTAGGGACACGAGGTCACCCATGGTTTTCATAGATGAGATGAGCCATGGTTCTAATCTTGCACTAGGCCGATTGGGTGATTACTAACCCTTTAGATGGTTAAACAAAGAATGACCAAGTTGTTCCAACCTGCATGCATCTTTGCAGATTGAGCACGTTAAGATCATGTGTGTCCTTTGCACTATGTTCTATCTGCCAGATGGTTGGCACTGATTGCAAACCACTTTGCACGTTTGCATTGATTGGGCAGTTCGGTCAGAGCGTGGTTGCAAATTGGGGCAGGTCACTTTGCATGATTGTGTCATTTTGATTCAACTGATAGGGAATCATTCAATCCCTAATTGGGTAGACATGACATTACGGTGGGCCTCCTTCTTCCTGGGCTTTGGAAAGTTCTTTGCATTAACCTTCTTGCTGAGACATCCCCATCCGGTAGGTTTGTCAATGGGGTGGCTTGCGTGCCAATGAGGGCTTTCAAAATGGACATGGCCTGGCATGCTATGCCCCAAGTGTTTGTCTGTTGATTAAGTTTATCAGTGCAGAAGAACTTAGAACTTATTGAGGAATATGTTGTTATGTTAATAGCTACCGTGGTAGACTAGCTCAAGGATTGAAAATCGGTTTTTGGGCAGAAATAGATGTTTAAGAGAAGAAAATACAACAACAACAAAAATACAACAACAGTCCACAACAAAAATACAACAACAACAGTCCACAACAAGGCTGTAAATAGATGTTTAAGAGAAGAAAATACAACAACAGTCCACAACAAAAATAAAGGCAGAAATTGGATAGCTAGGATTTTCCAATATAAGATATGTTTCAGACATCTTACCCATCTGCTATATGTGTCCCACTTAGATGAAGGGTCAGGGTTTTTACCTTTCGAGCTTTGAGGAAGAGAACGAGAGGAGTTTGAGTTGGAGCTCCGAGTCCACACCGAAAATTGAGTTTCCGAGCACTAAGGGGAGAGAGAGAGAGAGAGAGAGAGAGAGAGAGAGAGAGGGCCGAGAGAGGCAGAGAGAGATAGAGGATGCGCTTGTGAGAGGGAGCGGATTGGATCTCGAACGCAACGAGTCTTCGAAGTGACGTGGCAAAATGGCATTGGTGGATACCAATCGGCGGTTTCCTTCCACTGAATGCTCTTCCAATGCTCTTCCACTGAATGCTCTTCGATTGCTCTTCCAACGCACGGTTTCCTTCCAACGCACGGTAATTGTTTATCTTAAAAAAAAAAAACGTGCCTGCCAAAGACTTTGGCAAGCTCCTGCGTATGGGAACCCAGTGGGACCCACTATGATGTTTGTTAGAAATCCTACCCGTCCATCCATTTTTTGAGTTCAATTCAGGATATGAAGCCAAAAATGAATTGTTTCCATAGCTCAAGTGGGTCAAAAACATGATAATTGAACATCCACGGTTGAAATATTCGTAGGTCAAAGAAGTTTTGAGTCATGCTAATATTTTTTATTTCAATTCATCCCAGTAGGAATGAAGTTATTAATGGTAAGGATGGCTTGTAAACATCACTGTGGGGCCTGGAAAGGTTTCAACGGTGGAAATCATTATTTCCGCTTTTTCCTGTGGTATGGTCTGTTTGAGATTTTTATAAGCTTCAATTTTGGGCTCAACGTCTAAAATTAAATGGAAAAACAGATGAAAGGTGTGGATAAATCACGTAAATTCACAGTGGGCCCAACTGAATCTTCTGAGTATGACAATCTGATTTCATGGTCGAGTGGGTGCACGGAGGAAATGGAGAAAGATCCGTTAACGGATCTAGCGGAGTAGCATTTATAACCAGGAACATGCCATTGGTAAATGGCGTTTTGCACAAGATTCTGTGTGGGTCCTACTTAGTTATTTGTGTGAAATCTAACCCCTCTATCCATTTTATAAGCTCATTTTATGACGTGGGACCAAAATCTAGGAGGATCAAAAACTCATATAGGCCACACGAGAGGAAACAGTGGAGATTTAGTGACCACCGTTGAAATATTTGTATATCCATAAAAGTTTTGTACGATAATTTTTTTTTTGGTTTTTTCACTTTATCAAAGTGAAAATGACCTTATAAACGGTTTAGATGCCATATAAACAGCAAGGTAGAGCCTAGGAAGGTTTCAACGGTAGGCATTCCTTTTCCCACTGTTTCATCTCCTATGGCCCACTTGAGTTTTGGATCATACTCATTTTTGGTAGAATATCTTAAAATGAGGTCAAAAAACGGATGGACGGCTTTGATTTCTCACAAACATCGCAACGGGCCTCACCTAGAATCCTTGCGCCGAACGTCATGCGAAAGGCTCTTAGACGGATTGGTTACTCCCCCTGGCACAGGCCCCGTGGATAGTGGTCGGTGCTCTGGGACCACCATGATGTATGTGTTTCATCCATTCTGTTCATCCATTTTTATAGAGCATTTGAGGGTTTTATACAAAAAATAATAAAGATAAAAATCTTAGGTGGACCATACCACAGCAAAAAAAAATAATGATTGGATATCCACCATTAAAATCCTCCTAAGGCCCACTGCACTGTTTATTTGACATCCAATATGTTGATTAGGTCGTACAGACCCAGATGAAGGGAAACAATAAATATCCACCTGATCCAAAACTTTTATGGCCCCAAAACATTTTTAATGTTCAATGTTCATTCAACATTGTTTCCTGTAACGTGTTCCACTTGAGAGTGAGATATATCTCATTTTTTTTTTCTTTCATACCATAAAATGATCGATAAAAATAGATGGACGGAATGGATGAAATATATAAATCATGGTGGGGCCCACATAGTACTAACAACCAGCCAATTGCTGCTGGCAGGGAGTAGCCAATTCGTTTCCGTCGCTGACACAGGGCGTCTCTTGGACACCCTACGGTCAGTGATGTCACCAAGTTTTGTGGGCCCCACTATGATGTATTTGTTATATCCACACCGTCCATCCATTTTGAGATATCATTTTAAATCATGATCCAAAGAATGAGGCAGATAAAAATCTGTAGTGGACCCCACCATAGAAAACAGTGGGATAGTGATTTCCACCGTTGAAACTATCTTAAGGCCCATCGTAATGTTTATTTGAAATCCAACCAGTTCAAAAGTTAAAAAATACATGAAATATGAGAAAACACAAATATCATCTTCATATAAAACTTTTTCTGCCTTTAGAAGTTTTTAACGGTGGGCGTCACTGTCCCATTGTTTTATGTTACAGGGTCCATTAGAGCTTTGGATTTAATTCATTCTTTGGATATTACCCTAAAATGATCTCTACAAATCGATGGAAGGTGTGGATATAAAACATACATCATGGTGGGGCCCCAAAATGAGAGATATAAATATCAGGTGGACCACACCACATGAAAACAATAGTGATTGGATATCCATCATTAAAATTCTCATAAGGTCCACTGTACCATTTATTTGGTATCCAATGTGTTTATTAGGTCATACAAGGCCTAGATGAAGGGGAAAACAAAAATCATCTTGATCCATAACTTTTATGGCCCTCAAAATGTTTTTAATAGTTGATGCTCATTCAACACTTGTTTCATGTAATGTGGTCCATTTCGATTGGGATATACCTCATTTTTGGTCTCATGTCGTAAGATGATCTTTAAAAATAGATGGACATGACATGGATTAAACACATACATCATGGTGGAGCCCACATAGCACCACCACTAGCCATTGGCTAGTGTCAGGAGAAGTTGCTAATCTGTTCCCCTTATTTATGGTGCAGTCCATTTAATCTTTGGATATGATTCATTTTTTGGATAATTCTCTAACATGATCTCGAAAATGGATGAACGGTGTTGGTTGATCCCAAATTTTTGGTAAATCCAAAACTTAAGTGGACCATGCCACACGAAACAATGTGAAATAATGATTTCCACCGTTGATACCTTCCTTGGGCCCACAGTAATGTTTATTTGTCATCCAACCTGTTCATAATATCAAACAGATATGAATGAAGAGAAAACACAAACATCAGCTTGATCCAAAACTTCTGTGGCCTCCAAGAATTTTTCAATGGTAGAGGTTCAATCACACTATTTCTTGTGGTGTGGTCCACTTGAGCTTTGGACATGATTCGTTTTTGTTCTTTAGACCCCAAATCATCTGTTAAAATGGATGAACGGAGTGGATAAAATAAATAATTAATGGTAGACCCCACAAAGTTAACTCAGGGTAATTAGTAAATCACCTAAATGGAGTGGAGAGGGGTTTCCTTTCATAATCATATATTGGGTTTGCCTAAATGTGATTCAGACATCCAACCCACTCATTATGTGTGTCCCACTTGGATGAGGGGTCAAACCAAGTTTCAGCCGCATCCAAAACTCACGTGGGCCCCACCAACTTCTTTTATATTTTTAGGATGTCTTCACATGGTTTTAGATGGCATAGCCCACCTGAGTTTCGTATACGAATGATTTTTTACATATCTCATAACCTAAAGGAGACATTAAATTCACGGTGTTGATGTTCGACACACATTATGATGGGACCCACAAAACTTAACATCAACACTTAGGTTCTCACGAGGTCAATAAAGTTGGGTCACAATTTTGACCAAAATATTTACCCCATTTTACCTGTCTGCTCCATTCACTCTATTTCTCTAATCAATACTCAATTTCGATAGTTATTCATCCCAATCAGGTTACATATGAAAAAGATATTGGGCATACAAGATTGATCAACAATTTTAGTGAAATTTGATTTAAACATTTGAAGTTTTTTACTCTTCAATCTGGATTGATTAGATTGTCCAAAAACAGTTAAAGCTACAATTAGTGGATATGCCTAATAATTTAGTAATTTTTTTTTCAAATATAAATTTCAATTTCCATTTAAAAATAACATATTTTAATAAAATAACATTTCTTTTATAAAATGCATATTTTTGAAAATATTTTAACAAAATAACATTTTTATTATAAATTATTTCTAAAAATAAATAAATACAAATTCTGAATTTTTATTTTCAAAATTTCAAAATATTTTCTCATATTTTAAATGTTTTCTAAATAATTTCAAAATGCCGATTTTCTTTTCTTCAAAATAAGCATCATTTTATTTTCAAAAATTTTCTCAAACATTGTTAAAATTTTAAACTCAATATTCTTTTTCATGTAATATTACAAATATTTAAATATAACATTTTAATTATAAAAAATAAAAAAATTTCCACATATGATATAAAAACCATATATATATACAGAAAAACAGAGGATTATTACCGATGGTTGCTGGTTGTCGGTAAAAACAATTAGCGACGGTTATCTGCCGTCGGGAGAATTTTTATTTATATGCGCAAACCCTTTCCCGACGGTTTTAGTGCGTCGGAAAAACTGTCATACTTTCTATCGTAGGTGATCTTTGGTACCTGGCGGGCAAAGTTTTCCGACGGTTTTCGTTCGTCGGCAAAACTGTTGCTTTTGGCGGGAACCTTTTCCCGACGGTTTTCATTCGTCGGCAAAACCGACATGCTTTTGGTCCCTGGCGGGAATCTTCGGTCCCTGGCGGGAACCTTTTCCCGACGGTTTCAGAACGTTGGCAAAACTGACATGGACCCTTTTCCGACGGTTTTAGTTCGTCGGCAAAACTGTCATGCTGTCAGTCATCACGAAACTAGTACGCGATTTTTGCCGACGGTTGATTTCCGTCGGAAAAAATAATTTGACCGACGACATTTGTGTTCGTCGGTATTTACGACCTTACCAGATTTTTCCCGACGGTTGATGTCCGTCGGTAAAAACACATTTACCAACGAAACTGTTTTTCATCAGTACTAACATTGTACCAGATTTGTGCCAACGTGTTATGTCCGTCGGGAAAAATACTTATACCCACGAAAGTAGATTTAGTCGGTAATTACATCGTACAAGATTTTTGCCGACGGTTCATGTCCGTCGGAAAATTCACTTTTACCTACGAAAATGAATTTTCGTTGGTAAAAATAAATTTTTTGAATTTTTTTTTTCAAGAAATAAAAATAATCATTACCAATGAAAATTTACGTTGGTAAAAGTATACTTTTACCTGCGAAATTTCAATTTATGTTGGTAAAAGTAGACTTTTACCTACGAAATTAAAATGTCGTTGGTAAAAGTGAACTTTTACCAACGAAAATAATTTTCGTTGGTAAAAGCCCTTTTTACCTACGAAAAAAAACATCGTAGGTAAAAGTTTCGTTGGTAAAAGTCCTGTTTCTTGTAGTGTCATTGTAGAGCATGAACCCAAATTAGAAGCATGTCCAAAAATCAAGTGGACCATACACTAACTATGCGAATAGTGACATCCACCATTGAAACGTTCCTAGGGCTACAAGGATGTTTATTTGGGAAGCGGATTGCATTCTAAGTAAATTCTACATGACCCACAATGATGTATGCATCTATCCATGTTGTCCATCTATTTTTACCAGCTCATTTTAGGGCATGAGCTCAAAATTGAAGCATATCCATAACTCAAGCAGACCACACCACTAGAAACAATGAGGAGTGATGTTTATTTGTCATCCAACATGTTCATAATGTCATGCGGACGTGAATGAAGGGAAAACAAATATTAGCTTGATCCAAAACTTTTGTGGCCCCAAGAAGTTTTCAATGGTAAGCGTTCAATTCACGCAGTTTCTGTAGCGTGGTCCACTTCAACTTTGGATGTGCTTAAATTTCAGGTTCATGCCTTAAAATAATCGGGTAAAATGGATGAATGGACGGTGGGCCCCACAAAGTTTACCCAATACCCTGTAGCTTCATGATGAGTTACTAAATACGCTTATTTGTCAACTTGTTCATAATGTCACAAGCCGGACCTAAACGAGTCTATCCCACATCCTAAAACGAGCTGGAAAATGAATGAATGGCATGGATATACAACACTTACATCAAGCGGCTCCACATTCACAACCTGGTCAAACTCGTTCAGGTCCACTTGACTGAATCCGCATCCCTCATATGGTGGCTATGGCCCACCAGAAGGTATCACTGTAGGGCCCACCTCAATATATGCATTGTATATCAATGTCGTCCATCAGTTTTTGCAGCTTATTTTAGGGTATATTACCAAAAATGAAGTAGATACAACTTTCATGTGGACACCACAGAAAACACTAGTTATAACCAATAAAAACCTTATGTGGGCCACAAAAGTTTTGGATCAAGCTAATATTTGTTTTTTTTCCCTTTCATCCATGTCTTTGTAACCTTATCAACAGGTTGGATGATAAAAAAACATTACCGTAGACCCTAGGAAGATTTTAATAGTAGGCATTCAACAATCACTCCACCGTTTGATGTGGTATAGTCCACCTAAAATTTTTATACGCTTCATTATCTGTACTGTACCCTAAACGACTATGGAAAAACGGATGGACAGCATGGATATACAATTCATAGATTGAGGAGGGCCCTACAGTCAGGTTCTCAACCACTCACAATGAAAAACCAAATTATGTAGGAAAAAAAGAAAGAAGAAGCTAAGAATCCAAGTTCAACTCCACAATCAATGGTTATAATCATTTCCTCATTGTGGTGTTTATGAAAACATCTCACCTACAGTTGAACTGAGAAACCTAGGGGCGATGGTCTAGCCGCCCAGACCTAGTACCTTTTGCCATAGCCCAACCTAGGCTTGGTGTTATGATCAGTTTAAGAACCTAGCTTGGTCAATGGAAAGGACTATCAATGGCTGATTGGTCAGATTTTTAACATTTATTACCTTTTCCCTGGCCAGACCTAACCCTAATGAGGTTGAAAAATGCCCTTTTCCCTCTTTGTAAAAAAATAAAATAAAAATTCCATAATAAAATAAAATAAAATCTTTTCCAAGAGAATGGTTGCATGACAATACAGAAATCGATACACAGCACTTCCTCCTTAATAAAGTAGGTATGAAGTGAAACAGTAACAGAAACACATACACAACTTCCACTGTGAATGAAATCAATATATATTAATTCTACTAGGAATGAGAAGAGCCATTTAAAAAAAAAAAAATTTACACATGCACACACAACCCCACACACTCACGCCATAGTGGAATTTCACCGCCTATGGATACTCGAACCCTTGACCGGGTGTTGAAACTCCTGGGAGTCTACCACCCGAGCAACAGCCATTTACATCTGATATTGATGTTCGATGCATGGTTTCATAAATAAACCACTCTCACACAAAAAAAATAAAAAAAATAAATAAATAATAAAAAATCCAAATTTAAAAGCATAAAAATATCTCAATTAAACACAGAAATTCTTAAATTTAAAAAAAAAAAAAAAAAAAAACTAAAACGCTATTTACACTAACTTAAAATAAAGAAATAAAAATTAGACTTATAGTTTGAGTGATGTGTCCAAGCTATTCTCCATGTGGTTAGCTTTCACATTGCTACCAGCAGCCCACCAGTAGCCACTGCTTGGCTCTTCTTGAGACATCATCTTCGGATCTAAAATCGAAAGATTGCAACCACTATCAAACCTAGAAACCCCACCGATTAATGACTCTTTAATACTACCACCATTCAATCTACCGATCGCGGGCTGGTGGTCCATGTTCGATCCAAACCATCCAAAATGTCCATATGGAAATCCAATATATGGTTTATGAATCATCGAGTGCACTTGAATGCCGAGCGATCTATTAAAAGAACCATGTAGAGGAAAAGCCTTCATGTTTGATAATTGATGTGGGTGGTGAGTCGCAATGCGTTTTCCCCTTTTCTCGAGCGTTCGCTCATGCTTGTGAGCGTTCTGATGACCGCCGAGCGCCTGCGAACTATCGAATTTTCTCCTACAATAATGACATGAAAATACCCTTGGCTCCACTTCTGTGGTCCACTTGAACTGTTCCGATCGATCCACATCAAAACGATCTAATAAATTGAGTTCTACAATCGACCCACGATCCAAATCATCACTAGAAAGATACACATCAAGTGAAGCAAGCTGTTGATCTCCTTCTCTTTGATCTTCCTTCTTCTCCTGCTTTGAACTTGTAGCATGTTCTTCCATGGGAGATGTGATGTGAGTATAACATAAAAACTTATATTTTTGAAAGATAAGAGAGATATCTATGAATTTATAAGGAGTTAACAACTACTGAAAAAAAAAAATGCTGTATATGGAAGAATGTCTTTGTTTTAGTAAAAAGTAATATTTTAGATAATAAAATCAGAAGGAGAGAAAGTTAGAAAGATACTTGCACTTACAGGGCATGTCTTACCTTTTGTTTCCCTTTCTGGGTTCTCTCTTATCTTCTGAATCCGAACTCCTGATAAATATGCACGTTGTCTTGAATATCTGATACTATTGATAGAGAATTCTAAGAGTATGATTTTTTTTTGAACTTGTGACATGTGTCTAAATCCATACCGTCTAAATGATTGGCCCCACTATGGATGGGGTATAACTCGAATGACGCATTGAACGGGTAATACTAACCAATTTTTTCTACTTTCCTATGAGCTGGTGGTTATAAAGGGAGGTTATCGATCAGTGAGAGATCTTGGATTGGGTAAATCAGTAGTGTTACATGATTTGGATGGTTCGGATTGAGGATTGTATGTGAATTCATTTACAATTGGTGGGTGCATGTGTATGAAATTACATACTCTTGTAGACTTATACTGTAATTCCCCTCTTTCCTTCTACGATACTCTAGCAGCGTATCAATGTTTTCTCCAAATAGAAAAGGCAGCGGAAGATACCATTTTGGACAGTCTACGGCTGTACCCGGATTCTGGTCCTGACAAGGAGTCCGTGGGCCGACTATGATTTATGTGTTTTATCCACTCCGTCCATCCATTTTGAAACATCATATTGGGGCATGAGCCCAAAAATGATGGAGATTGAAGGCTCAAGTGGACCACACCAAGCCTATGACCCTATGGCTCATGTCTCAATCATAGACCACGAGGTCACGGCTTCGAGCACCCTTTGTAGTTTTAGTGTGGGTGTGTGAGTACACTAATAATAATTAAAAAAAAAAAAAGGTATACCACACGAGAAAGGAAGCAGTGGGGATTGCATGTATAACATCTATAATTTCCTCAGGGTCACATAAGTTTTGGATCAAGCTAATATTTACATTTTCCCTTCATCCAATTCTATGTCACTTCTTGAATAGGTGGATGGCAAATAAACATTATGGTGGGCATAAGAAGGTTTCAATGGTGGGCTTTATTGTAACCACCACATCCTGTGGTGTGGTCCACATAAGCCTTTATTCTAACTTCTTTTTGGACTCATCAATACCACTGTGAGCCCCACGGAGCCCGTATAAGAACCGTAGATGTAGATTGCTTGAGCGCAACACCAAGGGGTCGTTTGGCACCGTGGATTGGAGGGGATTGGAAGGGATTGGAGGGGGTTTCCAATCCCCTGATTGTTTGGCAGCATCAAGTAACCGGGGGTTGCAAATCTAGGGGGTTCCAATCCCCTCTTTGAGGGGGTTTGCAATCCACGGTGAGAGCTTGGATTACACCTAAAATCATTTCAATAGTTGCAGGTGTAACATGTGTGTCACTATACACTATCATTCTAATGGACACATGGCCTACTAATGATGATCAACACCGTCCAAACATTGTCTATATAAATCAGCACCGTCCAAACATTGTCCAGCACCGTCCAAACATTGTCTATGTAAATCAACGATTAAAAATCGTTGGTTAGTCACTCATACATGATCTTGTACTTGTGGCCTATCCGAGACTTGGAATTTATAGTTTTTGGACAAAACATATATTTCAACGGGCTTATCACAACCATTGTATAAGAAATTACATATATCACTAATTAGAGATATTAAAGTTGAATTAGTACTTAAATTCAAATCCCTATAAATATACTACAAATAGGTACTTTTGGATTAAAGTTGATTCACACCCTAGGGTGCCAAACACACGGGGAGGATTGCAAATCCAGGGGGTTCCGAATCCAGGGGGTTACAAATCCATGCTCCCAAACAGGCCTTAAGCTTGTGAGTGTTGTGACTGCACTACATTGCATCCACTTGGTCAGCTCATTTTACTACATGACCCCACGCTGTCCATATCTAAAGCTCAAATGTACCACATCACATGAAAAAGTTTCGAACAGTTAAAAGGTTATTGATGTTTGTTAATTTTACATCTAATATATTTATAAGGTGATTCTAATCTTAAAGAAAGTGAAAACACAAATTTCAGCTTGATCCAATAAGCCTTGTAGTCTTGAGAAGTCTTTAACGGCAATGTTCAATTCTACCTCTTTGTGGAGGATGATGACTGCCTCATATTTGAACTAATGGCCTTAAAATAAAGGGTAGAAATAGATATGTGAGATAGATTTAACACATGCATCATGGTGATCCTATGGAGCTTAGAATCCACTACAGCCAGGGTGAAACTCTTTTCTCTTATCATTTTAAAGTATGAGCCCAAAAAGGGGGGAGATCGACCGGTCTAGTAGATCACATCAAACACTAACCTTGAGTTGCATTAAATGCACAAATATCACAAAGTTGCTGCATCCGTGACCATGGTATGACTGTCATGTATATGTTTGAAAAAATTAGCATTGTAGACGAGCCCTTACAATGCCTTTTTTTTTATTCGCCGCCTAAAAGCTTATCTCACTGAAGGCGATTTTTAAGGTACGGACATTAGTTTTTTGATGAGTTGAAAAAGGTAAGGGTATTTTTGTCTTTCTAAATTTATTAAGTACAAATAGAGGTTTACTTTGGTGCTTAAGGTTTTCTTCAGGTCCAATGAAAAAATGTGGATAGTACATTGGGTTTATAGACGCAAAATCCCTATTTGTTTTTTACAGTTCATTTTGGAAACGATCCCAAAATTGAAACAGATCCCTATCTCAACTGCACACGGTTAAAAACTTATTAGTAAGTAAAATCTTATATTTGTGTTTTTCCTTCGTCCACTTATGTGTAATGTTATCCACAGGTTGGACAGCAAATAAACATTACAGCGGGCCTAAGGAAGTTTTGAATGGCAGGTGTTCAATACCCAATCTTTCTATTGGTGTGGTCCACATAAGATTTGGGTATGCTCTATTTTTTGACTTATGCATTAAAGTGATATGGGAAAAAAGGATAAAGGCGTGGATAAGAACATATACATCACGGTGGGCCCACAGTAACGTATCCACCGACCTCGTTGTTCCCTGGATCCAATGAATCCGCGTCTATCCTTATCCCCATATGGTGGTAGTCCACCACAGGTTCCAAAACTGTCCCTGCCAATAATTATGACACGTGCACATACATATGTCGATCTAGACCATTCAAACTGTGATTAATATAGCGGATTTAGCAGTCCTCTTAAAACTACATTGATCGAACAATTCTCACCATCTATTTGGTGGCTTTCAATTGGATGGTTAAAATCAAAATATTGGCGGGCTCAATTGATTGGGGAAAATTCAACGGTTATGACCATCTGTTGCATGTGCTTTCTTCAGTGATGGTCCATCCAGAATAAGATGATAGATTGGACGGTCTGGATTCCCTTACAACCATGCCATTTGTAGGGTGAGTAACTACCATTTGTGAATCCGCTGGTAATACTATTACAGGAATCTTGCCCGTACTATCTTCGTACATGTGAACACACAGACAGGGAGGAGGCTTGGTCCATAGCCTTTCTCCCAGTAGAGAAAAACTTCGTACTCCGGCAGAGAACGATGGATGATAAGCAGGCACTTAAAACTTAGAAATCGCATATGAATCATACACTAATTCAAAATAAACTAAATTATTATTCAAGGTCACACAAATTAAACGAACTTAGTTGTGGAACTCACTCTTACTAAGTGATAATTTAAATAAAATAGATTACTTGTGTTGCAGTTTGTTTCTACCCAACCGATGCAAATTGAATATTTCTGAGAGCTAAGTAATTTATTTTATAGTGATTATCTAAGCATGTGTGCAAAAAATTGTTTTTACTTAGTTTTTTTCTATAAGTATGTGAGCGTGACAAAATTGAAATTGTGGCTTGATTCAAACCAAATAATTATGACTTCAAGTGTTAAGATAGGCAAACACATAATTTATAATCGAGATCTAATGAGATCGACCACCTATTCAGCTACCCGCTTGACATGTAAATAAGATCAGGTGATATGATGATGGATTACACCTTTAACTTCCATACAAAAGGATTTTTTATTATAGATAAATTGAAATGAGAAAGGGATTCTTACAGTCGGCTATGAAGAACCGCTGTGAAACACCTTTTTCAAGTGAAGAATTGAATCCAGCGTGAAAAAATAAAGAATTATACTAAGAAATGTAATTTACTTAGTATGAAAAGTAGAGTGATCAATATACTATGAAATATAATTAATTAATAATTGAAAGATAATGTTTGATTTGATTAGATTTGGTTGGTATGAAATAATGTTCCTTCTAAATTCATTTGCTATTTATAATATTAATCAAGCCAATTAGATTCAGACGCGGATTACGTCCTACCCCTGCCCGGACAGTAATTCGTCTGGGCAAGTATCCGTGGAACCCACCGTGATGTAAGTGTTTTATCCACGCCATTTATCGTTTTCCTCATATAATTTTAAGATATTATCCAAAAAATGAGATAGGTAAAAGGCTTAATTGAACCACAAAGTGGGGATTGAACGTCCACCATTAAAAGCTTCTTGGGAGCTGGAAAAATTTCAGATCAAGCTGATATTTGTGTTTTCACTTCATCCATGTCTACATGACCTTATGAATAGGTTGGATGGTAAAAAAAACATTACGGTGGCCCTTAGAAAGGTTTCAACGGTGGGTGTCATTATCAATGCAGCTTCCTTCTTTATGGTCCATTGGAGCTGTGTACCTACCTAAGTTTTAGGATGAAACCTTAAAATGATCCGAGAAAAGCGATGAATGGAGTGAATAAAACACTTACATTACGGTGGGCCCCACAGAGCCCTGCCCGGACGGATTACCGTCCGGGCGGGAGTAGGACACAATCCGTATCCATTTAGATCTTTCTCACGTTCTGACAGTTGCCATAACCGTTTAGCACTACTTGGCCCCATCGTTTTCTTCTTCTGCCCTCTGTCTCATAACACTCCAACTATGTTATCAAGAAATCTTCTCATACATCTTTATATATCTTTAAAAACACTATGCGAATCCATATATATCACACGTAACTCATTCTGATTGGTTCTGGTGAGAAATGGTGACCATAAGGATAAACGGTTGAATGATTCTAACCTGATATTTGTGGATACTTGTTAGTTCATATCCAACCTAGATATTTTCATTTTTAACCGTTCAATAAATGTCCACCGATTCAATAGTTAGAAAGGCATGCCACTGTACAGTATCTTGGCGCCTGCATACCAAGCGTTGTACACTGCCGAGTATCAAATAACAACACTTCCACTTTTGGTTTGTGCCGATTTCTTAGATATGAAGTAACCAACTTTCTAAAAACATATTCGTGATGATAACACAAAAGGTTAATCGCCGAAAAGTGGCCTCGTGAAACGCAAATACGAGATCTGGGCCATATGCCATGAAAATTCACTATCCAAAATTCCATGTGGGTCCACTGATGAATAGTGCAACATGTGCAGGTTGAATATAGACCGTTGGTGATATTTTTCTAACCGTCGATTTTCCTCGTGTATGGCCTAAAAAAATGATATTCGTCGTTCAGTGAAAATTTTCACAGTAGGACCCACCAACCGATCTAGCACGCGTATCAACTTTAGCAAGAGAAACGCGACTGACGTCTTCCATCTATCCTTGCGCGAATATTTTCAGTTTTCCTCGACATAGCCAAACAAGGAAAGTTGTATAATACGATTTGTTTCCATCACGCAATACAGTTGTATGGCGGAAGTATCTATACCTATCAAAAGGTACTGTTTCACACGTGACCAAATGCCCTAACATGCCTCCAGGTGGGCCCCACTTGATGGCGTGTCCCAAAATCAAGCCGGTCAACTAATCAGATGCGCTGCGCTCGTAAGATGAGATTGACGGTTTAGAGTAATAGCTTACAGCTCATATTGGATGCACGGGCGTGTGGCCTGGCCGATTGATGGATAGGCCTGATTTTGGATCCAGGCCATCTACATTGTTGGGCCCACGTGATGGACGGCTCGATCAGCCGCCCGTTGTGGTGGGGGTGATCAGCAGTTCTTTTCAATAAAAGACTGTCTGAATTAGTACGACATGTATTGGTGGTATTAACCAAGAAATAGGGTTCTTGAGGCGTATAGACCTCAGGTTTCAGCCAGCAATTTCATTCGCCGCAAAGAAACCTTAATTGTGAAACTAGACCTACGGTTGTAGGTAGGGGTGCACACGGGTCGGTTTGGTCCGGTTCCGGGGTAAAACCGGAACCGAACTGTTCCTAACGGTTCTAGGATTTTCGGAACCGGAACCGATCCGTTAGCACTGCCCAGAACTAAACTAGAACCAGGACCGTGAAAACATTCCGGATCGGTTCCACGGTTCTAGGTTTTTCAAATATGGACAGGTAGATACCCTCATTTTTCCTCGCTTTTTGTTGAAAAGGAGAACGTTCCTTGGGAGATTTTTGAGCACCCTACATGATGGACGGTTCAGATCGCGAAAAGGGATGATGGGTGGGGCCCACTGTCAAAACCCAATCCATGCACGTCCGTCCCTGGACGAACGTTTTTGCATGGTTTGAATATTTTGAAAAAAAAAAAAAAGTGGGGCCACTTCCGATGGTATTCTCAGAGATCTACTCCATTCATCCTCTTCGTAGTAACGACTAACGTGTAAGAAAGGGTGGAGACTACGGTTCTACGGTTCGGGTCGGTTCTACCTACCCCTAAACCGGAACCGAACCGTATTCAACGGTTCTTGTAATTTTGGAACCGGAATCGGAACCGGTCTTTGTCGAGCCAGGACCCGGGCCGATCCAACGGTTCCGGTCCGGTTCCACGGTTCTACCGGTTAAATGTGCACCCCTAGTTGTAGGGATGAACCTAAAAACCAAAATACCCCTCCTTCTATAGTGCTTACCCTAACAATCAAGGGTTATTTTAGTCAAAATAGCAGCATCCATACCCTAAAAAGTCACTTTTTGCAAAATAAGTTTCCGGCCAGTGAAAATAAAAAAAGGCATTGTACAGACTCGTCCGTTCCTCTAATTATTTCCAAGAAATAATTAGAGTTATAGAGGAGTCCGTACAATGCCATTTTTTTATTTTCTTCACCCGGAAACTTATTTTGCAAAAAGCGGCCTTTTAGGGTTCGGACGCTAATATTTTGACCAAAATACCCCTACCTGTTAGGTAAGCACCCAAGGGTATTTTAGTCTTTCTAGGATCATCCGTATGACTAGGGTCTACTTTCGCAATTAAGGTTTCTTTTGGGCGAATGAAATTGGTGAGTGATACCTGAGGTCTATACGCCCAAAAGTGGGGGAGCGGATTAGGCGTTACACAGTTAGTGCGTGTTTCCCTTACCGTGAGGCCTACCTTGATGATGTGTTATATATTCACGCCATCCATCCGTTTCTCCAGGTCATTTTATATTGTGGTCCCAAAACTCAAGCTAACCCAAATCTTAGATGGACCACACCAAAGGAACCAGTGGTCATTGAGTGCCTCACCATTAAAGATTCCAAAGGGCCCATCGTAAGGTTTTCATAATGTTTATTTGCCATCCAACATGCTGGTAATACCAAGCAGACATGGATGAAGGGGATTATCTTGATCCAAAACTTGTGTGGCCCACGAAAAGCTTTTAATGTTCATTCGTCCCTATTTCTAGTAGTGTCGTCCACTTGAGATTTAGATCTTCTTATGTTATGGTACCACGCTGTTAAATGAGATAGAAAAATAGATGGACGGCATGGATATACAACAAATAAATCAAGGCGGACCCCACATGATTAGGATAACACCTAAGCATTACCCGGGTAACAGCTAATCCGCTCCCAAACTTTACTTTCTTGGGCTAAATTATTCTGTACGGACATACTATTTGCAGATAAAAATACTTTTGCATCGTGAAATCTATAGCTACGGATCATAACCATAGCTATATCTCTGGCGGTTGAATTTCATGTTTTCCTTGAATTTCATTTTTGCTTAGCCATGTTTTCCTATAGCTACGGTTATAATTCGTAGTTATATATTTCACGGTTACGTGCAAAAGTATTTTTGCATGCAAATAGTATGTTCGTACAGAATAATTTAGTTTTGAAAAAGTAAAGTTTGAGAGCATTTAGAAAAGACACGCGTAAAAGCTGGGGTTCTGTCATAAATTTCTCCAATAGTAACTCAGCGACAACAAACCTTTTAGCTGATGGGGACGCGGATTGCGTACTACCCCTGCCCGTCGCTCCGAACGGGCAGTTCTGTGGGCGGGCCCACCGTGATGCATCTGTACATCCAAGCTGTCTATCCCTTTTCTTAGATTATTTTAAGTCATAAAAACAAAAATGAAGCAGATCCAACGCTCAAGTGGACCACACCACAGATGACTCTTGCATTTAATGCAACTTACATTTAATGCTTTGTGCATTTTAATGCAACCAAGCTTATTATTTTGTGTGGTCCACTTGAGCGTTGGATCTGACTCATTTTTGTGCTCATGCCTTAAAATAATCTGAGAAAAGGGATTGACGGCTTGGATGTACAGATACGTCACGGTGGGCCCACCCATAGAACTGCCCGTTCGGAGCTAGAGACGGGCAGAGGTAGTACGCAATCCGAGTCCAGCCGATGGATACAAGTCATTTGGTCATTCGCTTTAGAAGACAAAAATAGATAAATTGACCATGATAATAAATGCCACCTTTTACCCAATGTCTTTTCAAAATGCTCACAAACGCTATTTTTCTAAAGTGAACCGTTCTATATGGACACACTATTTGCAAATGCTGATATTCTTGCATTCACAACTTATAGCTACGGATGATAACCGTAGCCATAGGCACGTAAACGAAGGGTATTTTCTTCCGCAAATAGTGTGTCCGTACAGAATTATTTACTCTGGGAAGGTAAAGTTTGGGAGCGCTTTGAAAAGACGCCGGGTAAAAGTTGGCATATACAGTGGTCAATTTCTCCACACAAAATATAAATAAAAAATAAAACTTTGATATGGTGGTGCTATAGTTGATGGACGGGACACATGCACTTAGAAATTGCATACGTAGCATACAAGGAATTTAAATAATATAAATAAATGGTCCCAATTTGGATGCATGACCAACGAATAATTAGGCTTATTTCATTATCCGACCATCAGATTGGTGGACATTCGTTGACGGTTAAGAATGAAATGTATCCGATGATCCTATTTCGATAAACAAGTGCCAAAAAATCAGAGGTTGGGATTGTTCGATCAATATGATTTTGCGTCTGTTGACTTAGGAATGGTGGGTTACACAGTTTGATCGGTTTAATCTGGGTATAACTATGAGTGACTGTGTATCAAGCCCCATACTCTGCTAGAGTATCAATCATCTCGCCCTTCGTTTAACTGTTTGTTTGTCGGACGCACTGTTTGTTGAGGAGCCCGCACACCATGATTCGTATGTGTCATCTCCACCGTTAAAGACTTTACTGGGATGCATATTGATGTTTATATTCCATCCAACCCGTTCATAAGTTGACTCGCACAAGGATGAAGTGAAAAACCAAATACCAGCATGATCCAAAACTTCGGTGGGCCACAAGAAGGCTTCAATGGCAAGCGTTCAAACTCAGCTCGTCCTGTGGTGTGGTCCACTTTAGTTTTAGATCGTCCTTAGTTTTAGGATCAGACCCTAATGTGATCTTGCACAGGTGGTGGAGAGAGTGGATATAAAAAATAAATCATTGTGGGCCCCACAGAGAGCTACAGAGAGGTGGGTCCCGTAGGACTCATGCAAGAGATCTGGGCCATTCATCAGGTGAGTTTTAATGGATGTTCACAAATAATCATGCTGATCTACTTATCAGGTGGACTGCTAATGTTTATGGAGTATTGACCGTCATATCTTTTTCCCAGTACATATGTGGTCCACCTGATGAAGAGATGTGCCAGGCTTCTAAAAATGGAAAACAATGGATGGGTAGTCACGATCTCACGTGTCTTCAGTTTAGCACGTGTGCAGAAGGAATCTCATGCGAGCTGCCCCTTTGGCAGGGCTCGAGGAGGTGTGGAGACTGTCTGGAGGAGGCTGACCACCTTGTCAATCAAGGAATATCTACGGTGACTTGGACATGGTGGGACTTGACTGAGCCATGTCTATATCATGGCCCAATCCAGTGAGTCCTGGACTAAATACTTCCAAATATGCTTTATGCAGGCCTTCTCGGACATGTCGCGAGCTGTCTGGTGAGTAACCCACCACGTACGGCGGGGTGGGTAAATTGTGGGCCCTGCCTTGATAGACGTGTTATTATTTATGTTGTCTATCATTTTTTTTTAAGGCCTTAGTCTAAAATTAAAGTAGATCCAAAGCTCAAGTGGACTAGACTAGGGGTGCACACGGGTTGGTTCGGTCTGGTTCTAGGGTGAAATTGGAACCGAACCGTTCCTAACGGTTCTAGGATATTCGGAACCAAAACCGGACCATTAGCACCCTAAAATTGAATCGGAACCGAACCGTTAAAACTGGTTCGGTTTCGGATCAGTTCCACAATTTTAGGCTTTTTATAATCCAGCCCAATTGCATATTTTATTTTATTATCTAGCCCATGTCTATTCATGTTGTGATTCATTTGATAAATGATTTAGATATTGTATAAGATGTGCAAAAATACATTTATAAAAATAATCAAATGGTGCATTATAAACCATAAATCATAAGTCAAATATAGAAACAATCAAAGGGTTCTTGGTTAGGTTCCAGGTTCGGTTCCACAATTTGGTTCTACGGATCGGTTCACGGTTCGGTTCGGTTCTACATACCCCTAAACCAAGAACCGAACTGATATAATCGGTTCTTTAATTTTTGGAACCGGAACCGGAACCAGTGCACTCCAGAGCCAGACTAAATCGGACCGTTTGGTCGGTTTCAGTCTGGTTCTGCGGTTCTATCGATTCGATGTGCACCCCTAGACTAGACCACGGAAAGTAGAGGTGACAGTGGTAGTTGAAACTTTTTTAAGGCTTTCAGTGATGTTACTTTGTCATCCAACTTATTTATGAGATTACAAAGGCAAAAAAATAAAGAAGAAAACAAATATAGGCTTAATCTAAGATTTATATAGACCTTAAGAAGCTTTCAATGAGGTTTTTGTGTTGTGTTTTAGTCCACTTGAACTTTGGATATGCTTGGACCTTAAAATAATAAGGGCAAAAGAATAGACGGGGTAGATGGAATACATACATTGAGGTGGGCATCATAAAGTTTCCCCACACCGTAGCTTGGTGAATTACTCCCTCGCAATAGCCTTCTCTCACAATGGCGCATGACCCAATCAAATCATGCCATCATGGGATTATCAAACGTGAGAGCAAATTCCCTACAGCTCTGTTTGGCACAACAACTTTACACGGGCTAATGATGTATGTGTTTTATCCACGGCGTTGGTGTTTGTTTTGTCGGCCCATTTAAGGCATGCACAGATCCAAAGCTAAAGTGAATTACATCTTAAGAATCCGCGCCAAAGGCAGAAACGTAAAGCCCACAATTTCAAAACTCAAACTATAATTACTATTATTTGTTATATGGTATTGAGCTTTGGATTTGCTCACTCTTGTGCCTATCCCTTGAAACGATATGACAAAACGAATGCACGGCCTAGATAAAAAATGGTAACCATCAAATTTCTGCTAGGTCTCATTTATTGCCTACGATTCATAAGCCTTTTCACAATCTTCTTACTATAGGAAACTAGGTAGGGTCCATTAAAATTGTGATGCCAAAATCACCATTAGTTCTATTCACTTTTCTGATCTCATATGTCCCGTGTTTCATGTGCTAATAAGGCTCAAGTGTTAGTAAACCCTTAAGCAATATTTTTAATATTTCTCTCATGAAAAGAGATAGGATTTTGAAAGTAAGTTTTCTCAATCTCTGTAATTTTATTTGAACGGTAAATTGATCATTGCTTTGTGTCATAATTTTTTTCCACGAGAGTTTTTCACATAAAAATTATGTGTTTTTATGCATGTACTTGAAGTTTCATTTTCTTTTATTTATTTTAATACATATTAAGGTGCTTCCACATGCCAGATATCCAATAAAGGGACGCGGATTCTCTGTAAAAGCCTTTCGCAGGAAGTTCCTGCGCTGGGAACCTAGGTGGGGCCCATTGTGATGTTTGTGAGAAATCCTCACCTTCCATATCCAAAGCTCAAGTGGGCCGTACTAAAGAATAATGTGGTTAGGGAAATTCCTACCGTTGAAACCTACCTGGGTTCGACAGTGATGTTTACATGCTATTCATACCGTTAATAACTTCATTCCTACTAGGATGAACTGAAATCACAAATATTAGCATGATTCAAAACACTTGTGGCCCACCAATATTTCAAATGTGGATGTTCAATTATCACGTTTTCGGCTCACTTGAGCTTTAGAAACGGCTCATTTTTGGCATCATGTCCTAAAATGAACTCACGGAACAAATAGAGGGGGAGAATTTCTCACAAACATCACAGTGTACCCCACCTGAGTTCCCAGTGCAAGAACTTCCTGTCAAAGTCTTTAGCAGGAAATCCGCGTCCCCAATAAAACCAATAGTGAAGCTTGTTAGAGACCCAGCCTAACCATCTATGTTTTTAAATCATTTTAGGAAATGGCCCAAAAATAAAATAAATCTAAAATTCAAGTGGGACTATCAATAACAGAAATTAATAAGTTTTGAATGTCCACGTTTCCAACATTCATAGGGCTATAAAAGTTTGGAACGGATTGGCTACTCCCCCTGACACCAGCCCCGTGGCTAGTGTTCGGTGCTTTATGGGCCCCACCATGATGTATGTGTTTCATCCATTCCTTTCTTCCATTTTTAAAGATCATTTTAGGGCTTGATCCCAAAAATTTAGGATAATATAAATCTTAGGTGGATCACACCACAGGAAAACAACAACTATTGGATATCCACCATTAAAATCCTCCTAAGGCCTACTGTACTTTTTATTTGACATCCAATCCGTTGATTAGGTCATACATACCCAGATGAAGGGAAAAAACAAAGATAAGCTTGACCCAAAACTTTTATGGCCCCCAAAAAGTTTTTAATGGTCAACGTTCATTCAACACTGTTTCCTATAACGTGGTCCAATTGAGATTGGGATATACCTCATTTTTGTTCTCATACCATAAAATGATCTATAAAAATAGATGGACGGCATGGATGAAACACATACATTATGGTGGGGCCCATAGAGCACCGAACACCAGCCATTGGCTGGTGGCAGGGGGAGTAGCCAATCCGTTCCCATAGAAGTTTTGAATCAGTCAAGTATTTTTATGATTTCAGTTCATCTCAATAGGAATGACCTTGTAAATGGTATGAATGACACCTGAACATCTTGTTGGACGTTGGGAGGTTTCAATGATAGTATTTTTTCTACTCACATTTTCCAGTAGCATCGCTCGGTTGACTTTTGTATCTGCCTCATTTTTTTAACACGTGTCCTAGCATGATCAGGAAAAACGGTGGATTTCTCGCGACCATCACGGCTATCCCCATCTAACCTCCCAGCCAGGAAGTTCTTTAGCAGGGAATCGGCCTCCCCAAGATTCCATCATTTCAGTGTGTGGGTCCTACTGCCAAGGCCAATTAACAACCAAGGACTACCTCCTTCAGTAGTTTTGTGGACTATCATCTCTTCTATCCTTATAAGAGAAAATTACCACTGCCGACCCTATCTATTATCCAGGGTCTTTTGTGAAGAATACAAAACTTACCTTTCCAATTTAGACCTTGTATATGTGGACTTGAGGATGAAAATACTCTACGGTTTTAATCTGTAGTTATAGGCCTACAGAAACGAAATATCACTTTGGAAAGGAGGGTAATTTTCGTCCTCAAAAGCTCCGACCGTACGTGCAAGATCTAAGTTTGGAAGGTAATTTTTGGATGCTCCATAAAAGACGCTGGATAATAGGTGGGGTCTACATTTGTAATTTTCTTATCCCGTAAGTCGGCAGGCGTGGGACCAGATCCTCTACCACCTGTCGGTTAATGAGTGTGGAACACCCAAGTTCAGTAGGTCCATTATGATCTTTTTATTAAATCCACTCCGTCCATCATTTGAAAAACCTCTATTTACTACTAAATCCAAAAACTCATACTGATCGAAAACTTAATTGGACCACACCACAGGAAACAGTGAGAACGGTACGTCCACCATAAAAACCTTCCTGGGCCACCATACTGTTTATCCGTACTGTTTTAATTCCAACCAACCCGTTCATCAGGTAGGTCCCACCACGATTATATAAAATCCAAAAAATCATCCTGATACAATGCTAATGTAGGCCACACTGAGCGAGTATAAGAGTTTTAGCCGTGACTTTACATTCTTCCCTTGTTGTGGCCCACTAGAGTTTAGGAACGAACTGATTCTTTTTATGTGTGGCGAACTTGAGGAGACACAACTGATGGATGGAATGGATTTTACATACACATCACCGTAAGTGCCAAAAATCTCAGTTGTTACACGTGCTACCTACCGAATGTGTTACATACATATCATTGTCAATCGCCAAAAGCTCAAGTGTTACATTTGCTACCTACCGAACATGTTGCAGGGGATTCCGGTCCAAACATGTCCCCACAGGAGTTACTGTACGTGTGATCATACAACACACATTTGAGACGTACCAAAATAATGGCTAAATCAGTGGGGCCCACCATACATAATGTATGTGTTTTATCCACACCACTCATCTATTTTGCCACATCCTTTTTAGGGTTCGAGCCAGAAAATGAAGTAGATGATAAGCTCAAGTGGACCACACAATAGGAATTGGATGATTATCATTAAAAGCATCTAGAGAGCAAGGAGATTTTGATGGAGCTAAAATTTGTGATTTCTTCACTTCATCTAACCTTATGAACAGATTGGATGGTGAATAAACATTAAGGGAGATTGTAGGAAGGTTTCAAGGTGGGCATCAATATCACCACGGCTTCTTATGACTTCTTATGGTGTGGTCCACTTAAGCCTTTGATCTGCCTCATTTTTAGGCTCATGCTCTAAAATGATTTATCAAGATGGATGAACCGAGTGGATAAAACAAATACATAATGTTGAACCCCATAGGGTCCTCACCCTGTACTGTTGAAAAGTGTAAAGATTGCCGTCCAAACTATGATATCTGTACTGATGAAAATTGTATAAGATGTTGCACAACTAACATAGTAAAAAAGTAATTACTATATATATATATATATATATATATATATATATATATATATTATCAAAATGGTTACAAGGTTTGATCAATACGGGTGTTTAACATCCTTTTCATTTTCTTATTTTTTTGGTCCTTTATTAATTTTTGAATTTTTTTCATGACAAAAATGCTTTCCTGATAATTGTATAACGATTGAGTACTCAAGAAGTTAAGAAGCACATTTCTAAGAATTTAAAGTGAGTTCCATTAAATTATGATTGGACCTACTACATGGAAATTTTATCCTCTCATTTTATTTGGTTGATCCGGAAACTCACAAAGCTCTGACTTGATTCTAATTCAAACCATTTATGACCCACAAATGACATTAACCATGGGCACTCATTCCCAATTATTTCCTTTGATGTGGTTTACTTGTGATGTTATTTTCCTTCAAATTATTTTTCCAATAGGGCGATTCATCGTAAATGCACGATGTCAGTTGTCATGTGTTACAGTTGACAATGGCGATCCATAACACATGACAACAGATTGCCGTTGTCATGTATTACAATGGAGATCCGTATTATGACAATAATGAACCATCGTATATATATGAAACTACCATTTGCTACGACGACCCGCTATATTTCAGTTTTATTGTGTATTTCATATTATTTTTTGAAGTCTAAAATCCACACCTTTTCTTTTTTAGGTTCATTTTTAAAGATCATAGCTCTCTAGGCCATATTATGTTATTATGAGGAGGAGTTTGCATATATATATATATATATATATATATATATATATATATATATATATATATATATATATATATATATATATATATAAGATTCTTGTATAAAGGTGGCAAAAGTAAATGTGTCGTTATGAGCACTGAAATTACATATGAGGAGCTCATAGGTAAAATACACAAGATTTGAAGGCAACGCATGATGAATACGATGTTAGAATGAAGGTTATAAATGCTAAGCAGAGTCCCATTGTACTCCTTCCACATATTATCATAGACGACGAAGATGTCCTCGTGCATATGATTTTCTTTGGTCAGAATCCCAATATTCAGATACCGGTTTATATAGAGAAAGTGAGGTTTACAATTGTTGTCAAAGAACCCGTGTTCATAGATATGAACGAGCAGCATGGAATTGTGTATACTGATTTAGAGATAAGATTTCCATTCGGCCCCTTATCAGTTGGTGCAAATATTCCCTGGCCAACTTTTCGCTTGTTAGTTAGTGAAGACTATTCAGACATTCTCGACCCATCAATCAATGCTCCAAAATATAATTCAAATATAGACAGTTACTCTCAGTCATCTTCTTGCTTGCTAGATAGCGATGAATATATAAATATCCTAAGCCCATCATCCAATAAATCAAGGCATGATCTAAGGGTCGACAGTTGTGAATGGCCATCATTTTCTTGTTGGATAGCAATGACTCTATAGATATTCTAGGTTCATCATCCAATGCAGCGAGACATGATTCAAAGGTCGATAGTTATGAGTAGCCATCAAACTTAAACTTAAATTTCATTGTTTCGTTCATTAAAGAACATGTAGATATTCATAAACCATCAACTCTACCAATGAATACTCCAGTGGATGTCGTGGTTGCACCATCTGAGATGTTACTAAAATTGCGTGGATTGTCTACCATAACATGCGGAAGCTTAGAGGAACTTAAAATTACAGCTAAGTTCTGAAAGGGGTGAATAGGGCTACTTAAAATTTCTTTGCCTAATTTTTTTTTAAAAAAACACCAATTAAAATAATTAAAGCAAGTAACACTTAGGCTTTCAAGCCAAATTTATCCAATTACATAGATTACAAAAGATTTAAACTAATTGAGCTATTAGCTTATGTGTGAGATAGATATTTTGTGTGTGCGTGTGCAATCAATTAGATGCGTAGTATATAATCCATTCAATCATTCATATAATTCAAACAATTAAACTCATAATCATAAATAGAAATGTGCATAAATGACAATCGCAAACATAAGAATATATAGATGGGAGGAGAGGTCTCGGGGTGCAAACTCCTAACCTTAATTAGTACCAATAAGGGCCTTTGTCATGGACTGTTGGTCAAGCGGGGAATGAGTCTAACCAGCTTGTAATGGTTACCCATTAATCAAGGCCGGGTGATTGCCTGTAGGGATAAAGTTCGTTAGTACGTAAAACTTTTACGCCCAGTATATAGATCTTCACTGTAGTAGGGGTCGGCTTATGTAGACCATGTGGGTGTTGGTAGGCTGAGTTGAAATAGATTGGGCCCTAGTGATTCAATTGTATAATTGTATGATATTGTGGCTGAAATTTTGGCAAGTGGCCTAAATGAATTTTTGTTATATATTTTGTGAAATGCTATGTGAATAATTTGTGTAACATGTATGAGTGTGATAGCGTGCTATAATATTGCTTAATGAGCTTAAATAAGCTCACTTGATTTAGAATTATAAAATAAGCTCAGTAGATTTAAAATTGACCATCCAGGATAAGAGGCATGTACACTGACGTGAACTACTTGATCACATTCATAACATACCCCCAAAGGAAGTAAAATGCGTTAGAATTATAATGAAAAAGTGTAAATGTTAGAAGCAAAGAATAATAATGAATGAACGAATGATTTTATTTATTTTGAATAATTAGTTGATTAGAAACAATTCATTTATTTCGTTTATGAGAATATTGTATTGAGATCTATTTTATTTATTGTTAAATAATGGGTGAACGGATAGGTTTCCTATTGATTGAATTTATTAATTCATTGATTTAGTTATTATTTGATAATTTATATGGATTGCGTGATGGAATGAATATTATTACCTCTTTTATCCCTCGAGTCGCACCCTTGACTAGGCAATAGGATCGAAAGTGCTCCAGTTTGAAATTAGGAGTATGACAACGATAGGCCCTAAGAAGTTTTTAATCATGGGCATTCAATGATCACTATTTCCTGTGGTGTGGTCCCCATTAAATTTATATCTACTTCATGTTTTGGACCATGCCCTAAAATATGCTGGAAAAACATATAGACTTCGTAAATGTACAATGCATACATCAAGGTGAGCTCTACGGTTAAGGCCCCAACCAAATCATTGGTTTTGAGGATACAGGCAAGTCGCGCTCGGGCGCAGAGTGGGTATTGCCCCCACCACAACCTAGCTCCATCTATTTTGACATATCATTTGAGGGCATGAGCCCAAGGAGGCAGATTGAAGGCTCTGAGTGGACCACACCATATGAAGCAGTTGGGTTTTAAAGCCTACCATTGAAAACTTCTTAAGAGCCACAAAAGTTTTGGATCAAGCTGATATTTATGTTTTCCCTTTATACAGTTTATGTGGAATTCAGATCAATCACTACTTCTTCAAGTGGAATGGTATACTGAGCCTTGGATCTGCCTACTTTTTGGGCTCATGCCCTAAAATGTTCTGTCAAACTAAATGGATTGCATGGATGGATATATATATATATATATATATATATATATATATATATATATATATATATATATATATATCCATCCATGCAATCCATTTAGTTTATATATATATATATATATATATATATATATATATATATATATATATATATATATATATATATATATATCGGTTCGAGTATCAACACCAGGTCAAGGGTACCAGTACCCATAGGAGGAGAAATCTCATTATGGCATGAGTATGTGGGGACTTTGAAAAATAAAAGGAAGGTGCTGCAACCATATTAACCCCATAATTCGAGCATACACTAATACGTTGGATTCAGTTGGAGTATCAAGCGAAATTCTTTGTTCAGATAGGCATTCTGCAGTTGTTCTTTGTAGTCGACTGTAAGAATTTTCCTTTTATTCTGTTTTGTTAGTATCGAAAAGAAAAAAGTCCATTCATATGGAGGCAAAAGTATAACCCATTTTAGAGGACGAACCCTACCCTTTGACTGTTGCCTGATTGTTTAAAAATATTGCATAAGTGGTTTAAAAATATTGCATGAGTGGTTGAATAGGCAATTGATCTTATACAATCTTGGGCACATACTACGTATCTGTCTATCTTGGTGTTTGGGGTCATAATTATTCGGTTTGAATTAAACTGCACATTCAATTCTTTCACGCCGGCGTTTATCACGTGACCAAATCTAAAAACTGAATACCAACAACAACAACAACAACAACAATAATGATAATAATAATAATAATCATCATCCAAGTGTCAACTTGACATATACTTGAGATCCAAACCTTCCAAAAGGTGATCCACGCTAAGATGATCAAACTCCTAAAATGAGGCCATTCCAATTATCAGGTGAGCCAGAACAAATGAATTTCACTGTTTATGTGGCCCATCTGATAGTTGGAACGGGTTGGATGTGATACCAACAACACGTCGGTCCCACAACAGCAGCTGGGTACCCCCAAGTAGTGTCCTGATCACCATGAGAAATAAATGGTTACAAGTAGTGCTGTCGCTTTCCTCTCATTCGTTTGTCAAAGGTACCCACATCTCATATGATCCTTTGTTTGCCTGTCTAGGTATTGAATCGACCAAATCCATTTGGGATTTCTCTGCCTAACGCGCCAAACCCATGTCTACCCACCATGTTGAAAAAGCCAAAATGGGTGGGTCCCACAAGGTTCCATCACTCACGTAGGTAATGTACTACAACAGCAAATGAAACATGCTCCCCTCTTTCTCATCTCACCATCACCACAGTCGGTCCACTCGTTCTGGCATTCTGTTTCAATTTTGGTCACGTGGGATCTTTGGACCTTCATTTTAAGTAAAATTCATATATATATATAAGGTCCACACAGATAAGGCCATTTACATAGTTGGGCCCACCAAAATGGGCGGATTAGGTCACAACATGTGACACTTTCTCATGTGCCGTGTAAACGAACTCATATGCATGTGCCTTACCAATCTCATTTCGTTTCTCCTGTCTTATATGTAATGCGAGTAGCTTTTGGACATTTTTACCTCTATGATTCATTTCAAAAGATGCAGAAACTTAAGATATTCAAAAGACATATAAAAGCATAAAATAAAGTTAAGAGTAGAAGTGAAAAATACAACTACAATCATATTTCATCTCTATAGTGATTTTTGATTTTTTGTATACATATTTTTCTTTAAAAAAAGAAAAAACAAGCTAAAATCTATTACTTTTAAAAGGATAAAAGTTCAAAATTTACTAGAGGAATAGAAAAAAGCCCACATCTTGGATTAAGGAAGTAAAAGAAAGACATGAACCTTTTTTCCACATCCCACATCTAGCCCTATCAAACTTCTCTTGCTTAGCTGGCACAGTACATAGCAGCAGCGGAGATGCCTAGCAAAAAGACCGTGGGGCCATTACCCTACATCTGGTTAGGATGTTTGCCCGAAAATGAGGTAATAGGTCTAAAGCATGAAAAGGCTACAGGATAAAGAAAATATGAAGATGGGTCGCCCACGGTTGAAACCCAATCGCCCTTTCTCGCTCTCGGACGCATTGCCTACTGATGCTGCCAGTAGCAAGGTGGCTAGTGGACAGTGCTCTGTGGGCCCCTTCATGATATATGTGTTTTATCCACACACCATGTATCTATTTTTACAGATCATTTTAGGGCATGAACCCAAGAGACATGCAAATCTCAAGTGGATCACATCCAACCTATTGATTAGGTCACACAGACCTGGATGAAGGGACAACACAAATATTAGCTTCATCAAAAACTTCAAGAAGTTTTTAATGGTGGGTGTTCAATCACTGTTTCTTGTGGTATGGTTCGCATGAGATTTGTATATGCCTCATTTTTGGGCTTGTCCCATAAAATGATATGGAAAAATGGATGGATGGTATGGATAAAAACATATACAACATGATGGGCCCCACAAAACCGTCCAGTAGCTAGATCCAATAGGTGCATCTCTCTCTGCATGTGACCGGCCCTTTTTTTTTTTTCTCCTATTCTGTGTCATTCTCTATGTACGTGCTTTTTTGAACCGGACCATTAATATTGGGTTAGGTGTGGACAGCCGTAAATATTCATGATGCACGTGTTAAAGATTCCGCCCTTTCATTTGGTTAACATTGTTTGTCCTGAGAACCGACAGCAGGTTCGTCCGTTGGACCACACATGTATGCCAAAAATCAGTAGAAAGAGAACTGACCAATCACCTATATTCAAAACATGAGTGGCCCGCTTTGCTGAGCTGACCTGTTTGTTATTTTGAACCACACCATGTTATCTGATACCCTTCCCAAAGGGACATACCCAACTAATGGACCCAATCTCACGTCCATGTAACCAGCTGCCATGAAGCCCTCAATCTCAGCAGATCTCGCCAGCATGAACAACATCGCTTCTCTATTTTAAAGAAATATCATTTAATTAGGTCTTTTTTTTAAAAAGGCCCACCCCAGTAGTCAGTCATCTCCACGCCTAGCTAGTAATCATAGTGTAAGATGGCCATAATCACATCTAGTCCGTTGCTTTTCAGATGGTGAAGGATCAAGCATAATCAATATTAATCTAAAATATTGAAATATACTTTTAATATTTAATTTAGAGTTTTTTTTTTTTGGTTCTTTTTTCTTTCCCTGGGGAATAGGAAGCTTGGATTAAAACAGAAAAAAATAAAGAACAAAAAAGAAAAGAAAAAAAGAAGCATTTTCAGTGGTCATTTCATGCGGACATAAGAGTAGACTATTCATATGCATGCGCACTGATGCTGCAGACAAACACCACAATCAAAACCGTCCAAATCAGTCCACTGTCGAGGTGGCATAGTAAAAGGTTGACTGAATGCTTTAAACCTCTTACAAATAGATGATTGTTTCTAGAAACTTACCTGATTGAGTATTTTCCATTTTAGCCATCCATTGCTGGCCTCCAATCAGACGATTATAATGATCCTTTAATGTGATTTTTTGGGGTTAATTGCCCATCTATAATCAACCCACTATTTGAATGGTTTGGATTGGGTACATGTGTGCCACGTGTAAGCAATGGCATCCCCAGTATGGATGGTCCTACTCTGCAAGAGTATTCAATTTTTTCTGTTCCTAATGACCCAAGTACATATGAGAACTGCAAAATTTTGAACCATAGGTTGGAATTTTCTTTCATGTGTAATTACCTTACTGAGAACTGATCACCTACAGCAACTGCAGCAGAAGTTACTGTGCCACCCCACCACCATCCTCCACTAACATGCCACTTGTGTAAGACATCCATAGCATGAAATTCGTGGGCCCCACCATGAATATTACCCTTCTCAAAAGTCAGGTCGATACACACAGCAGGTGGGTCACACCTTTATGTTAAGTCAAGACCATTGATTCTCCATTGATTCACACAGTGAGGCCCATCTAATGAGCGGACATGATCTTTTTGGCAGGCAATATTCATGATGGGGCTACCACAACTTGTAAGTGATCAGTAATCTATGTTATTATGCTCTTCTATCACATTTCAAGCCCTTGATTTATCTAAATCAAACATGCACAAGGTGAAAAGCTACATTTGCAATTTAAATTTTATGCACAAGACTGCAATCTTCTTCATTCCTCAAAACCTTTAATCATAAGTCATTACACGCACTTCAAATTACATAAAAGATACCTGTTCAATCAACCAATCGAATTCACAACCTGCCTTGTCACGTGACGTGGAGCAAAGGAACAGCGTCTGCATGGTGGGCCCCTTCCCCTGAGCCAAACACGGGTTGATATCACTCAATGAAAATACTCCACCTGCGAGAAAGCTTTAGAATTATTAAGAGAATAATTACACATGGCCTACAATAAAACACACTTGAGCAATGCGCATGATGTTGACAAAATACTTTGCTAGGAAGGCCCACTACAGCTTCTTGGAGATCAATGGCATCTCCACTGACACATTGCTCGCTTCCAAAGCAGATGGAGCTCAGAACCGTTGATCTGGTGGACTGCCACTTGAATTCATGACCAGAAAATGGATGGCCAAATAAATTCGAGAAAAAAAAATGCGGGCATCGATCTACATCCGGCCTATAAAATTGCACAGATCTGATGGTTAGGATTATCAAATAGATGTAACTTTAGTCTTTGGTCTGTCCGCATGGTGGCACACCAGATCAATAGTTCCAACAAACCAGCACATGTGCCGCATGTGCGGAGAACATGCTGGAGAGTGCCAGCCTTCATATCCAATAGGCACAAACAAGCCTCTCTAGCTTTTCTCCACAGACAATTGGCATCTCATGCGTCATGGCATCTGTAACACGAGAAAACCCAAGCTTCCAAAACCAATGAAAAACAGAAATAACCAGAATTGATGGTGCAAGCACTAGCAGATGGTGTGTGCCAAACATCACTTCATGCCAGGCCCTATTTGAAACCCAGTTCATTAGTCAACACACACCCACATAAGTACTACAATGCTCATGTACCCATTGTCTCGTGGATGCAAACTCATGTGAAAGAGGCATTTGAGACTCCACTCAACTAAAGCAACCCATGACTTGGACCTCCTAATGTTTCACCTTCACACACTACCATCAACTAAAGAAAAAGCATCAAACATTGTAAAGATAGATGCATGATGTGTACTTCCAACTGGACCTCATTGGAAGTTCCCATCATGACGATGATGATGATGATGATGATGACGGGGATGAGATGATGATGGGTACTTCCAATGAGGTCCAGTTGAGTAGTCTGCAGACTACCGTTACAAGGTAGGATGTAGGAATTGGGATCTTATTGGTTGAAGGGGCCCATCTATTTCCATTGAGGACCTTTGGAATACGTGGATCCACACCAGTCAATTGAAGCTAGTGGACCCCAGTTGCTTTAAACAATTGCACGAGGACTAGGAGTTTGATAATAGATCTTACCATCTTGGCAATAAACCTATCTGGTTTGCTTTATTTCCATTACATATAAAGCAGAAAAACATTTTGCAATGCATACAGCAATGAGAACCACTACACAGGCTAGATAAGGTTATTGTCATAAAGCAATCAGTTTCGACCCTCAGACATATGCAGTCACCAAAAGGCTGTACAAGTGCATAGGTTTCTAGTTGCCACTTTGACGTGGTGATGAACCATGCCTATTTGTTCTACGAGGAATGCTACTTGTAACTGTGGGTGCCAACATGACGTCTGTGTGAAGACCATACATCAGGTGGATCCAATGATGAATGTTTCCTAGACCAAAAATCTGCCCAGGCCACACAACAGGTGGGGGCGACACATGCACAAGAAAAATGGGCAATCAGAAAAAGGATAACCAACAGTCAACCTACATGTGTGACGCACCTGGTGAGTGAATTGGCCTGATCTTTAAGCTAGGGCAAATTCACTTGGGCCCACCTAATGAACGTCCCAGATCTAGTTCACATATAAGAAGCACTTGTGTCTGGTGCATGCAGATAGCAGCACGGCTACAGATTGCATTCCATTTACCCTATTTTGTGGGACTTACATTGGCTGGCACGCATGTAACATTGCTACCAGGCACCCGATGATGAAACACAATACTAGATTGAATGGACCAAGGGTATGCACAACATGATTGATTTTCTGTATTCATAGGGTGGGACCAGATGTAACTTAAACATATGACGCAGGGAAGGGAGTGATGAGGACGATCACTGTCTTCCTCGAACAATAAACACCTTGAATCCACATGGCCCTCGAGTCCACAAGAGAAATTACTTGAATCCACGAGAGAAATAATGAATTTAGAGAATTTTATTGAAAAGCTATCAAAATAAACAAGTTTGCATGCTTAAATACTCTTAAACAAACCCTAAGACGCAATTAGAAAAGACCTAAACAAATAAGGAACCAAAAACTGAAAAACATGCAAATTTCTGCTGTTTGTTGATCGATCGATCAGAATGGCGCAAAAACGCACAGAGACTAAAACCCAAACATTGTATTTGTTCCGATTGATCGACCTGATCGGTTGATCGATCGAACTGAGCCAAAAAAAATGTCCAGCAAGCTTTCACCTAAATCTGAATTTCCATTGATCGATCGACCCGATCGGTCGATTACTCTGCTTGATCGACTTCGATCGATCGAACTATGCTGAATTTTTGTTGATTTCCCTTTGGATTTCTTCCGGTCCATTTGTGATAGGAACGTGCTTGCTCTAAGTCCTACATCAGCAGACCATTGTCTGCGGGGCCCCACCATGGAATTACCATGACAAAAAGTCTCCCCAATTTGAGGATCCTAAACTTCCAATTTTTAGCATCTAGTAAAAGAAAATTAGGGAATGCCTGGGGTAAGGGCTGCCTGCTTAGCAGACCTTTCCCAGCTCTTTCCAATTGTCATGATTTTCTCCCTTTTTTCTTCTTTAGAGAGCAGTAACTGCATCTCCCTCCCTCCCTCCCTAGATGTGCGCAACTTCTTGGAGTTCTACTAGTTTAATTAACTAAAAAAATGGCACTCTAGCTATGTAGGCAAACACTTCAATACGAAATGTGTAAATTAATGCCTGCATGATTTCCAGCCTTGATTTTTGGGCCAGTGCATCTTAAGAGTGCAGTCCACATCTTGAATGACTTGGTTCTTACACAAAATTTCAATGGTCATGTGTTGTGTGTGCATCCACACAACATGCAGCTTCCCCAGTGCAACTGCAAATAGATGGTCGAGAAGATAAATGCAGCATCCACATTCAACTGAGAAAAGGCCCAAGCCTGGTGACTAGGATTCTCCAATCTGGAACTTTCAGGGCATGATCCATCCACAATGGAGACCAAGAGATCAATGATCTAGATCAACAAACAATGGCCTCACTAGCAGTCAGTGTTCCAAATATCAGTGATGTTATCAATAATATTGCTGATATCCCTAGGTCAGCAATACCGAAATGGCTGGAAGTATTTAAAAAATCAAATATCGCCAATATATATTTTTAAATATAGGCGATATTTGGTGATATTATTGATATTGGCGAAACTTTCAAAGGAATCCCTTATAAAAGTTCCCTGGCATCAGCAATACAATTGATAATCTCCTTGATACCAGGGAAACATCCGTAAATAGGCAAAATATGACATAAATTTGAGAAAATTTTAAGAAACTCAAAAAATCACCATTTTTTTTTAATTCCTTAGGAGATTTCAATCACTCTTGGTTATTATTGAATAAACGTTTGGATATGGGGAGGAATCTCGAATCAAAATGAAGACGGGCTGGAACTCAAAGATGATTAAAAATTCATAGGAACTTTTTTTTTTTTTTTTTTTTTAAATGTTAGTATGGATTGCAATAAAAATCCATGTCTATGCATGATTCCCATGCATTAACATGGATTTGAAGCAAAAATAATAATAATAATAATAACATTTAAGTGAAAATGGAGAAATTAGTAAAATCCTAATTTTGTCATTTTTATGTTGGGCAATGTGTTCTTCACTGTTAATTCATGAGGAAATTTTATATATTAACAAGTGTTGATCAATCTATTGATTAACTACACATTCTATATATTTATTTTATACTAATTTTTTTTTTCTACAACACATGGTTAGACACATATAAAATGAAAACTTATTGATGCGGACATCAGTGGTGCACCCTTTAGAGTGTACCAGAGGAAGAGGCGTCGCCGACAGAGTACTGGAGCGGAGGAGTTGATGTGGATGGACGTTGGGTCCATCAGACCCATTTTCTGACGCGCTACGAGTGCAGGAGCGGCATGACCGCACCCTGACCATAGATCCATGGGTCGGATTTCACACCCTACCACAAGGGTTTTTGAGTTTTAGGTGTTTTTGTTCTTTTTTCTTATTTCAAGGGTTTTATTACACTTTCTTTATTTTTCATCTTTTTTGTTATTTTTCTTGTTTTCAGGGGCTTTAGTGCACTTTTACTTTTTCCATAGCTTATATATATGTTGTGAGAAACCCTATTTTCATTATTATTAGATGAATAGAAATTCATATTTTTCTTCCTCTTTATTGAATAGATTAGGGTTTCAAGATTGACCCTTGGGTGTTGAGGATTCCACCTCGATTTCGGGCTTCCTTCTTTCTAGATCTTCGAGGTCCAGAAAAAGGTAAGAATCATCCTCCTTTTTCTTTTGATGACAAAAGGACCCCTACTTTCTTCATCTCGACCATTGTTGTCAAATGCGATTGCATATGCGCATATTGTGGATCGAATCGCATGTGCGATCTTGGCAAGTATGCCATGACATACTTTTATATGCAGCCAATATGCGATCGCAGATGCGAGTATGCAATCGCATATTTCCTAATAATCAAAGGGGAAGCAATTTTTATTTTTTTTTTTCAATTTGGAGAACTTTTGCTAAAAATAGGCACTCATATCCCCTCCGTTTTCACTATTCTCTACTCCAAAGCTCTAAATCTCTTACTCTTTCTCTCTTACTCTAATCTCTCTACAATCACTTCAAGTATGTTTATTTTTTGTATTTTATAAGTTGTGCTTACTTTTTGAAAATTAAGCTGTAAGTTATAACTTGTAAGTTGTTTCAAGTTATCCATTTATCAGTAAAATTTCTTTGCTCGAAGTTTATAATAATTAGTTCTCTTTTAATGTAGCTTGATTGTTTTATTAAAATTTATATGATATAATATAAGTAATTAAATATATAACTTAATGAAACACTCAAACTATAATGAAATAAGTAAAATAACTCAATCCAATCATGTGTACCAATTAGGCAGGTTTTTCCTATTTTTTTAAAGATTTTTTTTTCATTTTAAAGATTTTTATTATTTTATAAAAAATATGCCATGGCATATGTGATTGTGCGATCGCATATGCGAACAGCATGTGCTGATCGCATACAATCGCATATGCGATTTGACAACATTGATCTCGACCCTTCGTTCTCTATCCCTTTCGTTCCTCTTTGGATATCCACTTTCTAGTTTGAACGAAAAAGAGGGATGGTTAGTCAGTAAAATTAGATCCAAACTTGACTGTGGACTGACTTATGCTAGATCTGGGATATCCTCATATCCCTAGGTCCTTTTTTTTTTTTTTTATTGTTTATGCAATTATGCTAAGAGGCATGATCTTAACGAAATTACCTCATCTTTGTTTTGAAATTTACTTAATCCCTTTGACTGAAAACGGTTAGTTAATTGGTGTATTTATTTGAACATTCTTTAACCTGATTATACGTGCATTTAGGATTAGGTCATCACGTCCCTGCATCAAATTTGGTATCAGAGCTCAGTTTTAGCGTAGATCAGTTTATTGTCAATCCGTCTTTGTGGTGAAAATTTTCTACAAAAGCCCTTTACCCAAATTTTTTTTTTTTTTAAAAAATAAAAATAAAAATCATTTAGGTTTCAAGTGGTACACAAGCTAAATGTCTTTACTTGATATCAGTGAATCCTATAAACGATCGTGAAGATTTCAATAAGTGAGTATCGATCCTCAATTGGTGATTTCAATCTCTTCAATCTCAAGATATTCAGTCATTAATACTAAAATAAAATAAAATAAAAATTGAACAACAAGATTTTAAGCAACAATTTATGCATGTTCAGTCTCTTCCAGCTCGACCCACGTGACCGGCTCTGCGAAGGGGACATATTTTGTTGAGTTTAGTCAACCCTTTTTTTTTTTTTTTTTTTTTATTTTTAAGGTTAGCTTGTTAGTACACACCCATGTCAATACACACACTCCATGTTAGTCAACCCTTTTTCTAGGTTTTGTTAAGTCCTATATAGATCTAAGCTATATAAGGTAGTTGCATTGCATTGGTATCATCGTTTTTATTCTTTCTCGCACATAGATCTAAGACCATTCACTTGTCATTCTTGGTGTATGCCCACGTGCACTGGTCGTGTATTTGGTCTCTATTACACCATGGACTCCGAACAATTTGTCAAGGCTATGGAGGGCCTAACTAAGAGAATGGCTTAACAGTTTCGAACCTTGAGGGATGATATCGCGCAGCAGTTTGCGCATTAAGATGGTAGGTTCACGCGTCTAGAGGAGAGCTGTGCGTCTAGAGGCTGGTATTCCAAATGCCAGTGTAGGTGGAGCCCAGGCGACCCTCGACACCGGGGTTGTTGATCAGTCCTAAGTTTTGGGCCCTGATCCGCCTAGGGATGGTTTGGGCGCATGCCAGGCTTGTGGGCCTAGCAACAGACACGACGGGGCATATCCATTACCACCCACACACAATCGTGATCCTGTTATTCCCGCCCAATGGGAGGGCTATGATGGGGTGCATCGTCAACACCACCAGAGATATCATGATCACGAGGACCCTACTTCTAGGGTCATGAAAGGCATTAAGGTTGATGCCCCCAGTTTTGATGGGAGATTGGACCCCAAAGTTTTTTCCGACTGGTTAGCAGATATGGACCACTTCTTTGAGTGGCACAGTCTGCTAGACCCATGACGAGTTGGGTTCGCCAAAATGAAATTGGTAGGCCAAGCAAAACTATATTGGGGAAATGTGGAGCGTCACCGTGAGCGATCTAGAGAGGGGACAGTTCTCTTTTGGATTGAGATGAAAGAGTGGTTGCGAGAGAAGTATGTTCCCTTTTCTTACAGGTTGAGGTTGTTGGATCAATGACACATTTTATGCCGATGATCCATGACGATAACAGAATACATCGCAAGTTCGATGAATATATGATGAGGTGCAATGTGGATGAGGACCCTACTATAGTTCTCCCGTTTCCGTATGGGCCTCAGGCCTGAGCTTCAGTGGGGAGCTCACGCTTCACATGGTCACCAGTCTGGAACATGCTTACTAGGTGGTGTAGGAACTGGAGCATTGTGTACGCCAATCCAATGTGAGGAGGATTGATTTTCGACCTACTATGCCTAGAGTAGCTCTGCAAGGAGCGAGACCCTAGGTCGGAATTCAACCCAGAGCTCAACCTGGTACCCGGCTAGTAAACAGAAATTGAAGTAATAATATGGTTAGACCAAGTACTAAGCCCGCGATGCCAAGGCAGTGCTACCGCTATGGTGGCATGGGTCACATCGCTGCCAAGTGTTCGAATAAAGGTGAGCGCATTGCCTTTGTATCCGAACACCCCACAGAAGAAGAAGTGGCAGATAAAGTTGATGGTGACCAGGGTGATGAGAAGATCATTATCCCCTCCCTTGAACCGGCTAGTAATGTTGAGGATGATATCGTGGAGACTATCCCACTTGCAGTGGTGAGGTGCGCCTTGCCCCAGATGAAGGAAAGCGAAGATTGGCGCAGAACCACCATTTTCCACACTTACGCCAAGTGTAGAGAAAAGAGATGCAAAGTGATTATAGACAGCGGGAGCTGTGAGAATGTAGTTTCCCCAGTTACTTTGAGTCGCCTGGGGTTAAAGCCAGTCCCTCACCCCAACCCATACAAAGTTTATTGGGTGGATGCGACATCCCTCCTTGTGACCTAGCGATGCCTTGTTCCGATTGAGTTTGGACCATACAAGGACAAGTTGTGGTGTGATGTGGTCACAATGGACGTTGGTCATATCATCTTGAGAAGGCCATAGCTCTTATGATAAAGATGTCACAGTATTCGAGCGTATGGATAATTGTGTATTTAAGCATGAAGGAAAGAAGCTTGTCTTAAGCTCGCTCCCTCCCAAATCGTCAACAAGAGCGAAAGATGCTGCGTCCCCAGGCGGTCCTAAGAGTCAAAGGGCACCTCAATCGAAGTCTCTCCACATCATAGATGCTAAGGAGTTTGAGAGAGAAAGACTAAGGCGGGGACTATGGTGTACGACCTACTGGCTAGGGAGAGTACACCTGAGGTTGCTATGGGGATACCCCAAGAGGCTCGTTCGGTCCTAGAGGAGTTTCGGGATGTCTTTCCTGAGGACCTTCCAGACGAGCTTCCACCAATGTGAGACACTTAGCATGCGATAGATCTCGTCCCAGGGGCGACCCTACTAAACCTCCCTCACTACAGAATACACCTCACCGAGCATGCCGAGTTGAAGAAGCAGGTGGATGAATTGCTTAAAAATGGATTCATTCGTGAGAGTCTAAGCCCATGCGTCATACCCGTGCTTCTTACGCCCAAGAAAGATGGCACATGGTGCATATGTGTTGATAGTAAAGCCATAAACAAGATCACTGTCAAGTATCGGTTTCCCATCCAGAGGCTTGATGACATGCTTGACATGATGGCCACCTCTACTATCTTTTCGAAAATTGACCTCAAGAGTGGTTAGCACCAAATTCTTGTTCGCCCGGGAGATGAATGGAAAACTGCCTTTAAGACAAAGGACGGGCTGTACAAGTGGCTGGTTATGCCCTTCGAGTTAACCGATGCCCCAAGTATGTTTATGAGAGTGATGACCCAGGTGTTGCAACCCTTTATGGGCAAGTTTTTAGTCGTATAATTTGATTATATCCTCATTTATAGTACGTCCCCTAGCCAGTACATCGAGCACTTGATGCAGGTCTACAACGCCTTGTGTGCAAAAAAACTCTATGTGAACCTCAAGAAGTGTTCCTTCTTGACCTCTCGTGTTATCTTCTTGGGGGTTCATTGTATCGTCAGAGGTTATGTCTGCAGACCCTGAGAAAGTCAAGGCCATTGTCAATTGGCCCTAGCCGCGTACCATACATGACGTGCGAAGCTTTCACGGCCTAGCTACGTTCTATCAGCGGTTCATCCATGAATTTAGCTCGATTATGGCTCCCATCACAAATTGCATACGAAAAGGGGAATTTCAATGGTCTAAAGCCGCAACACGGGCTTTCTCGGAAATTAAAAAGAAGCGCCAGTCATGCGTCTACCTAACTTTATCAAAACCTTTGAAGTAGCGTGTGACGTGTCAAGAATTGCTATAGGCGGAGTGTTAAGTCAAGAGGGACATCATGTGGCCTTTTTCAGTGAGAAGCTGAACGAGGCTAAATAACGTTACTCCGCTTATAATGAGTTCTATGCGGTTGTGTAATCATTGCGCCATTGACGGCATTATTTATTACCGCAAGAATTTGTCCTGTTATCTGATTATGAGGCCTTGAAATATTTGACCTCTCAAAATAAGTTGAACCCTAGGCATGCCAAGTAGGCACAATTTCTTCAAGAGTACACGTTTGTGCTTAAGCACAAGGCCGAAAAAGAGAATAAGGTTGCTGACGCGCTTAGCCGTCGTATCATGACGTTGCGGTCCATGAGTATTGAAGTTACAGGCTTTGAGCAACTCAAGGGTGAATACTCAAACTGTCCTGATTTTGGGATCATTTATGCGTCATTATCTAGTGACCCGCCCTCGAGGAGTGCGGACTTCGTCCTTACAGATGGATATCTTTTTAGAGGAGACCAGCTCTGTATCCCATGAATATCCCTCCATGATTTTCTAGTGTGGGAGCTGCATGCTGAAGGGATGACAGGTCACTTTGGTCGAGACAAAACAGTTGCCCTTGTGTCTGATCGTTTCTATTAGTCTAATCTCCAGCGAAATGTGGCTAAGATTGTAGGGCAGTGTCGGACTAGTCAACTGGCGAAGTAGATGAAGCAAAATACAGGTTCATATACTCCTTTACCAGTTCCACATGCCCCATGGCAAGATGTTAGTATGGACTTCGTGCTTGGGCTTCTTAAGACAATTCGTAAGAATGACTCCATACTTGTGGTTGTTGATCGATTTTCTAAAATGGCCCACTTCCTACCCTGTTATAAGACCTCAGACGCCTCCCACGTTGCTAAGTTATTTTTTTAGGAGGTTGTGTGACTTCATGGAGTACCTAGATCCATCATGTCTGACAGAGATACTAGGTTCACTAGTTATTTTTGGAAGATTCTCTGGCATCTTTTGGGTACAAGGCTCCAGTTTTCTTCAGCATATCATCCCCGGTCAGATGGTCAAACAAAGGTAGTGAACCGTAGCCTAGGCAATTTGTTAAGATGTCTGGTTGGAGACTACCACAGGACCTGGGACACTGTTTTTCCCACAACGGAGTTCGCATATAATTCTTTAGTGAACAGGTCCACAGGAATGAGCCCGTTTGAAATTGTTTCAGGTCTTAGACCCCAAGCCCCCATAGATTTGATCCCCATGGCTACCCCACAACGTCCTTCAGAGTTAGGAGAGTCTTTCGCCCAACATATACATGCGTTGCATAATGAGACCAGGAGGAAGATTAATTCAAGTAATGAACATTATAAACTTTTTGCTAACACTCACAAGAGATTTAGAGAATTTCAACCTGGAGATGACGTCATGGTTCGTATTACTTCTGATCGGTTTCCACCTGGATCCGTGAAGAAGCTTTATGCCCGTAGCATAGGTCCACACGAAATTGTGAAAAGGTTGGGGTCTAATGCTTATGTTGTTGATATCCCTGCTACCATGGGCATCAGTTATACATTTAATGTGGAAGATCTAGTTCCCTTTCATGACCGATTACCTCTATCCACTAGTTTCCCTGTTTCTTCCCAGACCCTCTTTATATATGGACCTTGGGCACAGCCTAATCTTCATGTACCCATCTTACCTTCTCTTATACCTGCACCGAGAAGAGATGAGATAGAGGAAATTTTGGACTCCAAGGCGGTTTCCACTCGCTCCGGGGGTTTCCAGAAATTCCTAGTCAAATGGAGGAACAGGCCCATTACAGATAACTCTTGGATCACAGAGGCTGGAGTTGACGTGGATGGATGTTGGGTCCATCGGACCTATTTTCTGACATGCTACGAGTGCAGGAGCAGCATGAGCGCACTCTGACCATAGATCCATGGGTCGGATTTCACACCCTACCACACGAGTGTTTTAGTTTTAGGCGTTTTTCTTCTTTTTTCTTATTTCAGGGGCTTTATTGCACTTTCTTTATTTTTCGTCTTTTTTGTTATTTTTCTTATTTTCAAGGGCTTTAGTACACTTTTACTTTTTCCATAGCTTACATATACATTGTGAGAAACCCTATTTTCATTATTATTGGATGAATAGAAGTTCGTATTTTTCTTCCTTTTTATTTAAGAGATTAAGGTTTCAAGATTGGCCCTTACGTGTTAAGAATTCTACCTCGATTTTAGGTTTCCTTCTTTCTAGATCTTCGAAGTACAGAAAAAGGTAAGAATCATCCTCCTTTTTCTTTTGACGACAAAATGACCCATACTTTCTTCATCTCGACTCTTCGTTCTTTACCCATTTCGTTCCTCTCTGGATATCCCCTTTCTAGTTTGAACGGAAAACGGAGATGATTAGTTAGTAAAATCAAATCCAAACTTGATCGTGGACTGACTTATGCTAGATCCAGGATATCCTTATATCCCTAGGTCCTCCCTTTTACTGTTTACGCAATTTTATGCTAAGAGGCATGATCCTAACGGAATGACCTTATCTTTGTTTTGAAATTTACCTAATCTCTTTGACTGGAAAGGGTTAGTTAATTGGTGTATTTATTTGAACATTCTTTAACCTGATTATACATGCATCTAGGATTAGGTCATTACATGTCCTTGCATCACTTATTGTGAGGAGTTTTTTTTTACAATATTTTGATTCCTACATGTGTAAACACATCTTTTAACATCTCCTGAAGTTTCACTGAAAAAATCCACCTTTTTCGCAATATTTCCCCAATATTTCCCTCAAATAGCAATATTTTTCCGAGTATTTGCAATAATATTGGTGATGCCAATACATGTTTCTGTACCATCGATCATCGATCCATGTAACGATGCCCGATAGTCTGAACACTGCTTGGAGTATTGTTCAAACTGAAAATATAGGTCGTTTGTGCATGTCCTCAGATCAAGGATCATATAACCCATACCAGAATTGGCTGACACTGACAATGATATACTTCATGGAGACCAAATTCACAGAGATGTATGCAATTGGATACCTGTTATGTTATGTGTATCACAAATAAGGCTAATGTCTACCTATCAGAATGGACAAAAGAGAAATTGATGAAATACTGTTTGATAAATATGTATAAACGAAAAAAATTGAAGGATTTACAGAGACGGTATAAACCCAGATATCTTTTGTAAGCCCACACAAACCTCTACTAGCAGCCACATGTGCCAACTTGGTGCATGTCTGGGGCATACAAACCATACATCAGGTGAACCCCACCTTGTACCTAGGAGAAAAAATAGGCTGATCAGCTTCTTTTTTCTGAAAACTATTGCTGACTTACGTGTAGCCCACCAGAAGAGTTGACCTGCCTGGTTCCTGTCCAGGCCATCTACAAAATGGGGCCAACCTGATGCTAGATGTCAACACACTTGACAAGTGTGGCCACATAAAATGGGCTTACTAAAACTATAAACCCTAGAAGTTATAACTAGAAGGCACACTATTCAATGAACAAAATGAACCTGCCCCTGGCATTCAAGTACCAAAAAAGGAGATCCGAAACCCAATTGATAAAAAGAGCATCTGAAAAACCATTCAGGACACGCACGCAGGCACACACACCACACACACAAAATACATCGAAAAATATTTCAGAAGCTCCAACAAAATTTGTACCTTACTTCGTCAACCAGTAAATCAGAATGAGAAATGTGCACACAGAAGCAACAAGGGAAAGGATGATAGTATCCATCGACTTTTTCCTTTTAATTGATGACAGAATATGGTTTACCTGCACATTCAAGTCAATAACATATTATACTTGGCCCAACAAAAGCCTTAGATGTGCATACATATTGAGCATTTCAAAGTAAAATCAGTGCAGGGAACTAGTTTGCATACCGTGGGGAGACGGCTGCTGACATTGCTTATCTTTGAAGTGATGCCGCTGAATGTGGAACGTTGAAGAACGAGTGACCCAAGTGTGGCCTGAGCATGGGAGATCACTGTATCCATCTGTAGGATGGCAAGCTGTTATGCTGATAACTTGGACAAAAAATCTCTACACGGAGTTGAATGCAAAGCACATTTTCTTTAACATAAAACCCACAGTACAGTAACATGTTTGGTGACTCCTTTTCGTTTTATGCTTCCCATATTCTAGTAGACCTCATAAAACCATCTGTAAGTTCAACTCCAGCTAAAATGGGTGCAGATGTGCATTACACATGATAATACATACGCATCCTTTTTTTCTGTTTTCTTTTCTTTTATTTCTTTTTTCTTTCTTTCTTTTCTTTTAAATTTATTATTATTATTATTATTATTATTATTATTATTATTTTAAAGGCAGCACAATTTATTGAAAGGCCACCTTAGAAAAGTAAGGCGGAAAAGAGTACAAGGCAATTACATGCCCAAAAGGGCAATGAGAACACAAGCATCCAATTCTCTAAATCTGGACGCCCACTTGACTGCCCAAGAAACAATCTTTCCAACAACCATCCCCACAGACCCAGACCTATTCTTAAAACAGCAGTTGTTCCTCTCACATTATATAGCCTATAAGGCAGCCATTGCTGCCAACCACCACACTACCTTCCCCTCTTTGCCCACTCCACCCTCAGGTCACGCTGCTAGGAAGTCTGGCATTGATCCCGGCATCATCCATTGGATATTAAGGGTTAATAAGAGGCTCTCCCAAATCTTCCTCGCCAATGGACAGTAAAGGAAGAAATGAACCACTGATTTAGCATCCCTCATACACATAACACATGTTTGGGAGCACCAAAGATCTCTTAATAAGATTATCAACTGCAAGCACCTTCTTTCTTCCCGCTAGCCAAACAAAAGCTGCAACCTTTGAGAGGGCTCCATATTTCCAAAACTGATAGTTGTGGCAATCAACCAATGTGGTCTGACTATGCATACTGCATATTTCCATAACCTTTTTTCTAGAATGGTAACTACATTCATGAAAAGAGGCAAAAGCAACAAGATGTCATGGCCTAAGTGCTTCCCCCAAGCATAGACTGTGGGGCACACAACTTACAAATCTTCTGTGGACAAGTCAATCAACTGCCTGTGTAGCCAAGCTTTTTGGAATTAAAGAGAGCATGCAAGGGAGTTCAAGGCAAAAGAACTTGTATTGCACTAAGAACTCAAGTGAGCTTACAACCATTGAGGTGCCTCCCAAATGAGGAGTCTTCCTTATAAAAGCACAGGAACCTTCTAATCACTTTACATGAATTGTTAGGGTCATGCCATGTGGAGATCATCCAACTTCTAAATTATTTTATGCTTCATGTGTACCAGGAGAGCCAATATGGCTGTGTCCATGAGATGGGCATGGAGATGTCTAGTCCATGACAAGGCAAGAAATAAGAAGGAAAAAAGAAGAAGAAGAAGAAAAAGAAAAGAAAAGAAAAGAAAATTGCCAGATCATGAGCAATCATCTGACTCTTAAAACACAACCATCGACCCCCTAAGGACCAGTGTTCGAAATATCGGTATCGCGCTATGTATCGCACCCTTGGGATACAAATATGTATCGGTTATCGCATGGGATATATCGTTTGTATCGCATAATTTATCGCACTTTTTGGGAAACATGGGGAAACATTGGGAAAATGGTTGAATTTTTCAATGAAACTTCATGGATTGTTAAAAAGGACCTTAATACACACTTTTAAATCATAACATCTCAAAAAAAAGTGCACATAATAAATTTCCTTTGTAAATGGTCCTAAGTTATGCGATGTTTAACTGAACTAATATAACTATATTTAAATTAAATGCTTGGCATTTATAAATGTATCAAAGACATGTATGAAAACACAACCAATTCATTGAAAAGCAAAAAAAAATAAAAATTGAGAAATATACATATCAATGATAGAGATTGGTTGAGGATTGAACGTACACAATTGAAATATTTGTGGGGTCACAAAAGTTTTGAATCGGATAATATTTGTCTTCTCAGTTCATCTCAGTAGGAATGACGTAATGAACGTTATGGATGGTATTTAAGCATCACTATTGACCCAGGGAGGTTTTAATGGTAGGAATTTCCCTACCCACCTTTTCCTTTAATGCGGCCCGCTCGAGTCTTGGAACCTGCTCACTTTTGGTCCCAAGTCCTAAAATGAGCTCACAAAACGGATGGACGGAGTAGATTTCTCACAAACATTATGGTGGCCTCACCTACGTTTCTAGCGCAGGAACTTCCTACCAAAGGCTTTCCCAGGAAATCAACAGAAGTGGATTAGCTGGTGTACCACACGCCACCAATATGGTTGTGTGTTGACGTCAACAAGTTATGTGGGTCCTCATGAGGTATGTTTTATATCCAAACCGCTCATCAATTTGGCGAGCTAGTCGTAATGGTTGAGCCAAAAAATAAGGCAAATCCAATTATTAAGTGGACCACACCGCAAAATGTAATGGAGGATTGAACGTCTACCATTGAAACTATTTTGGGGTCACATAAGCTTTGGATCAATATGATATTTGTTTTTTATTTCTCTTCATCCAGGTATGTGTGACCTTATGAACAGATTGGATGGAAAATAAATGTTATGGTGGGCCTTACAAATGTTTTAATGGAGAGAATCATTGTCCCACAACTATTTGTGGTGTGGTCCACTTGAGCTTTGGATATGACTTATTTTTGGGCTCATGATCTAAAATGACCTCGCCAAATTGATGAACGGGGTGGATAATAAATACATCATTGTGTGGCCCATGTAACTTTGATCTCCTTTGAACCACTGGTACAACTTGGAGCGTCAGCCCTCATCTTTGCACCACACAACCTATGTGGTACAACAGCCAGACTTGTCACAGGATCTGTGGAGTCCAACTTGCTGTATATATTTTACCTAGGCCGTCCATTTATTTTTTCATATAGTTTAAGCATATTAATCCAAAAATTAAGTAGATCCAAATCTTGGGTAGACCGCACTAGAAAAATTAAGCAGATCCATATCATTTAATGGTAAGTTTTCATTAATCATTGTTTAATGTGGAGTGGTCCACCTGATAATTTGAATATGTTTGATTTTTGGGATTACATCATAAAATGGGCTATAAAAATGAATGGATGGATTGGGTCTACAACATATCATCAACGTGGGCCCTACAACAAGCATAACACCAAGTTGTTACTCACGTAGCATCAATCCACCCACGAGTTACAGGTGCATTTAGGGGTGCATTTTATTTTGTGTACTTAGTAAACACTGTGGTGTCCACCGTGATTTATATATTTTATCCACTCCTTCGATCCATTTTAATAGGTAATTTTAGGACTTGAACCCAAAATTAAAGCATATTTAAAGCTCCAATGGACCGCACCACAGGAAACAACCTGAATTGAACATATACCATTGAAAAATTCTTGATGGCCACGGAAGTTTTGGATCAAGCTTATATTTATGTTTTCCCTTCATCCCTGTTTCTGTGATCTTATGAACAAGTTGGATGACAAATAAACATCATTGTGGGCCTAGCAAGGTTTCAACATTTGTAAACATTATTCCCATTGTTTCATATGGTATGGTCCACTAGAGCTTTGGATATGCTTCAATTTTGGGATCAACCCCTTAAATGAGCTGGAAAAACAGTTGGATGGTGTGGATAAACCACATACAGTCACGGTGGGCCCACGGAGTTTTATCGGTACGATAAAGCGTACGAGTAACTCAGTACGCAATCGGATATCTAAGGGATTCAGCAAAGCTGCGTTTTGAAAGAGGGAAGAGGGTTCCGGAAGCTCCGGAACCCTAAAAATCTCAAATCCTCACCTCAATAGGCCCGATTACTCGCTGAAATCTCAGTTGGAGAAATCCCTTCGCCGAAATCTCCATTGCGTTGCGATGCATCTCCATTGGATTCAAAGAAAAAAAGAAAGAGGGAAATCGAAACCCACCAAATTTGACCTCCAATCACAGTACTGAAATCCACCCTCTAGTTTTTCCTCTCTTTAAAAAAAAAATAGAAAAAGAAAAAAGCTTGAACTGTTAGATCGGGGTGGGTTGTATCGGCGATATCGACGATAATACCGTACGATATCTAAAGTTTCGGATTTTTGGTTTCTTCCGGGGGTTATCAGAGGAGTTTCATCTCGCAGTGGTGCGATACCGATAATATCGGCCGATAGTATCGATATTTCGAACACTGCTAAGGACTGCAACCTCCACCTGCCCGTGCCCTTGGCCAACTGAAGGATCAGTTTCCCAACATACAATTCGCCCTTTCAATCTTTAAAGACCTCTATCGACATTTTGATATATTGCCAAAGACTGCTGTTCCACTACTTCCTTATAGAGAATAGACCATTTAAGAGTTTGATTTTGACAAAATGAAGAGAAATGAGTCTATATAGAATGTTCGGGAAAGAGGAGTGAAAATCTGATAACCAGTATTCAAACTATCAAAATGTACAGTATTGTATGGAGCACATATATATGAAGTTATGAACTAAGTATCAAACTTATTGGAAATATTTGGACCATCAATTTTCTTAAGAGAATCTGGAGTCTGGACAATCATTTTTCAACATTTTATGCTATTTTATAACCTTGATCATATAATGCATCAAATTCTGTGTTCTAATGAGGAGAACTTTTCACGTACATCAAATTGAGATTTAATTATCCTGTTCTTTCGCACTTTTTCTGGATTTTTAAACTAAAAAATACCAAGATGAACATATCTAGCAAAGTATTGAATAGAAGAAGGTAGCAGTCAATGTATCGTCGCCTAGGGCAGTTAGTATGCAAACAAGATCTTGAAGACTGATGAGAAAATAAATTTATAAATGCACCCTTGATGATATAATGAAGAGTGAATCCCTCTATTCTAAGGCATTGTCATGGAGATTGCTCAAACCTGCCTCCCACCAGATATTCACAATGCCCACTTGCATTTCTAAACAGTCGCAGTTTCAAAATTACAGAAAATGCATGTATTGGGCAGATTAGAGTCAGTGGACTTTCTGTGTCAAACAGAGCCTGAAATGGCAACTGAGCTGACAATGGCCCTTCTACTCAAATCAAAATTTTTTCACATCTAAATACATACAGCCTAAATATATTTTTACAAAACCTCAAATTCCAAAGAGTGATGATGAAATTTTGGAGACAATTCTTACAAGCCAAACTTGCTAAAGGATGCACATCAGTGTTTTAAATAGTGATGTGTAGCATTCCCTCTGTAGTGTGTATTTAAATAGCGTAGCATGTAGCATAAGCTACACAATACTTCTATTTCTTAATTTAAAAATAGGAAAAATATTAGTAAGGAAAAGAAAAAAAAAAAACAAATATATATATATATATATATAATGCCTAAAAGATTATTCAATTTTCGAGTATAAGCATGTTTAAATAAGTTATTAATTATCATTTATCAAAAGCAAATCCACACATACACAGACTCACACGCGCGTGCAGATATACACAGACAGACAGACAGAGACATTCATACATCAAAACAACTAGAAAAACCAAACACAACAACTATGCAGCTCAAAGCCTAAGAAAACAGAAAAAACAGATAAAACCTAGCAAAAGACATACAATTCGAAAGGCCCAGAAACAACTCCACCCACTATACATGGAGAAGCAGTCCACATATATAAAATTACACATTGAATGATAGGATGTCATTAAATCATGGAAATAGTAAAAATGTATAATATATGTTACCCAGATCCCTCAGATTCCTTCGGGTGCTTGCGTCAGATAAGACACGGCATGAGTATGGGCCATAGGATCCATCTTGGGTATAGCTCAGCAATACTGATGCAGCCCACAGTGGCCAGCAATCAGATCGGGCAACTGTTGGGTCATACTCTAAGCTCTGCATGTCCAAGAACAGTCAAAAGGAAAAAAAAAAAAAAAAACAAGAAGCCAGCCGAAATATTACATATCTGATGTAGAGCGGGTCGCGGACAATTACATGGCAAAGATGGATCAGAAAAGGCCCGGTCGGCGACAGAAGTGATCTGGACCATCAGACCTTCAATCAGGCGTATCTCGCAATCCGGGATGAGTTAGCCGACGTAAAATATATGATTTTGGGGTAGAACGAGCTACTTTAGCCAACCAACCCAGCTATGCCGGGTTGCGACGCTCGGAATTGCGAGAAACCCCTGATTCGACGGTCGTTTCCCTGTTTCAATTTCGTTTTTACTATAAATAGTAAGTTTTAGTTTGACTATAACTCTTCATCCGTCGGGCTTTAGGAGTTGCGCCCAACGTGAAAAGAGCTTAGAATAATTAGGGGAACGGTTTGGTGAAGCCAAATAGGACACTTACTATTTTTGGCCAAAAACCTTGCGCACTAGTAGACATCACGACCGTCTATAAATAGTAAGTTTACTATTGATAAGAAGTCGCGAATTCTAGGAGTTTTAGTTGTAGTTTGATTATGATTTCTTTCCCATTGCTTAGTACCCTTATTTAAAGGGTTGTGAACTCGTTTTTATGCATTCATTAATCTATTTCGAATTTATTAGAATTTATTTCTATTTTCTGCTCTCTTTTCTCGTGGATTCGAGAAAGTCTCTGTGAGGAGTCCAGAGAAGTTTCGTGGATTCGGAATAGTTATCCTCTTGAGGAAGACGGTGCTCGACTTCACGTCCTCCCCTGCGTCACTTTGGTATCGAGCGAGATTTCTCCTCGGATCGATGACTTCTAACGACGGGTCGGGCAACAATCCCATAGGCGGTGCTCCAGGGAATTTGCCTTTAACGGTGGCAACTTTCCAAGCAGCGCAGCAAGAGAATCGGCAAGCCATGCAAGGGCTGCAGGCTTCCATGGACCGCATAGCGAATCTCTTGGCAGAAACCCTAGGGCAACTCCGTGTTCCTGGTGGTAATCCTCCACCGCCAATTGCTGAGACTCGTAATCGGCCTGATCGCAGGATAATACCGGCAGTGCATCCAAGGGTCATGCCTGAGGACGGGGGCTCCAGTGAGGAAAAGATCGACGACATAATCTTCCAACACCCCAGACCAGGCGGTGATCGAGTAGATCGAGAATTCAAGATACGGGTTGATATTCCTAACTTCAATGGCCAACTACATATTGAGGATTTCCTCGATTGACTTTCTAAAGTTGAGCGATTTTTTGACTATATGGACATCCCTGAAGAAAAGAAGGTCAAGCTAGTGGCCTACAAGTTGAAAGGAGGAACGTCAGCTTGGTAGGAACAACTGCAACTCGCACGAACCAGGCAGATGAAAGCACCAATCCGCACATGGCAGTGGATGAAGCAGCTACTACGCGCCCGATTCCTCAGCGATTACGATCAGGTATTATTCCAACAATACCAAAATTGTCGACAGGGTAGTCGGTCGATAAGAGAGTACGCAGAAGAATTTTACCGCCTGGCGGTGCGTAACGATTTGGTCGAGACTGAATTGCAGCAAGTCGCCCGATTCAACGGTGGATTGCATATGGCGATTCAGGATCGGGTTCAGATGCAGTCCGTCTGGACGATGAATGATGCGATCAAGTTGGCTACTCGGGCAGAAGCGCAACTTGAACGTCCTAACACACGGATCTATCCTACTGCAAGGATTACTGCGGCAGGTCCACCTCAGGGAGCTCCACAGCCTAAGGGGAAGGAGCCCGTAGGAGCACGCACTCAACCTCCTACGTCTGAGAATCGAGATCAGGGAAGCGGGCAAGCTAGACCCCAAAGGGGCGTCTCGACTGCTGCTGGTCCAAGTAGAATTCCGAACCCTTATGCTCGGCCAAGGCCCGACAGCTGCTATCGTTGTGGTCAGCCCGGCCACCTGTCAAATACTTGTCCCCAACGAAAAGTAGTAAACCTCGCCATTAATGATGGTAGTGCTGATAACGCTTATGAAGATCCAGATATTGAAGAGCAAAAGCATACCGCCGAGGACGAGGTAGATGATTCAGATTGGGTTCAGCAAGATCACGGCGAGTCGCTCGTCGTGAGGCGGCTATTGTATGCGCCAAGAAAAGAAGTGCATCCACAGCGGTATAACATCTTCCGCACTAGGTGTACGGTGAATCGAAAGGTTTGTGACGTGATCATTGACAGTGGAAGCAGTGAGAACATCGTCTCCAGGGGCATGGTAGAAAAATTGCAATTGAAAACAGAGCGTTATCCCTCTCCATATATAATCGGTTAGATCAAGAAGGTCAGCGAAACAAAGGTAACTGAACGGTGCAACATATCTTTTTCAATTGGCAAACATTATAGGGATGAAGTAGTATGCGATGTGGTTGATATGGAAGCATGTCACATACTACTCGGTCGACCCTGGCAATCTGACCGTGACGCCACTCATAAAGGGCGAGATAACATATATATCTTCATCAAAGATGGCAGGAAGACCATATTGGCCCCTATGGATCCAGAAGGACCACCTGAAACTTCTAAAGTGGAGGGTCGTTTTCTCTTAACCATTCGGGACTTCGTGGAAGAATCCAAAGAAACAGGACAGACTTATGCATTAATTGTGAAAGGGGAAAAACTCGAGCCTACCATCATCCCTGAAAGACTAAGGCCCTTGTTACATGAATTCCAAGAAATCTGGCCCGAGGACCTTCCCGATGGGTTACCCCCTATGCGAGATATCCAACACCATATCGACTTTATCCCTGGGTCCAGTTTACCTAATCGTCCTCATTATCGAATGAGCCCGAATGAGTGCGAGATTCTGCAGGGACAAGTGGTGGAACTGATCCGTAAGGGTCTTATTCCAGAAAGCATGAGCCCATGTGCTGTACCAGCTCTGCTAACTCCAAAGAAAGATGGGAGTTGGCGCATGTGTGTCGACAGCCGGGCCATCAACAAGATCACCATAAAATACAGGTTTCCTATACCACGGTTGGATGATATGTTGGATATGCTAGAGGGCGCAAAAATATTCTCTAAATTGGACTTAAGGAGCGGCTACCATCAGATTCGAATACGGCCGGATGATGAGTGGAAAACAGCCTTTAAGACCAAGGAAGGATTGTACGAATGGATGGTCATGCCTTTCGGTCTTTCTAATGCGCCTAGCACATTCATGAGGTTGATGAACCAAGTTCTGAAACCTTTCATTGGGCGGTTCGTTGTGGTTTATTTTGATGATATTTTGATATACAATCAAGATGAAACGACCCATATGGAGCACCTCAAGAAGGTCCTTCAAGTGCTCACTGAAAATAAACTGTACCTCAATTTAAAAAAGTGTAGCTTTATAACTGATAGCCTATTGTTTCTGGGTTTTGTGGTTACATCCACGGGCATTCGAGTGGATGAGGAAAAGGTGAAGACAATCAGAGAATGGCTGGTTCCCAAAAATATTCACGAGAAGTTTCCATGGACTGGACATTCTATCGTCGGTTCATGAAAAATTTCAGTACCATTGTGTCACCGATCACAGATTGCATGAAGAAAGGGCAGTTTCAGTGGACTAGCGAAGCCGACAGGAGCTTTGCCGAAATCAAGCGCAGATTATCCACGACCTCAGTTCTTGTACTTCCTAATTTCGACAAACTGTTTGAAGTCGAATGTGATGCCTCATATGTCGGGATTGGAGGAGTTGTCTCAAGAAGTTAGACCGGTAGCCTTCTACAGTGAGAAACTTAGTGATGCATGCAAGAAGTGGTCTACATATGAGATCGAGTTGTACGCGGTGGTCCAGGCACTGCGACATTGGCGACATTATTTGATTCAAAGGGAATTCATACTTTACACGGACCATCAAGCCCTCAAATTTATTAATAGTCAAGCTAATATTAACCGTGTGCATACTAGATGGATCTCGTTTTTGCAGGAATTCACATTCGTGCTAAAGCATAAAGTCAGGGCAACAGAACAAAGTAGTCGATGCGTTGAGTCGCCATGCAACTTTGTTAGTCACTATGAGCAATGAAGTTATCGGGTTTGATCGCCTCAAACACATATATGCCGACGACGACGACTTCAAGGATGCATGGGTTAGATGTCAGGAAGGTCACCCCGGTGACTTACATATACAAGACGGGTTCCTTTTCAAGGGAAATCGACTATGTATCCCAAAGAGTTAGTTAAGGGAACAGATAATCCAAGAGCTACATGGAGATGGCCTCAGTGGACACCTTGGGCGAGACAAAACGCGAGCTCTTGTGGAAGAACGATATTACTGGCCGCAATTAGTATGTGATGTGGGAAAGGCAGTCCAACGCTGTTATATTTGTCAGACTTCCAAGGGACAATCTCATAATACGGGCCTTTACACCCCATTACCCGTGCCTGACGGCCCTTGGGAGGATTTATCTATGGACTTTGTGCTTGGTCTCCCACGAACACAACGCGGCATGGATTCGGTGTTCGTGATAGTAGATCGTTTTTCCAAGATAGCACACTTTATTCCATGCAAGAAGACTCTCGATGCAACACACGTGGCGAATCTATTCTTCAGAGAAATTATGCGGCTATACGGGGTTCCCAAGACTTACTTCCGACCGTGACACGAAGTTCATAAGCCACTTTTGGCGGACTTTGTGGACTCGATTCGATACACGCCTTCAGTTCAGTAGCGCGTACCACCCACAGACTGACGGTCAAACTGAGGTTGTGAATCGCACGTTAGGAAACCTCCTTCAATGTATTTCAGGAGAAAAACCGAAGCAGTGGGATTTGGCCTTGTCTCAAGCGGAGTTTGCATTCAACAACATAGTGAACCGCTCGACAGGAAAATCCCCGTTCCAGGTTATTTACGGACGAGTACCTCGCCACACACTAGACTTGGTCCCTCTGCCCAAGCTCCTAGGCATGAGCATTGCAGCAGAACATATGGCAAACAAAATCATGGGCATTCATGCAGAGGTACAGAACAAGCTACATGCCTCGAACGAAAAGTACAAGGAGCAAGCGGACAAGCATCGGCGACAGAAAGTGTTCGAGGTGGGCGACCAAGTAATGGTCCATCTGCGCAAAGAAAGATTTTCGACCGGAATGTACAACAAGTTGAAGAATAAAAAGATTGGACCGGTACCAATCATCCGAAAGATCAATGACAACGCTTATGTTGTTGATCTTCGAGATGATATGGCGATCTCACGGACTTTCAATGTCGCGAACCTAACCGAGTATCATGAACCAGCGCATAATGATAACTCGAGGACGAGTTCTTTTGAAGTGGAGGAGACTGATGTAGAGCGGGTTGCGGATAATTACATGGCAAAGATGGATCAGAGAAGGCCCAGTCGGCGACAGAAGTGATCTGGACCATTAGAACTTCAATCAGGCGTATCTCGCAATTCGGGATGAGTTAGTCGACGTAAAATATATGATTTTGGGGTAGAACGAGCTACTTTAGCCAACCAACCTAGCTATGCCGGGTTGCAACGCTCGGAATTGCGAGAAACCCCTGATTCGACGGTCGTTTCCCTGTTTCAATTTCGTTTTTACTATAAATAGTAAGTTTTAGTTTGACTATAACTCTTCATCCGTCGGGCTTTAGGAGTTGCGCCCAACGTGAAAAGAGCTTAGAATAATTAGGAGAACGGTTTGGTGAAGCCAAATAGGACACTTACTATTTTTGGCCGAAAACCTTGCACACTAGTAGACATCACGACCGTCTATAAATAGTAAGTTTACTATTTATAGTAAGTCGCGAATTCTAAGAGTTTTAGTTGTAGTTTGATTATGATTTCTTTCCCATTGCTTAGTACCCTTATTTAAAGGGTTGTGAACTCGTTTTTATGCATTCATTAATCTATTTCGAATTTATTAGAATTTATTTCTATTTTCTGCTATCTTTTCTCGTGGATTCGAGAAAGTCTCTGTGAGGAGTCCAGAGAAGTTCCGTGGATTCGGAATAGTTATCCTCTTGAGGAAGACGGTGCTTGACCTCACGTCCTCCCCTGCGTCAATATCCCACTCCCTTATAAAGAAAAATGCATTTCTCACTGTAGCGCCCTAAGTCTCACAAGTGTTCCTGAAACATCTACCTTTTCTTTCAATCCAAATACACCATAATGCTGCTAGCAGTGCAAGGTGCCATTTATTTCTATCCTTGAAAGAAGGCCTCCCACCATGCCAAGATAGAAATAGATCCTCCATTGGTGTTTGGTAAGAGCCAGGAAAGTTTGAAAGTAGAAGAGATGAAGTCCCAAACTCCTAACACATGGATAGGAGAAACAAATTCATGACAGATTCCTCATCCTTCTTGCACATAAGATAGATGTCAGGAAGCATCATCCCTCTCTTCCGGAGATTGTCCACTGTCAAGATCCTGTTTCTACCCGCTAACTACGCAAAAGCCACCACCTTAGGCGGTGCCTGATAATGCCAAATGGAGCCCATGAAGAAGCAGGTAGTGCCAGGATCCAACTCCCGAATGACACTGAGAAGAGACCACACCAAGAAACCACCTTTTTGTCATGTAACCAGAATGGAGCGTCCAAAGCTGTTTGGGTTGGGACGAATGCCTTCCAAAAGAGAGCATTTTGTCATCTCCTCGGCCTCATCATCGGATATATACTCACAGCAAGGGGGGAGCTAAACAGATCTAGATAGGAGAAGCAATTGGTGACCGAGATGGACTGAACAACAGAAAAAGGCATAAATTTGCAATCCGAGGAAATTGGGATCTAAGAGATGAAATGCCAGACCAGAAACTCACCCTGATACCACTACTGATTGACATCCCAATCTCAGGGAGGATTTTACCTGCCATACGGGCTACAGAGTTCCAGCAGAATGAAGCTCTGTATAGGGAAGAGTTCTTGCTAACCACGCTGTATTTTCCAGCAACGATCGTGCGCCATATGTGATTCTCCTCCACCCCACCCTGCCAAACCCATTTTCCCAACATAGCGAAGTTGACTTCTTCCAAGTTGCTAGTACCAGCTCCGCCTTATTTGAAAGGCCTGCAAACTTCCTTACATTCAAGAAGATGGAACTTCTTCTGCACGTCTTCCCCTTGCCAAAGAAAGTCCCCTCTTAACATATCAATCATCAATTTATCAATCCTCAAAATTATTGATCTTGGGCAGTAGAAGAAAGACATGAAATGGGTTTGAGAGGGTCAATTTGATAAGAGTTATTCTGCCTCCCAAAGAGAGAAGCCTACCTTTCCAGGGAGCCAGCTTTCTTTCCACCCTTTCAATAACCGCATCCCAGAGGTGTTTAGCAGGCTTTCTGATGCATAATGGGAGGCCCAAGTAAGACGGCGGGAAGGAACCTGTTCGACAACCCAACCTCCTAGCTAGGAAAGCCACTTCCCCTTCATCCAAATTGATACCTAAAAGGTTGCTTTTGGACAGGTTAACTTTGAGACCAGACAGCCTCAAAACACCAAATGATTTTACTTAGGTTGTCCAAATCCCCCACTGCTACCTCGTAGAAAATCCACTTGTCATCAGCAAATTGCAAACGAGAAACTGGGACAAAAACATTAGGGATTTTGAAAGCCTAAAATAAACCCACCTGTTGACCTGTATTAAGCATTTTACTAAGAGCCTTGGATACAAATGAAAAGAAAGGGGGTCCCCCTAACAAGGAGCCCTGGACTCACCAAAATACCCAAAGAGAGCCCATTCAAAAGAACAAAGAAACGGGCGGATGACACACAAGCTCTCATTGATCCCCTCCATTTAACTCCAAACCCAAGCCTATCCAACATAAAATTCAAGACACTCCAATCAACATGATCTTAGGCTTTTTCCAAATCAAGCTTACAAATCACCCCGGCTAATGCAAGGAAGAGCATGAAAAAGTGAAGAGGAAAATCACCGTCTTCCTCAAGTGATTAAAACCTTGAACCCACAAGAAAATAAGACAGAAACTTCGAGTATTTTATTGAATAATTTCTAATGTGTATGATTTTTCGATAGCACCACTAATAAAGAAAGGAGCATGAAAAAGTGAAGAGGAAAATCATTGTCTTCCTCAAGTGAATAAAACCTTGAATCCCCAAGGAGAGTTCTTGAATCCACAAGAAAATAAGAGAGAAAATTCAAGTATGTTATTGAATAATGTCTAATGTGTATGATTTTCGATTACACTACTCGTAAAGAAAAAAATTAAAACACTAATTTGAAATTACCCAAAATAGCAAAATTCTAACCCTAATAAAAGTCCTAATTCAACTAGAATAGAAATTACCCGAAATAGTAAATTTTGCCAAAAATAAAAAGTCCTAAATTAACCTTACTAGAGGAGTCCTAGCATGATTATAAGTAATTTCTAAAAAGTTGGAAATCCTAAAACTCTAAAACTAAGGAGATACAACAAAAATCGAAATTACTAAAAAAGGTAAATTTTCCTAAAATTACAATTGTGAGTTGGAAGCATGTGTTTTCTCGTGAAACGGATTGATGTGACCCATTATGCGAGTCAGTTGACCCCGGATGGTCTACTACATAAAGATCAATAGGTTGTGTGTCCCGTAATGATGACCCGGATCAAAAGTTATGGCCGATTTACGGTTCACACTTTGAACGGTAATTCTGAATGAATTTCTTCGAACCAGACATGCATGAAGCCCAATTACGTCATGCCCTACGTAGGACTGAGCCCAGATCTGACGGACTACTATCGCTTCCATTTGGCCTTCTTTTGGTTCAGACATGTTAGTAATGTATCTGTGCCACGTCCTACATCAATGGCTACCTACGGTTTTAGGGTTAAAATCTTTACATATGAGAGCTTAAGGAGAGACTCTAATCTCTCTTTTCCTTTGTCCATTCTCTCTTCCTCTCTAATGTTCTCCACCATGAATGTTAACATCTGACAAGGATGTTATCTAAAGTTTTGGGATGTTATAGTTGGCATCTTATATGATGAGGATGCTTTGAGGTTTTAAGATGTATATTTATCTGTTAGCTCTTTTACGAAATAATTAAATTGTTCAATAACTTTCTTCCCCTCTCACTGTGTTTCAGGACCTCTAGACGAAGTGGATGATTGGTGAGGGTCATGAATGTAGAGGCATTTACTTGTTTGACGATGCACCCACAATAGCATTTTGTGCCTTGTCCTTAGATAAGGAGTCTATGTACGAATGGCATTGCCATTTAGGGCATCCATCCGTGTCTACGTTAAAACTTGTGTTTCCTTCCATATCTGCATCTAAACCTTTGAACTATGAAACTTGCGAGCCCTCCGAACATCATCGGACTGCGTTTCCTCCTAGTTTGTCTGAGAGGAAACCCATGCCATTCAAGGTGGTCCACTCAGATGTTTGGGGCTTTGCTCCAGTTACCTCACTTTTTGGGTCTAAATATTTTGTTACATTCATTGATGATTAAACACGGATGACCTGGATTTAACTCTTAAAATCCAAGGGTGAAGTTTTTTACATGTTTAAGCTCTTTTACAATGAGGTGGTCCATCAACTAATTTCAATGCCCCATCAAAACTTTACACTTTGATAATGGGAGCGAGTAAATGTCGAATGATTTTTTGTCTTTCTTGTAGGATCATGGTATCTTGTCCCGTACAACATGTCCTCACACCCCTCAACAAAATGGTGTAGTTGAGCTAAAGAACCGTCATCTGCTTGAGGTTTCTCGTGTGCTCCTACTTAGTATAAATCTTCCAAAATGATTTTGAGATGATGTCTTACTGTTGTTTTCTTGATTAATCGCATTCCATCTCGAATATTGTCACGCAAGTCTTCATTTGAAATCTTACACCCACAAGACAAATCGTTCCCGTTACCCCCTAAAGTTTTTGGGTGTACATGCTTCGTTCAGATTCTCGATGGGAGCAATGATAAGTTAAGAGTCCTTGAGCCATAAAGTGTGTTTTCTTAGATTACGCTCAATCTCAAAAGGGATATAAGTGTTATGATCCCTCAACCTGTAAAAGGTATGTGTCTGCAGATGTCACATTCTTTTAAGAGATTCCATACTTTTCTCCTAAAGTGAGATCTTTGCACAACCCTTTTGCTAGTCAGGAAGAGGTTACACAGTCTGATTCTATACGTCTTCTAGTTGTCTGTCCCAATAATGATGTGGTGTCAACCCCATTTGTTCCAAAGCCTATTCTTGTGTATCATCGACGAACTAAAACTTCTACTTCTGCTCCTATTGGTGGTTCGGGTATAAGCTCTCACCCTCATTCTCATGACAATCTTCCCATCGCTTTACGTAAGCCTTTCTGCTCATGTACTAAGCATCCCATAAGTAATTTTGTCTCTTCCATCATCTTTCACCTTCTTTCCAGTCTTTTGCAGCTTTCATATACTCTTATGCTACCCCACGCAATTTGAAGGAAGCCATGTGTAGCCCTGATTGGACTAAGAAGATGATAGAAGAAATGCAGGCTCTAGAGAAGAACAATACTTGAGAGTTGGTCTCTTTACTTGAGGGAAAACAAATTGTTGGATGTCGATGGGTTTACACCACCAAGTATTGTCCCGATGGTTCCGTCAACTGTTATAAGGCATGATTGGTCACAAAGGGTTTTACTCAAACATATGGTGTGGACTAATTTGAGACATTCTCTCCCGTGGAAAAATTAACATTACTGTAAACTTGTTGTGACCCTTATTTCAGCTAGATGTGAAAAATGCCTTCTTACAAGGTGATCTTGTTGAAGAGGTCTAGATGGATCAACCCCCACGTTTTTCTATGCCCATGGCTCTCACGATTCGCCTCTTGTGTGTCAACTAAAGAAATCAATTTATGGTCTCAAACAATCCCCACGTGCTTGGTTTGACAAGTTCAGTAGTGCTCTTATGGACTTTGGATGTATTCGATGCCAAGCCAATCCTTCTCTCTTTGTTTGTCGTCAGCCCACAGCAGTTATGGTTCTCATTGTCTATGTGGATGACATTGTCTTGTCTAGAGATGATACAAAGGGAATGATGGACGTTAAATCTTTTCTCAAAACTCATTTTGAGATCAAAGACCTAAGGACTCTTCGATACTTCTTGGCGATTGAAGTCACTCAGTCGAAGTCAGGTGTGGTTCTCTCTCAGCGAAAATATGCTCTTGATCTTCTCATTGAGAGAGGGATGCTAGGATGCAAGCCTGCCGCTACGCCTATGGATACTACTATGAAACTCACTCCTGATGATGGTGCTTGCCTCTCTAATTCATGGATTTACTGCTTGTTGGTTCGCCGCCTTATTTATCTCATATCACGTGGCCGGATCTTTCTTATGTCGTTAGCATTGTTAGTCAATTCATGCATACCCCTCGCACCTCGCATTTGACAGTTGTGTATCGTATCCTTTGGCATCTCAAGTCCGCCTTAGGTAAGGGTTTACTCTTTCAGCAGCATGAGCATCTTCATCTTTCGAGCTACTCTAATGCTAACTATGCTGGAAGTCCACATGATTGACAATCTACATCTGGATACAATACATTGGTTGGTGACAATCTTATCACCTGAAGAATAAGAAGCACTCTGTTGTTGCTTGCTCTTCCGTTGAAGTCAAGTATAGGGCAATGGCTCATGTAACATGTGAACTTGTTTATTTTTGAACCCTTTTACAAGAACTTGGCTATACTCCTTCCAGTCTCATTTTGCCAACAATCCGGTGTTTCATGAGCGCACGAAGCACATTGAGGTGGACAGTGGACTGTCACTTCATTCGGGAGAAAGTGGCTAACAAGGAAATTGCAACTCCCTTCGCTCGCTCTAGGGCCCAACTGGTCGATGTCCTAACCAACTCTCTCAGTCAGGACACTCTTCTCCGTATTACTGCCAAGTTGGCATGATTGACATCTATGCTCCAACTTGAGGGGGAGTATAGAGAGATAATACAGTGTAAGTATATTATGTTAGTGTTTGTGTGTGAGAGTGCTTTGGTGTATAATACACCATCTTTTGTGTTCCTTTAGTGTATGTAAGAGTGCTCTATCTTCTTATATAATAAAAGTTACGGTGTTAGGGTTGTGTGGGCTCTAAGACACAACAAGCCCTTTTTTCTCTCAAATTCTCGTTTCTTCTTCTCTCTTCTCTCTTCTTCTTCCCCTTCCCTTCAAAACCTCTCAAATCCACTCATATATTAGGGACAAGGGATGTTCCCACTCAATCCCGATGCCAGAATCACCAAGTGGGGCCACAACTTGTGTGAGAAAAAGGATGGTTAAAAAGAAAATCACATGGTGGTACTTTATCTCTCATTCCCACCAATGACCTATACTCCAGGTACACATGAGACCCACTTGATAAGTGGAGCAACATATATTAGTGGCAAGGGATGTTCCCACTCAATCCCACCCATTCAATGCCACACTCATCCAGTGGGCCATGCCCATTTGAGAAAAATGGATAGTTAGAAAGAGAACCATCAACTGTTTGCAATGAACGTATGGCCCACCTAACTGGTAGAGCAGACTGGTTTTTTGGGCCAAGGCATGTTCTTAAAGAACTCTGCCTATTGAATGCAAGGTGTACCGTAACAATAACGGTGGGCATAACGATTCGGACCGTTATCGTTACAGCCATTTCACCCCCCATAATAGTCAACTTTTTTTAAAGAAAGAAAAAATCGAGAAAATGTTAGAAAAATCCAAAATATCGAGAGGATTCCAAAGAGTGCAACAGTCCACTCTTTCGTAAGAATGTTGTCTCGGGTTGTCTGATGATTTGATTAACATAGCAGGCTTAAAATGACCCCAAATTGGCCCGAAATTCATGCACGCTATGGCATTGATCCCACTAATGCACATTCATAAGCATTTGACATCATTCCCCCATACATTTTTAAGAAAAAATTGAAATTAAATTCGAATGAATAGTGTTACCGATTTGAGAGACTACTCAAATGCCCTCAAATTAGCCCCAAATTCATGCAATCTATGGCACTCGTCCCATTAGTGTTGCTAATTTAGTAACAACGGGTCCCACATTTTAATCGACTCAGTTTTGTTAAACATGTGCCACATGTACAATTTTTTAGTGTAGGTGTATCAAGCATCATAGGCAGCCAGAGGATCATTTTAAGTCTCTCAGAGGATCATATAATGAGGACACTTCGCCCCTCTAATGCTTTTTTTCCTTTTGAAGCGACGAGAGAGAGAGAGAGAGAGAGAGAGAGAGAGAGAGAGAGAGAGAGAGAGAGAGAGAGATTGCAAGCAGAGGAGGAAGAAAAAAACAAGAGCAAGAAGAGTCCCATCCCAGCTCCAAGTACGCTAGGTTTTTTTTTTTTTTACCATTGAAGAAGAAAAGAAGAAAAAATATGAAGAAGAAGAGTCACATCCCTGGTACTCTTGTCTCTGGTAAAAAATGGGTTTTTTCTCTGAATTTATTGTGTAACGGCCATTATGGACATTACAGGACCATCACAGACTAATTTTTTGGGAACAGGCCGTTACCACCCTGTAACAGGTAACAACCTGAACACCGTTACGTAATGGACATAGTACGCTTTGGTTGAGTGTCTCAAATCTCATAAACTTTGGTTGGGTGTCTCAAATCTCACGCGTGCATGCCATGACAAGTGTGTTGTGATTCATCTTCTCAATCTCTCGTCAAATGAATCGCTTTTGATTTTGGAAGAGTTCTGGGAACTTGTCATCCAAATGGGAAACTCCTCTTTCTATGGAAGTTGGAACTCAATCTTATCACCCGAACAACAAAAAGCCACCCAAATGTGAAATTCCTCTATGGAACTCAATAATTATCATCAAACAACATAATCAAGACACAAGGAGCTTTCAACAGATAGAAGTTCCATGGAATCATACCTTTCCATGCTCTAGTTCAATTCATCAAACAAGAAGCAACATAGAAACTCCGGAAGAGATTTTCCGACAAGAAAAAAGGAAAGTGATCAATTGGGTTGTGTGCTTAAAAAAGTTTGTGGAGTGTTGTAAAAATGATTTTGAGGGATAGTGGGGAGTTGAGTTTTCCTTGCTAGGGGTTCGATGATACCCCATCTTTCCTCTAGCTTTTCTAGTTCTACTTTGGGCTTTTAACAAATTATTGTTACCTCTGATAGAGAGAGAGAGAGAGAGAGAGGGGGGGGGGGGGGTATGACTAAAAAAAACTAGTATGACTGACATAAATAATGCACGTGCAAACAGAGGAGATGGTTTCCAAGGAGGTTTGCATGGGTCTAAATGCGCCAGGACTATAGCCATTGGATATGGGATAATGTTTCAATAACCCCAACCATTATATGATGGGCCTCATGGTGGATGGGATACTAAAGAAAAATTCTCTAGTTGGAATATTTCAACCCTTTGATTGTTTAACTCTTTTCCTTTGAATGTGGATCATCTACTTAAGATTACATGGATAGCGTGTCAGTCCACTACAAGGTAACAAAATAGGCATGTCATATGCTACTTCTCCAACATGTAATATGCTAGGGGTAGGATAACATGGGTCAGTCACATGCATTCACTAACTAACTATATGTTTGGTGTTACACAGATTCATGGTGGGAAACGGGCAATCCACGGACTTTTGGTTTGACCCTTGGCTAGGAGATTCTTGCCTTTTTGACCCTTGGGGATCTCTGCCATTCAAGACATTGGGCTAGGAACTAACTTCCCTATTAGTTTACCAATCCAAGGCACTGAGTGGACATTTCCATATCCCAACTCTCTAGCTATGGCTCAACTCTTCTAGGAAATTAAAATTTATCAAATTATTCCAGTCCAGGATGAGATCGTCTGGACCCTTTCCCCAAATGGTGCCCTTAACTTTGCCTCCGCTGTGAAGGCTTGTAGATTTGTGTCCCCAAACCTGCCTTGGAGCGATCTTATTTGGTTCAAGGGCTACATTCCTAGACAATCCATTTTGGCTTGGATGGCCTTTCTTGGAAAGCTTAAAACAAAAGACTTGTTATCCTCTCTTAGTATTATTGATGATACTCCTTGTGTTTTATGCCAACATGGTATTGAATCTATTAATCATTTATTCTTCTCTTGTAGGCAAGTTGTTCTGTAACGGTAACGGTGGCCGTAACGGCCACCACCATTACCTTTACGATATGGGTCGTAACGGCTGTTACGGTCCCCGTAATGGCCATTACGGTCTTTTTTTTTATTATTGAAAAAAAAATCCTGAAAAACATGTATTTGCCCCGTAATGTTGATTAAAAAGTATGGAAAACCTGTATTTGCCTCATAACAGACAATTATGGGGCTGTTACGGCCTTTATAGGGGACATAACGTGCCGTTAACGGCAATTACAAGTCATTTTTTTCCATAACTGCTGTTATGACCGTTACGACCCCGTAACATGTAACGGTTGCCACCGTTACCTTTACGTAACGGCCTTTACGGCACACCATGCTTGTAAGTTTATTGGTTGGTTATGGAGGAATCTTCACTCAAAACTTTCTATCCCTTTTGTCTACCAATCCACTATACTTCAATCAATTGCTTATTTTGTGAAAAACGCTAATGATCCTATTTCTTCTTCTCTCTGCAGGCTCTCTTTCCTTGCCCTTGTTTGGCATATTTGGAGAGAAAGGAATAATCGTATTTGTAACAACAAATATTCCCCAAAGGAATCTATATTTAGGAATATTATTTGGTATCTGAGAGCTAGAGTTCTTTTCCTCTTCGGGCCTACCATCGCAGCTGAGGCTCTCAGCGCTATCTCTGTTGCCTGGGATTTTCCTATTGCCTTCTCTATTTTGCAGCCTCCCATTCGCCAAGTAACTCAAGTTCTATTTCGTGATGGACTTGCCTGTGCCGAGATTTCGAATTCTAGAGTTGGGCTCCTTTGTTCACTCCTAATTCAACTCCAATTTGGGGAATAGTCTTTGAATATACCACTCAAGGAATGATGGATAGGTGCCTCCATACCTTGACCCTAGGCATATTTTTGTACTAATCAAAATGCAGGGACTTGCATCTTGCTGCATGATTGGCAAAGTCTTGCCAGCTATCAGAGATTCGTCGTCCTCCTCCTGGGAGATGCGCCTATCGACCCGAAGATTGCATTACTACATTACCGCCTCCAGTAGTTGTGCCGTGATTACTTCTGCTCCCTTTTGGACGGTTCTCTCCAGACTAGTTGGTATCCCTATGCTCTCTCCTTCCAGATTCATCATGGAGATCGAGATTGCTAGTTTGCTTTAAGGCCTTTCCTCCTCCCTCTTGGTCTCTTCAGCCCTCTTCCCGCCTTCTTTTTCTTGACTTTTTTTTCCTCCTCCCTCGCGCCCGAGATGTGGGTTACTTCTTTTTCTTTTTTCTCTCAAGGTTTGCTACGCTTGTTGTATCTTTTTTAGGCTTTGCCCTTGGTAAGTAACAAGAGAGTATTCCTCACTTGCTTTCCAAAAATTAACTATATGCAATACATATTTTTATAATTTTATTTTACATGTGAACGATGAATTTTATTAGTACAGATCCTATGTGCATACTATTATATTCAGGGTATTCTGTAACGGTAACGGTGGCCGTAACGGCCACCATTGTTACCTTTACGATACAGGCTGTAACGGCTATTATGGCCCCCATAATGGCTGTTACGGTCTCTCTTTTTTTCTATTGAGAAAAACCCGAAAAACCTGTATCAGCCCCGTAACGGGCCATTACGGGGCCATTACAACGTATACGGGGGACGTAACTGGCCGTTATGGGGACTGTAACGGCCTTTATGGGTCATTTTATCCGTAACGGCCGTTACAACCTTTATGACCCCATAACGTGTAACAGTTGCCGCCGTTACCTTTACGTAACGGCCTTTACAGCACACCATGATTATATTACACTGCATAAATCAACGTTTAGATCTCTTCATTTTAAGTATAAATTATATTAAAACTTATTCAACTCTTAAGAGTATGAAACCATAATTTCAGGGGTAAAAATAGCAATCCAATAACAATTTATGTTCCAAATATCAAAGATATTATCGATAATATTGCCAATATTATTGGTATCATCGTCAAGGATACCGAAACTGCTTGAAGTATAAACATGTCCAAATATCGCTGATATTTATTTATAATATCAGTGATCCTTTGCAATATTATTGATATCAGCATTTCTTAGAGAAGAATACCTAGCAATACTTTGAGAAAAATCCCTTACAAAAGTTCCTTGGTTTTGGCTATACCATAGATAATATCCTCGAAACCAAGGAAACATCCGTAAATAGGCAAAATTTGACAAAAAAAATTAGAAAAAAAATATATAACCCCAAAAAATCTCAATCCTTTTCGATTTTTATTTTATTTTTAAATTTTGTTCCTTGGGTGATTTCAATCACTCTTGATTTTTATTGAATAAAAGCTTTAGATTTGGAAAGATATCTCAACTAGAAACAAAGACAGGTTAGAACTCAAAGGTGATGAAAAATCCATAGAAACATCATATTTCCTTCAAATGTTAGCCTAGATTGAAAATCCATGTATATGCATGATTCTCATGCATTGACATGGATTTGTGGTGAAAACATTAACACTTATGTGAAAAATGTGTTCTTCACTGCATATTAATGTGGAAATTTTATACAATAATGAATGTTGGCCAATATATTGATTGGCTACAAATTTTATATATTTATTTTATACTGATTTTTTCAACAACATGCAGTTAGGCCCCTATAAAATGGAAACGTATTATGTATAGTTGTTTGATACAAAAAATAAATAAATAAATAAAATAATGTTAAAATTTTTTATTAAGAAAGGTCGCAGCCAAAGAATACAAGGAAACAAAAAGAAACCAAGAAAAGAAAAACCTACAACTCTTGCCAGCCAAAAGGAAAAAAAAAAAAATAGCCTTTGATGTAACTGTCCATTCTATCACATGCATTTTAGACCTATTGAAAAGCTCTGAAATTTGCCTCGCCCAATTCCTAAAACAGTGATTATTCCTTTTTAGCCATAAGAATCAAATCCTCATTACTAAACATAAGCGTCACACTTTTTTTTTTCCAATCTTCACTGAACCACCTTCATGCCCCATCAAAAGAAATGGCCGATGGATTTCAGCCAGACACATGTTATTCCAAACAATTTGAAAAAGCATTACCACATCCTTCTTGTGAACAAACAATGAATAAATAGGTGATCCACTGATTCCTCATCCAAATAACATATTAAATAAACATTGAGAAGGATCATCTTCCTCTTACGAAGGTTGTCAACTGTTAACACCTTTTTGCATCCCACAAGCCAAACTAGAGCAACAACCTTAAGAGGATCACCAAAATGCCAAACATAAGCTGATTGATTGACCCCATCTTTGGACCCTCTGCCACTAAGCATTTTGAAAAAAGATTTTACCGAGAATTTACCGGACTTCACTGATAACCACCGCAACGAATCCGACTCCGATACCACAAGATGCACCTTAGAAAGTAGCTTCTGCAAATTAACCAACTCCTTGTCTCCTTGACCTCAACATCATCTAAATTTCTTCTGCATGGAGGAGTCCAAATAACTTCCTCACCTTGTACAACCTATCTTCAAACCATTTCCCAAGGAAAAGCCCACCCCTTCCCACCTACTTTTTATCGCACCGATTTCCAAAGACGAGATGACCTAAACAACAATTAAGAACGAGTCCACCAACCCCTTCTTCAACCACATACTTCCCACCCAACACCTCTCCACAACCTACCCTCTTCCACCCCAAACCTCCGAACCCATTTTCCTAACAAAACTACATTCATTACCTCCAACCTTCTCAAACCTACTCCCATTGATTCCATGGCTTACAAACATCTTCCCACTTCATAAGATGAAGCCTATGTTTTTCTTCTGCTCCCTTCCATAGAAAATCCACCTCATTTTTCCAATTTGACCAAAACCAATTTTGGACATTTTAAAATGGACATGAAGTAAATCAGAAGGTTCAACATCGTCACCTTGATTAGAGTTAATCCTCTCTCCCAAAGACTGGTGCCTACTATTCCATTAAGATAACTTTCTTTCAAATCTCTCTATAAATTTATCCCATACACGATTAGTCAGCTTTCCTAAACATAAGGAAAGATCAAGAAAAGTAGACAAGAAGGATCCTTCCCTACTCCCAAATAACCTAGCAAATGAAGCCACCACCTCCCTTGAGATACCAACCCCCAATAGCTCGCTTTTACTAATATTAACTTTCAAACCTGATACCACTTCAAAGCATATTATTATCATATGAAGGTTGTCCACCATTGATTCTTAAGCCTCACATAAAAGAAGTGTATCAACATACTATAAATGAGCTATCTAACTCTAAATCCTCCCACAAGGCCCACCGTTGCACCTCTATCAATCATTCTACTAAAAGCCTCCATCACTACCACAAACAAATAAGGAGACAAAGGGTCCCCTTGGCCCCTGCCGCAATCCTCTAGAAGATGAAAAAAAAATCCATTCAAAGAACCACCAACCAATATCAAGAATTTAGCCAAGTCAATATGTCTGCGAATCCAAGCATGCCACTTCTCGCCACATCCCAACTACCCTAGCATATAATCCAGAAAATCCCAATCCACATGATCATACACTTTTTCAATATTCAATTTACAAACAACCCCTTTCAAGCCTTTCCTATTACATAAATCAATACATTCGTATGCCAACGACGCACTATCCACTATCTGCTTCCCCACCAAAAACGGCCCTTGAAATCTGGAAATAACTTCCCCAATTACTACTTTAAGTCTTGAAGCCAACAACTTCACCAAGATCCTATATGGACCCCCAAAAGACTTGAGTCTAAAATCCTTTAAACTTTCCGCACCTTTTTTTGGAATTAACGCAGTAAACATCGCACCTAACTCCAATGTTAAACAACCCTTTCATAAATTTTGTTTATATAACCAATCACATTACCGTTAGTTGATATAATATTTTGATTCATACGTGTAATCATTTGTCTTTTAACATCTCCTGAAGTTTCACTGAAAAATTCTACCTTTTTACCAATGTTTCCCTCTGACAGCGATATTTTTCCAAGTATCAGTGATACCAATACATGTTTCTATATCCCCAGTCATCAATATACATAACAATACCAATAATTTGAACACTGAATTCACAAATGACAAATGATCTGGATCCCACGATTGGGAACCAAAAAACACAGGGAAATTGGGGATTTTGGTAACATTGGGATAACCGGTGTTTTGTAGACCACTGATGGAAAGTTTATGATCTTCCAATCTTGAATATTTTAAATGCAGCCACCATCAGCTGCGTATCTCAACAAATCATGGTTTGTATCATTGAAAGATGACCCTAGATCCAACAGCTATAGTCTGTATGTATCCCATAACAATGTAATTGGCGAATTGTCGCAGACCTAGTTTTCAAATTGTGAGAGAGAAGGGATGAAAAGTTGTAAAAAGTAGGTCTCTTTTGGTGGAGAGAGGGCCATGAAGTGGTTTAAGAGAGATTTACCTAAATGCCCTCCAATTGCATCGAGACTGTCAAATCCATTTCATATGACATGGTTTAACTGTTTTAAATGACTAATTGCATGTAATTTTTGCCCTGGAAGTTCTTGTTAAATGCTGTAGAGATTGAGAGTAAAGCCAACCACAATATAAGCTGACCAATTACATGATGATTTGCATAGAACAAAAGTTCTCCTAATCTTAGCTAGCCAATCTAGAATCAGCTACCATTGAGTAACCCCCATGTCATGTTGTTGAAACATTCATCAATGTAAAGTCAAATCATTACCATCCTAATAAAAATATTTTCATGAGAAAAGTGCCGTTCAGTTTCTGGTACCTGTCCTGTACTTCTGCTTATAGCTGCTTGTTCTTTAAGGAGAGCTCTTCCTTCAAAATCACCATTCGCTTCTATGTCCATTCGTGAGTGATCAAACTCCCTAAAATCCTGAAGGAGTGATGCATGCTCTAGCTTAGCTCTAAGGCTAGACCGAAGCCTATAAAACTCCTGCACTTCAATCATGTTAAGCACTGGGTTAGGCTCTGTTGATACATATATACGAACTCCTCATGGTGCACAAAAAATAATCGTTTTGACTAAAATATTAGCAGTCCAGCTTTTGAAGTTGTTTAGTTTAGAGAGCAAAATTACCTGAGTAATATCTTGTAGAATCTCCTGATGCCGAGTCAAGGTATGAGAAAAAATTTCTGAGCCCCCTGATGATACCCATGCTTGCATCTGGGAAATTACTTGCTTAAGTTGTTTCAGTAATCGATCTATACCAGATTCAAGATCATTCTCTGAACCATCGACTTTTGTAGCAGAAGCAACCAATTTACGATATGAATTCATCTGTTCATCCAATTGTGCTTCAAGTTTCCTTGCCTGCAGACAAGAGGAAAGGGAAATGAGTTGGTGACCAGACGGCAGATGAACAGCAGACAGTGAAAATTGTTGATAGTAACAATCAATGTCTACCTCAGACTTTTATCAGGAGGAAAAATACAGTGCTTGATCAAGCATTTTATCAGAGCAATAAGCTGCATTGCATGGGGCCGACCTTTTCAATGATCCAAATCACTCATATGGTGGGCCCATGGGGAACGCAAAAGAGCACAATAATTTTCTCCCACTGGATGATCCTAACCATACGAAGTACATCATCAAACCTGGACCATCAGTTGTTATCCGTTCTCACCAGATGGCTAGGATCACCATACAGGAGAAATATTAGTGCATAACCAATCATGTGATCTGTCCCAACAAAAAAAAAAAATAAATCCTCAGCTTACCAAAAGGCAGGCTCCATTGCAAGGTCAATGTTGGAATAAATAGAACGCACAAAATAGTATTCTGATACAAAATGCTAGTAATCACAGAGTTTGGTATGTCTCTTAATATTTTTTTAACATTCGCAAACATAAGAAGAATCTTTTTGTATGTCTTTTACCATTTTGCAATATCTTTTCAACCTTGCAGAGGTAACTGTTGGACTTACCGTTTCATTTTGAACTATGCTAGTGACCTAATATGAGCAAACTTTAGAAATAATCTAAAACTCTTAGGAAAAGGTTATTGAGAAGAAGACATCATCATCATCCCCATTTCCATCAGAATTGCCACCACAATCATCATCATGATAACCTTGTCCCAGCTAATTGAGGTCAGTTCTCATGGAGGCTCAGCAAAAGCACAACAATCAGTTGCCAACCTGACATCAACTTCTTTACCCAAGCTCGGAATAAGGGTGTCAATGGGTGGGGCCAGCCAATTAAACCTCCAGGACTGGACCATCACAGGCATGATTGAAATATCGATATGGACCGAGTCATATCACCAACACCGATAACTCATCCGAAGCGGGATGAGCCAACCAAAAAAATAAAAAATATGGAAAATTATAAAAACTAATAAAAATAGGAAAAAACAATTTTAATGCATTTATTAACAAAAAAAAAAAAGCTTTTAATGGATGGATCTGACTTAGTGTCGACTCACTCCGACTTAGTATCAACTCAAACCAACTAGGTTCTTCCTGTTTCGGAACAAATCGTCCCAACTCAGGAGGGATTGAGGCCAAGTCACCCAATTCTAACGTACGGATGATCCGACCCATTCCAACCGAAACCAATATGACTCGGGCAATATCGAGTTGTATCAGACAATATTTAAAACCATGATCGCAGGTTGGGCTTGGGCCTAATCTCCTACTCCAAGTTTCTAGGAATTGGCTATTCAGGGTCGGCCTATGAGAAGGCATCATAATCATATCATTGTCATCATCTAAGCCTTATTCCATCAATTGGAAGGCATCATAATCATGGCCTTGCCCAAAATTTATCATGGACGCTTGGCAAATTTTGGGCACCAAACTATCACACAGCATCAACCGCCCTCCTTTGCTCAGGCTAGCGATAAGGATGTCAAGTAGTCAGCAGGTTGGCCTAGCCATTTGAGTGTTTGGGCTTCACCCGTCATAAGTCGGGCTAGGCTTAGAGCCCCAGATCGACTGGATCAGATTGGGTCTAAAAGTTCAAGCCCAATTAGTTCTCGTGTTGGGCTCAGGTCAAGTTGAATGGTACATCAGTTTAGGTTGAGTTGGGCTGGGTCCTAGTGATGCACCTTAGGAGTGAGCCCCCTGTTCGTCTTGACAAAGACCTGCCAATATCTCTCTAGACAATTTTCTACACCACTGACAATGGTCTGAATTTCAGGATTCTTCTAACTAGATACTGCTCCTGAATTGAATCATGCTTCAGACTCTCACTCCTACTCCCGCTTCTTAGTAATTTATACTTGACAACATTTTGAAACAAGCGCTTCGCCACTCCTGCACCCAAATCTATTACCGCTTCGCTTCATGCTTCCTGCAACTATAGGTACTCCTAATTGGCCAATCAATAGGAAAGGAAAAGGCAGAAGTGAAGTGATCAAAATGCTGCCACTGATGAAAATGGCTGAACCTCAGCAAGCAAATGGATGCTTTGCATGGTAAAACATAACTGCATGCATTAGAAATCAGAAAATAGAAATTAAACCCAAGATCAGTATTGGATCATATTGCATTTCCCTTTGGGCTAGTTATAGCCATAGTTGTCGAAACTGGCCGCTATGCTCAAGCACTCAGGAATCAGGATTCTATTTTGAGACAGGGTAGAGAATTTGGTGCCTTGCTTCGACTCACCTACTAGTGATGCAACCAAATGGCCACACAAGCCGATTGATCAAGATATAAAGAATCCAACCATTCAAATTGTCTTGATTGATGATCTGGACCAGATCTGCTGTCTGATGATCAATCTGATGAGATCAAGGGTCAGATTGCATTGGGAAACCCCGTGAAACACTTGTGTTGCAAGGTGATTGAGAGATTTGAGAGGAAACTTTCCAGATGGAAGAGTCATTATCTGTCATAGTCGGCCGCATCATGCTTATCAAAGCAGCGTTGTCTAACCCCCCTCTACTTTATGTCATTATTTAAATGTCCGAAGTCTGTCTTGGACATGTTGGAAAAGCCAAGACATGAGTTCTTAAGAAGAGGGCTTGGTGAAGTCCACAAGTTTCACCTTCTCAAAAGGGAAGAGGTTTGCAAACCGATTTCTAAAGGTGAAGCAGCGATAAGGGTGTTCGAATCAATGAATGAGGCTTTGCTACGGAAGTCACATTGGAGATTTTGCACTGAAGAGAGCAGGTTATGGAGAAAGGTCATTGCGACATGGAGTACACGTGTTTGGATAGGAGACAAAGAAATCATCACTTTATCAAGCTTCGGGTATTTGAAAGGCCATTGTATCTATCGGTAAGACGTTCAAGCAAGGGTGGGCTTTCTCTCTTGGTGACGAAACTCGTGTTCATTTTTGGGGGGATCCTTGATATGGGACAAGCGCTTGGAGGTCAAATTCCTCTCTTTGGCAAGATTAGCCCCATCTAAAAACATGCTTGTAGCCAATTATTCCCTCCTTGTAGGCATCAATTTACAGTGTCCTCCTTGTCAAAGGGATCTATCCGACGAGAAGGCATCTGATTTTGCCAAATTATTAGAGCGTCAACAGAATATCCATCCTTCTTCAGATTCCAAGGACTCTCCAATTTGGATCGCTTCTCCATCAGGAAAGTTCACAATAAAATCTTTTTACCAAGTGATCCGAAAATCATCAACTTCCCCAAGTCAAGAATTCTTTTATGGGTTTTGGTTCTATGAAGCTCCAACCAGAGTGGTGGCATTTGCATGGCTGGTAGGGAGGAAGAGTGTCATAACCATAGTCACAAGGCATGTGTTAGTCGCGGTTCTAGCAATATTTGAAATCTATTAGGTTATGCCCTCCTTTGGGCATGGCATGGAAGGATCCAAGCTAAGGAAGAATCGGTTATTTGGCATATGATGTTGCTAGCAGCTCTATGGAACATACGGGGGGAAAGGAATACGAGGTGCTTTCTAGACAAACAAGGTCAGTTGGGAAGAGGTAGTTTGGAAGTCCAGATGGGATGTTCTAAAATGGGCATCTGGGGTAAAGAATGCAAAAGATTGTAAAAGTTTATCTTTGCTCAGGTTGTAATGTTTTGGTTTGTATTCTTTCTTGCTTCTACTCTGTCTTAGTGATTTATCAATAAAAATTAATTATCCCTAAAAAAAGGATTACATTGTGGTTTGAGAGGATCAACCAGATGGACATTATATTTCTATGATTTATTTGTTTTAGTTAGTTATTAGGCTTTGATTGATTATTTAATAATTCCCCTTTTATACTTTCGTCACTTTCTTGATGGGCTATTTTGGGCCAAATGATGTTCAAATGACATGAAATCGGTCTGTTTGACAGCCCAATTGAGCTAGCTTTCAAATAAACCCAAGATCATGCAATTCTGAGGCCATTTGAGTCAGTTATGGCCTATATTTACATACTGCCCAATTGGTAGTGACAAGATTCAGAGGTAGTTTAGTCATTTTTTCTATTATTAGGGCTTCTCAATTTGGTTTTAAGACTATATAAGACTATGCTATGGAGATATAGTGCATTATTATGATGCTATGAAATAAAATTTATTGGTTTTGTTGTTTATTTGCTTTGAAGAAGATCTAAAGAGAGGGCATCATGACCTCTAGCATTTGGCTAGACGATTGTTAGGGTTCTACCCTACAATCTTGTTTTATCTATCCTTGATCCTTTGTACCTCCTTTGGGGTTTGCATCATTTGATATCATAGCAGGGCAGGTTCCTTCTTTCATAAACTAAAATAAGGTAATTTCTCGTCTCAATCCTTCCTTTTCATTTTTCCCCTTTTCCTCAATCTTTCCACTTCCTTTTCTTTCTTTCCCTCAAACCTTACCAAAACCAATCAAACCCAAACACTGGCCCTACCATAGAAAACCTAACCCACCATAGTCTGAACTCCTCAAATCCCTTTCCCCTTTTCCTACCTCAAAACCCATCTTGAAACCCCAAAACCTTTAGATCTAGAATCCAAACCTAATGTTCGTTCCATGTTCTTTCTTAGAGATGTCGTGGACAGGAAGACATTCATACAGGTCATACGATCTATATTCTTCGCCATATCCTTATTAGGTTTATTTTCACCATCACGATCATCATCCCTACCACCCAATGTTTCACCTATCTTCATATGTGTCTTCTAGAGATTTCTTTCAATGCCCATCCAAATGTTATGAACAAGGGCAGCATTACCATCACCCGAGAACATCAACATAAGCCAAGAATGTTCAACACAAGAGGAAATTTTGAGGGAATTAAGAAGGAGATCAGAGCATTCAAGGAAAATAGCGCAAATTCAAGGAACTCAAGGAAGCAGTGAAAGTTTACTCCAAGCCCTTGATTGAACACGAAAAATGATATGGACTTCAATCCACTCTCTAACATCTCCAACAAAGGCATGTTTGAAGCAAATGTTGAGCCCTAATAGGAATCCATTGTTGACTTGCTCGATGGACCAACATCATAACCAAAGGAAGCACACCTATTGATGGATCACCAGCCTGACCAAAGGAAGCACACTTTTAGTGGATCAACGGCTTGACCAAAGGAAGCGACAATGAAATCGGATGATCAACCATCGAATGACACAGTAGAAGAGATTAAAGGATTAACAAATATGGATAATTTGATGGTTGAAGAGGTTGTTAGTGTAACTATCGTAGGAGCAAACTCTATAGAGGTTGACACAATGGCACCATCTCAAGGTCAATCAAGGGCCACAGATCAAATGTCAACAATGACAAAGGCACCACGATTGATATTCCAAAAATTCAAATCTACGAATACACTTTTGCGAAAGAAGTGGAAGTCAACGCCTTGAACATTGAAGACTACGAAGAAGGCAAGAAAGGCTGGTGTTACATAAAACACCATCATAAGAGTGACGTGCCAATTCAACGTGTAGGGCATCATCATCAATTGTTGCCGAAGCCGAGGAGGACATAATATAAAGGCGAATAATCACCACAACAACTATCGGTTTAACTCGAGGATGAGTTCTCTTAGAAGCCTGGTGGAATTGATGTAACCAAATGGCCACGCAAGCCGCTTGATCAAGATCTAAAGAATCCAACCATTTAAATTGTCTTTATTAATGATCTTAACCAGATCCATGATCTGATGATCGATTTGATGATCAACGGTCAAATTACATCGTGGGTTGAGATGATCAACCTGGTGGTCATTACATTTCTAGGATTTACTTATTTAGTTAGTTATTAGGGTTTCATTGAGTATTTAATAATTTTTCCTTTTGTATTTTCGTCACTTTTTAGTGGGCCACTTTTGGAGCACGAAACGGTGTCTAAATAACATGAAATTGATCCCATTTGACAGCCCATTGAGTTGACTTTCCAATGAGCACAAGATCATGCAATTCCAAGGCCGTTTGAGTGAGTTATATCCCATTTACATGAGGCCCATATGGTAATGACAAGATTCAAGGGTAGTTTGGTTATTTTTTGTTATTAGGAATTCTATATTTGGTTTAAGCCTATATAAGGCTGTCATGTAGGTGTAATGCATTTTTATGATGCTGTGAAATAAAATTTCTTTATTTGGAGTTTATTTGCTTTGGAAGAAGATTTTGAGAGGGGATTAGCATGATCTCTAACATTGGGCTAGAGGATTGTTACAATTCTTCTATACAATCTTGTTTTATCCATCTTTGATCCTTTGCACCCCTTTGTTTCTTGGTTTTAGTGTTTATTTGCTTTGGAAGAAGATTTTGGGAGGGGGTTATCATCATCTCTAACAATGGGCTAGAGGATTGTTAGGGTTCTTCTCTACAATCTTGTTTCATCTATCTTTGATCTTTTGCACCCCTTTGGGGTTTGCATGAAGTAGGCACCGACCTAAGGAATTGCATTTAACCCGATGGATTCACGTAAGTTTCCCACCATATGTGGTGAGCCAATTGCATTTCACCCAATGGTTTTTCAAGTTCTCCATCCTACGTGGTGGACCACACCTAGATGTTGAGTCTAGCCTATTTCTTGTTCTGGGTAATTTTCATGGTGGGCCCCACTGTTTGCATTGCACGAACTTCCTAGACTAGTGGCATGTTGGCCGGAAAGATGTGGTTGCATGACAAGTTAGCATACTTCTGGCTGCATGTGATCAATTCCCATTATTGTGATCGCCATGTCTACTTTATAAGAGTAAATGCAATTCAAGTAGATAGTGCATCAAAATGCACCATAAAGCATCCAATGTGCTCTCTCAATTTGGCATAGATCCAAATGGCCCCCAAAAACAACATAATGGCCAAGACATTGATAATTTCATCACCACCATATGAATTGAAGCAATGATAGCAATGATCACCAACTCTTCTATCTTCTGATGAGATTTCACATTTAAACTATTCCTCCTAAGGATGCTTGAGAACTAAGTGCACATAGAGGAAACATGCAAACATCAAAAACTACGCTCAGCCCAACATAATGTACATGTGAGCCAAGCTTCTGGTCCATCCAAACCACTTACATGGTGGGCAAGTTATAAATGGGAAGCCAAAGAAACTATCCCATATTGGATTATCCTAATTGTCAGATGAGTATAGAGTCCCATTGGCGGTCAATGTCGATTTTCAAGCCACAAATAGCATGTTTAAGATCATCCGATAAGATAGATTGGAGCATGTCCATCCCATGACAAGGCACCAAACAAATAGTTTGAATTATAGAAACATGAAGCCCAATTTCCAGAAATCAAAAACATCCATCATGCACAGTGTTGTCAAATGCAATTGCATAACGGTTATGCCATCGCATATACCATTTTGGACTTGTGGACTGCATATACCATGGTGGCACATGCGGTCATTGTGCAATTGGAGCTTATGCAGTCGCACAAAGAAGATGCAACCACATAAGCCATAGTTATCCGGTCATGCCATCGCATACATAGTATGCGACGTCATAACCCCTCATTTTCACATCTCGCATACATAGTACGCAACGGCATAACCCCTCATTTTCACATCTCTCTCTCTCTCTCTCTCTCTCTCTCTCTCTCTCTCTCTCTCTCTCTCTCTCTCTCTCTCTCTCTCTCTCGTACTCTATTACTCTCATTCTCCCTTAAAATGACATCGATAAAATTTATACATTGTTTTTTCACATTTGAGAGTATATGCATTCATTTGAGTAGTTATTAATTGCCTTCATATAGTCTAATAGTCTAATAAACGATTTTTTTTTTAAATCCCTTCACTTGTTTTTACCTAATTTTTTATTGTTTTCCAATTTTTCCTTCAATTCCCCTTCTTTTCAAATATATATATATATATATATATATATATATATATATATATATATATATATATTGTTTGGGGCATTGTACCATCACATAAGCACCCCTTGGGTCACACCGGATCGCTTATGCCATTTGATAACATTGATAAAGCGGGACGGTTACAGATGAGAAATTCTAATGCAATCGCCCCACATCCCACACGTGCACGCTCCCAAGGTGTTCCAAACCAGTAACGGTGGCCGTAACGGCCACCACCATTACCGTTATGATCACTGTTGTCATGTGCGGTCGCATATGCGCATATTCCTGGCCCGATCACATATGCAGCAGTAGCATATGCGATCCCTGCACATATGCGATCGCATATGCCATATGTGCCAACATATGCGATCGCATACTGGCCAACGGTCAGATTTCTAACCTTTTTTTTTTTTTTAATCCGGATTTTTACTCTATATATATGCATTCTAAGCATTCCTACTGACAAAAAAAGCTCAAACTCTCTCTATTCTCTATTTCTCTTACTACATCCTCTCTTACTAAGCACTTAACATTTTACAATCTACATTCTACATTCCATCCATATTCTATTTCCATATTTCTTTTCTTTTCTTTCAACTTTCAAGAATCAAGAGGGTACAACAAGAATCAAGAATCAAGATTCAAGAATCCAACTCCAAGATACATGATACATCATTCATACCATCCATATTCAAGAATCAAGATCAAGAGTCAAGAGAATCAAGATCAAGAGTCAAGAGACTCAAGACAAGAGTCAAGAGACTCCTCACTCCTCTAGTCCTCTCCAATCTCCATCCACTAAGTTTTCTAAGTTCTAACTTCTAAGTTCTAAGTTTCTAATTCTAAGTTTCTAACAACTTTTTTCTATCATTTTTTTTTTTAATATTTTGTTTGTTAATTGATTTGTTACTTTGTTAATTGTTAGTTGTTACAACTTACAACTTACAAGTTTGAAGTTACAACTTACAAGTTTGAAGTTACAACTTACAACTTACAAGTGACAAGTTACAACTTACATTACAAGACTACAAGTTACATCTTACAAGTTACAAGTTACAACTTACAAGTACAAGTTACAACTTACAACAAGTTACAACAAGATTTCAAGATTACAAGTACAAGACTACAAGTTACAACAAGATTTGAAGTTGGGAACCTCTTTTAGATTTGTTAGTTGTTAGTTGTCAGTTGTTACATTTGTAATTTTACTTTTATTTGTGTGTAAATCTCTCTCTCTCTCTCTCTCTCTCTCTCTCTCTCCTTCTCTTTCTACAAGTGTAAGAGTGTAAACTCAACTCTCTCTTTTTCTCATTTTCTTTTCCCTCTTCTTCTCCCTTCTACAAGCGTAAGTGTGTGTAACTCAACTCTCTCTCTCCCTCTTCTTCTCCCTTTCTAGTTTCTACAAGTGTAAGTGTGTGTGTGTGTATGTGTAACTCTCTCTCTCTCTCTCTCTCTCTCTCTCTCTCTCTCTCTCTCTCTCTCTCTCTCTCTCTCTCTCTACAAGTGTAAGTGTGTAACTCGACTCTCTCTCTTTTTCTCAATTTCTTTTCCCTCTTCTTCTCCTTTCTACAAGTGTAAGTGTGTAACTCAACTCTCTCTCAGTCTCACCCTCTTCTTCTCTCCCTTCTAGTTTCTACAAGTGTAAGTGTGTAAATGTGTGTGTAAGTGTAAGTGTGTAACTCTCTCTCTCTCTCTCTCTCTCTCTCTCTCTCTCTCTCTCTCTCTCTCTCTCCTCTCTCTTTAAGTCCCATCTCTTTAGGCTCTTTACTCTTTACTCTTACTTGCTCTCTTAGATTAGATCTACTTCTTTCTTACTTCTTAGTTCTTCTTCTTACTTCTTAGTCTTATACTTTACTTTTCTTTTTATTTGTAGTTTACTTTCTAGTTTCTAGTTAGCAGCTAGCTAGTTACTTTTTAGTGCTAATAATACACACACCATTATCCACCATCATAATGTCTTCTTCCCAATCTTCATCTTTGAAGCCCAAGTCCAATGACCCGGGTTGGAAGTATGGGCACTATTGTAGTGCTACCAAAAAGACTCACATAGTATGTGAGTTATGTGGGTTTGCGAGTTCCGGTGGCATTGCAAGGCACAAGCAACACCTTGCACATTTACCGGGGTCGAATGCAAAAGCATGCGACAAAATTACTCAAGAAATCCGAAGGGAGATCGTGGAGTATATCGAAAAACAATTAAGAAAGAAATGCGATAGTGCCCTACGTCAGGAGTAATATATGGAACAAGATGCATATGAAGATATAAATGTAATTAATGTAGATGAAGCTAGTCCCACTCCCCCTACTTCAACAGGCCGGTCTAGACCACAAGTACAACCATTGAAAAGAGCCCGAGGGCATGGGCCCATAGATAGATGGTGTAGACCACACCTCGAGGATGTGGTCGACCAAAGGGGTATAGGGAAAGGGCCGGCTCAAACAACTTTAGAGAACCGGTATAAACAAAAAGATAGGAAAACCACAATTCAATATATTGCTAAGTGGTTTTACCAAACCGGTGTTGCTTTCAATGCCGTTAAATCGAAAAGCTTCGAGGTAATGATTGAGGCTATAGGTTAATTTGGACCTGGGCTTAAACCTCCTTCATATCATGAAATGAGGAAGACATGCCTAAAAACTGAAGTTGAATATACACAATCCTTCATAGCTGAATATAGGGAATCATGGAAAATATATGGTTGTTCACTAATGGCCAATGGATGGACCGATAGATCCGATCGGTTTCTCATTAACTTTTTGGTAAATTGTCCAGTTGGGACAATGTTCTTGAAGTCGATGGATGCGTTGGACCATTCACACACAGGAGAATATTTGTTTAACTTACTAGATAGTGTAGTTAAAGAAATAGGTAAGGACTACGTTGTACAAGTAATTATAAATAACGCAGCCTCGTATGTAATGGTCGGTCATCTTCTTATGGAGAAGAGGCGACGTTTATTTTGGACCCCCTGTGCGGCCCATTGTATCGATCTTATGTTAGAAGATATAGGTAGATTATTTATAAACGTGATTGCAATGGCTAAAAGAATCACGGTCTTTATATACAAACACGCCCTTCTTCTCAGTCGAATAAGAAAACACATTGGAGGTAACTTGCTACGTCCAGCAGTCACCCGTTTCGTTACAGCCTTTTTAACACTATAAAGGCTACATGCAAAGAAATCAGAACTTGGAAGCTTTGTAGTGTCGGCCGATTTTACAAGTAGGCCTTGGTCAAAGAAGGCTGACGGGAAACGGGTTCAACAAACAATTCTTTCTCAAAGTTTTTGGACTCAGGTGGTAAAGGCACTAAAATTATCCGAGCCCTTAGTCTCTATGTTGCGATTGGTGGACGGGTATGAGAAGCCTGCAATGGGCTACATATATGATGCGATGGAGAGGGCGAAAAATAAGATCATAGACCATTTTAACTATGAAGACCGTGATTATAAGCCAATTTTAAATATTATAGATAGAAGATGGGGCAACCAAATGTCATCCCCATTGTATTCGGCTGCTTACATCCTTAACCCAGCCTATTTATTCGCTTCTGCTAATCCAGCAGAAGCACTAACTATGCATATGGTTGGATTTATTGATGTCTTGGAAAGAATGATTCTAGATAGAGGAGAACAGGACAAGATCTCAACTTTGCTGGACTTCTACACAAAAAGTGAAGGGATATTCTCAAGGGATATCGTAATAAGACATCGGACAATGAAATTACCCAGTAAGTACTTCTATGAATGAATGTTAGTGTACACTGTCAACTGTGTACTGAACTCTTATAAGTGACAAGTTACAAAAAGTTTTTCTACAAAGTGTCTCTAAGAGATCTAACCTATACTTAAATTGTTTTTCTCAGCTGACTGGTGGGCTGCCTATGGAGTAGACCCGAACAGGAAGGATCCAGCTCTAAAGAAGCTGGCTATGAAGATTCTTGGACTCACGTGTTCTGCCAGTGGTTGCGAGCGCAATTGGAGCACGTTCAAGTCGGTAAGTAAAAGTTTAGACTGTTTAGTAATTGTTTTGTTTTTTTGTAAACTTTAATTTTTTAGTGTTAATTACCTAAATAGCTAATGCCAAATGCGCTTTCTTTCTTGCAGATTCATACCAAGAAAAGGAATCGCCTTGAGCAAAAAAAGCTCAACGACTTGATTTTCGTTCAATACAATCAAAAATTGCGAGAACAATTCCAAAGTAGGAAAGAAAAGCTCGGCTTCTTTGACCCTATCTGCTTAGATGAGTTGGATGCAGATAACGAGTGGCTCGTAGAGACGGAGGACCCGGTATTTGCTGGAGAGGATCTGACATGGGCACAAGTTGAAGATGCCGCATATGGATCGACACCTGGTGAAGGTAGTAGTACCACTCGAAGGCAAAGGACGGGGGGAAGCCGGGGGGCGAGTAGTAGCCGTCAACCCGTTGATGAGATTGAGGAGATTGAAGAAGGAGAAGGTGATAATGATGATCAAATTGAAGACCATCCACCATTGGATGTTGATGAAGTATTAGTACGTACAGATGACGAAGAAACGGAAGAAGAAGAAGTGTATGTAGAAGAAGGAGATGACTCGAATGATGATGATGATGGTGGTGGTGGTGGACCTGGTGGTGATGTGCCACATTGGATGTTAGATCAATGTATATCATAATTATTGATTAGATAAATCATAAATAATAAATACATTTCTTAATTTTGTTTAATGGTTGTCTCATAAGTCTAAGTGTGTTGATGTTGTCGATTGTTTGTTGATAACTTGATATTGAATCATTAATAACTTGATAATTGATATATTATGTATTGTATCATCTATCATGTACATGTAGTGTTGAATGTTGAATATGGATATTTGATATTTCATAAATCATATTTCATATTTCATATTTGTTAATTGTTATTGTTAAATGTAACTACTAACTAAAATGTTAATTGTTAATGTTAAGACTTAAGATCATTTAAGAAGTTAACTATATTGTAATTTGTAAATTACTAAATTGTAAATGAATGATGTATCTATCATGTATGGTTTTATTTTTTTTACTTAAATTAAATGTATTTCATGTCCCAAAGACATAATAATTTATTTTGATTTTTCTGATTTTTTTTGAATTTTTTCTGATTTTTTTTTAAATTTTTTGAAAAAATGCGAAAAATAAAATAAAATATGCGACCGCATATGCGATTGTGCGATCGCATATGCGCACACGCATATGCAATCGCATATGCGATTTGACAACATTGGTTATGATACAGGTTGTATCGGCCATTACGGCAATTTTTATTTTAAAAAAAAAAAAAAAAAGTCGTTATTACTGGTCAGTCATTACTGGACCGCTTTTCAGTAAAGGCATTACGGTTGTTTCGACCCCGTAACGCGTAACGGTTATAACCATTACTATTACATAACGGGCATTACAGCCATTGCGTAACCAATTTTGAATACCTTGCACGCTCCGCACATGCGTACAAGAAAAGGACTACTTTCCCTTTTCAACCAATCAATATTTCCCTTTTCTTTCAAATCGCTATATTAGGAAATTTCCTTTTTTTTTCTTTCATATCTTTATATTAGGCAAGGAGCGATTTTATATTTTTTTTTTCTTAATTACAATCTTTTCTTATTTAGGTAGTTTCCTATTTTCTCATATATTGCCTAGCTAGGAATTCTATCTTTAGATTCTGTAACTTTTATGACAGATTGTAAAGATTAATTATAAGGCCTACAGCCTATGGAATAAGACAAGTTGGATGATATTCTCTTATTTTCTCTATGATAGCTATCGAAGGGGAGGGAATTGATCTCTAATTCAAGACTAGAGGACTGTTGAGCTTGCTCACAATCTCGTATTTATGATATCTAGCATTCGGCTAAAGGATTGTCGGGCCTTCTCTTGCAATCTCTTTCTTTTCTTATTGATCTATTTGCTTCCTTTTCAGAGAGAGAGAGAGAGAGAGAGAGAGAGAGAGAGCCTTCTCTCATGCTTTACGAAAGCCTATTGTCTTATGTGCCACACTAGAAAATGAACGATTTACAATCCTGAGATGATTACGCAACCTCAAGATGAGACTGTCACAACCTTACAACAAGTGTTCAATTTGATCACAAAACGGGTGGATGATCTAGAGGCTCATTCCATAGCTAGGATGAATACTTTGGAAGGACGTATTATTGTTCTCGAAAACGCAAATAAGGGAATCAATCCATATCACAAAACCTCTATGGACAACCTTGATGGAGAATTGGAGCCCGGAAATGTTGACTCAAGGCATCCTGGTCGGAATGGTGATCTCCAAGAAGAAGAATATGAGCCTGGCTACAGGACCCAGCAACATTGTTATGCACAACCGAGAGCTAGAGGGATGAACAACCTCCGACGGGATCATCCAATTTATCCTAAAGGAGAAAGAAATATTCACACTTTGGATCCCGCCAAGCATGTCAAGATTAATATTCTAGATTACGATGGTAATTTGGATCCCAAAGTGTTCAATGAGTGGCTAAAGTCAATGGAGCAATATTTTCGTTGGTATGAAATGGAAGAAGCTGTCAAGTTACATTTTGCTGCCCTAAAACTTAAAGGTGTGTCTCAAGATTGGTGGTACGTCATAGAAGAAGATCTGCAATGGTGCAGCCTTCCTCCCATAAGCAATTGGGAGGAAATGAAGGCAAGATTGAAGCGAAGATTTCTTCCGCTAGATTATGAGACGACTTCTTTTCAAGAGCTCCTCACGCTTCGGCAAGACAATCTGACTGTGGAAAAGTACACTCAGCATTATTATGACATGGTCATTCGGTGTCACCTAATAGAATCTAGAGGACAACAAGTGGCGTGTTATTGTAATGAGCTACAGTTCAAGATTCAAAGAGAGCTAGTAACTACTCAGCTCAACAACGTAGACGAGGCATATTAAATGGCCCAAAAAGTGCAAGAGAGGAAGTTGGTAATTAGGTGCAGTAGCCCTCATGGCGGGGACTATGCATCCATCAGCCCCACTACTAATGGCTCCACTTCGCGCCCACAACCATTCGTACCCTGCACTAACTTGCCTCGGGATTACAAAATTGGTTAGAACTCTGCCTCCAATCCTCTTCCCCAAAACGATCATACAAAGGGAGAGTATGTTGCAGCAACGTAAGGAAGGTCGACTAACACTTGCTTTAAGTGTGATGGTTGTGGACATTACGCGACAAAGTGTCCCTCTCACAATCTCCAATTTTGCGAGGTAAAAAACTTCATGACGAGCAAAAACTTGAGGAAGGCCTAGATGGCCTAAACAAAAACAAGTATCATTGGTGATCAAAAGGATTCTAACAGCACCAAAAGAGGAGGCCCAAGAAGACTGGTTGCGAACCAATATTTTCCATACACGAGTATCATATGGTGGAAAGGTTATCAAGGTCATTATTGACGGAGGCAACAACATAAACGTGGCCTCACAAAGCATGATGGACAAGTTGAAACTGAAACCTCAAACACATCCCAAGCCATACAAGATTGTGTGGGTGAATGACACGTTCACCATTGTGACTAAGAGGTGCTTAATAAACTTCTCTCTAGGTCGTTACGAAGAATCACTTTAGTGTGACATCATTCCAATGAATGTCACACATATATTACTGGGGCACCCGTGCATAAACGACAGGGACATATCTCATAAGGGTCGCAAGAACACATACAGATTTATGTACAAAGGAATGCCCATTACTCTTAGCCCTATGAAGGATGACAAATTTGAAAAGGCAAAGCCAGCTTCCACGGTGTTGAGTATGGCCCGATTCGTGGAGGAGAGTCACGAATGAGGGATCATGTATGCTCTGGTAAGATGCAAGATCAATCCAGTTGGTAATGTTGTTGTTCAACCACCTAAGATTAAGGACGTTCTATCCCAAATTCAGGATTTGGTCCCTGGTGAACTACAAGGTGAGCTTCCACCCATGAGCGACATTCAGCATGCAATTGATTTGGTATCTGGAATGCCATTACCACATCTTCCAGCATATCCAATTAACCCGACAGAGCATGCAGAGCTTCGTCAACAAGTGGAGGAATTGTTAATAAGGGGTTTCATTAGTGATAGCTTCAGCCCATGTGTCGTGCCAGCATTGTTGACACCGAAGAAAGATGGCAGCTGGCAAATGTGTGTTGACAGTCGCGCCGTCAACAAGATAATGGTAGAGTATCGCTTTCCCATTCCACGCCTAGATGAAATGATGGACATGTTGGCGAATGCTAAAATCTTTCAAAGATTGATTTGCAAAGCGGGTACCACCAGATAAGAATTCGTCCTCAAGATGAATGGAAAAATGCTTTCAAGACAAATAATGAATTGTATGAATGACTAGTTATGCATTTCGGCTTGATGAATGCCTAGCACGTTCATGCAGGTGATGACGCAAATTCGATGGCCATTCATTAGTAAGTTTGTCGTCATGTACTTCGATGATATCTTCATCTATAGTTGTTCACAAGAAAATCATTTGGATCATTTTCGCCAAGTGATGAGAGTATTACGCCACGAGAAACTCTACATCAATTTGAAGAAGTGTACCTTCATGAGTTCAAGCATGGTTTTTTTGGGGTTTAACATTTCAGCAGAAGGCGTGAAGGCTATTTCAAAAAAGATAAGGGTCATTGTTGAATGGACTACTCCGATAAATATTCATGAGGTTCGCAGTTGTCACAGGCTTGTGACATTTTATCGAAGGTTTATTAGGAACTTTAGTTCCATCATGGTGCCTATTACTGAATGCATCCATTTGAGTGGACTAAAGTAGCAATAAAAGCATTTCAAGAAATCAAGCAGAAAATGACAGAAACTCCAGTTCTTAGACTTCCTAATTTCGAAAAAGTGCTCAAAGTTGTCTGTGATGCATCCCATATAGACATAGGTGTTCTTAGCCAGAAAGGACATCCGGTGGCCTTTTTTAGTTAGAAACTCAATAAGGCACGAAAGAAGTATTCTACATACAATGTGAAGTTTTACACTATTGTACAAGCTCTGAAGCATTGTTGTCATTACCTCATTCATCGGGAGTTTGTGCTCTTTTCTGATGACGAGGCATTGCGTTACTTAAAATTCTCAGGAAAAGTTGAGAGTTAGTCATGCTAAGTGGAGCGCTTATCTTCAAGAGTTCACATTCAACCTAAAACATCACGCTAGCATTAAAAATAAGCTTGCAGACACCCTCGGCCGAAAATCACACCCATTGTCTACCTTATTAGTTTCCATTTTTAGGTTTGAAGAACTTAAATAGGACTATGCCGCAAATGATGATTTTGGGAAGGTATTTTCAACACTCATTTCCGGCACAGGCACCGAGTACCCAAGATATAGCTAGCATGATGGGTACTTATTCTTCGATATGAGGTTGTGCCTTTCTAAGAGTTCCTTCGAAGGCTTGTTATACAAGAGCTTCATTCGGGCGGCCTACGTGGTCACTTTGGTATTGATAAAACAACAACCTTGGTCGAGGACCGTTTCTACTAGCTAGATTTGAAGAAAGATGTCGAGACGTTGTTCGTCAATGTCAAGCATGCCAGCTGGGTAAAGGTAGCAAGCAAAATATTGGTCTTTATACGCCATTACATGTGCTAGATGCTCCGTGAGAAGACATCAATATGGATTTTGTCTTGGAATTGCCTAAGACTCGACATGACTATGACTTTATTTATGTTGTGGTTGACAAGCTTTTGAAGATGGCTCATTTTATCCCTTGTAAGAAGACATCAGACACCATGCACATCACAAACGTTTTCTTTAAAGAGGTGGTTCATCTCCATGGTGTTCCCAAAACTATTGTATCTGATCTTGATGTCAAGTTTATGAGCTACTTCTGACGCACCTTGTGGTCTAAGATGGGAACTAAGTTAAAATTCGCAAACAAATGGGTAGACTGAAGTCGTCAACCGTAGTATTGGGAATCTACTTCAATGTCTAGTTGGTAATCATATTAGCTCATGGGACATCATGTTAACACAAGCTGAGTTTGCTTATAACAGTTCTATGAACCGCACTACAGGACTCTCTCCTTTCAAAATTGCAACAGGTATGTGATTGAAACAACCTATCGATTTAGTTCCACTTCCTAGTAATGAAAATTATGAGGGACATGCAGATGTTCAACAACATTTTGCACAATTCCAAGAAGGAGATAAGAGTCATGGTGCAACTTAAGCCTAAGCAGTTTCCAGCGAGCTCTTATATAAAGCTCCACTCCAAAAAGGCAAGTCCTTACCACATTTTAAAGATGGTGATAATGCATACATAATCGAGCTTCCTCCTGAAATGAAGATCAGCCCCATTTTTAATGGGAAGGACCTGACAGTTTATCCTGGATATCACGCAAACGAGAACGCGGAAGAACAAGCTATCCAAATACATGAGATACCACACCAACTTGAAGAAATCATTGATGATGTGTTGGATGATCAAATAGTTTCCACACGCCGAGGGTGTCAAAATTTTCTTGTCAAATGGAATGACCGACCAAGGTCCGACAACACATGGATTTTCAGCAGATGATTTCAAGTGCATCAACCCAAAACTCTATGAGGAGTACATTGCCATTAACTCAACGAAGCTGAATTTTTTCAAGCCAGGAGGAATTGATGCAATCGCCCGATATCTCACACGTGCACGCTCCACGCTCCGCACGTGTGTACAAGAAATGACCACTTTCCCTTTTTAGTTCATCACTACTTTCATTTTCTTTCAAATCTCTATATTTCTTTTTTTTTTTTTTTCATATCTTTATATTAGGCAATGAGTAATTTAGATTTTTTCTTAATTAGGCCATTTCCTATTTTCTCGTATATTGACTAGCTAGGAATTCTATCTTGAGATCCCGTAGCTTTTATGGCAGATTGTAAAGACTGATTATAAATAAGGCCTACGGCCTATGGAATAAGACAAGTTGGATGATATTCTCTTATTTTCTCTACAGTAACCGTTGAAGGAAAGGGGGGGAGGAGTGATCTCTAGTTCAAGACTAGAGGACTGTTGAGCTTGCTCACAATCTTGTATTTGTGATCTCTAACATTCGGGTGGAGGATTGTTGGGCCTTCTCCGGCAATCTCTTTCTTTTCTTATTGATCTATTTGCTTCTCTTTCGGGTGGAGGCATTAAATTCCCCCAAAAGAATCTCCCCCGTCAGATGAGCCCAATCATCAGGCAGAATTCCCAATTAGACATGGGCAATTTGCTCTAACTGTCAACTTAACTGCCAATTTAGAGGCCACAATCAGATGCCTAGGATCGCCCAAACGGGGACGTATCAGTCCACGCTCCATCCCACGGTGGGCCCACCAGATGAACGGCCTGTGTTACCGAGAAGATGGGCCCCACCGACACCTATGAGCCGGATAGGCATCTTATCTCAATCCACCGTCCATTCCAGCATAATTTCCGATTGGGAATTTACAAATTCATCCATGGATTTGAAAACGTTTGAAATCAAATCAGATGCCAATTTCAATCTATCTACAGAGATAAAAGAAGGAATTTAAAAAGAAGAAGAAGGAACCTGATTTCGTAAGGAGTCCCACGAGCCATGCGAATCCATGGACTCTAGCGGCTTCGTTTCTCAGATCTGAAGAGGCGGAGTAAATAGGAGTAGAGGTTTTCAGAAGGGCGGAAATCCGAGAATTTCTTGCGTGCTAATGAAGAATGGCTGGCACCGCATCCGCCTCTGGGATTTTGGTGGGGCCGCAAATGCTTTTTTTTTTTTTACTCTGGCAGAGTGTGATGGATGATACGCAGGCAGTTATATATCACTTCGAAATTCTATGCGTTGCATACGAGTATTTTAAATTAAGCCGCCGACATGAGCAAAAAATTTCTCTTTAATGCTCGCCTCCATATTAGATTGCTGGGCATTTATTAGACGGTTGAAAATGAATAATATCAGATTTTGTTTTATCTAAGAAAACAAGTGTCCGCTAATCAGAGGTTAGGATTGTTCAACCAATTTGATTTTTAGATCGTAACTAAGCGAGAGAGCGTTTCGCAATTTAATCGGTTTGATTCGAGTTAGTATGCTCCAATCTACGTTTTCGAAGTGCCGGCGTATCAACCGTTGTACTCAGCCAGAGTATCAAATAACTATAAACATGTGGTGCTGTTAGAATGCGCTCGGTGCGCGTAGTATGCGGGAATGGATTGGCTACTCCCCCTGCCACCAGCCAATCGCTAATGGTCGGTGCTCTGTGGGCCCTACCATGATGTATGTGTTTCATCCACGCCGTCCATATATTTTCCTAGTCCATTATATATTATGATACAAAAAATGAGATATATCCAAATCTCAAGTGAACCACATTACAGGAAACGTGTATTGAATGAAAGTCGACTATTAAAAACCTTTTGGGGGCCATGAAAGTTTTGGATCAAGATGATCTTTGTTTTTTCCCTTCATCTGGGTCTGTATGACCTAATCAAAATATTGGATTTGAAATAAACAGTACAGTGGGCCTTAGGAAGATTTTAATGGTGGATATCCAATCACTATTATTTTCCTGTGGTGTGGTCGAGATAAGACTTATATCCCTTTAATTTTTGGTATCAAAAACTAAATTTATCTGAAAGAATGGATGAACGGCATGGATGAAACACATACATCATGGTGGGGCCCACAGATCACCGACTACCAGCCCCGGGGCTGGTGGCAGGGGAGTAGCCAATCCGTTTCCGTAGTATGCATAGTTCCGTGAAGCCGATTGCGTCCGACCCCGGTCGGACCTACCAATGTCCGACCAGATTTGTGTGGGGCCCACCGTGATGTATATGTTTATCCACGCTGTCCATCCCTCTCAAAAATGAGGCAGATCCAACGCTTTAGAGACCACCCGAAATAGGAAGCTTGGGTTGCGTTAAATGCACAAAGATTAAATGCAAGAGTCACCTCTGGTATGGTCTACTAGAGCGTTGGATCTGCCTCATTTTTTGAAATATATATTAATATGATCTGATAAAACGGATGGACGGTGTGGATAAACAGATAAATCACGGTGGACCCAACACAGATCTGATCGGACGTTTGCAGATCCGACCGGGGTCGGACGCAATCCGCTTACATAGAGACAAATCTGGGCGAATGTCTCGGGAGATTTTAAGTTTTCGACTTTTTTCTCACTATAATATTGGGAAAATATAGGTGAAAATAAAATATTAAAGAATATCTTATAAATTAATAAATGACGATGATGGGATGATGATGATGAAATGATTTAAATTTTTTAATATGAGGGGGACTTGATTTATTTAAGCTTTTAGATATATATTTGATCAAAACCACGAGATATTAAAGCAGCTGATATTTTGAAAATATCTTAATATTCTCCGATATATTGTTTCTGAATTTTCCGCGTTAATATCAAGCGGTAGTATACGCATTTGAGCGATGGCGGCTTTTTGCGTGTTGAAGGATGGGGTCGTTTCCATGTCCGCATCCAATCGGATCCGTCCATCCATAGAGTTGTCAGTTGTGACTTTTTTCACATACGATCGAATGAGTGTCTCTATCAAATAAAGGCATTTTAAAATGGAGGGAATAATCCTTTGATGAATTAGACTACACAAGTGCTCTTTTTACGCATGAATGGCGTGTAAGGGAAGGTCTATACGCATGGCTTAGCAAAGCTCATTATATTACTAGATCAATTAATTGTCATCGGCACCAGCAATATTGCCCTATAGATGGTGTAGACCTTTAATAATGTTGGTGTAGATGGTGTGTGGTGTTGGCAAAGTATAAAAGTGTATTTGATTTAGAATCACTTATAGACAAATAAAGTTAAAATATATGACCGTTTAAAAAACATATAATCTATAAAAGGTTGAGAGATTGTAAGATTCTTCAATTCAAGGGACTAATGGTAGATTTTGAGTATGGACCTTAGTAAAAGAAAAGAAATGAGTTAAGCATACTTTTCTATCTACACTACATGCGGTCTTTATTTTACAAGATTTAAAGAGTTTTTAGGAATGTAATAAAATTTCAACAATGTTCCATCTAGTCGTGTTTCATAGAGTTTAACATTTTGGACAAGTAAAAAGAAGATGAACTATAGCCTTCCTTCACAGGGTTTAAGACTTCTAGTAAGTAAAATAAAATAGAAAAATATTCTCAGCCTTACATCACAGGGCTTAAAACCCCAGGTAGGCAAAATAAAATAAAATAAAAAACAATTCTTAACCTTACTTTCCAGGATTTAAGACCCCTGGTCAGCAAAAATAAAGTAAGAAATGATGAAGATCGAAGAGAGTATTGTAGAAAATAAAAGGAAATTGGAGTATATGTTGTTGATGTACTTAGGGATGTGTGGAATATTGGAACGGTATATCAAGTTAAGATGTAAGAAGGAAAAGAAAAAACCGATCTCTTTCTATATAAGGGATTGTTGGATGTCAACTTTATTTTTGTCTTTAGTGTCTCTTTTTTTTTTTTAATTGAGAATTATCTCGTAAGTCCAGCAAAGTTTTGGCGCAGTCAGAAATCTTTAAACAAGGACAACACATGTATCCCACACACTAAAACCCTACAAAAATCCTCTCTCGTATGCTCCATCCACCTCACAACTAGCTCCAAATTGCCCCTATAACTTGCTATGTGCGGTTTATATAAACCAAGATGTGACCTTTAAAGGGCCACTGGTAAAATATAAGCTTCTTTATCGTTATTTCAGTTCTAGTGGTTAGGTAAAAAGAGCCTATAACAAAAAAATTAACTCTGTTGGACAGGACACCCTTGAAAGAGCCGTTTATCATTTTTTGTCTCTTTTTTTTTTTTCATGTCAGCTACATAGCATGAGGGTTTGCAGGGTTTTAGGAGTCAAAATGAGTGGCCTTGATTTTTTATTTTTTCAATGTACTTAGTGTTGGCTGATCGGGCTCAATGCTTGTCTCCGGGAGGTACCAGGGATTCTTTCTACTTACCCTCTTAGATCTTCAATGTCTTTAGGGGTGGCCAAATGCAGTTTGAATAGGGTTGTGCATGGTGAAATTTCTGAGTGTCCTAGACAATGAGTTAATGTATAATCGAGTTACGGGCTTGCTAATCTGACCCATTAATCATTTTCAGGTCATGCCTATGACCTTTTTATACGATCCATCTGGATTTTTAAGACTTTTTTGGATCAACAGAAGACTATTTTATCAAAGTGATGCTCATTTCGAGTCGTTCTGGGCAATTTGGTTAAAATCAAATTGGCTTGACCTCTGATATATCGATTTGGTCCGTTAGTTATCCTCAAGACTTGTCAGAAATGCACTTAACTTGATTGGTATATTCTTTCGATGACTCTAGAGTCACTTAGAAATGTTTTTATCGAAGGCTAGCTAAAAGTCAAAGAGTAGTTTACTCTCATTTTGGGTGAGGTGTTTAACGGTACTTTAAATTTTGGGGGGGGCGGATTTTATCAAAAACTATATAACTAATTTGTAAATTACATTCTTGTGCCTTTTCCAATTTTTCAAAACTCTCCTCATTAATTGATATACTTATTATTCCACTACCCTTTCATCATAGCCATAGTAAGAGCAAATGGTGGGTGGCTAGGGTGGGCTCAACCGTGGTGTTTATGTAAAATATACCTCGACTACTTGGTACATCGACCCATATTAGGTCAAGAGCCCAAAAATCAACTCCACTCGTGATTAAGGTGGACCAAATGATTGGAAACAACATATGAGGCAACGCTCACCCTTCGAACTGCTTCCAACAGTGTGGCCCATGTAAATCACTAATGGGTATGATTTTTATGATACAAGCCTAAATGTTTGTATTGAATCTAATGATCGGAGTGAATTTTAATTGTCATGGCGAACCTTATAAAAAATTAAAGGCGGGCATCTCTCTCTCAAATGTTCCCTTTGGTGTAGCTTATTAAAATCACAGGTTATTTGATCTCTTCTTTGGGCCTAATATTACACTAAACACACCACCCAAATCGTTAATTAGGAACGGCTATCCCTTTGGTTTAGAGAGGGCTTAAAGCCGTTCCTAATTAGGAACGTTTACTACATAAACCCATTACATCCTACCCCTGCCCTCTATAGGGCCCGCCGTGATGTCATGGTTTTATCCACGCCATTCATCCCTTTTCCAAGATCATTTTATGGCATAATCCAAAAAAAAAAAGCAAAACTAATGTTTGGACCACAAAGTGGAGATTGAACGCCCACCATTAAAAACTTATGAAATGCAGAAGTTTCCGATCAAGTTGAAATTTGTGCTATCACTTCACCCAAGTCTACGTGATCTTATGAATAAGTTGGATGGTGAATAAGGATGTGGATTGCATCATACCCCACCGGGATGCTTAAAAAGGTGAGTAGGTAGTGTTAACTTTTTATTGACTCACGGTGCAGGGCTCAAAAGAGGAAGTTAAGGCGGTCACGGATATTCGTGTGAAGTTTCTTCATTGGATGTAGGTGGGTCTCACTATGATGTTTGTGAGAAATCCACTTCGTTCATCTGCTTTTTTTGGATCATTTTATGACAAGAGACCAAAAATAAGGTGACCTAAAATAAGGCGTCCATACAAAATGGAAAACTAGGGAAAGAGTTTCCTATCGTTGAAACCTTCATGGGCTCCACCTTGATGTTTATATGCCATCCAAACCGTTTATCAGGTCATCCCAACTGGGATGAAGTGAAAAAATAAAAATATTAGCCTGGTATGAAACTTTTGTGGCCATACTAAACTTTCAATAGTGGTCATTAAATCCCCATCGTTTCCTCTTGTATGGAAGCCTTGAGTTTTGGATCCACCTGATTTTTTGTCTCTTATCCTAAAATGATACAGAAAAACAGATGAACAGAGTGGATTTCTAACAAACATTACGGTGGGCCCCACCTACATCCCAGCGTAGGAACCTCGGCCTTGATAAGAAATCCGACGGCGGCGGACGCGGTTAGGCTAGTGACCTTGCCAGCCAGGTGGCTAGTAGTCGGTGCTATGTGGACCCATCATATATGTGTTTTATCCACGCCGTACATACTTTTTGAAAGATAATTTTAAGGCTTTATCCTAAAAATGAGGTAGAAATAAATCTCGGCTGGACCACACCATGAGAAAACGGTAGCGATTGAATGTCCACCATTAAAAACCTTCTAAAGCCCATTTTAATGGTTATTTGACATCTAATGTGTTGATTAGGTCATGCAGACTTGGATGAAGGGAAAAAAATAAATATAAGCTCGATTAAAAAAATTTATTGCTCGTAAGAAGTTTTTAATGGTGGGCGTTCAATCAACACTGTTCAGTCTACTTTAGATTAGGATCAAACTCATTTTTGGGCTCATAGCATAAAATGATCTGAAAGAATAGGTGGACGAAATGGATGAAAAACATACATCATGGCAGGGCCCACAGATCACCGACCACTATAGCCAATCCTTTTACGTTCACGGCACGCTGCAAGCTGTCAGGCCGCGTAGAAGGGAGGCGGATTACGTCCTACCCCCGCCCAGACGGTAATCCGTCCGGGCAGGGCTCTGTGGGGCCACCATGATGTGAGTGTTTTATCCACTTTGTTCGTTACTTTTCTCAAATAATTTTAAGGCATGATGCTAAAACTGAAGTACGTCTACAGCTCTAGTGGACCACACTAAAGGAAGCTGTAGTGATAATGACACCCACCATTGACTAAGGGCCATCGTGATTTTTTTTACCATCCAACTTATTGATAAGGTCATGTAGACGTGGATGAAGTGAAAACAAAAATATAAGATTGATCTGAAACTTCTCCAGCTCCCAAGAAGTTTTTAATGGTGTACATTCAATCCCCACTTTGTGGTCCGCTTGAGACCTGTACCTACCTAATTTTTCGGATGATATTTGAAAATGATTGATAAAAACATGGACAAAACACTTACATCACTTTGGGGGACGCGGATTGCGTCCTACCCCGCCCGGACGGATTACCATCTGGGCTGGGCTCTGTGGGGCCCACCGTGATGTAAGTGTTTTATCCACGCCGTTCAATGATTTTTTCAGATAATTGTAACATGTGAACCAAAAAATGAGGCGGGTCCAAGCCTTAAGTGGACCACACCGAAGGAACCTACACTGATAATGACACCCACCGTTGAAACCTTTCTAAGGGCCATCGTGATGTTTTTTTTTACCATACAACCTATTCATAAGGTCACGTAGATGTGGATGAAGTGAAAACACAACTATCAGCTTCATCCGAAACTTGTTCGGCTCGTAAGAAGCTTTTAATGGTGGACGTTCAATCCCCACTTTGTGGTCCACTTAAGCCTTGGATCCGCCTCATTTTTTAGTTCATATATTAAAATTATCTGAAAAAAGCATTGAACGGCGTGGATAAAATACTTACATCACGGTGGGCCAAACAGAGCCCTGCTCGGACGGATTACCATCCGGGCAGGGTTAGGACGCAATCCGCGTCCCACTTTGGGCCCTCACTGAGCAGCCCTGTCGGGACGGATTACTGTTCGGGTGGGGGTAGGACACAATCTGCGTCTGGGTAGAAAACACAAAAATCCTCATTCGGTGGGAGCCCTCTCTCACTGCCCGAAAAAAGAAAGCATTACCATTTCAGTGGTGCTCGATTTCCCTCTCTCAGATTTCTCTCCCCTTCTCTCTCAGATTTCTCTTTCCTTTCCTCTTAGATTTCTCAACTTCTCTCCGATAAATGCCACACTGAATCATCTTGGACAAATGCCGCACCGAAATCATTTCTCTCACTCTACAACAAATCTCAAGAGGTAATATACAATGTTTTTGAAATTAGAAGATTTAAAATTTGTAAAATTTTAGGGTTTAGGGATTTTAAAATTTAGGCGTTTAAGAATTTAAAGAATTAGGGGTTTAGGAATTTAGGAATTTGAAAGTGTTGGAAGAGGACAACTCAAGTGTGCTCTTTCAATGGAAGTATAATTTTTTCTCTTGACATATTTATCTTTAAAGATGACATTTCGTAAATTCTCATTTGATCATGAACTCTTGGATCATTTTAAGAACAACTCAATCGAAAGATGCTTTAACTTCAAGGTCAGCCTCATTACTCCAAAGTTGATTTCAAGTGTTTTTAATTGCATCCAAATGCTCTAGAAAGAAGTCCTTTGAACCTTTACTTGAATTCTAGTGTATCATATTATACTTTCCTACTACTCAAACTTGTTCAGCACAAGCATACTTAAGAACTCAAATTTTGTATTACCTGTCATCATTATCTTCATCTAAACCTATCTAGTTCTCAACATACTAGGCTTTCACACTTTCTAACATTTTGGTATTGGTCGCCTTGTGCCCAAATCCGCTTGCTTTGTGCTACTCATCATCTACCCCTTTGCCATGAAGTTTGGGAGGCTGCTGAAATCATGCGCTCTTCTCATTCTTTGGGTAACATAATTGAATGCTAGATCTTCTCCTGGAGAAAATACCTCTGCCATGAAGATACTTTCGTTTTTGTTTTTGCCTTCGGTATTTGCCTTTTGGCCATCCCTTAGTATTAATGAGTGCGTTCATTTTCGTAGATTGTTTTATTCTTAGTTTTTGAGTAGTTGACTCATGATACGATGGACATAACCAATATGATAATTCGATTAGATGTAGGTATATTGTGGTTTTGTCAGCTCAACACAAGAATATATTGTAGATGGTTCATTTGTGTATCTTATTGTATCTCATTAATCTTGAAGTTTTCGAAGCTTCATTTATGCATCTCATTGTATCTCACTGAACGTAACACGGATCCAACAGCTATAGTCCCAACGTTTCCAATAGCAATACATTCGGCTTTATTCTAGCACATCTCATTCATTGCCCATGCAAATATGGAGCACAACCCAAAATCTCAACCATTGATTCTCTGTTGAATTTGGATGGCTGACCAATTTACTTTTAGGCATCCATATGATGGCCACCAATTGGATGAAAATGCTGATGCATTCCATATGTGCAGTGTATGAATTCGCCTGAAAGTGATGGCAACTGCAAGATCTAGTTTTGAAAAACAATAATTTCTTAATAGTAAATCTATACCTAACATGAATGACACGTGGCAACATAAGATATGCCTTTTAAAAAAAAAAAAATGGAATTTTGTTCTCCACCTACCAGCAATTTGGTTTAAGTTGATGACATTCAAATGTTTTGAAGCTCCATGCCCATTTCCATCTTTATATTGCTAACGGCATTTGTCCACCTTCACTATGGTTTTATTCAGGATGATGGTTTTCATATCTTTTCATTTCTTTTTCAGACTATTCCACGTCTATGTTCATAGCTTACTCTACTCCAAGATACATACATATTGCAAGGTACCCATATGGTAACCATTCCTTTTTATTGCGTCGAAGAAATGAAAAGTTAATATTGGAATTGTTTCAAAATACTCGATTTTTTTATGTTAAGGGTGATCATGGTTTGAAGGTTGTGTCAGGAATATTATATTGGATTGATGCTGATGGTTTGATAAGAATTTCTATTCTCAATATTGTTGTGCAAGATTTGGCAACTATGGTTCCAAATCTTGAATCAAAATTGATATTCTTTTTAGAAGTTTTGGTTTTCAGTTATTTGGTTTTCATAGATCTGACTAGTTAAAAGGCCGAACTTTCCATTTTGATCGGCAATAAGCAATTTTGAGCAAACAATTTTTTTAAAATCTAATGTCAAATATTTCGCTTCTTAAGAAAGAAAGGATTTTTTTTTTTTTAAGAGAATGTACTACAAAATTTAGAAGTTTTGGTTAATTTCCTTCATTCTTTGCATGCCATCAACCAATTATTAAAATTGTACTACAATATTCTTTAGGTTTCAAATTTTTTAAAAAATATAGGTTCCAATAGAAAGGTTCAAAAATGTTCCTAAATAACAAAAAATATTGTTCTTAAAATTAAGGTCTAGAATTGTTTCTGAATTGAAAATTCGCGATGGTTTTCAACCATCCCTAAATTAAAAACTTGAGACAGTTAAAAATCGTTCCGAAATTAAAACTTTGCGACGGTTTTCAACCGTCCCTAATTTTTTGTGACACCCTGTTTAACCACGGTTGAAAACCGTTTCTAAATGGTTTAGAATTGGAAACGGTTTTCAACCATTCCGAAATAAGAATTTTGGTGTAGTGACATCAAATAGTTGTAGATGTTATATGAACATCATGGTAGACCTTACCAAAATCAAGAGCTTAATCCTATACCAATATGTTTTTCATATGAATACTTTATATTGTTGTAATGGGATGCCTAGACTTAAAATTATGGTGGTGGGGCCCACCATAAATTTAATGTAATATCTACTCTGATAATTAGATGTGCAATACTCTTTTAGGCCCTCCCCCAAAAAAAAATCAAGCCGACTTGTGATCCAAGTGGAACACACCAAAGAAAAGAGTTGGAGAGAAATGTCTACCCTGATTTTCATAGAGCCCAAATGTGATGATTATATGAAATCCACTCCAACCATTAGATTCCATACAAAAATTTAGGCTCGGTGCCTAAAATTCAAGCTCATCCATGATTCAGGTGAGCCATACTAAGGGAAACAATTTTAACGGTGAATGTTGCTTGTACATTGTTTCCAATCATGTTTTCCACCTTAATCACAAAAGGGGTGACTTTTTAGCCTTTGGCTTGACATAAGGTGACATACCTAATCCAAGCAACCGACCCATTTGCTTAGTCATCCACATAATCGACTATTAAAAATTTTAATAGAAGGTAGTGTAATGGTAATAATATTGGTTAATGAGTCAGCTGTGTGAAAACCATTTTGAGAAAAGTAACTAAATGTAAATTTCATATTAATTATGTATTTCTCCGTAAAAGTTTCAATTATTATTAAAGAAAGATCCCCTTCATTTATTATGATGATTATGGCAACTGGGTGGGCTGATGCAGGTAAAGGAGTTTGCAGCTTAGGTAGGCCTCACAATGGCATTTATGTGAAACCCACCTCATCTGCTAGGTGAGTAACGCCATGTTAGGCTCATGGCTAAAAAAAATTAGCCCTATCCATGATTTAGGCAGCCCACACAATTGGAAACAATGTCACCCTCTAAACTATTTCCCTTGGTGTGACCCACCTAAAGCACAATGGGCCTAATTTTTTGTGTGGCACCTAGTGGTCGAAGTGGATTTTAGGCCTTATAAAAATAAAGTGGGACGCATTCTCTTAACTCTTCCTTTAGTGTGGCCCACTTGAATCACATGTCTACTTGATTTTTTTTTTGGCCTGTAAACACCCACCCAAGGCAGGCAGTTGATTTCTAAGCTGTAGAAACCCAAAATTCAGCCCAAATTAGAGCCTAAACCTAGGCTAAGTTTGAAGCCCAGTCCAAGCCCGAGCCTTAGCCCCTAGACTTCCCAAAAATCGTCAAAATGCCACCCTCCACACCTATAAATACCTATTTCTCCTCACTTCCATATAATCACCAAAAAAACCTAAGCACCACCCATCTTAAGGAGGAGAAGAAGAGAGAGGGAGAGTGGGTCTAACGTAATCATCCACCTGAAAGAGAGGGAGAGTGGAAGGAAATGAAGCCCTTCCAACCTTAGGTCATCTTAGTCAAGTCCAAATCTCAGACACCTGAGCCACCAAAAGGTCGATCTAGTCAATTCCTTACGACAACTACTTCACCCGCTCACCTAGTTTAGATTAGCTTCATTCATCTTCATATCAGTATTGTACATCATCACTTCCCCTCTCAACCCCTTACTTTCATAGTCTACTCGATTGTATGCTTTGCAGCTTGGTGGAATCCCGGATCTTACCCATTAAAAACTCAGATTGACCAGGACCTCTTTTTTTTTTTTACTATCGCTTATCAAGCAGGCAAGTCTTGTCCTTAGTTGGACATCGCATTGGCATCATTATCGCATTCTATACATGTGCATCAGGATATCACCTTTCAACTACCTTGTTGCTCTAGTCAATTCGAGTGTATGCTTTATGACCCACCAATTCTTCGGATCTTGTCACATTAAAAAACTCAGACTAATCGAAAACTTTTTTCTCTTTCTTTATCACCTATTTTCAGGTAAACAGGTCATGTCATATTATCTTTGCCAATCCCTTAATCCCACTCTTGAATTAGATATCGCACTTGTGACGCCCCGGTCACTACTTCATGTGGGCGGGCACACGTGGGTAGGCACACATGTGGGCGGGCCCCAGTGCGGGCCGGCAGTTACTATGTGGCCGGGCAGTGAGCTCTTGTGTTGGGCGAGCTCTTGTGCGATTGATCAGTAGCGTAACTTGTCCCACATCGGAAGAGTTGTTTGGAGTTGTGGTGGTTATATGTTGGGTTTCTCCCTTAACAGACATGACGCGTTTTAAAGCCGTGAGCTTCAGCAAAGCGGTCAATATCATGTGTTGTGGGGGTGGGCCTTACAAATGATATCAGAGTCGAGGATGACTCTGCCCTCGGTGGGGGATAATGTGACGCCCCGGTCACTGCTTCATGTGGACGGGCACACGTGGGAGGGCACACATGTGGGCGGGCCCCTAGGTGCGGCTGACAAGCTACTGTGTGGCTAGCAGGCTACTGTACTGGGCGAGCTACTGTTGCAGTTGACTGTAGTATAACTTGTCCCACATCGGAAGAATTATTTGGAGTTGTGGTGGTTATATGTTGGGTTTCTCCCTTAATAGACATGATGCGTTTTAAAGTCGTGAGCTTCGGCAAAGCGGATAATATCATGTGCTGTGGGGGTGGGCCTTACAGCACCATTGCATCGCATACCATCTATTTCACTGCATTGTTTGAACACAAATAACTAACTAGATCCCTGTAACACCCCGTACTTTTCAGTACTCGAGTGTTACCTCAGAAATCTTATTAGTGTATATGTGTAGGAACACACAAGATCTACTCTACACACCATGCCTGATAATCCATAAACTTACCCATCCTAACTGTCTGATCTTGGGTAGTGACAACCCATAGTGCAACCATACGATTTGGGATCAATTCACCCTTGATTGACCCTTGACTTCTCAATGTAGGGTTACATCATCAATGATCATTCAAACCACGATCTAAATCTACCCGTTGAGGCATGCGATATTGCACCTAAATACCTCAGATCGATCTATGTGCAGAGATGAACCAATCCCTCGATTTTTGTCCTAAACTGACACGAACAACCCTTTATCGTGACTATAAATAAGGCTATTCATGCAATCGACCTCAAGATCAGCTTGTAAACTCAATCATAGATCAATCTAACCATTAAGAACACTTTTCATCCATAGATCAAGTCATCCATCTAATTGATTTTCAAGATGGACCCCCACATTAACGGAGAAACCTATTTCATATTTCAATCTCGCAGATAGATAAATCTAATCATTCATCTTAGATTTAGAAGTCTGAATCTCGAGATCCATCATTGATCAGATCTACAACATTTCGTTGATCAATCCAACACATGATTTCCCTAATTCGATGATCAGATTATAAAATCAACCATTAGGTTGCAATTAGATAGCCTTATAAACCATTAAAACCATTCATAATCAATATTGAGACCCAATTCGTCAGATCTGTCATTCATCGGGCCTACAACGTTGTGTCCATTGATACATCACTTGATCGTACAAATAGGGCAATCCAAGATAATAAAAAATTAAGCATTAAAGTTCATTTTACACTAGCCTAGGGATCCTGTCAACCGTTGATGAACAAGTTTGAGGCAATCCAACTGTTGAATTCTTCGAGATCAGCGAATAAAATCTTAAATCCACATTTCGTGTCCCATTTAGGGACTAAAATCGTATGACTATCAAATCAATTGTTAGAGTGAAATTGGACCAACTTAGGGAAACCTAGAACCATTAATCGTTAGTTGGAATACAGTTAGACTATTGGATCAACGAAAATCAACACCACTACCTATAAATTCGATGGAGCAGCCCACCTGATTAAGTGAATCTACCTTATTTTGAATTCCCCAAGTGCAGCATAGTTCGAACTTGGTTTGGTTCAGTTCAGTTCCAACGACATCAGGGAACCTTAACTGGGTGATTTGCTGAGTTTGGTTCTAGTAGAGAGCCAAGTTTTGACATTAAGTGAAGTTAAGTCAGTCTGGACAAGGTTAGTTAGTCTTGGAAGATTTAGGGTACTAATTCTATTTAGATTCGTGTTATTAAATTCCTATTGATACACCCAAATCCCATGTGTAGGCATCTATCGTTTCGACCAAGTTAAAGTTAAGTTGATTCAAACCAAGTTAAGCAAAGTGAATCGAATCGTAGTTGAGGTGAGTTAATCTCTCAACTTTCTGTTGGATTTGAATTGGAGCAAAGCATGAGTTAATTGAGTTAGTTCGGTGATGTGTATGTAGGGAATCTATTTTCCTCCATTTGCCACACTCAAATCTACCCTTCAGTAAGGAGCATTGGAGTTGTAGTGATCCGAGCTAATCCTGTGCCATTCCAAGTCAAGGGGTTAGTAACCTCTATACCTCTAATATGGAAATTCAATATTTGATTTAGATATGGTTACATCCATGAAACTTGAGATTTTCAAAACTTAACCTTAATCTAAATCGTATATCAAGTTCTTAAATTTTCATAATCAAGGCCCAAATGATTATCCTAAACCATAGGTCGAATACTCTAATTCCGTACAACCAAAACTCTAACATTGATCCTAACCCTACAAATTTTATAAGTCTTGAACTTAAGGGAGCATGCACTTCTTAGCGACATTAGTAGGCGATTCGACTCATAAAGTGATGACCTTTCCCCTCGGGCTTTCCGCCTTCATGTTAGTTTAAGTGATAATTTTCCTTTTAATTTTGACTAATAATCGATAGTTTTATTTCATGATTACTTTTGTTAGTTATTGGAATGGATCCTTAAATCATATGCTCAACATTTATCTAGTATAAACATTTATATGTTGTACATGAATATCTTCTAATATTTGTAGATTATTTATGAAGCTTGAATTACCACATCAATTAATGGAAAACTCCACTTATATATGTATATCCAGAATTGGGATGTAACCTGATTGGTTGTGATTACAATGGACCCTCGAACTAGTGACTATTTTTGTCTAATGGATTAAATGAAATTTGTCGTGGACTTACCATATTGTAGATCATTTGTGTCTATCTAGTTTTGATGGACTTTTTGCCCTATGTGGTTGCGATGGTAAGTTCAACTTGTTGAGCTATGATTGGCCACTAGTTGATGAGGTTACCATTAAACATCTTATTTGTTGGAGCCTCATGAGCCGGAGATGGTGGTATGAGAGGTTATGCCCAAGCTGTTGGCCTATGCTGGGTGATGAGTCTCCCATAGTGACCTTTGAGTTTTCATTAAATGATTGTTTGTAATTATAACAATAACAGTTGGGTGAATCATACATTTCACGGCATATGGGTATTATCAGATGCATGGTCGACTGTTTAGAAAGATCATTGCATTGTACAAATGTCCAATTTTGTGTGAGCTATCACTTGAGCATGTACTTGTTATACTTTCGTTGGTGATTAGCCATTTGAGATTACATGTGGGTTTCGCCCTACTCGTGAGTTTTGCCCAAAAAGCCAGTTGGATGAGCATCCCCATGCTAATGTGCATTCACACATCCACACGTTTAAATAAGATTGCATTCGTGAATTGTTTTGTATGTTTTATTGTTTAAAGTTATACTTAATTAATGAAGTGGTATGTAATCTTGAAGAAAATTCTCACCGAGCTAACCACTCATGCTTTGAATATACAACCATACAAATGGTGCGGGTGATTTGAAAGGTACTTATGTTCAGAATGATGAGTAAGATATAGATATCAAGGATGTATGACTGTATCTGCTTCAAGAGAAGTTGCACGATCTTGCAGCTCAAGTCTAGCTGCATTCTATTCCATTTTATGTGTTAAATTGTTTCATTCATGTATTTGTTAGCATTGCGATATTGGTTTGTATAGGCCCTATGAGTAGCCGCTCATATATTTTGAAGGTGTATGCAGACTTTTGAAAAAGAATATATACACGTGTAATTTGGCCTATCTTTAAAGGTTAATACTCGAGATTTCGGAAAACAAGTACTAAACTTTTGTCAAGTTTTGTGAAGTAGAAACTACACATTTGTGCGAGTAGAGAATGTGCCTAACACATTTCTTCTTTGTTATCGTGGTCCCCTACCAAAAATCTCACAGATCGGGAGTCATTTAGACAAGAGAATCTTCAAATTTTATAGTTTATAGATTTTCCAGTGTGTGACCGCTGAATCTAAGTAACCGGCCGGTGGCGACTCCAAGTCAAATATATAACACCCCGAGTCACAACTATATAAGAAAGTCTAAAAAGACCTCGTGAGTACAATCCCCATGATCCAAAGCGATATGCAACATTCACGGGGCCCCATGCATTAATGTGGGATTACACATCTAATAGTCGGAGCCATATAATTTCTTCTTTTTAATATATCAATAGGGAAATCTCCTTTTTTACTAAAAACTAGACACTTCCTGGATCGTTTCCAAGGCATACCATGCTGTGTATGTGAAATCCACCCTGACCATTATATATGTAGTCCATATGAGGTTTAGGGCCAAAATATAGGTTGGCCCATGATTCAGGTAGGCCACATCAAAGGAAAATAGTTGGGTGAGAGTCCATCCTTAATTTTGATAGGCTCACCATGATGATGATCTGAAATTCACTCCAGCCACTAGATGCCAAACAAAAAAAGGCCCATCTATGATTTAGATAGGCCACACCACGGAAACATTTTAGATAACAATGATTCCCTATCTACTATTTCCTATCTGGTTGTTGGGATGGATTTCCCATCAAAATCATGGTGGGCCCACACAGACCCCTTTGTTAACGATAATTACTTATTGAAAACCTTCCAAAAAGGTAACCGAGTGTCAATTCTATGTTAAGCGGGTAGTTTTATTTTGTGAAATTTCTTTAATTAATATATTTTAAAACTGTTTCATCATTAGATAAGACTCTGGGTCTCAAAAATTGTTGAGCGTTGGCGCACGCCCAGCCGTTTGTTTTTTGGTATTGACAATGACACCTAGGCCCAGACTAGGGGCCCAAACTTCATATCGCAGCCCGGCCCATGCAGCTAGCCTTGGTAGCTCAACGGCCCAGATTGATCAATCTACACCCCTTGAAAAGGTAAATCATCTGGATATCAGCAACCCATGGACGGTCCAAATCAAAACGAGAAATTTGCGACTGTACGACCCATTTATGGCCTATTTACGAGACCAAGCCCACCTCATTTTCCCTTGCGAGAATACGCCCCAGCTGTACGGACGACTTGCCAAAGGTCGAAAATGCCCCTCGCTTTTACCTTCAAGCGGATCGGCAGGTGCTCGAAGACGAGCGCTGACGCTCCTCGAACTCCGAGTTGTACGAACGGTTCAAAATAGATCAACGTTACGTGGGCCCCAGTTATGTATTTATTATATCCAAAACGTTCATCCATATTTCGAGATCATTTCGGAGCATTATCCAAAAAAAAAATCATATCCAAAGATCAACTGGACCACACCACAAAGAGCAGCAGACGTTCAATTCCCCACTGCCTTTTAAAGTGTGGTCCATTTGATAGTTAGATCTATCTTATTTTCCGTCTCAAGCTTTAATATGAGCTCGCCAAATAAATGGACGGTTTGGATATAACATAGACCTGATGGGACCCAAAAAAAAATAAAGATTTGAAGAAAAAAAAAAAAATTTGCTGTAATGTCACTTGCTACGTCAGATCTATAGCTACGGATTATAACCGTAGCCATAGATACCCAGTCCGTAGTAAAAAAGGTCTAAACCGGGGTGAGCGCGCCGAACTAGTGGCACCCTCATCACTTGCTGGAGCATCCGGCGTGGCCACGCAGTTGGGGGTTCCCTATAGCTATGGATTATAACCGTAGCCATTGACGGTAGTGCAACTCTTTTTATTTATTTATTTATTTATTTATTTTTATTTTTTAACATGGAGAACTTTATTCCACCTATAATTTTCTCTAACACATATTCATATAAATATTTATATATAAGCATATAAATTTTTTTTTTCTCTTTTTTCATTTCTTTCTTTATTCATTTGACAAGAGTATCTTCTAAACTAAAATTAGTTACTTGATGTACCTTATGGGCCTGTTTGGCCGGGCAGATTGAACGGAATTGGATGGTATTAGAGTGGATTGCATGGATTTCAAGGTAATAATAGCTGCGTCAATGGATTGGTGCAAGATCTATGGGATTGTTATACCCCGGGGTTGCTATATCGGGTTTGTTTGGCACGCCCGGCCAATCCGGGGATTAAACCTTCCAATCCCTTTCAATCCCCCGAACCAAACACGTCCCAGGCATTTTTGAAGGGATTAGGGTGGATTGGATGAGATTTAAGGGCTTGTTTGGCCGGGCGAATCCCATAGGATTAGGAGGGATGGGATGGATTTTAAGGTAATGATAGTGGTGTCAGTGGATTTAGATTATAGGTTTAGGTTATAGGTTAAGGTTTATGTTTAGGTTTGGGTTTAGGTTATAGGTTATAGGTTTAAGTTTAGGTTATAGGTTTAGGGATTTAAGAATAGGTTAAGCTTATAGGTTAAGGTTTAGGTTATAAGTTAAGGTTTAGGTTTAGGTTTAGGCTAAGGTTTAGGTTATAGATTTAGGTTATAGATTTAGGGAATTGAGAATAAATTAAGGTTTAGGTTTAGGTTATAGGTTACAGGGTATAGGTTTAGGTTATAGGTTATACGTTTAGGTTATAAGTTAAAGGTTTATGTTAAGGTTTAGGTTTAGGAATTCGGGTTCGGCTTTATGTTCGGGTTTATGTTATAGGTTTCGGTTTAGGTTATAGGTTATGGGTTTATGTTAAGGTTTAGGTTTAGGTTATATGTTTTGAGATTTGAGAATAGGTTTAGGTTATAAATATAGGTTTAGGGAAACGACAGTGAAGTAAAGGGGCATGACCGTGAAATGCATTCAAATGACCGTGAATCAACACGGAATAGGCCGGAATGACCGTGATATGCATGAAAATGACTGTGAAGTGAAGCGATTGGACCGCGAAATGCACGGAAATGATCGTGAAGTAAAGGGCCATGACCGTGAAATGCGTCGAAATGGCCGTGAATCAACACAGAATATGTGGGAATGACCGTGATATGCATGGAAATGGGGGTGAAGTAAAGCGATTGGATCGCGAAATGCACGGAAGTGACCATGAAGTGAAGACACGGGACCGCGAAATGCGTCGAAATGACCGTGAATCAACACGGAATATGCGGGAATGACTGTGATATGCATGGAAATGGGGGTGAAGTGTCACGATTGGATTGCGAAATGCGCGGAACTGACCGTGAAGTAAAGGGTCATGACCGCGAAATGCGTCGAAATCACCGTGAATCAACACGGAAAAGGTGGGAATGACCGTGATATGCATGAGAATGAGGGTGAAGGGAAGCGATTGGACCTCGAAATGCGCGGAACTGACCGTGAGGTGAAGACGCGTGATCGCGAAATGCGTTGAAATCACCATGAATCAACACGGAAAAGGTGAGAATGACCGTGATATGCATGGAAATGACCATGAAGTGAAGCGATTGGACCGCGAAATGCACGGAAATGATAGTGAAGTGAAGGTCCATGACCATGAAATGCGTCGAAATGACCGTGAATCAACACGGAATATGCGGGAATGACCATGATATGCATGGAAATGGGGGTGAAGTGAAGCGATTGGGCCGCGAAATGCACGAAAGTGATCGTGAAGTGAAGACGCGGGATTACGAAATGCGTTGAAATGACCGTGAATCAACACGGAATATGCGGGAATGACCATGATATGCATGGACATGGGGGTGAAGTGAAGCGATTGGACTGCGAAATGCACAGAAGTGAAGACGCGGGACTGCGAAATGCGTCGAAATGACCGTGAATCAACACGGAATATGCGAGAATGACCGTGATATGCATGAAAATGGGGGTGAAGTGTCACGATTGGACTACGAAATGCGCGGAAGTGACCGTGAAGTGAAGATGCGTTACCACAAAATGCGTCGAAATCACCGTGAATCAACACAGAAAAGGCGGGAATGACCGTGATATGCATGGAAATGGGGGTGAAGTGTCACGATTGGACCGCAAAATGCGCGAAAGTGACCATCAAGTGAAGACGTGTTACCGCAAAATGCGTTGAAATCACCGCGAATCAACACGGAAAAGGCGGGAATGACCGTGATATGCATGGAAATGGGAGTGAAGTGAAGCGATTGGACAGCGAAATGCACGAAACTGACTGTGAAGTGAAGACGCGTGATTCACTTCCTTGCATTTCGCGGTCCAATCGCTTCACTTCACCCCCATTTCCATGCATATCAAGGTCATTCCCGCATATTCCGTGTTGATTCACGGTCATTTCGACGCATTTCGCGGTCCCGTGTCTTCACTTCACGGTTAATTCCATGCATTTTGCGGTCCAATCGCTTCACTTCACCCCCATTTCCATGTATATCACGGTCATTCCCGCATATTCCGTGTTGATTCACGGTTATTTTAACGCATTTCGCGGTCCCGTGTCTTCATTTCACGGTCACTTCCGTGCATTTCGTGGTTCAATCGCTTCACTTTACCCCCATTTTCATGCATATCATGGTTATTCCCGCATATTTCGTGTTGATTCACGGTCATTTCGACGCATTTCACGGTCATGGACCTTCACTTCATGATCATTTCCGCGCATTTCGCGGTCTAATCGCTTCACTTCATGGTCATTTCCATGCATATTACGGTCATTCCCGCCTTTTCTGTGTTGATTCACGGTGATTTCGACGCATTTCACGGTCACGCGTCTTCACTTCATGGTCAGTTCCGCGCATTTCGCGGTCCAATTACTTCCCTTCACCCCCATTCCCATGCATATCACGATCATTCCCGCCTTTTCCGTGTTGATTCACGGTGATTTCGACGCATTTCGCGGTCATGACCCTTCACTTCACGGTCAGTTCCGCGCATTTCGCGGTCCAATCGCTTCCCTTCACCCCCATTTCCATGCATATCACGGTCATTCCCACCTTTTCCGTGTTGATTCACGGTGATTTCGAAGCATTTCGCGGTCACACGTCTTCACCTCACGGTCAGTTCTTTCTTCCCACGGCTGGTTAAATGCACTGGACGAGATAGTGTAGTGATTGACTCAGGGCACAATCCCTGGTGAACTTTACTAGAACAAAATAAATAATAAACACAGAATTCCACATTTTAAACTACATTTTAATTGATTACGGATTGCAAACTTGCATTCCATCCAATCGACAAATGTACAAGGCCATACTATATTCAATAGTTCAAAAATGAACAAAAAATATATATATATACTAATTTGATTTTCCAAGTGTAAGGTTGGTGAATGTTAACTCAATACAAAAAAATGTTAAATATTATACGGTTCTATATTACAAGCGAGTTTACATAAGTAGAATTGTTTCACAAATTTGATTTTGGGACTGACTTATTTATTAGTTTTTGAAATGAGCTAAACTTTTTGTTATTAAAGAAAGTTACAAGCATTCTAGAACAGAATAACATCATTTTTGGTTATTTGGTTAAGCAGAATACCTTGCAACTTCCAGACAACGTCGGGAATGACTTGCAAGTGGGCCTTGGTCACTCGTTTTGCTATAACCTTTTAACAATACAAAGGCTACATGTAAAGAAATCAGAACTTAGAAGCTTTGTAGTGTCGACCGATTTTACAAGTGGGCCTCACGGTGAAGTGTAGCGATTGGACCGTGAAATGCGCGGAAATGACCGTGAAGTGAAGGGGAATGACCGTGAAATGCATCGAACTGACCGTGAATCAACACGGAATAGGTGGGAATGATCGTGAAATGCATAGAAATGACCCTGAAGTGAAGCGAATTGACCGTGGAATGCGCGAAAATGACCATGAAATGCATGGAAATGATTGTGAATCAAAACGGAATCGCCAGGAATGACAGTGAAATGCATGGAAATGACCGTGAATCAAAACGGAATCCTCAGGATTGACTGTGAAATGCATGGAAATGATCACGAAGTAAATGAAATGAATGAAATTGACCGCTAAGTGAATGAAATGGATTTTCGACCGTCGACCTAATGGAATCTTGGAAAATAACCAGGTTAGTTGGTTAAAGTAGCTTCTCCTAACCCAAAATCATATGGGGTACATTTACTAACTAATTTTAGTTTAGAAGATATTCTTGTTAAATGAATAAAGAAAGAAATGAAAAATGAGAGAAAAAAATTTATATGCTTATATATACATATTTATATAAATATGTGTTAGAGAAAATTGTAAGTAGAATGAAGTTCTCCATGTAAAAAAATAAAAAAATAAAAAATATTTTTTTAATAAAATAAAATTCATAGATTGGCACAGACTACAATTATAGCTACGGTTATAATCCGTAGCTATAGGGGTCGCCATATTGGTGTGGCCCACTTGATCAGCACCACCCCGGGATAGGTCAACGAGTGGCGCGGGCATCCTAGTTCGGCGCGCCTATCCCGGATAGGCCCCTTTGGATATGGATTTTGGTAGATATGGCTATGGTTATAATCCGTAGCTAAATCTCTATATCTAATAAAATAATTTTTTTTTTTTTTTTTTAAACGTCGAATCTTTGTTGTTTCTGAGTCCCATCATGAGGTCTATGTTATATTCAAACCGTACATCTATTTGGCGAGCTCATATTAAGGCTTGAGATGGAAAATAAGACAGATCTAACTATCAAGTAGACCACACTTTAAAAGCCAGCGGGGAATTAAACGTCTACCATTGAAACCCTTTTAAGGGTTACAGAAGTTTTGGATCATTATGAAATTTGTTTTTCCTCTTCATCCAGGTCTTTGTGACCTTATGAATAGATTGGATGGAAAATAAATGTTATGGTGGGCCCTACAAAAGTTTCAACGGTGAAAATCAATTTTCCATGGCTCTTTGTGGTGTGGTCCAGTTGATCTTTGGATATAATTTTTTTTTCTTTGATAATGCTCCGAAATGATCTTGAAATATGGATGAACGTTGTGGATATAATAAATACATAACTGTGGCCCCATGTAACGTTGATCTCTTTTGAACCGTTCGTATAACTCGGAGTTCGAGGAACGTCAGCGCTCGTCCTCGAGCAGCGGCCGATCCGCTTGAAGGAAAAAGCAGGGGGTATATTCGACCTTTGGGAGGGCGTCCGTACAGCTGGGGCGTATTCTCGCAAGGTAAAATGAGGTTGCGTACTCTCCTAAATGGGCAATAAATGAGTCGTACAGTCGTAAACTTCTCAAATCAAAACCAAAGTTTCAGTGAAAATTCAAAGAAAAAGGCCAACTGAATCATCTGTGCACGATCTTATTATCCATCCATTCCATCTTGTGTACCTACATGTCAGTTTTGGAGGATATCCCGGCCGTTAAAAAGGTTGACCCCATCACAAAGATCATGTACTATGAAAATCAGACCATTCCACTAGTCAGGTAGGCCACATCATTGAAAAATGAATAACCAATGGACTGTCTCTCTATATACAGGTGTGGTCCATCTTATGAGTGGATCGATATTCATCTAGGGCCCACCATTTTAATGGGTCAGATCTCATGTACATGTGCTACATTGGCGGGAAAGGTGGAGATACATATTAAGTGAGCATGGGACCGGCTGTAGGCGATCACTTCTCAATTCTCGTTGAACGATTAAAACACATGATTGGGAAGGACGCGGATTTCCAGCGAAAGCCTTTCGACAGGAAGTTCCTGCGCTGGGAACCTAGGTGGGGTCCACCGTGATGTTTATGAGAGATCCACCACGTCCATCCGTTTTTTAAGATCATCTTAGCACTTACGATGAAAAATTAACCGGATCCAATAATTAAGTTGGCCACAAAAGTGAAGATTTAATGTCCACAGTTGAAATATTTGTGGGACCAATTTTTTTTTGAATTAGGCTAATACTTGTATTTTCAGTATATCCAAGTAGTATTTACGTTATGAACGGTACGGATGAAATGAAAACATCATTGTCGACCCTCCTATGCACCTTTGCCTTTAGTACGGACCACTTGAGTATTGGATCCTGCTAATATTTGTCCTCATGTCCTAAAATGATCTCAAAAAATTGGACGTGATGGATCTCTCGTAAAATTCCCTGTACACCTTTTCCTTTAGTACGCTCCTCGAGCGAGTTGTAGGAACGGTTCAAACAAGATCAAAGTTACATGAGACCTTAATGATGTATTTATTATATCCACACCATTCATACATTTTTTGAGATCATTTTAGAGCATTATTCAAAAAAATAATCATATCCAATGCTCAAATGGACCACACCAAAAATAGAAATGGGATAATGATTTTCACCATTAAAAAAATTGTAGGCCCACCATGACATTTATTTTCTATCCAATCTGTTCATAAGGTCACAAATATCTGTAGGAAGAGGTAAAAAAATTTCACATTGTTCCGGAACTTCTGTGACCCCCAAAAGGGTTTCAATGGTAGACGTTCAATCCGTCACTGCTTTTTTCAGTGTAGTCCACTTGATACTTAGATCTGTGTTTCTTTTTTTTGTCTCAAGCCTTATGACTAGCTGGCAAAATGGATGGACGGTTTGAATATAACACATGCCTCATGATGGGACCCACATAACTTGCTGCCGTCAATACACCAGCTATATAGCTGTTGTACATGGCTGGTGTACATGTGGTACACCAGCCAATCCGCTTCCCATGATTGGACGGCAGCGATGTATAGCCCCCAATCCATCAGCATCTATCAGGATTGGACGGCAGTGATAAAATTCATCAGCCAAGCCAAACATGTGAGTCATTTCTCAAAACCAAAGGGTGGGCCCCATCTAATTCTTGCTGCTGACTTTGGACCATAGCTAATTTCCATGGGTTTTGACGACGTGAGATGAGTTTGGGACAAAAATACCGACAAACGCAACCGTTGGTTAGTTAGGGCCTGTTTGGCCGGACCGTTCCCATGATATCAGGAGGGATGGGATCGCGATATCCCGGGATATGCATGACGATTGACGAGCCAAACTGACACGGTGAACTTTTCCCGGATATAAGCAATCCCATGGATCTTAAAACAATCCACTGACATCACCATCATCGTTATCTTAAAATTGATCCCATCCCTTGGTTGGGCAGATTGGATAGTAAAATCCTGAGATATGCCTGGCGTGCCAAACAGACCTAGTGAACTTGTCCCGGGATATAGCAATCCCATGGATCTTAAATCCATCCCATCCCTCCTAATCCATTGCATGGGATTCGCCCGGCCAAACAGGCCCTTAAACTTCTTCCCATTAGTAACTACATTCAAGGACGAATTAGAATTCTCTACGAGTATGGTAGGAAGGGCGGGGAACACCTGAGATCTGTGGGTCCCACTGTAATGTACGTATAACATCTATTCCGTCCATCGGTTAATCCACCCTATGTTAAACGTACAGAGAAAAATTCAGTTGGATCCAAAGCTTAGGTGGATCACACCACGAGAACAATACAAATCACACCTAAAACCTCTAAAGTCACTCTGTTTGGCCCACCTGATTTATGGATTAGGATGGATTTTGGAATTTCTATTTATCATTGTGGACCTCACTTGGTGAACGGGTTTGATGGTATATAAACGATACAGTGGCCCAGGAAGGTTTTCTATGATGAGTATCCCCATCCCCACCGTTCAGTATCTTGTGGCCCACTTGAGTTTTGGATCAATCTGAATTTTTGGATCAGATCCTAACAAGAAGTTTCTCAACTGATGGACGGAGTGGATAATACACATATTTCATGGTGAGCCCACCAAACTCGGGTGTTACACGCTCTATCTACAACAGATGTTGTAGAGGAATCCGGCTTCACAACTACACGTCACTGCAAAAAAATAGATGAAATAGGATTGCGTTTACTCGGTACGCTTTTAGTGGTTGAGTCAAAAATATAAGTATTCCCAAATCTGAAGTTGAACACACCGAAGGAAAGAGTGCGAGTAATGATTTCCTCAGTTGAAACCTTGCAGGGGCCCAAAGTGATGTTTATTTGTCATCCAACTTGTTCATAAGATCACATAGAAATGGATGATGGGAAAACACTAATATCAGCTTGATTCAAAAATTCTGTGGGACCCAAGAAATTTTCAACGGTGCAATTTCAATTCACACTGTTTCCCGTGATGAGGTCTACTGATATATTTCATTTTTTTAGCTCAAGCCATAAAATTATATTTTTAAATGGATGGACGGACTAGATAAAATATTTAAATCACAGTAGACCCCACAGAGTTTACTCCATACGCTTAGGGTTCTGAGTTACTCGGTACGCAATCCGCTTCCAAATTAGATACTCACCTTCACTTTTCTTGGAGCCCTCGGATTGCGTACTGAGTTACTCAGCACGCTCTTGTCGTACTGGGTAAACTCAGTTCGGCCCACCTGAAATGTATGTGGTCTATCCACGCCGTCCATTCTTTTTTACATCTAATTTTAGGGGTTGAGCCCAAAATTGAAGCATATCCAAAGATCAGCTGGATCATACCACAGGAAACAGTGGGGATATTAATTTCCACCGTTGAAACCTTGCTAGGCCCCATAGTGATTTTTATTTGTCATCCAACTTGTTCATAAGATCATACAGACATCGATGAATGGAAAACACAAATATAAGCTTGATCCAAAACTTATTTGCCCCCCAAGAAACTTTCAACGGTAGAAGTTCAAGTCAACTGTTTCCTATAGTGTGGTCCATTTGAACATTGTATATACTTCATTTTTTTGACTTAAGATCTAAAATTATATGGGAAATGGATGGACGGAGTGGATAAAATACATATATCATGGTGGACCTCACAGAGTTTACTCAGTAGGCTAAACTTCACAATCCGCTTCCTTTATGTATATATCTAAGTCCCGTCCGCCATACATGTGGCCCACACATACTTTATCCAGATTGTCGAAATCACGGGCTTATTGAGGTTGGAGGATAGCAGGAAAATCACATGAATGAATGATTGTAACCATTTAATTTTGGCTATTAGGCTTACAAGCCATTTTCCTTCTAACCGTTCATTTGAACGGCCAAGATCATTCAAGTGTCATTGGAGCTATCCTCCATCCACAACCTATGATCTAAAGGAATTGGCATACATGGATCCCACGTGGACGGTGGATGTTTTTATTTTCTTTTTCTTACTTTTCTATGCCTCAATGATAACGCGTTGAATAATCAACGTGGAAAATATTCATCATTAAAAAATTTCCATTGCTGTTCATATTCAAAGAAGATTAGTTTAATCACCAAAGGGTTGAAATATTCCATGTCGAAGATCTCCTAGATGTCCCTTTAGACGGTGAGGCCCACGAGATAAGCGGTTCTGATTATTAAAAAAAATGTTGTCGTGGTTCGATTTACTGTTTATCTAATGTGACAAGTATGGTCGTACCACTATTATATGCACGGCTCGATTCAAACCGAACAACTATAACCCTAAGCACCAAGATGGGTAGATACGTAATAATATATGACCAAGATTAAATAAAATTGATCACCTATTCAGCCACTTGCATAGTATGTTAAAAGTATCAGACGATAGTCATATGGTAGTCTTCTGGTAATGAGTTACACCTTTGACTTCAGTACGAAAGTGTTAGTGATAGATATTATTATTGCCTTGATTGTATGCTCTGATCTAGTCTTTCTTTGGCTAGTGTATATATATGGTTAAAATATATTTAAGATATCCGACTGTATATTTAGACTATATTTAAGTTATCTGACTGTATATTTCATTTTTGGGTTTTGCTATTCTTGACATTGTATTCTGTGTAAAGGAGTAATTACTCTTAACAACAATTCAGTCTTTGTCAAATGTTATCATGGTATCAAAGCCTTAACCCCCTTTTCACTTTTCAAAAAAAAAAAAAAGTGATTTCATAGATCCTTCTTCGAAACACCATCACAATCAAAGATTCTCCATGCCTCCCTTCTGTTTGACGTTGTTACCACTGTCATTCACAGGCCGCCGATCATTCTCCGCCTATCTATCTTCATCCCTATGGATCTCTTTACACCATGTCTACTGGCAATGAAATTTCCAAGCCTATTAATGTTGAACTTGATGGGACCAACTACATATTTTGGTCTTAAAGCATGGAAGCATTTCTTCCAGGAGATGATACGTCAGGCTCTAGCTAGTCTGGGTAATCCTCATCTTGCGGCTTCTGCTGCTACTTCTTCAGGTATGCCTCGTGATTCCTTGTGGTTTCTAGACTCTGGAGTGTCCAATCATATGACTTTTAACTCTACTTCTCTCTCCCATTCATATCTTGTTACCTCTTCCTTTCCAATATACACTGCTAACAACACACCTCTTACAGTCACTCATACTGGAATTGCTCGTACATCCTCCATTACCCTGCATAATGTTTTACTTGTGTCTGGACTTTCTATGAACCTTATCTCTATCAGTCTACTATGTGATCAAGGTTTTCATGTTGCGTTTACCGACTTTGGCTGTGTTGTGTAGGATCATCGAACTGGGAAATCATGTGGGACAAGGCGTAGAGTTGGACGTCTCCACTGTATTGAGTCACTTCATCTTCTTGTCCCTTCTTATGTTGCTACCAGTGTTACTTCCTCTCTTTGGCATAGCCGTCTTGGACATATTTCCTTTGATCGCTTAAAAACTTTATTTTCTGATGGTTGTTTAGGTTCTTTCAAAACTATTAAACCCGTTTCTTGTAAGCATTGCCTCTTAGGCAAACAAGTTGTCTTACCTTTTTCTTTGAGTTCTAGGACATCTACTGCTATTTTTATTTAATTCATAGTGATGTTTGGACTTGTTCTGTGCCTTTGTTAAGTGGTGCTCGTTATTACGTAATCTTTATTGATGATTTTTCTCAATATACTTGGATTTATGTGATTCATAATAAATCTGATGTCTATAAAAAATATGCTGACTTCACTGCCATGATTTATACTCATTTTTCCAAAAGGATTAAAATATTTCGATCCGACTCTGGTGGTGAATTTAGATCAGGCTTTTTTATAGACCTTCTTAAGTCACACGACACTCTTCCTCAACTCTCCTGTCTAGACACACCACAACAAAATGGTGTTGCTGAACGAAAACACCGTCACATTGTTGAGACTGCTCACACCATGCTTATCTCTTCTCAACTCCCCAAGACTTTTTGGGGGGAGGCTGTCTCCTCTGCTATGTACCTCATCAATTGCACTCCTACACCACTTATACACAACAAGTCCCCTTATGAACTTCTGTTTGGTCAGGTTCCATCCTAAGCTCATTTTCAAACATTCGATTCTACTTGCTTTGTGTTATTACTTAATGTCAAACGCTCCAAACTCTCTCCCAAATCTGTCACTTGTATTTTTGTAGGATATGGAATTGAACAGAAAGGTTATTGCTGCTATAATCCGGAGACAAAACGCATTCGTATCTCACGTAATGTTGTTTTCTGGGTTATTCCTTTCATGAACCTTCCTAGGAATCCTTCTCCTCCCTCCTCGATCATTTGTGTTGACCCCTTTCATTCCGAGTCTCTTCCCATTAAACCTTCGCCATCTCCTCCTAACAATCCTCCACCATCTCCTCCGCTGACTTCGCCATCTCCTCCTAACAATCCTCCACCATCTCCTCCGCTGACTTCGCCAACTCCACCTTTGTCCTCCACTGCCTCTCCGACAGATGATCCTCCAGAGGTACACTCCTGTTATCCCACTCGTACTCGTGCCCCTCCCTCTTCTCTTAATGATTATTATTGCCATGCCACTTATATGTTTGACCTCCATGAGCCGGCGACCTACAGGGAAGCGAGTGCGCATCCTGAATGGTCTAAGGCAATGTAAGCAGAGTTGTAAGCTTTGGAACACACTCGTACTTGGGAACTGACTACTTTACCTTCTGTCAAGTCTACTGTTGGTTGTAGGTGGGTGTTCAAAATAAAAACACATGCTGATGGTTCCATTGAGCGGTACAAACCTCGCCTTGTGGCTAAGGGTAACACTCAGGAGTATGGTCTTGATTATGAGGAGACCACGGTTCGCAATATTATTGTCGTTGCTTCCTTTCGTCATTGAGCATTACATCAGATGGATGCCAAAAATGCCTTTCTCAATGATGATCTTCATGAAGAAGTATATACGGAACCCCCGCCTGGTTTCTCTCATCAGCGTTGGCAAGTCTGCCGTTTTCGCCGAACATTGTATGGTCTCAAGCAGGCCCCATGTGCCTGGTTTGAGAAATTTTATTCCACCATTCACACCTTCGGCTTCTGTCAGAGTAATAATGACTCAGCCTTATTCATTTGACATGGTGCTCATGGTGATGTTTTTCTCCTTCTATATGTGGATGATATGATCCTGACCGGTGGTGATACCCAAGGCATTTCGGCTACCAAGTCCTTCCTCGCTTAAACATTTGAAATGAAGGATCTTGGTAACTTGTCATATTTTCTAGGCATTGAGGTTGGTCAGAGTTCTCAGGGCTATGTTCTTTCTCAGATCAAATATGTCTCTAACATTCTCTTTATTCCTCATTTTTCTAATGGTAAAGTGGCTGACACTCCACTCGCTCTCAATATTAAACTTCGACTTACAGATGATACCCCCCTTCAGGATCCTACTCTCTATCGCCAGTTGGTTGGCATGCATACATACTTGACTATCACTCGGCCTGACTTTACTCATGCAGTCCATATTGTCTCTCAATTTATGGTTTCTCCTTGCATTGCACACTACTCTGCTGTTCTTCGGATTGTTCGCTATCTTCGGGGCACCCTACATCGTGGTCTCTTACTCTCTTCTTCTTCCTCTCCCACTCTTTGTGCCTATTCAGATGCCGATTGGGATGGGGACGTGACTGATCGCAAGTCCACAATCAGGTTCCTTGTTTTTCTTGGCGACTCTCTCATTTCCTGGAAGAGTAACAAGCGACGTGTTGTTTCCTGCTCTAGTACTGAATCTGAGTATCATACTCTTGCTGACACCACTGCTGAGATTGTGTGGCTCCGCCGTCTTCTTACCGATCTTGGTGTTTCACAAATGTACCCCACAACTCTATTCTGTGATAATAAGAGTGTTATTCACATTTCTCAAAATGATGTTTTCCACGAGCGCACTAAACACATTGAGGTTGACTGTCATCTCGTTTGACATTATTATGGTCGTGGCACTATCTCTCTTCCTCATATTTCTACTGAACTGCAGCTTGCTGATCTCCTGACAAAATCTCACTCTGTTGCTCGGTTTACATCCCTATCATCCAAACTTCAGCTGCTGCCCTTGCCCGCACCTTAAGTTTGAAGTGGGGTGTTAGTGATAGATATTATTATTGCCTTGATTGTAGGCTCTGCTTTAGTCTTTCTTTGGCTAGTGTATATATGGTTAGACTATATTTAAGATATCAGACTATATATTTATACTATATTTAGGATATCTGACTGTATATTTCATTCTTGGGTTTTGTTATTCTTAGCATCATCTTCTGTATAAAGGAGTAATTACTCTTAATAACAATTCAGTCTTTGTCAAGCGTTATCAGAAAGTACTTTTTAATACAAATAAAAGAGGTTTGATTGGGTTGGTATGAGACCATTTTCTTTGCCGAATTCCTTTGCTATTTATAGCCTTAATCCTGTCATTTGGACGCTTTCCACATTTTAACGGTTGCTATAACTGTTTTAGTACCACTTGGTATTTTGGATGCTTCCCACATCATGTCAGTTACTATTCCCATTTCAGCACTACTAGCATTGTGGATGCTTCATTCTAAACTCGACATCTGTCTTAGTAACCGCTTCGGACCTCGTTGTTGACTTAACCGCATTTCACTCGGCCGCTCAATCAAGCTTTTGGATGACTATCGGCTGCTTGATCGACTTTTTGAATGACTATCGGTCGCTTGATTAACCTCCTAGATGACTATTGGCCAGTTGGTTTATTTTTGAATTCACTTCAACTGTTCCATATCTTGTCATCTTATTAGCAGCTACGATTTCGTAAAAAGTACTCTTAGCATCCTTAAAAATATTTAGCGTATTATATCATTCCCTTATCATAACATGTGTCCTTTTCAATTGGGTTTCCAAAAAATGGTGAGAAATATTGTAACGCCCTGAAATTCGGGGGTCGAGTATGAACTCAACTCCCGAGTTCCAACGCATCACTTATGCAACATACACAATGATGGTTAAATGTTGTCTGAGTTAGAGCAATAAACATGAATGAGATTATACCAAAACAGTAAATCATACTCCAGTTCAATTGTATAAAGGCAAGCGGAAGACTGAAATTTTATATTCAAAGTATGTAAAGTAACAAAATTTTATGAACTCCAGAGTATGAGTACTAACTGAGTACCAATATACATGTATTGTTTCTAAGTCAAAAATCAAAATACAATCCTCAAGAGAGGCCCTGAAAATCCCGCGATGCAGCCGGCCTAAGCATAGCCGTCAGAGTACTGCATAAAGGAGAACTCATCCTGATCCTCCTCGAAGTCGGGCTCCGGCTCCTGAACCAAGGCGCCATCTACACCTGTGACAGAGTCTGGTGGGTGTTGCAAACACCGTCCCGTAACGTGGGAGTGAGTAGCTAACTCAGTGGAACAATAAAGCATAGGTTAACATGTTATCAAATTAATCAAGCAGTAATGATAAAGCAGTACAAGTCAAACATTTCTAACTACTCTTGTTAAGTGCAAAAATGATATGACATGATGCTGTATGCCCTTGCCAAACCACCCTCAAGCGACATCATCTTACGTTCGTGAATGCTTACTCTCTCAGTGCGCCACATCTACAAAGCACATGCGGTGCGATGATGCTCATGATTACCAAGTTTTTATTAGTCCATTTCAATCAGCGAGTTTGGGGAACCTAAGGTACCCCCTTGTATCATTCCCAAACATGATCCATTCTAGGGTCGTCAATCCTAGCTAATCTCATACGATATTATGGTTTGAGAAGCGTAGTGAAGGCATCGCAAAGGGCTCGTCACCCGTCATGCGGATACGATCTCACCGTATGCGGCTCAATTGCTTGCCATCACTCAAGTACATATCTCACCGTACTTGGCTCAATCACTAGCCGTCACCAAGTACATGTGTCTCACCGTACTCGGCTCAACTCATACTCTGGATTCTTGTGTGAAAGACTCGTCGCCAATCACGACACTTGGAGTATACTCGAAGATACTACGGAGGACTCGTCGCCCGTCAGCACGAGCACAGGTCTCACCGTACTCGGCTCTCGCCGTAAGTATCGACAGCTCGAATATAGTGTCCCATACCACCATAATCGGCTCACGAGTTTGGTTGCGCAATGGTCACTACGGGGAGGCACATGGCCCCAGCGTAGGCCGACAGCTCGACCACGGTGTCCCATACCACTATGCCCGGCTCATGCGTCTTAACGGATGGAGGTACCATGGTTAACGGATCGCCACTGGTAAGTTTGGTACCCTAGGTTCAAGCAGTAGCGACCAAACATGGTGAACACACATACACATATCGGTTTACTTGACGAGCCTGACTAGCTCGAGCGCACCACAAGTTGAGCGATATGGAGCGCAAAAGCACTCCGTGTGGCCAACCACTATCGCCAACCGAAGTACGACTCGGGTTCGCCAGACACGTCCGTCGTGGCGATATGAATCTCAGCCACAACCGCAAGTCTGGTACCGAATGTTTGGACTATAGACATAGTCCCAAACTCAAACAGTTTGCATCAATAGCATGTGGAGTAAAGCATGATAAACAATCAATACAAGCATGTTAGCAGGCATGTTATAAAGCATGAAGTAAAGCATGAAGTAAAGCATGAAGTAAAGCATGTTGTAAAGCACTATACACATAGGGATACGATTACATACACATCAGAAGTGAGTGGTTATAGCGAACCACCGCATGGAGGGGATCCTACATATCTCTAAGGGAGTCGGAATCCCATATCAGCACCTCTCTAAGGCACTAACACTCAAGCATTTACACACACAAGCATCTACACAAACACTTAGAATACACTATTCCAATATACATGACGTATGTTAGCAAAATACGTGTTAGAGTCATTCCCTTAAGCCACGTGAGTATTTTACCCATGTATATCATAATCATACAGCAAATAATCATTACAATTGTATTTCCAAAATTCACACATATGCGGTATTTCTAGAATACACAATTTCAACATACTAGGCATTTACAAGCGAACATGTATTTTGGCGATTCCTTTCGCCAAACTAGTATTTTATACATATATTGTATAATCATACATTAAATAAACATGTCATACATTTTCCCAAAAAAAATACATATACGGTATTTCTAGAATATACAATTTCAACATACGTAGCATTTACACATGAACATGTATTTCAACGATTCCTTTCGCCAAATTAGTATTTTATCCATATATCGTATAATCATACGTTAAATAAACATGTCAAACATTTTCCCAAAAAAATACATGTACGGTATTTCTACGTATACCAAGAATATGTGAAATTCCATATTCTACAACGTTAATCGAAACAGGAAACGGAAAGCACTTTGTACATGTGCATTTACATGCAGATCATGAATCTATCATTATCTGACATTGAAAGCGTTGAAAACCGTAACTTATACACTTAAAGTCTTCACCTTTGCCCTTGGAATTCCAACGAATCAGCAAGGGTAGTAGAGCTTCCGTATACGGGAGTTTTCTAGCCTAAAGAGTGGAATCGGTTAGCCTTTACATAGCCTACAACGATTCTACCTCAAATCAGACCTAGGGTTAGGGTTTCTTACCTTCAAACGGAATGGAAACCACCGGGAAAACACCTGGAATGGAGCGGTGTAGGCCGTGTGACAACCCAAAACAGTAGGAGGAAGATCTCCCACAAATCCCAAGCTATTCTCCCTCTTTTCTCTCTCTCTCTCTCTAGGGTTTTAATCCTAAATTCGTATGGCTGTGAGAGGGGCTGTTCTAAGCCCCTTTTATAGCCAAAAACATTCTGAAAATAGACTCAGGTTCAAGGGTTACTGCTAATATAGGATATTCGTCACTTTTCCAAATTCAAAAGGGAGGTTCTGGTGGCCCTCCTTGAGCCAAACGTCGACTTAAGCTCACCATCTATGGATCTACGTGGGATTACGTTTTCGACTCGATCGGATTCCCAGATCGCATGTGGCGGACCACTTTCAGTTCGACGGTCAGTGGGCCACGATCAGAAATTCTAAGTACATGTAAATGTTCCTGAAATTTTTCTTAATCCGAGGGTGTAATTTGGTCTGATTCTGACGGTCAGGTTGCTTAATACTGACGTGCAACCGAACGATGCCAGATCACTATTCCTGATATTTTTATTAGGATGGGAATAGTGTTTTTCACACTCCCTCGCTCCGAATCGAAACGAATGGCCGTGGAACATCGGATGGACCTGATTTTTGAGATGATTGTCAAGTCCAGTGAGGCGGTCCTAGTTCCTTAGCTTCGTGTTAATCGGACTTCCGATGTGCGATCTAGACCTAATACGAAGTTTCGATTCATTCCCGAGAGCAGCCGGGAAATGAGTTTGGTTCTGAACTTTAGGGTAACCTAGCGTCACTTGTTTTGCAAGTTTTGGGTCTTGCAGATCGTATTTAAAGCGATCCCAACGGATTTCATGGCTAATTGAGTTTAGTACTTAGTTAACTTTGTTAAATTTCTAAAGGATTTAATCCTACGTGATTTCGGTCGAGGTGGTACTTTCGACCCAATGTACTGAAAATTTTTAAGTCGTTACATTTTACCCCTTAAACAAAAAATTTAGGTCCTCGAAATTTATACCTTTTCGTAGTCCTCGAGAATCTGAGGGTAGTTCTTTCTGACCTCGGCCTCAGTCTCCCAGGTAGCTTCCTCCTCGGAATGATGTGTCCAAAGCACCTTCACAAGTGGGATGACCTTGCTACGTAGTACCTGCTCCTTCCTATCAAGGATACGCGTCGGGCGTAGCTCGTACGTAGCATCCTCACTCAACTGTACCTGCTCCCATCTGATGATATGCGAAGGATCAGGAACGTACTTCTTCAGCATAGATACATGAAATACGTTGTGTACGGAAGCAAGTGGTGTAGGTAAGGCGAGACGATACGCCACATCACCCACTCGATCCAGTATCTGAAATGGACCGATAAACCTCAGTGTGAGCTTCCCTTTCTTCCCGAACCGAATGACTCCCTTCATAGGGGAAACCCGAAGGAACACATGATCCCCGACCTCGAACTCCAGCGGTCGCCGCCTCATATCGGCGTAACTCTTCTGCCTGCTCTCTGCTGTGAGTAATCGACGCCTGATAATGTCTACCTTCTCTGTAGTCGCCTGTACCAACTCTGGACCAATCAGACTACGTTCGCCAACCTCTGCCCAACAGTGCGGTGCCCTACAAGGTCGACCATATAAAGCCTCATATGGGGCCATGCCAATAGTCGCCTGGAAGCTATTGTTGTAGGCGAACTCTGCGTACGGAAGACAGTCATCCCAGCTGTCCTTGAAGTCCAACACACATGCTCGCAACATATCCTCCAGAATCTGATTCACCCGCTCTGTCTGCCCATCAGTCTGAGGATGAAACGCTGTACTGAACTTCAACTTCACACCCATCGCCTCCTGGATACGAGTCCAGAAGATAGATGTGAACCGCGTGTCTCTGTCCGACACGATCTCCAAAGGAGCCCCGTGCAGACGGACGATCTCCCTGATGTACAATCTTGCCAGCTCGTCTGCAGAGTTCGTAACTCTGATAGGGAGGAAATGGGCCGATTTGGTCAACCGGTCCACAATCACCCAAATGGAATTGTGCCCCTTTCTCGTCTTCGGCAACCCTGATATGAAGTCCATGGAGATGAAGTCCCACTTCCACTCCGCTATAGGCATGGGCTGAAGTAGTCCAGGAGGTCGGCGATGTTCTGCCTTGACCTGCTGGCACGTCAGAGATCGAGACACATACTCAGTAACGTGGGCCTTCATGTTATCTCACCAATACGTCCGTCTCATATCCTGGTACATCTTCGTGCTACCAGGATGCATTGCAAACTTCGAGTTATGGGCGGACTCGAGAAGCTCGCGTCTCAAGTCAGCCACATCAGGAACACATAGGCGGCCACGAAATCGTAAACCCCCATCAGAACCAACTCTCCACTCGGAGTCCACGGCGTCGCTAGCCTGCTCTCGAAGCTCAGACAGCCGTATATCGCCCTCTTGGGCCTCAACAATCCTGTCGTCAATAAGTGGCCGCACCCGAACGTGCGCAACACACTCAAAAGGCTCCTCGACAGTGACTCTCTGCTCGAAGTCCCGCACAAACTCCATCATGTCCCACTCGGCTATCATCAGCGGTGCCGCAAATGCTATCGCCTTCTTGCGGCTCGTAGCGTCTGCACAAGTTCGCCTTGCCGGGATGGTAGGAAACCTCGAACTTGAAGTCCTTCAAGGTCTCCATCCATCGGCTACTGTCTCATATTCAAATCCCGTTGTGTGAATATGTATTTAAGGCTCTTATGGTCGCAGAAAAGCTCGAACTCCTCACCGTAGAGGTAATGTCTCCAGAGCTTCAATGCAAAGATGACAGCTGCCAACTCCAGGTCATGTGTAGGGTAATTCTCCTCGTGCTTCCTTAATTGTCTCGAGGCATACGAAATCACCCTATCCTTCTGCATCAGCACACAACCCAAACCAACGCGAGACGCGTCAGTATACACCGTGTATTTCACCCCTTTCTCTGGCAATACTAGCACAGGGGCGGACGTCAACTTGTCTTTCAACTCCTTAAAAGCTGCCTCCGCCTTCTCATTCTAGGCGAACTTCAGGTCCTTCCGAGTCAACTGAGACAATGGCCTGGCGATCTTCGAGAAATCCCGAATGAAACGTCTGTAATACCCAAATGCCCAAGAAACTTCTCACCTCGATGAACCGACTCGGTGCCGCCAATCCTGAACCGCGGCTACCTTAGCAAGGTCCACTGTTATCCCATCCTTGGACACTACATGTCCCAGGAACTTGACTTCCTCCTGCCAGAAGTCGCACTTCTTGTATTGCGCAAACAACTGGTTCTCCAACGTACCCAATACTGCTCGCAGGTGCTCCTTGTGCTCCTCCCGACTCATGGAGTATATCAAGATGTCATCGATAAAGACGATGACGAATCGGTAAAGGAAGGGCCGAAATACCCGGTTCATCAGATCCATGAACACGGCTGGTGCGTTCGTCGAGACGAACGACATCACCAAAACTCATAGTGCCCGAAGCACGTCCTGAAGGCTGTCTTCTGCACGTCCTCCTCTCTCACGCGCAACTGGTGGTACCCTGACTGAAGGTCAATCTTCGAGAAATACTTCGCCCCCCTCAACTGATCGAACAGATCATCAATCCTGGGCAAAGGATACTTGTTCTTCACCGTGACCTGGTTCAACCTACGGTAATCAATACACAACCGTAGCGACCCGTCCTTCTTCTTCACGAACAACACAGGTGCTCCCCAAGGAGACACACTAGGTCGAATAAAACCTCTCTCTGAAGTTCGTCAATGCTGTTTCACAGCTCCTCCATCTCACATGGAGGCATACGATAAGTCGGCAACGAGATGGGCGTCGCACCGAGCGTAAGGTCAATCGTAAAATCAATCTCACGCCGAGGAGGTAAATGTGGATAGTCTTAAAGACTCCAACAAACTCCCGAACCACCGGCGTACCCTCCAAGGTCGGACCATCAATCGGCACAAGTAAAGCAAAGATAACAATCAACTCGACAGGCCAACCGACCCGCACCGGGAACGTGAAAGCCGTGCCGTCGGTCCATAGGCGATCACGATCCGAGCATCGCAATCTATCTCCGCCCTCATCTTGGCGAGTCAATCCATGCCAAGTATAACGTCATAGTGCCACAGCGGAGTAACAATAAGGTCGACGAGCACTGTGCTGCTACCCAAAACTATCGAGCAACCCTCGCAGAACCGTGTGACATCCGAACAGGTCCCGGTAGCCGTAGTGAGTCTCATTCCCTTAGTGGGAATCGTATGCAAAGATAGGCGTTTCACCGCCCCACAAGAAATAATAGAAGTAGTGGACCCAGTGTCCACCAATAAAGAAACGGGAGTACCATGAACATGAGCCGTACCCTCAAAAGCCGTCGGTGCCGAAATTGACGCCTCTGGTGCCTCAGCAACAAGCGTGTGCACGCGAGCCTGCTGCTGGCGGTTCGGCTGAGGAGCCAAGGGTCGCTGTGGCGGCCTGAAGCGCGGCACGGGAGGTCGAAGGAAGGATGTGCAGGAGCGGTCAGAATGGTGGAGCTGATATGGCTGTGGATAAGGGCGATCCAATCTCTGCGGTGGCGCAAATCCGCTAGCCCTCATGCGCGAGAAACAGCTCTCAGCAGGGTGTCCTGGTTTCCCGCAATACGTGCAGGTCACCAACGGGCGTCTCATAGGAACAACGAGTCTTTGCGGCCCGGGGGCGAATCGCCACGCGGCCTCTTGCCTAAGATAGGCTCGCTTCCGCAAATCTGGCGTGGTCTCGCAACCATAGCACCACGCGATCCGGCCAATCGGTCCACATCCTCGGCTTCGTCATAGACATGTGGACCAATGTAGCGTAGGTGGGGATACTGAGGCAGCAAATCCTCGACCGTATCTCCGGTCGCAAATCCAAGGAGAAACGACGCATCCGCATCCGCTCATCCACCAAGATAGTCGGGACAAAGCGGCCCACCCCGTGAAGCGGTGCTCGTACTCGTGATCGTCATGCCTCCCCGCCCGAGGCGCGAAACTCATCCTCCCGCTCATGCCGATACGTCTGCGGGTAGTACTTCTCGTGGAACCGAGACTCGAAAGCCTCCCGGTCCACACGAAATCTCTGCGACGTGCGCGACGCCTGTGTCCCACCATAAACCGGCCTCCCTCTCAAACATGAAAGCGGCCGGCTCCACACCTGCTGCCTCGAGCAATGTAGCATCCGAAGCATCTTAGAGATGCGGTCAAGCGAGAACTCGCCTCCTGGGTGCAGTAAGAACCCATAAATGAGGGAGGCCTCAAGCGCCGAAATCGCTCGAGTAAACCACGAGTACCGACCTCTCCAAAGGAGGTGCGACGGATGGGGCGGAGGCACATCCTCAACCCGAGCAGAGGCTCGAGAATGCTCATCAGGATGTGCAGATGTCGTAGGTGGAGTCGCACTACCACCACGGGACAAGGCCTCAGCGATAGTGGCCATAAGGCTGCTGCTGCTGCTTCTTTCTTCTTCTTTGCATCTGACGCGATGCATCATCATCATCAGCTGCTCAAACCTATCAGTCGACGGAGCAGCCTGAGAGTCATGCTGCGCAGAAGAAGACGGCCGATACTGCTCACGGACCGGGGGCGTGTAAGGTGGCAGTCCACCGGTAGGACCAGCAGGAGGCTGATCAGAACCCAACCCTCGGTCCGTAGGACCGCTACTACTAGAAGGAGTCTGGTCCATAGAGCCAGTCAGAAGGAGGCGTGCCGTTCTCCGCGTATACTGCCGCGGCATGCCCTAGACAACATAGGGTAGATCATTTGTGAGATAAGGCACAATACACTTCATAAAGCACTTAAGCACTCCACACATCATCAAAACAAAGAGGCTACATGCTTTTCATTTACCCAAAATTGTCATAATACATGGAATACAGAGTTACATGAATCACGACAGAAATCACATGATAGCCAATACATCCACTACATCAAACACCTAAAACATGTTACTATCTACTACATCATCTACATGAAAACATAAACCGCCTATCATAGTAACCAAAGCAAACAACAACACACAACCACGTAGATGACTAAACATCCGAAGCAGGCGGTGGAGGAGGAGCGTTCTTGTCCTGCACACAGCACAAAATGGCCTTCAACGTACGAGACACTTTCTTAAAGTTCCTCTTCATGTAGGCTTCGGTCTCTTCAAGCTTGGCTCGAGTCTCATCAAGCTCAACCCGAACTTGTCCAACCTCTTGCTGCAGGGCGGCTTGCCCCTCCTCAAGACGGGCCAATCGCGCATCAAGAGCATCTCGATCCACACCCTGCTCCTGAGCCGCAGGGGGTGAACTCTCATCGGTGTCCTGAGCCTCAGATTCTTCTTCCTGTATGTCATCACCACGCTCCTCATCACTCTCTGCCTGGAGGTCAACACTCTCCTCGCCGGCGCTATCCGACTCATCTCCAGACTCGTCGAGTCGGGCTTGCCGCTGTTGAGGGCCGATCTTCATATTCTTGAGTGTCGCTTCACTTATGACTCGGACTGGTGCAAGATCCTCCATATTCAATCTGTAGCCTACATCACGAGCCATCCTGCAGATCAGACGGCCAAATGGGAGCGAAAGATCGTTCCTGGCAGAACGAACAACATGAACTATTTGGGATAGGATGAATGTGGGTAGGCATATGTTTCCCCGCGTCCCATCTTGTACAGAAAGTCCACCATCACCCGAGTACACTCCGTGCGGTTACCCCACCATGGGTATACATTGTATGTGAAAATGTGATGGAGTAAATGGAAGTCTTCGGTCATCTTTGTCGCCGCAATACAATTTCCTCGCTTCCAAGTAACCCGGCGACCACAGAGAAACCGCGTGCGACGATCCCTTTCCCGCGCACTTCTAGAGAAGTCATCACTAGGATGTACTTGACCAAGCGAGATCTTCGTGATTCGAACCACCTCATCCACAGTGATTGTGCGCCTTATGCCCCTCACAGAGACAGTAAACTGAAGAGGCTCTACTGATGAGTCCACGATGTGAGCGTAGAAAGCGCGAACCGTGTTCTCACATGCGGGAGACTCGCCTTCAAAAATAGAATTTCATCTGATATCCACCAAGTGGTCCATCATCGGGTGTAGCCCGAACATCCTTTCATCCACATGAGCTTCAAACACAACCTTGCGGCCCGCAAAGCGCCCATATTCAATGCCTATCGGATAAGCATTTCTGGCGGGATGGTCAGGATCCAGGTCTCGCTTCGACCTAAACTCCCGCACGGTGCTTGTGCCGGCCCCAACATCGGATCTTCTTCGGGAATGGGCTGGCCTACTTGGGCTGGCGTCATCGGCCGCGGTTTTCCTCTTTCCCATGAGAGATAGGATGGAGGAAATGGAAAAAATGGTAGCCACCACACCAAGGAGGGCCATGAAAAATTGCCAAAATGGGGGAACAAGGGGCTGATCTCTTTGATCCTCCACAAACAACAATCCAATGGGTGTGGAAGGAGCACTAGATGTAGGAAATGAAGGAGAAACAAGAAGAGAATGGAATGGGTTAGTAGATTACCCAATTTTTGAGCTCCAAGGAGGGGTATGAGAGCTCCAACTTGAGAAAATGGGGAAAGGAGGAAGCTAGGGCTGTTGTGGAAGGTTGGGGTGTGTGAGTTATGGAAGAAAATGGAAGATTTGAAGGTTTGGAGGGATGGGTTTTTGAGAAAAATCGAAAATGGGTTTGGAGAGCTTGAAAATGGGTGAAATGAGGAAGAAGGGTGCTCCAGCCCTTTAAAACCCAACCCATTGCCAAAATGGCACGTGCCAGGGGGTAGAGGGGGTCAGGCCGACCAACCTCATGCTTGGACCCACCCTGGAAAAGCGACCGGATCGCGGTCTGCCGCCGTGCCGCGGCGCCGCCGCGGTCGGACTTGGCCGGAACCGCGCCGCCGCGGTGGGACTCTGTTTGCCATGTGTCCAGGGTGCCAAATGCACCCTGGTTCGATCGGGAACCTTAATAGATTAACGTGGGGGGCCCCCGAACTCAGTTCAGCTCCAGAACGGTTAGTTTCGAAAATTTTCTGAACTAATCTGATTTTTCCTGATTTTTGAAGATTGATTTTGGGTGGATAGTGACCTGGACACGTCAATAGACGGTCTAGGAGTGATTTAGAGTCCGTATGTGCGGTCAGGATCGAGTACAGACTCGATCAACGCGTTCGTTTTTAATGAATTTCGCCGAACGGTGAAATCGGGAGACCCTAAGACTGTTTCTACATTTTTGCGCACCCTCCTAGGTTGTAACACGTCAGCGTACGTAGTGGGGACATAACTCAGGTCCGGTTTTAATCAAAATCATGCTCTGATACCAACTTGTAACGCCCTGAAATTCGGGGGTCGAGTATGAACTCAACTCCCGAGTTCCAACGCATCACTTATGCAACATACACAATGATGGTTAAATGTTGTCTGAGTTAGAGCAATAAACATGAATGAGATTATACCAAAATAATAAATCATACTCCAGTTCAATTGTATAAAGGCAAGCGGAAGACTGAAATTTTATATTCAAAGTATGTAAAGTAACAAAATTTTATGAACTCTAGAGTATGAGTACTAACTGAGTACCAATATACATGTATTGTTTCTAAGTCAAAAATCAAAATACAATCCTCAAGAGAGGCCCTGAAAATCCCGCGATGCAGCCGGCCTAAGCATAGCCGTCAGAGTACTGCATAAAGGAGAACTCATCCTGATCCTCCTCGAAGTCGGGCTCCGGCTCCTGAACCAAGGCGCCATCTACACCTGTGACAGAGTCTGGTGGGTGTTGCAAACACCGTCCCGTAACGTGGGAGTGAGTAGTTAACTCAGTGGAACAGTAAAGCATAGGTTAACATGTTATCAAATCAATCAAGCAGTAATGATAAAGCAGTACAAGTCAAACATTTCTAACTACTCTTGTTAAGTGTAAAAATGATATGACATGATGCTGTATGCCCTTGCTAAACCACCCTCAAGCGACATCATCTTACGTTCGTGAATGCTTACTCCCTCAGTGCGCCACATCTACAAAGCACATGCGGTGCGATGATGCTCACGATTACCAAGTTTTTATTAGTCCATTTCAATCAGCAGTATTGGGAAACTAAGGTACCTCCCTTGTATCATTCCCAAACATGATCCATTCTAGGGTCGTCAATCCTAGCTAATCTCATACGATATTATGGTTTGAGAAGCGTAGTGAAGGCATCGCAAAGGGCTCGTCACCCGTCAGCGCGGATACAGATCTCACCGTATGCGGCTCAATTGCTGGCCATCAGCTCAAGTACATATCTCACCGTACTTGGCTCAATCACTAGCCGTTAGCTCAAGTACAGGTCTCACCGTACTCGGCACAACTCATACTCTAGTTATGTGAAAGACTCGTCGCCAATCACAGACACTTGGAGTATACTCGAAGATACTACGGAGGACTCGTCGCCCGTCAGCATGAGCACAGGTCTCACCGTACTCGGCTCTCGCCGTAAGTATCGACAGCTCGAATATAGTGTCCCATACCACCATAATCGGCTCACGAGTTTGGTTGCGCAATGGTCACTACGGGGAGGCACATGGCCCCAGCGTAGGCCGATAGCTACGACCACGGTGTCCCATACCACCATGCCCGGCTCATGCGTCTTAGCGGATCGAGGTACCATGGTTAACGGGATCACCACTGGTAAGTTTGGTACCCTAGGTTCAAGCAGTAGCGACCAAACATGGTGAACACACATACACATATCGGTTTACTTGACGAGCCTGACTAGCTCGAGCGCACCACAAGTTGAGCGATATGGAGCGCAAAAGCACTCCGTGTGGCCAACCACTATCGCCAACCGAAGTACGACTCGGGTTCGCCAGACACGTCCGTCGTGGCGATATGAATCTCAGCCACAACCGCAAGTTTGATACCGAATGTTTGGACTATAGACATAGTCCCAAACTCAAACAGTTTGCATCAATAGCATGTGGAGTAAAGCATGATAAACAATCAATACAAGCATGTTAGCAGGCATGTTATAAAGCATGAAGTAAAGCATGAAGTAAAGCATGTTGTAAAGCATGTTGTAAAGCACTACACACATAGGGATACGATTACATACACATCAGAAGTGAGTGGTTATAGCGAACCACCGCATGGAGGGGATCCTACATGTCTCTAAGGGAGTCGGAATCCCATATCAGCACCTCTCTAAGGCACTAACACTCAAGCATTTACACACACAAGCATCTACACAAACACTTAGAATACACTATTCCAACATACATGACGTATGTTAGCAAAATACGTGTTAGGTCATGTCCCTTCACCACGTGAGTATTTTACCCATGTATATCATAATCATACAGCAAATAATCATTACAATTGTATTTCCAAAATTCACACATATGCGGTATTTCTAGAATACACAATTTCAACATACTAGGCATTTACAAGCGAACATGTATTTTGGCGATTCCTTTCGCCAAACTAGTATTTTATACATATATTGTATAATCATACATTAAATAAACATGTCATACATTTTTCCAAAAAAATACATATACAGTATTTCTAGAATATACAATTTCAACATACGTAGCATTTACACATGAACATGTATTTCAACGATTCCTTTCGCCAAATTAGTATTTTATCCATATATCGTATAATCATACATTAAATAAACATGTCAAACATTTTCTCAAAAAAAATACGTGTACGGTATTTCTACGTATACCAAGAATATGTGAAATTCCATATTCTACAACGTTAATCGAAACAGGAAACGGAAAGCACTTTGTACATGTGCATTTACATGCAGATCATGAATCTATCATTATCTGACATTGAAAGCGTTGAAAACCGTAACTTATACACTTAAAGTCCTCACATTTGCCCTTGGAATTCCAACGAATCAGCAAGGGTAGTAGAGCTTCCGTATACGGGAGTTTTCTAGCCTAAAGAGTGGAATCGGTTAGCCTTTACATAGCCTACAACGATTCTACCTCAAATCAGACCTAGAGTTAGGGTTTCTTACCTTCAAACGGAATGGAAACCGCCGGGAAAACACCTGGAATGGAGCGGTGTAGGCCGTGTGACAACCCAAAACAGTAGGAGGAAGATCTCTCACAAATCCCAAGCTATTCTCCCTCTTTTCTCTCTCTCTCTCTCTCTAGGGTTTTAATCCTAAATTCGTATGGCTGTGAGAGGGGCTGTTCTAAGCCCCTTTTATAGCAAAAAACATTCTGAAAATAGACTCAGGTTCAAGGGTTACTGCTAATATAGGATATTCGTCACTTTTCCAGCTCAAAAGGGAGGTTCTGGTGGCCCTCCTTGAGCCAAACGTCAGACTTAAGCTCACCATCTATGGATCTACGTGGAATTACGTTTTCGACTCGATCGGATTCCCAGATCGCATGTGGCGGACCACTTTCAGTTCGACGGTCAGTGGGCCACGATCAGAAATTCTAAGTACATGTAAATGTTCCTAAAATTTTTCTTAATCCGAGGGTGTAATTTGGTCTGATTCTGACGGTCAGGTTGCTTAATACTGACGTGCAACCGAACGATGCCAGATCACTATTCCTGATATTTTTATTAGGATGGGAATAGTGTTTTTCACACTCCCTCGCTCCGAATCGAAACGAATGGCCGTGGAACATCAGATGGACCTGATTTTTGAGATGATTGTCAAGTCCAGGTGAGGCGGTCCTAGTTCCTTAGCTTCGTGTTAATCGGACTTCCGATGTGCGATCTAGACCTAATACGAAGTTTCGATTCATTCCCGAGAGCAGCCGGGAAATGAGTTTGGTTTTGAACTTTAGGGTAACCTAGCGTCACTTGTTTTACAAGTTTTGGGTCTTGCAGATCGTATTTAAAGCGATCCCAACGGATTTCATGGCTAATTGAGTTTAGTACTTAGTTAACTTTGTTAAATTTCTAAAGGATTTAATCCTACGTGATTTCTGGTCGAGGTGGTACTCGACCCAATGTACGGAAATTTTTCAGGTCGTTACAAATATGATATAATATTGCCCCCACATCACTTCGCCTTAGGTAAAAGATGAATGCAATATAAATTATTTATTTGACACAATAAATGCGATTGATTGGCTATGTAAAAACATTAATTTCGTATTGATCGGAAAAATATCAAAGTCAACCGAATTGGTCGAACTCGGCCGTCTTGATCGAAAAATGATAAAATCAGCCGTCATGGTCAAACTCAGCTATCTTGATCGAGAGGCAACAAATTCAGTCGTCTTGGTCGAACTCGATCATTTTGATTGAAAAGTGACAAAATCGATCGTGACAATGAAGACTGTCGGTCAATTCATTCGGAATAGGGCTTATGGTTGATTGAGGTAGTAACACGGCTAATAACTTAGCTACTCCCTAAACCATTTGAATAATTTGATCATGGTTTAAATGACGTGATTCAGCCATTGGAGGTAGTTTACAGGCTACCTGTTTTTATCTTTCATTATATGGTAGATTTCCAAGGAAGGGCTACCCCTCAGGTATATTCTGGTTTCCTTAAATCAGGAATAAAATTTCCAACCTCCCACTTTGGTTGCTTGAATTTGAAAGACAATAGAGCGTTTCACCCATCCTAGATCGAAATGGGAAGGGTGTTATGATCCAATGGGTGTTGTTAGTTAATCCATTCGGAATATGACATGTGGTAGATTAGGATAGTATTATGTCTAAGTACTTAGCCTGCTACCTCTTGAACCATCTGCATGATTTGGTCACAATCTACTCACTGAGCTTCAACCATCGGCGGTGGATCAAGACCTACTCAGTTCTGTTCCTCATGCAACAACGAGTTCCTAGGGAATTGCTGGAAAGGCTGTCATCCTGGTAATCCCAAATTTCAAATTTCAGGAACAAAATTCATGGCCTCTCGCTTTGGTCACATGAACTTGGCATGTAGCGGAACATTATGTACTTCCTGAATTGGAATTGACAGTGGGTTCCGCTGCAGGGAAGGCATAGGTAGTTGCTGTGCTGCGTTATCGATATAACTTCCTTTAATGTTATACTGCGTTGCCGCAGGTGTTTTTTCAATCATCATGGTCATCAACAAAGCATGGCCTCGGTCTGGCTAGCCATATATCTGTTATTGTTCTCAATTTGAACACAGAATTATTTGGCATGGGCATGTACCAACTCTACCTGAGCTATCTCGTATTCCTGAATGTGTTGAATACTCAGTTGTACATCTGGGAGTGTGACCATTATCTCTTTAGGAGATACGGTTTGTGAGGTTGAGGCCCCTTCCTGATTTCCAGTATTGAGTGTCGAGCTACAATTCAAATTTAACCGGCATGTCCTCGGTTGGAGATAGTTCGGTCGGTGTGAAGGGTTCAACCCCAACTTTCGATCACTTTTTCTATTCATATTTCTAATTGGCAACATTGCGCTGATAAGTTAGAGACAATGTCCCACCAGGCATGCCAAAAATCTATTGTGGTTTTACACGGCTGATGTGCAATGTATATTTATGGCAACCAAGTAGTTTAGTGTCCCACCAGGTAAGCCAAAAAGTTGTTGTGGTTCGATTTACAGTTTCTGTCACGTGACAAGTGCGGGTATGCCAAATTAAGTTGAATGTGCGAGTCAATTCAAACCGAACAACTATGACCCCAAGTGTCAAGATAGACAAATATATAATATGTGACCGAGATTGAATAAGATCGATTGCTTATTTAGCCACTCGCAAAGTATATTAAAAAGATCATGCAATAGTTAGAGGGTATGGTTCGTCCTTTGATAATGGGTTATACATTTGCCTTCCGTACGAAAGGACTTTTCAGTTCAATACATATAAAGGAGAAACATGAAAAGAAACCTTACAGTCAGTGGCAAAGAACAACTGCAAAACATCTTTTTAGATGGAGAACTCTGATTGATGCTCGAACTAAATCTAACGTATAAGCGTAGATTCGAATTACATCTAAAGTTAACAGCTACTTAATTAACACTAGGGATTACAATAAGGAATGTAAACAACAGACAAAGTAAATGATTATACTAAGGAAATGTAATTGATAGGAATAAAGTAAAGAGATTACACTAAGGAATGTAAATGATAGGTAATTAAAAGACAAATTTGGTTTGATTGGGTTGATATGAGACCATTTACTTTGTTGAATTCTTTTGCTATTTATAGCCTTAACCTAACCATCTGAATGCTTCCCATGTTCTGATCGTTGTTATAACCGTTTTAGTATCACACGACTTTTTGGATGCTTTTCATCTTCTGACGGTTGCTATAAACGTTTCAGCACTTGATCTTATGGATGCTTTCTTCTAAACTCGCCTCGTGTAATAGAAACCGCATCCTTATTAGCTTAACTATAATATACTTGACCATTCAATTGAGCTCATGAATAACTATATGCTGCTTAATCGACTTCCAAGATGACTATCAATTATTTGGTTTACTTTTAAATTTGCTTCAAGTGTTAATTATCTTATTATTCTGTTAACTATAATTAATCATATAAAAAATACTTTAAGCATCCTTAAAGATATATAACCCAATGTATCTTTAACTCACTCATTTTCAATTATGTTTTGGGTGAGGAATATGATACAAAAAATTTCCCAGCATGTTAGAAATCCAGATCATCACGGGAGTGGAAGCTTCTTGATGAGGAGGGCCGGATAATGAAGACAATGGCTAGATTCATGGTAAGAGTTCATCACCATTTTCAAAATGGTGGTGACACTATGTTCACCCATGTGGCACTATAATTTCTTAATAATGTTCGATCAATTGTTTCACAGATTTGGACGGTACAGATCATCGTACAACTACGACAGGACAGGCCTAACGTTCAAGGTCACTTAACCTTTAAATGGTGGTAAACTATCATAATAGTGTATAATGTCAAACGAAGAGCAGGCCAAGCAAACGGCTGAGAAGCGCCGAGCAAAACGGACGCGCATTGCCTGCGACGCGGCTCCTTCTGACCGTATGAACTTCATGCGACGGGAAGCGGATTGCGTACTGAGTAACTCAGTACCCTTAGCGTACTGAGTAAACTCTGTGGGGTTCACTGTGATTTATGTATTTTATCCACTCCGTCCATCCATTTTACCAGATAATTTTAGGGTTTGATCCTAAAAATTAAGTATAACAAACCTCAAGTCGACCACACTACAGGAAATAGTTTGAATCGAACATCTACCATTGAAAATTTCTTGGGGGCCAAAGAAGTTTTTGATCAAGCTTGTATTTGTGTTTTCACTTCATACATGTTTTTGTGATCTTATGAACAGTTTGGATGAGAAATAAACATCACTGTGGGCCCTATAAAGGTTTCAACGGTGGAAATCATTATTCAAAATGTTTCCTATGGTATGGTCCACTTGATCTTTGGGTGTGCTTAAATTTTGGTCTCAACCACTAAAATAAGATGGAAAAATGGATGGACGGCGTGGATAGACTAGATACATTCACGGTGGGTCCAACAGAGTTTACTCAGTACGATAAGAGCGTACTGAGTAACTCAGTGCGCAATCCAATTTCCATGCGACGGCGTCGCACGCAATCCCATCGCGGCAACCGAGGTGTGTGGATCACTCAATGTAGGGCCAATCGTGATGTATTTTTCTTACATCCACGCCGTCCATCCGTTCTGAAAGATCATTTGAGGGCATGATCCTAGAAACGAAGCAGATCCAAGTCTAAGGTGAACCACACCACAGGAAAAAGTGGCGATTGAATACCCTCCATTAAAAACTTCTTGTGGACCACAGAAGTTTTCCATCAATCTGATATTCGTATGATCGCATCATCTACACCTCTGTGACCTTAATACACGTTGGATGGAAAATAAACATTCTGGTGGCCCCAAAAAGTTTGAATGGACGGTATTGAATCACCACTTTTTCATGTGGTGTGGTCCATGAAAGATTTCGATCTGCTTCATCTCTGTAATCATGGCCTAAAATGATCTGTCAAAACGGATAAACAGCGTGGATGTAAGGTAAATACATCCACCCGCGCCCACCCAACCGCATCCGACCAGGCACCTATAGCGAGTTCGCCACCACAGAAACCGCCAATCACATTCGGCGCATACGTGGGGTCACGTGTGTGAGATCCTAACCGTTCATCAAGCTGGATCCTCTGAAAACATCACCCGGAACAAAATTCAATAAGGTAAACTCATCCAATGTGGCCCACTCATTCACAACAGTCGGACCTAATGAACGTGATCCAAGTGGCTCCACATTCTCAAAACATCACATTAGTTTAAGCACTAGAAATCAATGAAACTCCCTTCGGCAAAAACACAACCCTCCAAACACAACAAAAATGCAACATCGAATATCTATACAACCGGCGCTCAACCCACATAAATAAATACACAATCTCTACAGCTTCATGCAAAGCTATACATCAAGCCCCTGTGTATTTCTCTAACCAGCCATGGCCCACCTGACTATGGTCCTGTCTCTATTCATCTTCGCCTTGCATGGTGGAGCCGATGCCGACGGCCCAGCATCGTCGCCAACACCAGCCCCATGGTTTTCTATCCCTTGGCTTTCTACACCATCTCCTAATTCCCCTGCACCATGCAGCCCATCTTCCTCGACCAGCCCTGGGCCCATTTCTAGTGCACCGATGTCGGTCCCACCTGCGCCGGCTCCATCTCAACCGTCATATCCACCCATGTCGGCTCCACTGGCTCCATCTCCATTGCCTATTCATGTTCCACCTTCGCCAGCTCCTCGCCCACGAAGATCATCGGTCAAAGCTGCTTATTGGCCTTCAGATCGATCATCGGCCTTCTCAGCATCGGCCATTGATACATCTTACTTCACACACGTGTACTACGCGTTCGTCATGCCCGATCAGATCAGTTATGAGCTTGTGATAACTCAGCCACACGATCAGATGCTGCTGAACTTCACTGCGACGATGCATAGCAAGCACCGGCCAGTCAAAGCTCTGCTATCCATTGGAGGTGGAGGGAGCAATCGCACCATCTTTGCACTCATGGTCAGTAATTCATCATCGCGGGCCGTATTCATCAACTCAACGATAACCGTTGCTCGGATGTACGGTCTAGATGGGCTTGATCTTGACTGGGAATTCCCACAGAATCAGGAGGAGATGGATAATCTCGGATTCCTTTTCGCTGAGTGGCGGGCCGCACTGAGGAAAGAGGCGATGGACACCGGCCGTCGCCGTTTACTTCTCACTGCTGCTGTCTACTTTTCTGTTGATATCTTACTAGACAACGTCAAACGAACGTACCGCACCAGATCGATCCGTCGGAACCTTGATTGGGTGAGTCCTATGTGCTTCGACTACCGTGGATCATGGGACACGTCGGTCACTGGGGCTCATGCAGCGTTGTATGATCCCAACGGTTCGAATCTGACGACTAGCTACGGCATCACGTCGTGGATCAATGCTGGTATCCCACCTAGGAAGGTCGTGATGGGCCTACCGCTCTACGGTAAAACATGGCAGCTTAAGGACCCGAGTATTCACGGTATCGGAGCACCGGCTGTCGGTGTGGGCCCCGGAGATGGCATCATCTTATACTCTGATTTGATGGACTACAATGTCCAGAACAATGCCACAATGTCCTATGATGGGGCCACAGTGTCTGCCTATTCATATGCCGGGACATCATGGATCGGTTACGATGATGCCACGTCAATCATAGGGAAGATCAAGTACGGACAGAGGGAAAAGAACATACGTGGATATTTCTTCTGGGCGCTTGGATTCGACAAGGAGTGGACCATCTCTAAGCAAGGTAATAAAGAATCCTCTTATCATTTTCAACGCATGTGTACGAAAGCTTCGTACCTTCGGTCCACGTTCGACTTAGGTGGGCTTGTGGGCTGGTCCTGGGCCCACAGAAGAAAATGCCCAGTCCATACATGGGCCCTGATCAGGTCAGGTCTCAACAGTAGAGGTGAGCACGGGACAACCCGATACAGCTAACTCAACTCGTCTGATTCGGTTTGATCCGACTTGATCCGAACCGAATGGGTGAGTCGGTCAGAACGGAGTAAGTTTCGCATAATCTGAACTCAAACCAAGTCGAGTTCGAGTTACCCTGTAACTCAACTCGAACTCGATCTAGTTAGACCCAACTCGATCGAAACCCGACTCGACCCGACTCTGTAATCCTACCCCAACCCGATCCCAACATCTCTCTCCCTCCTCATCTTCCTCCTCTTCCAAGCCCGGCAACCACCCACTACCATCACCCTCCTCCTCCTCCTCTCTCTCTCTCCTCTCCACTCCCTCCCTCCCTCTCTCATCCTCCTCTTTCTCTTCCAAGCCCAGCAACCACCAACCACCATCACCCTTCTCCTCCTCATCCTCCTCTCTCCTCTCCACTCCCTCCCTCCCTCATCTCTCAATCCGACTCGGTGCGAACTCGACCTGACTCGGTACTTCTGCCTGGATCAGACTCGGTCCAGATCGGTCCAAGCCAGACCAAACTCGGATTGAGTTCGGATTAGGCCTACTTCAAAACTGGATCGAGTCGAGCCAGCCTTAAGTACTCGGTCCGACTCGACTCTATGCCCACCTCTAATTGCAGCCATTTAAAATAGATAAGGATTATGGTTAAGCATCTCCCTCATCACTGCACACGTGGCAAACATATCTAGTAATTGGGAGTTGTGATGGTGGGTCATCACGTGGATAGGCTATATATATGAAGGAAGTCGTACTGTTAGGACAGCTGTACAACCATCCATTTGGTGTGATTTTTTTTATTTTTTATTTATTGGATATGGACCACTGCTCTAACCGTTCATGTTGCAGGCTACTGATTGGATGGCTGCCACGTTCCAATCCCCTTACTTTTTCACAGATGGAAAATCCACGTGGTGGCCCACCATGTGAACAGTTCTGATCACTGAAAAATGTTGATTTTAGAGAACGGATTGGTTACTCCCTTTGCCACCAGCCTCGTGCCTGATGGTCGGTGCTCTGTGGGCCCTACCATGATGTATGTGTTTCATCCATTCGGTTCATACATTTTTACAGATCATTTTAGGGCTTTATCCCAAAAATGAGACGAATATAAATCTCAGGTGGACCACACCACAGGATAACAATAGTGATTTGATATCCACCATTAAAACCTTCCTAAGGCCCATTGTACTGTTTATTTGACATCCCATCTGTTGATTAGGTCATACAGACCTAGATGAAGGGGAAAAACAAAGATCAGCTTGATCCAAAACTTTAATGGCCGACGTTCATTAAACACTATTTCTTGTAACGTGGTTCATTTGAGATTGGGATATACCTCATTTTTCATCTCGTACCATAAAATGATCTAGAAAAATAGATGGATGGAATGGATGAAACACATACATCATGGTGGGGCCCACAGAGCACCGACCATCAGCCATTGACCGGTGGCAAGGAGAGTAGCTAATCCGTTTCTGAGATTTTATGCACAAAGTAGCACATCGAATTGGTAGAAATGTGGAACTAGACCGGAACTGACTAAACGGTCGGGTTTGGTCCGGTTCTAGAGTGCTTCGATTCGGGTTCCGGTTCCAAAAATCAAAGAACCGATTACATCGGTTTGGATCTTGGTTCGAGGGTATGTAAAATTGAACCGAACCGTGAACCGAATTACCGTGGATCCGAACTCTAGAACTGAACCTGGAACCGAACTTGGAACCGAACCAAAAACCCTTTGATTGTTTCCATCTTTGACTCATGATTTATGGTTTACAATGCACCGTTTGATTGTTTCTATAAATATATTTTTGCATGCCTTATACAATATCTAAACCATTCATCAAATGAATCACAACACGAATGGACATGGGCTAAATTATAAAATAAAATATGCAATTGGGCTGGATCATAAAAGGCCCAGAACCATGGTACTGATCCGGAGCCGAACCGGTTTTAACTGTCCGGTTCCAGTTCCGAATATCCTAGAACCATTAGGAACGGTTCGGTTCCGGTTTCACCCCAGAACCGGACCGAACCGACCTGTGTGCACCCCTAACAAAGAGGGGAGTTATTTGTTACTCTGGCAGACTCTGAAGCTTGATACACAGGCACCAAGAAATTATACACGTTGCATACATGAACACATTTTGAACCGATCAAAATGTGGAACCCGCTGTAGCTAAGCGGCAGTCCCAAAATGAAATGGGACTGTTGGATGTTTTTTTTTTTTTTTTTTTAACCGTCCAGTAAATGTCCACCAATCTGATACTTAGCCAAACAGTCGTGACTTTCCAGTCGATGATACATCTAATCTGGGACCTACATTGTGGACAGTTTAATTTAAGTTACTTGTATGCCATGTATGCAATTTCTAAGTGCATGAGTATCATCCATCGGATGCTTTCATTATGATAATATATGATCATCAGCTTCTCAAGGCTTGGGACCATAAAGCTAGGTGGGCCACACACGGGAACCACAATTATAATAATAAGACTAAATCAAGTTAATGACCTGGTAATTGAATTGGCCATATTTCTATATGTAGAAAAGTATTAAAGTTAAATTTAAAATAATAAAATTAAATGAAGTTGATGACATGACAATTAAATTAGTCATATCTTTGTATGAAAATTCTTATGAATTTAAATATAAAATTTTACAAATTAGAAATACACCCTATATACGATACCATCATGTATTTATTTTGTATAATATCTTCTTAGTATTTTAGAAACTTGGGGAGAAAAAATATTATTCGAATTCAAATGATCTCTCCGCATTCATAGAAATTACGGCCAAATTTTTATTTTATAATAGATGACCCGAAATGACTAACTAGCTTGTAATAGTGAAAATGAAATGAGAAATGCTAAGATTAGGGTATCACGCATACATGAGGACCGACCGATCAGGTGATACCACCACCAACGGGCCTTGGCCCAAAAATCCGGCCAGTTGATAATCATGTGGACCAAATGTGTGGGTTGAATGTAGCTAGACTATCCGGTGATTTTTTATTTTTTTGCTAAAACCGAACGGCCTTTATTCGTACACTTGTGGTCCACCTTATGAGTGGACCCATCTGACATTTTGATGGTAGCATAATTCACATTTATTATATTATTTGAACTTTGAAACTAACTTACAGTTTGCTCTATTGACAGCTTCTGATGCATGGGTGAATTGATGATCTCTCTATGTGAAGATTTCTGATTTGTAATAAGGATTTTCTTTGGTTTTTTATTTTTTATTTCTTTAAATGTGTCTTGAAATTCACAAGTGAATGATAAGTTGGTTTGTTTGTCCATCCAAGGACTAATCTTCCAAATGTGACCAAAAAAAAATTTATGGTACTCTAGTAGAGTTTGAAGATCCATAAGTGACATAGGGGAGGACATGAGGTCGAGCATGGTCTTCTTTAATAGAATAACTGTTCTCCTCCCAGAGACTCCTCAAATCCACAAGGAAAAGCACAAGAAAATAGAAAATAATTTCTATAAAATTCAAAATTGATTGATGAATGAAATAAATGAGTTCACGACCCTTTAAAATGGGATACTAAGCAATGGGAGAGAAATTGGAATCAAACTATAACTAAAACTTTTAGAATTCACAACTTACTATAAATAATAAACTTACTATTTATAAATGGCCGTGATGTGATGTCTACTTATGCCCGAGGTTTTCAGCCAAAAATAGCAAGTGTCCTATTTGGCTTCACCAAGCTATTCTCATAATTATTCTAAGCTCTTTTCACGTTGGGCACAACTCTTAAAGCTCAACGGATGAAGAGTTATAATCAAACTAAAACTTATTATTTATAATTAAAACGAAATTAAAAAAGGAAAATGATTATCGATCCGGTGGTTTTTCGTAAATCTGGCTTGTGCATAGCGGGGTTGGGTGGCTAAAGTAGTTCGTTCTACCTCAAAATTATATAGTTTACGCCTGATAACTCATTTTAGATTGCGAGATATGTCTGATTTAAAGTCTGTCGTTGACTAGGCCTCTTCTGGGATCCATCTTGGCCATGAAATTGTCTGCAACCCTCTCCAAATCAATAAGCATGCAAGTGGTACTGCACACACGGAATACATGAAGATCATTCGAAACCGACCAAATTGTAGACCCTGTTGCAGATGGATTGTAACCCGAAATAGGAAAAGAAAAGAAAGAAAAATGTAAGGATGATCTTAGCTTGTTAATTGGTGGGCACCCACATTTAAAAATAAGCCAACAGTCAAAATTAGATCATTAATGTCCATCATCACAGGCTAGAACAGTACAATCTGTCCAAAAGGTTAGATACCATCACGAAGAGACTGATGCAAAAATCAGACCGAACTAGTCATCACGTGGGCCACACCATGGAAAACAATGGGCATCTGCTAATCAGGCCAAGATTCCATATGTGGACTAGTTAATGAGTAGATTGGTCTGATCGTTTCTTTTGGTGATGTCACTACAAGAAATCTTACTCTTACCGGTGGTCAGAACCGCCGCTAAAGTCTCAAAAAGCGCCGCTAGTTCGGTATGTCGGCAAAAAGCTACTGCGGCACTAAGAGAGTTTTGCAGCGCTTTTCTGAGCGCCACCAATTAGGTTCAGCGCTGCCGGAAATTGTGAAAGAAGTGCCGCTAAAAGTAGAAAAAAAGCGCCGAACAGTTAATGCAAGTGCCGACGATAATATGGTTTCTGGACACTTTTTGTCACAGAAAAGAGCCGATAGAAGTATAATGACTTCGTATAGATTTGAGAGGCCCCAGATTTTTTTATTATATATAATTCAATTAAAACCTGTATTTTTAATTGCAGGGGCAAAAATGTCCAAAAGCTACTCACATTATATCTAGTATAGATATAGATGCTATGATATTTTTCAATATTTTAATTTCAACGTGATGAGGATTCAAGTAAATTATATGGAATGAGGAAACAGGAAAGCAAGCAACACACCTTTAGCAGACCAAAAACTTTCTATTAATATTGGTATTTGTGAGATGTGAAAAATATTAGCCAATCATCTCATGGAATATTCAGCAACGAAAAGGACTGTGACACTAGAAAACCCATTGAAAACTGTTCAAATCATCTGGGTCAACCAGTTCAACCATGCAGGTCGGGCAGCCATCCAGTCCAACTGTCTGGTCCACGATTTATAACACTATGATGATGCCACTGGTTGGCCCGGTTTGGATTAGACATAAAACAACCAATATGATGGAGTCAAATTATCTGTGTGAGGTGGACCTAGAAAAAAGAGGAAGATGACTTGATTTATGCCACAAGAAACTAGGACATGCCAATTCGGCTACAGTTAAGAAATGGGACTGAAGTCTCTTCTCTGGTTTCCAATACAGACGTTACATGCCAATTTGGCTACAGTTAAAAATGGAATTGAAGTCCCTTCTCTGGTTTCCAGTACAGACATTGTAAAACTGCATACAAAAACAGGCTAGGGTCTGTCTGGATCTTAAAACATTGCTTTTAAGATGATAATAATAACCTAGTAGATCGTGATTTGATTTGGGTCAGACAGAACGAAATGCAAGACAAACAGTAATTCCTTGAGTTTCTGGACTGTGAACAGATTTTACATTTCTCTCTGCTTGCTCCCTTTGAACAAGAATGTCACGCATATTTTTCTCCGCAAGAGCTTTTGCCTGAAATTTGAAATGAAAACAAAAAATGTAAGCTCACAGTAATTCCATTCAAGAAGCTTGTCTCCCAAATTAAACAGAACCACATCACCTACAGCAAAATATTTTCTCTATTACTCATAACACAGAATATCATACAAACATCATAACACAGAATATCATATAAACAGGTTGCAGACCTGTCAAGTGCATTCCCAGACATGTAGGTTTTGAACAAGGCACATACCGCACGTTTGACTGTCCATTGATTCCTCTCCCACCTTGCTTGACATCTTTTGGCTGATTCAACCTCAGCTCCTTGATGCTTTCCATTAGAGTAGGAAGCTTCATTGTGACAGAACAGTATAATTCATAAGCAAAGCACCCATGAGAATGCAAACAAAGCTCTGAAGAATCAATGGTATAAAAAGATGCAAGAAAATAGCACATATGGAATTGCATACCACCTTGATTTGTGGAATTTGAATATCTCTGTGAAGTACTGCTGGAAGAATCTGTAGCAGCTGCCTGTTTTGCCTCCTGGGCTGCCTTCTCAGCTAGAGCTCTTTCTAAAACAAAAGCAGATTCAGACACTTGCTGCAGACTTTCCTGGACTTCTGGTTCAAATGATGATATTCAACTAAAACGTTCATACTACAATCAGATACTTTGAAGAACATGACCAGTGTTAAGACAAGCATGCACACACAGCACAAGCATGCAAAGCACAAAAATCACTTTCAATCCAACACAAAAGCAGATTTAGACACTTGCTGCATCAGTCGACAACATCACATTGAATGGAAATAACATTCTCAACACTGTTGCATAATACCTGGATTGGGACTTTGACACACATAATGAAATTGTTGAGACGTCTGATTTTGGAGTCAACAGCTTGCTGTCTTTTATTCTTCCAGCGCTCAATGTTGGATTCATTAGTGAAGATTACCTGATGTTAAAAGAAAAAATAAGCTGATGACATAGGCTACCTCTTCAATTTATGAGAACAACGACTTCGTTAGCTAGCCCTTCTCCCTCCTCCTTTACCCGGGCTTGGGACCGGCAGTGCAAGTAGTTGCATTGGCGGAGTTAAAAAAGGGCTTAAGATCCATTTGGTTTGATAAAAATTTATATTCATAAAGATTGATGTGATGACCAAATGGAGCTTAAGACTTGTAATACTTACATAAATGCAGTTGTTCTCCTTTGCTTGGCTTCCATCATCTAATACTGCCTCAAAAAACACGCTAAAAAAGGTAAACGCCCTCCTATTAATGTTGTAAAGAAACATGGAAAGAACAAGAGTTGCATTGAGTTATAAAGAAAATTGATAAGAACAAGAGTAAATCATGTTGGCTAACTTGTTGATTTAGTAACCTAACCTATCATATGCATTGGATCTTAAATCAATCCAAATTGCAAAATTAGAGTCAAACAATTTCTATCCAGAACCAATCACACATCAATCCTGAACCCATGCACAAAATTTAAAATATTTACAAGAGAGAAAGAGAGAAGTCCTTTCATTTAGCTCAATCCATCTCTCCTTAAACCTGCAAAACAAAATAATAAAAAGAAATTAATTAGTACTTGCAATCTTTTGTACAAGAAATTCTATTGTATATGGCAAAAATAAAAATAAATAAATAAATAAAAACTTACCTTACATAAAATAGAAGGCCAAACAATACTCGTTCCAATAGCATCCCCAATTGTTTTATATCGTCCATAGGGTCTTATCAAAACCTCATCCAGTACTATTGCCACATGAATTAATACTTCCCAAAAACCAATTCCAAGTTCATGCCCCCCTACTTTTGTGAGCGGATCCTTGCTCAAAACAATTCCTTTAGCAATAGTAACCCCAGGTTTCATGATACTTGTAAGACTAACGCCAGTCATATCCTAGAAAATAAAATATATCATCCAATTAATAACATCAAAATATAATAAAAGAACTATTCACTTGGTGTAAGGAATTACCCCGGCACTAGTGCAACTCGTGGTCTTCCCCTTATTCGTCGAGTGTTTCTGCAAATGATAAATCAACATCAATCATTATATATTAACTAAACCATATATAATCTAGGACATAGTGCATATGTAAATATATACATGTATATAATATAATTACCTGAGAGGTCACCCAATGGCTTGGGGATGAGGACGGTTGGTTCATGTTAGAACTATCTGCAACACCGAATACTGTGGGTGGGTTATTGTTTGCATTATTCATAGTGGCTATCAATTTCATCAGAGTTTCTTTTAAGGAAGAAATTTTAGCATCTCTTGCGGATGAGATTTCAACCATAGTTTCTTTAAGGGATGAAATTTCAGCTTCTCTTAAGGATGAGAGTGCAGCTATATTTTCTTTTAGAGAGATTATGTCAGCATGTAGTTCCTCATATCTTTCATCTCTTCTCTGAGCAATAGAGGCCATCCTTTGCTGGCTGGATGTTGCGCCCCACAAATCAGATGGAGATGGTCCTAACCCATAAGTGCGGACACGACCATGCCTATCTTTTCCCATGACTTGAGATAATAGATCATTCCTTATCGTGCTACTCTGTGAGGCCCTGGGTTGCTGAGATATTTTTTTATTGAGTTTTGCCTGCAATAATAATTATCGCATGGTAACAGTTAATGTGTAAATACTATGGCTGTTGCTACACATTTATATGGAGCTCTTATTGCATGTAAATACATTAACATACCATTACTACTGATGAGGCCTCATCCACGGGCTTTCCATCTTTGCATGTATGAGTCAATATAAACATATCTGCTCGGCTCAGATCCTCCCCGTTAGCCTTTTTCCTCTATTATTATGTAAACAAGTTATATAACACAAATATACTAACATGGTTGGTCAGGTTATTAATAAAATTTACCTCTTCCTCGCGTATTCGCGCAAAACTCTTCGAGCCTGCCACGTGGTTAATCAATTGTTTCTTCCGACTCTTTGTATTTGTTTTAGAACGAGCCTATATGTGATAGGCCAACAAAGTAAATTATAAGATATCAACAAATTTTTTTGTATAATTCTATAATTGAATGAGGCATACCTTCCCCTCTTCAGAGTTCCAAAACTGAATAAGAGTCTTCCATTGATCTTCTTGGACCCGCTCATCAAGATCTGCGAGCCGCTCCTCATCAGTCTCATGAGAAGAGTAGTGGAGTTTCTTCAGCTTGCCCTTCCATTCCCTCCATTTTTTACCAATTGACTTCAACACCCAAGCCTTAGCATTACCGTCAAACTCAAACTTGGACTGCATCACATGTTAAAATCAGACAATCACATAATGAACAAAAAATTAAAATAAAAAAAAAAACCATCGTAACCATTACCGTGACAAGCCCCCACATATAATCTTTCTTCGCATTCGGCACCGCCCTCCAATCATTAAATGTAAGGGGAGCATATTCCCCATTGCGTGCTATTGTCCCTATGAAATTTGTCAGCTTACTAGCATTGTCACAAACGGGCTGCCCTAGATCGTTGACAGAAATAGAAATCCGTTGACCTTCATGCTTTTTCCAAACATCAAAGCATCGCGTGGGGCCTCGAGTCTTTGTTTTCTTGGACGTTGAATCTGTTGAATAAAATCACAATGGTACATATAAAACTAATTAACAAAAACAAATTACACGGTAAAACACATATTGGCCACGAGAGAAGAACACATTTTGTTTTACCACTAGTAGCCTGAGGCAGCTGAGGCTGGCTGGTGCTATCAGTCATAGGGCCTACAGATTGCCTAACCCTGCGTCTAGTACTCATGTTTAACACCTGTATATGTCTAGCAATATGACAATATGATAATCAAATATTTCTCATTTAAATGGAGATTCATAAAATGAACAACTTGATTTGTGGACAGTTGCATATTGAAATATACAAGCCGTACAAATTGTGAATCCCATTATCAATGGAACATATTCCAAAATCATCATATCAAGCTAAAACAGAAGCACATGTCTGGACAATAAAAATAAATGAACATGTGAAAATAATAATAACAGAATGAATTTTAAACTAAAGAAACAAATTTATAATTGAATGTGTCTCTCTTTTAGACTCAACGGGCAGATCTGGTAGTTCTGCACTAGGACCCTTGGGTCGACGTGAAAGCGGGCTCCAAAGGAGCTACTGCTCAGAGAGCACAGGTAGAGGTGTTACCTCTTCTACCAAACGGACTGTTGTTCTAAAGAAATTTACTGAATTTTATTTAAACTTATGTTAATTAGTTCTATTTTATAAATGCATCGGGAAGACAAAACATGGACCAAACACTTCAACTAAATCATTAATTATGGATGACGAAGATAACCATACACATATGCCACATGTATAGTACAAATAATAGGTGTCTGATAACTCCAATGCACCTAGGAGCATAGGTCAAATACTCTAAATGACCAATAAAAAAATCGAATCAGTAGCAAGATATAGACCTTACAAGCTCCCGGAGAAATACTTCCTTGTGGCTATACAGACTGTGAAATATCAAGTCCAAAAGGCGGCTGACCTGCATAATTAAGAAACCATGAGAACAATCAATCAGATATAAATAAATACTTAGAACAAAATGTTGTTTGATGTTGGCCACAGTTGTAATGAAAGAGGAAACCTAATGCACAAAATTATATTGCTTCATGATAGTCGAAGGTTAGCCTGGATTTTGAATTTGAATTTGCTAGCCCAGGCCCAACCCATTGCCAAGCTTTGTTAAAAGGAGAATATTACATAGGATAGATGCCATTCACATATGAAAACTATCTTATTGAGGAGTCATGAATTGTTACCCTTTGGCATATGTTTCTAGGATAATTACTAGAATGCAGTAAACTCAATCATCCAAAAGGTATTTTATTCATCTCGAGTGGTCAGCATGTCTCTTCATTGACATTACAAGAATATAAAATGGAAAAAATATGAGTGAAGATGAAACAAAGGGTTGCTGCATAGAATGTGCCATAAGTTTCTAGCTTTTTTATATTAAAATTCACAAAATGGAGCTCCTTTCACCAGTGTCTGAAGAGAGAAGGAAGCCTAAGGTACAACTATCACCCCATCACTCACTGATCCAAACCATCGTTCCATAAAACTAAACTGTAATTAGATCGCAAGGAATGAAATCTCAATTGCTACAAATATCACTGGAAATCTCTGTCCATGCTAACTGGAAAATGATGGTTGAAAAAAAAAAAGTTTCTTACCTTTGTATAGATAACGCTAATCTTTTATGAGCAAGGTACTTTGCCATGTAATCATAGGCTCTCACCATATCAAGTTTACATGTGATTCCCTTTTTTTGTTTCCATATAATGTGAATTGATGCACTTGTGGCAATCAAAGTTCCATCTATAATCTGTCTACTATATACAAAAGCTCCCTGCACCTTGGAGATACATTTGCTAGCACCTTTTGGAAGTGGATGGTAGTATTTTAGCATGGATTTTGTAGGTACTTTCAATCAATCTGATTGGCCTAAAATCCCTCAAGGACCCACTCCTTTTTCTTTGGAACAAGCGTAATAAACGATGTTCCCAACTCCAATGAAAATACAACTACTTTCAGAAGCTTATATGTTGACTAGTACTCAAAGATTACATGCCAAACAGTACTAGAAGCTAACATGTCAACCAGTACTCAAAATTCGTGCAACCAACTCTATTAGACAACTAAAATCAAGATCCTACACCGGGTATTTGAATTTTTCTCAGAAGTATGTGGAGCCAAATCTGAATTGTTGGGTAATTTATCCTTCCAGCTAAACAGTAGCAATTATAAACTTCCTCAGATGCATGTGTGAACTGAATTGCAAACATTCAGTTTAATCAAGAAGAACTGACCAAAAAGAAGAAGGCAACGTTCCCAAGCATTTATGATAAGTAGTGCTCAAGTAAAGAACTTGGTAGTAATGTCTTGTACTAATTTGTGTTCGCATTTGATTAGGGACCTGTAACTTCTAAAATCATGTAAAAGTGGTGTTCCATCAATGATTTTAAGAAGAAGAAGAAGAAAAAAAAAAAAAAAAAGAGGCTTTCATTGATCTAACAAGGATGTTTTTTTTTATTATTCTGGTGGTTATATTACAGGAGGAAATGGAGAGAAATCACAAATCATCATCATCAGGTAATGTTAATGATTTTTTATTTTTTCACAGAAAGGTTGGCAATAAACCCACTCTTGCGAATTTTTTTCCAAGCTTCTTTGAAGCCTCGCTCAGTTTAACACCTAAAACAATAAGCCAAGCATCATGTGGAGTTATAAAACAAAATTAGAAACTTCTAGCAAACAAAGGGATGCCATCAAACTTTTGAACTAAAAATGAAAAAAGAATTGCAGTGGACAGTGGACATTGCTCACCAAAGAGTTCAAGGCCTTTCACAATTGTGACACATTAGCGTTTATTTCGAACAACCTTTTCGATGACAACTTCTTGTTTCTCCTACAACAAACATTGGCATTTCAATGAAGAACAGAAACTGATGGAACATTACTAATTCAAATATGAATGACTGGAGTATTAGTCTCGATATAAAATGATGAAAACTCAACAATTGCGAAGTTGGCAATGGCAAAAGAAAGATTGATAGCATGAAGTCATCATATAGAATCATAACCCCAACAAGTTCATAGAACAAAACTACTCAAACAACCATGAAGCTATGTAATCAATTAACCGTTGAGTAGCAGCAAAACAAAAATCAGCTACCAATAATGCTCTGAAACTGACTGTGATTAGCACTGAAATCATAGAACAAAACTACTCAAACGCACCCTTTTTTTGTATTTATACACCTCATTTAGCAGCACCCTGTTTTGCTCAGCACCGGTACAATGCGACTCCGAAAGTGCCGACTAATCCCCTTTTTGTTGTAGTGATATGAATGTACAGTCATTTTTATACTTGTCAACACAATACACACCAAGCATGATGCATAGAGATGCATATACATAGTGAAAGAGAAAATGAAGAGAACTTGAGAGAACCCATCTACTACATCTTTTTTATTACATAAAGACTGTTTTATTGGCAAAAGATAAAAAATTCCATTTCACATTACCATGGAGAGGAAAAGGAAATGACCCCTTACTGAGGAAGTCTAGGAAAAGAAAGCTGATTTTCGGAAACCACTGGAACCATCACATCAGGTAACAGTATTCTTTCCTCTGTTGTTGTATCCCATTTTCCACCAATCCAAACAGACCCTATTCCAAATTTGGCCCATGGATAACAAAATAGACAGGCTATTCCAAGAGATGACTTCTTGTCAGCAATGGAGTTAGCTTCACTCAGAAGCTTACACCCCTCAAAATAGAACATCTTTTCAAAATCTCTTGTTTTCCTAACTCATACATTAGAAGCTCTCTTTAATTGATTCTGAAAATATCAAACAATTTCCAAACAAGAAGAGTGGCACCTACATTTAAAACAAGAATCCTTCGGTCCTGATTTTCTTACTTGGAATTTTTATGTGAGTTCATCTGTCCCATCATGAGTAAGGACCAGAGATAGAGCTATTTTGATCAACCTCAATGGACGAAAAGGTTGCCATCCGTTTAGTTGTCCATGGCCAACCTACCATGCGTGTATGCCATCTTGGCTGTTGAAAAGGTTGGCCTCAAGTTGAAGATCGTTGTGAGAAAAAAACATAAAAATTGTTAAAACAGAGACATTTCTTCAAACACATGTTGTGCACACCTTAAACATTCACAACAAATGATGAATGGCAAGACTATTCTATATCTGCATCCATTGTATAAATGGCATACATCTATAAAAACCCAGACCATCTAGATCATTGGTCCCATTGTTTACCAGAAATGGCCAGGGACGAGGTGAAGGGCGGGGGCTGCTGGCCGCACTTAGAGTGGTGAAGATGATGCTGGAGAGGATGCGCCGTTGCTGGAGACGATGCGTCGTTGCTGTAGAGGGAGAGATAGATCGAGAGAGAGATAGAGATCGAGAGAGATAGGGAGATCGAGAGGGAGACGGAGATGCAGATCGAGAGAGACGGGGAGATCGAGAGAGATAGAGGGAGAGGGAGAGGAGGGTTTTGAGGCGCACTTGGAGGGAGAGGGAGATCGAGAGAGACAGAAGGAGAGGGAGACGTGGAGAGTTAGAGGGATAAAAGGGTTTTATCGGGCGGGGAGCTGCCAGGGGTACTCAGTACGCTTTTACCGCACTGAGTAAACTCTGTTGGACCCACCGTGAATGCATGTGGTTCATCCACGCCGTCCATCCGTTTTTAAAGATCATTGTGGGCGTTGAGACCAAAATTTGAAGTATATCCACACCTCAACAGGACCATACCACATGAAACAGTGGAAATATTGATTTCCACCGTTGAAACCTTTCTAAGGCACGAAGTGATGTTTATTTTTCATCCAACCTGTTCATAAGATCAAACAGATATGGATGAAGGGAAAAAAACAAATATCAGCTTGATCTAAAACTTGTGTGGCCCCAAGAACTTTCCAATGGCAGAAGTTCAATTCACACTGTTAACATTGGTGTGGTCCACTTGATCTTTTCATAAGATTCATTTTTTGGTTAAAGCCTTAAAATTATCTGGTAAAATAGATGAACGGGTTAGATAAAATGCACGAATGAAGGTAGGCCCACAGAATTTACTCAGTACGCTTAAGCCTGTTTGGGCATTTGCGTCAGGGTGGTTTTCGAGGGGCTCCTCCCCGATTCAATCCCACGCATGTTTGGGCAACCGAGCCACCGTCCCAGCTTATACTTCCAACGTCTTCTGTCAGAGGCGCAGGATTCGGACGGGATTCGGACGATCCCACTGCTCAAGTTGTCAAGCATTTTCAACATAGGTTTGCTATACCTACACGCACTTCTACATACGGACACACGTGCGAACTCGCTATGTAATTTGTTTTTCGAAACCGTAAATCACGAGGAATCCACCTTCCAGATCATCTATGCAAAAACGTATTCTAACCCACCATCGGTCAGGTCACGCGTATTCAAAGAATCGGACGGTCGGCGTTTATCCTTTTCATGCACTTGAGCATTTGTACAGGTGATCTATTGTAGGACCCACCTGTTATTCAGATCCCATTTACACACGTTCAATGGGAAAACGGATCGGCTACTCACCCTGCCACTGGCCAATGGCTAGTGGTCGGTGCTCCGTGGGCCCCACCATGATGTATTTGTTTCATCTATGCCGTCCACCCATTCTTCCATATCATTTTATGGGATGATTCCAAAAATGAGGTTGATCCAAATCTCAAGTGGACCGCACAGTGGTGATTGAACTCCCACCATTAAAAATTTATTGGGGCCATGAAAGTTTTGGATGAAGCTGATATATATATTTTTTCCCTTCATCCAAGTCGGTATGACCTAATCAACAGGTTAGATGTCAAATAACCTAGGAGGTTTTTAATGGTGGACATTCAATCATTACTGTTTTCCCATGGCGTGGTCCACCTGATATTTGGATCTACCTAATTTTTTGGACCAAGCACTAAAATTATCTTTCAAAATGTACGGACGGCGTGGATAAAACAAATACATCATGGTAGGGTCCACATAGCACCGACCACTAGCCACCTGGTTAGTGCATGCATCTGTTTATGATGATAGTAAATCTCAAGACAGAAATTCTCAGAGAATAGCTGATTACACACGTGTATGGAGCCCAGTTCATCTATAGGCAGACACATGCTAATATGGAGTGCATGTGAAAGAACAGAGCTCTCCATGTGGTTGCTAATAATGCCCGGATCTTCTCAGGTAACAACACTCAGCTGGGTCACAATGTACAAAAGGAACTTTTCTTAGCCGTCCATTTGTTTTGTAATCCGTGGCCCACCTTATCTTTGAATTAGTATGAACTTCTTTGAAGTATATCTAAACAATGTATTTCAAATGATGAAAAGATCCGATCTTGTACACATATCCGATGTTAGCACGTGTGTGGGCGTGTAGATGGGCATAGTTCCCACACGCGCGTGGAATCAACAAACCGGCTCTTTTCAGAAGCTGCTTGATGGTTTCGCATCGTACTCCTATTTCACTCCATATAAACTGATGCTCTCTACAAATCACGATTCCGTGAAATCATGATATTCCTATATTGTAGGTTTGTGTTTTTTTTTTTTTTTTTTTTGTAATTTCGCTATTTTTGGAATTTGTAATTGTAATAAAGGGTGATTTCCTCTGTTGGAAATTCTACTGAGAGTAGAAAGTCCAAAAAAATCACAATTTTTTTTTGTGGGCCCACCATGATGTTTTTCGAACATCTGCTTCCTACACCAGTTGCAACGCCTCATCTTAAGGCTTGGGCCCAATGATCAGTCAAATCTAAAACTCAGGTGGGCCGCCCCACTGGAAAGAATTAGGATAAAGAGGCGAATTTTAGAGATTTTAAATAGGATCAAGAGGCGAAGCCAAGATGAACATCAGGTAGGCCCCACCTTGGGTGTGACTGTGTCAAAAAATAAGGCCCATCCAACAATTCCCGATGATGATATTGAGTATTGACTGTGGACCATTGGTAAAGCTCATCTTAGTTTTTACCATATATTATATCCCATGGGCAAACCGAACAGCCCCACCATGGCATCCTATAGGATGAAAGGAATCCCATGAATTCCAAACATAATGTCGGATCCATCATTGGATAGAGGTGTATACTTCTATCCAGACAATCCACTATCTATCATAAATGCTGTTGTAAGCCCAAATCCATCCCATTTAATCCCCCATAACGCAGATGCCCAAGCAGGCCCTCAAGGTACTGAGTTACTCCGTATGCAATCCGAATCTGTGGGAGAGAAAGAGAGAGTCAGGCGGGGAGCTGCTGCCGTTTTGTTTTTATCTTTTTATTTTTCTATATATATAGAATATGCTTGCTAGGGCCCGTCACAACCCAGCGCCGGTAGAGGATAATCTCCACCGTCGGCTTTGCTGCTAATTCTTGTAGTGATGTACATGGCCTCAGGGCCATCCTTTTGAACGGTTGGATGTCATACACACATGATAGTAAGCAATTATGAGAGATGGATGATAACAATATCTGTGTATTATAAGAAAGGAAATTTTAGAAAATAATATCTAATAATAATAATAATAATATGATATTTACATCCTATTACCTTTTAAAATTAAATTTTCATTAAGCTACTTCCTTCCTTTAGTAATTTATTATGAAACATACCTTCTATTAAGAATTTTTTTTTTGCAAGAACTAGAAAAATACGTATCAATTAATAAGAATTAAATAGATAACTACATGTAAATTTTATCAAGGAGGTGTTATTATAAAAACAAAAAACAGAAATTTATTAAAATGGAAAATAGTTTTATCTAGATGCTCCGTGGGACCCACCACTATGTATGCATTTTATCCACGCCGTCAATTCATTTTTGCATACGATTTTAGGGCATGAGCCCAAAAATGAGGTAGATCTAAATATTAGGAATACCACGCCATAAGAAACTGTGGTGATTGAATGTTCAACCGTTAAAAAATTCGTAGGGCCCACCGTAGTGGCCATCATCATAATGTTTATTTTCTATTCAACCTGTAGGTTACACGGACGTGGATGAAGTTTTTAATGGTGGGTGTTCATCACCACTATTACTGCAGTGTGGTTGACCTGAGATTTGGATTCGTCTCATTTTTGGGATGACGCCGTAAAATGATTTGGAAAAATGGATGGTCGGCGTGGATTAAACACATACATCATGGCGAAGCCCATAGAACACCGTATGCAATCAACCTAAAGGAGGTTCTGTAGTCGGAAACTGTACGAGGCCCATAGAGACGCCTGATCCACTCTGTCCATCGGTTTTTCAAGAAAATAATAGGATATCATACTAGAGATAAGTTAGATCTATAACTCAATAACTCAAGAACAAGAAACGGTAGGAACGGAAACGCCCACCATTGAAACCTTCCATGAGCTCAAGAACAAGAAACGGTAGGAACGTAAACGCCCACCATTGAAACCTTCCATGAGCTGAACACGATGTTTATCGGCTATCCAAACCGTTCACAGGGTTATTACCACTCAGAAAAGCAGTAGTCAGAAATATCATCCTAATACAAAACTTCTGTAGGCCTTACATGGGGGGCATTCAATCCATATGCTGTTTCATGTGGTGTGACCCACTTGAGCTTTCGATCCGCATGATTGTTACAATCATGTTCTATTGTTGTCTTGCAATACGATGAAGTGAGTGAATTTATTACGGAAATCTCCGTGGATCCCGTACAGCTTCCAACCACTGGAAGTCCGGATGCAAGTAGTCCGCACCCGTCTTCGCGGCTTCTTGGTCCGCAGCGGTGTCATCAAGTTGAACCGAGTCGGCCTTAGCTCAACTTGGCTTCGCCACTAGCTGACCTCAGCTCAAACTCGGATCGGCTCGGTTCGGTCAATAGCTCGGGGTAGCTCGAGCAGAGTTCGAGCTAATATCGAGCCGAGTTCACCATTACAGCATTTTCACAAACACCTGGACTGCACCTTTAAAATCTCATTGTATTTTGAGATAACAATAATGGTTTTACAAGTATTTTATCAAACACCTTTTAAGCAATATAAAAATCAAGAAAAAAAAGGGTGTTGGTTTCATATACATAACTTCCTTGCCACCCGCCACACTTCTTTGAGTCATTTCATCAAACACTTAGTGAGCAACATCAATATCAAAGTAACTGAGTCACCGAACTGGTTCGATCCGAGTTTAATTCAAGCTGGGTTCGACCTGAGTCAAGTCAAGCTAGGGCCAGCTCGAACTTGGCTTGAACTAATTTTCGAGCTAAAAAAATCAGCTTGACTCGGCTCAAACTTAGCTTTGAACCAAGTTGAATCGAGCTTTTTCGAGTCAAGTCGAGCAAGCTAACCAAGCTAGCTTGGTTCGTGTACACCTCCATTGGTCTGTAGTCGGCTTCATGTGCGGCCTTGACCGTGGGCCTATCTTGATGTATGTATTGTATATATCCATGCAGTCCACCCGAGTTGAGGGCCTTGACTGTGGCGTTCAACTTTACATTTCTTTTTCATTTTGATTAGTACTAAAATGATATTACCTTTATGAGTTTCACTGGTACCAATGCCTCTACAGTGCATGATGTGACCATGTGATGATTGGGCCACTTGAAGGTAGGCCAATCCATTTACTTCGGAAATACAATAATTTCAGTCGGATTCAATAGCCCAACAACTGATAAGAGTAAGTGTTCACTCTCAATTGTTTTTTTTTTTTTTTTTTTTTTTTGTTTTGTTTTTTGTGGTGTGGTCCACCTTTTCTATAGATTTGACTCATTCTTTGTTGATCGCTCCCAATGGAAATCGGTAAGAGTTTGCAATTCAATTAGAATTTGAGTGTACTAATAATCAGGCTGAATATAAGGATATGATAATTGGCTTAGAGATTTTATTAGAATTGTATGTGAAGGACGTGATGATCATTGGGGATTCACAATTGGTGATAAATCAGATGATAGTTTTGTTTAAATGCACCACCCTATCTTTATTACCGTACTACGCGGTGGTCATCCAATTGCTTGAATGATTTAACGACGCCCAACAAATGCACGTCACTCAAAATTACAATGTGGATGCTAATGAAATCACACAATTGACAGTCTTGATGTTTGGAAGGGAGCGACTGGTCGGTCAATTACAATTCAAAAAAGATCATTACCTTCCGTTTTTTGAAGAGGAAATAAAGCGGAAGTTTGTTTGATTGAAGTAGAGGAGGACGATTGGAGGGCTTCCCTTATAGGTTACTTGCAAAGTCCTCGAACAAAGGTTGATATAATTACAAGGAGATCGGTCATTAATTACATTATGGTCGATAATGAATTATATTGAAAAGTAGCTGATGGAGTTTTACTTCGACGTTTGTCGAAAAACGAAGCCATGTTAGTCAGGAAATGAGTCTATAAAGATGTTTATGGAGCTCATCAGGCAAGAAAGAAAATGAGGCTTATGCTTAGATGTTACGGATACTTTTAGCTAGAAATGATGGCTGACCGTGTTTAATATGCGAAAGGCTGTGAGACTTGCCAAAGGAATGGGCCAATTCAACATGTGCCTGCGGCCGAGTTACATCCTATCATAAAGCCATGGCCATTTTGAGGATGGGCGATTGACCTAATCGGGCAGATCAATCCACCTTCAACCAAGCTAGATACGTTTATCATCGTGGCGATCGATTATTTTACTAAATGGGTTGAAGCAAAACCCATGAGTAAGGTCGGTCATGAAGACATCATTAGTTTCATAGATACTAATATCATTCATCGTTTTTGTGTGCCAGAATCCATTACAATGGACCGAGGTGCTACTTTCTCAACCAAGGAAATGCATGCTATGGCCGACCAATATGGTGTTAAAATCCTACATTCGACTCCATATTCTGCTTAGGCTAACGATTAGGCCGAGGCTAGTAACAAGGTAATAAAAAATATTTTGAGAAAAATGATACGAGGAAATCTACGTGAATAACATCTTAAGCTATCTGAGGCTTTGTGGGCTTACAGAGTATCACCTCGTACTAGTACAAGGGTTAGCCCATTTACGCTAACTTACGAGCATGAAGCAATCTTACATTAGGAAATAATGGTTTGATCATTATGAGTTGCACATCAATCTCTATTAAGCGATTTGCTGAGCTTGAGAGATTGGACGATGCTTATATCAAGGCATTAAATTCCATCATGGCCAATAAAGTGGCCGTAGCCCGAGCATACAACAAAAGGGTTAAAGGAAAGACATTCAAGGAAGGAGATACAATCTGGAAGATGGTTCTGCCAATCAGTTAGAAGGATCGAGCATTAAGAAAATGGTCTCATACATGGGATGGGCCATATACCATCGAATAGGTCCTGAGGGGAGGAGCTTACCTCCTTAAGTATTTAAGTGGTAATGTTACTCGGGCGCCTATTAATGGCCGATTTATGAAACAATACTTTCCTTCTGTTTCGACAAGAAACAAAAGTATTTGGTCTAGGGGATTTCATTCACTCAATAGTTAACAAAAAAAGAATACAGAAGACAATCACAATATTTATTCATTCTAAATTCATTTACATCCTTTCTTTACTTTGATTCCAAAGCAGAACATTTACAACATCATAATACAAGTATTAAATCATGATTTAATGTGGTAATATTAATATGCTGGCGTGTATCTTGATTGATCTTTCACTTCAAGTTAGGGATTTTCGGTGATCTTTGATTGATAATCAAGGAGCCTCTGACATGAATGAAATTATCCCATACGCAAGAGAGAAAATAATATACCACCAGAAGGGTTGCGTGCACAGAACCACTGTGTCTCAGTGGTGTTGTGCGCATATAGGCGTTGTGCGCTGGCACTCATTATGCATTGGCGTTCATTGCGCGTTGCCATGGTTGTGCGCCCCACTAACCTTGTTCTGCACAACAGGTGCAGACAATACCTGTGTTCTTCTGAAGTCTAGATCTCTCTCCTCTGTTTGGATCTTGCTCTAATAATGAATTGTAGAGGGGTGATGGGTATTTATAGCCTTTTGCATGTGTGAATACCTTAATACCTTCGCTTGTGCGCCCAACCTTGTTGTGCAGTCCTCCATTGTACGGCCCTCCATTGTACGGACCAGCCTGTTGTTCAGACCACATCGCTATGCGGACCTCATTGTTGTGCGGACCACCTTGTTGTGCGGACCACCTTGCTGTGCAGACCTCCTTGCTGTGCGGACCTCCATTGTGTGGTCCAGCTAGGTCTTGCTCACAACCCTTGCTTTGCAACCTTCTTCTGATGCAGCGCACAACCTCTTTTCAGAAAAGAACTCTTTCCATTTGATTTCTTTTTATGCCTCAACAGATGCCCCCTTGATCTTGTATTTTCGATTTTTTATCTATAAAACAAGAAAATGTGGGATCAATCTAAATTAATTTGTTCTCTTCTTTCATTGTGCCCAATTTCAAACCTGCGCACAATGGAGTCTGTAAGCCTATATAAGCCCAGCCAAGGCTCATTTCTTTCATTTCTGCTTCGTAGCATTCTTTTCTTTCACAAAACTTTCTTGCGCACAACAACAATTTGTGCACAATAACTTTCATAACTCTCTCTGTGCACAACAACTTGCGCACAATCAACAATTTGCATACAACTCCTTGTGCACAATCAACAATTTTCGTACAACTCCTTGTGCACAATAGTCATTTGCACTCAATAGGACTTTTGTACATATGACTTTAAACTTTTACATATCTTGAGCTTCTCCCAGTGTTTTAGTTTGTTTACTGAACTCCCCCATTGGGACTTTTGCAGATTTCCCATGGCCCATTCCAAGAGACCTCATACATCCCGAGATGATGCTGAATCATCAGACCCTCAGCCACCTGAAGCTCATTTCCAAAAGAAAGCTAGATCTTCTGAAGGTTACTCATCTTCCTTCAAAGCACCAACTCCACCGATAATCAACTTTGTTGATCGAATTCAGCGTTTGTCTGATTCTATCCGTACGGTTGTTCTGATGTGGGAAATAGAAGGACCACCTACTGAAGGCCAGGATTCTGATTGGGAGGATTGGCTAAAGTCTACTGCCAACCTTTGAACAGACGATTCCCGTCCTATTCCCATTGAAACTTCTGCCTCTCCCTCGATCTCAAAGAAAAAGAAGCAGAAGAGCAAGGAAGAAGTCTTTCATGAGAAAATTCAAGAGCATAATAAGAAATGCTATCAGAATGCTTGGGACACAATAAAATCTCACACAGATGCAATCAAGTTCAGAAATCCCTATACGGACGAGATCGTCACCATTCCTCTACACCTTCAACGTCACCTATCCATGATGCAAAGAGAACCATCTAACCACATGACGCAGAATCGACTTCTATATGTGGCGAATTGGGTCATCAAAGAGCCAAAAATTCTCGAAGGCTTTCTCACAGAAAAATGTCTAGTCCAGAAGACCGGGCAAGTAGCATACATGAGCTTTCTCACACCTTGTTATAATCCTCACTCTATATATCCCACCCATTATTTCGAAACAATTCAGCACCATTTTCGTGATCGCGATTCCTTATGGGGGAAGGATGAATTCAAAACGCGTGGTCTCAGGGCTGAACGCCCATTCTACAGTTCATGGACCAAGGCTATCCTTAAAAAATACGAAGGGGTTCTTGTTGCAGCGAATATATATACAGCCATAAAAGCCACCTCAAATTTTTTTCACAAGGATACCCTGATCTATAAGGGTTTTTTGAAGTATTGGTCTCCCGCTACGAATTCATTTTATCTCCCAGTTGGCAAAGTGAGTATCACTTTATAGGATCTGCACAGAATGGCAGGCCTTCCTATCACTAGGTCTTTTCTGGACGAATATGTTCCCACTAACGAAGAGTTTGCTTACATTGCCCCTGGCAGAACACCCAAGATCACAGCTTCCACTATCGAACTTTTTTATGAGATGTCTCATTTTCCTGACGTTCATAAAGTATCCCCACTCATATGGCTTGCACATTTCTCGCGATACCTAGTATCTTTAATATCTCTTTCCCTCTTCCTTTCCCAGATATATCTTCATATGTATTTCTATTTCTCATATTTCCTTTCTTTTCACGTTTTCTGGTAGTCACTCACCGGAATTGGAGGCTTCTCGCAGGAGGATAAGAGGTTCACCATTTTTACGGTCGAAACTGAACTAGTTGCCTTCCTAGTGTACTGGTTGAGTTTGGTCGTCTTACCTAGTTCAAAATGTTCATATTCCATTCGATCAACTCTGTTTGTAGCAGTAGGTGTTATGGCAAAAGGCAGGAAGAAATATTCTTTGGCACCTCCTGTTTTATGTTCGTTATATAGAGCCTTTGGAAATGCTGTAGCGCATTGCTCAAGCCCAGCAATTGGAGCTTCATCTTCTTTTACTCTGTAGCATTACTTCTCAGGTTGGCTCAGAGTATACTTCTCCTAGACTTATGGTGATCCTGAGAAAGCTTATATCCATCCTCAACACCTACCTTTATGGTATTACCTTAGGTGAAAAATGGTGGGGAAGGCGTATGAATGGATAGTCAACAAAATTGAAGATACAGAATCCATTGATTTCTTTCCCTTTTACTTGACACACCAAGCTGAGGACAGAGAAGTCGAAGATAATGACAATTTGGAGCCCATTGAGAGGACTTTCTTCCTTTGCATACGTTCTTGTAGTTTACCTATGCGAGAAGGAGTAGAGTTTTGGAGAAAACCTTACTATCCGAGTAGGTTCGCCAGGCAATTTGACTATGATCAAGTCGTGCCCCAAGAGGGAGAAGAAGTTACTCGAACGATGAGAAGTTATGGAGTTGGCCCATATAATTGGGCTTTAGTATGGTAGCAGCTTTTTGCGAGGAATTTCGGCTCTCGTTTTATCCTTCCGGGGTTCAATCATAGAATAATGGCTTCATATTCTTAGATGCGATGGTGGACGCATTGTTATTATTTAGTGCATAATTGTTTTTCTATTGATCGCCCGATTTGGATTCCCTCTCCGAGGCTGAGAATTACTGGCCAGAATAAGGGATTGGGTTCTTCGTTGAAAAGGATCATGCAGCTACCCCTAGGCAGCTCCGCCAGAAAATCTCTTAGAAGAGAGCCCATCGGAGAGCTAAAACTAGCAAATACTCTGGAAGGGTGGATTGCTTTTAGATCTTCCCTAGATCTTATAAAGCGAAGAGAAATACAGGCCATTCCTACAGATGAATTCGAAACTCCAGGCGCCATCTTATCTTCACCTACTCATGAAAGAGAAAATCAACCCACGGCTGTAGTCTCTCCTGTCACAGATCATACCAGACCTGCAGTCTCCCCTGCTGCAGATCGTACAACAACTGTGGCTTCTCTTGCCACAGATCAAGTGGTTGTTACCACTTCTCTTATGACTCGCTCGCATGCCAAATCGTTATCTCCAGAAGCTTTGGCACAACAATTTTCCACTCCTATTCAAAGCACTCTTCTTCTTTTTCCCATAAAAACTGTTCGTAAAGATAAACAAACTATTTCTGAAGAAGACAGCTTGTCGGATTATTCGGCAAATACCCCCACTCATGAAACATCTTCTTCCACTAGTTTAGCCGATGAAGGGGATATTCTATTGGATGATAATCAAGAAGTAGATACTGAAGTAGACATTGGGGAATAAGGCGAAGTCAAGGCTGAATTTTCGCCTCCTGAAATCCAACCGAATTATCTAGCTGTCTCCCCCCTCCCCCCCCAAAAAAAAATAAAAAATAAAAAATTATGGCAACTTCTTTTGAAGAAAAATAACTCGACTATGGAGGGTCCGGTTGTTCTCCTGGAGCGAATATTTTCATTTCTTTTGACGCCGCATATTCCCCGCGTGTCGTAGAAGTCACTGATGTAATTGCGCATACTTCCCTTCCAACGATAGCAGAAGTGTTTGCATCGAGAGAGGCAAAAATCCCGCCATCGAACATTCCAGTAGAAGTAGAAAACATATTTCCTCCTCAAAGTATGGAGGTAAACGAGGGTATTACACAGATTCTGCCAGTAGTTACTACAAGATCTGATATCCCTGTTCATGCTGATAAATCTCTCGCTACCCGACCGCCTCCCATTCAACCAGTAGTTCGCAGCTTAGAATTCTTTTCTGACCCGGTTGATATTCTGACTCCGACAACCTTAAATTCAAGCACCGGGGCCCATGAGCTCTCTTAATATTGCTGTCACGGCTACAGATGTGCTCACATCTTCTGAACCAAGAACCCTCTCCATCCAGGTCACTTCTACAGTTGCCCCTAGAGAAGGTATATTTACTTAATATATATTTTATGTCACTATATTCATATATTCTAGTTTCTACCTTTCTAATTGCATTTCTTCTTTTCAGCCCCAATCATACCGACTCCGAGTGGTTTTGAAGGTTCTAATTTTGTGGCTGCGGTTTCTGATAAGTTTTCCTTGAAAAAAAATATCACCTCTTATGCTGGTGTTCTTCAAAAATGCAATTTCTGTCATCATAAGTGCCTTTAAGGATCTAACACAGTGGCCTTTCTTGGATAGTGCTTTAGTTGTTCTTGATCATTCAACTCGCTTGGCCCATGAGATAGTGCGAAGTTTAGTTGTTGCTCCGAAAATTTTATATCGCCAGAAAGAACTAATGTTGCTTAAAGAAAAGATTTCTCGAACAGATGACCTTCTCTCCAACTATGGTACTGTGGATCAATCTCTTCATGAAAGGTTGAAGGCTTCTGATAAAAATAAAACGATTATTGACAATCAAATTGCTGTTCTTCAGAAAGAAATTGCACTGTTCGAGATTCGAAGAGAGGAAGAAGAGTCAAACATCCGCCAAGTTAGAAAAGAGATTGAAGCGAATACTCGAATTGTTGATATCAAAAGGGCCGAATAGGCAAAGAACAAGGAAGTTGCTGCTTCTCTAGAAATAGAATTGGCCGATGTCCCTGATCAGGTCAAGGTTATTCTTAAAGCTGAACAGAGGACTACTGTAGTACAAATTCAATTGAAGGAAAATTTACAGCATTATGTGACAGCATTAGGCATGTCTGAAGATTTATAGAAATTGCATTTTTCATGTAAATTTTTTTTGTTTCTTTTGGTCTTGTAGTTTTCCAATGAATTTCAATGCTTTGTTCAAAACAAACATATTTAGGCAATGCAATCATTGATTTGGCACAGTTACTGATGCAATATTCATATGATCATTATGCCTTACTATATCTTACATTCTATCATGACTACGAATCACAAAGCATCTCTAGGTGGTATTTATTTTAATAGGCGAAACTATTTCTGTTTTGGAGTCAGTAGAGATAGTTTTGCACATAGTTTAAGCTCTTGAGTAGTGGAGTAAACACAGTTTTTTAGACTCATGAGTAGTTGGAATCGGGTCATGTGAATGGCCTCTGTAACTCTCTAGAGTTCACAGGACTTATCACTACCGAGGAGTTCACAAACCGCGATCCATTAGAGGGGCCTAGTGAAGCTACCGGGGTCGTGAACTCAGTGAGATATATGCACAAGGTTGGCCACAGTAACTCTCTAGAGTTCGTGAGGTGTGCAAGGCTACCTTTGGTACTAAATCTAAAGTCGTCAGTCCATCAATAAGAGGGTATTTTGAAACATTGTCCTTATGAGTTACTACTGAAATTAAGCCAGGGATCTGGGGGGGTCTTATTCTTCTCTCCATTTTTCTTCATCTGTAAGGTCAGATCCATTCATGGGAGGGTATTTTCATCCTCGTCCGTGGTGCTGTCGGAGAGCTGTACAGACGGCATCGGTCTCATGCGTGACTAGCCATTGAGGACTTTTTGGCCTTTTAAGGCTTTTAGTCACTGGATCTATCCACTGCCCGCATGGGTATGCATGTGATGTGGCCTATACGGGCTTTTTAGGGCTGTTGGCTCCACACTGCTGCCTGAATAATATATAGGTCTCATGCGTAGTTAGTCGTATAGGGCTTGGCTAAGTTGCCTTAAATGATGTGTTGCCATTGCTGTCATAAAGTCTCATTGCCATAAATGGTGAATCAATAATTGGTACATCACCGTTGCTTTGTATTACTGATAATATTCTGATGATATCTGTCTTTATAATAAATCAGCTCGGCGATAATAACAATTTCGATAAGCGAGCAGTGATGATAGCGACGATTGTGATTTCAGCGATAACCGTTGATACTTAGTCTTAATATGCTTGAGAATTTGCCCTTTATTCATATATGAAAAGAATACAAGGCTTTGCCTTTTAAGGTTGTTTCATCATTTCACTTATAATTGCCCCCTTTTGAAGTAGAAGTATTATTCTGATAATCTTCTGAATCAAAACTTCTTCCACGGTCAGGGATGATATTTCTTAATGAAGCGGGCATTGACCGGTATACTGATGCTTCGTCCGTCCTGATCTGTTACCCTGTATGCTCCATTGGAATATACTTCGGTTATAATATATGTCCCATCCCATTTAGGGTCGAACTTGCCCCCTGTTCTGTGGGTGACTACTAACGGTCTTTTCAACATCAAAACAATGTCACATTTCTTGAAAGATCGATGCTTAACTTTCTTGTCGAAGGCAATAGAAATCTTGGCCTAATATAATTGCAATCGCTGCTGAGCCGCTAGTCATTTTTCATCGAGTAGATCCAATTCTATTAGCCTTATTCTTGCATTCTCATCATCTGTAATCGACTGGTGCACTGGTACTCTGAGTAAGGTGACTTGTGTCTCAATTGGTATGACTGCCTTTATGCCATAAACTAACGAATACGGACGAATACGAGGTAGCTTGCGTTGCCATCCTGTGAGTAGTCCTGTAGGCCCATAGTGCTTCTTGCAGCTTTTCATCCTAATCATGCTTATTCCCGGTCACTGTCTTCTTCAATATTTTCACAATCGTCTTATTGAATGCCTCTGCTAATCCATTTGCTGGTGGATAGTAGGGTGTTGAGAACGAATGATGAATACTGAATTTAAAACAGCTTCTCTATGCCCCTATTCTTAAAAGGAGTGCCATTGCCAACGATGATTTTCTTCGGGATGCCATGACGATAGATTATCGCGTGTCGAATGAAATTAACGATGTCTTTTTCTTTAACATTTCGTAATGCAATTGCCTCTGTCCACTTGGAGAAATAGTCCATTGTTGCCAATATATACTACTTTCCTTTGGATAACGACGGATTTATAAGGCCAATAACATCAAGTCCCCATGCAGCAAAAGGCCAGGAAGTAGCTGTCTGATGAAGATTTTCGAGGGGTCTATTTATAATTTCCCCATGAATTTGACATTCGTGACATCGCTTCGCATAATCTATAGCATCTTTAAACATTGTGGGCCAATAATACCCCATCCAAATGGAATAAACTTTATCCAGCTTGATGTGCCCCACATTCCCCGGAATGAGCCTCTTGCAATATTCAACTTGCTTCTTGCTCATCCAAGCATCGTAGTAAAATCTCATTGTAAGATCTTCTGTATAATGTCTCATTACACATAATGAATCTTTCGACCTCTGTTTAATTTGCAATTTCAATATTTGGTCTTCCGGCAGATATCATACTTAACATAATTAACAAAAGGCTAACGCCAATCATCTGTTATCACCTCGAGTCACGATATGGGGAGCGCTTCGACGGTTTCATTGATGATTTCTGTCGAGGGCAAAAATCGTCTTTCTTCCATTGTTACTTGCAGGGGTCTTCGATCTGGGCAAGATAGTGCCGCTGATAAGCTAGCCAAAGCGTCTGCCTTTGCATTCTTGCATTGTGGCACATGCTTGATTTTGACGTGCTAGAATTATTCTAACAATTGTTGCGCTCTTCGACAGTATGGCAAAAGCTCTTGTTTTCTTGTTTCAAACTCAGTTGTTAATTGATTTATAACCAATTTAGAATCCTCATAAATCTGTAGTGTCTTTATCTTCATTTCGCTGGCCGTCTCCATTCCAATGATGAGAGCATTATACTCAGCTTCATTATTCGTACATGCGGTACCTAATGTGAAAGAATAAGGCAATAAATCACCTTGGGGTGATAAATATCACTCTAGCACCTTCTCCTGTCACTCGAGATGTACCATCGAAAAATATTTGCCACTAATTTGGCAATTCAATCATCATGACTTGTTCATCAAGAAATTCATCAAGAATGATTTCATTATCTCATTCTTGGGTGAGTCAAAAAATTTTGCTACGCACGCCTTTTTAATCGCTTTCTCACGGCTCATACGTAATTGTATATTCCGATAGCAGCAACATCCACTTTACCAATCTTCCTGATAACATCGGCCTTGTCATTAAGAACTTGATGGGGTCTGCTCGAGATATCAAAATTATGTCATGGAACAGACAATAATGTCTTAGCTTCTAGACCGCGAATGTCAGTGCCAAACATACTTTTTCGATCAGTGAATAATTGTGTTTCGCGCCTATTAAAGTCTAACTTAGATAATAAAGCACCGGTTCTTTCCCATGTCCATTCACTTGTGATAACAAGGCTCCTAACAAATTTTCAGCTGTTGATATGTATAAAATAAGAGGTTTACCTTTCACCGGATCTGTTAGCACTGGAGGCTGTTTCAACAATGCTTTTATCGTGTTAAAGGCATTCTGGCAAAACTTGTCCCATATAAATTCCGTTCCTTTCTTCGTTAAATGAGATAATGGCTGGCACCTTCCTGCCAGATTTGAGATAAAGCGGCGAATGTACGTTTATTTCCCTTGCAAGCTTTTTAATTCTTTTGACATTTTCGGGGGCGACATATCTCGAATAGCCTTAATTTTTACTGGATCGATCTCGATTCCCCTGTGCCTTACAACGAAACCAAGGATTTTCCCTTACGATACTCCGAATACACATTTGGCTAGATTCATTTTTAGCTACTTCTTTCTGAGGCGGCGGAAGACTGAAGCCAGATGCCCACGGTGTTCCTCGTGGTGGTTTGATCTAACTACCAGATTATCCACGTAACACTTAACATGTTTATGCATCATGTCTTGGAATATGTTCTGCATTGCCCTTTGATATGTCGCGCCCTCATTATTGAGACTGAATGACATAACTTTATAGCAATAAATTCTCAAGAAAGTTCTAAATACAGTTGACTCTTCGTCTTCGGTAGCCATTCTTATCTAATTATAACTGGCATAGCCATTTATAAAGGACATCAAAACATATTGTGTCGTACTATCAACCAACAACTCTGCGATGGACAATGGAAAATCATCTTTCGGGCAGGCCTCGTTTAGGCCTCTGAAGTCGACACAAACTCTGATCTGTCCGTTCTTCTTTTTCATTAGCACGACGTTTGATATCCATTTAGGATATTTGACCTCTCTGATGAACCCGACTTTTATTAGCTTGTTTATCTCTTCTTCTATCAGAGGAACCAGGTCTAGATGGAATCGCCTTTATGCTTACTTGATTGGTCTTTTACCTTTGGAAATGTTTAATCGGTGCATCGCCACTGACGATTCTAGACCAGACATTTCCGTATATGTCCAGGTGAAAACGTCTTTATTTTCTTTCAAAAGCTTAATATACTGGTCAACTTCTTCTTTAGGCAGACTGACACTTATAAACGTATTTCGCGGTTCTTCTTCTGTTCCTAAATTTATTTCTCACAAATTGTTAATTATTGCTCCCCGTCTTCCATATGCTTTGGAGCTGTCTCAGGATTTCTGACCATCTCAGAATCTGTTTTCTTTACCTGGTCAACTATAACCATGTTTATTGAAGCTTCTACCCCCAGTCCTCAAAATTTCTCTCACCTTTTCTGATTGACTCCGATCGGGATCTAAATTCCCTTCCCGTAGTTTAAACTAGCTGGTTCGTCGTAATCGAAACCCATATTCTTCATGATTTTCCTACTAGCTGGGTTAAACCTTTTAAGATCTTCGGATGCCAATTTCCCATGACTCATGTCACTGCTGACTGTTTCTTCTGTTTTTACTTTTGAAGGGGCATAAAATTCAATTGGCTTTAGGTGTTTCACGCTTGACTTAACGTGGAATCTCTTCAGGATGAGTGGAAATGGTTTATTCCTTTCGGCATACGGTAGCGGCACTGTGTAATTAGACTACAGAATTTCTAACTGTTCCGATGACAATAATGTTAACAGTGGTTGTCCCGGCTGTCGCATATGCTTTGGAACAAAATAAAATTTCTTTCTTGCTTTCGTTGTCCTAGACGATTTTATCTCTTCTCCCTTCATTATTTCTATGCAAATATTTCCTGGGGCCTTATTTTCATCGTTCCCTTTTTCTACTTTACTGGAAAATTCATCTAGTAACTAGCGTCTACGAAGAAGGCTTCGGCTTCTATATACGGCCTCGCATCAACCAACACTTTATGTTGCACCCCGTCTTTGCAGTATTTGAAGCACTGGTGTAAGGTGGAAGGTATGATGCCATACTATGTATCCACGGTCTCCGTAGAAGGAGGTTATATGTTGTCACGGCATTTATAACTTGATATACGACATTTGTAGTTAACTCTCCTATTTTCACTGTTATTGTGATCTTTCAAGCGCACGATGTCCGTATTGATTGAAGCCCTGTATCATCATTCCACTAGGGCACATGTTAGAACGGCGATATTCCAATTCATTCAGCATCATTAGTGGTAATAGGTTTACCGCAGACCAATTATCGAGCATTATTCGCTTGACTTGTTTGCCACGAACGTAACCCATAATCATCAATGGCCTATTATGTTCCCCACCACAAATTAGGTCATTGTCAGAAAAGGAGATAACTGGCATACAATCTTCCTATTCCTCCCTCCTCAATTCGATCAACAATGCCTCTCTAACATCATTGTCAGCTAAGGCTTTAATCAGGCTTTGTCGAGAGTCTTTTGACAATCTTAGAGCATCATAGACACTCAACCGAGCTAGTATGCCTTTCAGGTGACTTATGATGTCATAAGTTATTATAACACCTTGTACCTCTGGTACACTAGTGTTACCTCTTAGAACTACGTGAATGGAAAACCAAGATCAATTAACAAGGTGACTTAAACTTTATGCGTGTAGGTTGGGACTTCCAGTTGACATTAAAGCCATCTACCAGGAGCTGTATCGAAGTCAGAAAGGTAAAACTCAACAAACACTTTAAGATAAGATAGCTTATGAGTAAAATCTTCAAGTCATGTGGGACAATGCACCCACTAGCAACCCTTAAGGACTTATTTATGGCCAACCGGACAATTGGTGTACTCTAGAATCACGTTCAACTGTTGAAACCAACCACCAGACCAATCTGACCATTGGCTCATGATGAATGGGCCGAATAGGGCCCTGAAAGGCATGGTACGGCCCACTTGGGCCTCACATATGCCCCAAAATAGGCTGGGGCCCCTATACAGGACCCCTAGACAAACGGTTCGGAGTAGATTTATCATAAACATCACAGAGGACCCCACACACGATGCATGCGCAACGTGTATCACCGTGCATGAGGTGCACCGAGCCAACCTTGCTCGGTTAAACGGCTTTGACCGAGCAGAAGTGCAATAGAAAGGAAGGAACTCCCGCCATTTCAAAGGTTTGAAACAGAGGAGTTTCAAACCCCTAACTGAGCCACCCCGACCACTTTTCGGGGAATCCAGACCGTCCATTTTGTTGGTGGGGTCCATCCCAACAAAATCGTATTGGGATGAGGACCCCTGCAAAGGAACGAATGAAGTAGCTTCGAGCCGTCCGTTTTTGTCATGCACGGCTGGATCATTAGAGGGCGAACGGCTTGCTGGCGTGATGGGCAAGACAGCATCGGTTTACCTGAAGGATTACCGACGTGCACCCGTCAGCCAGAGAGGGTTCTCTTTTTCGAGCCAAAAACGCCCAGACAAGGATGAAACGTGGGACAGAGCTTTTCATTTTTGGAAAACAGGGACTGGCACCGACGACCGTTGTTTGGGGATAGACAGAACCGATCCCAACCATTGGATACACCCCTCCCTGCCTACAAAAAGGGATGTGGATGCCCTCAGAATCCACACAGAGAAGGAAAGGAAAGAGAGAAAGAGAAAAGGGGAGGAAGGAGTGTTTGTTCGGACGGGTGAGCTCGCCGCACACTGCCCCAACTCAGCCCGTAAAAATCGGACCGAGTCGGGTCAGTGTGGGCCTACAGCTTCACCACCTGAGGGTGAGAAAGAAAAGGAAAGAAAAGAGAGAGAGAGAGTGGAGGGAAGAACCGTAGGTGCGTGCAGTCCAAACGGGGCCTATGTAGCAGGTAACTCCTCTCTCCCTCCTTTAAAAACTCCAGACTCAACTAGGCATTTAAGCTTAAAAATAACTGGAATCTGCAACGTAAGAACAACTGAAATTGGCGCCAAGGCTGGGACCGAAATCATCATTCCTACTGGGCCGTAAAATAGCCCGAAAACAGGGAAGAAACCAGGCTTCCATCGGCCTGCTATCTGGACTGCAGCCGGCCCTGCAAAGGGCTTAAAATGGTCCTTAAAAAGGGGCCTAAAACCAGCAAAGATCCGGCCATTACCCAGGCTCTGTAATGAGCCAAAAACGGGCTCCAGATTGGGTCAGATTCCGGCCTTCACCAGGTTTTGGTTCGGGCTAGAAACAGCCAGTAAAAGAGCTGTGCTATAGTCTAGAAACAAGACCGAGTTGCTGACCTTCTGTTAGCCTCCAAGACAGCTCAAGGTGGGCTGCACCAAATGAGAGTCCGGACCCTCTGTTTGCCAAAACCACAACTCCCTGTTCTTACTCCCTTGCTGTATAGTGATGGACCCGTCTCAGCCAGCAATGCAGAGTCAATGCATTTCACGGTCTCACGGTCCAATTGGGTTGCATATCCGTATGGGTGGGCCGCACAGAGATTCAAATCTTAGTGGGCCACACCATCTCAGACTGAGGGCCACCACATTCCAAATGGTGGGCTGCACCCTGCAAACAGCAGGTGGGCCGCACCCTGCATAAAGGCAGGTGGGCCGCACTGCACCACGTGCAAATAGGTGAACCCCTCCCTGATTTATATGTTACATCCAAACCGTCTATCCATCTGACGGGAAATGAAGTAGATTCAAGTCTTTAGTGGGCCACGTATGTGGACCCCACCTTGATGTATGTGATTCATCCAAACCATCCATCCATTTGGTGAGCTCGTCCTAAGGACTTGAGAAGAAAAATAAGACAGAGCTAGTTATCAAGTGGACTACACTGCCATAAACAGTGGGGATTGAACGTCCAACATTGAAACCTTTTGGGTCACAGAAGTTTTGGATCAATATGATATTTATTTATTTTTTCTTGATTCAGGTCCTTGTGACCTTATGAACAAACTGAATGGAAAATAAACGTTATGGTGGCCCTATGAATTTGTAAGAGTGAAAATCACTATCTCCACTGCTATTTGTGATGCAGTCCAGATGATCTTTTGATATGATTCATTTTTTTTTGGGTAATACTCTAAAATGATATCTTAAAATAGATGAATGGTATATATGGTGCGGTCCATCCATGAGGTCCACTTGATGGATATGAGGCCCATGTATGAGGCCCAATTCAGGCCTTAGCTATGGGCAAACTCTAGGCCCGGTCTAGGCCAATTAGTTGGGACGAAAACCTGGTGGGCCTAGCCACCCTAAAGCATGCCCAAATAACTTAACTTTTGAGCCCTTCTTTGCCTCCACGTAACTTCAAGACGTCGGTTAGCTATAGTCTTGAAAATACTGTCTAATATGAACTCTTGGGTTGGAAACAAACCTAGGAAATCAGTCACACAACGTTGAACCATTAGTTGATCGCAAAATCAAGGGAGGAGCTACAAACCCCCACGTGATGACTCTCCCCTTAAGCTTTCCACTTCTAAATTAGCCAAACATAGAATTTATTAAATTGTTACCACTAGATCGAAATCTTATATAATGGTCATAAATTTCTAATTTCTATAAATTGCCTTATCTCCATAAATGATTGCTTATGATTCATGATTTCATGCTAAGCTCACATGATTAGTTGATGAATTTATAGGCATGGAACCTATGTAATGATAATTGACCTATCTCGTTGTATTATCCTGTTGCGTGGTAGATAGTACTTAGTATCATTATAAAATTACCTTGTACCTTATTGTAAGTCGCCTCGATATTAAATTCACGGTATTTCATGTGGAAAATTTTACGTGAACCATACTTGGGATGTATCTAAACTGGTATTGTGGGAAGTAGAGCCTTTGATCTAGTTACGATCAAGGGGTTTTATTTCATATCCCTATATGGAAGACCTCATGAGCTGGGGATGGTGGTCATGAGACACTATGCTCGAGCTGTTGACCTCCCTGGGTGACAAGCCCCCCATAATGACCATTGAGATGTTAAAATGGCTGATTGTAATTGGAATAATAATGGTTTGACCAATCATGCATTCATAGCACATTGCGATGACAGGTGGTTAATTCTGGATGTTGTAGCACGTGCTTTTAGGTTCATCGGGGTATCGCTTCGCTAGCTCCCAGACCGCCGACTATCGATCTACTGTTCCAACTGGATGATCATTCCCAGGTCGATGATTGCATGGGTGACGAGCCCAAGTCCGACTAGATGAGCATCCCTGGGTCGATGTGCATTCATACACCATGCATTTAATAAGACTGCATCTTATTTATTTTAGATTGTTGCCTTGTTTCCTTTAAACTATGTCTGCTAAGGCGGCGGTGTGTAATCTTGAGGAGAATTCACACTGAGTTGGCCACTCATTCATCAACTATCCAACCGTATAGAGTATGCAGGGACGAATGTAGAGGACGACAACGCTGGCCTTGACGGCGCGAATGTGGAGCCCGAGGAATGGTACTATGATGATGAACTGCAGCAAGAAGCGGCAGCATATTTCGGACTAAATCAGTAGATCAATATTTTAATTTCAGTGGTTTAGTGTTTTGGAACTTATGAATTTTGTAACTAAGACCCCCAGCTGAGTGGGTCAAATATTTGGGCTTAAATGATTATTTATGCTTCATTTTGCTATCGCACTCTGAATTTATACTTCCACTAGTTCTCTGATTTATAAACTTCCGAGTTTCTGAAGCGAGTCTCGTACTCGGGCTTTAGAAACTGGGGCGTTACAGTTACCTTCCCTGTTTCCTTCTCTTTTTCTTTCTTGCCATTGTTGCTGCTGGAGTGGTTCTTGATTGTTTCTGCTTTTGGTTTTTCAAGTTTCAGATTCAGTGGACTGACTATTTTCTTCCCCGATCATAAGGTAGTCATTGCAACTTTCCCCATTATTTTCTGATGACCTTTGTTCTTCCTGAAAGTCTTCTCACATAGTAAGCACATTTATTGTCACTCTTCCGTCCCTTTCTTTCTCCTTTCCCACCATTATGTAGCCCCTATTTATCATCATTTGTATGATGCATTTCAACGTGTAGCAATTTTTTGTCGGATGTCCTATCAGACGGTGATAATGACAGAAATCTCTTTTTTGTTTTCGATGATTCTTCAGGACGCTTTGACAGAGGCAGTTCGATTGTTCTGGCTTTTAGCAATTGGTTCGTCATGGGGAGTACGTCCTCTTTCTCGAATGCAAAACCCTCGTGAGAATTCAACGATCAGGGTCTTTTATCATAAAACCTTCCTCTAGGACGATTCGACTCTTCCTTTTTGTCTTTTTGCCTCTTATTTCTCTCGTATCCTGACTTCTTTTCTCGTGATCGACTACGTTTGTAATCAATGAGGTCCTCTTTTAGCTATTTCATAGTTGAATGCTGGCATTTTTCTGGTCATCAGTTTCAAGGCGTGCGCTTTTGTGCCAAGTCACGGAAGGTTTTAATGTCAGCACTGGTGAGACCAAATGCTATACCTGTCTCCATAGAATTCAGACACATCTTCACATACTCTTTCTCTTTTGGCAACTGCCTGCAAGAAGCCCCCAAGGTCTTCCATCCGTCTATAAATTTTTCCACAGGCTCTCCTTCCCTTTGTTGCACTGAAGCTAGTTCCATGATACTGACATCACGTTCTGACGAAAAGAAGTTTGACATAAACGTGTCTTGCATTTGTTCCCACGTTTTCATCGACCCGGGTGCTAAGCTAGCATACCATTTGAATGCCTTTCTTATTAGAGAAGACCTGAACAATCGAAGGCAGTATTGGGGCACTGTGGATAAGTTCCCCATACTAGTGATAAAGTGCATTAAATGCTCCTCCGGTGATTCGTCCCAGTTGAATTTCTGAAAATCAGGGTGCTTGAAATTTTTTGAGAATGGAATATCTTCTACTTCTCTTGGATATGACGTCCGATATTTGAATCTTCCTGTACCCTTACGTTCCCTTTCTAACCTGACTACTTCTTCAATGACTTATTGTACTTCTTCCTGAGTCATTGCTCTCGTTGTAGGTGCAGAACTAAGCGATCCTGTTCTTGGTGGTTGTCACCCTTCAGGCCGCTGTTCTCGCTCATTTGCATTATTGGTCATTGGGGGTACTGCCATTCGGGCTACATTATGTGTGAGGTTTGCCAGGGCTTCCCAGAGGTTTCTGTATTCCTCCATTAGTGTTCTTTGTGCCTGCATCATTTCAGCTATGCGATCTTCTTTAGTAGGGGAAGGCCCTTGGTTTGTACCGGTCATATGCACAACAACCTCTCCGTTCCCTGACGAAGCCGTGGTCGAAGCCAAATGAGAATGCATTGACGCTATGGGGGTTGCTGAAAGAGGAGACTCGTCTGATCTTCTTGTATTTCCAGAGTAGCCAGTCGATTGAGGCGAGACGAAGACTGGTGAGCTTGTCAGCAACGACTTGCTTTTCTGTTCTCTTGTCCGCCGGGCGTCTCTAGTAGGCAGAGTAGGAAAATCACGTATCGTTGAGGGGACTACAGTTTTCTTAGGGTAGATTGCCTGTGGGGCAAGTTCAGGGTGTTTCCTGGCTGTATTTCGTGTTATCGGTCCTCTAACTCTTCTCGATGATGAACCTGTCTTAGCAGCAGTGACATTCTGTGTTCTTGTTCTCCTACATGTGACAACGATCCAGTCATGCTTTTCTTCTTATGTTACCGGCGAGGCAGTTATGATTGCAACAACCGTTCGTGGTTCCATGCGCTTGATTGACACAGATTTTTCTTTGCGACACTAAGCCTGTTTATCGGCATATTCGATGACAAACACTATCGCAATGAAGTAGAAGACCGTTTTCTTAATTGATTGCCATTGGTTGATTGTAGTTTCTCTAAATCTTTGTTTAGTTATAAAAGAAGGCATAAATCAGTACTTGAATAAGATTACGTTCTACTTTGGAGATGAAAGGGATAATGTTCCCACTGAGAGTCGCCATTTTGGCGTCTTGATGACGCTAAACAGTAGTGACTGTCCTCAGTATAATCCTTAAGCTAGTATTAAGTGAATATATTCCCCAGTAGAGTCGCCATTTTGTTTCGATAAGAAACAAAAGTATTTGGTTTGGGGGATTTCATTTACTCATTAGTTAATAAAAAAAGAATAGAGAAGACAATCACAATATTTATTCATTCTGAATTCATTTACATCATTTCTTTCCTTTGATTCCAAAGCAGAACATTTACAACATCATAATACACATATTAAATCATGATTTTAATGTGGTAATATTGATATTATGGCGTGTATCTTGATTGATCTTTCGCTCTGAGTTAGGGATTTTCGGTGATCTTTGATTGATAATTAAGGAGCCTCTGACATGAATGAAATTATCTCATACTCAAGAGAGAAAATAATATGCCACCAGAAGGGTTGCACGCATAGAACCACTGTGCCTTAATTGTTGAGAAGTGGAGCTACATTTGGGCCCCCCCATGACTAATCGAGGTTATGCAGATTTGATCCACATTTTTGCGCAGATTTCGTGTCACAAGTCCTTTTGCAACTGGGATGTGGAAAGGAGTTTCACGGATTTCATGTCGCAAGTCCTTTCGCAACTGGGATGCGAAAGGAGTTTCGCGGATTTCGTGTCATAAGTCCTTTCGCAACTGGGATGTGGAAAGGAGTTTCCTAAATTATAAATAAGGGTACCTAGGGCTTTTCTAGGTATGATGGGAAAGTTATTCTAAGGTGTGGGCAAAAGGTTTTTTATGTGCTTCCAAGGGAGAGGTTAGTATATTGTCTCGTAATCTTTGTTTTTCTTCATAGTGGAAGTTTTACATCCGTGGTTTTTTACCCTTGTTGGGGTTTTTCCATGTATATCTTGTCTTGTGGTTTGTTTGAATGCTTTTATTCCTTTCTAGTTTATATTTCTTCCTGTTTATTGTTTGTGGGTAGACTTGAGATTGGATCTCGGTTCATTACGATGTTGGCGTGCTGCGTAACAACTGGTATCAGAGCTATTGGTTTAGTTCTATTGGGAGCGATGACAGAAGAAGGAAAAACTAGAATTGAGAAGTTTGATGTTCAAATTTTGTCTTCTAGAAGATGTAGATGGAGGATTATCTGTATCAGAAGGACCTCTATGTTCCTCTAGGAGGAAAAGAGAAGAAACCAGAAAAAATGACAGATGATGAATGGTTTTTACTGGATAGGAAGGCTTTAGGAACGATCCAACTCTCTTTTTTTAAGAGCATCGCCTTCAATATATCCAAGGTGAAAACTATAAAAGAATTAATGGAAACCCTAGCCACTACGTACGAAAAGCCCTCAGCATCCAACAAGGTTCATCTTATGAAACAACTATTCAACATGAAAATGTCAGATGGTGGGAGCGTGGCTGAACATCTAAACGAGTTCAATATAGTCACGAGCCAATTGGAATCCGTTGGCATTGTTTTTGAGGATGAGGTCAGGGCGTTATTAATCTTGTCCAGTTTGTCAGACAGTTGGGATGGTTTGGTGATTGCTGTGAGCAATTCTTCAGGGTTAACAAAGTTAAAATTTGATGATGTGGCCGGTCTAATTCTCAGCGAAGAATCTAGAAGAAATGCATCATGAGTTTCAGGGGATTCAGAGAATGCTCTAAACGTTGAAGGAAGAGGAAGATCGCTGAACAAGGGAAGCAATAAACATGGGTGTTCTAAGTCGAGGAAGAAGTCCAAGGGACCGAAAGATAAAGACGGGTGTTGGCATTGCGGCAAGAAGGGGCACATGAAACGTGATTGGCGCTCAAGAAACAAGAAGGAAGCTCTCAAGGCGGGAAGGATTCAGTGAATCTATCTGATGAAAGTGACACAGAGGCGTTGATCTTGTCTCTTGATGCGAGGAATGAGTCTTAGGTTATAGACTCGTGTGCTTCATTTCATGCCACTTTATGTAATGAAGTTCTGCATGATTATGTGTTAGGTGACTTTGGGAGAGTCTACCTGGGTGATGATGAGCCATGCAGTATTGTTGGAAAGGGGGACGTTCATGTAAATCAGAAAGGCAGAACGTCTTTGAAATTGAAGGATGTCAGACATGTACCGAGTTTGAAACGTAACTTGATCTCAGTGGAGCAGTTGGCTGATACCGGTTATGTGACGACATTCACCAGTGATTCTTAGAAGATCATAAAAGGTACCTTGGTGATATCTCGAGGTAAGAAGGAAGGTACTTTGTACGTGACTTCAGGATCATACAGTTCACTCGCAGCCTCATTAACTAGAGTGAATGCCCAATTATGGCATCAGAGGTTAGGACATATAAGTGAGAAGGGGATGAAAGTATTATTGTCTAAAGGGAAGCTATCAGGGCTAAAGTTTATTGACTTAAAATTCTAGGAGGACTACGTATATGGTAAATAGAAGAGAGTAAGCTTCAAGAAGACGGGACGCACTCCAAAAACACATCTGTTGGATCTTGTACACACTGATGTGTGGGGACCGGCATAGGTATTATCTCTTGGTGGCTTACATTATTTTGTTTCTTTTATTGATGATGCTAATAGAAAATTGTGGGCCTATTTCTTAAAACATAAATCTGATGTATTTGATGTATTTAAGAAGTGGAAAGTTATGGTAGAAAATGAGACAGGTAAAACAGTAAAATGTCTCAGATCTGATAATGGGGGAAAGTACTGTGATAAGTGATTTGAGGAGTATTGTGCAGCAAATGGAATCAAACATCAGAAAATGATTCCAGGGACACTGCAACAGAATGGTGTGGCTGAGCGCATTAACAGGGCCATCTTTGAGTGCGCCAGGAGCATGAGGTTACATACAGGGTTGCCCAAGACTTTTGGGCAGATGTTGTGAATATTGATGTATATCTTATCAATAGAAGTCCCTCAGCACCATTGGATGGTGGGCTACCAGAAGAAACGTGGACTGGGAAAGAAGTGAACCTTGCACATCTCAAAGTGTTCGGTTGCACTTTATATGTTCACATTGATGCAGAGCACAGAAACAAACTAGATGAGAAATCCAGGAGGTGCACATTTATAGGCTACGGGCAGCATGATTTTGGCTACAGGTTTTGGGATGCAGAAAACAGGAAAATCATTAGAAGCAAGGACGTAATCTTCAATGAAAAAGTGATGCATAAGGACAGTGCGTAAGAAAATAAGGCCGAGAAGAAAGAATTCATACAGATGGAAGAGTTACTGGACACGAGTGTTACAGTGCCACGGGATGATAATGCATAGGAGCATTATGAGGTAGAGCCGTATACACCGGTTGTGAGGAGGTCTACTCGGGAGAGGAGACCCACAGTCCGATACTCACCCTCCTTACATTATCTTCACGACTCTCTCTCTCTCTCTGAGATGAGAATGCAGCTACTAGCGCTATCCAAACTCAAGCTACTGGGATCGGCGGCCCATTGGCCAGGGCTCATACTCAATTCAATATTGGGACTCTTCATCATCAAGATCCCTTTGGGTTCGAACATCTCAAGATCTTATGCCCACGTGGCATCATCCTCCACGTTTTTTTTAAAAAATTTTTTCCTTCTGATTGAGTCAGATCATCTTCCAAGGTCACGACCTCAGCAATGGCAGCAGGTGGGAGAGATTGATGAGGCTTGTCTGTGAGAGGGCCACCCACGAAATTCGACGGTCCTCCATCGATCGGTCAGATGAGGCTAGCCTGCATAAAGTCTCCATGATCGCTCTTTAGTCCATCGTAAATCTTATCCGATCGGACCAATTCTATCATACAAATCCATTTTTGTTCGTGATCATTACATTGAATCAGAGTTATAGCAGACTTTGTTATCTTGAGACTTTGTTCGTGAACGTTATTTAATAACAATGATTATTATCCTTTTATTTGCTCTGATTGCCTTGAAAATGCATGAAATATATGGGTTGCGATGTATATTTTATTTAAATACAACTCACAGTCCTGGAATTCGGGTTCGGGCCTGGCCAACTCAGGTACCGAATTTCGGGGCGTGATAGAGGAGGAGCATGAGAAGGATTCTATACCTTCATCAATGATTTCATATAGAATTTTGAAGGATAAATTGAAATGATCCATTAAAGAAGGAAGCTCGCTTGCAACAATGGTGATTAAGGTTAGTTCGTTTAATTCTTAACTTCTGCTTTTATAGACTGAGATTAAAGAGCAGCATACGATTAACTAAGTGATGGTTGAGTACTTGATATTAAAGGAGTCATTCCCGATGATCATGGGAAGGTGGCTAGACAAGCGGAACTTGTTCAGGAAGCATGATGTGAAGTCTAGAATGTTTAAATGTTGTGTCCACATTCTGAAGTGTAAGACATGCATCACATAAATTCGATGTGTGCACATGACTGAGCTACATCTTATTGAAAGTCATGACCTTTTCGAGGATGGGGTGACTGACCTAATCGAATAGATCCATCCACCTTCGACAGAACCTGATATATTCATCATAATAGAGATCAGTTACCTTACCAAATGGGCTAAACCCATGAGGAAGATCGGTTATGAGTACATCATCCATATAATTACAAAAAAATACGCAAAAGGGTCATTGATCAGTCAAGATCATTTTATTTCGTCTTTGTTGGTTTTAAAATTGCACGGTTACATGAAATTGGGAAGCTTTTCTGTTAGTAAGGATAACATCAAGGGCAAAGCCAATTCATTACAAATGGCAGGGATAAGGAAGAAGAGGATGGAGGGGACAAGCCGTTGATAGAGAAGATGGTCAGGATTATGACCTTATGTTCTCTCTCGGCCGGATGCTTCTACCTCCCTTGCCAATTCATTACGTTTTTCTGAGTCATCTCTTGATGGATTGATAGAGTCCCATATGGCCAACGACCACAAGCATCTGTTTGGCCAATACATGATTAATCTCGTTCGAGATTGACTGGTCCTGCCGAAAAGTCGCTGGGGACCTAGTCAATGAGACAAACCCATTGATGTTCGGCTGGGCTCGGCCTAGGGAAAGAGATGAACTTGAGCCGAGTCAGCAACCGAAGTGTTAAGGGAAAGTCCCTTCGACCATGGCATCTCATTATTATCGTAATATGCGCGAGACCCACATATTACATTCTGCCAAACCATCTCTTGATAGAGTCCCATATTATAGGATAAGGGAGAGAATGGTGAAGTGATTGAGTTCCGCCGCTGCATTGTCTTCTCAAATCGTCAGAGTGCTGGGGAAGCCTCCATGACCATTTGAGTGGACTGGTTATCAATAAAAAGATCAGCGATGCCTTGGATGAATAAGGAAATAGCAAGTGTGGAAGAATTTGGGAAGAGATCTAGGCCCAATAGTGATTTTCTCTCTATGGTTTTGGATCTCAAGGGAGGAAATCCATCGTGGATGAAGATGGAATGGCGATGGCTGTTGGGGTTGTGAGGACCTGGAGCCCGAAGCTTCTCTTTTATAGACGAAATGAAGCAAAAGAGTAGTTAACGCACATTAAGGAGCCGGGTCGATTGAGTTTTCTAAGATGTAAATGCAGCTGCTTCTAAGGTGTTGGATTACAATAAAATTAATTCCTCCTAATGTGATATATTGCTGCAAGCAAAGATATTGTAAGTACGATAGGGAACTACTAAGTACTGAGAATCTATACCGCTATACAAAGGGTAGGTGAATCACAAGATGATCACTCATCCTATGAAGTGCGGTCGGGATAGAAAATACACAACGTCTGAATGTTGACCAAGAGCTTAAAAATTTATTCATTATTATGCTGGTCATCAACCACTTGGTTACAAGAGACAAAAAGCAAGAGTACTAAAGATAGACAAATCAGATCTTTAAGCTGTCAAATTTTGCTAGCGTTGCGCAGCATGCCAACAACGCAGTGAGCCTAGATATAATCTCAGGCCTCACCCACAAACGATAAACAGGAAAAAATATAAATTAGAAACAGATCAAAGTAATCCAAAACAAACCACAAGACAAGATATACATGGAAAAATCCTAATCTAGGGTAAAAAACTACGGATGCAAACTTCCACTATGAAGAACGAAGATTACAAGGCAATATACTAACCTCTCCCTTGGAAATACAGAGAAAATCCCTTGCCCACACCTTAGAAATATTTTTCAATATTCACCTTAACCCTAGAATAGCCCTAGGGACCCCAATTCATAGTTTTGGCAACTTGCCTTTTTGCGACATAAAATCCGCGAAACTCCTTTTCACATCCCAGTTGCGAAAGGACTTGCGACACAAAATCCGCGAAACTCATTTCTGTATCCCAGTTGCAAAAGGACTTGCGACACGAAATCCACGCAACCTCGACTGGTAGTGGGCGGCCCCAGATGTGGCTCCACTTCTCAACAATCTCCCACTTGGAGATACATTGCCATAAACATTTGTCTTCTTCATTCGGAGTGCACCACCTCCCCATCTTCAATCTTGAAGACCAATCAAAGCTGAACAGAGCTTCAGCTTCTTCCTTGTGACCGCTTTGGTCAGCATATCCTCAGGATTCTCACTTGTATGAATCTTCTCCAGAACAATCGATCCATCTTCCAGTAATGAACGTATGAAGTGATATCTGATGGCAATATGCTTGGTCCTTGAATGAAAGACTGAATTCTTAGCCAAGTGTATTGCACTCTGACTGTCACTGTATAGCTTGCAATCTGCTTGCTTCTTAACTAACTCTTCCATAAAACCTTGCATCCACACCATCTCCTTACATGCTTTTGTAGCCGCAACATATTCTGCTTCTGTCGTACTGATAGATACTATCTTCTGTAACTGAGAGATCCAACTGACTGCAACACTTCCCAGAGTAAAGACATAACCTGTAGTGCTTCTTCTGCTGTCGATATCTCCTGACAAATCTGAATCCACGTAGCCATGTAACTTGATTTCCGATCCACCATAACATAGCCCTACATCCTTAGTACCTACCAGGTATCTAAGAATCCACTTCACAGCTTCCCAATGTTCCTTCTCGGGATTGTTCATGAACTTACTAACAACTCCCACTGCTTGAGCAATGTCTGGCCTCGTGCTCACCATAGCATACATGAGACTCCCTATAGCTGACGCGTATGGGACTTTAGCTATGTAATCCCGTTCCTCCTGTGTCTTTGCCCCTTGCTCCTTAGATAACTTGAAGTGATTGGCTAATGGAGTGCTAACCGGCTTAGCACCTCCCATATTGAATCGATCAAGTACCTTGGCTATGTACTCTGCCTGTGACAACACCAGTTTCTTATTTGCCTTGTTACGCTTTATCCTCATGCCTAGGATTTGTTTTGCAGCTCTTAAATCCTTCATGGCAAATTCTCTAGACAGTTGTCTTTTAAGATCTGAGATGTCCTTCATGCTTGAACCGGCCACAAGCATGTCATCAATATACAGAAGAAGGATGATGTATGACGTATCAAACTTCTTCAAATAACAAAGTGGTCTGCATGACATCTCCTGTAACTGTTTCCTGATATGAAACTGTCGAACTTCTTGTACCACTGTCTCGGGACCTGCTTTAGGCCATATAGACTCTTCTTCAATCTGCACACCTTGTTCTCCTTTCCTGGTGCCATATATCCTGTCAGCTAATACATATATATCTCTTCTTCAAGGTCCCCATGAAGAAAGGTTGTCTTAACATCTAGCTGCTCAAGATGTAAGTCCTCTGTAGCTACTCTACTTAAGACCATGCGAATCGTAAACATTTTCACTACAGGTGAAAATATTTCAGTGAAATCGATATCTGCCTTTTGTTGAAACCCTTTCACAACCAATCTGGCCTTGTACCGTTTTGAACCATCATGCTCCTCCTTCAGTCTGTAAACCCACTTGTTATGAAGAGCTTCTTACCCTTAGGTAGAGTGACTAGCTCCCATGTACGATTAGACTCAAGAGAGTCCATCTCCTCATCCATGGCCTGCTCCCACTTAACCCGTGTATCCATCTGTAATGTCTCTTCAAAACACTCTGGTTCACCATTATCTGTCAACAGTAGATAATGTAAGGAGGGTGAGTATCGGACTGTGGGTCTCCTCTCCCGAGTAGACCTCCTCACAACCGGTGTATACGGCTCTACCTCATAATGCTCCTATGTATTATCATCCCGTGGCGCTGTAACACTCGTGTCCAGTAACCCTTTCATCTGTATGAATTCTTTCTCTTCGGCTTTATTTTCCTACGCACTGTCTTTATGCATCACTTTTTCATTGAAGACTATGTCAAATCATAGTGATGAAGAAATCCTAACCATCAAATTGACGTGTGCACTATCCAAATTCGAAATGAAAAATAGATCGTAACCACCATTTTCTTGGTATAATTTCTTAATAATGGTCCATCAATTTGTTTCACAGATTTGGACGGTTTGGATTATCGTATAACTACGACAGGACAAGCCCATCGTTCAAGGTCACTAGACCTTTAAACGGTGGTAAACTATCATAACAGCTTTCGAGTCAAACGAAGAGCAGGCCAAGCAATCGGCTGAGACGCGCCGAGCAAAACGGACGCGTATTGTCTGCAACGCGGTTCCTTCTTACCGTAGGAACTTCATGCGACAGGGTGTCGCACGCAATCCCAGCGCGGCAACCGAGGTGTGTGGATCACTCAATGTAGGGCCAATCGTGATGTATTGTTCTCACATCCACGCCGTCCATCCGTTCTGAAAGATCATTTGAGGACATGACCCTAGAAAGGAAGCAGATTCAAATCTAAGGTGAACCACACCACGGGAAAAAGTGGTGATTGAATACCCTCCATTAAAAACTTCTTATGGGCCACAAAAGTTTTCCATCAATCTGATATTTGTATGATCGCTTCATCCAGACCTCTGTGACCTTATTACACGTTGGATGGAAAATAAACATTCTGGTGGCCCCAAGAAGTTTTTAATGGACGGTATTGAATTACCACTTTTTCCTGTGGTGTGTTCCATGAAAGATTCCGATCTGCTTTATTTCTGTGATCGTGCCCTAAAATGATCTGTCAAAACGGATGAACGGCGTGGATGTAAGTCAAATACATCCACCCACGCCCACCCAATCCGCATCCGAACAGGTACCTATAGCGAGTTCGCCGCAACAGAAACCGCCAATCATATTCGGCGCACACGTGGGGTCACGTGTGTGAGATCCTAACCGTTCATCAATCATTATCCTCTGGAAACATCACCCGGAAAAAAATTCAATAAGGTACGTTCATCAAGTGTGGCCCACCCATCATATCAACAGCTAGGGCACATTTACAACAGGCCCACCTAATAAACGTGATCCAAATGGCTCCACATTCTCAAAAAATCAGATTAGTTAAAGCACTAGAAATCAATGAAACTCCCTTCAAATCTATGGAAACCTATAAACACAACCCTACAAATACAACGACAATGAAACATCGAACATCGTTACAACCGGAGCTCAACCCATCTAAATACACAATCTCTGCAGCTTCATGCAAAGCAATACACCAAGCCTCTGTTTATATCTCTAACTAGCCATGGCCCATCTGAGTATGGTACTACTACTATTCATTGCCGTGTTGCATGGTGGAGCCGATGCCGACGGCTCAGCATCGTCGCCAACACCGGCCCCATGGTTTTCTGTCCCTTGGCTTCCTACACCATCTCCTAATTCGCCTGCACCAACTGGGCCATCTCCCTGTCCCAGCCCTGGACCCACTTCTAGTGCACCGATGTCGGTCCCACCTGCATCGGCGCCATCTGAACCGTCTTATCCACCCGTATTGGCTCCGCCGGCTCCATCTCCGTTGCCTATTCATATTCCACCTTCGCCAGCTCCTGGCACGCAAAGATCAACGGTCAAAGCTGCTTATTGGCCTTCATATCAATCATCGGCCTTCTCAGCATCGGCCATTGATACATCTTACTTCACACATGTATACTACGCATTCGTCTTACCCGATCAGAACACTTACGAGCTTGCCATAACTCAGCCGGACGATCAGATGCTGCCGAACTTCACTGCGACGCTGCACAGCAAGCACCCGCCAGCCAAAGCTCTGCTGTCCATTGGAGGTGGAGGGAACAATTCCACTACCTTCGCACTCATGGTCAGCAATCCATCATCGCGGGCCATGTTCATCAACTCAACGATAACCGTTGCTCGGAAGTACGGTCTAGATGGGCTTGATCTTGATTGGGAATTCCCACAGAGTCAGGAGGAGATGGATAATCTCGGACTACTGTTCGATGAGTGGCGAGCCGCACTCTGGAAGGAGGCGATGGACACCGGCCGTCGCTGTCTACTGCTCACTGCTGCTGTCTACTTTTCTGCTGATTTCTTCCTATCCGACGTCAAACGGACGTACCCCACCGTATCGATCCGTCGGAACCTTGATTGGGTGAGTCCTATGTGCTTCGACTACCATGGATCATGGGACACGTCGGTCACTGGGGCCCATGCGGCGCTGTATGATCCCAACGGTTCGGATCTGACCACAAGCTACGGCATCACGTCGTGGATCAATGCTGGTATCCCACCTTGGAAGGTTGTGATGGGCCTACCGCTCTACGGTCGAACATGGCAGCTCAAGGACCCGAGTATTCACGGTATCGGAGCACCGGCTGTCGGTGTGGGCCCCGGAGATGGCATCATCGTCTACTCTGATTTGGTGGACTACAATGTGCAGAACAATGCCACAGTGGTCTATGATGGGGCCACAGTGTCTGCTTATTCATATGCTGGGACATCATGGATCGGTTACGATGATGCCATGTCAGTCTTAGGGAAGATCGAGTACGGACAGAGGGAAAAGAACATACGTGGATATTTCTTCTGGGCGCTTGGATTCGACAAGGACTGGACCATCTCTAAGCAAGGTAACAAGGCATCCTCTTATCAATTTAGGGATGCACACGGTCGTTTGGTCCGGTTCTGGATTGAAACCAGAGCCGAACCAATCTTGACGGTTCCAGGAAAATTGAAACCAGAACCATACGGTTCGCACCCTAGAACCGAACCAGAACCAGACAGTAAAAACCAGTTCAGTTCCAGTTCGGTTTTACTGTTTTGGGCCAAATAGACGATTAAAATATATTGTTAACTCATAAAATACCTTTAAGACAAGTCCAATTAAACATGATAATTATACTCCCCACCAGAGTAACATGCTAGAAGTATGTTGCAAAATATAAAGTCAATATGGAAGTCTTCAAATAGAAGTTAGGGTTACAAAAATACATAATTTACTAAATATTTATTGATTGGGATGGCCTAGTTCCAAGTTCGGTTCTACAGTCTGGCTCACAGTCTGGTTCCAAGTTCGGTTCTATGGTTCGGTTGACAGTTCGATTCAATTCTATAGGATTCCAAACGGTGACCCGAACCGGACTAATTGGTTCCTTGACTTTTAGAACTGAACTGAAACTGGTACACTTTAGGACTGTTTGGTCGGTTCTGGTCCAATTTACCGGTTCTACCAATTCCATGTGCACCCCTACTTATCATTGTCAACGCATGTGTACAAAAGGTTCAGTCCACGTTCAGCTTAGGTAGTCTGGTGGGCTGATCCTGAGCCCACATAAGACTCAAAGCCCAGTCCATTCTAGGACCAACACCTGACAGCCATACATGGGCCCTGATCAGGTCAGGTCTCAACATCCTATTCCAGCCCTTTAAAATAGACAAGGATTATGGTTGAGGCATCTCCCTCATCACCGCACACGTGGCAAACATATCTGGTAATTGGGAGTTCAGATGGTGGGCCATCACGTTAATAGGCTGTATGAAGGAAGTCCTAGTGTTAGGCCAGCTGTACAACCATCCATTTGGTGTGGTTTTTTCTTTTTTTTTTTTTTGGTTGGATATGGACCACTGCTCTAACCGTTCATGTTGCAGGCTAATGATTGGATGGCTGCCAGATTCCAATCCCTTTATTTTTTATTTTCACAGATGAAAAATCCACGTGGTGGCCCACCATGTGAACAGTTCTGATCACTGAAAATGTTTTCCACGTGTACCATGTGGAGGGAAATACATAGATTTTATGCACAAAGGGGAGTTATTTGTTACTCCGGCAGACTGACGCTTGATACGCAGGCACTAAGAAATTACACACAGTCCCAAAATGAAATTGGGAGTACTGTTGGATGTTTCTTATTTTAACCTTCCAGTAAATGTCCACCAATCTGATAGTCAAATAATCGTGACTTTATGGACTGTTTAATTTAAATTACATGTACGTATGCAATTTCTACGTGCATGAATGTCATCCATTGGATGCTACTAGACTGTCAAAAATTTTTTCATTAGTTAGCTTCTCAGGGCTTGGGACCATAAAGCTAGGTGGGCCACATATGGGAACCATAATAATAATAATAATACTAAATTAAGTTAATGACCTGGTAATTGAATTGGTCATATTTCTATATATAGAAAAATATTAAATTTAAATTTAAAATAATAAGATTAAATGAAGTTGATGACATGCATGGTAATTAAATTAGTCATATCTCTCTATATGGAAATGCTTATGAATTTAAATTTAAATTTTACAAGTTAGAAATATACCCTACCTACCATACCAACATGTGTTTATTTTGTATAATATTCTATAATTATTTCTAAAACTTAGGGAAACAAAATCTCATTCAAATTCAAATTAGCTCTTTATATTTATAGGAATTATGGCCAAGTCTTTATTTTATAATACACAAACAGAGACCTGAAATGAAAACCTAGTCTGTAATAATGAAAAATGAAATGAGAAATGCTAAGATCGGAGTATCATGCGTACGTGAGGATCGGCCGATCAGGTGATACCACCGCAAATGTGCCTTGGCCCAAAAATCGGGTCAGTTGATAATGGTGTGGACCAAATGTTTAGGTTGAATGTAGACTATCTGGTGATTTTATTTTTTATTTTTTGCTAAAACAGAACGGTTTTTATTCGTACACTGGTGGTCCACCTGATGACTGGACCCATCTGACATTTTGATGGCAGCATAGTTCACATGTATTATTATTTGAATTTTGAAACTATACTTACAGTTTGCTCTATTGACAGCTTCTGATGCATGGGTGAATTGATGATCTCTCTCTCTATGTGAAGATTTCTGATTTGTAATAAGGATTTTCATTGGTTTTTATTTTTTATTTTTTAATAATGTGTCTGGAAATTCACAAGTAAAGGATAAGTTGGTTTGTTTGTGTCCATCCAAGGACTAATCTTCCAAATGTGACAAAAAAAAAAACATGGTACTCTAGTAGAGTGTGAAGATCCATAAGCATGCAAGCAGTACCCTACACACGGAATACATGCAACTCAACACAAACCTACCAAATTGTAGACCCTGTTGCAGATGGATTGTAACACGAAAAAGGAAAAGAAGAGAAAAATGAAAGGATGATCTTAGCTAGCTGATTGGCGAGCACCCACATTTATAAATAAGCCAACAGTCAAAATTAGATCATCAATGTCCATCATCAAAGGCTAGAACAGTACAATCTGTCCAAAAGGTTAGATACCATCATGAAGAGACTGATGCAAAAATCAGACCGAACTGGTCATCATGTGGGCCACACTATGGAAAACAATAGGCATCTGCCAATCAGGTCTAAATTACATATGTGGACCACTTGATGAGTAGATTGGTCTGATCTTTTCTTTTGGTGATGTACGTGGCACGGCCATTCTTTTGAACGGTTGGATGTCATAAAGGCATGATAAGTAGGCAATTATGCGTAGATGGATGATAATAATATCTGTGTATTATAAGAAAGGGAATTTTAGAAAATAATAATAATGATAATATGATATTTACATCCCATTGAGTTTTTAAATTAAATTTTCATTAACGTACTTTATTAATTAATTTATTATGAAACAGTTACTTTTTATTAGTTTTCTTTTTTCTAAAATTAGAAAAATACCTCCTTCTTTCCCTTTTTTTTTTTTGGTTAGCTTGCTAGTACACCCTACTGTGAGTTCACACTTCACTGCTAGTGACCTCCACTGGATCCATACTAAGGCCTCAGTGTTAAACTAGGCATCTTTCACTCAGTCTACCACTTAAGCTATGGATCATGCTGTAAAATTAGAAAAATACCTATCAATTAATAAAGTTGCATAAGAATAATTAAATAGCTAACTGCATGTAAATTTTTTCAATGAGGTATTGTTATAAAAACCAAAAAAAAAAAAAAGAAATTAATTAAAATAGAAAAGAGTTTTATGTGGGTGCTCTATGGGAGCCACCGCAATGTATGCGTTTTATCTGTATAGTCTATTCATTTTTTCACATGATTTTAGGGCATGAGCCCAAATGTGAGGCAGATCCAAATCTCAGGAGGACCACGCCATAAGAAACAGTGGTAATTGAATGTTCACAGTTAGAAAATCTGTAGGGCCCACCGTAATGCCATCATCGTAATGCTCATTTTTCCATCCAACCTGTAGGTTACATGGATGTGGATGAAGTTTTTAATACTGGATCATCACTATTCTTGCAGTGTGGTCCTCCTGAGATTTAGATCTGTCTCCTTTTTGGGATCATGCCCAAAAATGATCTGAAAAAATGGATGGACGGCATGGATTAAACACATACATCATGGCGAAGCCCATAGAGCACCGTATGCAATCAACACTAAGTTCTGTAGACGAAAACTGTGTGGGGCCCACAGAGACACCCGATCCACTCCGTCCATCAGTTTTTCAAGAAAATAATAGTATATCATAATAAAGACAAGTTGATCTACAACTAAAGTGCGCCACACAAACAGTGGGAACGGAGACGCTCCCCATTGAAACCTTAGAAGCTGACCAAGATATTTATCGGCTATCCAAATCGTTCATAGTGTTATTACCACTCAGAAAAGCAGTATTCAGATATATCATCCTAATACAAAACTTTTGTAGCCCCTACAAAGTTTCCAACCGTGGGCATTCGCTGTTTCATGTGGTGTGATCCACATGAGTTTTCAATCGGCATGATTTTTTTAATCACACCCTATTGTTTTCTTGCAAAACAGATGAACGGAGTGGATTTATTATGGTAATCTCTGTGGATCCCATACTCTATTCTCCCGGCCGTGGGCCCACATTGATGTATGTAATGTATATCCATGTGGTCCATCCGTCCTACCGGCTCCTTTTATAGCATAAACCCTAAAATTAAGTAGATCCAAATGTCAGCTGGACCATACCATGGGAAACGGTGCTATTGAATGCCCACAATTAAAAACATCCCAGGGCCCACCTAATGACCACCATAATGTTTATTTTTCCATCCAACCTGTTGATAAGGACACAATGACCTGGATGAAGGGAAAAAACAAATATCAGCTTCATCCAAAACCTTTGCAGCCCACGGGAAGTTTTTAATGGCGGGTGTTCTCCCTGCAATATGATCCACCTTAGATTTGGATCTGCCTCATTTTAGGCCCATGCCTTGAAATGATCTGAAAAATTGGATGGACGGTGTGGATTAAACACCTACATCATAGTGAGGCCCACAGTGCACCGACCAGTAACGACGCCCTACTCAGGCGCTACAGCAGGGATTGAATGCCCACGGTTGGAAACGAGAAAATTATCACTGTAGACGCTACCTTTTATCCAGCTTCTTTTGAGCCGTCCAAAATTTTATTTCCCAACTTAGACCTTTCACGTACGGACGAGCATTTAAGGACAAGAATACCCCCCTCCTCGCGTTTCAACTACTTTTTCTGAAAGCAGGGGTATTTTCGTCCTAAAAATGCTTTATCCGTACGTAGGAGGTCTAAGTTGAGAAGGAAAGTTTTGGGCGGCTCAGAAAAGAAGATGGATAAAAGGTGACGTCTATGGTGATAATTAGGGCCACAAGTTTTGTATCAGGCCATAGAAATTTTGTATATCATGATGATATTTGTGGCTACGGTTTATTGGAGTGATAATTACCCTATCAACCGTTTGGATAGCCTATAAACACCATGGTTGGCTTGGTAAGGTTTCAACGGATTCCAATCCCAATGTTTCGTGTGGTGTGACCCACATGAGCTTTGGATCAGCCTTATATTTAAACTACCGTTCTTTTTGGGTCTTGAAAAACTGATGGACGGAGTGGATTTGAGATGAGGATCTCTATGGGCCCCAAACAGTTTCCGACTGCAGGAAATTCCTGTGTTGGCCGGACAAAGACACCATAGGCAGAATGTGCCATTGACCCGGGTTACATATGGTGCATTGTAGGCCCCAAAATGATGTATATGTTTAATCCACGCCGTCCATCAATTGTTTCAGAGAATTTTAAGGAATTATATAAAAAATGAGACAGATCCAAATCTCAGGTGGACCACACAGTAGGAAACAGTGGTGTTGAATGCCCACTATTAAAAACTCCTTGTGAGCTACAAAAGTTTTAGATCAAACTGATGTTTATTTTTTCCCATCATCCAGGTTCGTGTGACCTAATCAACAGTTTGGATGGAAAGTAAACATTATGGGGACCCCAGGAAGTTTTTAATGGTAGGCATTCAATCACCACTCTTTCTTGTACGTGGCTCACGTGAGATTTGGATCTATCTCATGTTTTGGATCACGCCCTAAAACAATCTGAAAAAAATGGATGGACGGCGTGGATAAAACACATACATGATGGTGGGTCTCACGTAGCAATGGTGAGTAGCCACTGCTCATAATAGGCGTCAAGACGCCTTTGGGCGGCCATTTTTCGAAAAATAATATTAATATTTTAAAATTAACACTAGTTAGAGAAAACTAACGGAAGGTATCCGTCTGAAAATAACTTAATTAATGACCAATGAGGCAGCTTAATAAAAACTTAATTTAAATGGTACCTGTATACAAAATTTTATTTTGTAAAACTCCCTGGACCAAAGAGGATTGATGATTGTTGATGCAGTTTTCGGGTAGACCCTTCTTGAACCCTTGTGTACCTGCACATAAAACAAATAAGGAAGACCTTGCTAATGCAGGACCATCTGATGCCAAAGTCGAAGATCCATGTCTTTGTAAAAAAGGTCCAAGTAGAAAAGGTTATCGGTGCGTGCCTTTCACCATCGGAGGACTCCCTATTTATACTAGAGGGAAAATCACACCATCGAGCAATCTTTTTTGTTTGGTAGGTACGTGTTGTAGTTGAATTATAACTCCTATCATCTCGAAGATCTTCTCGAGATCCTCGATCCTCGAGATCTTTGGGATTTTGAATTTATCCCTTCAAGATCCTAGGTCCCTGAGATCTTTAGACGTCTTTCGGGAGTCGATAACATCGTCCGACCTATAGGTAAGGCCAGACTTCAGAGGTGACGGCGCCTCAAAGATATTCTAGTCAAGCTATCAGAAGTCAATGTTGTTCCATTGATAAAACCAACAAAGCATGCTTGTGATGTCCATGTGATCACTAACTTCGGTAGCTCTCAGCTTCTTTGTCTTTGTGGGGCTTAATAGCCTTACTTAGCTATTCCTCAAGAGAATCTGTTGAAGGTCGTGTTGACCTTAGTCATTCGTCGGATGGTTGATTTTTTCCTCCTCGTTAGCCCGTCGGGTCGTGTCAGTTGCTGGTCTGACCTTGTCTTATGGACCGGTCTACTTTTCTCATAACAGTAAACCCCCCCCCCCCCCCCCCCCACTTTCCGAGTTAATCCTATTGTTGCTTGCTCTTGTTTAGCGCACTAGGTGGGCAGGTATGCTAGAATTGTAATTGCGGCTTCAATTCAAACCGAACAACCATGAACTCAAGCACCAAGATAGATAGACACATAATATATGACTAATACCTAAGGAGATCAGTCGCCTATTCAGCCAATCGCTCAATGCATAAAATCGGATCAGTTGATATTCATAGGGTGGGGTTCGTCCTCTAATGATGGGTTGCACCTTTGCCTTCTATACAAAAGGACCTTTTGATACAAATAAAATAAAAATAAGAAAAGAATTCTTACAGTTGGCTGCGAATAGCAGCTGCAAAACACTTTTTTCGATTGATGAACTGAATCTAGCGTGCAAGCATAGACTCAAATTACAGCTAGAAACTACCGGCTACTTAGTTACCGCTACGGATTACACTATGGAATGTAAATGATGAGCTTGAAAAGTAAAAATTACGCTATGGAATGTAATTTGCTTGACAAGTAAATGATTACACTATGAAATGTAATTTTGACAGGATAATTGAAAGATAGATTTGGTTTGTTTGGGTTTGTATGAGACGATTTTCCTTGCTGCTTAATTTGCTTTGTTATTTATATATTTGATCCAACCATCTGGATCCTTCTCATGTTCCTATAGTTACTATAACCACTCTCCACTACTTGAATTCATTTGCTTCTCCTCTTGCCACATGACTTGTAACCATTCACGCATGACTGCTTTTTCATCAATTGCTTCAGTAATACACGACACCATTTGATACGCTTAAGCTATACTTGTCGAGAAATCTTCTCAGTACATATTTGCAGATCTTCAAATACACAATGCGTGTTCGTACAAATCACATGTAACTCTCTCTGATTGGTTGCAGCTGGGAATGGCGATAATGGGGATGAACATTGCCCCCCATGTCGTTTCACCTTTGGAGAAAGGTGAAAGTGATTTGTGACTTCTCATTAATGCAACATTTATTGCATACACGCATTGTCAAGGCATTAACTGACTTTGGCCGACTCGTTGTAACACGTCAGCGACGACTTGCATTTTATTGAAACAAGAGGGAACCCCGTGCTGACACGTGTATTCACATCATTTCTAACAAAACCACAATGATGCCCTAATAAATGTTTCATTCCTTTGGCCAATATAAGCACTATTTCAAATTTCTTTCCTTCATACGCTCCATGTATTCTTCTCCTTCTAAACTTTTGTGCTTCCTATTCTCGATCTACTCCTTCAAGCAATGGTTGCCTCTTCTTCTTCCGCTCCAATCTTCCAAGAAACGGATTTGATGACCGTGATGGATGCGCTTGCCGATAAGTGCATTGAAAAAACCATATTTCAATCACCCCTGAGTGATTATCTATGCCTGGGTCCTGCATTCTCTCTTGCGACGGAAATGGAGGGGGTTCAAATGATGGATCCCTTATTTCCCATTTGCCCTGGTGAAACACTGCTGATTCAGTCCGATTCTATTCTTGATGCTGCCAATGTCTTAAAGAGCCCTAGGATATGGCTGAAACCACTCCTGGACTGGGAAGCCTAGTTTGCTCGTGTATCCTCCCAGCATGAAGCGACTTGGAGAGCAACGAGCATTTTCGAATGCATCAAGCTCTTTGTTTATGAGTATCCAACAAATCCAACCCTTCTTCTTACTGCTTCAGCTTTCTGAAGTGTGTCGACCAACATCTTTTACTTCAGTTGTGGTCCTATGAATCCGACTATCTTAAACATCTCGGCTCCAAAGTAGTTACTCCCATTTGGTAGGGCCATTCATCTAAGCTTTGCCCCTAGGCATAGCAAAGATTTTTCTAACAGGAATGCAAGAGCTTATTCCCACTTCATGGAGGCCTACCATAACGTCAGTGGCTCGATCGATGAAGAAGAGCATGTGGCTTTCTTATTGCTTTGGATCTGTTGACATATGCTTTGTGTGAATGCACAACAAGTCACCACAGAGTACATTCCCCTGGACGAGGTCCTCGCCCAAGGCCACAAACTTGATCTAACACCTTTCGTTCTTAGCCACCTGTATAAGGGGATTTATGAAGTCACCCACAAGAGTTTGTACTTTGGAGGAGGACCATTATGGCTCCTACAGATGTGGCTTTACGAGTATTTTTGCCCCGACCTTGTACATCATTCCATTCATTCTGAAGCTACTTACGCTTCGTAAGATGAGTGGATCATCCATTCTTTTCAGAACATCACCCATGCGTGATGGGGATTTTCTCCTCATTGCTGATTTCGATGAAATCGAACTAGTTTCGATATCATCGATATTGTCAAATTTTTCACTGATAGTCGCTGGACAGTTTTTGTCCTGTTTCAATATCATCGATGGACTTTAGATGATATCGAAGGCTATCATCGAGAGACCTTCGATGACATCAATAATTGTCAAAATTTTCACCCCCGGTCGCTGGACAGTTTTGGTCCTGTTTCAATATCATCGAAGGACCGTCGATGATATCGAAGGTTGTCATCGAGAGACCTTCGATATCATCGAAGAGTTACGCAGATGCGATTGCGGAAATGCAGATTCTGCGGAATTTGTTTCCTATTTTGGTTTTACCTTTTTCTATTCTTATATAAAGAGGTGTATGCGGGATTGGGGTGTATTCTAGGGTATTCTAAGGTTTCCTAAAGGTTTTCTAGGAGGGCTTAGGGCTATCAAATGTGAGAAAGAGAAAAAAAAAAGAGAGAGGAAGCTTGTAGAAGGGAGATTCTACTCGTAGAGGTGATCTACTTCGTAGTTCACGTCTCAGCGCTTCTACGTCCTCGTGATCTATGGGATCTCTCCATTTTTCTTTTGTTCTCTTATTGTTTATCCACTCCTGCGTGAGTGAAGAAGGTTGTAACGTTCTACTTCATAGTGGATTGTTGATCTGGACAAGGTCCCGTGGTTTTTACCTCTTTGAGGGTTTTCCACTTAAAATTCCCTGGTGTCATGTGGTTTATGTTTTGATTTATTTCATTGCTTTATTATTCGGAGACTAGATCCTAAGGTTTTGTGCAAGGCCCCCAACAAAGTGGTATCAGAGCTAAGTTCATTGAATGGGTAGGTTCGGTTTTGAATTATAGAAGGTGGCTCATCAAGGATGATCAACCTCAATGGTTCTAATTGGACAAACCATATGAAATGCTAAGATGGAGGACTTGCTTTATTGCAAGGACCTATATTATCCAATTTTAGGGATATCCGAAAATCCAAGGATATGTCTGATGATGATTGGAAGAAGATGGACTGAAAGGCAGTGGGGTTTATTAGACAATGGTTGGACAATTCCATATTCCACCATGTGTCTACGAAGACCTCAGCCGCTAGCCTATGGCTGAAATTACAAGGGTTGTATGAGAGGAAGACAGCCGGTAATAAGATTTTTTTGATAAGGCGACTTATAAATCTCAAGTTCAAAGATGGTGGTTCTGTGGCCGAGCACATGAATGGGGTCAACAATATAGTGAACCAGCTCTCCACTAGGAAGATAGTCCTGGATGATGAACTATAGGCTTTGTTATTGCAAAACTGATGAACGGAGTGGATTTATTATGGTAATCTCTGTGGATCCCATACTCTATTCTCCCGGCCGTGGGCCCACATTGATGTATGTAATGTATATCCATGTAGTCCATCCGTCCTACCGGCTCCTTTTATAGCATAAACCCTAAAATTAAGTAGATCCAAATGTCAGCTGGACCATACCATGGGAAACGGTGCTATTGAATGCCCACCATTAAAAACATCCCAGGGCCCACCTAATGACCGCCATAATGTTTATTTTCCATCCAACCTGTTGATAAGGACACAATGACCTGGATGAAGGGAAAAAACAAATATTAGCTTCATCCAAAACTTTTGCAGCCCACGGGAAGTTTTTAACGGCGGGCGTTCTCCCTGCAATATGATCCACCTTAGATTTGGATCTGCCTCATTTTAGGTCCATGACTTGAAATGATCTGAAAAATTGGATGGACGGTTTGGATTAAACACCTACTATGAAAGTGAGGCCCACAGTGCACCGACCAGTAACGACGCCCTACTCAGGACGCTACAGCAGGGATTGAACGGCCACGGTTGGAAACGAGAACATTATCACTGTAGACGCTACCTTTTATCCAGCTTCTTTATGGGCCTTCCAAAATTTTATTTTCCAAATTAGACCTTTCACGTACGGACGGAGCATTTAAGGACAACCCCCTTCGTTTTAAAATGCTCAATCCGTACGTAAAAAGTCTAAGTTGAGAAGGAAAGTTTTGAGCGGCTCAGAAAAAAAGCTGGATAAAAGGTGACGTCTACGGTGATAATTTTCTCGTTGGAAACATATCGGATTGCGTACTGAGTTACTCAGTACGCTCTTATCGCACTGATTAAATTCTGTTGGGCCCACCGTAAATGTATGTAGTTTATCCACACCGTCCATCCGTTTTTCCAGCTAATTTTAAGAGTCGAGCCTAAAATCGAAGCGTATCCAAATCTCAAGTGTATCATAGCATAGCAAACAATGTAAATATTGATATCCACCGTTGATACCTTTCTAAGACCTCCAGTGATGTTTATTTGTCATCCAACCTGTTCATAAGATCACACGGACATGGATGAAATGAAAACACAAAGATCAACTTGATATAAAACTTCTGCAGCCGCCAAGAGCTTTTCAACAGTAGACGTTCAATTCACACTGTTTCCGGTGTTGTGGTCTACTTGAGATTTGGATATGTTTCATTTTTGGGCTAATGACTTAAAATTATCTGATAAAATGGATGGACGGAGTGGATAAAATGCATGAATGAAGGTGGGACCCACAGAGTTTACTCCGTATGCAATCCGCTTCCGTTGGAAACTTTGTGGGGCCCACAAGTTTGGTATCAGAATGATATTTGTGGCTACAGTTTATTGGAGTGATAATAACCCTATCAACCGTTTGGATAGCCTATAAACATCATGGTTGGCTTGGTAAGGTCTCAACGGATTCCAATCCCAATGTTTCGTGTGGTGTGACCCACATGAGCTTTGGATCAGCCTTATGTTTATACTCCCATTATTTTTGGGTCTTGAAAAACTGATGGACGGAGTGGATTTGAGATGAGGATCTCTATGGCCCCAAACAGCTTCCATCATAGAACTTCTGTGTTGGCCTGGACAAAGACACCATAGGCAGAATGTGCCTTTGACCCGGGTTACATATGGTGCATTGTGGGCCCCAAAATGATGTATATGTTTAATCCACGCCGTCCATCAATTGTTTCAGAGAATTTTAAGGAATTATATAAAAATGAGACAGATCCAAATCTCAGGTGGACCACACAGTAGGAAACAGTGGTGTTGAATGCCCACTATTAAAAACTCCTTGTGAGCTACAAAAGTTTTGGATCAAACTGATGTTTATTTTTTCCCCATCATCCAGGTTCGTGTGACCTAATCAACAGTTTGGATGGAAAGTAAACATTATGGGGACCCAGGAAGTTTTTAATGGTAGGCATTCAATCACCACTCTTTCTTGTACGTGGCTCACGTGAGATTTGGATCTATCTCATGTTTTGGATCACGCCCTAAAACAATCTGAAAAAAATGGATGGACGGCGTGGATAAAACACATCATACATGATGGTGGGTCTCACGTAGCAATGGTGAGTAGCCACTGCTCATAATAGGCGTCAAGACGCCTTTGGGGCCATTTTTCGAAAAATAATATTAATATTTTAAAATTAACACTAGTTAGAGAAAACTAACGGAAGGTAACCGTCTGAAAATAACTTGATTAATGACCAATGAGGCAGCTTAATAAAAACTTAATTTAAATGGTACCTGTATGCAAAATTTTATTTTGTAAAACTCCCTGGACCAAAGAGGATTGATGATTGTTGATGCAGTTTTCGGGTAGACCCTTCTTGAACCCTTGTGTACTTGCACATAAAACAAATAAGGAAGACCTTGCTAATGCAGGGACCGTCTGCTGCCAAAGTTGAAGATCCATGCCTTTGTAAAAAAGGTCTAAGTAGAAAAGGTTATCGGTGCGTGTCACGCCCCGAACTATGAGACCGGGCTCACAAGATTCCCGATCGCCGAATCCGGCGCCGACAGCCTCCGTAGTACCCCATTCTCGGCTCCCGGCACCCATATACCAGGTTCCGATCCTGCGATGCTACAAGGAGGATTTCTAATAATCCATTTGATTCGTAATGAACATAACCAAGCATAACCCACGAATAATAACCACAAGAACACCATCACAAAATCGACTATGAACAAAAACTTTGAATACAGTGCGTAAAAATGGAAATACAAGATAGTGGTAATATCAAAACTCCAAAAGCTCGGCGGCACGCTCCAACTGCGGCGAGACTACAGCTGCATCCTGGTGTCACCTGCACGTATCAATCGTGCATAAGCTTATAGAAAGCTTAGAGGGCAGTGTAAGTGTGTGCGAACGTGCTCAGAATGCAATGTCGGAGTAATGCGGAATCATGCTGATGAGTACGTAAATGCAACCACTGCACTACAAGGCTATGCAATACAAGATGTGAATGCTATCGGCCATACCAAGGCCATGCGATGCAATATGTAAGTCAAGCATGCCAATCCTCATACCAATGCAACTCCTCACTAGAGCATCAAATCAGTACGGTTCTCAGTATGGATAATCATCGGGGTTCAGTACACTCCAAATGGCACTGTCTCTCTCCATGCAGCACAGTCCAAGTGAGCGTAAGAAACCTCACTATCCGCCTGGCCAATAATCAGCCAATACCTATCCGGCACGTCGATAGCGAACCCATTTCCGAGCTGGGTCAAACTCAGCCTAGAATGCCCCCTGCTCTCGGGCGAGTAAGGCCACCACTCCTTTCCAATCGACCACGACATAGTGGGAGACGCGGCTTCATGGTATTCGGCCCTCGTGCGCTCATATATCCACTCGGTCTCGACGTTGGAGTCATCCTCTGGTACCATCGGGTTCAGGGACTCTCACCCAGGGACATCTATGGAGCCCTAATTGCTTGGAACAAGATTTTCCGGTATCCAACCAGCCACCCACGATGTGTCTGTGGAGGTTATGGCCCTGATGTCGTTAGGGCAAATTACAATCACACGAATGCAAGTGCATGTATCACACTATCAGTCATGCAACCATCCTGCATGTGGCACACGCTAATGTAGGCAACTCCACCTATCAGGGAGCCCATAAACAGTCTGCCTGAAGGTATCTGCTATGATTAGTCACTCCTCATACCAAGCATACATATGATGCGTATGATCATGAATCATGTATCTATGCTAAACATGTTATATAGTGATGGGCTTGTGCATAACGGATATGGGCCTAGATGGCCTACTCACTACAAGTATGGGCCCATCCATGGGCCTTAGGGAGTGTGACAATGCGGATATTTAACCAACATTATCCTTACAATGTGGACGTCAAACCAACATTGTTCCCAAGGCACTACTTATTATAAACATCATTATCTACACCACGAAGGGATCACATATTGCAATGGACCTAATTGCACCCGATTGGGCCTTAAGTACATCAATTGGGCTGTATCATATGGGCCTTATATTCATCAAGTGGGCTGTATCATTGGACCGCACCAACGGGCCTTACGTACATTGCAATGGGCCATAGCCCATGGGCTGTGCATATATCTTATTAGTCACATATCATGGGTCTCAAATATAACAAGGTGGGCCTAATCATATGGGTCTTAACACATCAACGTGGGCCTCAAATGCATCAAATGGGCCTAAATATACAGGCCTTATGTATACATTAAGGTGGGCCTCAACAATGGCCATAGATACATCAATATGGGCTCCGTCACATGGGCTTAGGGCCTACCATAATATTTATTTGAAATCCAACCTATTAATAAGGTCACGGGACCAGGGCCCACCATAATGTTTATTTACCATCAAACCTATTCATATGGTCATGCAGACCAGAGCCCACCATGATGTTTGTTTTCCAGCCAACTTGTTGACAGGGTCACGTGGACTTGGGGCCCACCATAATATTTATTTATCATCCAATCTATTCATAAGGTCATGTGGACCAGGGCGGGGCCCACCAAAATGTTTATTTGCCACCCACCCTGTTCACAGGGTCTCACGGCTAGGGAGGGGGCCCACCGAAATGTTTATTTGCCGACCAACCTGCTTATAAGGTTATGGGCCAGGGGCCCACGGTCAGAGCCCACTGTAATATTTACTTATCATTCAACCTGCTCATAAAGTCACGTGGACCCGGGGGTCCACTGTAATGTGGTTTGCAAATCCAGTCCACCCATCATGTGTGTCCCACCTGGTTGACCATCCAAACCAAGTTTCAACCGCATCCAAATTTCAGGTCGGCCCCACCAAATAATTTTATATGTTTTAGGCATATATTCACATGATTTTTGATGGTGTGGCCCACTTGAGATCCGTATACGGCTGATTTTTGGGGACAGCCCATAATCAAAGGGTACCCATCAAATGCTCGGTGTTGATGATCGAAACGCATCACCGTGGGGGCCCACAGCTGGAGCCGTGAGGCCCCAGCCACCGTCCGCCCGTCACCCGTGCAGCGCAGCGAAGCAGTAATCACGTCAAGGCTCTGCAGCAGCAACTTTTTTTTTTTTTTGTTTTGTTTTTTTTTTTTGTGGCCCACCAAGATGTGATTCACAATCCAGCCCACCCATTATGCGTGTCGCACTTTTCTAGCCGTCCATACCGAATTTCAGTTGCATCCAAACTTCAGGTGGGTTCCACCAAGCACTTTTATATGTTTTAGTATGTTTTCACATGGTTTTAGAGGGTATGGCCTACACGGTGATCGGATCATCTTGAAACTTCGGCTCAACGCCTAAAATGATCTGAAGATCAAAATGGACGGTGTGGATCACATCCATACATCAAGGTGGGGCCTGTATGGTAAGCCCACTCAAAAAGTAAATTTTCCTTTTTTGTTTTTAGCTTGGAAGTACACGCCCGTGTCGGTACATGACTCCATGTTAGCCAGCCATAGTTCAGCGTCCAGGGACACTGGACGGCGTGGATAAACGCTGCATCATGGTGGGTCCCTAATTCACGTGGCCCACCCATTTGGACATACATGTGTTTTTCCTTCCATCTGGGCCCATTAATGGGTTGGATGGTGTAGATTCAACCCATTCATCCAATGGGTCCCACATGCACTATATGATTCATGGTGGGCCTCATCTACTTCATCATCATCATCATTCATAAAGAGAGAGAGAGAGAGAGAGAGAGAGAGAGAGAGAGAGAGAGAGAGAGAGAGAGAGAGAGAGAGATAGGGGGGACCCCGCCACTAATGGGCCCTCCCAAATACAATGCATTCATCAAGTGGGTCCCACACAAGTGGCCCTACAAAATGAGATTAATGGTGAATCACCCACCTTGTTGGCCTCCTCCTTTCTCCCTTAGGCTTCTTAGCTCCTAGCCTCCTCTTTCCATGGTGGTTGATGATGATCCAACGGTTGAGATGGGAGATGTGAGAGTAGGGGAAAGTGGGCCACACTTGGAGAGGGAGAGAGTTTGGAACGTATGAAGCTTTGTTGCTTGGAGGGATTTGAGAAAAAATGAGGGAGAGAGAGAGAGAAGTAATGGGAGATATGGATGGAGTGGTGGGTGTAAGGAAAAGGGATGTGAAAGGTATGGTTTGGTTTGATTTTTGTAAAAAAAGGGATGGTTAAGAGAGAGAGAGAGTTGACTTGTGAAAAGGGAGGGATGGTCATGTGCACTTGTTGTTGGGTGAGGTGGCATGGAGGTAAGGTGGTGTGCTTGACTTGATTGATGGAACATCTCGTAGAGATTCCCTCGAGATTCGCAACGTGCGGCGTTTCTTTGAACCGAACGCTGACTGGCATCTTCCCACCTAGGTATCGGTTCGGCGCGCGAGTCGCGGTGTTGGAACCGCGGCGACGACGCGATCGCTAGGATACAAGTTTCGGTTTGAGCTGACTTTGGTATGCAGGACTCGGCTTAGGATCGCGCGCAACGATGGAAATGGGTCGAGGATTGCCAGAATTCGACCGGTAGGATCGCAGAAGCCTACGAAACGGTACGGACTAGGGTACAGGTCTTACAGTGCGTGCCCTTCACCATCAGAGGACTCCCTATTTATACTAGAGGGAAAATCACACCATCGAGCAATCTTTTCAATTTGGTAGGCACGTGTTGTAGTTGAATTATAACTCCTATCATCTCGAAGATCTTCTCGAGATCCTCGATCCTCGAGATCTTTGGGATTTTGAATTTATCCCTTCAAGATCATAGGTCCCTGAGATCTTTGGACGTATTTCGGGAGTCGATAACATCGTCCGACCTATAGGTAAGGCCAAACTTCAGAGGTGACGGCGCCTCAAAGATTTTCTAGTCAAGCTATCAGAAGTCAATGTTGTTCCATTGATAAAACCAACAAAGCATGCTTGTGATGTCCATGTGATCACTAACTTCGGTAGCTCTCAGCTTCTTTGTCTTTGCGGGGCTTAATAGCCTTACTTAGCTATTCCTCAAGAGAATCTGTTGAAGGTCGTGCTGACCTTAGTCATTCACCGGATGGTTGATTTTTTCCTCCTCGTTAGCCCGTCAGGTCGTGTCAGTTGCTCGTCCGACCTTGTCTTATGGACCGGTCTACTTTTCTCATAACAGTAACCCCCCCCCCCCCCATGATGAGGGTCGAATATTGCATATCAGACCCCGACTATTACCTTATTTTACGTATATGATAATGTCTAACACCGTATTTTATTCGTGTTTTTATTACAGAGTGTAATTAGGAGCATTGACTGAAAAAGAGTACTACAAGCGTGGATTTGATGTTTCGAAGTCACCAGAGCAAGGGACGGACTTCAGAGGATCAAGATTGAAGAAGTTATACGCAAGGGATCAGAGAAAATCAAGCCGTTCACGTTAAAGAGGCCCGAAATTGGTTCAGAATGCAAGATCACATGGTTCCCGCCATCCAATCAGTCCGAAACTTCATACATGTGATGGGGGCCGTAAATTAACTGTACATATTAAATTTCAGCCATTGAAGATCTCGGGAAGTGGTCCAACGGACAGATCAGCCCATTAATTTCCAATTTGGGGTCCACCTGATAAGTGGATATGCCAGAAAGTTAGCATTAACCCCTTATATTTGATGGGAAAACGGATGGACGGAGCAGATGTCTTAAAAACATCTCTGTGGGACCCATATGTACATCGCGTGTGTACGGTGCACAAGTGCGCCGGGTGTGCACCTAAAAATCCAAAGGTGGTCGGGTACGACCACTTTCTCTAAAAATCCGAAAACGTAGTGCTTTGCTTGTTTTGCATGAGAGACCGCTTCGGTCTCTGTTGTGGCCCCACACATGGTCCAAACGGGTAATCCAGACCGTTCATTCGCTCCTTGGGGCAAGCGAACCTATGCCTAGTCGATGTTGAAGAATTGAAGTTCTTGGGGATCTCACCGTTCAAAAGCAAACAGACGGTGAATCGAAAAACATCAAGAATCTAATATAAAATCATCCATTTCTCACTTTGGATTTTCGAGAAGATCACAATGAACGGGTCGGATTTCCACGAATATATCATCATGGGGACCACCGAACACGTCGTCGGTTTTAAATTTCAAAACGGAAATTTCCGTTTTTCTGCAAAACGGACGCTGTCCGTTTTTGCGAGAGTTTGTGGACCCCACTCGTCACCCGTACGGCTGATCCAAGCCGTCCACCGTGTAGAGGGGTTCGAAAGCTTCAAAACCATGCTGATACTTTACACCCATGCATGCACACGTGTGCGGTACAGAGGCCACAAACGGACTGCCCTGCAATGTTCAAAACTGATCTTTTCGTGATTTCTTCTCTGGGCCGCATCAATGGATGTTCAAAACTACCTATTCTTTACTGAAATTTCGTCCTGAATCCAATGGACGGGGTGGATTTCCCAGAAAACACTTCCATGGGGCCCACCGATCACGACAAATGGAAAGGGTGCGAAAGGTTTCGCACAATTTGAAAATCCGCTTTTCCGGGCGGTTGTGGGCCACCATCTTTGATCATATGGCGATCCGAACCGTCCATCATGTAGAGGACCCAAGAAAGTCCTAAGGGACGGTGTTTGTTGGAATTTGAACGAGGAAAGTATAGTGTTTTGAGGTCCCGAACTTGGCGCGAAAAGGTTTTTCTTTCAAGCGTGCGACAAAGATCCCAAATCCAAATTTCACCACTCCAGCCACTCCATCAGCTATAAAAAGAGTTGCAAAACATGAGGAAGGGCATTAAAAAAGTGGAGAATTCCAGATCTAGAGCAAAGGAGAGAAGAAAGAGAAGAAAGAAGAAAGAGAGAAATTGGTTTGATATTTTTTTATGAATTTTATTTATCCATCTATTTAATAGATTTTATGGGAAACTAATCTCTCAGCTAGGGCTGAGATGAAACTCTTAATTTGAACATCCATTGTTCTATGTTGATTTTACTTTAATTAGATTGATTTGTTTCTTTCCCTAGTGTGCTTGATTGTTTTAAATTCTATACTTCTCCATCTATGAACTTTGATCAGAGTCTATGGATGGATGTTGTTTGGATGCTTATTCTAGGTGCTTGTGTCTGATTATGAACAGGTTCCTATAGGAGAAGAGACAGGGTGCTTTAATGAACGGTATATTCCATATGCCCGATTTGGACATGGGATATGTTCTTCATGGCATTGCTTAAAGGAATTAGACAATCTGTATGCCCGATTAAGGACACAGATTGTGCTTTCTCTAGATAAGTTAGATCAATCTAAATTAAGGTGAATTAACAGACAAAATAATGGTTATGATAATTAGGGGTGGATTCGAAAGTCCTAGTGCTCTCTCTCTGATTGGATTTTCTTCCTTATTCTCAATTGTTTTTTTTTCATAGATTTGTGTTAGTAAATTTGCTCCATTGTTTGTTGAATTAGTTAAGGAGAATCACAGATTTGAATTGTGACGATCAGTCCTCGTGGGATTCGACCTCGATCTTACCGAGTTATTACTACATCACAACCCTATACTTGGGGAGTGAACACCCCCCCCCACTTTCCGAGTTAATCCTATTGTTGCTCTTGTTTACCGCACTAGGTGGGCAGGTATGCTAGAATTGTAATTGCGGCTTCAATTCAAACCGAACAACCATGAACTCAAGCACTAAGATAGATAGACACATAATATATGACTAATACCTAAGGAGATTAGTCGCCTATTCAGCCAATCGCTCAATGCATAAAATCGGATTAGTTGATATTCATAGGGTGGGGTTCATCCTCTAATGATGGGTTGCACCTTTGCCTTCTATACAAAAGGACCTTTTGATATAAATAAAATAAAAATAAGAAAAGAATTCTTACAGTTGGCTGCGAATAGCAGCTGTAAAACACTTTTTCGATTGATGAACTGAATCCAGCGTGCAAGCATAGACTCAAATTACAGCTAGAAACTACCGGCTACTTAGTTACCACTACGGATTATACTATGAAATGTAAATGATGAGCTTGAAAAGTAAAGATTACGCTATGGAATGTAATTTGCTTGACAAGTAAATGATTACACTATGAAATGTAATTTTGACAGGATAATCGAAAGATAGATTTAGTTTGTTTGGGTTTGTATGAGATGATTTTCCTTGCTGCTTAATTTGCTTTGTTATTTATATATTTGATCCAACCATCTGGATCCTTCTCATGTTCCTATAGTTACTATAACCACTCTCCACTACTTGAATTCATTTGCTTCTTTTCTTGCCACATGACTTGTAACCATTCACGCATGACTGCTTTTTCATCGATTGCTTCAGTAATACACGACTCCATTTGATACACTTAAGCTACACTTGTCAAGAAATCTTCTCAGTACATATCTGCAGATCTTCAAATACACAATGCGTGTTCATACAAATCACACGTAACTCTCTCTAATTGGTTGCAGCTGGGAATGGCGATAATGGGGATGAACATTGCCCCCCATGTCGTTTCACCTTTGGAGAAAGGTGAAAGTGATTTGTGACTTCTCATTAATGCAACATTTATTGCATACACGCATTGTCAAGGCATTAACTGACTTTGGCCGACCCATTGTAACACGTCAGCAATGACTTGCACTTTATTGAAACAAGAGGGAACCCCGTGCTGACACGTGTATTCACATCATTTCTAACAAAACCACAATGATGCCCTAATAAATGTTTCATTCCTTTGGCCAATATAAGCACTGTTTCAAATTTCTTTCCTTCATACGCTCCATGTATTTCTTCTCCTTCTAAACTTTTGTGCTTCCTATTCTTGATCTACTCCTTCAAGCAATGGTTGCCTCTTATTCTTCTGCTCCAATCTTCCAAGAAACGGATTTGCTGACCGTGATGGACGCGCTTGCCGATAAGTGCATTGAAAAAACCATATTTCCATCACCCCTGAGTGATTATCTATGCCTGGGTCCTGCATTCTCTCTTGCGACGGAAATGGAGGGGGTTCAAATGATGGATCCCTTATTTCCCATTTGCCTTGGTGAAACACTGCTGATTCAGTCCGATTCTATTCTTGATGCCGCCAATGTCTTAAAGAGCCCTAGGACATGGCTGAAACCACTCCTGGACTGGGAAGCCTAGTTTGCTCGTGTATCCTCCCAGCATGAAGCGACTTGGAGAGCAACGAGCATTTTCGAATGCATCAAGCTCTTTGTTTATGAGTATCCAACAAATCCAACCCTTCTTCTTACTGCTTCAGATTTTTGAAGTGCGTCGACCAACATCTTTTACTTCGGTCGTGGTCCTATGAATCCGACTATCTTAAACATCTCGGCTCTAAAGTAGTTACTCCCATTTGGTAGGGCCATTCATCTAAGCTTTGCCCCTAGGCATAACAAAGATTTTTCTAACAGGAATGCAAGAGCTTATTCCCACTTCATGGAGGCCTACCATAACGTCAGTGGCTCGATCGATGAAGAAGAGCATGTGGCTTTCTTATTGCTTTGGATCTGTTGACATATGCTTTGTGTGAATGCACAACAAGTCACCACAGAGTACATTCCCCTGGACGAGGCCCTCGCCCAAGGCCACAAACTTGATCTAACACCTTTCGTTCTTAGCCACCTGTATAAGGGGATTTATGAAGTCACCCACAAGAGTTTGTACTTTGGAGGAGGACCATTATGGCTCCTATAGATGTGGCTTTAGGAGTATTTTTGCCCCGACCTTGTACATCATTCCATTCATTTTGAAGCTACTTACACTTCGTACGATGAGTGGATTATCCATTCTTTTCAGAACATCACCCATGCGTGATGGAGATTTTCTCCTCATTGCTGATTTCGATGAAATCGAACTAGTTTCGATATCATCGATATTGTCGAATTTTTCACTGATAGTCGCTGGATAGTTTTTGTCCTGTTTCAATATCATCGAAGGACCGTCGATGATATCGAAGGTTGTCATCGAGAGACCTTCGATATCATCGAAGAGTTACGCAGATGCGATTGCAGAAATGCAGATTCTGTGGAATTTGTTTCCTATTTTGGTTTTACCTCTTTCTATTCTTATATAAAGGGGTGTATGCAGGATTGGGGTGTATTCTAAGGTTTCCTAAAGGTTTTCTAGGAGGGCTTAGGGCTATCAAAGGTGAGAAAGAGAGAAAAAAAAAGAAGAGAGAGGAAGCTTGTGGAAGGGAGATTCTACTCGTAGAGGTGATCTACTTCGTAGTTCACGTCTCAGCGCTTCTACGTCCTCGTGATCTATGGGATCTCTCCGTTTTTCTTTTGTTCTCTTATTGTTTATCCACTCCTGCATGAGTGAAGAAGGTTGTAACGTTCTACTTCATAGTGGATTGTTGATCTGGACAAGGTCCCGTAGTTTTTACCTCTTTGAGGGTTTTCCACATAAAATTCCCTGGTGTCATGTGGTTTATGCTTTGATTTATTTCATTGCTTTATTATTCGGAGACTAGATCCTAAGGTTTTGTGCAAGGCCCCCAACAAAGTGGTATCAGAGCTAAGTTCATTGAATGGGTAGGTTCGGTTTTGAATTATGGAAGGTGGATCATTAAGGATGATCAACCTCAATGGTTCTAACTGGACAGACCATATGGAATGCTAAGATGGAGGACTTGCTTTATTGCAAGGACCTATATTATCCAATTTTAGGCATATCCGAAAATCTAAGGATATGTCTGATGATGATTGGAAGAAGATGGACCGAAAGGCGGTGGGGTTTATTAGACAATGGTTGGACGATTCCATATTCCGCCATATGTCTACGGAGACCTCAACCGCTAGCCTATGGTTGAAATTACAAGGGTTGTATGAGAGGAAGACAGCCGGTAATAAGATTTTTTTGATAAGGCGACTTGTGAATCTTAAGTTCAAAGATGGTGGTTCTATGGCCGAGCACATGAATGGGGTCAACAATATAGTGAACCAGCTCTCCACTATGAAGATAGTCCTGGATGATGAACTGTAGGCTTTGTTATTGCTTAGTTCATTGCCTGACAGTTGGGAGACATTGGTGGTATCTTTAAGTAACTCCGCGCCAGACGGAAAGATATCTATGGAACAGGTAACCAGGTGTCTCTTCAATGAGGAGACAAGGAGGAAATCTCAGGGGTCTACTCAATAAGAGGCCCTTGTGACACAGGAACGAGGGAGAGGAAAGAACAGGAAGGGTGGGAAGGCCCGAGATAAATCAAGAGGCAAGTCGAGTAACAGAAAGGATGTTGACTGTTGAAATTGTGGTAAGAAGGGCCACTACAAGCATGAACGTCGTGGTAAGAAGAACAACAAAAAGGAAAAGGAAAGAAGAAGGAAGATGAATCTAATTTCACTGCGGTCACTTCAGATGGCGACGTTGTAGTTATTCTTTCAGCAAATCATGATATATGTCTCATGGCTACGATTCAGGACACCGACTGGGTGATAGAATCGGGAGCCTTATTTCATTCGACTCCATGCAGAGACTTCTTCACAAGTTATAAGTCAGGTGACTATGAGACCGTGAAGATGGAAAATTCTGGCATATCAAAGATCATAGGAGTCGGTGATATTTGTGTGAAGACCGACGTGGGCTGCACATTGGTTCTCAGGGATGTGAGACATATCCCAAACATTCGCCTCAACTTGATGTCGATGAGAAGGTTGGATGATGATGACTATGAAAGCCGGTTTATTAGTGGGCGATGGAAGCTCATCAAGGGTTCATTGATTACAGCCAGAGGAAAGAAGTGTTACACCCTTTAAAAGGCAAGTGTCAGTGTGTGCAAGGGTAGGTTGAATGTAGCGGAAGATTCAGCTATTGAGGCACAAGCGTTTAGGCCACATGAGTGAAAATGGGCTTTAGCTACTGGCGAGGAAGCGGCTCCTTCCAGACATGACAGGTATACCTCTCAAAACCTATATTGATGTTTATAAGGGAAACAACATAGAGTTTCATTCATTAAATCTGTTTCTCACGTTAATAAAGTGCATGTATTAGATTTGGTTTATTTTGATGTTTGTGGTCCTATGCGGACAAAAACCTTGGGTGGGGCATTGTATTTTGTCACTTTTATAGACAATGCATCTAGGAGGGTTTGAAATCCAAGGATGAGGTCTTCGGTGTGTTTAAATTGTTTTATGCTATGGTCGAGAGAGAGACAGGTAGATTATTGAAGTGCATCTACACTGACAATGGTGATGAATATATTGGTGACTTTCATGAGTACTGTAAGTCCCTGAATATATGACATGAACAGATGGTTCCCAAGATCCCCTAACATAATGGTGTAGTTGAGCGAATGAATCGCACCATTGTTGAGAAATCAAATGCATGTTATCCCATACAAAATTGCCCAAGAAGTTCTGGGGAGAAGCAATGCACACAATAGTGTATTTGATAAACAGGTCTCCATCAGCCTCGTTGAATGGAGAAGTACCTGAGAAGGTGTAGACTGGACAAGATCCATCGTATAGTCATCTTAGGGTGTTTGGATGCAAGACATTCGTTCACGTACCAAAGGACGAGAGGTCCAAGCTCGATATGAAGATCGAGCAGTGTGTGTTCTTGTGGTACGGTGATGAAAAGTTCAGTTACAGATTGTGGGATCTGATCGAAAAGAAGCTCATCAGGAGCAGAGATGTGGTTTTCTTTGAAGATTAGTGTATAGAAGACATTGGTAAGCCAGAAAAGAACCAGCTTAGTTCAGGTGAGCTAGAGGACATGGATTCGATTATTCCTCCCGTGGTACCTGATGACGGGGGAGTATAGCAAGGTGCAGTGGACGAGGGAGTTCCTTTAGAAGATGAACCGGGGGAGTAGCCCCAACTTGATCCACTTGTTGAGTTACAGGTGAGGAGGTCATCTAGGGACAGACAGCCGTCTAAGAGGTACTCGCTGCATGAGTACATTATGCTCACTGATGGGGGCGAGCCAGAAGATTATTTTGAGGCCCTAGCCGACGAGCATAAGGGGGAGTAGTTGAAAGCTATGCAAGAAAAGATGAAATCCTTGCATAAGAACCACAACTATGACATAGTGAAATTGCCTAAGGGTAAGAAAGCTTGGAACAACAAGTGAGTGTTCAGAAAGAAGGTTGAGCAGAAGAATTCACAGACAAGGTTCAAGGCCAGACTTATGGCGAAAGGTTTTGGTCAGAGGAAAGGTATAGACTTCGAAGAGATATTCTCACCAGTGGTGAAGTGACATCCATACGGGTGTTGCTTGGGTTGGCGGCAAGCATGGATCTGGAGATAGAGCAGTTAGATGTTAAAACTGCCTTTCTTCATGGTGACCTGGAAGAAGAGATCTACATGCACCAATCAAAAGGGTTCGAAGTCAAGGGCAAAGAGCATATGATGCGTAGGCTGAGGAAGAGCTTGTATGGGCTGAAACAAGCTCCATGGCAATGGTACAAGAAGTTTGACTCGTTTATGTTGAAGCATGAGTATGATAGAATAGAGTCAGACCACTGTGTTCACGCGCAAGTTCTCAGATGGTAATTTCTTAGTTCTGCTATTATACGTTGATGACATGTTCATCATGGGTAAAGACATTAAGAAGATTAACAGGCTAAAACAAGAGTTGGGCAAGTCGTTCGCAACAAAAGACTTAGGCCTGGCTAAATAGATCATAGGAATGGAGATAACCCGTGACAGAAGCAGCAGAAAGCTTTGGTTGTCAAAAGAGCGGTATATTGAGAAAGTCTTAGAGCGGTTCAATATGAATGCAGCGAAGCCGGTCAGTACTCCACTGGATGGTCACTTCTGATTGAGCGACAAATAGTGTCCCAAGATGAAGGCAGAGATGGAAGAGATGCAGAAGATACCCTACGTGTCAGCAGTAGGAAGTTTGATGTATGCTATGGTGTGTTCACGCTCAGATATAGCATATGCGGTTAGTGTTGTCAGCCGGTATCTTGCTAATCCTGGCAAAGATCATTAGGCAGCGGTGAAGTGGATACTGCGGTATCTAAGAGGCTCATCTAGTTTGAGCTTATGCTATGGTGATGGAAAACTTATGTTAGAGGGCTACACAGATGCAGATATGATAGGTGACATAGACTCCAGGAAGTCTACATCATGGTTCATGTTCACGTTTGCAGGGGGAGTAGTTTCTTAGCAGAACAAGCTATAAAAGGTCGTAGCATTATTGACGACAGAGGCTGAGTACATTGCGGTCACAGAGGCATGTAAAGAGATGCTTTAGATGAAGAGGTTCCTATAGGAACTTAGCCTAAAGTAGGAGCAGCACGTGGTCTATTACGATAGCCAAAGTACTATACACTTGAGCAAGAATCCAAGTCAGCACTCCAAGTTGAAGTACATAGAGATTCGGTATCAATGGATTATGGATACTTTGGAACAAAAGGTGTTACGCTTGAGAAGGTCCACACGGACAATAATGGTTCAGACATGATGACTAAGGCTTTGCTCAAGGGTAAGTTTAAGGTTTGCAGAAACCGGGCTGGCTTGAAGAAAGTGGATTCCTCCTGAGTTAAAAAGGGAGAGATTTGATAGAAATTTTCTCCTCATTGTTGGTTTCGATGAAATCGAACCAATTTCGATATCATCGATAATTGTCAGATTTTTCACTGCTGGTCGCTGGACAGTTTTTGTCTTATTTCTATATCATCAATGGACTTTAGATGATATCAAAGGCTATCATCGAGAGACCTTCGATGATATCGATAATTGTCAGAATTTTCACCCCTAGTCACTGGACAGTTTTGGTCCTGTTTTGATATCATCGAAGGACCATCGATGATATCGAAGGCTGTCATCGCGAGACCTTCGATATCATCGAAGAGTTACGTAGATGCAATTGCGAAAATGCAGATTCTGCGGAATTTGTTTCCTATTTTGGTTCTACCTCTTTCTATTCTTATATAAAGGGGTGAATACTGGATTGGGGTGTATTTTAGGGTATTCTAAGGTTTCCTAAAGGTTTTCTAGGAGGGCTTAGGACTATCAAAGGTGAGAGAGAGAAAAAGAGAGAGAGAGAGGAAGCTTGTGGAAGGGAGATTTTGCTCGTAGAGGTGATCTACTTTGCAGTCCACGTCTCAGCGCTTCAATGTCCTCGTGATTTATGAGATTTCTCCGTTTTTCTTTTGTTCTCTTATTGTTTATCCACTCCTGCGTGAGTGAAGAAGGTTGTAATGTTCTACTTCATAGTGGATTGTTGATCTGGATGAAGTCCCGTAGTTTTTACCTCTTTGAGTGTTTTCCACGTAAAATTCCCTGGTGTCGTGTGGCTTATGCTTTGATTTATTTCATTACTTTATTATTCCATAATTCTTGTTTGTTTCGGGAGGCTAGATCCTAAAGTTTTGTGCAAGCCCCCAACAATGCGGAGTGTATATGTCTTTAATATTCTTTCCTTTGAATAAGACTAAGAATAACTGCTCCTTCATGCCTTTCTCCGATGGAGAATATGGCCCTGGCTGGCTCACCAACTATGTCGCTAGATGATGATGAGGTAACAACCTAATCGCATCAAGCTTGGAAAAGTTATCTCATCGGCCGAGATCTTCCATATGAGGGTTGGTTGAATAAGGCAAGAATGCCAATGCTAGGGTTGAACAATACTACCCTCAGTTACTTACTCGGCAGTATCGCCTCGTTCAGTGCATTCCCTATCCCTTTACTCACAAATCTTATAATTAACTCCATTCAATCGACATATTGTGACTGACTTAGCTCTCTACCCTTCTCTGCAATTTTCCTTTTAAAAGGCTACGAATGCTCTTGAACTCTCCACCTGCCCACATTGACCACAAGCAATGGATAGATTCTTCAAATGGTGGGAGAGTCATTATCAAAAGTTGTTGAATAAATTTCCTCAGGATATTGTCAATCAATTCTCTTCACAACTAGAGCCCAAAGGGAAAAAGAGAGCATCGACTTCATCGGTCGCCACCCCGAGCAAGAAAATAAGTAAGCCAAAGACAAGATCGATCACTACCTCCCTTATAAAGCTCTACTGATCGACACTATTGCTACTCCAACAAGCCAAGAGGTTTCGACCAGGATCTTTGCTGCTCCTGCCTATTCACCAGCTCCTCAGCCTCCAGCCCAAAGAGAATACTGGACCTGGGAACTTTGCTTGGTCCACCTCCAAAGGCGCCTGTCTTAGTTCTTAAGCATGTCAATCCTCCTTCACCAACATCAATAATCGAGGATCGACTGCTGCTTGCATCTCCGGGGCCTTGACGACCATTAGGAATTTCTTTGGCCGATGCTATATCTTTTTTTGAAAAATACTTCAAAACCAAGTACTAGCTAGGTCTATCTATCACTAATTACTCAAAAGAGATCGAGGAGGGCTTGAAACATCACCAAGTGTCTCATTATAATAAATGCTAGAATAAATGGTGGCGGGATAGAGAGAGATTAAATGACTTTGACCTTCCTTTTTATGGGAGATATCTTACTCCTTATCATCCTAATCCACTACCATTCTTTACTTTGATTGGACCGCTGGCGACAATAAAAAAAATCCTTAGGCCATTAATAATGGGCCGATCGTCTATGCCATCCAATCTGACATAGGTGGAGATTGCTTACCTATATATAGTTATCCTAAATTATTTGCTTTCACATCGGCTAACTCTCATTTTTCCTTTTTCTAGTCACCCGAGAGTTGACAGTTGTAGACAAGCATATTGTCGTGGAACAGCCACGTCCACTAGTGGTCGATGCTCTCGTGATCATAGAAATCCAAACTATTGATTCTGAGACAACGGTCAATGCTGAGAGTCTCCCTTCTCACAGTCCTCTCGAAGTTAGCACTCTCCCCACCAATTCTGAGTATATGATCCTCATTCCATCCAATCTTTCCACTGTGGTCGATTAAGGCGCTGATGTAGTAGCCCTCCTTCACCGCTCAGCTGAGAAGCCATCCTCCCAGTTGATACTCCCTTCACTGGCAAAACCAGCTCCTCTAGTGGTTAAAGAGGTTCCTACCCCTGAAGAAATTGCAGTTGTTATCGAGGAAGTGACAGTAGTCAAGGCTGTAGAGTCCATCTCTCATCTATCATCTGTCCCAGAATCCACACAGGTGGACGATTCTTCCACTTTAGATGGTGAGGATCCTTCTTACAAGGATATCATCTTTTCGTTCGAGAGGCCCCTTACTGGAGATATTGTTGCGATCGAGTCTCCTTCTCTTATGGGTAACCTGTAGGACCTCAAGGCAGAGCTTCAAGGTCTCCTACAAATGGGATTGTTTGGATCCCTTAATGATGAGATGGTCGAAAAACTTAATCAACTGGTCGAGTTGTACCGTGTCTATTCCTGGTCAAATCCCACCTTGGTAGACAAAGTATAAGTTTTTAAGAGTTTCTGGGACTTATCAAGGCACATTACCATGTTTGTGTCATTGTCAACCAGATCAAGGCAAATCACTCTGTGGCCGAGTCTTAAAGGGCCTTTGCAAAAGACGTCACTAAGGACCTCGTGACTAGGACCGCTGAATTAAGGGCTTCTAATATTGAGCTAGGGAACCTGGAGGTTAGGATTACAACTTTAAAGGCAGAGTTGTTCACTCCGAAGAAGGAATTTACAGAGAAGCACGTTGAACGTATATATCGCAAGAAAAAGGTCAAACAATTGGCCACATCTGTGAAGTCCTAAACAGCCGCCATTGGTCAACTATCTCAATTAGTGGCCAAACAGGAGGTTACTTTACAGGCTGTGAAAAAATAATTGGAGATGATAATGGGATTGATGTAACGCTTTTCATCCTGTAAGTTGTAATCTAAACTAACTATCATTATGATCGGCCGCGTATTTTGTTCTCTTTTTACCTTAGTTTATTTTACATCCTGTGTATGTAACTAACTGCTGATTTATCCCTTGAAAATTGGTGCATCGTGGGCTCATTCCTCACTTATAGCCTAATTAAACTGCTTTAGGCTTCTGTTCGAATTCATATTAACTTCTTTCGTAATTCTGCTTTTGCTCTCATGGCTTCCCAACCTTCTTCCTTTACTGTCAGTGCTAAAAGTTACTTGAATGAGGATTGACAGAATTCTCTCAATCCTCATTGTTGTTTAATGCAAATCACTTTGTCAAAGAGGCATCATTAGTAGACGAATCCGAAGCAGTGCTCGAAGAACTTCTCCAGAAGCTAAAACGTCTGTACGTCATAGGGAATAGATTCATCGAACTAACATTTGACACTAAAGTAATCTCAGAATACCTTCGTAAAAAAGCATCAGCCAAGGAGGATTCGTCAAGACTGAGCGAAACTTATGAGCTAGTGTGACACGATCGACTGCGATGGGCTTAGACGTACCAGTTTAACGGAACCATGTTGCAAGTATTGCAGGCTTATCGAATTATATTAATCATAGGGTTCAAAGAATAAGAATGTACTTACTTTACAAAAGATGTAGTCCTCCCAGATGATCTCTCCTTCTTGGATGAACATATCACTATTTATCAAATATGATCAAAGATGAGTCTTGACGCTAAGCGACCAGCCGAGAATAAGGTTTCCTCCAGCAATATCCATGTCGATTAGCTACTTCACCTCTGCCGATCATTATCGAGAAGGGTGCGAGTTGGACATTGACCCAGGAGAAAAACGAAGCTTAGATGCAAGCTCTCCTTCCTTAGTACAATGCGGTCGATGGCCCGCAAAACTTTGAATAAACTTTTAATGTTAATAAAACTGACATGTTTCGCATAGCATAGAGCGTACCGTTTCTTTAGTAACCAATCTTGAGTGATTAATCTGGGATGTTTAGGAAACATCTAGTGATATTCTTACCATTGATTGGGCCTCTGTGATACCAATCAGTCGTGTTACTAATCGGCCACATTATACTTAGTCGTTTTTGCTTTGTATGCCCTACCACATGACGACTCAGCAGGAATAACGATGCACGTTTTTTGAGAAATCTCATTTATTCCGCTGCATTCTTCCATAATCCTGGAAACGAATCACCACCCCAACTGTTAGCTACGGGTTCTCAACCGTCTCACCTTATCCAATGTGCGCCTTAACTGTACGTCTCCAAATCTATAAAAGCATCCCTTCAGGTTTGTGGTAAGCCATGAACAGGAAGCCCTAACAACAACACACCTTGGAAGCCATGAACCATTCCTTGCTCTTCTCTCAGTCCTTACAAATCTTAGAGGAAATTTTTACAAAGGGGATCGATTCTTTCTCTCATTCCTCTTTCCTGCATGATCCCTACCCCTTCCTTAGGGATGCTGCTGGGGCGTCCGAGGATGATAAGCCTCCACAGCAGGTTCTAAAGATTATCTTGGAACTCCAGTGGCTCGGGGAGGCATATTCCAAAGCTAACTCTGAGCTCGACTGATGCTCCTCTCCACTGATGCAACTATTGACCCTTCGTGCCAAGTCTACAACTCTCTCTACCCATTATGAAGTAGATTAAAAAAATCAGTTGTGTTGGACTCGTGAACATCGCTTCAATAAGGAGCTTTTGTGGTCCATGGATGTTATACTTAGCAACCTCTTCACTTACCTCCTCAAGGCCCAACGGATCTTTCCAGATTGTGATTGGCCCAAAAATCAGGACCTAATTGTCTTCATTGAATCCTAGATAGAACTCTATTAGGCCCATGTGGAATCCAACAGGGTTGAAAGGAAGTCGTCCGAATTGAAGTGCGCGGTCCTCAATTAGTGTCTGAAGGCAGTCAATCGCCTCTTTGACTAACTCATGGCTCAACATCCATTGTGGAGAGAGAGGCATAGGAGGGCCATAAAGGCAAAGGAATCAGCCGCAAAGAGATTCAAATAGCTCAAATCGGTCCACTTGTAGCTCAGTCGATCGACTTGGATTATCGTCTTTTTTTTTTTTTTTTTCCATATAATCAACCAGGATCTGTTCTAGGGCCTTTATTAAAGAAACTATTTATTCTTTAAAAAAACAACTCCCCTCAATCTGTTTATTGACAACTTCCCACAGTGAGGGGATGTGGAGTTTTAAGAATCGACCGTTCATTGGAGCCTTTGCGACCTTTCCATTCATATCCCTCAAAACATAGGCTCCCCCTTTTAGGACTTGCACGATGATGTATGGTCCATCTCATGCGGGTGACCATTTCTTACAGAGAGATCGGTCCTTCTGACCGATCAATAGTATCATTTTCCATACCATGTTTCCTACTTCAAAGGATTTCCTTTCATCTTTTAGTGTACGCTCGTACAAAGACCACTTTGTGGGCAACGATCAAATTAAGGGTCTTCATTCGAACTTTGTCTAACCCTTCAAACTCGCCCAACATTGCCTCTGTGAATTTTGGAGGGGTTAACCCGACCTGATAAGTGGTCTGTAGTGATGGTATAGTGACCTCGATTCGAAGGTATTACCGCATCATGCCTGTAAGTTAGTGCAAACGGGCTCACCCCAGTACTAGTACAGGGTGAATTTATATAATCTAAAAGATCTCCTGACAACTTGGTATGTCACTCACAAGAATTTTCTTCAATTTTTTTCCTCAGAATGTTTTTAATCACTCTATTGCTAGTCTCGGCTTGGCTATTTGCCAATGGCCTGAGTATAGTACAATGTCAAATGTAAAATTTTTATTCTATATTTATCGGCCATCTCTCGCACTTCTTTTACTAAAAATGCCGCACCTTAATTCATGGTAATGGACTCTGGGATACCAAATTGGTGGATAATTTATTCTCAATAAATTCGATGATATCTCAATGGTTGACTCCCTTCATGGGTTTCGTCTCTACTCACTTAGTAAAGTAATCGGTCGCCACAATGATAAGCGAATCCATGCACGACGAAAGTGGGTGAAAATAATCTATTAAGTCGATTGCCCATCATTGCCGGCCTCGGTTTTACTATGGGATATATCTCGGTTGAGGGTACATGTTGTACTGGCCCCATTCATTTGGCAAGCCTTGCGGCCCTTAGCATACTAGACACAATCAACCATCATTGTCGACCAAAAGTATCTATAACATCTAAGTGTGAGCATCATCTTTCTCCTAGCTTAGTGGGCTCTACATATCCCTTTGTGGACTTCTCCCATGGCTAACATGGCTTCTTTCTTTGATAGACATCGAAGTAAGACTCCATTGGATTCTTTGGGATACAGCTCGTTGTCGATCATGATATAATTAGCGGCCGACCTCTGTATGTTCCTGTCAATTTTAGTACGTGGACTCTATAGATAACCCATTAGAGGAGCTCTCCAATCTTTTGCCTCCTCTATTTCTATTTGACATACCTCCATGACATTCCCTCTCTCAAAGACAAAAGGCAAGGATCTTCTTTGGACGATAATCGTCCAGTCGGTCAAGCCTCTTAAGGCATCGAGCCTCGCAGCAAGCCATGTCATTTCATTAGCAGTTACATTGTGCTCTCTAGTAACATGCATCAATTCAACCTCTTCAAATAGGTTAAGCATTTGAGTTGTTAGGGCATAATATGACAATAGAGTCGTTCTGGTATATATAAATAGTCCTACCATCTAGTTTATGACTAGTTGTGAATCCCTTATAACAGCCACCGTTCTTGCGCCCAATTCTAATAATAAATCAAGGCTAATTATCATAGCCTCATATTCGACCTGGTTATTAGTACAACTAAACTTTAGTTAGAACACAAATTCCTGCCGGTTTCCATTAAGAGCGATCAAGATCACACCAGCGCCAGATGCCTTATGTGTCCTCGACCCATCGAAGATTAGTTTCCATGGTGTTAATTGCACACAAGAAATCAAAGGGGTGATTAGCCAAGAAATCAGCTATGGCCCGACCATTTACTGACTTTTATGAAATGTAATGGAAATCAAACGAGGATAAAGCCAATACCCATTTGCCAATTCGTCTGTTTAAGATTGGCTAGTTCAACATATATTTTGCCAAATCGATTACCGCTATTGCATTTATTCTTTCAACCAAAAAATAATACATTAGTTTAATGGCTGCGAAGTACAATGGCAAACACAATTTTTCTATAGAGGAATACTATCTCTTAACATCAAGTAACGTCAGACTCAGGTAGTAGATTGGACACTCCTTTCACATATCATCATCATGTGCTAAGAGGGCTCTAATAGACTCTACTGAAGCTGCGACGTGTAGCTTGAGCGGTTGACCTTCGACTAGTGCCATCAGAATGGGTGGCCTCATCAGATACTCGATTTTTTCAAAGGCCAATTGGTGCTCTGTCTCCCAAATAAATTTAGATCCCTGTTTCAATTTTACCAGTGGAGAGAAGAAGTTAGTCTTACCAGCACAATTAGCTATAAATCTCCTTATAAAATTGACTTGTCCCAATAACCTTTGTAGTTTTAATTTTTTTTCGGTGGCCGTGCATTGACAATGGCCTGAGCCTTATTTTGATTGACCTCCATTCCTATTTAGTGTACAAGGAATCTTAGAAAGTTACCAGCTGAAACCCCAAAAGCACATTTCAAAGGGTTCATTATCAACTTATGGAGCCTCATTCCCTTGAAGGACTTACGTAATTGGGCCAGATGTTCTTTCTCATCTGCTGATTTAACTACTACATTGTCCACATAAACCTCATGAAACGACCGATTATGTCATAGAAGATGACATTCATTGCTCTTTGATACGTAGCTCTTGTATTTTTAAGTTCAAAAGGCATCACCACCCATCAATAAGTCCTTGGTGGGCCATGACACCTGAATGTCATCTTCAACACATCATCCAATGCAATGTAGATTTGATTATACCCAGAATGCCAATCCATGAAGGACACGATTCCATGGCCAGTAGCCCGATCATTGAGCTGATCGGCCACCGGCATGGGTTATTCGTCCTCTGGTGTAGCCAAATTCAAATTCCTAAAATTGATGTATACTCTCAACTTATCATTCTTTTTTTTACTGGGACTATATTCGATATCGATTCGGCGTACTTGATGGGCCAAATAAAACTAACCTTCAAGAGTCGCTCAATTTCCTCATTGATCTTAAGGGTGGCTTCGGCCATCATCCTCCTCGGCGGCTGTTTGTGTGGCCGATATCCTTCCTTTATGGGCAACCTATGCTCGACTAGGGATTGATCAAGCCTTGGCATTTCGTGATAATCTCATACAAAATAATCGACAAACTCATAAAGTAACTTCACCAATCGTTCCTTTTTAGGAGGCTTTAACAAGTCGTTGATGAATGTCAGTTTTGGGTCCCATTCTGTTCTTAAATTGATTTCGACCAATGGAACTTGAACTTGAGGTCGAGAGTCTTCCATCTTATCGGATGCTTCTTCAAACTTAATCATGTCTTCTTCGGTCGACTCTTCCATATCGGCCAAGTTTATGAAGTAGCCATCATCTATTTCTTTTAGGCTTTCTTTGACCCTTATTCTGGCCGTGAGGTCAGCCTAGTTGACCTTATCTCTCAGTATTCTGATCGTGTGATCTCTTCAATGGTGCAACACGGAACCTGCCAATTAGGAACAATGTCCCTTGGCATAGTGTTATTTACTCGAGTTACCTCCGGGATAGACTACACAATACTATCTAGGTACTTTTTCAATGATATTCCGAGATGGTGGCCAAATTTATTTCTTCCAGTGAACTTGATTGGTCTCACCTCTTCCCCATAATAATAAGCCTCATTAGTGTTTGAAGTAGCTAAGAAGGGTTTATTATCAGCCATGACTTACTTGAACTTGTCCTGATTCTAGAAATCACAAATTGGTGTAGAGAGGACGAGATGCTTGTAAAGGAGTGGATCCAATCCCTCCCTAACAATGCACTGTAGCTCGATGAGGTGTTGACCATAAATAATGGTGTCATAAATAATGGTGTTAAAACTGTCTTAGTGCCTACAATCAGATCGACCAGCAAGACACCATGGGTGTTTGTGACATGGTCGATGAAGTTACTAACAGTTACTTTCGATGGAATCAAATTGGCCATAATTTTTCCCAACTTAGCCATCATTCTCGATGAGACGCTACATCATGTCACGAGTAGGCTTGTCGATGATCACCCTTTCGGACGTATCCCCTGCCTCTACTATGATAATGTTGACATGTGGTACTTCATCTGCTTTAGATTCATTTCTAACATCTTCTTCAAATGGAAAAGAAGCATGCCGTATTATTACAGGGGGTATACTCTTCTACATTGCTAGCCATCCTATTCGGCTGAGTAGGTCTGGCCTGAAAACTAGACGACAACGTAAAGATCATATTGTAATGAAATACAACTAGTGGCAATGTTACAAATGCAATTTCATCACTTGGACATTGCCCCCTTAGTGTTTCAGACCTGGATTTTTTTACCTGACTTGCACATTCATCGACCGCAAGCTTAGCTGAAGAGCCAATGGGTGAAACGATCTTTAGTGTATTAGTGGTGGATGATAATTCATTGGCCAACCATTCATCTGTTGAGAAACATTCTTCACTAAGGTAGTCTGACAAGTTGCCATAACTATCTTCCTCTTTAAGACTCATTGACCGATCAGTACTATCGAGAATGTTTGGGTTTCTTTTATGCAATATGGGAGATAACACTGCTTCTACGGTATTCGTTGCCACTTGTTCTTCAGGAACATGAACTGTCTAGAAAGGCATAGGAAGACTTACCTCTAATCGAGGAAGTATCACTTTCTCCTCCGATTCTCTTCTTAGTGTAGCCCGCTGCCTCTACCATCGACATTTTTGATTTCGTGTCAGTGCTTCTGGTATGCTGGGAACTTTAGTGTGTGACCCACTTTCATATCCCCTCACGTGTTGTAGGGAGTTTGATCATTCTTGGTAATGGTGGCCCCCATCGTGAGGATTGGGAGTCATTTGCTATAATTAATGGTGGTTGTGACTCATGTTTGGTTGAGTGGCCGCATAACGACCTTCCCATCCTTACTTGGGGGGGGGGGGGGGGTTCCTTCCAACAAGAAATGGTCCTCTCCGAGTGCATCGGTCCTAAAGCGGGGAGCCCCGATTGGTTCTCCTAATTGTGTTCGACCGATCATCGTTCAGACATGAGGGCCACTAGTGCCCTTGTTGTGCAGCACGCCAACAACGCAGTGAACCGAGATCCAATCTCTGGTCTCACCCACAAATGATAAATAAAAAGAAATATAAACTAGAAAAATAATCAAAGCATTCCAAACAAACCACAAGACAAGATATATGTGGAAAAACCCTAAATAAGAGTAAAAAACCAAGGATGCAAACTTTCACTATGAAGAAAACTAAGATTACAAGGAAATATACTAACCTCTGCCTTGGAAGTACAGAGAAAACCCTTTGCCCATACCTTAGAATTATTTCCCATTTACTAGAAAAGCCCTAGGGACATCTATTTATAGTTTAGGCAACTTCCCTTTCGCACCCTTGCGAAAAACCGACTCGCAAATTCGCAGTCTGTATCGAATCCAGAAACGAATCTGCGTAACCTCGACTAGTCGAGCAGGCTGCTTGATAGGTTGAGCAGACCCCTTGACTGGTCGAGCATGAGCCTCGACCGGTTGAGTACTGCGAAACTAAAAAATCTATGCTCGCTGGACTTTGAGTCAAGCCAGTCTATGACTGGTCGAGTGGGCCGCTCGACCGGCCACTCGACCGGTCGAGCGGCCCACAGATGTGGCTCCACATGTCAACAATTTTCCACTTGGAGAAACATCACCATAAACTTTCATCTTCTACATCCGGAGTGCATCACCTCCCCGTCTTCAAGCCTGAAGACCATTCAAAGCTGAACAGAGCTTCAGCTTCTCCTGTGTGACTGCCTTGGTGAGCATATGCACATGATTCTTACTTGTATGAATCTTCTCCATAGCAATCGATCCATCTTCCAATAACGAACGTATGAAGTAATATTTGATGGCAATATGCTTGGTCCTTGAATGAAAGGCTGAATTCTTAACCAAGTGTATTGCACTCTGACTGTCATTGTACAGCTTGCAATATGCTTGCTTCTTACTCAACTCTTCCTGAAACCCATACCGTCTCCTTACACGCTTTTGTAGCTGTTTTATATTCTGCTTTAATCGTATTGATAGATGCTATCTTCTGTAACTAAGAGACCCAACTGATTGCAGCACTACCCAGAGTAAAGACATAACATGTAGTGCTTCTTCTGCTGTCGATATCTCCTGCCAAATCTGAATCCACGTAGCATTGTAACTTAATTTCTGATCCACCATAGCACAACCCTATATCCACAGTACCTACCAGATATCTGAGGATCCACTTCACAGCTTCCCAACGTTCCTTCCTGGGTGTAATACCCCAGATTTTTTGCCACTTGAAATTAGACGTCCTTAGGTAATGTGTCGATCCTAACATCTTATTAATTTTTCAAAACTTAATCCCAAAGTCTAAAATCACTTTTTTAACCCATTTCCTTCAAAATCTCACCTTTCACCACCTTATTCTCTAAATTTTTATAAGTACTTTCATATTAGACATGAATCCTAAAGTTTAGGTGAGGAAGAACAATACTTAAATTAAAATTTACTATAAATAGTAAATAAATAAATAAAATAGATTTTTGACCATTAACATTTTGACATCTCATGGAATAAATAGGTTGTTTGGACAGAGTAGCTTCTCCTACCCCAAAATCATATATTGCATGTCGAATAACTCATCTCGGTTTGTAAGATATGCTCGTTTCAAAAATCATGTGATAGAATCACCACCGGCCCCGGTCTAGCGGGCCACGGCGGGCCGGGCGGCCCGTTTTCTGCGATTTTTCTATCATTTTTTATTTGACTTCAAAAAGTCATATCTCTCTCGTTATAACTCCGATTTAGGTGATTCAAAATCCAGATTGAATCTTGATGAGTCTAATTTCATATAAAAATAAGTAAAAAATATAATAAAAATTTTAATATAGTTTAATCCAGGTTGATGTGACAACTATCCAAAAGTTATCAGTTTGGACAACAGTTACTTCTAGAATTTTTAAAATTTTTCTACAACACGAAATCTAATGAAATTTGGTAGAGAGGAAGTGAACTTAATGATTAACTACTATAAAAATAATTAAAATAATATGCTAACTAAAAATACCAAAAAGGGACGTAGAACTGCCCTAGGAACATATTCTGTCGTAATTAGGGCATAAATTAGTTAAGTACTAAACTAAATAATCAGTGAAATTCGCTTGAACCACTGTAAATACGAACTGCAAGACCCAAAACTTGCAGAATCATCGACGCTATATTACCTTATAATCTAGGATCAATCTCATTACCCAGTTGCTCTCGGGAGCATCACGAAACTCCATATCGAACTTGGACCGCACATCGAAAGTCTGATTACTGCGAAACTAAACGATTATACCCACCTTGATGGGCTTAACAACCATCTCAAAAATCAAGTCCTGACTATGTCTAGAAATACACAACTTGAGCCAGGAGCGAAGTGTGTAAGAAACATGAATATTTTTGAAAATAAAATCCAAATTTAAGTAAACTGAGACGTGTCACTTGCGGGCTAAATATAAACTGAAACTGGTCTGCCACGGTCGATCTGTAAATTCGATCGGACCGAAAACTTAACTCGACTTAGATTAAATGCCAGGGAGCTTAAGTCCGACCACACACAGAAAGGGGGCCTCCAGAAGTGCTCCGTTGAGCCGAAATAGATGGGTTTTATCTATAACCTAAGTATACCATGGCCCTGGGGCCATCCCATCAGTTCTGAGCCTATATAAGGGCTTAAACCCTCTCTCTCTCATTCATATGAATTTGGAAAACCTAGGAGAGAGAATGGAGCAAAAAGAGAAGGAAAGAGAGAGAAAGTGAGAGAGAAAGTGAAAGATAGTTCCTAGGCTTCAATCTCATCGCTCGACGTACTTAGCTACTACTTCTGTATCGCTATTTCGGCGATTCCGACTCCATATTGAAGCAGCAAAGGTGATATGTCCTGAATCCTTTTCTTTATATCTTCAATAACAGCCTTGGGAATGTCAAAATCATTCAAGCCAACACTATATCCTTCTAAAAAGAGAATCTCCATCAAGAAGTGGTCGCAACATATTAAAGAACTTAATGACCTCTTCTCGTTCCCTTCTTGTCAAGAACAGAAGTAACAATCTCTGTGAATGATGACTGCAATAAATCTCTATTGAAATCAATCCTCATCATTTCACTTTTACTGATCAAATGCCTCTCCCCAAAGTAGTAAAAAAACGTAGGTAAAACACTCTGTACTATTTGCAAAACAGTCCACAGAGGACCTGTACGGTGAGCCTTAAGCAAAACAGTTTTGGTAAAACTGTGAAATACACATAGCCAATTGTTGCGCAGTCGCTTTGTTCAAGAAAAAAGTCCTAAACATGAGTTTAAGTGACAATAAAGAATTATGCACCAGTTGTAAATTCTGACTACCACTATGAGAACTACGGATTTGCTTTTCAACACTAAACAGCTCTAAAACTTCTGCCTTTGCTACTAGAGACTGTGGATAAAATATATGAACACAATCCCCATCAAAATCCGCACCTAGGGGAGCACAAATAAGAGGATTGATCTTAATAGTATGATCGTCATGCACATAGACAGAAAATGCTTGTAATGAATGTTTACGAGTCCTAGGTGGCCTATTAATGAAAACAATGTCTCCGTCCATAATATGCCTATTTATGATTTGACCAACTTTCAAATCTGATTTAGTTTACTTTGATTCTCTTTTTTCCAATTCGGTTTTGAAAATTTTGAATGTTAGAGAAGTGCTACTGTGATTTGTTTGGTTGTATTTAAGTGACTATTTTGTGTGTTCTCTACACCATAATGAAGGACCACAGCTGGTCACAGAAAGTTGTGAGGTGCGTTGGACACAAAAAGCTGAAGGAGATCTAATAGTCCAATGCTCCTGAGCTTTTAGGAAGACCATTTTTCCTGGAGAGTTGAAGAGTTGATTGGGAGCCTCTCCACGTTTATGTATTTTGTTATATAGGACACGAAGATGGAGCAGGAATTCTAATAGGTTCACTTGCAGGATTGTCCATTTTAGCTTTAGTAGTCTAAAAAATATTCTTATCTGTAGTCATTAAAAAATAGAAAGAACTAAAAAACAATATGTCATTGGCGTAGTGGTTCAGCCGTTTGATTTTCAAGTGGAGGTAGGGAATTGAACTTTGACTGATGCTTTTTTTAAAAAATAAAAATAAAAATACAAAAGCAATAAAAAACAGTCATCCACTTAACTGACTAGATTTCTTGACCTAAAACATTTGGTGGCTGTTCTGGTCCAACGGCTCATTCCACCTGGGTTTAAAACATGTGCATACTTGTGGCTATAAGAGAAAATAAATTCTCTCTCTCTCTCTCTCTCTCTCTCTCTCTCTCTCTCTCTTTTCCCCCTTTTTTGTTGCACTACCAATTATATTGGTGATAACATTATGTTTAGGATATGTTTGTACGCAGCCGGCTCTGCTTGAATCAAATCGGAAGAACCCATCCTTTTGAGTGGAAGACGGTGCAAAAATAATTGGAAAAGGCACCCATCTTAATGTGTTTCTGCTTTCACATACTTTATGGATAAACCAAATGCTTGATCTTTTAGATTGAATTCTCTTTGGATAAAAGAATCCAAAGGAGTCAGGATTCACCTCCATCCCAAACAGGACCCAAGTTCACAATTAGTTGCAATGTTGCTCTTTGAAAAAAAAAATCGCTATTATTAACTTGTTCTATGTTTGTAACATTGTCTTGTAAGAAATAAAGTGCACTAATGTAACCTTATACTTTTTAATAATACCTTATAACAAGGTACATTACCAATCAGATTTAAATCTGCACAATGATGCTTCTTCTTTTTCTTCTTCTTTCTATTTAATTCCCAAGTTTCTCTGTTTTGAAGAATGGGCTTAATATGGTGCATTCTTGCAGGTATGGGCAAACAAAGCCAGTTTATGCATATCGTTTGATGGCACATGGAACTATGGAAGAAAAAATATATAAACGGCAGGTACAGAAAAAATATGACTACTAATAAATGATGTGTATGAGGCTTTACAATCTCTAGATCCCATTCACATGTATTTACTGTATGGTTTATATGTGTATTTGGATGGTATCCTCATTGTTGCATGTTTGATATTTGCTCTGGTAGTTGGAATGCTAAAGTTTAAAGATTTAGTAGAGGCTTCTATTGTGGTTCTCAGATGTCGAAGAGCATCAAAGTATGCCTACCCACTTTCAGTCCCAACTGATGTATGGTTTTGCCTGTTTGGCTATATCACAGGCTATGTGGCTGCATGGAAAGTTGTATTGCTATAAATGGTTGCAACTTAATTGGGTATGAATCCAGATCAGTTGGGTATTGCTACTATGCAAAAAATTATTTACATTCATTATTTAAAAGCCATAAAAAGGCATTTTCTACTATGCACCTGACCATGATTCTTAAACCCGAACCCCATTCTGAATTCTAATTCATGCTTGAAATAGACCTGATAGGACCTGATGGAGTTACTCAAATCAGATCAGATTTGGATTGTGTACCTCATGTGTGTTACCATCTGGATATGGGAACACCAGTAACTGACCTAAACCTGACAGTGACAGCCCTAGCTGCCACTGGCCTGAACTTAACAGATATGGGCTACAAGTTGTCACTGCTCCTCATCAAACGATTTCCGCCAAAGGTTGCTACTCTCATTTGTTAGCAGTTACAGAGGCATAAACTGTGTGCATAGATTTTTTATTTGGATTAGGGATGGATTGGTTTGCTGCATGGAAGGGGAAAAAAGTTTGGATTTGAGATGGGTTTTCTACACATTGTTACTTGCTTCATGATTATCATTTCATGAATCTGTTCAGGTCATTAAAGACAGTCTTTGACTATGATTTGTTCTTCTTTAACAGATTGAGGGTTTCAAAATGAACCTCATATACTATGATCTGTATCAAGCCACTCGACTTGAGAAGTTTGTAACAGGCATGTCTTCCTTTCTTCTTCTTCTTCTTCTTCTTCTTCTTCTTCTTCTTTTTCCCTACCATTTTACTGTTGCCTGCCATTTCTTGTTAAGGTCAAACTGAAAATTGAATTTCTTTATTGGTCCCTCCCTGTAATTCCTTTGCAACTTATGGGAAGTTCTTGAAATCCAATGGTGAGCAACCTGTGATGTGGAAAAGAGCTACTACCATGGAAGATGTCCACAGAGAGGCTGATGTGGTTAGTCCTTATGGTTTGAATTGTTATGTTTTTATCATCTTGATCATGATTTTCATAGCCCATGTAGAGGAACTTCTTGATCAGATAAAATTTTAAGTTTGCATTTAGGGGTTATTTGATAAAACACAAAAAATAGTTATTATATTTACATGTGCCTACATATATTTTGTTTGTGATACATCTGGTAAAAAGAAAAAATTAGCAAGCTTCATTGCACATCCAAATGTGTATCCTTGTCCTACAGGGAGTATTTTGGGTCTTTCAGATAAAAACAACTTTTGGTGAATTTTCTTTTACAGATTAGCCTTCATCCAGTTTTGGATAAAACTACGTATCATCTGATTAACAAGGAACGCCTTGCGATCACGAAGAAGGTCGGAACTAGGTTCTACCAGCCTACTCTTTTTACTATTTTTGTATGAGTTGTTTTTATGCATGATTTTTGCAAGAAAATACATATGATGGATTAAGATAAAAGTAATCCTCAATTACAGGAAGCTATCCTGGTGAATGCAAGTAGGGGTCCTGTGATCGATGAAGCAGCCCTAGTGGAGCATCTAAAAGTGAATCCCATCTTTCTATTTATTGATAGTAGAGTAGTGCACTATAGGTACTGCAATAGTACCAAAACTAGAAGAAAATGGTGTGTGCATCAAAAAGATGGGTGTAAATGACACTTACCTAAGAATGTTTTGTTTTAGTTTTGAAAATATATCACCAAGTGGGTACTTTTGTAATCCAACTATCTTGGCCATATTACATTCTAAATCTAATAATGCCTTTTAATGTTTACATAATTAATATTTTGCATTTCTCAATCACTCAAATGTTTCTCTTAATTAAAACAACAGTGGAATGTGCACATTCTATGTATAATATATTCTGCACCTGTTGCCCATAGGAAATTTTTTTAATGGAATGTGCACCTTCTACATATAGAAGTTATTACTAAATGCTTCAGCAGCCAGCCAGGTGCCAAATCCTAATGATGATTGTCCAATTGATACATAGTCCAACAAAAACGAATGTAAGGAAAAAAATGTCTTGATGGATATTTGTTTTATCTATTCGCTTTGGTTTTGAATAGAACTATGTTGTTGATAAAAAGAACACAAGCAATCAGTCACTGAGTGCTTCATCCATGGCCCTAAAAACCATTGCCAAAGATTTCATTTAGTTATAGATATAACCCACTACATGAGTTTAAGTGGCAATAAAGAATCATGCACTTGTTGTTAGATATTATGAGCATTCCAAGTTCCTTAGGTGGATCAGATGCACTGCCATTGAATCATGTTTGAGATAACGATGGGGCTTCCCCATTTCTTACGGTGATTTTGGACCAGAAAAATGAGAAATCATCCCAGTTAATGGGGGCTCTATTTCGCACACATCTGAAGCCCTGCCTAGCGTCAATTATAGTTTTGGTGGTACAATGAGACTGCCAAAAGAGGACTTCCACGTAGCAGATTTCTTATCATTTAAAAGTGTAATAATACTTGTATGGTGAACTGTATACTATATAGCTTAAGGTGGTACTGTACAATTCTCAGATCAAGTATCTGTATGGTACACTTGGGCCTTCAGTTTCTACAAATGCAGTTTGACAATGCAGTTTTACATGTATATTTTCAATTTTATTTTCTTAAATTTCTTATTTTTGTGACAATGCAGTTTGACAAAGAAAGTGTGAGCATTTTAACCCAAGTAAGTCCTGTACAATGGGTTGAAAGAAAGATTTTTTTTTTTCCTTCTCATTTTTTTTCCTGTTTCTGTTCTTTCTTTTGTATTTGTTTTATTCCTCATATGAAGTCATGCCTAGTTTTATGTTTGTGGCTGGTTCCTCTGCTTACCAGGTCAACAGTTGGAGAAACACTGTAGAGAAAACATGGGTTCAGTTCACTATTTTTTATTTTTACATAAATTGCTTTGGTAGTCCCATCCGTTAAGCATGGTTGTTCAATATTTTTCTTCATGCAGATTTTGTTCCTCTATCAGAAGGTGGCAAAAAGATATCTGCTGGTGCTGTGGCGGGCATTATAGCTTCTGCTTTGTTTCTTACTTTCTTGATTCTGGGTATTCTTTGGTGGAATTTAATTGCATAGTCCTAAATCATCATCATCACAGCCTTGTCCTTAAAAAAAGTATGTCAACCATATAAACAAAGAAAAAGAAAAAGAAAAACAAGCATATACTATTCTATTATGCTTTACCTTTAAATTGGCAACTTGGTCAGATGAGGTATTCCTCCTTCCTTGATTCAAAGGCATATTTACATTCAGATGTATATTTTTACATTTTTTATGTTTATACTCTTAAATACAAAAATTATATGACTGTTATTCATCTTGCTGTGCTTGGAATTGATTGCATCAAATTCCAGACTATTCACTGTATGATGTTGAGGGGCTTAAAATCTCATCACCATGCCCCAAAATCCCATTGATAGGACAATTTCAACCTTTTAATTTTTGGCCTAAAAATACATGGTTGATAAGAGAAATACAGCAATAGTCCATATTCAGCTGAAAAGGTCCCCAGATTGGTAGCTCAATTGGGAGATTATTGGGCCGAGGTCTATCCATAGAAGGATGCAGCAGAGTATGGATTGCCAAACCATGTGCGCTACTTGCCAGAACGAAATCTCGCATATATTGTGGAAGGTACAGGATGTGTATTCTGAATTCCTCTTCGCAGAATTTATTGAATTGAATGTATGTATTTTCATTGTCTGGTTTTTACTCTTTTTAGATTCCTAACTGAATTGGTGACATATTCGATATGCTGATTATCAAGTCAAACAACTGCCTCATGGAAAATAATAAAACAAAATAAAATAAAAAAGTGAGCCAAATTTTTGGGACGTGGTGCACGAAGTAAAGCAACTTTATCTCATTCCAGGCACATGGCAATTGCTGATTGGTCCTTACTAGTTGTATTTTATTTTTTTTTGGAGCAAAAGCTGGCTAGTGGTTTTCTAGTGTTCTTTTCAGGTTAATGGGAGTTTTGGATGGGCAAGGGAATTTTGGTCCTAATTTCACAATTCTTCCTTTATCTTATCGAGATACATGGTCATAGAAAGTTGTCCTTTATCATTACAATCACTAGCTATGCATGCGTTTTACCAAATGTGAACCACTTATTGGACATTTTTTACAGGAATCTGACCATCCATGGACTCTAGATGTAGCAAGTATAAGTCATCTTATTTTTCTGTTAACTCATACAGATTATTGGTAGAGGTTATAATTATGCCCAAACACTTATTTTTAAGTACTTGAATTAGATTAAGTTGGACTTTGTGATGGTATATTATGTTTCCACTGAATGCACACCTTCAACATTTGCTCTGTGTTTCAGGAAATGACACCTAGCGCGGAGATTATTTCTACAAGATACACAAAAAGTGTTATCAAGTCCTGTGCTGCACTGTCCTACGTTGAAGCTCAAGCAAGGATGGATGATAGGTGGTTTCATCAGCCATTTCTTTATTTTCCAGCTGTTTCAGTTGGTGTTGTTAGTATTTTCTTCCATATGCTTGGTGGCCCTTTTGGAAATGATCGGATACTGCTGCATATTTCATGTTTTGTGTGAATTAATACACAACCATTTATTCTTGCTACTTCTGTTTGAGGTAACATAACAATTTGGCATTAATGTCTTTCCAGGGTGCTACTCAAGAGCCACAACTGTCAATCTGCTGATGTGATATTATTTGTGCATTAATGTCTCTGTTTGTAGCTTTTCACAAGCACATGGCAAGTAATTGGATGATTCATATGATCCAGTAACATTTGTTGTTTCATGTCTACTTGTTGAGGCCAAGGCTTTTAAGATTAAATGGTTATAGCTTGATTGGGAAGTAATGGGATTTTGGTTGTTAAGCTATTAGCAGCTCTTACTTTTTTGGTTGGAGAGCATTCTGATTACAGTATATCTGCATCCAACATGACTGTTCATTTTCTGATACATATGTATCCCACCTTATATTTGATCACTTTGGTCTTTTTTCTTTTTTCTTTGGGTGAAATTGGGCAAGTTTGAGTTGAAGCTTATTGAGTTTGGAGTGTGTGGGAGAAATGCCGAACAAGGCTACTGTGTTGAAATGCATTGAAGCAATTGAAAATGCTGCTTAGTTCTCTTGTTTAATCACCGTCAACTGCAGATTGAATTCATCTCATCCATTCGTCTTGTTTGTTTGCGGGATACATAGTTTTGCTAATTATGTGGACTTGACAATTTTAATTAAGTAAATGGGTTGGGCTTGGATTGAGCCCTAGTCAACTTGTCCTACCCCTATAAGTTATCAATGGGTTGAGTTGCAAGGTTTGTCAGTTCATGAGTTGACTGTTTCTCCTCTTGTTGGTGAACTTGTGCTGTCTGAAAATATTATCTTTCTGAAACAGAACATTATTTACTTCAATCTTGCATCTAACTTCAAAATTTCTTTCTCCTTTTCTTGTTACTATCAGAATTTTCTATTCATACTTATCAAAGGAAAATAAAAAATATTTTTTCAGAGATGATGAAGCTCTTTAATGTTGCAAATGGCACATGAAGCATGCCAGATCCTAAAACCTCCTATAATTGGCACTCAAGAGCCACCATTTCATAATACCACTTTTTATACATACATCATGTTGGAAATGCATGCAATCTTGACTTGGAATAGACATTACTTGGTGTCACCTTGAGTCACTCCATGATCATTCCACCAATCCAAACAGCTATGTAATTCAATCACCACCCTATATGGCCTTATGGAAGCAACAAGCACACGACATCTCTTTGTAAAAGAATTTAGAAACAAACTTGAAAACTAACCCTGAAGCTTGAATCTAAGCAATTTCAAATGAAAATCTTTGCTTTCCCTAACAGCTCACTACCTCTACCTTAATAGATTCCTCAATCTGTGGTATCTCATCAGCCAACTGCATCTGTGAAAATATCTGCTTTCCCAAACAACTCACTAACTTTGCCTCTTTTTTTCTTTTTTTTTTTTCCCTTTTCTAATTGCAACTATATTCTGTGAAGAAGATTTGGATAAGGCTACACTATTGAAGTTGAGATCCATGATGGCCCGTACAACGTCATCAACAAATTTGTACATAGGCACATGCTCATCATTCGGGCACAACAGATTTTTTGTGTGGGTATTTGAGATCTGATAAATGAATTGGGTAAATTAAAGATGGTAGTTTGGAATCCTCATGATTCATTTGTTGTATATTTCAGGTTATGTGAAGGTGGGGAGCACATAGAATACTTTTCAGGTGATTCTTTGTTGATTACGTTTATTAAGTTCTGTCATCATGTTTTCATTGCATTTAAACATGAACTCAAAAGAATCAATCCTGAAGCTTTTGAAATGGACTGTGTAGTTTAATGAATTTCAAAATCTGAAAATTTGAGATTGGTGGCTGTTAAGTCGATTGATCTATGGCCATGGATTCTGTTAACAGTTTCAACCCTATTTGCTACATGCCTAAAAATGATTTCATCTCATTTCATTAACAGTAATTATATTTTAGAGCTTAGGAACTCTAATACAGAATTATTGTCAACGTGAACTCACTATGTATTAGAGCACCATATGTCTAATAAAAAATCAAAAACTTTATAGTTAATTAAAAATGAGATGAACTCATTTCAAGCAATAACCAGATGGTCCAGATTCGAGCATGGGCAGGGGTGTAACAACACCTGGTGCATTTATTAACCAGGCTAAAAAACTTACCCAAACCCATGCCCATGCCCGTTTAGCCACACTCTAGGTGCAGGAACCTGTAGGGCCTAGCCAGCTCATTTACAGCCATACTGATATGTCATTCTTATCCATTTGCACGTTGGATTATGCAATATATGCTGATTTTTATGAAACAACAAGTCTGCATTCAATTTATTTTAGAAAGACCCATGTGATGCTTTGTGGAAGTTGCAACTCTTCTAGTATCGTCCATTGCTATAATGACAAGTCTGCTGATTTCTTCCTTCTCTTGTCATTTCAAAATACAAAGGCACCCACTAGTGTTATAATATTGCCAACCCACCTCCATTATTGAAATTCACCAAATTCTTTCAATGTGTTGAAAACTTTGTTGAATGCTCCTTATGTTGAAACTGAGTGAAACATTAGAAGTTTGGCACACGTGCATGGTCCAAATTTCTAAAGGAATGCTACTCTTGGACCTGCATCCATGGTCATTCACATGTGTAGAGTTGGCACACGTGCATGGTCCAAATTTCTTTTGTCCTTTTTGTCCATTTTGTTTGTTGGTAATTTGTCTATTATACCAAATTCTGCTAGTGACATTTTCGGTCACTGACCAATGGGCTCACTTGTACAAACTAAAAATCGAAGTAGTACTCTGTAATCCTTCAGACAGAACAATGTATAATACATGTTGTACATCATGCATACCAACTGTTGGATGAATTACCTCAATAAAGAATGTTTTGTGTGGATCTCACTTGTGGGACCATCTTTCTCTATCGATGAATGTGCACACATGGATGTATGGTTGAAGACTATACCATTGATGCCCCTTTAGATAAAAGTAGAGCTGGTCTAACCATTTAAACTTTTCTTTCATCATTATGTGTTTTTACACCTTATAGATTTGATGAACTTTAGCCATTTTTGCTTTTAGCCCTGTTTGAGGGATACCATTTCGATGATAAAAATGCAATTGCCAAAGTAATTTTCAGTCTGTCCAGATACATAAGGATCCATCAGAGGGATGTTTCAGATCATCAAAATATACAATCATGTGTGCTTGGCTTGTCCATAATTGCTTGAGCCAAGAAATGGACTGCAACCACTAATTATCCTTATATGAATGCTTACACAGATGCATTGAGGTCAGAAAGCCTTGAGCTTGTGCAACCCAGCTCTCTTACAATCCAACACAGGCCTGGATAGAAGGTGTGCAATATCCAAGCTTTCCATCAGGTGGTTCCCCACTTCTTAATGCCACGGTCCAAAAATTAGGCAAGTCCACTCCATGTAAAGATCACCAAAAGCAAGGGCCTCACACCCTTGGCTTATTATTATTATTATTATTATTCTTACCAATCTTCATTGCTTCAATATAACGAAGGGTTTCCATAATGTTTGACTTGTATTATGTATTTATCTTTGGTTGTAAGATGCTTATTCAAAGTGGAAGTAACTATATGGAGTGTAGGCTCAGGGGTCCACAATGCTTACATGGATGCATGATCAAAGCTGCTCATCAGGTACAAGCCACTGTATGGCTTTCCTTGTGTTGAATTCAGGTCTATCATATTGAGTTGCATGCTAGTTAATGCTTCTGTAAAAAGGCTCATATTGAGTTGCATGCTATGATGCTTATGATGCAGTTTTATCCTTGAAGAAAAAGGGAAGAAAAATCTGTCCACATTTATATAAAAAAATTCCAATAGCTATTCTCCTCCATCTGCTAGTTACAGGTATTTATTGGTTCCTTTTATTTTATATCAAATTTGTTTTTTGGTTATTTTATTTTGTTTGGTAAACTTTTGTCTTTGCATTGGTAACTGAAGGTGGCGTAATTGGGGTGGAGCATTGGTAAAAGGAGCTTTGCTGCTTCATGTGGGGATGGATATGGACTTCATTCGGTATGGTTGTTTTTGCAGGAAATATTTATGACTGAAAATTTAATTTTAGATAGTGTAACTTAGATTATGAGTGTACATACTGTTTTATTACTTGACCTCTATGCATGGCAGGGTGGTGCTAACAAAGGTCTTCTATATGGCATGAGTTCTGGTTCTTGGGGTACATTTGATAAGTCTCGCCTCGGGCGTCGTTGAAGTTCGTTGATTTTTTTTTTTTTTCCTTGTGTCTCAATCTGTAAATTTTTTGTCCATTATGTAACCTTTCATTCTTAGGCGCCCTGTAGATGAGGTTGGTTGTAAATGATTTACAGGTTGTATTTGAATGCTAATTTAAGCTTGTAAAGGTCTTTTGATTTAGAAGATTCAGCCTAACAGAATTTTTAATTGTTTCTATTATTTTTTCTTTTATATTGTAAATGATTTACTGGCGTTTTAAATAGATTTTAGCGGCATTTTTAATCTCTCATTAGCATTTGTTACAGATTTTCAGCAGCGTTTGTGGTTACTTTACCGGCGTTTCTTGCAAAAATTTACCTGCGTTTCTTGTTACTTTTAGCGGCGTTTCTTGCAAAAATTTTGCGGCTATTCAAACTTTTCGCGGCGCTTTGATAGCTTTTAGCGGCAGTCAGTCGAGTCACCGGTAAATTTTAATAAGCGCCGGTAAAGGATTTTTAGTGCGGCCGCCAAAAATGCCGCTAAAAATGGGGGAATGCCGGAAAATAATACAGCGACGCCCCCCTTTTGCAGCAGTCACCCGACCGCCGATAATTCTTATACCGGTGGTTTTGGCCGCCGATAATACCTATTTTTCTTGTAGTGTATTGTTTTGATTGCCTTATTGTTTTATAAATATGCTTACCTAATGCGGCGGTGTGAAATCTTGAGGGGAATTCACACTGAGTTGGCCACTCATCCATCAAATATACAACTGTACAGGTAGTACAGGTAGCTTTAGTGATATGCATGTTCAGATTTGATGAGGAGCAGGGTACGATCGCCAGGAATGCATGGCTGTATTTGCCTGGAGGAGCTGCGTGGTCTTGCGGCTTATATTTATATGCTTTCTTCTATTCTTCATGTATTAAATTCTTATAAATCTTATACTTATTAAATTCAGAGACATTGATTTGTATAAGTCATTATGGGCAGCTTCTTGTATATTTGAATGATAATGAAATTTTCCTTTACGTCGATTTGTCCACACTATGCTCATTTACTTACTCTGATAAAAGAAAAAAAATGTATGTACACTTGAATTTGACCATCCTTTAAGGTTAACACTCGGGTTTTTGAGAAACAAGTCGTATACTCAGGTCCTGGCACTGAGGAAGTGACTGACGTGCGCGACCGTTAGATGAAGATCGTAGAGGGAGTGCAGGCGAGAGCATGCATCATTTATACATACCATTCCTGCATTAATCAGAGTACTTAAGAATTTTTGATTGTATTATTTTATCATTACTGCTTGACTAAATTGATAACATGTTAACCTTTACTTTATTGTTCCACTGAGTTAATCACTCACTCCCACGTTACGGGATAGTGTTGTACACACCAACCAGACCCTGTCTTAGTTGCAGGTAGAGGCGATGCCTATGAGGCGGAGCTAGACTATGAGGATGATGAGGAGGCATTCTCTTTCATGCAGTTTTCAGGCGGGTTCATGTGAGTCGTGGCCTGATCGACGGGGACTTTTGGGATGTTGATTAGATGTCATTACACTTTATTTTATACTTTTGGAACACCCTTGTATATTCATTTTGTTCAATTTTGGAGTACACATGTATATATTTAACCTAGTAACATGTTCCCACTCTGGAGACTTACAACAATTTATATATTTTATATATCTATCACATTTCATCCGCTTGCATAATTTAACTGTCACTAGAGTATGATATGCTGTTTTGGTGTAATCTCACTCATGTTTAATGCACTAACACGGACAACATTTAATCATCATTATCTATGTTGCGTAAGTGATGTGTTGGAACTCGGGAATGGAGCTTATGCTCGACCCTCGATTTTCAGGGCGTTATAAGATGGTATCAGAGCATGATTTGGATTAAACTGGACCTGGGTTATGGTAACACAACATACTTTGACACGCTCTAATTTAGGAAATGGGCGATGGAATTTAGAGACGACATTAGGATCCCAAGGTTTCACCGACAGGCGAGACCGAATGCTTTAATTTTGTCCACAATGTATTTTCGATCACGTGAATCGACCTAGGTTGCCTCTATGCCGTTAGTTGACGGGTTTGAATTGTTAGTTGTTGAATTTCAAACCTAAAACGGATCCAAATGACGCGAATACGGGCACGTTGGACCACAAAAATGGACCCTATGGGCCTAAGGACCCAAACCAATAATTTTAGAACGGAGTAATGAGAGCCAGGACCTTGGGAATGAAAATTATACAAACCATAATGACCATCAGTGGTGGGGCATTAGAAATGGTATGAAATCATCAAGCGCCTGAGCGTAGACTTTAGATTACTTTTAGGGATGTAACGTAAGACTAGGCTACTGGTTATACTAAAGAATATAAAAGACTAAATATGCTAAGATAATTGAAAGATAGACTTAGTTAGTTGGCTTGATTAGGTTGGATTAAGACCACATTCCTTCATTGGATCTCCTTAATACTTATAGGCTTCTTTAGTAACTCTTAGGAAGCTTGTCTGATTTAGAAACTATTCACGCTCAGAGAAATCTTATATATCCTTTGAATTTAATGTTAGGTCAAATCAATACACCCCTTAGTTTTATCTTCCCAAGGACTTATTGCAATCGGGAACACGGAGTAAAAAAACTATATATATAAGTGAAGTATTCACGGTTTGAATTGAATTCTCAATCTTAGTAGTTACCAATGAACTCAATGCTCTGATCAAACAGAAGATCAGGATCAACTAGGATTAAGAACTGATACGACAAAATTTCTGTCATGGCTAGGCAGAAGGTTTGTGTATCCGGCTAAGACCCACTACACAACTTTCCTTCCGTGTTGGCCCAACCACTTACAACCAAAAGTGTAACGCCCTGAAAATCGGGGGTCAAGTATAACTCAACTCCCGAGTTCCAATGCATCACTTATGCAACATATTTATGATGTTTGAATGTTGTCTGTGTTAGAGCAATAAACATGAGTGAGATTATACCAAAACAGCAATTCATACTCCAGATCAATTGTATAAAAGCAAGCGGAAGACTGAACTATATATATGTGTATGTAAAGAAACAAAATAAACGTTTCATTATCCAGAGTATGAATCCTTCGAGTCACAATATACATGTACATTTATAAACAAAATGTCAAAATAAACTAGGTACAATCCTGTACATCCCATCGGTCCCAATGACCTAGTCGAAGCCGCCAGAAATCGCATATACGAGAACTCCTCTTGGTCCTCGGCATAATCCGGCTCTTGCCTCCAAAGTTCCGGCTCGCCTAAACCTTAGACAGAGTCTGGTTGGTGTGCGCAACACCGTCCCGTAACGTGGGAGTGAGTAGCTAACTCAGTGGAACCATAAAGCATAGGTTAACATGTTCATCAAAGCAGTCAAGCAGTAATGATAAAGCAGGAAATCAAACACTCCTAGTTACTCTTATTAATGCAAGTATGAATGCAGGTATGATGGATGCCCTCACTGACACACTCCCTCATGCGACACCCTCTTCGTTCGCGGCATGCTTTCATCCCTCAGTGCTCCACATCTTCTAGGCACATGTAATGCATGCTGAGCATGATTACCGAGTTGTTATTAGTCCATTTCAAACAGCAGGATTAGGAAACTAAGGTACCTCCCTTGTATCATTCCCAAACATGATCCATTCTAGGGTCGTCAGTCCTAGTTAATCTCAGACGACGGTGTGTTTTCTAGGTCACTGCAAGGGCTACTGGGGTACATTACACTTAATCGTTGCACCACTCCCCCATCACCTTATCAATACAGCCTAGCTTATACTGCTACTATGGGAAGGCTCGTTGCCTCACCGTAGAATTAAAGTATGCTCGAGGTCACTACACCGGATACGGTCAGGGCTGCCAGGGCTGTTACACGGAATCGTGGCACCACTCCCCCATCACCCATCAAGTAGTGTAGGCCGACAGCTCGAATATAGTGTCCCATACCACCATAATCGGCTCACGAGTGTGGTTGCTCACTGGTCACTATGGGGAGGCACGTGGCCCCAACGTAGGCCGACAGCTCGGCCACGGTGTCCCATACCACCATGTCCGGCTCATGAGTCTTAGCGGATCGAGGTACCATGGTTAAAGGGAATTTCACTGGTAAGTTTGGTACCCTAGGTTCATACATTAGCGACCAAACATGGTGAACATACGTAAGACATACGGGTTACTTGATGTATTTAGTTGACTCGAGCGCACAACAAGTTGGGCGATATGAAGCGCAGAAGCACCTCGTGTGGCCAACCACTATCGCCAACTGAAGTACGACGCGGGTTCGCCAACACATCACGTGTGGTGAGATGAATCTCAACCACAACTCCAAGTCTGATACCGGATGTCTGGACTATGGGCATATTCCCAAGCCCAATCAATTCCCAACCATGGCATGTGAAGTAAAGCATGATAAACAAGATAGATCAAGAACACTAGCAATCATGTTGTAAAGCATATCATGAAGCATGTTATGTAACAAGTTACAAAGCATGTAAAAAGCATGTTATAAAGCACTATATAAATAGGAATACAAATACATATATCTCATAAGTGAGTGGTTAGGGTAAACAACCACATGGAGGATATCATACATGATTCTAAGGTAGTTGAGAATCACATCTCAAAGACCCACCTAAGGTACTAACACTTAAGCACTTACACTCACAAGCATTTTTACAAACACTTAGAATGCACTATTTCAACATACATGACGTATGTTAGAGGAAAGTGCACTAGGGCTGTCCCTTTACCAAACTAACATGTTATACGTATATATGATATTCATACAACAAATAATCATGGCAATTACATCAGCAAATTTTATACGTATAGGGTATTTTCTAGAATACCCATTTTCAACATACATAGTGTTTACAAGGGAACTTGTAATACGGCGATTCTTTTTGCCAAGCAATTAATTTATACGCACATAATATATTTACACAACAATTAGTCATGACAAATACATTGCTAAAATATACACGTATACGGTACTTCTTACAATACCGTGTTTCTACATACACGGTGTATATTAGTAAACATGTATCTAGGCGAACCCTTTCGCCAAATAAGTATTTTATCCATATATTATATAATCATACATTAAATTAACATGTCAAACGTTTTTCTGAAAAAAATACGTATACGGTATTTCTACGTATACCTAGAGTATGTGAAATTCCATATTCTACAACGTTAATCGAAACAGGAAACGGAAAGCACTTTGTACATGTGCATTTACATGCAGATCATGAATCTATCATTATCGACATTGAAAGCGTTGAAAACCGTAACTTATACACTTAAAGTCCTCACCTTACGCCGATAAACGCGTAACGGAGTCAGTTCGTTCACCCTCGCTTTGTCTAAGGCACAACGGCAACCTAAGACATGAAATAGGTTAGCTATTTCATAACCTACAACCTATACACTTCAAATCAGACCTAGGGTTAGGGTTTCTTACCTTCAAAATGAATGGATACCGAGAAAACACTGGAAAGGAGCGGTGTAGGCCGTGCGACAACCGAAAGCGAGGGAGGAAGATCTCCCACAAATCCCAAGCTATTCTCCCTCTTTTCTCTCTCTCTCTCTAGGGTTTTAATCCCAAATTCGTATGGCTATGAGAGGGGCTGTTCTAAGCTCCTTTTATAGCCAAAAACATTCCCAAAATAGACTCAGGTTCAAGGGTTACTGCTAATATAGGATATTCGTCACTTTTCCAGCTCAAAAGGGAGGTTCTGGTGGCCCTCCTTGAACCAAACGTCAGACTTAAGCTCACCATCTATGGATCTACGTGGGATTACGTTTTTGACTCGATCGGATTCCCAGATCGCACGTGGCGGACCACTTTCAGTTCGACGGTCAGTGGGCCACGATCAGAAATTCCAAGTACATGTAAATGTTCCTGAAATTTTTCTTAATCCGAGGGTGTAATTTGGTCGATTCGACGGTCAGTTGCTTATCTTGACGGCGTCAAATGATGCGATCACTATTCCAGATATTTATTTTGGAATGGGAATAGTGTTTTTCACACACCCTCGCTCCGGATCGAAGCGAATGGCCATGGAACATCGGATGGAGCTGATTTTTGAGATGATTGTTAAGTCCAGTGAGGCAGTCCTAGTTCCTTAGCTTCATGTTAATCGGGCTTCCGATGTGCTATCTAGACCTAATACGAAGTTTCGTTTCATTCCCGAGAGCAGCCGGGAAATGAGTTTGGTTCTAAACTTTAGGGTAACCTAGCGTCACTTGTTTTGCAAGTTTTGGGTCTTGCAGATCGTATTTAAAACGATCCCAACGGATTTCATGGCTAATTGAGTTTAGTACTTAGTTAACTTTGTTAAATTTCTAAAGGATTTAATCCTAATTAATTTCTGGTCGAGGTGGTACTCGATCCAGTGTACGGAAATTTACAGGTCGTTACAATAAGTTTATTACTTTGCCTTTGAGGAGTGTTGAGAACATATAGCTAATAGAGATATATATTTTTTTGTAGACCCTAGAATTCCTCAAATGGATAACAGACAGTTAGGGATTAGGTCCTGAATCACAGACTATTCTAACATACATATTGTGCATATGAACTTAGAAAAATAGTCTACCCGTTAACCTATTTTGTCAAAATTCCATAGGTACTAATAATATATAGATTATCTTACAGTATTAAACTAGACATGATTAAAGAGGATAAGTCGGGACAGTAGTAAAGGTCCTTCCTTGGTAAAATTAGGCATCTTGCCACAAACTCACATCCATCCCTGAAATCAACCACAACACTCATCATTTTTAGCTCATTTCTATGACCATAGGTGCCAATGCCATAATACACATCATCGTTGATAAGAAAACCAAGGTATCGAGTGATCGTTTCCCATTTCATGTTAAGAATAGGTCCTAAATTACACTTTGTTTCGACATACGGGTCAGGACATAGATTCTTGAGCCTTGAGAAATTATTTTTTTTTTAAAGGGGTAGAACATTATGAGTCCAATCTAGTTAAGTCAGTTTATACATCCATTGGATCAGAGTGGCGCAGCGGAAGTGTGGTGCGCCCCTGCCCCACTGGCCCAGGATCGAAGGAAATTAATCCAGGCTATACGTAAGGTTAGATCAATAAATAGGATCTGAATCTTCCTTAGAATATCAATAAGAAAGTCATTAAAGGAAAGCAATTAGGGATCAAGTATTAAACCAATTCATATTAAAGAATAGGCCTAACAATGAGTATGATCTGAATTAAAATAACCGAGGTCAGCGTATCTATAATGTGCTCGTTGACTATGGACCCAATAGGAGCCTTAGCCAATTTCAGGGCGAAGAAGTTTTAAGGAGGATAGAATGAATTGAGCCAGACTAGCATAGATAGTGTATACCCTGCCACGGATATAAACTTGAAATTAATAATACTAAAAAAATTTAGGCAAATGCACTAAGAAAATCTTTACTTATTACCCTTAGCCAATTTTGGGGACGAAATTATTTTTTAAGGGAGGTAGATTGTAACATCCTAGATTTTTTGCCATTTGGAATTAGATGTTCTTAGGCAATGGGTCGATCCTAACATCTTATTAATTTCTCAAAACTCAATCCCAAAGTCTAAAATAGTTTTTTTAACCCATTTCCTTCAAAATCTCACCTTTCACCACCTTATTCTCCAAATATTTCTAAGTACTTTCATATTAGACATGAACCCTAAAGTTTAAGTGAGGAAGAACAATACTTAAATTAAAATTTATTATAAATAGTAAATAAAATAAAATAGGTTTTTGACCATTAACCTTTTGGCATCTCACGGAATAAATAGGTTATTTGGATAGAGCAGTTTCTCCTACCCCAAAATCATATATTGCACGTCGAATAACTTATCCCGGTTTGCAAGATACGTCCGTTTCAAAAATCACATGGCGGAATCACCACAGACAGATCCAACGGACATGGCAAGCACTTTTCCCAAATGGGTCGTTTTCTCGCGATTTTTTTTAATTTTTTATTTAACTTCAAAATGTCATATCTCCCTCGTTATAACTCTAATTTAGGTGATTCAAAAGCTAGATTGAAGCTTGATAAGTCTAGTTTCATATAAAAATAAGTAAAAAATATAATAAAAATTTTAATATAGTTTAATCCAGGTTGATGTGACAACTATCCAAAAGTTATTAGTTTGGACAACGGTTACTTCTAGAATTTTTAGAATTTTTCTACAACATGAAATCTAATGAAATTTGGTGGAGAGAAAGTAAACTTAATGATGAACTACTACAAAAATAATTAAAATAATATGCTAACTAAAAATACCAAAAAGGGACTTAGAACTGCCCTAGGACCATATTATGTCGTAATTAGGGCATAAATTAGTTAAGTACTAAACTGAATTATCAGTGAAATTCACTTCAACCACTTTAAATACGAACTGCAATACCTAAAACTTGTAGAATCATCGATGCTACATTACCCTATAATCTAGGATTAATCTCATTACCCCGTTGCTCTCAAGAGCATCACGAAACTCCGTATTGAACCTGGATCGCACGTCGAAAGTCCGATTATCGCGAAACTAAACGATTATGCCTGCCTTGCTGGGCTTGACAACCATCTCAGAAATGCACAACTTGAGCCCGGAGCGAAGTGTGTGAGAAATGTGAATATTTTTTGAAATAAAATTCAAACTTAAGAAAACTGAGACGTGTCACTTTTGGGCTAAATATAAGGATTCAGACCATCAGAATCTGACCCAAATACACCCTCGGATTAGGAGAAATTTTTCACATATGTTAGTACACTTGTGGCCCTGATCGAGTACCGATGACCGTTGAACTGAAACTGGTCTGCCATGGTCGATCTATAAATTCAATCGGACCAAAAACTTAACTCGACCTAGATCAAATGCCAAGGAGCTTAAGTCCGACTGCACGTAGAAATGAGGCCTCTAAAAGTGCTCCGTTGAGCCGAAATAAATGGGTTTTAGCTATAACCTAAGTATACCATGGCCCTGGGGCCATTCCGGTCAGTTATGAGCCTATACGAGGGCTTAAACCCTCTTTCTCTCATTCCATATGAATTTGAAAAACCTAGGAGAGAGAAGAGAGCAAAAAGAGAAGGAAAGAGAGAGAAAGTGGAAGATAGTTCCTGAGATTCAATCTCATCACTCCATGTGCTTAGCTACTGCTTCTGTATCGCTATTCCGGCGATTCTGACTTCGTATTTGGATAAGAAACCCTAACCCTAACCTGTTTTAGAGATTTAAATAGAAAAAATGGTGGAATAACTAACCTATTCCCTGTTATAGGTTGTTGTGGTGCCGTAGACAAAGGCTTAGTGTTTAAATTGAATTCGTTCCGAGTCTACCGGCGAAAGGTGCGAACTATATACGTTTAAATTATATTTTTCAAAACTTTCAATGTCGGTTAATGATTTATTGCTGACATGGGTGTCATTTCACATGCCAAACATGACGTTTGTTTCACTTTACGAATACGTATAAACTATGTCAAGGATAGTGTATTCTATGTATTTGTTGAAATAATTGAATACGTATGGTTTTTGGATTCGCGGTTACCATGATTATTCGTCGTGAATATATGGCCGTTATGCGTGTGACAACTCCTTGGTGGAAGGATTTGTCCTAATTCCTATTTTCGCCAACATACGTTATGTATGTTATAGTGTATAGTTTATGTGTTTGTAAAAATGTCTGAATGAATATGGAATTTGGATCTGTGCTTGCCATGATTATTAACTATGAATATGCGCTTGATGTGTATGTGGCAACTCCTTCGTAAAAGGGCTTGCCAGGATATATGTTGAAACTAGTCGAATACATGTATGATGAAATGTGTAGTCTAAGTGGTTGATAAAATGCCTAAATGAGGAAGTGCTTGTTTAAATGTATGTAATGAGGGTGTTGAGATGAGATTCTCAATTCCCTTATCTATGGGTACAATTTCCTTTCTGTGATCTATCTTACTACTCTGCAATTTATGGATGAAAGGCCTATGTGTGGTTACATGTGTAACATGTGTATGTTAAAATGCTCAAATGAAATTTATATTTAGATTTGGTTGTCACATGCTATTATTGAGTTTCACTTGTGAATACTATCATTTGAAGTGTGATTGAGACTACTACGTAGTCCAGGCAATCGGTAACAATTCCTGGTTAAGTGGCTGAACTAGTCTCGCCACATTGGACACGTTCGAGGAATCCGAGGTGTACGGTGATCGTCGACAGTGGTACCGTGTCGGCTAATTCAGCGTACGCTCATACCAATTGAACTTGTCTAATAAACTGATTAGCCTATTATGTGTTCACCATGTTTGGACGCTACTGCTTGAACCTAAGGTACCAAACTCACTAGTGATATCCCGTTTAACCTTGGTACCTCGATCCGCTAAGAGTCATGAGCCGGACATGGTAGTATGGGACACTGTGGTCGAGCTGTCGGCCTATGCTAGGGCGACGAGCCTCCCTGTAGTGACCAGTGAGCAACACAGCCTCGTGAACCAAATATGGTGGTATGAGACACTGTATTCGAGCTGTCGGCCTATACTGATAAGGTGACGAGTCCTTTGTAGTGACCTCGAGCATACTCTGAGCCTGCGTTGAGGCGACGAGCCTTTCCGTAGTAACTAGAGTATAAACTAGGCCTACATTGCATCAAGGTGACGAGCCCTTTGTAGTGACCTAGAACCGTAACATCGTATGAGATTTACTAGGACTAACAACCCTAGAATGGATCATTGTTTGGGAAATAATATAAGGGAGGTACCTTAGTTTCCCAATCCTGCTATATGAAAAAGGACTAATAAGAACTTGGTAATCACGCTCATGCACCGCATTGCATGTGCCATTTGGCGTTGGGTAGAGCACTGAGGAAGTGACTGACATGGGTGACCGTTAGATGAAGATTATAGAGGGAGTGCAGGCGAGGGCATGCATCATTTATACATACCATTCCTGCATTAATTAGAGTACTTATGGATGTTTGATTGTATTATTTTATCATTACTGCTTGACTGAATTGATAACATCTTAACCTTTGCTTTATTATTCCACTGAGTTGATCACTCACTCCCACGTTACGGGACGGTGTTGTACACACCAACCAGACCATGTCTTAGTTGTATGTAGAGGCGATGCCTACGAGGCGGAGCTGGACTATGAGGATGACGAGGAGGCATTCTCTTTTATGCAGTTTTCAGGCGAATTCATGTGAGTCGTGGCCTGATCGACGGGGACTTTTGAGATGTTGATTAGATGCCATTACACTTTTTTTATACTTTTGGAACACCCTTGTATATTGATGTTGTTCAATTTTGGAGTATATATGTATATATTTAACCTGGTAACATGTTCACACTCTGGAGACTTACAACAGTTTATATACTTTATATATCTATCACAGTTCTTTCGCTTGTGTAATTTAACTATCTCTGGAGTATGATATGTTGTTTTGGTGTAATCCCACTCATGTTTAATGCACTAACATGGATAATATTTAATCATCATTATCTATGTTGCATAAGTGATGCGTTGGAACTCGGGAGTGGAGCTTATGCTCGACCCCCAATTTTCAGGGCGTTACACTGGGGTTGTTCATGAACCTGCTAACAACTCCCACTGCTTGAGCAATATCTGACCTCGTGCTCACCATAACATATATGAGACTCCTAATAGCTGACGTGTATGGGACTTTAGCCATGTAGTCCCGTTCTTCCTCTGTCTTTGCCCCTTGCTCCTTAGATAGCTTGAAGTGGTTGGCTAATGAAGTGCTAACCGGCTTAACACCTCCCATATTAAATCGATTAAGTACCTTTGCTATATGTTCACTCCCCAAGTATAGGGTTGTGATGTAGTAATAACTCGGTAAGACCGAGGTCGAATCTCAAGGGACTGATACTTGTACGCTTTCTGAAACTAAGTAGAAATAGAACTAGAATGAGATGAAATCTAAATCGATTGTAATTTGAGGAATAATTGTGAAATATTTAATCTAAAACTTAGGAGAAAATTCAGAGAAGGGAAACTAGGGATTCAGAGGATCCACTTGTAGAGATCAGGGAGATCTTATGCCTGTATTATAAATCAGGGAAATTAACTAAACTGCCTTCGATTTAGTTTTCAAGAGATGAAAAGTATATGAATTAGAATGGATTCCATCACCAAACCATGCCCAGGAGACAAAGCAAACAACAGAATTAATCTAATTACCAACCAATCAACATGTTTATGAAGGTTAGGAAGGGTACCGACATCCAACCATGCCCAGGAGACGATGGTGAACAACAGTGCTTCCTAACGTCATAAACATAAAGAGGAAAAGAACATGCTCAAAGCCATCACAGACCCATTGTAATTTCAGTCACAACAGACCATTAAAGACTGAAAACATTCCCTTAATTAAACCCAAATCAATATCAGATCAGTTTAAACAAAAGGCACAAGCAAAGAGGCCTCCCATCACGCTACAAGCTTCACCTCTTAGCCCTAGCTAAGAGGATTTAGCCACACATAGACATGGTGGATTAGCACTCTAAAAAAATAAAATAACTAAAAGGAAAAAAAACTAAACACTTTCCTTTTCTCTCTGTCTCTCTCTCCTCACGTCTTCTGCCTCCAGCCCAGCTTCCAGCCGATCCCCAGATCCTGGTTCTTCCTTTTATAACAACAGCAAGGGAAACCCGTGGAGAGGAGAGTTCTTTCATGATTAAATTCATAGTGTGGAGTCTAGAATACGCACGTCACTCTTACGCTACCTCCTGGTTTTTTTAAATTTTTGATGCCTAAAAAGAAATCCACTCCATCCATCGGTTTCTCTCCCAAAAACGGTCGAACCTGATCATTTTTTAGATCAGATTCAAGTGGCCCACCGAGCATTCATGTCACTGTTCATCTTCTTCTTGAACGGTAAAAATTCGATACTCATTGTCTTCACAATTTACGCCACCTAGGAAGTGGTGAGACGAGCCGTAGGCTCCTGATGGACGGTCCAGATCGAGCTTTTAAAGTGTGATGGTGGCCCACTAGATTGGTTCACAAGCTCTGTTGCGAAACAGAGCTTGCACGAATCTCTTTTTGATATTGGTGGGACCCATTGTAGTATTGTTTTACAGAATCCACGCCGTCCACGACATTCTAATCGAAAAACCCATTTGGTATGACCGTTTTTGAAGTGGTTTTTTTGTGGCCCACTAGATTTCTTCTTCCACCATCCGACCATGTGTTTAACTATCTTCTCCGACAGCAGCATGGGCCAAAAATGCCACCTTGATGAGGTGAATACCCCCCTCCTTACACAATGTTCCCGATTGGTGACTTGGATGAGGAGTGGGCCCCACCGAGAAACCAACGTTCGGTTTTCGCGGACGCTGCGAAGTAGAGTTCGTTCATCTACGCTGACGAGGCTAGTGGGCTCCACTTCGATGTATTTGTAAGAAATCCAAGCCGTCCATTGGGTCGACGTCGAAAAACCGTCCGGGGAAGAATATATTTGGAGAAAAATCGGCGCGGCCCACTTGATCTTTAGTTCCGCCGTCCGTAGATGCTTTGTGGACACTGTCTCCACGTGTACGTGAGCTGAAATTTGAAAATCCACCATATTTATGGTCGGTTTTCACTCATCAAACTAATGGTCGGTCCGGATCGGACCGTCGATGCACTGTGGTGGCCCACAAAAATCTGCCGCAAGTCCTTATGCGGCGCCTGTAAAAACAAAAACGGAATTTCCGTTTTTCAGAAGGAAAGCTCGAGTCAGTGCTCGCTGACCCATCTCGCGATTCCGGTGCGTTGCGAGCTTGCTTGTACATGGTGTACATGCACCACAGCATGGGGTCCACTGTGACATTTATGATAAATCTGCTCCATCCATCCGATTTGACACCCAATTTAAGGAGTTGAGACCAAAATTGAAGCATATCCGGATCTCAGGTGGGCCTAAAATCGACCATTTATGGGCTGATTTGCTCGTTGAGACACTTCCACATGGATCCACGGGCTCAACTTTGAAATGTACGGTTAATTTATAGTCTTCAGGCCCTGAATGAAGTTTCGACCCGATCAGATGGTGATAACCCTGTGATCTTGCATTCTTTTTCGCCCACTTAGCTTTCTGATTTTTTTTTTCCGGATCTCGGCTATGTAAAATCGTCGATCCTAATCCCCAAGAGTCCGTTCCCTGCTTTTGTGATTTCAGAGCATCAAATACACACTTTTAGCACCTTTTTGTAGTCCATTCTTGCAAATGTACCTTGCATCACAAACATGATTAAATTAGGATTTTAAACGGTGGCATGTTCATAAATCCGGTAATAACTGAGGTCTAATATACAATATTTGACCTTCAACACTATATACTCTACCTGTGATAAAACTAGTTTCTTGTTTTCCCTCTCACGCTTTATCCTCATGCCTAGGATTTGTTTTGCAGCTCCTAAATCCTTCATAACAAATTCTCTAGACAGTTGTCTTTTGAGATCTGAGATGTCTTTCATGCTTGAACTGGCTACAAGCATATCATCAACGTACAGAAGAATGATGATGTACGACGTATCAAACTTCTTCAAATAACAATAGTGGTCTGAAAGACATCTCCTAAAATCATTTCCTGACATGAAGCTGTCAAACTTCTTGTACCACTGCCTCGGGGCCTGCTTCAGGCCATATAGACTTTTCTTCAGTCTACACACCTTGTTCTCCTTTCTTAGTGCCACATATTTTGTCGACTGGTGCATATATATATATATATATATATATATATATATATCTCTCTCTCTGTCTTCTTCAAGGTCCCCATGAAGAAAGGCTGTCTTAACATCTAGCTGCTCTAGATGTAAGTCCTTTGTAACCACTATACTCAAGACCACGCGAATCGTAGACATTTTCACTACCGGTGAAAATATTTTAGTGAAATCGATACTTATCTTTTGTTGAAACCCTTTCACAACCAATCTAGCCTTGTACCGTTTCAAACCATCATGCTCCTCCTTCAGTCTGTAAACCCACTTGTTATGAAGAGCTTTTTTACCTTGGGGTAGAGTGACTAGTTCCCATGTACTATTAGACTCAAGAGAGTCCATCTCATCATCCATGGCCTGCTCCCACTTAACTCATGTATTTGACTGTAATGCCTCTTCAAAACACTCTGGTTCATCATTATCTATCAGCAGTAAATAATGTAAGGAGGGTGAGTATCGGACCGTGGGTCTCCTCTCCCGAGTAGACCTCCTCACAACCGGTGTCTGTGGCTCTGCCTCATAATGCTCTTGTTCATGATCATCCTGTGGCGCTGTAACACCCGTGTCCGGTAACTCTTCCAACTCTAGGAATTCTTTCTCCTCAGCCTTATTTTCTTGCACAGTCCTTATGCATCACTTTTTCATTGAAGAATATGTCATTGCTTTTGACGATTTTCCTATTTTTTGCATCCTAAAACCTGTAGCCAAAATCATGCTACCCGTAGCCTATAAACGTGCACCTCCTGGACTTCGCATCTAGCTTATTTTTGTGTTCTGCATCAATGTGAACATATGAAGTGCAACCGAACACTTTGAGATGTGCAAGGTTCACTTCCTTTTCAGTCCACGTTTCTTCTGGTAGCCCACCATCCAATGGTGCTGAGGGGTTTCTATTGATGAAATATGTGACAGTATTCACAGCATCTGCCCAAAAGGTCTTGGGCAACCCTGCATGTAACCTCATGCTCCTGGCGCGCTTAAGGATGGTCATGTTAATGCGTTCAGCCATACCATTCTATTGTGGTGTCCTTGGAATCATTTTTTGATATTTGATTTCATTTGTTGCACAATACTCCTCAAACCTTTTATCATAGTATTCTCCCCCATTATCAGATCTGAGACACTTTACTATTTTACCTGTCTCATTTTCTACCATTATCTTCTACTTCTTAAATACATCAAATACATCAGATTTGTGCTTTAAGAAATAAATTCAAAGTTTTCTACTAGCATCATCAATAAAAGAAACAAAATAACGTGAGTCACCAAGAGATGATACCTGTGTCGGTTCCCACACATCAGTGTGTACCATATCCAATAGATGCGTCTTTGGAGCGCGTCCTGTCTTCTTGAAACTTATCCTCTTTTGCTTGTCATACACGTAGTCCTCACAGAATTCCAAGTCAATAGACTTCAGCCCTGATAGCTTCCCTTTTGACAATAGAACTTTCATCCTCTTCTCACTCATATGTCCCAACCTCTGATGCTATAATTGCCCATTCACTCCAATTAATGCGACTATAAGTGAACTATACGATCTTGAAGTCACGTACAAAGTACCTTCTTTTTTACCTCGAGATATCACCAAGGCACCTTTTATGATCTTCCAGGAATCACTGGTGAATGTCGTCACATAACCGATATCGGTCAACTGCCCCACTGAGATCAAGTTATGTTTTAAACTCGGTACATGTCTGACATCCTTCAATTTCAAAGTCGTTCTGTCTTTCTGATTTACATGAATGTCTCCCTTTCCAACAATACTGCACGGCTCATCATCACCCGGGTAGACTCTCCCGAAGTCACCTGATACATAATTACGCAGAACTTCCTTACACGAAGTGGTATGAAACGAAGCACCTGAGTCAATAACCCACGACTCATTCCTGACATCAAGAGATAAGATTAACGCCTCTGTGTCTCTTTTCTTAGATAGATTCACTAATCCTTCCCACCTTGAGAGCTTCCTTCTTATTTCTTTAGCGCCCTGCAATCACGTTTCATATGCCCCTTCTTGTCGCAATGCCAACACTCGTCTTTGTCTTTAGTCCCTTAGACTTCTTCCTCGACTTAGAACGTTCGTGTTTATTACCTACTTTGTTCAGCGATCTTCCTCTTCCTTCAACGCTTAGAGCATTCCTTAAATCCCCTAAAACTCCTGATGCCTTTCTTCTAGATTCTTCGCTGAGAATTAGACCGGCCACATCATTAAATTTCAGCTTTGTCGACCCTGAAGAATTGTTCACAGCAATCACCAAACCATCCCAACTGTCTGACAAACTGGACAAGATCAATAACGCCCTAACCTCATCCTCAAAAACAATGCCAACGGATTCCAACTGGCTCGTGACTGTATTGAACTCATTTATATGCTCAGCCATGCTCCCACTATCTGACATCTTCGTGTTGAATAGTTGTTTTATAAGATGAACCTTGTTGGACTCTGAGGGTTTTTCATACATGGTGGCTAGGGCTTCCATTAATTCTTTTGTGGTTTCACCTTGGATATATTGAAGGTGACACTCTTAGACAAAGAGAGTTGGATCGTTCCTAAAGCCTTCCGATCCAATAAAAATCATTCATCATCTGTCATCTTTTCTGGTTTCTTCTCTTTTCCTCCTAGAGGAATATAGAGGTCCTTCTGATACAGATAATTCTCCATCTGCATCTTCCAGAAGGCAAAGTTTGAACCATTAAACTTCTCAATTCTAGTCTTCCCTTCTTTCGTCATCGCTCCTAAATAGAACTAAACCAATAGCTCTGATACCAATTGTTGCGTAGCATGCCAACAACGCAGTGAACCGAGATCCAATCTCTGGTCTCACCCACAAACGATAAACAAAAAGAAATATAAACTAGAAAAAGAATCAATGCATTTCAAACAAACCACAAGATAAGATATACGTGGAAAAATCCCAAACAAGGGTAAAAAACTACGGATGCAAACTTCTACTATGAAGAAAACGAAGATTACAAGGTAATATACTAACCTCTCTCTTGGAAGTACAGAGAAAACCCTTTGCCCACACCTTAGAATTATTTCTCATTCACTAGAAAAGCCCTAGGGGCACCTATTTATAGTTTAGGCAACTTCCCTTTTGCACCCTTGCAAAAAATCGACTCAAAAATCCGCAGTCTGTATCAAATTCAGAAATGAATCTGCGTAACCTCGACTGGTCGAGCAGGCTGCTCGACCGGTCGTGCGGACCCATCGACTGGTCGAGCATGGGCCTCGACCGGTCGAGTACCGCGGAACCTAAAAAACCTAAGCTCGCTGGACTTTGAGTCGAGCCAGTCCACGACTGGTCGAGTGGGCCACTCGACCGATCTAGCAGGGCACTCAACTGGTCGAGCGCCCCCCAGATGTGGCTCCACATCTCAACGGCCCTTGTATGGGTCGATATGATACTTCCCACTGACTGCCTGGGTCGAGATTAACCTTTAGTCGCAGTCGATTCCTCAGGTTGGTGGTGACCATGTTCACTTCAATATTAGATGGGAACGGGTTGGTGTCGATCAACATTGTCTTGCTCTTTTCTGAAAACTTCAATAGTCTATGATCTATGTGGTCCTGAATAACGTTCCTAAACATGACACATTTGTTAGTTGAATGAGAGCAAGTCCCGTGCCATTTGCAGTGTTTTGTCTTATGTAGTTCATTGGCTAGGGGCATCTTATGATTTATAGGAATTTTAATAAATTTCTCGGCTAACAAAATGTCAAATATTTCTTCGGCTCTTGTAATATCAAAGTTGTAAACCTTTTGAGCCTTTTGCACGGTCGAAGCAGTCAACTCCGCTTTGACCAGTGTGAAACTTACTAATGGCTTATTAACCACTACTTCTGTAATTGCGATCTCGTAATTAGGGTCATTGTAATATGTCCCTATGAGTTTCTTTGCCTGATCCCTTGTTACAGGAGTTCGTAGCGAGAGACCTTTTAGTCAGGTCATACAGATCTACGAACTCCGTACCTATGAATTTCTTGCAAAGCTTATATTCAAGCCCATCTTGTGCTAGTTGTACAAACTCAGCCTTGGTCATGATAACTACAACTCTTCTCTCACTTAAATCATGTCATATAACTTTCACATGGTTATCTGGGCAATTGTTGGAAATGTGCAAGATCGGCCATGGTAACTTCTCTACTCTTGGAGAAGAATTGAGCATGAAACTTTTCATCCATCTCTTGTCAAGTGTGTACCGAGTCTAGCAATAAGTTTGAGTACCATGTGAAGGCCGCTGCGATCAATGAATGGCCAAATAACTGCAATTTATTATAGTCGTTGTTGGTAAATTCTCCACACTGCATTGTAAATCGACAAACATGTTCAACGGTTGATTGAACGGGCTTGCCCGAGAATAAGGCAAAATTTTGTCGATAATTTCTCGGCAATGGATGTTCCCATTTATCCACTTGGGTTATGGCTTGTGATATAATGGGATAATGTTGCAGCTGAGTACTTGACCAGCAACTTCCTGGACAATTTGTACAATCTGGTCACGATCCATCTACTGAGGCTCTAAGGCTGGCTGGTGATCTAGACCAAATCGATTGCATTATCCTGGAAACTATTGGGGATAGAATCCTCCTGGCAGTCATTGATTCCTATTTTCAGGCAGAAACATTCTAGACTCATTCTCTGATCGCCTAACTTCCACAGGAGATGGCATATTCCTCATTTCCAGGACAGGCACCGGTGGTGGATTACTTGTGGACGCGACATTGGTGGCAGCAGAGCTGCGTTGCCGATTGAACTCCCCTCGGCATTGTATTGTGTTGCCGACGGTGTTTGTCTTGCCATCATAGCCATATATCAATTAATGTTGTCATCTTGAATGCAGAATTTTTTCCCCTGGGCTCTCTCGTATTCCTGCAAAAGCTAAATGCTCATATGAACATCTCGAAGCACCACCACTACTTCATCTAGAAGAACAATTCAGAAAATTGATGCTCTACCATGGTCCCCACCGGTAGGTGTTGGAATATTATTCAAGTTTAATGCCTCATGGGCTGCAGGAATTGGCATGTCTTTAACTGGAAGTGATGCTGTTAGTGTGGTTAGTGTAAAGGGATCAACTTCGGTAATGCGAGCACTTCTTCTATTAATCATTGGTAATACTGTACCGGTAATTTAGAGATATGGTCCCACCGGGTGTGCCAGAAACTTATTGTTGTTGTTTCTTAAACTAGGTGTGCAGGCATGCCAGAATTGAAATTGCAGCTTCAATTCAAACTGAACAACAATGAACTAAGCACCAAGATAGGTAGGCACATAGTATATGACCGATTTTTAAGGAGATCAGTCGCCTATTTAGCCACTTGCTTAATGCGTAAAATCGAATTAGGTGATATTCAGAGGGTGGGGTTCATCCTCTGATGATGGGTTGCACCTTTGCCTCCGGTACAAAAAGACTTTTTGATACACATAAATAAAAATAAGAAAATAATTCTTACAGTTGGTCGCGAAGAGCAGCTGCAAAACACCTTTTCAATTGATAAATTGAATCTAGCGTGCAAGTGTAGACTCAAATTACAGCTGGAAACTACCGGCTACTTGGTTACCACTACAGATTATACTACAAATTGTAAATGGCAAGCTTGAAAAGTAAAGATTACACTATAGAATGTAATTTGCTTGACAAGGAAAGTAAAGGATTACACCATGGAATTTAATTTTGACATGATAATTGAAAGATGGATTTGATATGTTTGGGTTGGTATGAGACGATTTTCCTCGGTGCTTTGCTTTACTATTTATATCTTTGATCCAACTATTTGGATCCTTCTCACGTTCCAATGGTTACTATAACCGCTCTCCATAACCGCTCTCCATTACTTGAATTCATTTGCTTTTCCTCTCGTCACATGCCCTGTAACCGTTCATGCATGACTATTTTTTAATTGGCCACTTAAGTAATAAACAGTTTATCGAAAAATCTTCCTCATACATATCTGCATAATACACCGTATGTGTCCGTACAGATCACACGTAACTCCCTTGATTGGTTGTAGCAGCAAATGGCAGTAACGTGATCTGCAAATAGCTATATCATTGATTACTGGTTATTAAAAATACCTGCATTCCGTCGAATTTTTACAACGTCCATTAACAACAGTAATAGAATGACGAAAATGGCCATATTTATAAAATATAGGATAAACGGATACAAACAATAACAAACCTCACTCCTTAATAAAGACACTTTTTTTTTTTTTTTTTTTTTACATCCATCATTGGTTGTGGGGCTCACAGATGGATGGTGTGGATTGCGTGGATGAGCCCCACAAATAATCTCAAATCTTGAGGGAAAGAAAAAAAAAAAAAAAAAAAAAAGGAAAAAGAAAAAGAATGGAGAAAAAAAAGCATTTATCTTTCAAATTTCTTTCTTCTTTCTGAACGAAAGAAAGAGTAGCCGGTAGTAGGAGGGAGAATGGGAGAGAATGGATTGGATGGCGGTTTTCTAGTTTTTTTACTTTTATTTTTATTTTTATAATTCTTTCAAAGGGTAGGGTTTTCGGTGTTTTTTTTTTTTTTTCACTCGAAAACATGCTCCGAAAGTTGGCAGTCGTTAACAAAAAGTAATGGAAAATGTCTATTTACAACACCAACCTAAACTTGTGTAGTCAAAGAAAATTTTACAAACTAAAACCCATCATTGCCTTTATGAGTTTCGCGGGTACAACTGTGCTACAATGCATGATATGACATCATACAATGATCTCTTCATTTTCTTCATGACCTACCGTTTCAAAAAAAGACAAATTTTAATCAAATTCGAAATCTCTTTAGCCACAACAATTGATAATGGTGACCCTGTTAACTTTTAACTATTTTTTTCTTTTTCTTTCATGGTGTGATCCACCTTATTTGTGAATTTGACTCATTCTTTGGCGCATGACCTTGTATTAAATTCTAAATTCAATGAATAGAGTGAATTCAACACATTTTTTATGGTGAGTCTCACAACCCTTAATACATGACAATCACAACCCTTAATAAATAACAATCCGGTCCCTTAAAACATAACAAAACCTGGACCCTTAAACACATTGCAATCTAAACCTTGCCCTTAACACCACAAGGACATCGTCTGTGGAGCCCACCGGGCCTACCATTGGGTATGTGCTGAATTCACTCCATCCATTGGAGTCATTGCAATCTAAACCTTGCCCTTAACACCACAAGGACGTCATCTGTGGAGCCCACCGGGCCCACCATTGGGTATGTGCTGAATTCACTCCATCCATTGGAGTCAGCATTTCATAAAAGACTATGGGCAAAAGAATTAGCCACATTTGTAGATTAGGTGGACCAAGATACAAGGAAACAATTGAGAGTAAACGGTCATTGTTATTGGTTGTTGTGGGCTATAGAGACCTCGTATCGGACTGAAATTTGTGTCTTCCCACTGAAATGGTGGGCTATGAAGAAAATAAACAAATTAGATCGGGTTTCAAGTGGGCCCAATCATCATGTGATGTCACATCATACATAGGGAGTGGAGGTTGAAAGCTTCTCCAAGCAAGGAAAAGCAAGCATGGGGCAGCTTCCCAAAAGCAAGGGTATTTTGATCCATGGAAAAGCTAAAAAGGTGTAAGGAGGTTTTTAAGAAAAGGAAATGAAAATGGGGGAATTATTTTCTTGGAATGGCCATACTTTAGGGTCATTTTGGTAAAAATCCCCTAATCAAATAATCCAAATAGTAAGCTCCACACCAGTTAGGGTATGGCCCAAAAATCGCATGGGAAGGAAAATTACAACCATACAGTTGGATAAATCAACAAGTCCTGCATTGATTGATTCTCTCTCTGTTTGTTTGTCTCTACTCAAAGGGCTAGGATCTTCCAACCTCGGAGATCCACCAGGATGAGGTCCATCCCAACCTGGGAGATCCACCAGGATGAGGTCCATCAGAAATATGGTTTGAATCACCCAACGATGAACTGACTGGCCCTTTGGGACAATATTCACATCCTGATGAATCATGAAGTGATTAGGTACCGATGCGTCTATTTAGGAATTATTGGATCGTCCACCTAAGGCTTTGCACAATATAATTGAGTTTTCATTTCTGTTACTTATTGCTGATAAGTGGGGTCTATAGTTCAGTGTCCAAGACAGTTGAATCATTGAGCCCAGAAGAAATCTCCTCAATAGAACAATCCCAAACATTAGTGTGTGGCCAACAAATTGATGGTTAACAGCAATGCTTCACATTGATCAGATAATATACATGATTTCGCACATGCAAGGACTGCATTTGGTTGATCCAAACCATTAGTTGGGTATGTCCCAGAAGTCTCCCCAGATTGATCTAAATCACTTGGAATACGAATATGTTTATTGAATGATATCAAGCATATATGGAAATTGAAAAGCTAATTTACAGGTTACAACAAGCTTGAAGAATAGAAAGAGAGAGAAAAGACTACATACACATGAATGTAGTTTTTTTGTTTTCTATTTTTTTTTTCTCTACAGTAAACCAACCTCCATGTTTTCTCCTCAAAGAAACCAGACTCTTTTCAGCTCTGCTTCTTCCCGCCGGCCAGGATACGCGAAATCTGCAGGCCTCGGCTGAATGCTTGATTGAACAGTAGCCTTGTCTGGAACTCTGAGACGAATGGGAACCACGCCAGAACAGCCACCGGTGTAAATATGATGAGCCCCATCATGTACTCGTAGCCCCTGGCCAAAGCTTTGACAGAGCTCCACAAACCCAACATCTTCAATACTGGCCTCACAGCCTGTGATATCTGCTCACAAGTATGATTTGAATTTTTAAAACTTCGTTACTCAACTAATAAATATGGAAAAAAGAAAAGAAGTTTGAAAACTGGTGGAAGAAAAGTGAATTGATCAGTGTTTTTCATTTCAATGATACATGAATAGAGGAATGCTATTATGATAAGAGAATCATAGAAGTTCTGTTAAGTGTTTGTGCTCGTCGTATGCACGGACTGTTGATCTGGTGGGTCACCGCATGGTAAAGCTATAGGCTGAAAATCTACTATTCAATCATTGTGAGTTTTGCCTACTATTGTAAGCAGCAAGGGAAACAACAAAAGATGGGTGAGGGAGCAGGGAAGCGACTATTTCAAAATGTTATTGAGTATAAACATCTAGGAAGCAGGATCGGCATCTATTTAGAAGGATTGTAGAACTGAACTTTTTTCCTGCAGAATATGGCGTGTTGTCCCCTATCTTCTTCTTCTTCTTTTTTTCCTTTAAGCTTAAGAGTTTCTTTTCTCTCCAGCCACTGATTGTATGGAAAACCCTGAGATTGCCCTTATATCTAGAACATGGACCCATCCACATGGCGGCCACTAAACCAACAGCCTTGATCATGATACGCAAGTGCCACATGTACAATAGAGACGTATTGGTGCCCACTTCATCGACCTCCATGAACCTAGCTCCCCCCCCCAAACGATAATAACATGCCATTTGCTAGTGATAACTGACAATGTTAGTTAATAGAAGCAGTACCTGCAACAATGCCCAGCCTGTTGGCATGAAGGCCAGAATGCTGACAAATATGTCACCAATGGTGAGATTAAGGAACGTAAACAAGATACCGATGGTTCCCACCGACCCAAGGAACAAGAACAGTTTGAGAAGTCTGAACATTAGCTGAAAATCCGCACTGAACTTCTTCCTGCCCATTGACACTACCTGCAGTAGAATGTCTCCTGTCAGTGCAAATAAACTAAAACTGCTAGTAAAACCAATATAGATAATACATTTTACTCAAGAAACTTTCAATGCATGTAAATGAGTATGTAACAAGGATGACAATGTGTCTTGATGGGATTGTAGGTTAGGCCATCCATCATTGTCTAGTCTAAATTGGTATACCGAGTCTTTGCCTGGTTTTCATTACTTAAAACTATGAAACTTGTGACTATCTCTTTTGAGCTGTTCAATTTGATGTCTAGGGACCAGCTCCAGTTATGTCACCTTTTCATTTCAACTTTTTTGTTTCACTTAATGATGATTACTCTGCGATGACGTGGATTTATCTCATGAATTCACGAAGTATTTGTCTTGTTTAGCATTTTCCATAAGGACATTATCAATCAATATGGAACTAATATTAAAAAAAAAAAAAAAAAAAAGATCTGATAATCCTGGAGAGTATCTGCAGGAATATAGGATTTTATCTCAACATCTCAACAGAATAGCGTGGTTGAGAGGCAAAACTGCCTTCTCCTTGAGGTATCTCGAGTGCTGCTTCTTGAAAGAATGTTCCCAAGTATCCGTCAGGTGATGCACTTTTAACCACATACTTCTTAGTTAACATTTATCTTACGAAGTTTGAATGGAAATCACCACATCACATTCTTAAACCAGATGGTGCGATTTTGAACCACAGGTATTCGGGTGCACATGTTTTGTTCAGACCACACCAATGATAAGTGCCAAATGTATCCAGTGTGTGTTTGTTCCATGTTTCTCGAATCAAGGGCAATCTTTGAAAGGCCCTTTTTTCGAGTCAGTGGGAAAGAGAAATTACCAAGCCAGATCATGTATTCCTCTTGCTGTCTCTGGACTGAGAGATAAAAGTCAGCCGACCAATTTCTTTTTGTTTTGAAATGACACAACAGCTAATTATTGTCTACAAAAAAGACGGAAGAAAGTTCAGTCCTCCACAACTTAGACCAATCATTGCCTTGAATTGACCATCTGGGTTTGTGAACTATGATCACCATTATTTATTTTCGGTTTTTTTTTTTTTTTTTACTATTATTTATTATTGATTTCAAATTTTGAATTTGCATGGATGTGTCGGAAAAACCAACTACTAAAAGCTGCAGTATTTGATACTCTGCATCAGTGTCCAACACCAGCATATATTTTGTGTGGAAGTTACATAGCTTAAAGGCTAGAAGTTGAACAGAAACTGACCTTCAAGATGAGCATCACAACAACAATAACGACCCAGGACAGAGCATAGACCTGTTCAAGGGAGCAAATTAGATGGTTACTATTTAAATATTATCCAAATCAAAATCGGCACAGATCAGCTACATTTGGTGCTCACAACTGCATTTTCCACAGATCAACCCCCCAGGCAAGGGCCTTTTAACCCTTACTTGAAGCAAGGCGTTTCTCGGTCCATCCAGATCAGTGGAGTAGACCGTCGACAATGATATATTTGATTTGTGGAGGAACAACCTTGATACTCCGACAGAGTATGATGATCCATAAACTCACACAGCCATTGTCCAAGTGAAATACATGTACATCAATCCCAACTGTCCAAATCACACCACATTGCAGATGCATCATAGCCGAAATGTCACGTGAACAGAAGACCTTAACTGTTCAATTGATGGCCTTTAAATGGACAGTTGATATGCAAAAAGAAATCAGTGGTCCAAATTCGACAAGAAAATGTCCATTAATCAAGATGATAGGATCCTCGAACAAATCCGATTTTGTACACCCATTCTACAATTTGGAGGGTCTGAATTGAGGTTCGTAGGAGGCCCATGTGCAGTCAGTGTCGTACTCTGCCCGAGCATCAAATAACTCATATTTGTGTCAATTATTCATTTATTATATATATATAAGATATATATATATATATATATATATATATATATATATATATATATATTCAGTTTTGAGAAGGGTAATTAACTAAAAGAATGAAAGAAAAGAAACAATGTCACGGACTGCAGCAAGTGAAAATAGCTAAGACAGCTCAGTACTTACTATGATGCTTTTGTTGCCATTGGTCACATGTAAATGGTACACAAGCCCATACTGATAGAGGAAAAACCTAAGGGACAGGACAATCTCCCAGAACCGTCCAGAGAACCCAGTGTATTGCAAGTGCTCTTGTTCCTCTTCCCACCAAGATTCCCAGCTTTTGTTAGCGGGCACTCCAATCCCGCCCCGGTTGCTAATCCACTTGCTCCAATCCTCCCAATCTTCTACTATTTTCTGCCACTCGAAGCCCGATGGATTAAAAAGGAAGGGTGCAAACAACCATGAAATCACAAGAAACCACATAGATACTGAGAGAAGTAAATAAGAAGTAAAGTTGGTCGCAACAGCTCCATATATCTGATATACTATCAGCACTACCATCAGTTCCAGCCCTTTCACGAAATGGCTCCTTGAGTACATCCTGTAATTCTCAGCAAACTTGTCGTACCGGACCACGAAACCTCGTCCTGTGGCTCTGTACTTGGCCCCACCGTGCAAGACGGTGCGGCCAAAATAGTGGGTCTTCGTCCCAAGAGAGAATGTGAAGAAAACAGCAGCCAGCTGAAGCTGCATGATGATAATGTCGCCCAGCGCAGTTCGGAAACCTCTTTCTAGTCCAATTTCCATGACCATTGGCAAGGACATCAATAGGCCTATCTGAACAAGAGACTGCGATGCCATGGCTGCCTCCAGCGGAGCATCTCCTCGAGCACGTGCATGCGTCACTATCGAATTCTCCAATCCACTCAATGATAGGTAGAGTTTCCCATACAAGAAAACATAGACTATAATGACAACCATCTGCACAATGTAAGAAGAGAAGACTTAGAGAAATACAAAATCAGGATAGTAAAGTCACTATGGCACCCTTCCACCAAATGAGCTAAATCAACCAACAAACTGTTGTTGGCTTGTTTTTCTCTTTTTATTCCATTTCCAAAGAATTTTTTTTTTTACTATCTGGCCGATCTTCCATATCAGATCAACTCTAGAAGATCCCATTTCGACATAGTTAGTTACATGTTATGGAAAGGAGTGATGCTTACCATTGAGCTGACATAAAACCCTACTGTTGTAAAATAACACGACAGCATACGGAACATGTCAAACCGATGACCTAAACGGTATATATCCCTGCTGAGTATCTGCTCTCCATTACCGCAGGCCACTTTTGCTTCAAAGAGTGAGATCTGATTAAGCCCAACATCACGTCCTTTCCCAACCTGGATGTACTCATGGTGGGTTATATTCCCACGTCTTAGTGTGGAGTTGAAACCTGGGCAAGAGAAGACACCCAAAAGCGAACTGAATTACATGTGCACTTGAGGGAGGGAGGGAGGGAGGGAGGGAGAGAGGGAGAGAGAGATTACCAGCAAAAATGTCCTCGCTTAAATTGATTCCACGAGATGCCTTACTGATTCCACCTCTGGTGATGTGGAAGATCCTATCAAATACATCTGGATGACCATAGTGGAACCGGACCCTGTACCAACAACATAAAACTTATCATTTTGTGAGTCAATGTTCCTATTGTTCTTGAACAGTAAATCGTTAAGGAACTTGCATAATTTACACAGAGAAAATATGAGATCAATTGACCTTTCAGTTGACTATTCTTGTGAAGTGGACAGTGAGAAACATTAGTAGCTCATATCTATTTATTTTTTCAAATTAAAAACAACACTAGAAAATTTTTAACTGCTGAAATCAGCCTTGCAGTGAAAAAATTTTGCATGCATTGTCGAGCACTCCAATCTAGCATAACAAAAAGAACTCGTATGCATAACAAAAAGAACTCGTATATTTCTGAAAACTAACTATGAATACAATTCCAATTACCGACAAACATAAAATGCAAAGTATCATATAACCAGAAGATAGAAGCACAGAACTTCCAATAAAAATTAACAAAATTTATATTTTCCAAAAAATCTAGAAGGTCCATGTTGATATAAGGGTGACATAATAACACAATGCACTATTAAGCCATTCAACAATGTCAGGATGTACCCGTATTCACTAGGCAATTATGCAAAAAAAAAAAAAAAAAAAAAAAAAAAAAAAATCATTCGGTTACATAATCCCCATTGTGCAAATAAAAGAGAGGAAACTTACTTCAGCGGGTTTGCAAGAACTCTCTGTCCAATAGTGACAAAACTTGTTTCTTGGTTTGACATAAACCATGCTAAAGAAGAAACACTGCAACACATGCAGTTGCACGTTAGAGAAAGTAAAAGACTAGAAAAATTAACAGAAAACAGTTCACAGGTATTAAAACAAGTAGATACAGATTTCAATCTTTGCTCCTCATCATTCCAACCTTCCTGTAAAGATATGTTCGCGAACGCCTAGAATAGTAGGCGGACGCACTCCATGATTTTCGTTGAATTCTTCCAAAAGATTACGCATCTTAAGAGCTTCTTCCAGGTAATTGTCCTAGATTAATGTGAAGCACATATATCAGAATAGTTGGTCAAATATTTCAACAGCACAATGTACTATATCCCAAGGTTTTTCTGCATTACCTGATTCATGTCAATGGTCTGAAGTGCTTCCCCTCGAGTGAAAACTATTGCATGGTTCTGATTTTCAGGCTTGCCTTCCCCTATCTTTGCTGATCCTGGCAATTTTATCCGATAGATTTCCTTTTTAAATGAAATGGTAGAACATTAGTTTCTTCCTGTAGGCCACTGCTCACTATGGAAATAAACTAAGATTAAATATATTATTACCTGGTCAAGATTGTCCACAGCTTTGACCAAAACAGAGTAATAGACCTTCTGTACTCCTCCGCCTTCTCTTTCTTCTACTTCGTCAATATATGCAACACGGAGAGATGGATAACTGCACAGGGAGGATAGCTATGGGATTCTTGAAAATGAATACCATCTCAAAACAAAGCGTAATATAACATCGTCATTTAGTTATCTTTCTTTTATTGTTAAGGATATCAAATACACATACAGTGCTATGAACATCATCCATGGATGGGTTGAATGATGATTCCATGGATGGACCAATGATGGACCCACCAATGGATTAACTCTTTGAGTCCTTAATCCATCAATGTGTCCTGTAATGCATCAATTGGGGACTATAGCGATGGATCAATCAACAGATCATATGAATGATCAACAGAAAGATCCAGGGACGGAATAAGTGAGAAACCCAAGGATGAATCAATGGCTGAAATAAAGAAAAAGTGGCAGGCTCAACAGTCAAATTTCTAAACTTAAAGAGTGCGTTAAAGTTGATAGAAATTATTAATCATATCCTAATGAAAATCAGAGTAGACAGATCAAAGATTGATGGTCAGATGGACAACATAGCAGAGATCTTGACTTGTGAGTTAGCAGAAGAAGCCACGACCCATGCTAATTTAGGCTACAGTGACAATGTAGCCAATCCGATGGTAAGGTCTTCATCACCATTGAGCACCAAAGACGGTAAAGATGTGGTACAAGGGTCGCATGTGGCAAGTGACAGATGCAAATGCAAGGACAATTTTTCCAAGCCAGGAGGAAATGATGTAGGATGATCCTATCTTCGAGAGGGTCCAGAAGTGCATCCCATCACTGTTCCATTGAAGATTAGGTCCATTGCAGGGTCTGATTAAATATTTGGGCCACAATAATGGATGAGATGGAAGATCGAGACCAAATCAAGGGTTTGATTGGACTGTGCAGCTCATAGATCCAATCAAATACTACATATTGCCAACCTGTTGAACTGTGTGCCCATGTCTCCCCATACACTATTTTTTAGGTCTTTTATATGAACCATACAAGAGAAAGCAGGCCTTTTATAAGGCTGAAACCCCACTGGGTTGCCTATAGAGAAGAGAAATTCGGTGAGATTCAGACTCTTTCATAGTTTCATTATTATTATTATTATTATTTTTTTTTATTTATTATTTTTTGTTTTTCAACTTTATATTACAAGTGGTTATAAGATAGGTTGAATCAAATAAAGAAATGGATATGCAGACTGATTGGAATCAATTATGGGTTTTATTTTTATTTGGTTTATTATACATGAAAAGGCTGCCAACAAAGATAAGGGAATGATCATGTGGAGTCAACTCCACTAGAGCCTCCACTAGAGTCAACAAGTATGGGTTTTATTTTTATTTGGTTTATTACACACCCATGTCAGTATACACACTCCGTGTTAGCCACCCCCGCCAGGGATCGATACCAAGACCTCAAGTGTTGAGTGGGGCCCATGTGACGTGTGCATGACATCCAGCATGTCCATCTAGTAGTTAAGTGGGGCCAGTGGTCCAAATATCTAGCGATGCATGACTCAGGTGGGCCGCACCACATAGAAACAGTTGGGAGGGGATGTTCTCCACTGATTACGTAAGGGGAATGGCCTGGTTTTTGGGGTGTTCATCCTGGGGATGCATCATGTGAATGGATTGGATGACATAAAACAACACGGTGGGCTCGACACAAAGTTAACGGTGGGCATCCAATCTCAAATGTTCCTTGCATTGACTCACCTTAGTAATCAATCCACCTAATTTTGGGGCTTAGGGCCCAGCAAGGGAGGGTGCATCTTTGGGATAGATTGGATGTCATGCAAATGTCATGTAGGGTCTGTGACTCTGGTGGAGTCAACTCCATGGCATCATTCCCACTCACCCACCCAACCTAATACACATACAGTTGAACAAGAGAAGCGTGCTATGATGAAATTTTGATAGACTAAAATGTTTGAGTGTTTTCTATACCCTTGATTGAAAGAGTGATTATTATGTTTTTTCTAGTGAGTTTTTGCCTCTAGAAGGCTGTTGGGTTCTCCCCCAGTCCCCTTGACACTTTCCAAGGTTTTCTGTTACCTTTCCTATAGAATGAATTAGAACACTACCGGAATTTACTTCCAGTCCTTTATAGGATTCAAATTTCAATATTGTGAAATCTAAGGAAAAGATTGTTGGTCCTAATTGGTAAGTATCATTATACATTTATGGCTAACCTTGCAATTCAATTTTCCTCTCATTTGTCCCATCACTTGCGTCATGCAACAGCATAGGAATTGAATTCAAAATATGGAGACACAAAATGCTGACATCTACATTGCTTCTCTTGAAACTGAATGAACACAAGGAAATGTATACATACTTAACCATCAAGTTCAAAATGTCAGTTGCACGACGATCTCCACATTGCTTTTGATTCCCATAATTTTGACAGGTCGCAACATATGTGAATTTCATGTTGGCCACTGCGTCTAGTTGAGCAGCTAGAGATCTCTGGCTCTTTTTCTCATCCTCCGGAGGTTCAGTGACTGCCTTATAGCCTTCTAAAATCTCTGTTAAGTTTTTTTTTTTTTTTTTTTTTTTTTTTTTTTTTTTTTTTTTCAGAAAAAAAAAAAAAAATGAATCACAACAAATTTCCAAAATGGAAAACATGATTCACTGGGAAAATTATGATGAAGATTCTGTGCTCTTACCACGTTCAGAAGCCATGTCAAGAAAGGCTTGAAGCTGCAAAGCCCTTCGGTAATACATCATCCCCCTAACTGCAAAGCCTGTAGTTAAGAAAATATTGACTGGGTATGGGAAGAAATTTACAGGAAACGAAAGGAAATAGATACTTGTTCTAAAGAGTGTTTGTCCTCTCAGGGAAGCCCAATGACGAAGAAGTAGGACGTTCTCTTCATTTCCCCAAACCTCACTTGTTCTTTTGCAATTGAGTCGCTCCATAAAATTGTTCCATTCATCTAATACAGTTCATTAATGTTTGTGGCAAAATAATAACATAAGTCAAAATTCATGATAACTAAAACAAAAAAAATAGGAGAGAGAGAGAGAGAGAGAGAGAGAGAGAGAGAGAGAGAGAGAGAGTACAGTCCATTAATGTTCCTGGCAAAATAATAACCCAGACACCAAAATTCATGATAATAGAGAGAGAGAGAGAGAGAGAGAGAGAGAGGGGTGCCAACAACCTGGGAATATTTTCTGCAGGTAGAATATGATTGATACACCATCTTCATTTTCCAGCTCAAGGTCGCTTTTAGAATAGACAGTCTCTTCACTATAGTAAGGGGTCATAACACTGCAAAACATCAATAAAATAATTAACCTATCCACATATAGTAAGTTGAGGGAATATTATTTTAATTTAGTTGGCTGCTAAGATACCCATCAAAAGCATTCTCCCTCCCAACATTGACATCTATCTCAGTATCTACTCTGGGTGGGGCACATGAAAATTGGGTCAGGGCCAACTCTGTTCCATCACCATTCATTATCTCCTGGTTATTGTGTGGGCTTCATTGTGTAGATGCAGTAGCCTAGTCATCAGGTGGGGGCACATGAAGAGTGGATCAAGGGAAACTCTGATCCATCACCATTCATGATCTACAAGTTTTTGGGTGGGCCTCATCGTGTATATGCAGTGGCCTAAAAATCAGGTTGGTGATTGTCTGGTAATCGGGTGGGGCACATGAAGAGTGGATCAGGCTGATGTTTGTATCATTGGCACATGGTAGCCCCACCTGATAAATGACTCGGAACTTACACTAGCAAGCTCATGTAGGAAGCCTCCCTTCCATGCACTACACATCGCAGGTTTCCTACCATTTTCTCTGTAAGAAAAATACAAAGGTTGCATGAATCGTTACTCCAATCTACCAACGTTATTGTTTTTTCACCTGAGACCAGGTTGTATGAAAATCTGACATGAAACAGTACCTTTTTCCCCCTCAAAACAACATGAAGACTATCACTATACGTATGAAGAAAATGTCAGTGCCCCATACTCCATCAAATTGCACAAAAGACTCGAGCTTCTTCAATAGAAACAAGCCATCATCATGATCATCTAAGCCTTATCCCAACTAATTGGGGTCGGCTACAGGAATCCTGTTTCACCATTTCATACTATCAAGGGCCATAACTTCAGTTTGACCATAGGTCATCAAGTTATCTTACTAACTCCAATAGAAAAATAAAAGTCGTACTGCTAAAAGTCCAAAACACAGAGGGTTATGCCAATCTTGGCATCTTCTAGAAATGCTTTGCCTGCTCTTTTGTTACTTCAATATTCTATATATAGATATATATATATTGTAGAAGGATCTCCAGGGACTTAACTCATTAAATCACAGACTAGATAGTCCGGTATTGATGATTCACAAGAGTAAAATCATAGACTACTAGAGGTTACAAAACTAGGGCATGTGGATGGGTACATGAAGGTGATCATTCAGACTATAAGTAGTTGCTTGAAAATTTTCATCCGCAACAGTACATGAAACATTGAACTGCCATCACCCAATTTGTCCAACATATTAATATCATAACCGAATTAATGATTGTGATGCAGGGAAGAGTGTGAAATAACAATGAGGAAAGATCATTGTCTTTCTCAAGTAGTCAAAACCTTGAATCCACAAGGTTGTTCTTGAATCCACAAGAAATAATAAGAGAGAAAACTCAAATATTTTATTGAATAATGTGTGTATGATTTCTCAATTACACCACTACTAAGGAAAACCCAAGCCCTAATTTGAAATTACCCAAAATAGTAAAAATCTCTCTCCAAAGCTTGATATGCCAAAAATAGAAACGTCCAAATAAACCTTACGGGAGCATTCCCGGCATTATTACAAGAAATTTCTAAAAATATGAAAATCCTAAAACTGCGAGAATATGGAGATACGACGATTATTTTTATATATCAAAAGAGGTAAAATTTTCCTAAAATCGTGATTTTAACCCTCAAAACGAGTGTTTCTCATGAAACAGGGGTCTGCAACTTGTTGTACAGGTCAGTTAACTCTGGAACTACCATTACATAAATATCAATAGGTTGTGCGTTTCGGGATGATGCTCGGATCAAAAGTTATGGCTGCTTTATCGTCAAACACTTTCAAAGACAATTTCTCTATATTTAGAATGAATCTCTTCGAACCGGACACACTTGGGACTCAGTTACGTCATGCCCTATGTTGGACTAGGTCCGGTTCTAACGGACTACTTTTGTTTTTGTTTGGGCTTCTTTTGGTCCATTCGTGCTAAGAAACGTCCTACATCAGATTGTAACTTTGTTTCTTAGTTTGACTCATTGCTTTCTTCCATACTAATACTGTAATTAATACATTGAACATGCTTATACACACACGTGGGATGGGACACATGGTTTTTTTTTAAAAAATTGTTTTAACCACTGGTTTGTAACTTTCAACTCTTTCATAATAAAAAGGCTGATTAATCGATCAACCCAAATGATCGAGAAGTCTTCTTCTCTCGCTTCAAAATCTCTTCTTGTTTCTTTCCCGCTTCTTGCTCTTCTATAACCTCAACCAACTCCAGTTTCTCTAGTCTTCTCCAAGAACTAGCAATCATAGACTTTTAAGGGTTTGAATTGCAACCAATTAGTAGCTAAGTGCTAGTAGCAATGTCTCCACATCGTCATTTCTTTCCTCCTTTTACAAGAAGACCTCGCCAGCTTTGCAAGAAGACACCCCTCCAACTAATTTCTTTCATCCTTTTGCATGAAGACACCCCTTTCGTGGGGGGATGTGGATGTTGAAGTGATAAAGTCCCTTGATATACATTGATGCACCACACTCTGATGGCTTAAGCTATTAGAGTAAATGGTTGTTTGACATGGTATCAGAGAGGAAGGTCCTATGTTCGAATCTCGAGAGTAGCAAATATGCCTCGCTAATATAGTATCTCCCACGGGGGGTCAGGAAAATCAGGTCCGGCCTAGGGAAGGGGAAATCAAGCCCGACCTATTTATGGCGTGAGTGTCCCTCGACCCTCGCCAGTATGTTCCAATGTTGAGTTGCCACCCCGCATGTGGGGGAGGGTGTTGAAGTGATAAAGTCCCTTGATATACATTGATACACCGCGCTCTAACAACTTAAGCTTTTAGAGTAAATGGTTGTTTGATAGTGGAACCCTCGTCAACAACTGTTGCCTAATGAAATGAATGGAAACTCATGTAATTCTTTGGGTATTGGCACAAGCCCTAAATAAAGAATAGATAAATGCCTACGTCAACAGATAGAGACACCAATTCTATTGAACGAAGCATCTAAAAACTACAACAATATCCTCATTCCACAGAGATCTCTAAAGCAACAGGGAGGCAACAATTTTAAAATTGCAAGACGCCAGAGTTAACGACAACATATCTTGTTGAAAGGTTGATAATTGAATAAGGCCCATGGGGCCCACTGACAAGTTCATGCAAATTCATGTTTTTAATGTTATAAATAAGAGTAGAATGTTAGGGTTTCAATACACCCTAAGCGTCTCATGTTCTTGCTCTCTCTCTCTCTCTCTCTCTCTCTCTCTCTCTCTCTCTCTCTCTCATTGTTTCTCTCTTCCATCTTTCTTCTCGTTCTTTATTCTTCTTCTTCTCATTGTAGCTTCTCATATGCCCTCAAGATTAATATCATGTAGCCGTTTAACATGGTATCAGAGCCTAAGTGCTCTAGGGTTTCTTCTTCTTCCTCTTCTAGGGTTTCTCCTTCTCTGTCTTTTCTTCTTTTCCCTTTAAATTTGTATTAGTATTCTTCTTCAATTCTTTTTTGAAATTTTTTTATGAGGACTTGCTTATTTTTTATTGCCTTGGCTAGGGTTTGCTAATTTCTTTTTTTGTTGAAACATATTTTTGTGTTGCCTTGGCTAGTGTTTGTTGGATTTTTCCATTTAAAGCAGATTTTTGTGTTGCCTTGGCTAGGGCCTGCTGGATTTTCCTATTGAAGCAGCTTATTGTATTGCTTTAAAAAGGGTTAGCTGATTTTTTCTATAATGGCATATTTTTAGCTAGTTTTTGTGTTTCCCTTCCTAATTCTCTATGGTTCCCTTCTTTTCCTTCTTTTTCTTCTTCTTCTTTATTTCCTTCTTCTACCTCTTAACTCTATGAGCTTTATTCTTCTAATCTTTTCTCAACAAGTGGTGTTTCCCTTCCCTTCATAATCTTCTTTTCTTTCATTTTTCATTTTTTTTCCTCTTTCCCTCTTTCCTTCCCTACACAACAACAATTTCTTATTAACTCTTTTCCCTTCACCATTTATTCTTCAATAAGTGGTGGTTCCCTTCCTTCCCTATACAACAACTTCTTCTTATTAAACCCTTTCTCTTCACCCTTCATTATTCTTTTTCATTCTTTTTCTGATTTGAGAGTCGTAAGACCTTTTCCTCACATAATCATTGTGATTTGTGAGAAGGGGGTGGCTTGCAACTAGATTTTTTTTTTTTGTTTTGCACAATGTTTTAAATATCGACGATATCGGTTGATATATCCCACGATATATCTTGTATCCCACCCGTGCGATACGAAACGCACAGGTAGTGCTAATATATCCCACATGTTTGATCCGGTGAGCATTTTCAATATTCGATCCCTTTTTTATTGAAATGATGTTAAATCAGCATTAAATGGTTACAAATCCATTGGTTCTTCATGTTTTGCACGAAAAATCATGAAGTTGGAGCTTTGATTTTGATATTCATTGGTTCTTCATGTTCTCCATGTTTTTCCTTTTGAAATTTTCCTTCAACTAGTTGTCAAATGAGACTAATTTCAAAGTATTTTGGAGTATTTGATGAAATGATCATCATATATACTCTAATTTCAAAATTTGAGTATAGGTAGTCTGATTTGGAAAAAATTCAAAAATTCCCCAATTTCTCCAAATTGCTTGCAATCCAAACATGAAATCAAGAATGCATGAGGGCTGATCTACTGATTTGTTAAGTCCTTGTCAATTTTTGAAAAATAAAAATCATTTTTAATTAAAAATTAATTTTAAAAAATATTAAAATATTATTATTTTTCTAAATTTCCCCTCAACCATGTGTCAATTAAAACTAATTTCAAAGTATTTAGGAGTGTTTGATGAAATGATCATCATATACAATCTAAATGTTATGCATTCAATTTGAATATAGTTGCATTAGTTTAGTCAGATAGTGCATAACTTAGAACCCCATACAAAAAAAACCTATTATGTGTACTTTTTTGAGATGTTATGATTTAAAAGTGTGCATTAAGGTCTTTTTAAACAATCCTTGAAGTTTCATTGAAAAATTCAACCATTTCCCAATGTTTCCCCATGTTTCCCAAAAAGTGCGACAAATTACCCGACACAAATGATATATTCTATGCGATAACCGATATGTATCTATGTCCCAAGGATGCAATACGTAACGCGATACCGATATTTCGAACACTGGTTTTGCATCATGTGTTACTGGATTTGAAGCCTCTTTGATATGCAGTTGAAGCCCTTATTGATTTTTCTGCTATCTAGTTGACGATGTTGGAAATTCTTATTTTATTTATTATTTAAAGAATTGTTTTAAGGGATTAGCTATTTTTAACGAAATGGTCGGAGGTATTGTTGGACGTCCAGGTTAGAGTTATTTGACTAGACTGTCTCTTGTTATGTGACATGTGCTTGTCTTTTCTCCACTACCTCATTTGATGACTTAGCAGCTTCTCATTTCAAGCTTTCATTGCCAAGATATGTGATGTGACTAGTACTTATGCCAGGTAATTGGCCTGGGCCCGTTTATGTACTAGACAGTTGGTTCGGGCTTGTTTGGATTAGCTGGTTGTCACAGCCTTGGCTTAGACTAATGATTATTCCAGGTTTGTTTATTCTGAGTAGTTGGCTCAGATTCACTGTTTATATTGGACAGTTGGTCCACTCTTATTTGTTCCAGATAGTTGTCTAGACTTGTGATTGTGTTGGGTAGTTGGCCTAGCCTTCGTTAAGCTGGATAGTTGATCTAGACTTGTTTATTTATATTAGACAGTTGGTTCATTCTTATTTTTTCTAGATAGTTGTCCAGACTTATGATTGTGTTGGGTAGTTGGCCTAGCCTTAGTTGAGTTGGATAGTTGATCCAGACTCATTTGTGATGAATGGTTGTTTTGGTGGCTCGCATCACAGAAGTTGCAAAAGTACATGTTCTCCTGAAGTTTTGGTCATCTTGTCGCTTTTGCTTCTCATCAACTCACTTGCCTCTCATCACAGCCAACGTTACTCATCTCTGCAGCTAAGCTATTTATTTATTTATTTATTTTTTTTTCCTACCGCTAAGAAATCTTTTATGTGCCTCTCCAAACTTAAGTTCCTCTTTTCAAAACATCTTGAGTTTGAGGGATGTTAGAAAAGAATTCATTTCTTTCTTAAGTTTAATTATGTTAGCCCTTGTTCCAAGTTGGGCCTCATTAGGATGCTCTAACTTGAGCAGTGTTTGAATTATCTCCGACATTATCAGAAATTCCAGGTATTAGCAATGTATCGCTAAATATCGCCAACGTATTAATATCACTAATATAATTGTCAATATTTTCAACTATGTAAATTCTAGGTTCACTTGTATTGCTAATGCATCAAAATCGCCAATATTTTTGACTGTAAATTCTAGGTAATGCTTGTATCATAAGTGTATCGACGATATTTCAATAATATCGCCAACATATTGATATCGTTAAAAGTTTGTTTATTAGGAAAAAATTATTTCATATCTTATTTCATAGGCACATGGTTGTATGCAGTGTTTCAAATATTGATACTATCGGCCGATATTATCAGTATCACACCACTGCGAGACGATATACTCGCGATAACCTCCTGAAGATACCAAAAAATCCCAAATCCAGATATCGGCCGATATTATCGACGATATTGCACGATATATCGACGATATCGCGCCATTTCCTCTCCATTATTGTCGAACATCAACGCACGGACAGTCACAAGTGGATTGCAGGAGACTCACGAGTCTCACTGTAGCTAACCACCCACATACACCATAAAAATCGGATCCGAGCAATGGAGAATAAAAAATAAAAAAAAATAAAAAATTGAATTAGAAAAAAATAATAATAATAAAAAATCGGAGGGTACCTGGCTGTAGCAGTGATCGGAGGTGGGCCATTCGACAGGTAAGTGCGATTTTCTTCCCATTTTCTTCATCTTCCCTCTTTCTCGGAGATTCCGGCGAGGAATCAAGTCGGATCGACGAACAGTTTCTTCCGGAACGAGATTTGAGGGGACGAACTAAATCGGACTGCGTGGATGGAGCCATGGAGGTGAAAAAGAAGAGGGAAAGTGAAAAGAGGGGTGGATGAGGAAATCGGGTTGCGTACTGAGTTACTCAGTACACTCTTATCGCACTGAGTAAACTCTGTAGGGCCCATTGTTTAGTATATAGTTCATCCACGCCGTCCATCCATTTTTCCAGATTATTTTAGGGGTTGAGCCCAAAAATAAAGTATATCAAAATCTCAAGTAGACCATACCAAAGGAAACAATGGAAGTATTGATTTCCATCGTTGAAATATTTATGAGGCCCCCAATGATGTTTATTTGTCATCCAAATTGTTCATAATATCACAAAGACATGGATGAATGGAAAAAACAAATATCATCTTGATCTAAAACTTCTGTGGGCCCCCAAGAACTTTTCAACGGTAGACTTCAATTCAAACTGTTTCAAGTGGTGTGGTCCACTTGAGCTTTGGATATGATTAATTTTTTTTGCAAAAGCCCTGAAATTATATGATAAAATGGATAAACGGATTTGATAAAATGCATGAATGACAGTGGGCCCCACAGAGTTTACTCAATACATAGTGCGCAATCCGCTTCGATAGATGGAAATAGGATTGCGTACTAGTTACTCAGTACGCTTTTATCATACTGAGTAAACTCAGTTGGGTCCACCTTGAATGTATGCGGTTTATCCAATCCGTTCATAAGTTTTTTCACATAATTTTATACGTTGAGCCTAAAATTGAAGCATATACAAAGCCCGAGTGAACCATACCACTGGAAATAGTGGGAATAGTGATTTCGACCGTTGAAATCTTTCTAGTGCCCAAAGTGATATTTATTTCTCATCCACCATGTTCATAAGATAAAAAAAGACTTGGATGAAGTGAAATAAAAAAATATCAGCTTGATCCAAAACTTCAGTGGCCCTTAGAAATTTTCAATGGTAGACGCTCATTTCACACTATTGGATGTGGTGTGGTCTATTTGATCTTTGGATATAATTTTTTTTTTTTGGTATATGGAACTTAAATTAACTTTTAAAATGGATAGACGATGTGGATCAAATAGATAAATCACAGTGGATCCCACAGAGTTTACGCAATATGCTTAGCATACTGAGTTACTCAGTACACAATCCGCTTCCCCGTCGATGGGGTAAATGCTTTCCACCGTTGAAACCTTTCTCCACTGATTTCTATGGTGGGGTCCACTCGAGCTCTGGATCTGACCCATTTTTTGGCTCATGCTATAAAATGATCTCTTTAAATGTATGGATGGAGTAGATAGAAAAAATACATCATGGTGGGACCCACGTAACTTGGTGACATCTCGTGCCCCCGTCACTGACAGGCATTCACGTTAAATTGCGTAATCAGTACGCTCTTATCTTACTGAGTAAACTCTGTTGAGCCCACCGTGATTACACGTGGTTTATCCACGCCATCCATCCATTTTTACTGATCATTTTAGGTGTTGAGCCCTAAATTGAACCATACATATCCACAACTAAAGCGGACCACATTACAAGAAACAGTGTTGAATGAACGTTGACCATTAAAAACATTGTGGGAGCCATAAAAGTTTTGGAACAACCTGATATTTATTTTTTCCCTTCATCTGGGTCTTTAGGACCCAATCAACAGATTGGACGTCAAATAAACAGTACAGTGGGCCTTAGGAGGATTTTAATGGTGGATATCTAATCATTATTATTTTCCTTTGGTGTGGTCCACCTTCGATTTACATCCCTATGATTTATTGTATCAATCCGTAAAATGATCTGTAAAAATGGATGAACGGAATGGATGAAACAAATACATTATGGTGGGGCCCATAAAGCACCTACCACCATCCATGAGGCCGGTGTCAGGGGGAGTAGCCAATCCATCTCCCTGTTCACGATACTGACGGGTTGCGTAGCCAGACTGCCTACTGAAGTGACGCACCAAGTTCTGTGGGGCCCACCATGATGTATGTGTTGTATCTACACCGTCCATACATTTGAGTATATCATTTTAAGGCATGAGACAAAGAATGAGTCAGATCCACTATTTTCTGGGCCTTAGAAAATTTCAATGGTGGGCATCACTCTCTCCACTGTGTTCTATGGTGGGGTCCATTTGAGCCTTGGATTTGACTCATTCTTTGGGTCCTGCCCTAAATTGATATCTTCAAATGAATGAACAGTGCAGATACAACAAATATATCATGGCGGGTCCCACGGAACTTGGTCATGTCACTTCTGTAGGGCCAGGGAGTCTAGCTACGTCTCAACCTATCAGTAGCTAATTCGCCTCCCACACGCAACCTACAAAAGGTGAAAGCCGCTGTACAAACGTGTCGTGGAAGGACAAGCGCGTGCGCACCTCGAGCTCTGAGTCGTACAAACGGTTCAAATGAGATCAAATTTACATGGCCCACCATAACGTTTATTTTCCATATAATCCGTTAATAAATTAATAATGTTAAAAATACATGAATAAAGTGAAAAAACAAATTTCATATTTTAATGAGTTTCTTCGTGAATTTTAAAGTGAAAAAACAATACATTGTGAGGCCCACCTGAGTTTCTTTTATCATGATGAATTTTGTACACTCTTTATTTTAATGAGTTACACCTGATTAATGACTTTGATTGAAGGTCCACATCATGGTGGCCCCTAATTACTAACTTATTGTTGGCATCAAATCTCATTGTTCCATGTGGTGTGGCCCATCTGAGTGGTGGATCTATCTGATTTTGACTCTATCCAATCTCAATGGATAGATAAAATATCATTTTACAGATAAAATATGTCGGGAGGAAGAGGAGGGAGACAACCTGATATAGGGTGGATGTACGGTCGGCCCATTCCCGATAATCGATTCGGGAGTATTTATGATTTATGTGGTCATGTATCGAGGAGAGGTGGGGTAACCTGCCTAAAGGAGCATTTAGCAGGAGGGTATCGCAATGTTGTGGATTGCCCTAAGTGCCCACAGGATGTGCGAGAACAGATGAAGACCATATTTAAAAAAAAAATGTGAAGTCAAAAGATGAATGACATGCGTGGGAGAGAGAGATTAGGGAGGAGTTGGGGCGGCCACCATATGCAGGTGAGGATGATGTAGTGGATCTCGATAGTGATGATGATCCCGAATACAGACGCGCAATTCAAGAATCCATATGGGATCAGTGGGAGAGGGATCAAAATAGGAGGTGGGACACAAGTAGGCCTAGATTTGAGGGGTCTATCCATGAGCGTGGTGGGGAAAGTGGAGCAGGGGAGAGTGTTAGGGGTGGATCAGGGGAGGGTAGTAGGCGGGGAGGAATATGGGGCATGGGCAAGAGTAGTAGCATGCGGGTGCCGGATCTACCTTCAGATCCGAGGATGTACAAAGAGGGAGGAGAAACATAAAAGAAAATAAAGGAGATATTTAGTGGAGGGGATGTGAGGAAAAAAGTTGAAAAATTTATAGCAAAATTTTTTATATACGATCAAATCCCTGCAAATGCCACAGCAAGCCCGCACTTCAAAAATATGATAAGTGAAGTGTAGCGTGGGGGTGAGGGTGTGCAACCACCCACACCCGTACAGATTATGGGAAAATACTTGGATGATGAACATGCAGAAATGAAGACATACGTTGATTTGTATCGGCAGTCATGGGAGATGTACGGTTGTACCGTCATGTGTGACGGTTGGACCGGACTGACGAAGATGTCGATTATAAATTTTATGGTCTAGGGGACAGGCGGTGTTCCTAAAGAGTATAGATGCGAGTAGTAAGATCAAGCATTCTAACTACATTTACAAACTAATGCACAACGTCATGCAAGATGTTGGGAGGAAAAATATTTTGCAGTTTGTTATGGATAATGGGAATGCATTTGTTAAGGTGGGGAAGGATATTCAGAGCAAGTATCATATGTATTGGACCCCCTGTGCAGCCCATTGCATCGATCTCATGCTGAAGGGAATCGGGGATAGGCCATCTGTGAATACTGTAATTACTAATGCACGGCTCATCACAAACTTTGTATACAACCACAGCTGATTATTAGCCGCAATGCGAGAGAGGTGTGGTGGGGATATAGTGCGCCCCGGAGCGACGCGGTTCGCCACAAATTATATCGCCTTAAGTAGCATTCTCAAACACAAACAGGGGTTACGAGAGCTTTTCACCTCTCATGATTACGTAGAATGGAAAATGAGGTTGACGAAAGTAACCTATAGAATTGAGGAGTTGGTGCTGGGAAATTCATTTTGGGATAAAGTGTGTAGTGTTGTGGGCATTCTAGAGCCCATTTATGTGGTGTTGAGGATGGTGGACAATGAGACAAATCTGTCGATGGGGTCGCTGTATCTGTCTATACAGCTGATGAAAGAGGCCATCATGGTTAAAGCTCCCAATGCATATAAGTGGGTGCATGCAATAATAGATGTCCATTGGGAAAAGACACTTTCTCACCCACTACATCAGGCTGGTAAGTACCTATATGGATTTTTTTTTCATATGCAATAATAAATGAGGGTTGTACTGATGTGTATATGTTGGTTTTCAACGTATTTCCTGAATCCCAAATACCACTACAGTCGGAACCTCTTCGAAGATAATTCATTAAAGAGGGCTGTGCATGAGGTGTACGATCACTTATTCCCCGACTGTCCGGGGAAAGGCACCTTTGGTAGTGCGGTAAATATGTTCCGCACTTACATTCTCCTTATCTTCATCTCAATCATTAAATACTTGTTCTGGTTACTATACGCCATCAGCAGATTGTTAAATTCCGCGACGCAGTTGGGATGTTTGGGTGTCACCTTGCGATGAAGTCAAGGAACGCCATAATGCCATGTGAGTCACTGTAGTAAACTTAACTTTTATATTATTTTGGAAAATCTAGGATAATGAAAGAATCTTATGATATGTAGGCGAATGGTGGTCCATGTATGGGACTGACTGCGAGGTTTTACAACGACTGGCTATCCGTGTGCTTGCACAGACGGTGTCCTCGTCACCCTGTGAAAGGAATTGAAGCACATTCTCCCTCATACATACAAATAAACGTAATAGAATAAGGTATGAGAGGCTTCAGAAGCTAGTGTGTTGTCACTACAATATGAAGTTACGAGAGAGGTTGCTTCGCTCGGAAGGAAGAAGAAAAGCACAGGAAGACCCACTGGACCTGATGACGGTCGGACAGCATGCATATGCTGAGGATGCGGAGGATGACCCAGTTTACCAGTGGGTTAGGTCGGATGACTTAGATACCTCGAATGGGCGACCAAAGCCACATATTGCGGCAGAAGCAGAGACACATGAGATTGATGTTGACAAACATGTGGAGCTGCAGAGGTCTCCTGATGAGGCATTTGACCCATTAACGAGAAGTCCGGAGGGCAGCCCGCGGCAGTCACTATCACGGGGGACACGTGGCGGGGAAACATTATCTGACACCGAGACTGAGTCAAAGAGTGATGCGGGAAATGAGTCCGGTGATGATGATGGCGAAGATAAGGGTGACGATGACTCTGATGACAGTAAGGATGATGATGATGATGGTGGCGATGAGGATGGTGGCGACGCGGGTGGGAGTCAGGATAAGAGATCTCTTAGCCCTTTTACCGGGGAGGAGAATTTCGATCATTCCATGCAGGACCCTGACCATAATTCTCGTCCAGGAGAACCATGACCCCATCTTGTTTACAATAAGACATACACGCGTCAAAAGCTATTGCATAAAAAGAAGACTCATAAACTTTCAGATTTTGAGGAGCTGCTGGCAAAATGCATGAGGGACACAAGCGTTCGTGGCAGGTGAGGTGGCTCTAGATTTGGATCACGGACGAGGGAGGAGAGCTCGAGTTTCAGACCACAACATGAATCTGGATCACAAACACTGGAGAGTAGCTCGAGTTCTGTGCCACAGTATGGGCATGGATATGGACCTAGTGGATATGCGACGAGTGACTCCAGCAGTTACGGCACATCATTTTTCAACCCTAGTCAGGAGTTCACTTCTGCATATGGGCAAGGATATGAGCAGCAGTATGGATATGGCCAACAATATGGATACCAAGGAGCTTCGTATGTGCCCTTCCCAGATCCATATCAGTTACAGACTGTGATGATTACGCAGTACTCACGGATGAGCATATTGATTTAGTTCGGAGAGGATGAGTACCAGCGTTATGTCAGGGAGTATCTTAACTGGTACCACTCTACTATGACTTGGGCACAATATAATCGATTTGTGGAGCAGCAGTACTATGCCCAGCCCCGTCGAGATGGAGATGATGTTACGAGTCACCACGCAATTCTATGTGGGTCTAGACCACAACTAGTCCCCATCATTAATATGTATATTTATCAAATTTTACTTCTTCAGTTCTTCTTTTGCCTTTCAATGAATTGGTTGTGTTTTCATACATGACTATGATATATTTATAAATATCATGCATTCAATTTAAATATAGTTGTGTTAGTTCAATTAAACATCACATAACTTAGGATCCTATACAAAGGAAATTTATTATGTGCATCTTTTTTTTTTGAGATGTTATGATTTAAAAGTGTGTATTAAGGGCCTTTTTAACAATCCCCAAAGTTTCATTAAAAAATTCAACCATTTTCCCAATTTTTCCCCATGTTTCCCGAAAAAGTGCGATAAACTATGCGATACAAACGATATATCCCGTGCGATAACCGATACGTATCTGTATCCCAAGGGTGCGATACATTGTGCGATACCGATATTTCGAACACTGGTTGTAGGTAGTGTTTTATTTCTCATTGATAATATTGATAATGTTTCGATATTATCGATATCACAAGATGCACTATATTAAGACCACAATCTTTCATTTGTTTTCCAATTGTTGATGATTTCTTGATGAAATATCATGTGTTGTTGATATTTTGCAGTATTGATGGATGTTTGGATAGAAGGTTGGATGGTTAAATAGACCGGATGAGATGGTTGGACTGATTTCTTACAACATGCTTTTAAGGCCCCATTAAATGGAAACTTGTTGTGTATGCATTGTTTTTGCAATTTTTTATTTTTATTTTTAATTTTTAAATATGCAAATATGTACATTTTAACATCTCCTGAAGTTACGCTGAAAATTCTTCCGTTTTCCCCATGTTTCCCCACATTTCCGGTTATCAGCAATATTATTGGCAATATCAATATTGTTTTCGTATCCCTAGCTGGTGAAACTTGTAGCGATACTGATACTTCGAACACTGAGCTTGAGGAGTGTTGAAAGGTTGATAGTTGAATAAGTCCCATTGGGCCCAAGTTCATGTAATAAGACCCACAGCGCCCATTCATGTTTTTACTATTATAAGAGGGCTAGGGTTTCAATACACCTTAAGCAAGTCATGTTCTTGCTATCTCTCTCTCTCATTGTTTTTTCCTTCCATCTTTCTTATCTTTCTTTCTTCTTCTTTTCATTGTAGCTTCTCATAGGTCTTCAAGATTAGCACTATGTAGATGTTTACCATATCTAAATAATAAAAAATGTTAAGCACACAACTATATTTGATAAGATAAACAAAGTTAACGTTTTCATAATCATGTCAATGAGGACATATTTTCAACAATATCTAGATTTTGAAATCTAAGAAACAAAAAAATTTGGTGCAAATATGGACTTAAAGGTGGATCTACAAAAGAATGGCAGTAGTCCTACTACTGAGAAGTACACCAATCAACCATATCCTCAAACATCAATTAGCGGCCCCATCATTCCCAAACAGTCCTTAGAAAGATCTTTTCTTTTCTTTTTCTTTCTTTCTTTTTTTATTTTTATTTTTATGGATAAGCTTGGATCTAATGCCTAGTATCACATGATGCCAAAAGCAATAAATTTATCAGTACCAATGAAAGCAATAAGAAATACAATAGGCAAAATAACACACAAAGCAGCCAATTTGCAATAAATAATATGAGTGGTAGACAGAAAAGAAAAAAAAAAAAAAACAACAAGAAAGGATGCTGTATGATATAGACAACAATGACTTCAAAGGAATAGTGCTGAAGACACATTGTAGATTGTACATCTAAGGAAGCATAGAGTACCAGACCTGAACGAGAGCATTTTACGTACTCGGGGAGCACGTGGCATGTCCATAAATAAGGAGTTTGAGAAAAAGGTTATCCTTCTACGCGCTTCAAGGTTTGTTGGCACATCAATGGCAGATTCCTTGACTGTGAAAAGGAGGTATAGACGTTTTATCTACAATCAAGAAATAAGTATGCTATTAGTCTGTCTTATACTGATGGTTCATAAGGGAAACTGATAAAGTATTACATACCTGTTCTACCCATGCAGCAGTTGCTACAGGAGGGAACAATATTGCTGGTTTTGGATCGGTGCCCGCAAAAAGTTGTCTTCTGGGGACTGTGTCCTTGTTACCATGACCAAGTTCAACCAATTCTCTGAAATTTACATAAAGGAATAAAAAACTATTTCATGAAAATATACGCACAAGTCCCAGTGGGACACATGCAAGATCCTGACCACCGAGATGGCCCCACCATATACACATGGACAAAAACTCAGGCTGGTCAGGCAATCATAATCATTCGATCCGAACAGGGCTAAAAAATGAGGCTATCCTCAAATCAGGCAGTTAGAATCATCCAAACATTCTGATTTTTTGAGGTCATCGCCCATTATACATTGGGATGCCAGATGAGTGGACTTGGATCTTTTGCATGGGAATTTGTCTGCAAAAAGCTGTGCAAAAAGTCATGTCCAATAAGTATTGCTCAAATATTACATTTCATATTTCCAAGACTTTGAGATTTCTCTTGCAATGAAATGCGAGGTCATCATCCACTAACCGGATTTCGTTCACCATCATATCACGAGTAACTACTTCCAGCATATCTTGCAACAGCAATACCACAGCATCACGTTTAGCTGCATCACCTTCTTTCTGCACCAAGAAAGAAAGTAGTACCAACTCTCCTAATATCAAGATGGAGATGCAGAAGCATACGTGGAAATATGAATTCCTTGGAAACAGAAATTAACAGAAAAGATTGCATTTTTTTTTTAAAAAAAATAGATGACTCACCAAGATCTCTACAAGCTCCACCATTTTCTTGCAGAGGGCAGGAAGAGGACTCATTCTGAAATTGGCAAGAAATGTGTTCTTCGAAATGCTGCCTTCAATTTCTTTAATGATAATGCCAATAATCCTGTTACGTCAAAAAATGTAGTTAGACAAGTATTATTGTAATGAAAGTTACACTTATTAATGTGCCTCCATAAGTATAAGCATGTGATAAATCTACAACTTCACATCGTTTTTCAATACACTAGTCTAATTTCCAGAACAACATTTTCTCAGTATTCATACCAGTGTCGAAAAGAACCTTGAAGATGGGAATCATATAGTATTTATGGCATTTATAGGCTTACCGAGTCTAAGAAGATTATAGAAATCTTCTCAAGTTTATCCATAGACGTCCTAAAAATCTTCTCTAAAAGATTTACATATATTACATGAATACCCTCACAGAACATAGATATTACAAGAATGCCCTCATTGAAATAACACTACTGTTTCTTAACACCCCTCAAACTGTATGTGCAAAGGCTAACACCTACTCTGTTACATATCCAGTGATGACGATATAGAACCAGCTTGCTACAAATATTGGCCAACTATTGAGAAGAAAGAAAAACTGCTAGAAGGAACGAACACTATTGGCACTGTCAAATTTTACCAGGGTTGGTTTCGGTTGATATTTTGAACCAGTTGGGCAGGCTTGTCTGGTTAGCCCTATTCATTTTTTTATTTTTTATTTTTGCTTAGCATGGGCCCAGCTCATTGATAGCCCTAAATGTGGCAAGAATCCACCATGAGCCAACGTTTTCACAAACAAAATGATAGTCAAGCTCGATGTGTTCTGTGTACATGAAACATTGGAATTTCCACCAAGCATCATTACAACAAAAAGTAGGTCCATGCAATGAAGTATGAAGATCCCGGAGTAGAAATTAGCCAAGTCAACTTAGTGGTTGTAGATGCCATAACATGATACTCAAAATCAACACTAGAACAACAAAAACTAGATTGTTTCTTGGCACACCAAGAGACAAGAGTGTGGCCTAGAAATACACAATAGTCAGAGGTAGACCGGTGGTTCTCAGGTCATCATCATCATCATCTAAGCCGTATCCCAATAAATTAAGGTCAGCTACATTAATCTTGTTATGCCATTCCACTCTATCAAGGGCCACACCTTCAGTTAGACCACAGGTAATCAAGTCTCTTCTTACAACCTCCATCCACATACTTTTGGGCCTTCCCCCTGCCCTTTTAGAGACTTCAACTTGTACCAACTCCTCCTAACCAGCGTGGTTCTTGGTCTCCATTGCACATGACCAAACCATCTAAGTCTACTCTCTCATCTCACACCTAATTGTCATCAGAGAATGCAGTTACAGAGAGATGAACCTACGTGAATGTGAAGACCATGAGAAGCCTATCTTTCACAAGCTGAAGCATATGCTTTACAAGATAGAAATGGGACACGGTAGACCGAAGTATAAACTGACACATTAGGTTCACAATGTAACCCAAGTCAAGTGAGAGTGGGATACTATGAGGCCCCAACTATACAACAACATTCAAATGGATCAAAGAGAGGGTCTCCTCTTTAAGGGAAGGCTTGAAAGCATATGCTATGTAACCAGTTATGTAAAAAACTAACCCGTTATCCCTTAATCAACAGGTAAGAACCTGAGTGGGTGGTTGGATACATGAATAACCAGTTATGTAGAAAACTAACCCATTGTCCCTTAATTAACCATGTTGGTTAAGGAATGGGAACTAGAAAGCTTTTCTGTGGTTAAAGTTTTTAAACCAAAAAGGCCCAAAAGTTTGATATATTTTTGCAGTTATGGAGAAATGAACCCAAGTGAATGTGAAGACCTTGAGAAGCCTATCTTTCTCAAGCTAAAGCATATGCTTTACAAGATAGAAATGGGACATGGTACCAAAGTATAAACTGATACATTAGGTTCACTATGTAACTCAAGTCATGTTGAGTGAGAGTGAGATACTATAAGGCCCCAACTATACAACAACATTCAAACAGATCAGAGAGAGGGTATCCTCATAAAGGAAGGCTTGAAAGAAATGGCAAGAGCAGTAAGAACCTGAGGGGCTGTTTGGATACATGAATAAACAGTAATGTAAAAAACTAACCGGTTATCCCTCTATTAACCATGCCTGGTTAAGGAATGGGAACTAGAAAATCTTTTCCATGGTTAAAAGTTTTTAAACCAAAAAAGACCCAAATTTTGTTATACTTCTGCAGTTACGGAGAAACGAACCAAAGTGAACGTGAAGACTTTGAGAAGCTAATCTTGCTCAAGCCGAAGCATATGCTTTACAGGATAGAAATGGGGCATGGTAGACAGAAGTATAAACTGACACATTAGGTTCACAATGTAACTTAAGTCGAGTGACAGTGAGATACCATAAGGCCCCAACTATAGAACAACATTCAAACGGATCAGAGAGAGGTTATACTTATAAAGGGAAGGCTTGAAAAAATGGCCAGAGCAGTAAGAACCTGAGGGTCTGTTTGGATACATGAATAACCAGTTATGTAAAAAAAAAAAAAAAAAAAAAAAAAAAAAAAAAAAAAAAAAACCTAACCGGTTATCCCTTAATTAACCATGTCTGGTTAGGGAATAGGAGCTAGAAAAGCTTTTCTGTGATTAAAGTTTTTAAACCAAAAAAGGCCCAAATTTTTGTTATATTTTTAATCCCCACATGGTGGTTTTTTAATTTAACCATTGTCACCATCCGTCTCCCTCCCTAAACTGTAACACCACCGCCATTCAAGCAATCTACTCGGTGACCTTACGACTGTAAAGATGCATGAATCAAGGTCATTGTTTGGATTTCTTTGGGAACATGGGGATCAGTCATCTTCTTCATTTCAAGCAACATCTGTGCAGCTTCCTGATGTGATCTTGTGCATAAGTTTGGTGTGCTCTAGAGGTCATTGGATCTTGTTGATGCCTAGGATGCTAGGCATGTGAGGCCCATTATTCAATGGTCCAAGATTCCAAATGGACCAAATCCTAGATTTCATGTGCACCACTATGAATGAGAGGATGCCTAGGAGTCTACTGAACTACTGATATTTAGGTTGAATGTGGATTGTGGACCATGGGTGCATTCTTTCTCTTAACAGTCTATTTGTATGTCAATAATTTACAGTTTGGGGTCCACATTCCAGGAGATTTCTTGAGTGTCCATAAAAGTGGAATCCCAACAATCAGGAACTTCGTTCTCACACGCATGCCATGAAATCTCTTTTGTATTTTTAGCCCATTCGGTTGGAAACCCAATATAATCTACTACCACCATCTGATTCCATTAAACTATCTTAGAGGACAAAATCCCTTATGGTTTATGTTGGAAAATTAAGTAAAGCTAAGCTCAAGCATAATCCACCTACTAAACCCATTTATATTTCATTAAAAAAGTTGATTAAAGCCAACCTCACAAAGCAGAAACAAGCATATATAAAATTAGGATGGTCTTAAGACACTTTGACCTGAATATGTAATATGAAACCTGCGATTTTGGAGTACCGAGTCATTTGCCATGCTAGCCATGGCTCAGCATGTGGTTGCAAGATCAGTGCCACGGGTTTAACCAACCACAAGTTGGAATTTCTCGTTTGGGTTCAACCAAATGTAGAAAATATGTAACTCATAATTAAACTGTCCAAATGGTGGCCCCATTTTGGATGGATCATAAACCAACATAAAATAGTGAAATAGTTGGTGGATGCATGGATTCCTTATGGATGATGTTTTGTATATCTAATTTCAATTCCAAAATAGCATATTGTTTTCCAAATAGAGTTCAAAATTGTTCAACATTATCAGAAACAAACTTTAACCATTATTTTTAGTCTGGTGTTTTTCTAACAAGTTCCGAAATTCTTGTTGCATCCAAACAACCACCAAGTCTTTCATTGCAAAATGGGTCAAGAGAAGTGAAATAAGAGAAAGGAGAGGGCTTCAAAGGAACCAATGGCAATAACATCACCAAGATGCAGAAGAATGACATGACCAGAAGCATCTGAGCAAAAGAGTCTGATTGTTCAAGCCACCAGACATGAGTTTGCAAGGCTGTATGAAACTAAACTTAAGCATCAAACCAAGCACAAGGAGCTACTTGAGTCCATAAATGGCCTTATGTAGATGATAACAATGATCTAAGCAAAAAGGAATCAAAAGAGCCTTGAGGTTGTTCCATACAAACCTCGTCATGAGCAAAAGCATCCTTGACATCCGGATGTCAAATGAACTAACCTCAAGAGATAAAATAAATATAGTGAGAACAATGCGTATTGTTCAAGATTCAACCATAAGACTAAAAGTTTCATTAAAATCAAGACCATTTTGTTGATTATAGCTTATGGATACAAGATGAGCTTCCAACCTTCAATGTTGGCATGTTGGGGGACAAAAGTTCAAGCATCAATGGCATAGAGAGGAAACATCTCATCCATTATAGCTTGACACCAACGAGGAGGCCGGGAGGCAGCAATGTAGGTAGAAGGTTCAAACGTAGCACGAAGAGAGGTAAGAAGAGCACAGTTAGCCTTAGAGTGAGTAAACGAAGGAGGAATAGGATAAATAGGAGGAAGAGAGGATTGTGCACATAGAAGAATGATCGTGGGATGAATGGCGGAAAGGGATTGGCAATTGAAAAAGAATTGGACTATACATATGGGACTATTCCAGCACCTGAGAAGTCAGATCCTTCTATTGGGAAGCTGATGGTATGATGATCATGCGATGGTCATTGAACTCAATGAAGGCTGAAACCAGTGATACTTTTGGGTACAGTGAAACTATTAAAGAGATGTAGGATTTTATTGTGGTAGCCTATTCTCAGAAGAAAAATGTAGCTCAGGTTTTTCAGTTAACTAGAGAGATCACTAACTTTTGTCAGGGGGAGAGATTTTTGGGAGATTATATTACACAACACTAAGAGGTTTGTGACTGGAGTTGGGTTATCATAGACCAATCTATTTATGTTGTGCTCAAGAGAGTTGAGTTGAGAGAGGAACACCAATTTTTTATCTTCTTGTAGGGCATAATTCAGAATATGAAAGCATTCAAGCACAAATTCTCAGTCAAGAACCTCTACATTCACTTGGGACTTGTCTTCTTTTTACTTCAGCAAGAAGAAAGACACAGAAAAGTTATGATGGACATTATCTCCAATTCTCATGATCGATCTACCTTGCTTAATTCAACGATTGGTAGCCATCATGGACAAAATGGAGGAAATGGTGCCAAAGGATGCCTGGACCAAGGTGAGCATTTTTGGATCTAGTGGTCATAGTTTCGGGCATGGTGATTCTGGTCATGGCGTAGGCCATGGCGACTCTACTCACAGCTATGGAGTTATCAATCGTGGTCATACTGATCTTGCGAGGCGTCAGAGCAATTTATTAAGTAATGAGTGAAACAAGTTTGTTGTACTCATTGTGGTTGTCCCAGACGTACTAGAGATACATGTTGCCTGGGATCTAGTGGGTCCACCACCGAGGAAGGCATTTGTGGCTATAACAGATTCCTCTGACAGTGTTTGTGATGAAGCTCAGAGTTTGATATCTCTTAGTAGTTGGATGCCTGCTGCCGAAGTTGCTGGTTTGCATCATCATCTAGCTTTTCTTGAAGAAGCTTCTTCCTCCTCTCAACAACGTCATTCTACTCCATCAGGTAAACTTCCGTGCATTTAGTCTCCACTTCCATTGCCGATCTATCCTGGATCATTGATTTAAGAGCATCAAATCATGATCGGTATGACTTCGTTGTTTCATTCCTGCTCATCATTATTAGCATCTGACAGCCATGTAAAAATTGCAGATACTTCATACACTTACGTTAAAGGTGTTGGCAGTGTTCGAAATATCGGTATCGCGCAATGTATTGCACCCTTGGGATATATATATACGTATCGGTTATCGCATGGGATATATCGTTTGTATCGCATAATTTATCGCACTTTTTGGGAAACATGGGGAAACATTGAGAAAATAGTTGAATTTTTCAATGAAACTTCAGGGATTATTAAAAAAGACCTCTATACACACTTTTAAATCATAAAATCTCAAAAAAGAATGGCACATAATAGGTTTCCTTTGTAGAGGGTCCTAAGCTCTGCGTTGTCCGATTGAACTAAGACAGCTATATCCAGTATCCACCCCGTCTATCTGTTTTTCTATATCATTTTAGGACATTATGCAAAAAATTAAGCAGATCCAATAATCAGGTAGACCATATCATAGGAAACAATGGTGATTGACCATTAGTGGGCCACTTGAACTTTGGATATGCTTCGCTTTTTGGGCTAAAATCATAAAATTATATGGTCAAATGGATGGACGGAGCGGATAAAATACATGAATTATAGTGGCCCCACAAAGTTTACTCACTACGTCGTTCCCACCCCAAACGGACGCGGATTTCCTGCGAAAGCCTTTCGCAGGGAGTTCCTGCGCTAGGAACCCAGATGGGGCCCACTGTGATGTTGTGAGAAATCCTCCCCTTCCATCAATTTTGTGAGTTCATTTCAGGACAATATGCCAAAAATGAACCGTATATAAAGCTCAAGTGGGCCGTGCTAAAGGAAAATGTGGTTAGGGAAGTTCCTACCGTTGAAACCTACCTGGGTTCGACAGTGATGTTTACATGCCATCCATACTGTTAATAACTTCATTCCTACAGGGATGAACTGAAATCACAAATATTAGCATGATTCAAAACTTTCATAGCCCATGAATATTTCAACTGTGGACATTCAATTATCACGTTTTCGGCCCACTTGAGCTTTGGAAACGGTTCATTTTGGCATTGTGTCCTAAAATAAACTCACAAAATGGATGGACGGATAGGATTTCTCACAAACATCACAATGGGCCCCACCTGGGTTCCCAGCGCAGGAACTTAATGCAAAAGTCTTTCATAGGAAATCCGTGTCCGTCATAGACGCTCCTCCCGCTCAAGTTGTCTGAACGGTTCAAAGTTAAATGGGCCCCACAATAATGTATTTATTATATCTATACCGTTCATGCATCTGGAGAGATCATTTTAGATCAAATGAGTAATATCCAAAGCTCAAGTGGACCACACCACAAATAGCAGTGGGGACTGATTCTCACCATTAAAACATTTGTAAGGCCCACTATAACGCCCACCATAACGTTTATTTTTCATCCAATCCATTCATTAGGTCACACAAATCTGGATGACGAGGAGAAACAAATATCATATCGATCCAAAACTTTTGTGACCCCAAAAGGGTTTCAATGGTAGACCTTTAATCTTCCACTGCTGTTTTCAGTGTGGTCCACTTGATCTTTGGATCCGTCTTATTTTTTGGCTCAAGCCTTACGACGAGCTCGCTAAATGGACAAACAGTTTGGATATAACACATACCTCATGATGGGACCCACAGAACTCGGTGACGACGTCAACACAGCAGTCGGTGGTGTGCGGTACACCACTCAATTCCAAAAAAAGGGCCGGACGCCCTTTTTTATCTAAGCAGAGAGGGTTCCACAAATATCTCCCAAATCTTCGGATTCCGGTGAAGATTATCCAGATTTCAACGAGGATTTCCCCCGATGTCGCCCAAATACCCGGATTTCTTCGGATTTTGACGGATTTCTCTCCCAAATCGAAGATTTTGCTTGCACTAACCTATGAAAGAAACTTCGATTGGAATGACCCACCAAATGGAAGCTTTCGATGATGACAATCTCTTGTACAGGTACCAAAATCCAGTTTCTTGTTTTTTTTTTTTCGATTTTTTCGGATAATGATAGTTTCGATTTTTTCGAGGAAATCGCATGATATCGTCGAAATATCGTGCGATATCGACGATATATCGGCCGATATCTGGATTTTTGGTATCTTCCGGGGGTTATCGCAAGTGTATCGTCTCGCAGGGGTGCGATAACAATAATATCGGCCGATAGTATCAATATTTCGAACACTGGGTGTTGGAACCATCAATGTCTCACCATCCTGATGTAAGACCGATGCATGAACCCAATAACATGTGAGATCAAGTAGCAGAATTAAGACGATTAACAAAAAAACACAAGCATTGCCATAATCATCACGAATCCCATGAAAACCAAAAGAACATCATGCATGATCATAACATAAGTTACTAACATCATCACACGAGACCATTAAATAAAACGAAACAAGGATCTAATGGATGTAGGAACATCCAATTAGCATAGGATATAGTCTATTTCAAAGTAGAAGGCCTAATACAACATAGGGTCAAAATTAGGGTTTCGGTAATTTAGGAAAGTAAGAAAATTATGGATTTTAGGTTTAGGGTTAGGGTTTTGGGAATGTTAGAAAAGAGTTTTGATATAAGGATGATGGAAAGCCGAAAGGGGCAAGGTGTGGCCGTACGGCCAACCCGAATGATTCACATGTTTGGCCGTACGGTCATACGTGTGGCGTGGGATAGACGGGTTAGGTAGGTTAGCGTTTGGGATTTTGAATAGGTAAAAGAAAGATGAGTTTATGAAAGGATGAAGGCTTAGGATGGGAGAATCGAAGAAATTGAAGAAAATGCCTTGATAGAGGAAATGAGAGAAGATGGTGTGGGGATAGATGGAGACCTCACACCTCCATTGATGAATATTAGTGTCTTCGAAATCGCATGGAAGTTTCTTCAAATCGCATGAAGATGGAAGAAGAAAGTAAGAGCTTTTCTGTCTTTTTTTTTTTTATCACAAAATCCAACGAGGGAGAAGGTCACACGCCCACCCTCTTTTATAGCTTCAAGAAAGTTCAAAAATTACAATAAACACCCTGTTTTGTGAATTTTGATGAAAATAGCCCTAGCCTAACTAAAAACACTCATAATAGGGTCCAAACATTACATAAACAAAACTAAATCCTATAAACTAATAAAAGTTGAGAAAAACTAGTGTGGATGATCCACCATCAATGGCCCGATCATGTGATCCAACGGCCCGATCGTTACGTCCCTCTGATCCACCAGTCTGGATCACTCCATAAAGCAGCCCATGTGCATACTCCTAGTGTGGGGTCTTCCAGATGCTCGCACATGCACATGGGGTCTTCAACACGATCACAAATACTTGCCTAGCCACAAGGAAATCAGTGTGGCCCGCCTCCTCCTCTGATACGTAAGCAAGGGTGTATGTGAAGTGATGTCCTCATTACATCCCTTCACTTGTCTTCTATTCTCCATGTACTAAAATTATGTTCCAACTTATTATCCATTAGTCGTCTTATAGGAGATGGAATATTGTAAATTATGAGTGTGCATGTGCATATGTAGTACCAAGGACTATGCACACCCACACAATTTACAATATTCCATCTCCTATACATCTTACTCGATCTCTCGATTGTAGTGTAATTTTCTTTCCTTCTCACTATATTTTTTCAAGACCTAACAATTGGATAGAGGATTGAGGTTGGTTGTGCGAAATATGGTTTTTCAACCTTTAAATGACGTTGGATTGACTCTCAAGACCTCGAGTTCATGTCAGTTAGATATTGATCGACTTTTGCATTGTCATCATCGTCTTGGTCATATACCGATTAGTAATCTCAAATTATTACTCCATTCTTTATTTAAATCTAGATGTATGAATGAATTTTTTGTGAGACGTCAATTAACTAAACATTGTTGATCATCCTATCCAACTAGTTCAAACGCAAAGTGTGATGTCCCTTTCGCTCTTATACACTTTGATGTTTGGGGCACTAGACCCTTCTCCCGTGCCTTCTGTGTTTGGTATACAGGTTGTGTTTCTTTCATATATGACTATACTCGAGCTACTTGGTGTTGGAATATTAAGTTAGTTGGGTCATTTATGTAAATATTATATTAGCGGGCTTATTTGCAAATATTGTATAAAGTGCGCTGTTATGATGTAATAAAAAAAAAAAAAAAAAAAAAACCCTACATATATATTGAATAAGATAATAAAGAGATCCCATGTTCTCTCTCTCTTTCTCCAAACCCTCTGTCCCACATTTTTTCCCATCTCTCTCACATTCCTCTTTGGTTCTTTTATTCTTCATGGTATTAGGGCCTTCATCGACCAACCTGTGCAAGACCAACATATATCGGATCCTCCTTGTCAAGACATCAAATCTAGGTAAAAAGGGGGAGTTATACACAAAAATCAAGGGAGCCATGTGCTGACGTCAACATCCGTATGGCTAACATCAGCAATCCACCATTTGTACAGATCGGTTTCCCCAAAATGTCTACCACCTAGTGCGGAATCATGTAAGAGGATTTATGACTCTCTTTTTTCTTTTTCTTTTTTGGAATTTTTTTGAAGAAGATTAATATTTTTATGGATTTTATAGTATTTTCCGGAAAATGCCTAAATCTGACCATTTTTCAGATCTCTCTCGAATATGTGGTTTTTGATCCACCAAACCAATTGCATATGGGTCGTTTTTTACTACCCTACAAAGAGGAGTCAGTTTCGTGGAGATCCGAACAATGTGGATGCATTTTTGGGCCAAAATTGGTGACCAGCTGCACCATTTTTGGGGTTCTTGAGGTACAATGCATACGCCAACTGCACGGTGTATATTCCTGCATTCTTTGTGTTGATTGATCTCCATCTACTGTTGTTCTTTGTATTCCTTCTCCTCGTTTCTCCTTTTTTGTTCATATTTATGGATTTCAAGTCTCTCGGACATGGCTTAGATGAACCACTTTCAATTACTTCTATGAAATTTAATGGAAGTAACTTTCTTCTTTGGTCTCGAGCTGTTCAGATGTATATTGTTGGTAAGGAGAAGCTTGGGTATCTTACTGGCACGACAAAACGGCTTTCATCTTCAATGGACACATGGGATTCCTCCGATGCCATTGTTATGGGTTGGTTACTCTTCAATGGAACCCAATATTGCTTCTGGATATTTCTTTTATGAGATTGTTGCTGATTTATGGAAATCACTCAATGACACTTACGGAACGGCCTCCAATAAGCCTCGCATCTTCTAGTTGAATACAGAGTTGTATTCTCTCACAAAGGAGAACTTTTTCTTTACAGAGTATTTTGGGGCCTTGAAGAGTTGCTGGGAAGAACCGAGTCATTTGCAGCCCCTCAGTGAACTCCCCTGACACTCGTAATGCTGAAATTGTGAAGAATCGGGAGGATGAAGCCAAGACATACAAATTTCTAGCGGTTTGAATAATGAGTATGAGGCATTGAGCACCCAGCTTGTCGCCACAACTCCTTTTCCTACGCTCCAGACAACATGTTCTATAGCCCATTCGGAGAAAGCCCGCTAGAGAGTTATGTCAGCTCCAGCCTTAACATAGGACAGGACTGCCTTTACCTCTACTATTGTTTCACCTGGCGATAGGAGTGGTGGTTTAGATACTCGAGGCAGGTTCTCATCTAGAGGACGTGGTAGAGGTAGGGGGGAATTTTTCTGTACCTATTACAATCGTTTCGGACATTCCCGAGAACGATGTTTTAAGATACATGACCACCCTATTGCCCACGTCGTAGCTTTTGATGATACTAGACATACTTTTGATATTTGTGGCATTCCTCCTACCGACTCCTCTCATATGGATTCTGTTACTATGACAAGGGTAGATGTGATGGAGTTTCAACATCTCAGATCCCTTCAGCCTTAGTCACACCTACATCTGTCACATCATAGTCATCTGCCTCTTCCTTTGTAGCCGCGACAAGTACTGCACTTCATGCCTCCTCCACTCCAGCCACTTGGATTATAGATTTTGGGTTATCTAATCATATGACTGGTATGCACAGTTGTCTTCTTCCTTCCACCACTTCTTGTAGTCATTCAGTTTGTCTTGTTGGAATTCTACCCCAGTTGAATTTGTTGGCTCAGTTTTAGTTTCTCCTACCCTCACCTTATCTAATGTTTTGTACATTCCTAAGTTTAATGCAAATTTGATATTTTGTCAGTTGTCTTACTAGCGTATTAAATTGTGGTGTGACTTTCTTTCCATCTCATTGTGTTTTTCACAACTTGAGTATGAAGAGGATTATTAGTGCGGGGTATAAGCATGGTGGTCTCTACTTCTTGCGACAGGGGGAGCTTGCTGCTAGCTACTGCTAGTGGTTCCACTGCATCTCGTTCATTTGTTTCTCAATTATGCTGTTTAGAGTCCAATAAAGCATCTACTGCCATTTGGCATGCAAGACTATGTCGTCTGTCTGTTAGAACTTTACGATCTCTTGTTCCTGAATTTAATAAAATTAATGATGCTAATTCTAAATGTGAAACGTGTTAGTTGAGTAAACATATTAGAAGTTCATTTCCTATTGTTGAGCATCATTCTGATAAAATGTTTGCATTGGTACATTCTGATATCTGGGGACCTAGTCCTGTTGCATCTCTGGATGATCTTTCTTACTTTGTTACATTTATTAATAATTTCTCTCGTGTGGCTTGGATGTATTGGATGCGTCGCCGTAATGAATTGTTTAACTTGTTTCAATCATTTCATCAAATTATCCAAACCCAGTATGATTATGCCATTCAAAACCTTCGTTTTGATAATGGTGGTGAATATACCTCAAATAACTCAAATCATATCTCCAAGAGCATGGCATTCATCATCAACTTTCTTGTGCCTAAATTGCACAACAAAATAGAGTGGCAGAGTATAAGAATCGCCATCTTCTTGAGGTTACTTCCTCTCTTTTGATAGGAATAAAGGTCCATAAGTTATACTAGTTTGCAGCCTTGTTGGCGTCATGTTATTTGATTAATTGAATGCCAACCCATGTCCTCAAGGGATATATTCCAATATGTGCATTGAATCCTACCCGTCCTTTGTTTGTTGTCCCTCCTAAAGTGTTTGATTCTGTCTATTTTGTGTATTCATTAAGTCCCTACAAGGAAAAATTTGCCAATCAGTCTGTTAAGTGTATTTTCATTGGATATTCTCTTCAACATAAGGGCTATAGGTGTTATGACCCATCTACAAGGAAATATTGTGTCTATGGATGTGACCTTCTTTGAAGATTGCCCATTCTACTCACCTTCGTCTGAACATGTTGATGCAATCGAGACGAATCATTTTCTGCCTTTGCCAGTTGTTGATACTTCTCCTTCTGCATATCCCTCGACACCCAAGTGGCTCCTCACCTATGTCGCCGAGAGTCGAGACCATCACATGGACCGTTTGTAGCAATAGCTCCTCTTCCAATCTCAAGTATCTCCTCTCATCTTATCTCTACTGCTGGTCCTTCATCCCTTGTTACTGCTCGCACTCGTAGTCATCGTCCAACATGACGTCCTATTTCTAATTTTGTCTCTTATGAGTCTATTTTACCATTATATCGTGCATTCTTGGCAGCCATTTCCTCTTCCACTATTCCCAAGTCAGTGCTTAAGGCTCTTTTAGTCCCTGCTTGGAAGTAAGCAATGGAAGTAGAAATGGCTGCTCTTCATAAAAATGGCACCTAGGATCTTGTTCCATTACCTCTAGGTAAAAATATAGTTAGGTGAAAGTGGGTGATGTAGACATCAGTGGTGCACCCTTTAGAGTGTACCAGAAGAGGAGGCATCGTCAACAGAGTACCGGAACAGTGGAGTTGATGTGGATGGACGTTGGGTCCATTGGACCCATTTTCTGACGCGCTACGAGTGCAGGAGCGACATGACCACACCCTGACCATATATCCACGGGTCGGATTTCACACCTTACTACACGGGTGTTTTAGTTTTAGGCGTTTTTGTTCTTTTTTCTTGTTTCAGGGGCTTTATTGCACTTTTTTTTTCATCTTTTTGTTACTTTTCTTGTTTTTAGGGGCTTAGTGCACTTTTACTTTTTCCATAGCTTATATATACGTTGTGAGAAACCATATTTTCATTATTATTGAATGAATAGAAATTCGTCTTTTTTCTTCCTCCTTATTCAAGAGATTAGGGATTCAGGATTGGCCCTTGAGTGTTGAGGATTCCACCCCGATTTCAGGTTTCCTCCTTTCTAGATCTTCGAGGTGCGGGAAAAGGTAAGAATCATCCTCTTTCTTTTCTTTTGACGACAAAAGGACTTATACTTTCTTCATCTCAAACCCTTCATTCTTCACACCTTTCGTTCATATCTGGATATCCCCTTGCTAGTTTGAATAGAAAAGAGGGATGATTAGTCAATAGAATCAGATCCAAACTTAACCGTGGACTGACTTATGCTAGATCTGCGATATCCTCATATCCCTAGGTCCTCCCTTTTTACTGTTTACATGATCTTATGCTAAGGGGCATGATCTTAATGGAATAACCTCATCTTTGTGTTGAGATTTACCTAATCCCTTTGATTGGAAACGGTTAGTTAATTGGTGTATTTATTTGAACATTCTTTAACCTAATTATACATGCATCTAGAGTTAGGTCATCACATGTCCCTGCATCAAATTTGGTATCAGAGCACAGTTTTAGTGTAGGTCAGTCTATTGTCAGTTCGTTTAAGCGAAATGGTCATATTTTGTTGAGTTTAGTTAACCTTTTCCTAGGTTTTATTAAGTCATCGTATAGATCAAGGCCATATAGGGTAGTTGTATTGCATTGGTATCATCGTTTTTACCTTTTTTCGCACATAAATCTAGGACCATTCACTTGTTATTCCTGGTGTATGCTCATGCATACTGGTCATGGATTCGGTCTCCATTACACAATGGACTCCGATCAATTTGCCAAGGCTATGGAGGGCCTAACTATGAAAATGGATCAACAATTTCGAACTTTGAGGAATGATATCGCGTAGCAGTTTGGGCATCAGGATGGTAGGTTCACACGTCTAGAAGAGAGAGTTGTGCGTCTAAAGGCCGGTATTCCAATTGCCACTGTAGGTGGAGCCCAGGCGACCCCCGACACCAGGGTTGTCGATCAGTCCCAAGTTGTGGGTCCTGATCCGCCTAGGGATGGTTTGGGTGCAGGCCAGGCCCGTGGGCCTGGCAACGGACGCGATGTGGTATATCCATTACCACCCATACACAATCGTGATCCTGTTCTTCCCGCTCAATGGGAGGACCATGATAGGGTGCGTCGTCAGCACCCCCAGAGATATCACGAGCATGAGGATCCTGTTTCTAGGGTCATGAAGGGCATCAAGGTTGACACCCCTAATTTTGATGGGAGATTGGATCCCAAAGTTTTTTCCGACTGGTTAGCAGACATGAACCACTTCTGTGAGTAGCATGGTCTGCCAGACCCACGACGAGTCGGGTTCACCAAGATAAAATTGGTAGGCCAAGCAAAACTATATTGGGGAAATGTGGAGTGTCGCCATGAGCGATCTGAAGAGGGGTCGATTCTCTTTTGGATTGAGATGAAAGAGTTGTTGCGAGAGAAGTATGTTCCCCTTTCTTACAGGCAGAGGTTGTTGGATCAATGGCACATTCTGCGCCAAGGATTCATGATGGTGACGGAATACATTGCCAAGTTCGACGAATATATGATGAGGTGCGATGTGGATGAGGACCCTGCTGTGGTTCTCTCCCGTTTCCGTATGGGCCTTAGGCCTGAGCTTCAGCGGGAGCTCACGCTTCACATGGTCACCAGTCTGGAACATACTTACTAGGTGGTGCAGGAACTGAAGCACTGTGTGCACCAATCCAATGTGAGAGAGATTGAATTTCGACCTACTATGCCTAGAGTAACTCCGCAGGGAGTGAGACTCTAAGTCAGAATTCAACCCAGAGCTCAACCTGGTACCCAGCCAGTCAACAGAAATCAAAGTAATAATATGACTGGACCAAGTACTAGGCCCGCGATGCTAGGGTAGTGCTACCACTGTGGTGGCATGGGTCACATCGCTACCGAGTGTTCAAATAAGGGTGGGTGCATTGCCTTTGTTTCCGAACACCCCACAAAAGAAGAAGTGGTAAATAAAGTTGATGGTGACCAAGATGATGAGAAGATCATTATCCCCTCCCTTGACACGGCTAGTGATGCCGAGGATGATACTGTGAAGACTATCCTACTTGCAATGGTGAGGTGCGCCTTGACCCAGATGAAGAAAAGCAAAGATTAGCGCAGAACCACTATTTTCCACATTTATGCCAAGTGCGGAGAAAAGAACTGCAAAGTGATCATAGACAGTGGAAGCTGTGAGAATGTAGTTTCCCTAGTTACTTTAAGTCGCCTGAGGTTGAAGCCAGTCCCTCACCCCAGCCCATACAGAGTTTCTTGGGTGGATGCGACATCTCACCCTGTGACCCAGCAATGCCTTGTTCCGATTGAGTTTGGACCATACAAGGACAAGTTGTGGTGTGATGTGGTCACGATGGACGTTGGTCATATCATCTTGGGAAGGCCATGGCTCTATGACAAAGATGCCACAATATTCGAGTTTACGAATAATTGTGTATTTAAATATGAAGGAAAGAAGCTTGTCTTGAGCTCGCTCCCTCCAAATCGTCAACAAGAGCGAAAGATGTTGCGTCCCTATGTAGTCCGAAGAGTCAAAGGGCGCCTTAGTCGAAGTCTCTCCACATCATAGATGCTAAGGAGTTGAGAGAGAGACCAAGGCAGGGACTATGGTGTACGACCTACTGGCTAGGGAGAGTACACCTGAGGTTGCTATGGGTATACCCCAGGAGGCTCGTCTGGTCCTAGAGGAGTTTCGGGATGTCTTCCCTGAGGACCTTCTAGACGAGCTTCCACTGATGCGAGACATTCAGCATGCGATAGATCTCGTGCCAGGGGCGACCCTACCCAACCTCCCTCACTACAGAAAGAACCCCACCGAGCATGCCAAGTTAAAGAGGCAGGTGGATGAATTGCTTAAAAAGGGATTCATTCGTGAGAGTCTGAGCTCGTGCGCCGTGCCCACGCTTCTTACGCCCAAGAAAGACGGCACGTGGCGCATGTGTGTTGATAGTAGAGCCATAAACAAGATCACTGTCAAGTATTGGCTTCCCATCCCGAGGCTTGATGACATGCTTGACATGATGGCCATCTCTACTATGTTTTCGAAAATTGACCTCAAAAGTGGTTATCACCAAATTCGTGGTCGCCCGGGAGATGAATGGAAAATTGCCTTCAAGATGAAGGACGAGCTGTACGAGTGGCTGGTTATGCCCTTCAAATTAACCAATGCCCCAAGTACGTTTATGAGGGTGATGATCCAGGTGTTGCGACCCTTTATGGGCAAGTTTTTAGTTGTGTACTTCGATGATATCCTCATCTATAGTACGTCCCCTAACCAACACATCGAGCGCTTGAGGCAGGTCTGCAACGCCTTGCACGCAGAAAAGCTCTATACAAACCTCAAGAAATGTTCATTCTTGACCTCCCGTGTTATCTTCCTGGAGTTCCTTGTATCGTCAGAGGGTATGTCTGCAGACCCTGAGAAAGTCAAGGCCATTGTTAATTGGCCTGAGCCGTGTACCATACACGACGTGCGAAGCTTTCACGGCCTAGCTACGTTCTATCGGCGGTTCATCCGTGGATTTAAGTCGATTATGGCTCCCATCACAAATTGCATACGAAAAGGGGAGTTTCAATGGACTAAAGCCTGGGCACAGGCTTTCTTGGAAATTAAAAAGAAGATGACGAAAGCGCCAGTCATATGTCCACTTGACTTTACCAAAGCCTTTGAGGTAGCGTATGACATGTCAGGAATTGTCATAGGCGGAGTGTTAAGCCAAGAGGGACATACTGTGGCCTTTTTCAGTGAGAAGCTGAACGAGGCTAAACAATGGTACTCCACTTATGACGAAGAGTTCTATGTGGTTGTGCAATCATTGCGCCATTGGCGGCATTATTTATTACCACAAGAATTCTTCCTGTTCTATGATCATGAGGCCTTGAAATATTTGAGCTCTCAAAAGAAGTTAAGCCCTAGGCATGCCAAGTGGGCACAATTTCTTCAAGAGTACACGTTTGTGCTTAAGCACAAGGCCGGAAAAGAGAATAAGGTTGTTAACACGCTTAGCCGTCGTATCATGACGTTGCGGTCCATGAGTATTGAAGTTACAGGCTTTGAGCAACGCAAAGGTGAGTACTCAAACTGTCCTGATTTTGAGATCATTTATGCGTCATTTTCTAGTGACCCGCCCTCGAGGAGTGCGGAGTTCGTCCTTACAGATGGATATCTTTTTAGAGGGGACAAGCTTTGTATCCCACGAACATCCTTCCGCCATTTTCTAGTTTGGGAACTGCATGTTAGAGGCAAATGTGTTCACTTTGGTCGAGAATGAAGCAGGATCATAACATCGAAAACCTTTTCGAGTCCTTTTGAAAAAGATAGTTTATGTTACCTTCACGTCTTCGGTGACATTTACAACCAAAAACACGAAATGTATATATGGTAGATTACAAGCTGGTTGGCATTTGAGGGAATGTAACATAAAGAACGAAGAACACTCACATAGGCATCGATCAATTTCGTTGGCCACCATATATACATCTGGTCTGATGAATATCTTGTAAGAAATGTACTGAATTAATTCCCCATATTTGAACTTGAAATAATTTGAATTTTCAAAACCTGGACTTTGATAAATGTAAATCAAGTGTAACGTGTGAAATCATCAATGATATAACATAATATCGTAATCCGTGAGGTGATGGACCCCAGTTTGTCCGTATGCACAAGTTCAAACATAGAAGATGATATCTTAATTAATATAATCCAAATCATTTTTATATATCCGACGTAATATCTAGCAGTGTCGACCCTTGGAGAGCTGTAATTGATGTCGATGAAGATGGAGAAAAGCAACGTATGGATCAAAGTATAAATCAACATGACGATAGACGACCATGCCGTATATACCCTTCCCAATTGTACCTTCCCGTCTGTATAAACAACAGCAATGGAAGAATATATCTTGTGTGAGTTGACCATCGTTTAGGGATATTAAGCACATCACGAAGGGTGAATTAAAGCGATGAGTGAAGGAGAAAGTCAATGATCTATCTCCATCGAGATGTGGCTATACATATCACCAGATTGTAAGTCAGCAGGAGATGAAAAACCTTCAAGTGCTGAAAATACGGACATAAAAATGAGTGGCGGTAGTAGCGGTAAGAGCATGAAAATCAAAGAGAGATAAGCAAAATACAAAGGAGTGGAACCACGTTTATCGTACTCCTTTGCTAATAACTAATTGAATGAAGGAAGAGGCTAGCCTTGTTCAAGAGGGCCACATGTCCCGTGAGCAAGATGTTTGTCCACTCCTTTGGGTTCCACATGCCCACGTGGCAAGATGAGCTCAAGATGATAAGAGGCTTCGTGCTTGGGCTTCCCAAGACTATTTGTAAGCACGATTCCATACTCATGGTTGTTGATCGATTTTCTAAGATGACCCATTTCATACCCTGTTATAAGACCTCAGATGCCTCCCATGTTGCTAACTTATTCTTTCAGGAGGTTGTGCGACTCCATGGAGTACCTAGATTCATCATGTCTGACAGAGATACTAGGTTCATTAGTTATTTTTGGAAGACTTTGGCATCTTTTGGGTACGAGGCTCCAGTTTTCTTCAGCATATCATCCCCAGTCAGATGGTCAAACAGAGGTAGTGAACCGTAGCCTAGGGAATTTATTAAGATGTCTAGTTGGAGACCACCAGAGGACCCGCGGGGGACACTGTCGGTCTGACTTCCCAGATGGAGGTTTGAAGAGAATGATTCAAGCATAATTCTTCAATGAACAGTCCACAGAATGAGCCCGTTTGAAATTGTTTCTTTTGGGTACGGGTTTTAGACCGCGGGCAACCGGCGTGAATACCATGGAGAAATTACAAGCCATGATATATCGTAGTGAAAGTAATTACCCCATATATTTGATCCCCATGGCTACCCCACAGCGTCCTTCAGAGTTAGGAGAGTCTTTCGTCTAGCATATACATGCATTGCATAGTGAGATCAGGAGGAAGATTAATTCAAGTAATGAACATTATAAACTTTCTGCTGACACTCACAGGAGATTTAAGGAATTTCAACCTGGAGAAGATGTCATGACTCGTATTAGGTTTGATTAGTTTCCACCTGGATCCGTGAAGAAGCTTCATGCCCGTAGCATACGCCCACATAAAATTATAAAAAGGTTAGGGTCTAATGCTTATGTTGTTGATATCCCTGCTACCATGGGCATCAATTCCACATTTAATGTGGAAGATCTAGTTCCCTTTCATGAGCCATTACCTCTATCCACTCCCCCCTATATATGGACCTTGGCCACAGCCTGATCTTCCTGCACCCATTTTACCTTCTCTTCCACCTACACCGAGAAGAGACAAGATAGAGGAAATTTTGGACTCCGAGGCAGTTTTCACTTGCTCTGGGGGCTTTCAGGAATTCCTAGTCAAATGGAGGAACATGCCCATTACAGATAACTCTTGGATCACAGAGACAGAGTTGCAGTGCATCGACCCCGATTTGCTCGAGAGATACAGGAGTTCACTTTCCCCAGTGGCGAATTCTTCCAACCCGGAAAGAATTGATGCGGACATCAGTGGTGCACTCTTTAGAGTGTACCATAGGAGGAGGCATCGCCGATAGAGTACCTGAGCGGAGGAGTTGATGTAGATGGACGTTGGGTCCATCGGACCCATTTTCTGACGTGCTACGAGTGCAAGAGTGGCATGACCGCACCCTAACCATAGATACATGGGTTGGATTTCACACCCTACCACACGGGTGTTTCGATGCGTGTCTCCGGGCTAATAGGAAAGGTTTGATATGCAAGATGGACTTAGAGAAGTCTTATGATCATGTAGATTGGAAGTTTCAGACTACATGCTAGGCGGGTTAGGCTGTGGGGAAAAATGGAGGTCGTGGATGCAGCCCTACGTCAAATTTGCTAAATTCTTAGTCCTAGACAATGGGTACCCTTCTAGTTTCTTGAAAGCTTCTAGGGGGTCTCCAACAAGGAGATGGTCTCTCCCCCTTTTTGTTCATGGCCATGTCAAAAGTTCTACGAAGAATGCACAACAATGGGAACTCAATGGGCCTTTTTGGAGGATTCAAGATTGATATTGTCAACCCTCATCTCCCATATCTAATTCGCAGATGATACACTCATCTTTTGCAAAGCAGTCGAGTCAATGGTGGATAACTTGTGGAAGATTATTAGGTATTTTAAGGTGAACTTGGGTTTGAAGGTCAATCTCTCCAAGAGTTCCCTAAGTCTTATGAGGCTTGGCTTTGCCGCGGACATTTCAATAGCCTGGTGTTTTTTCGGTCAAGATGAAGGAGGTGTTTGGCTTCCTCTTTCTAGGCACAACCTGTTAGACTCCAAGGTTGAAGATCTGGAGCGGCTCCACTCTCGTTTGCATGGTCTTCGCCCCACCTTGGGAGTTAAAGACTCAATGATCTAGTTGAGAGATAGGTCAGAAGGTTTCTTAGTGTGATCCTTGTTAGGCATGTTGACCCAGAACACTTTTGAAGCAAGCATCTGTCATATTAGTCATATTTGGCATTATGGAGCTCCACCTAAGGTGGCTTGCTGGTAGAAACATGATGCTTACCATTGATAACCTCCATAAGAAAGCGATGGTGCTCTCGAACGTTTGTGTCATTTGTTTGAAAGATGCAAAATCGGTGGATCATCTCTTCATCCACTGTTCTTTCACTAGGGACGTGGATGGCATTCTAGTCATTTTCAAGGTCCCATGGGTTATGCCAAGATCAAACGAGGGTCTCTTTCTTGCATGGCATAAAGGACGGCCCTGGTCAAAAGGCAAACGAGGGTCTCTTTGGGGAGAGAGGAATCATTGTTGTTCAGAAATTGCAGCGCTTCTATGTTCAAAGTTGTAAGGAAGGTTTTTATGTTTATCAAGGAGTGGGATTCCTGAGTCTTTTGGTTGCTGGTTGTTCCAGCTTCTTCTAGTTGTTCTTGGTTCTCTTGTTGCCATTTTTAGCTTCCTTAATAAAATTATATATATATATATATATATATATATATATATATATATATATATATATATATATATATATATATATATATAATGGGTTTGTTAGAGTCAATTCTCTACACGACCCTTTCTCCAAAGTTTTTCTTTTCTTCTTCTTTCTTCTCCATGTGATTGATAACAAGCAATAAGCATAAGCTTCTACCATGGGGAGGCATTACAATTTGTGATGCCTCTGACATCTCAAAGGAAATAGCAAATAATCTGATTTTTGGTTTCCAAAAGATCTAGAAGATTTTCTTAAGAATAAATTAAGAGAATGCTTAAATTATTATTGGACTGTGTATGAAAATTAACATAAGAAAAAACATGCCAATCCAAGAACTCATTGGTTTGAAAATCTGTAGGCATCAAAACGTTGTAGCAGTGAAGGAAATACAGAACAAACCTTTTCTCATTTTCCCCAACCACCAAAATATTTAGGAGATGTTTAAAAGACTCGTAGCATTCAATCACAGCACATTTCATATAATCATCAGCGCAGATGCGCTTCCACAGATCGGAGTCCCTGGTTCGAAATTGAGCTGCCATATCTAAGGCTATTGGGATCTGCATCAACAGTTGACTAATAAGCAGTCATGGAAGTCAACATGAAACATCAAAAGACTGATGATAGAAAATGATACAGACCTTGCTAGCGAGCAAGAAGGGCGGCCACTGTATTAGTTTCAGACTTAGATCTGATGAATAAGGAACTATCAATAGATCCAATTCCCTGAGCTCAAGGAAAAATGCGAGAATGATTTCAACTGGAACAAAACAACAAGAAAAGACAGAAATACGAAGTAACATTGGAACAAATTGAATAAGAGGCCTTTCCTGTCACTTATGAGGTCTTCTTCTCGGAGACTACACATCACTTCATTCCACAACTGAGCAAACTTCGCAGCCTCTGTTCTCCTGTTTGCAGTAACCTGGAAGTTGTTGAAGCCAGAATATTTACATACAAATAAACCTAACCATGTTAGCATTCTTCTTTAAAATGTGGGCAGTTTGTTGACACTTGACATAGATACACAACCTCAGTAAAGCGCTTCGAGAAAGAAAATCCTCTCCTCTGGGCTTTGTCCGTTGGAACCAAATATGTATTGAATGCTCCAGGTAAAGATTGGAATCGTGATCTCAGCATTCCCAATGTCCGTATCTATGAGAAGTGAAGCAAAAGGTAAATTACTAATAAGCCATGGAGAAAAAAGGAATACATGTTAATATATTATTAGTCCAAACATGTCTTAAAACTATCCACTTTATGATCCATGATCCATATAAATAATTATGAGATAATTGCCAAGATGCCCTCAAGTTATGTAACTTGAAAAGATCCATGGTCCTAATAACCAAAGAATGACAAATACATATACAATCAACCCCCAAACCCAACCACTGAAATGAGAGAGAGAGAGAGAGAGAGAGAGAGAGAGAGAGAGAAAGATTTGTCAGCATCTGATGATGAATAAAACTCATTTAGTAAACACATGGTCTACTGGTCTGAACAGCTCATGGATAACGACCATGGCCTTTACACCTAAAATTGATTGAATAAGATAATTATCACCATTAATTGGGGTCAGGTATAGGCATCCTGTTCCGCCAATCCACTCCATAGAGGGTTGGAATAAAACTCATTTAGTGAACAAGTGGTCTGCTGGTCTGAACAGCTCATGGATAACGACCATGGCCTTTACACCTAAAATTGATTGAATAAGATAATTACCACCATTAATTGGGGTCAGCTGTAGGAATCCTCTTCCGCCAATCCACTCAATTGAGAGAGAGAGAGAGAGAGAGAGAGAGAGAGGGAGAGAGGGAGGGAGGGAAGGAAAGCTGACAATCAATGTTAATAGGTTGAGAAATTAAATTCAAAACCATAGATTATTTCAATGCTACCTTTTAGAATTACTCAATTCCTCTATAATTATATTTCTCCATTGGAGCATACTATGTTTTCTAACAAAGTGCAAATACTGAGCCTGAAGTATCCACCGTTAAAAGCATTCAACTTAATATTATGGATTGCACCAATTGCAACAGAATGCATGATAGCTTTAAAGATAGTCATGCAGCTACAGATTTTTAACTGAAAACCATTCATCAGAACTTGTTTACCTCTCCAAGGCGATCGAAAGCTCCAGAAACACCACCATACAATGTGGAGAAAATTGCATACCAGATTTGAGTGTCCATAAAATACACCTACAAAGAACTCGAATACCAATGTCATGCTTTATCAAGGTCATAAATGTGACATTCTCATCCTCAACAAAATCTCTTAGATATTTCAGTGTGCTAAGCGGCAAGCCCAAAGAATTTCTTCAGGCACTTTGTGCATCATGTGGGCACTTCCATGTAAATGACCTGGCCCAAAGATCAGACTCATCTACTCATCAAGCAGGCCACACATGAATGCTGAATCTGGATCTTTTGTATTTAATGGATAAAAACCTTAATTTGAAAAAGAAAAAAAAAATCAAAATTACAGAAAAGAGAAGGAATTTTCTGAATAAAGAAAGGGACGCCAACACCATATTCAGCTATGGTTTAGCCAAAGCAATAGCTTCAGTAGTCATAAAGGAAAATGAGAAGTGTAGCCTTGAAGCTGATCCCATTATCTTGTTAAAGATGAAAGCAAGCCTCCAAGGTTCGATGAGATCATTACTAACCAAGAGATCTAGAAAAGAAGATGGGAAACAAAACAAGTTGAATGTGGATCATTGGCAACTTGTTACTAAACTATCCAATAGTTTCATACATGTATGGCCCACACATTGCGTGTTGACTTAGCAAAACTCGATATATTAAATTATTGAAGAACAATGAGACATACCAAGACTACAGGTGCCCAGAGCGAGATAACTGCACCGATGTTGTACCTAGCTGTATTGATAGAACAAAAAAATTATAGGAATGAAATGACAAAAAGCCAAGATATCATGGACCAAGAGGAAGATGAGTACCCTCAGGAAAAAACTCATGCCAAGCATATTTAACGCGACGAACTTTCATTATGTCTTTGGTTGGCTTCACCAAAGGTTTTATCTGCACTAGCAGGACAGATTAAGATACAACACCAAATAGAATCACTGCTTATATTTCCAAGGGATTCAACAAAAACAATAAAACAGAAATTTACTTGGATGTAAAAGCTGAATGCCAATTTGCAACACAGAAGCAACAACCAGAAAATTGTGTATCTGAAAATATAAATAAAGAGCTAAAATTTGAGTACATTTGAGTGAAAAAATAACCAAGATCTACTAATGACATATTCAAAGCACAAGAACATAGCGTATTATCAAACTCACTTGAAAAGTGCAAACTGACTCTCATGCATTCCCCTACCAACATAAATCCGTGGCTGCAAACGACAAGTAAAATAATGCATTCAAAAGATGCTACAACATATATTTGTAGCTCAACAAAGAATATACATCAACAAAAAAGACTCCACGATTTGGAAACAGAGAGATGAATCTAATTATGATCATCATGGAAAGCATGAACCACTATTATAGTTTTAATCCATGAGCATCCAAAATATGTTAGTAGCTGAAAAAGAATAAAGGCAATAGAGTTACTCAGAGGAATTATATGATAATCCTAAACTTGAAAACATGTGCAGTATCTTGGGCTGTCAAATTTGTAAAAATGGGGCCCATGGTTACAGATTCAAACCAGTGGTCTGTTGGGGTGGACTCATGGTGTGCCATAACGTTAGTTACAGAGCCGTAAAGGCCGTTATGTAAAGGAAACGGTGGCAACCGTTACACGTTACAAGGTCGTAACATGCCTTAATGGCCATTACAGAGAAAAAAAATGACCCGTAACAGCCTTTACAGCCCCCATAATGGCCGGTTATGCCCACCGTAAAGGCTGTAACAGTCCATTATGGGTCTGATACAGGTTTTTCATTTTTATGTATTTATTTATTTAGAGAGAGAGAGAGAGAGGGAGAGAGAGAGAGAGAGAGAGAGAGAGAGAGAGAGACCATAACGGCTGTTACAGCCCATATTGTAAAGGTAATGGCGGTGGCCGTTATGGCCACCGTTACCGTTACAGAATACTTTGGCTGCACTGCTACCATACCCCAAAATCCTCCAGATTGCAAGATCCTAACTCCAATTTGTGACATGCAAACTAGACAGCCAAGAAGACAAATACAGCGACAGTCCACATTCAACTGGAAATGGCCCAAAATATGTAGCTGGGATCTTCCAATCTGGGAGATTTTTTCAGGTATGGTCCATCCAGAGTGGGGTCCAACAGTCCAATGATCTGGATCACTGAAACATGAAACCTGCTGGTACAACTATAAACATGAGTATACTGCACAGAACTTTGGGTCAAGGATCTTATAATGCCTCATAGAGATAATGCATGGCTGTTTATAAGTTCTTTTGTGATGTCTTCCATGAGCATTAGGGGATTTGTGGCATTCTCATTAAAAGATAGCATAAATACAGAACCTGTATTAATTGCTTTAGGCAAATTTGAACAAGTGATCATGTAAAGCAGGAATGATTTTATACATATTAATGCAAAACATCCTGAGCTAAGAAAGGTTCATTCTCAATTCAAGAAGTGTTTTTTTTTTTTTTTTAATAACCTCAGGGTGTCCTCGCCCCATTTTGAGGCGAGACTATTCCCTTTGGATGCACACAATCACCCGCAAACCACATGCATCGGGTAATCCCGGGGAGGGGAATCGAACTCATGTCTATGGGGAGCACACCCACGATGCTTGCCGTTCACCCAAACCCCGTGCGGGTAAACTTCTCAATTCAAGAAGTTGAAAAAGGAAACATTAAAAATAAAAGAAGACCTCGGTGAATAATTTCAAGGATACTAGGAAGCTGTCACTTTCTACTTAAGACAATGTGAACAGTAAACCTATACGTGGACTTGTGAAAGGACTTGCAGCTACACATGCCAACATGGTACATGTTTGCAAAATTTGCTCATCAGGCAGGCCCACCATGTAGATGCCCTAAAATAGGCTCTTGTTCATATGGTGGGCCACATGTGTATAATGTATTGAATGTGAACTAATGTCAATTTTATAAGAGAAGGGACTAGCAGCTGAATGTACATCATGGTTGCTCATCATCAGGCCCCATCATGTGATGTCCAGATGCCCTGGATCAGGGCTGTCTGCTCATATGGTGAGTCACACATGGAGGTTGAATGTGAACAGCTACACATTCCTTGGCAAGTCCAAATGCATGAGTCCCATTTGCAGGGTTCTTCTGAGGTTGCACCGAAATATCATGAAAGAACAAAGAAAGGGCTTTGCTTTGAGGAGTTTGAAAGCAAGCTTACTTAATAATGCAAAATCACGGATAAAAAATTGTTCGTTTTCACTGGTATTAAATAATTGTTTGATAATTACATGCAGAGATCATGGTAATCAGTTTCCTTTCAAATCATGTCTAGCCAATTCACAGCTATTCTTGGACACTGCCTTACTTTAGGCCATTCTTAAATCATTGAATCCACTATACTTGTGAATTGTAACTTTTTCCAGACATTGCAGAAAATTTTCATTATACAGTGATTGATTTGAAAGTAAACAGTCAAGTTTCCATTGCAGTTAATGGGAGAAGCTATTGGATGAGCAAGTTCTTTCAGCTACACAGATAATGATACAATTCAAGATCTTGACTGTAATTCCAACAAGATGGCACCACTGATACTGTTACTGTTCTTCTAGAGATTTCCAGAACTGGCAACAAGACTAAGAACTTGTAAACAGTTCTTCTATGCATAATTTGTCCTTGCAATTCATTTCATGTGCATTATCATCAAGTAATTTATGCTAAGACTAATTCCACATGGCTTATAGCATTAAAAGGATTTTGATTAAAAACACAAAAAAGAAAAGTACGAAAAAATGGGGAGAGAGAAAGAGTACCTGTGACCACCATAAAAGTAACCTTATTATATGCCAATCTGAGTTCTCAATCCATCGGCGTAGCATTGGAAATATGAACAATATTGCAGCTAGTAAATTGGGCAGCAAGTACAATGCCACAGCCATGATATACAAAGGTGGTACACCTCTCACTCGATGAAGCAACTTCGTAAAATCTTTCACTTGTGCAATAGAAAACGACACAGTATGCAAGTAACAGAGTGGAAGAATAATGACCCAAGCTAGATTAATAAGTATCTTGAGAATGTTTCTCAGCACATCAGTAAACTTCCACCTGTGATAGCCCGGGAAGTTCAGAAAAAGGTCCAAAATGCCTACCATAAATAGAAAACAAGACGTCAAATGAAGCCAAGAATAATCCAAACTCAACATCACAAAATTGATCGGCAAAATGACAATCACAAACAAGAAAACAGCTATTTTCATTATCATCATGACTGAACCATTTCATATATACTAGATTACAAAATTCAATCCATGATACACTTCACATCTTACTTGAATGTAGGGATAAAAAAAGGAGGATAGCTTATGAGACAAATAAGAATCTTCTTCATATAAGCTTCGGATATGAAACTTTCGAGTATTTAGAGATGCCCTCATTATTCCCAATAAGATGGCTCCATAACATATCGCTTCTTCCAAAGCACGACCTGTTTGTCCGCTCGCAACAATCCAATTAGTTCTCCGGGTGAAAAAAATATTAGACATTCCATCTTCTGAAACCAACACTTTGGATGTTATTTGACATACAATAATCTTGTTACCTTTCCCTCTGCTATGTTGGCAGTGGTGGAATATGAAAGTCGGCCCAGAAGTGTGGGCCCGCAGGATCCGATGGTCTACACGATATGGGACCTTCGCATAAGCCGATGATGAACGGCACAGGTCTAGTGGTCCGCCTAACCACTATAGGAGCAGGTGGGTCTGATCACCCCTTTGATTCTAAAGTAAAGATGGCCCCAGATTTTGATGAATGGTTTGGATCGTTTAAGGGATGGGCTAGATGGACAATATTAGCCCCTCTATTTTTCTCTTTGGATTATCAAAGTTACAAGGATGATTTTCACAAGAGAACCTCTCCCCATTTATAGGGAAGCGTCATGAATTTGGATGAGGTTGGAGGTTATCCGGTCTCATCTTATCTCCTTATCCAATCTATGTTCAAAGTTAAAAGGGTATTCGACAACGTAAGGGTATGTTTGATTTTTCGGCTCAACTGTAATTACCTTGTAAATGGGTAATAATTATTTACCTAGGTAATTACTTCATCTTTCCCCATGCAGACAATGACGGCTTACTATTTTAACACTATAATTGAGAAATTTGCAAAATAAATATGGGGCCCATCATGATGTATGTGGCTAATCCACACCGCCCATTCGTTATGCCAGCCGAATTTAGGGCATGAGCCCAAAATTGAGGCAAATCCAATGCTCAAGTGGACCACACCACAGGAAACAATGGGAATGGAACGCTTACCTTTAAAAACTTCTTGGGGCCCCTAAAAGTTTTGGATCAAGCTGATATATGTGTTTTCCCCCTATCCATGTCTGTGTTACCCAATGAACCAGTTAGATGATGAATAAACCTCAATGCGGACCCAGTGAAGGAAACAACTTTCAATGACGGACAAATTAAGGCCACTATTTCCTTTCTTATGGGCCATTTGAGCATTGGGTCTACCTTTTTTTTGGCTCATGCCCCCAAAATGTTCTGATAAGACAGATGGATGGTGCGGATATATCATATACATTACGGTGGGGCCCACAGATTTAAGTCAACACTTTTGGACCGATTTTCAAGGTGGAATTACTCCCCCATTTTCAAACCAAGTGAAAAAGTAATAATTACTTATTTACCAAAGATTTATATGTATCATGGAAAATCAAATAGGCCCTAAATGGGCCTCACATTTATACACAAAGTGAAATGGGCCAAATCCACTAGTGATTGCCCACAAGTGAAATGGGATCATCCAGTAGTGATTGCTCACAAGTGGGCCCCACAAACCCATGTCCAACAAAATCCCTCTTCCCTTGCTTCTCGCTTGACTCGTTCAGTCAATGCTGGTCATTCTTGTAAGTTTCTCTTTCCGAGGGTCAGTCATTTCCTTATGTAAAGAGAGGAACGGTAAGATAGGGGAGTTGATTCTCTTTTGGAATGAGGTGGGGAAACTATATGTGGGCACAAAATCCGAACAGTCCACAAGATGAATCACCTCATGAAACCTCTATGGCCCAAAAGTTAGCTTGATCCAAAAATCTGGTGGGCCGTAGCAAAGTGAGAGGGAATTCACTCCCTTGATTTGCCTCTCACTTTGCCATGACCCACCAGATTTTTGGATAAGGCTAACTTTTGGGCCCTGGGGATTTTACGAAGTGACACATCTAGTGGACCGTTCAGATTCCATAAACACATCATGTGAGATGAGTTCTCATGAGAACTGGTTCCTTGGAGAGCATATTATATATATATATATATATATATATATATATATATATATAGAGAGAGAGAGAGAGAGAGAGAGAGAGAGAGAGATTTGATGATGGTTTAGTCCATTAACTCCATGAAGGAGTTGATTTTTGATGACTTCTGAATTGGGTTAGAGAGAAGGGAAGATGAGCGAGGACATAGATCCAACTTTGTATTTTTTGACAAAGATAAACAATGATCTTGAGATAATTAGCATAATAAATGATAGAAAATAAGTAGAGGATAAGCATCATAGGAAACAATCGTGTTGAGATGGATGTCAGGGAAGTGGGAAGACGAGCAAAATCAAGAATGAGGTGATTAGAAGAAGCGTACAAATAGCCCTAATTAGAGATAAAATGATGGAAAGCTGATTGAGATAGTTCAGCTAAGTGCTAAAAAGACCAACAAAGCCCCTGTATAGAAGGGATCTTTGGTTAGGCTGAAGGGGCTAAAATGATGGAGAGCTGATTGAGATAGTTCAACCAAGCGCAAAAGGGAACAACAAAGCCCCAGTAAGGAAGGGAACTTTGATTAGGTTGAAGTGGCTGAAAGGAGGTAGAAAGGAAAACCTAAAAGGACTTGGATCAAGGTGGTTATAGGAATATGAAGGCTTGTTGATGCAGGACAATTAACCATTTGCTTTAAAAGCTCGAACTGTTAGAGTATGGCGAATTAATCCCTTTATCTCATAGCCCAGGCCCCACATCTCATGGGTTAGGACCTCGGCCGAACCCCCTTCGTGAGCCCCAAATCACATGGGCCGCCCACCCCGAGTGTGTCCTCGCATCCCACGGGCTACCCCACTCGAGCCCGGTGTGAAATGCGTATTAATCACCCCTGGTAAGGAGTATCGAACACGAGACCTCCCTGGTGGACCCCAAATCGCATGGGTCACCCACCTCGAGTGTGCCCTGCATCCAACAGGCGACCCCGCTTGAGCCCAGTGTGAAAATGCCCCTGCATTAATCACCCCCAGTGAGGAGTCTCGAACACGAGACCTCCTGCTCTAATACCAATTTGATGTAAGACAATTAACTATTTGCTTTAAAAGCTCGAACTGTTAGAGTATGGCGAATTAATCCCTTTATCTCATAGCCCAGGCCCCACATCTCATGGGTTAGAACCTCGGCCGAACCCCCTTCGTGGGCCCCAAATCACATGGGTCGCCCACTCCGAATGTGTCCCCGCATCCCACGAGCTACCTCACTCGAGCCCGGTGTGAAATGCGCATTAATCACTCCTGGTAAGGAGTCTCGAACACAAGACCTCCCTGGTGGGCTCCAAATCGCATGGGTCACCCACCTCGAGTGTGCCCCTGCATCCAACAGGCGACCCCACTTGAGCCCAGTGTGAAAATACCCCTGCATTACTTGTTTTACTAAGGATAGAAACTTAAGAAATGGCTTGTGAAACTGAATTTATATAGCCAATTCCAATCCAAATAGTTTCTTAGATGATGAACAAGGCTACGATCATAATAATTTGTAGACCTGTACCAAATAGTGCACTTGATATGTCTAAGAAACCACTGACAGAAACCAACAGTAACCTCTGACCATGTAACACCCAGGATTTTTGCCAACTTGGATATAGACGTCCTTAGGCAATGAGTCGAACATGATACTTTAATTGACTTCTCAAAACTCAATCCCAAGGCCTCAAATCCCCTTTCAACCCATTTCCATCAAAATCTCACCTTTCACCACCTTATTCTGCAAATTTTTCGTCCGACTTCAAAAAGTCATATCTCCCTCGTTATAACTCTGATTTAGGTGATTCAAAAGCCAGATTGAAGCCTGATAAGCCTAGTTTTATATAAAAAATAAGTGAAAAATATAATAAAAATTTGAATATAGTTAAATATACATCGTTGTGACAACTGCCCGAAAATTATTAGTTTGGACAGCTGCTGCTTCTACAATTTTTAGAATTTTTCTACAACACGAAATATAATAAAATTTGGTAGAGATGAAGTAGACTTGATGACGAACTACTAGAAAAATATTTAAAATAATATACTAACTGAAAGTGCCAGAAGGGGGCGTAGAACTGCCCTAGGATCTTATTCTGTTGTAATTAGGGCATAATTTAGTTAAGTACTAAACTGAATGATCAGTATAATTAGCTTGAACCACTTTAAATACGATCTGTAAGACCCAAAACGAAATGAACCGCTAACGCTACATTACCTTAAAATCTAGAATCAATCTCTAAACCCAGTTGCTCTCGGGAGCACGTTGAAACTTCGTATCGGACCTGAACCGCTCGTCGAAAGTCTGATTGCTGCGAAACTATACGGTTATGACCGCCTTGCTGGACTTAACTACCATCCCGGAAATCAAGTCCAAATAGTATCCCGAACCGCACAACTTGAGCCTGGACCGAAGTGTATGAGAAACGCGAATATCTTTAGAAAATGAACTGAAACTTAAGTGAATTGAGTCAGTTCGCTTGCAAGCTGAATCTAAGGATTTTGACCGTCAAAATCTGACCCAATTATACCCTCGGATCAGGAGAAATTTCCAACACGTGTCAGAGTACTTGTGACCTTGATCGAGTACCGGTGACCGTTAAACTGAAACTGGTCCACCACGGTCGATCTGTAAATCCGATCGGACCGAAAACCTAATCAACCTGGATCCAATGTCAGGGAGCTTAAGTCCGATCGCATGTAGAAAAGAGGCCTCCAGAACAGCTCCGTTGAGCCGAAACAGTCAGGTTTTGGCTATAACCGAAGTATACCATGGCCCTGGGGCCATTGAGGTCGATTTTGGGCCTATATAAGGACCTTAAACCCTCTCTCTCCCTTCACATACGAATTTCCAAACCCTAGAGAGAGAAGAGAAAAGAAAGAGAAAGAAAGAGAGGGAAAGTGAGAGATAGAGTTGGGGTTTGTTCTCGGGATTCAATCCCGCCGTTCCACGTGCTTAGCTACCACTACCATATCGCTATTCCGATGATTCTGATTCCGTTTTCAGGTAAGAAATCCTAACCCTAATCTGTTTTAGGGATTCAAATAGTGTATGTGATGAAATAGCTAACCTATTTCATACTATAGGTTGTCGTTGTGCCGTAGATGAAGGCAGAGTATTCAAACTGAATACGTTACGAGTTTACCAGCGAAAGGTGCGGACTATAAACATATAGGTTATGGTTTTCAAAGCTTTCAATGTCGGTTAATGATTTATAACCGACCGGGTTGCCGTTTCACATGTTAGATACGCTGTTTCCCTCGCTTTACAGTTATATATGAACTGTGTTGAATATAGGTTATTCCATGTGTAGGTTGAAATGACTGGATATGTCAGGAATTTGGTTTTGTGCTTGCCATGATTATTCACCGTGAACATGTGATTGTTGAATACGTGACAACTCCTTATGAAAGGATTTGCCCTAATATAGTTTATAACTGAGTTGTATTGTGTAGGTTGAAATGTGTAGTCTAAGTGTTCGTGGAAATGATTAAATGAGTATGGAATTTGAATCCCTGCTTGCCATGATTATCCGTCGTGGATATATGCCTGTTGTATTCGTGACAACTCCTTGGCGAAAGGACTTGCCCTAATCCATGTTATGGCCAACATACGTCATGTATGTTATAGTGTGTAGTCTAAGTATTTGTTGAAATGACAGAATAAATATGGATTCATGATTTGTGCCTGCCATGTGTATGGAATGTAAGAACATGATTGATGTGTATTAGACAACTCCTCGGTGAAAGGATTTGCCCTATTATATGTTGAAATCAACATACGTCATGTATGTCGGTTATGTGTAGTCAAAGTGTTTGACAAAATGCTTGAATGAGTTGTTGCTAAATGAACTATAGTTAATAAGGTAGTTGAGATAGGAATCTCAGCCAACTTAGCTATGTACATAAATTCCTTCAAGTAGCTGTAAATCTATATGGTGTGTTTGAGTAGAATATTTATATGTAATATGGCATATTATATGTGTTTCATTGTATTTTCAAATGCTATCCATGGTTGAAATGGTTGTTAAGTGTTGTATGATTACCACATGTACATATTTCTTACATCATAATGTGTTTGGGATTACGACGTAGTCCAGGCAATCGGTAAAAATTCCTGTTTGAGTAGCCGAGCTAGTCTCACCACAGTTGATGCGTTCGGTGAATCCGAGTCGTACGATGGTTGTCGACAGTGGTTAGCGCTCCATGCCGATTAATTCAGCGTATGCTCGTACCAATCGAACTTGTCAAGTAACCCGATTGACCCGATGTATGTTCACCATGTATGGACGTCATTGCTTGAACCTAAGGTATCAAACTCACCAGTGAAAATCCTATTTAAACCTTGGTACCTCGATCCGCTAAGACTCATGAGCCAGGCATGGTGGTATGGGACACCGTGGTCGAGTTGTCGGCCTACGCTGGGGCGACGAGCCTCCCCGCAATGACCAGTGAACAACACTGCCTCGTGAGCCGAATACGGTGGTATGGGACACTGTATTCAAGTTGTCGGCCTACACTGATCAGGTGACGAGCCCTTTGTAGTGACCTCGAGCATACTTTGAGACTGCGTTAAGGCGACGAGCCTTTCCGTAGCAACTAGGCCTACACTGATCAAGTTACAAGCCCTTTGTAGTGACTTAGAACCGCAACATCGTATGAGATTTGCTAGGACTGACAACCCTAGAATGGATCATTGTTTGGGAATTGATATAAGGGAGGTACCTTAGCTTCCCAACACTGTTGTATGAATCAATCTAATTAAGTATTGGCTAACAAGAGCATACACCGCACTGCATGTGCTTTGGCGAGGAAGAGCACTTTCGGGAAGTTGTCATGCGCGCCGTGAGATGAAGACGTTGAGGGAGCGTAGGCGAGGACATGCATCATTAATACATATCATGTTTGCATTAATCAGAGTACTTAGGAATGCTTAATTGTGTTGCTTTATCATTACTGCTTGATTGAATTGATAACATGTTAACCTTTGTCTTATAGTTCCACTGAGTTGATCACTCACTCCCACATTACGGGACGGTGTGTTAAACACCAACCAGACCCTGTTTTAGTTTCAGATGATAGCGATGCTTACGAAGAGGAGCCGGACTTTTCTGATGATGAGGAAGGTTTCTCCTATATGCAGCTATCAGGCGGGTTCTATGTAGACCATGTTCTAATTGACGGGGTTACAGGGTTGCTGATTAGATGTCATTACACTTGTTATTTTGCACTTTTGGAACACCCATGTATATTTGTTTTGTTCATTTTTGGAGTATACATGTATATATTTAACCTGGTAACATGTTCATACTTTGGAGACTTACAACAGTTTATATATTTTATATATCTATCACAGTCTTCCGCTTGCGTAATTTAACTGTCTCTGGAGTATGATATGCTGATTTGGTATAATCCCACTCATGTTTAATGCACTAATACGAACAACATTCAATCATCATTATTTATGTTGCATAAGTGATGCGTTGGAACTCGGGAGCTGAGCTTCTGCTTGACCCCCGATTTTCAGGGCATTATAGACCAGGAATAGCTACAGTATAAACAAGGTCCAAAATGGAGGTGAATAAAACTCTGGATGAGTCGAAATGGAAAAAAGAAATCCTTGACTGAACATGAATGAGTGAGCACAGAAAATTTGATATCGAATATTCTGACCAAATAGCTATGAAAATACAATGACATGAGAAATGACCTAACTGATGTTCCAGCTTGAGAAAGTGCATGCTGCCCTGACAGAACTCATTAAAAATGGGATGGTTTCGACCATCCTATTTACTAAAAAAAATAAAAAAAGGATAAGTGCAATTCTGGGATGCAACCAAACCAAACGTAGTTGAATCTTTTACTGCAAACAAAGATATCTCAATCCAATCCCTACTCCTTGGTGACATCTACATAAAGCAGTTCCCATGAATTCTCCATGACAATGTCTAATTTAAAAAAATGTCCATCAAAATAAGATAAGGATACCATGCCATTGACTCAAAAAGAGAAGGATAAGTGCAATTCCAGGATGCAACAAACCTAAATGTAGCTAATCTTTTCCTACAAACTTAGATATCTCAATCAGATCTCCACCCCTGGGTGACATCTACATAAAGGAGTTACCCATGCATTCTCTATGACTGTTTAATATATATATATATATATATATATATATATATATATATATATATATATATATATATATATATATATATAATATAAAAGTGTCCAATGGAGTAATCTCCATAATCTGCGCAACACAGTGCAATTTCATAAAGGTGTCCACTCACATTCCATGTGACATTTAGATCGGATAAAAGTACCTAAATATTTGTTCAAGCTTCATTAAGCCCTCATGCAGCCGTGTAGGACATCCTACCGATACATAGGGTGGGCCAAATGCATAGATGAGTTGGCCCAAGAAACATGACTGCCCACTCATTAGGCAGGTCATACATGAATTAGCAGTTCTTTAATGTTTAAACCATTCATTGTTACTGTACATGTGTAACCTAGCAAATGAGTTGACCGGCCTATTTTTGCACCGTAACATCTACATGGCAGGGCCCACCTGATGCATGGCTTGGATGTCCCATACACGTGCCTGGTTGGAATGATGCATGTGGTGCACATACACAGGTGCATGTGGGCTTACAAAAAATCATTTTCACTATTAGCAGCTATTATCCAGGCCTGCTATATTTCTTAACCTTGTTGAAAACCACATAATATATTGAAAGAACTATGATGATTATCCTTCAAAATAATACTAATGAGAAATTTGCATAAGAGTACTCATACTTTGGAGGAGGCGTAGGAAGGCTGCTGTTATGAAAATACTAGAAACACCATATAGGATATCCTTTCTAATAACATCCAGTGGTGAAGAGCCATTCCACGCAACTATTACCATTACCTGCAGGAAAAAATAATAATAATAATAATCTAATGGGTTGGTCCTCACTGACATTGAAACTCAAACTTAAAAACAAGACCAAGGTTGACCAAATAATTCTGCATTGAGATCAAAATACCTGCAATGTAAGTATGTAAAAGGTCCATAAGCGATCAAAACTTCGAAAGATGTGCCAAAATGTTCTGGTCTCAACAAAATTTGTTTTGCCAGTACTCTTTTTAGATATTTTCTGAGATCCTGGCCCCACCTGCATACCATTTATTAGAAGCAGTGGGCTGAAATACTATAAAGCACAAAGCTGCCCACAACAGTGATGTTCACTAACTAATCAAATGTATACCTCTGTCGCTGGCCTTGCATCACGTGTTGATTTGAAGAAATCACCATCATCACGCATGGGCCAGCCCAAAGAGAAACAATCATCCGTCCTGAACAATATATAGCAGATTTTAGCTGCAGAGAAAAAGAAAGATACCAAGCAGCTAGCAGAATTTTTTACTTCAATGCATGGTAATCCGAATTCCTTACAAACCAGAAATATTCATTTAGATCATCGTAGTTACACCAAGATGAATGAGGGGCTTTCCCATTTCTGCTTTTCTTGGCTTCCTGGAACATAAAACACCATAATTTGATCATTCTAAGCAATATATCCAGAGAGAATGCAATCTTGTTTTGCTCAGCATGTTTTCACCAAAAGATACCTTCTCAACTACACGGTACAATGGAGTTATGACCTTTCTAAGAAATGCTTCATCATCCCCACCATACGAGGGTTTTATATTCTCTCCAGTCACAACACTAACATTTCCAGCTAACAGACCATGGAGTTCATATGCCATCTGTATAAAAGACTTTCTATTAAAAGTAGCATACATAACAAACATTAACACAATAAAAAGTATTTTGTTGGAGGCTAATTAGGAAATCTGCAAGCATAATGATTTCTACCCACATTATGAAAAATGTAGCATAGGCATTCTGGCATAAAGCGGATGTTTGCTGCTTCACCCCAAATAAGGAGATACAGACCCATGTACAGTATCTTTCTCTGCTGCACTTCTTGTTGCCCTTGAGGGAGCCTGAAGTAATGAAATGTATATATCTCACTACCAATCTCAGAGATTTTGCAAATTAGCATAGAGAAAAATGAATAGCAGGTGCAATTGCTAGCAGATCTCACCGTAAGCTGTGCTTCCGCCCCAAAAACTTGCACCATGTTTTGTAGTTCTTAAATAGTTTATTCATGACTGCGTCTATTGCTCGTTCATCCAACTGCATCAGAAAAACAACAGTTTGGACCTATGCCTTGATACTGAAGAAGGATGATGCAGGGAGACCCATTCACAAAGATAATGTTGAGAATATAGACTAAAGAGATCAGCCCTGCTAAGGACATTCATGCAAAGAGGATTGAGACTCATCTTTGCAGCACATGCCCAGGCGTGCCGGACGTGTTCCTTTTATCTGGCAGGAACATTACCTGACCCAATGGTGTGCTCATTAGGTGGGTAACTCCTGGACAATAAAGGTTGTAATTTGTAAATCTAAAATAAATTGACCAATGGTCCACAATGGTCCACATTTAATGTACATGTATGGCCTGCCTAATGAGTGGACCGCCTTTTTGGGCCAGGGTATGGTCCTGCCTGATGAACGGCCCAGAACTCACACACATCACATGCTATATGTGCCTGAAAAGGATTCTCAATCCTCTTTGAGGGACCATCCTACATTTCTTTAGAAGAGTCGCATGAAGTTACAAAACCATCAATGATTCTCAATTTTTAATGAATAAGAAAATTAGTGGCTACCAAGGTTATAATATCTACATGTATGACTTGAGATCATCCATCAGCTATTTCATATTGAATAAATGCCCACATGGATGCATGCATCAACATCAACATTTGGTCAGCTTCCATGCAAGAAGAAGAAGAAGAAGAAGAAGATATCAACAGCACTTTTCATGTGTTTGGGTACTTCATCCCTCCATACAAAACCACATGATAATTCTTTATTCATCAAACCAAAAATATCAACAGCACAGGGCCTGCTTAGCCAATTGAATAAATAGCATAAAATAAATTTTCCATGGAATCCATAATTCATACATAAAACTCAAAACTCTTAGTCTACAAGGCAACCTAGAGAAACGACTTAAGAAAACCAATAGGCCAATATGTCATGATTCTCAATAACTGAAAGAAAAGGATTAAGCCCTAGAAGAAGGAACCAAATCATTTGAAAATAATATAAAACCATTAAGGAGAACAGTAAAATGCATATGATTTTGACATAATAACTAGGAATGATGGCCGAAAAAAGAGAAATTAATTTGACTAGGAAAAGGAAGCGCGATGACCATACATGATCAGCTATGAAGAAGACAAGGTTATTTAGTGAATGCGCAGGTATTGATTAGAAACGTCTAGATATAGAAAGGAGATAACATAGAAGCACAAGGTAAATGTGGATGGAAATAGAATCTCCTAAAGATGAGGATCTAAATAAAGTGAAGTTCAGCCAAAACCTGCTTTTCTACCATTCTAATAGTAGAAAATGAACTCCTAAGAATACCACTTATTCATCAATAGGTGAAATTCTGCATTACATGGCACAAGAGTAAGCAGGTCATTCGCTATATTTACGAGAAAATAAAAAAATGAATAAGAAGATATGCATGTGAATAGAACATTTATCCGATATATTGCCAATACTTCTACCAAATGCCCCGCTGTATAAACAGCACCGAAGAATTACTACTTGAGCATGAACCTTTCGTGTGTTTGGGTACTTCATGCTTAGTGATTTGCCTAAGACTGGCCATGCTTTATGGGACAGAATGTTGGGCCATGTGTTTGGGTACTTCATGCTTAGTGATTTGCCTAAGACCAGCCATGCTTTATGGGACAGAATGTTGGGCAGTTCAGGAACAAAATGTTCATAGGATGAATGTAGCTGAAATGAGGATGTTGAGATGGATGAGTGGCAAGACGAGGAAGGACAAAATTAGAAATGAATGCATTCGAGGGAACTTAGGAGTAGCGCCAATAGGTAAATAAGATGAGAGAAAGTAGACATGTTTGGTCATGTGCAACATAGACCAAGAACTGCACTGATTAGGAGTAAGTTGGTGCAAGTTGAAGTCTTTAAAAGGGAAAGGGAAAGGGGAAGGTTCAAAAGAAAGTGGGTGGAGGTAGTAAGAAAAGACTTGATGAACTATTGTCTAACTGAAGTTAAAGACCTCGATAGCGTGGAATGACAGAATAGGATTCATGTAGCTGACCCCAGCTAGTCGGGATAAGGCTCAAAAGATGATGGTGATGATGCTTAGTGATTTTCCTGGCAATTGCCCCACCATGACCCTACTTTGCTTGCTTGCCCTTTGTGGTGTGAATGTAATATTTAGGCTGGGGTCCAACACTAGGTAGTGGGTACCTGGAGACCCTAATCATGTGTTGCTGGGTGAATAATACTTCTGTGGACATGCAATTATTGCACATGGTACAATCCGCTGGATTCAATTTGACCAACTACTGCGGTGGCACTGGAAAAGCCAAAGAGCTCTCAACAGGATGTTGAAACCCACTGAGAGAAAGTAGAAAGAAAACAGCAGAACCAAATGCTGATAGAGCCCTGTTTAAGACTGAAAACTTAAACAAACAATAAATGAAGAAGGAATCTCATTGATTTCCGTCAAAGAAATGGGATATGATGTTATGAAGTAATATTTTTTTTTATCAAATTCACCTCTTCATGAGGGCATTGGGAGACAGGACTTCCAAATAAAGAATTAAGTGACACATAAGCTCCATTATGGCCATTTCAACACGATTTTGAGTGAAAACTAGAAGACAAATTACAATCTCGTGGAGTTTGGACTACAGGTTCCTCAATACAATGCCATTGAAGCTTCTTCTGCCCACCCACTCAACATTATAATCAATTTCTTTCTACTTTTTACATGCAACCAATGAAATATCTATGCTCTTATAATGCAAATCTTAAGACAAGAAAAGAAAAGAAAAAAGCTAAAAGCCTAATCCTTCTAAGATGTAAAATGCCTCATGCACTGATCTTATAATCAGTGTTTTCAGTATCTTGAGACATCATTGATATATCCTATGATATATATGTTATCCCAGCCAAGCGATATGAAACCCAACTTTAATATCTATTTTCAATGGTATCGTGCAATATATCGCACGATATTGTGATATATCACGGATATCGTTTAATATACCTACACTCCCCCTTTATAAATCCTCAATGTATCATGTGATATATCAATACCGAATGTGATATCGAAAGGGATAAAAGAAACCGACGCTATTTTGTCTGGAAAATCCTAAAAAATTCACAAAAATCAAATTTTTGCCAAAAAAAAAAAAAAATCTTCCTAATACATTATAAGGTGATTTTGATTAGTCCACTCTAGTTTGTTGCAAGAAAATCTTCGAAATTTCTCTGAGATAGCAATTAGAAGCTTCTTAGAGCCAGATTCCAAAAGGTGCATATTTTTTAAGTTTTGATTCAATTTTTATTTATTTTTTTCATTTTTATATGTTTTAAATAGTGTCAAATGGTAAGAAATCAATGATTCTTCATGTTTTGCATAAAAAATTATGAATTTGGAGTTTCGATTTCGAATTTGGAGGAACGTGCTGAGTTGTAGAAAATTGGGAAATTTTTGAAATTTTCGGTTGCAATCTTAGTATCCAAACACGAAATCAAACATGTACAAAAACTGATCTACACATTCTTGGAAATTTGGAGATTTTTTGGAAAAAAAAAAAAAAAACGTTTTTTTTTTTTTTTTTAAATTCAAAATTGTTAAAAATATATATATTTTTTAATCCACAAGTATATTTCTAGTTTTCTACGTGTTCTTTTTCTTTTAAATGTAATGATTGTGTTTCCATACATGTCTCTTTACATTTATAAATTTTATTAATTGACTTTGAATATAGTTGCATCAGTTCAGTCAGACAATGCACAAATTAGGACCTTAAAAAAACGAAACCTATTATATGCACTTATTTTTTGTGATTTTTTTTAAAAAAATTTCTAAGTGTGTTGGTGTCTTTTTTAACAATCCATTAAGTTTCACTGAAAAATTCGACCAATTTCCCAATGTTTCCCCTTGTTTCCTAACAACAGCGATAAATTACACAATACAACTGATATATCCCATGCGAAAACTGATATGTTTCTGTATCCCGAGGTTGCAATACATTACGTGATAAAAATATGGAAAGCATGGCTTATAATGCAAATGCTATCCCATGTCTAATGCTACATAAAATGAAAGAAAAGTGGATACCTTGTTCAAGGGCTCAGGCTTGGGCACCAGCCTTATATGAACATTAGCAAGAAGTAAAATCAAATGCTCTCTTTGATTCCTGACATTGTCTCTCTGCAAAACCAACATGGTGGAAATGCATTAAAACAACCAATGAAATGGTGACATGCATTGTGTCTGCTTCCGTTTGTGCAACTGACAGACCTGAAATCCAAACATAGCCCTTAGCCAATCAAGAAGATCTAAATCTCCTGTTTTCTGTCTCTGCTGCTCAAATGTTGAGGGCCAATTCAAGCTACGAGTGTTCCACAGAGCAGTCACAGCTGCCTTAATCTGTTAAAAGAAAAGACATGATTTTTACGAAGTGATTGGACAGCTGAAGCAAGAAGTAACCAAGATAACAGGTCTTTATTTTATTTTTATTTTTTGTTTTGTTTATTTATTTATTTATTTATTATTATTATTATTTTGCAATCAACTAATGAGTGGCATTCAATAAAGACATATCATATATAATACCTCCTCAAGTTGCATGATAGACTGAGAAGCGCCAGCTGCATCCAAGGGAAGAATGTTGTAAGGAGTATAGATTTCAGTCCTTTCTTGGACATGTTTAGCAGCTGCAATAATCTGCTCATAGTAAGCAAACAAGAAATTTCAGAAGAACATCTCAGAACTAGATGCAGATAACAACAACTACTATATTAGTAAGATCATACCATTACCAATAATAACAATAGACATGAACCATCATGATCAGAAAGTGACAGATGGTGGACACAGCCATTCAGTAGGGCACCTGATTCATTTTTATCCTTAGAAAGAACACCATCAAAGACAAATCATGATCCAAAAGGTGACAGAAACCAGGTACCATCAGCTAAAATTGTGACAAGAAATCAGTCTCTGACAGGTAGTGGGCCCTGTTGTCTGACACCGTCCATTCATGATCTAGTGGTGGCTTTTCTATAACAGGGAATGCTGGATGATTCCTCCGATAATAGTACAGCTCAAACAACATATAATATTTGATCAAGGAATTTACTCAGCCCAATAAACTACATGCACAGCCAACATCAGGATTCATATGGATGGGACAGCGTGGCTGAAGATTATGCTAGATCTCCCCCATGGGTCCCACCAGATGATCCTAGCCACTATCCAATCAGGCCCCCATTAAAGTCAGATCATTGGATGTAATTATCAGTGAGCAACAAATCAGATGGTCAGGATCATCTGCTCTGGGAGATGTTGGGCCATGGCCCATCTCATGATGGGAAAAAACAAAGTGAATGGCTTAGTCTAACAGGAGGCTAGCCCCACTGGTACCATTTCTTCAATAGGTTATAATATTAGACCTCTTGAGCATACAACAAGAATACTGTTGGGGAAAAATAGGACAAGTCCGGAAACTCGGTTGTGGAATGGACCAACTCTACTGACACTGACCGAGACACCAGCCCAGACCGAGATAAGACCTAGCCTAAAGGAGAAACTCAGCTCGGATTACAGGAAACGAATCCTGATCAGTGCTCAAATAGTTAAGAGCCATAGGCAAAATATACGAGACACATGAAGTTGACTCGGCTAACGAGGCAGCTATGTCTAAAAAGACCTATCGAGGCCCGAATGCTAGAAGCCACCTGTCCGACCATAAAATCGATCCACGTAAGGTCGATTACAAGGTCGGCTATCGGATTAAGGAAGAATATCGGTAACAAACCGATCCTGTTTCATCCGATAGAAGGCAAAAAGCTCCGTTCTTGTAAGCCACCCGAGACCGACTTGATATCGAAGTTGGTTGAGGCCGAGCCAAGCAAGGAAGAGACGGTGTGAATTAGAATACCGTCCCACCCCGAATATTTCAGGATCGGAAAGTATCCGTAAACAGACTGCAAGTAAATCAAATCTCCTAGAAATCAGGGAGAGAATCCCCATACGCCGGGACCTCTCTCTCCTATAAAAGCCAGACTCACTAGGAACAAAGGTACGCAGAAAATACCTCAAAACCTCCTCCTTCCTGGCCCAGTCACTGACTTAAGCATTGGAGGTTCCCTGGCTCTAGCCAGGGTCCCCTTTTTCATCTTTCTTGTGCAGGTGACGACCGGAGGAGGGGCGTCAAGTTTTTTGCATCAACAAATACTAATAACAATATAACTAAGCAACCATTAAAATTTGCAGGGATTAGGAAATGTGCATTCTCAGGAGTCCAATAATAACAGTAGTAACGGCTTGGAAGGCTAACCTCAGGAGCGACTTCTTCGACTTTTTCGGTCTTATTAACAGCACAAAGCACTTCAAAAAGCACTCCAGCTGTTTGGTAGGCTTTTCCAAGCTGAGCTCTATTCGAACAAATTGAAAAAACAAACAAACAAATAAAAAGATCATCGATTTCATGATAATAAAGAGAAAACATCCAATTTATCATCAACAATTTGCTCAGCCTAGCAAACTGAAATGTGGGTCCCAGCTCCCAGTGACCCAAAATCATATATGCAGATCGCTTGCTCTGTTTGTCCATTGTCACCAGACAGCTAGGATCGCAGGCTAGGGGAAATGGGGCCCACAGATGAAAGGTTTGTGTTAACTGAGGTGGGCCCCCCATATGTAACCATTATATACATACATACATACATACATACATACGTAAATAAATTGAGGCGGGCCCCACCTGTAACCACCATGTTATCACTCTTATGTAACCATTATAAGCATACATTCATACATACATATAAATACTACGTATGTACGTATATATTCGTAGGTATGTGTAGGTCCAAATACCGATCAGCCTGCTCCCCTTGGTCGAGGGCTCTGACATAGTGCTCGTAGTATTGCTGATAGAAGCTCTCGATTTCTCTTGCATCGGTCTTCTTCACCCTTGCCGCTAGACTTGGTGTGTTGTCCTGTCATACAAATCAATCCCTTTTCATAGACAATTAAACATTCTCCGTTCATCAATACAGAGAAAGAGAGGAGAATCAGTGGAAGAGCGACGCTCGCTATCACCCCCAACTGGAGTGCCACACATGCATTTCTCACACACAGCACATTAACCGTAGGACCCTAATCCCCCACAGCAGCCCTTGTGCCCAACGGATACAACACTCGACCCATGTGGAATCCACTCTGTTATGTGTATATCATCCACTCCGTCCATCAGGTGAGCACATCAATTCTAATTTTTCAAGGAAAAATAAAAGTACATTTCTATCCACGACTTAGGTGGGCCACACCACAAGGAACAATGGGGAGGAGACTCCAAACATAGATTTCTGTGTGGGGCCCACTATGGCGTGAATGATCCATCCAACCCGTTAATCAGATGTCCCTCGACAGGATGAAGGGATTATTTAAAAATCAGCCTCAAGAAACTCAGGCAGACCACATCACATGAACTTGTAGGGGTTTCTACTGTGAGTTTACATCGTTCCACGTGGTGGGGCCCATCTGAGTTTCGCATCGGCTGACATTTGGGCTGTTATGGTGAACGTGATGGGTGCAACAGATGGACAGAGTCGATGTCACATAGGCAACACTTTGGCCCCTACTGCAGGGGATTGATCTTAACAGTCGGATAGGTGGGCCCCATCTTGGATTTTTCCATTGTCGCTATTATAGCACTGCTGTTGAATCGAGAGATGGTACAGCCAAAATATACCTAGATGGTCCACAGGGATAGGCATTCACGCATCGCACACATGCAGTCAATCCAGTACAAATTGTGGGCCCCACTATGGATAGGGTATGGCCCTATGCTAATAAATTTTCAATATGAAGACATCAAATAGACAGCCCAGAAAAATATTCTACGTGGGCTGTAAACCAAAAATCAAACTGATTTTGACACAGGCCCACTATAAGAGGTCTGGACTGAGTGACGCCTAAAACATGTATAGGAACCCCTGTTGGAAATATCGGTATTACCTGCCGCATCCTTAGTATATAAATATGTATTAGTTATCGCATAAGATATATCATTTGTATTATGTAATTTATTGTACTTTTTGAGAACTATGAGAAAATATTGAGAAAATAGTTGAATTTTTCAATGAAACTTTAAGAATTATTAAAAACAACCTTAACACACTTTTAAATTATATCATCTCAAAATTTTTTTACATATAATGGATTTTCTTTGTATAGGGTCCTAAGTTATGCACTACCTAATTGAACTAATGCAACTATATTTAAATTGAATGCATAACATTTAAAGAGTATGTGATGATTATTTCATCAAACACTCCTAAATTCTTCAAAAGCAGTCGCAATTGATAGTTGGTTGAAGGAAAATTTTAAATAATAATAATTATTATTATTATTATCATTAAAAATAATTTTTATTTTTTGAAAATTGATGATGACTTCACAAATCAATAGATCATCTCTCATGCATTCTTGATTTTATGTTTGGAGTGCAACATTACAGGCAATTTATGAAAAATTGGAGAAATTTTGACTTTTTCTCAAATCGGACCACCCACACTCAAATTTCAAAATTAGAATCTACATGATGATCATTTTATTAAATACTCTAAATACTGTGAAATTAGTCTTAATTGATAACTGGTTGAAATTGTTTTTTGAAAAAAAAACATAAAGAACTTGAAGAACCAATGGATATCAAAATCAAAGCTTCAACTCCATGCTTTTTACTGCAAAATATGAATAATCAATAAATTTAAAACCATTACTCACTAATTTAACATAAATTCAAATAAAAATAAAATAAAATGGATCAAAGATTGAAAATTTTCAGCCAATCAAACATGTGAGATATATTAGCACTACATATGTATTTCATATTGCATAAATATGAAATAATCATCAATATTTAAAATATTGGATAAGAGGACACGAATTTACTGCAGAGGAAGGCTTTCGACTCCGGGTGGCGCCGCCACCGATGTTCTTAAGAAATCCACCAATTTAAGTATATGACCAAGGATTCTGAGTGGCGCCCTCAGAGATGTTTTTAAGAAATCCACTAATTTTAGGAAATGATTAAAAAAGATGAGGTGATCCAAAACTCAGGTGGATCACACGGGAGAAAAAATTGGGGAAAGAAATTTCTACCGTCTAAACTTTCTTAGGCTCCACCTTGATGTTTATATGACATCCAAACCGTTTATTACCACTGGGATGAAGCGTAAATAATAATAAAAAAAATGCCTGACCCAAAATATTTTCTACAGCTGACGTGAGCAGAAAAATCAGCCCATCCGCGTGTCATCCCACAGAACAGTTACGACGGGACAACCAGCGTTGAAACCCTCCTGGGCCCACCAAAGTTTTGGATCAAGCCGATATTTGGCTTTTCCCAGAATCCTGGTGGGCCACACCGCGGTGGATGGACCGTGACGCAAAATGTCGCAGATATAGCAAGATTGGCCTTTGTCAGTTGAATGTGGAAGTATCTATGTTTCTCGTTCCAACGCGCGCATCTTGCAGCCACTGGTTGAAAGTTTAGAATTGTTCTATTCAGGAGATTTGGGTCCATGGTCCATCCACGTAAGACTCAAAAGGACACGACTTCGATGGATCCCTGAACGTGGACCCCACCAAGAGTTATGTCACTTATATCCATACCGCCCATCATTTTACTGTATAAGCACAAAAAGGAAGCAGATCCAAATCTCAGGTGGACCACACCACAGAAAACAACAGTGATTGACAATTAAAAACTATTCGAGGGCCACAAAGGTTTTGGATCGAGCTGATATTTGTGTGGTCCTTTCATCCAGGTCTTTATGACTTTATCAATCAACACTGTTTCCTGTGGTGTGAACCACCTGATATTTGAATCTACTGCATCCTTTAGGCTTGTTTCCTACAACTATCTGGGAAAAAGGATGTACAGCGTGGATATAAGAAATATACATCAAGGTGGGCCCTCCGACTCAAAAGACTGGGTGGGCCATGGAACCGTGAGGACATACGTCAGTAAACAAAAAACCCGAGTATCTTGGATCAAGGGTCAAGTATCCTGTCTTCCTCCCGCAAGAAAATATGGATATAAACATCAAGTTGCCCGGGAATGTTTCAACCGTGAGCGGTTCCACCTCGACTGTGGTTTGGCCCACTTGATCTTTGGATCTTCCGCATGTTTGGGCTAATGTCCTAAGTTGTGTGGGCGAAACGTATGGACGGTGTGGATATAAGCAAACATCAGCAAACATCAGTGAGTAACAATGAAAGAAAACCGGTTCATTTCATATCTCTCCCTCGCTCGCTCTCTCTCTCTCTCTCTCATTTCAAGAAACCGCCGTTGCAGGTCCCCGCAATCCCCTGTACGGAATCAACAACAGCGCCTCTTTCGATCAGACGCGTCAGACGAAAAAAGAAAGAAAAGACTCACCCGCTCCAATCTCTGCAACAATGCAGTCTTGAACTGCCGAACGCCTCGACCGGTGGAGCTCGGGTCCAACCTATGCGCCTTCTCGAACGCGTAGAACCGACCTTCCACCAAAACGAAACACACCGAGCCACGGTGTAAGTCCTCAATGGCAATTCACGTAAATTCAAAACCACAAAAAACTATCCAGCTGCATTCCCAAACACTCACAGAGATAGGCCACCCTCGGCCGCTCCGATTCGATCTCGGCCGCTACTCTGAGGATCGGAGCGATGCTGCCAAGCGATGACGGCACGACCTCGTTGTCGAAGACTTCCAAGGAGAATGTCGCCATCCCTGAGCTCCTGGAGGACCGCCTCGTCAGCCCCTGTGGGCCCGAATCGAGGCCCGACATCGTTCCGACGTTGAGATCTGACCGCTTATCTCTCTGTCTTGGTTCGATTGTCAGAAATCGGGAAAGATTGGCATGAACGATCGAGTCTGATCGCTGAAATCTTCCCGATTGAGAATGGAGCGAGAAAGATCAGCTCTATAAGCTTCTAGAACGTGAATGGAAGGAGATCTTGCGTTTCGATCTTGAAATTCTTGGACTGCCTCTTGAAACGAGAGAGAGAGAGAGAGAGAGAGAGAGAGAGAGAGAGAGGAAAATGCTTTTGGAAGAAGTGGGCTAATGTGGGGTCCATGTTGATGACTGTTCGGACAGGCTGGCATTTCGCGACACGTGGCAGGGCGGGTGTTGAGAAGGTGTGGCCGTACGCTGTTTGCGGAGAACGGTGGGAGATCAGGGGATTTGAATGCTTCTGCTATCTAATGATTGGAGTTCGGGTGTTTACATGCTGGGAGTCGAGGAGTTATTTGATACTCTGGTTGCGTATGACCCTTGATACGCAGGCACTTAGAAATGGTAAAGTTGGCATACTTTAGCTTAACAAAAAATGAATGGAATGTGGAACCCACTGTTTCTAAGATAAGTTGTCAAGAACATCTCTACGGCCCCACACAGCCCCGGTACAAAGATATCTCGAGGAAGGGGTCGCATGCAATCCGCTCCCTCATTTCTTAGGGATAAGACCTGATCTTCGTGTCCCACCGATGGAAAGCTCAGATCTCGTACTCATTTTCTGTACGGGTACTCGTGCATTGTGTGTGCATGGCGGGGCTCTACAGACATGTGAGCTCACCACAAGTCCACACAGTGTTGGGATTTTTGGAAGCCTCCCAGCTGTACACATGGCATGATCTTAACCATCTAGATAGTCGGACCTATTATAAATGGATTATAATCCAAATGTATAATTAAAGTGTGGTTCTAATTGGTCAATGGTGGGAATATAATGGACAGTAAGTTGCAATGTGGTAAGGACTTGTCCGTATTCAACAAACAAATGTCCATTTGACCAGAGATCACGAATCCCATTATTCGGACGGATCAGATACAAGGTATATGCCACGTGTAAAGCAGGGGAGACCGATGAAGACTATATATACAGTGCAACGCGTAGCACTCTGTCATCCCGGGTTGAGGGGAAGGGAAACGGATTGGCTACTCCCCTGCCACCAGCGGAAACGGATTGGCTACTCCCCTGACACCAGCCAATGGCTGATGGTCGGTGCTCTGTGGGCCCCTCCATGATGTATGTGTTACATCCATGCCGTCCATCTATTTTTATAGATTATTTTATGATATAATATCAAAAATGAGGTGTATCCTAATCTCAAATGGACCACATTACATGAAACAGTGTTAAATGAGCGTCGACCATTAAAAACCTTTTTGGGGTCCATAGAAGTTTTGGATAAAGCTGATTTTTGTTTTTTCCCTTCATCTGGGCCTGTATGACCTAATCAACAGGTTGGATGTCAAATAAACAGTATAGTGGGCCTTAGGAGGATTTTAACAGTGGATATCCAATCACTATTGTTTTCATGTGGTGTGGTCCACCTGAGATTTATATCCCTCTCATTTTGAAATTAAATTCTAAAATTATCTTTAAAAATGAAAGAAGAGAGTGGATGAAACACATACATCATGGTGGGGTCCACAGAGCACCGACCACCAGCATCGGGCTGGTGGCGGAAGCGGTAATAACCAGTCTGGATGTCAAATAAACAGTAGTAGGCCTTAGGAGGATTTTAATGGTGAATATCCAATCACTATTGTCTTCATGTGGTGTGGTCCACCTGAGATTTATATCCCTCTCATTTTTGGGATCAAGTTCTACAATTATCTATAAAAATGACTGAAAGGAGTGGATGAAACACATACATCATGGTGGGGAAGCGGATTGGCTGGTGTACCGCACATCAGCGATACGGCTGGTATAGGTACGTGTCGTGCGATGACGAGCATTGTACATACTCAGCTCCGAGTTGTAGAACAGTTGAAAGGAGATCAAAGTTACGTGTCCCCAAATTGATATATTTATTATATCCACACCGTTCATCCAATTTTTGAGATCATTTTTGAGCATGATACCAAAAATAATTCATGTCCAAAGATTAAGTGAACCACATCAAAAATAGCAGCGGGGACAATTATTCTCACCATTGAAACATTCGTTGGCCACCATAGCATTTTTTTTTCCATCCAATATGTTATTAAGGCACAAAGACCTGGATGAAGAGTAAAAATAAATATCATATCGATCCAAAACTTATGTAATCCCCAAGAGGGTTTCAATGGTAGACGTTCAAACCCCCACAGCTTTTTTCAGTGCGGTCCACTTGATTTTTGGATATGTCTTATTTTTTTGTTCAAGGCATTTTCTTCCTCCAGGTCATAAGCATTAGGGAAAGCTTAGAGAAGTCTTTTTTTCTTGTCGGTGTTCGATCACCATTTTTTTACTGTGGTGTGGTCCATCTAAAATTTAGATTTCCTTCACTTTTGGGTGCATTTCATAAAATTATCTGTTAAAACCGATGCACAGTGCGGATATACAACAAATATATAAATGTGGAGACAACATTCAGAGAAACAACCACTAACGTACGTAGTGTAACACAAAATTCGCTCCCGTCCGTCCGTCGGGCGCGGATTGTCGAGGTTGGGCTCTGAGGGCCCACCATGATGTATAGGTTTTATCCACATCGTTCATCTATTTTAACATATCATTTGAGGGTATAAGCTAATATATAAGGCAGATTCGAGGCTCAAGTGAACCCCTCAATGGGGTTTAAACTCCTACCACCCAACAACATCGTGGGGCCATAGAAGTTTTGGATCAAGACGAAAATTGTATTTTCCCTTCATCCAGGTCTATTCGACCTTATGAAGGGTTTGGATAACAATTAAATAACAGGGTGGACCCTAATAAGATTTCAACAGTGGGTGTTACTATTACCTCTGTTTCCGTGGTGTGGTCAACTTGAGCTTTGGATCTGCCTATTTTTTGGGCCTATGCCTTAAAATAATATGAAAAGATGGATGGACAGGCTGGATAGACTCATCCGCATCCCCGGTTCGTACCTTCTCACGGTGGCCCAAGATCTTGCACTTCCAAAATTGTACCACATATGTGGAAGACATAAAGAGATGACGGGGATGGGCTCGGCAGAGGCAGGGACTGGTCCCTACCCACCATGATGTATTGATTTTATCCGGGCTGTCCAACCATTTTGCAATGTCATTTTACTAAATAAGCCTAAATGAGGGAGATATGAGTCTTAAGTGGACTCTCTTCTCTTTTCTTTTTCTTTTTTTTTTTTTTTTTTTTTTTTTTTTTTTTTTTTTGCACCCCTACACACTCACGCCGTAGAGGGATTTTACCACCTATGGATACTCGAACCCTTGACCGGGTTTTAAACTCCTGAAAGTCTACCACCCGAGCAAGAGTAAGGATCCAGTGGACTACACCTTATGAAGCAGGCGTAATCATGACATACACCCTGGAAACCTGTCACGCCCTGGACTCGGTGACCGGATTCACAAGGAACCTGATAGCTGGCTCCGGCCGCAACAGCCTCTGTAATACCCCATTCTTGATTCCTAGCTCAGGTTCCGATCCTGGGATTCCATAAGGAGAATTTTCATAGCATAAATCTAATCCGATAGAGCATACCCAAGATCATAACACAATAATCTTATAAGGTAACCATAGTAACGCATTGCAAAATTCACTAGAAATTTAAACTTTTACAGGTACATAAGGTTTAAAAGGAAATACATAAGATAAGAAAGGAAGAGAAAAGTCTACAACGGGTCCTCAACACGCTCCAATCCAATGCTCCACCGCTACTGCGCCAACCTAAGATCTCTTGCACGCATCAATCGTGCATAAGCTTATAGAAAGCTTAGAGGGCAGTGAAGGTGTGTAACAATGGTGCTTAGAAGAAATATGAGGATGCAGATGGAACCATGAATGATACCAATGCCATAAGCCGTACCGAGGCTAAGCTATGATTGTAGTAAGTCGTACCAAGGCTATGCAATGCAAACATGAGTACTGGACGCCATACCAAGGCGATGCAACAGAAGGCTTATACAGCCGATACAAATGCAATGCGAAGTAATGTCAGTCCTCATATCTAATCCACACATCAAGTACAGTTTTATCATAAGGAATCCACTGGGGTAAAGTGCATTGCAGGATGACTATCGCTCTCTAAGACCCGCACAGTCAAACGAGCGTAGGAGACCTCATTACCAACCTGTGGACAGCCAATCACCAGCGAAACTCGACGGTAGCGGACCCATTTCACGAGCTGGTTAAATTCAGCCTAACTATGCCTCCTCACTTAGGCGGGTAAGGCCAAACCCCCATCTCAACCGACTTCACAACAGTGGGAGTCGCGGCCTAACGGTATAGGGCACATGAGCGCTCATGATTTTCACTCAATCTCGGGGTTGAGGTGTCTCCTCGGTACCGTGAAGGTTTAGGGGCTTTCACCCAGCTATATCCTATGCACCTCAAATGCTCAAGTATCATTTCCAGTGTCCATACACGACCATCCACGAATAAACCTGTGGAGGCTACAACCCTGATAAAGCAAGGGCAAATATCCACATGTTACACAATGCTATATACATGAATCACACAATCACCCATGCATCGATCCCAAGCATCCATCGTGCTCAAGAGGGGAATACTCTGTCCCCCAGGGGAATACCAAAATGTCCTAGACAGTGGCACAACCATGACCAATCATACCTCGACCAAGCATGCATATGATGCGTATGGGAGTGAGCCATGAAGATGAATAAGAGTGTCAGTGAGGTGAATGAGAAGATATACTCTCTACCTATCCAAGAGGGGTCTAGGTACTTAGTCAATTCCTCATAAGGAACATAATCTCTAGTGGGGGCCCATTTACCTGGGGTAGCCCATGAGACTAAACATACAAGCTATGGGCCTAAATAATATAGAGATGGGCCTAGCAAGAGACTAAGGTGGACATTCAACCGCACTTAGATACAAATGGGCCTAGAGGGGTCCAAATGGGGACATTCAACCACCATTGCCCCAAGGCATCCAACCACAAACCATAAGCTACAAGGCCCAAAGCCCACATCCAATCCATATACATAAGTCCCATATATAGCATTAAGAACTATGGGTCCAATCCATCCATAACAACATGGGCCAAAGGAAGGGAATCAAGGCCCAAAGCTCAAGTTCCGATGGCCATCAAATCCACGCATTTAGTTGGACTGAATGGGCAACCCATGAGCACAAAACATGGCCAAAAAATAAGTCTAAGTTGGGCGAAATGGGCCCCACTACATCAGCCCAATAATTAGCAATTTAAGTGGGCAACCAAGGGCCCAATACCACCCTTATCTCAGCCTATAAGTCCATCAAAATGGTAGAAGTTAGTCCAAACACATGGCTAACCAAGTTGGGACATTCCAGCCCAATCTGAGCCCACTAAGAACTCCTAAAATCTAGTCTAAGTTTGGATCCCACAGATGATCATCAATGGTGGTCCAAACATGCATTAATTAAGCCCAAGAATATACTAAATATAAGGGAGCAATAATTACCAAAATTTCTCAATATGGTGGGCCCCACATCTAGTACAATTTCAGCCCAAAAATAGTGTTTATTTGAGGCCCTTGCTGGACTTTCAGCCCACCCAATTTCTCTGGACTTGCTAAAGTCCAAAACTTATCTAAATAGGTAGGGAATCAATCCCATAAGGGCCAACAACATTCATAGGGGGCCCCACCAGATTAGAAATAGGGGTTTTGCCATAAAACTAAGTGGGCCTATTGCTGGACTGTAGGTCCAGCAGCAGCCCAAAAAGGTAGGGGCTTCCTAGGCTCGGGGCAGTCTAAGGCCATGGACGGCCTGGGCCAAACACATACAACAAGGTGGGCTCCTGACACAGGGGAGGACGTGAGGTCGAGCACCGTCTTCCTCAAGAGGATAACTATTCCGAATCCACGAAACTTCTCTGGACTCCTCACAGAGACTTTCTCGAATCCATGAGAAAAGAGAGCAAAAAATAGAAATAAATTCTAATAAATTTGAAATAGATTAATGAATGTATAAAAACGAGTTCACAACCCTTTAAATAAGGGTACTAAGCAATGGGAAAGAAATCATAATCAAACTACAACTAAAACTCCTAGAATTCATGACTTACTATAAATAGTAAACTTACTATTTATAGATGGTCGTGATGTCTACTAGTGCGCAAGGTTTTCGGCCAAAAATAGTAAGTGTCCTATTTGGCTTCACCAAACCGTTCCCCTAATTATTCTAAGCTCTTTTCACGTTGGGCGCAACTCCTAAAGCCCAACGGATGAAGAGTTATAGTCAAACTAAAACTTACTATTTATAGTAAAAACGAAATTGAAACAGGGAAACGACCGTCGAATCAGGGGTTTCTCACAATTTCGAGCGTCGCAACCCAGCATAGCTGGGTTGGTTGGTTAAAGTAGCTCGTTCTACCCCAAAATTGTATATTTTACGTCGGCTAACTCATCCTGGATTGCGAGATATGCCTGATTGAAGGTCTGATGGTCCAGATCACTTCTGTCGCCGACTAGGCCTTTTCTTATCCATCTTTGCCATGTAATTGTCCGCGACCTGCTCTACATCAGCTCGTCACGTCCCAAGTGGGCCCCACAGGGGACGTCCACCTAGGGTGGACCCTCCCCACGTGGGCCACCCATGGATGGGACGACTATGATAAAACACATACACAAGGTGGGCTTATGGGCTAGGGACGGCTAGCCAGGTTGGACGTCCACCAGCTGGACGTCCAGCAAGGCTCTCTGGTCCAACCTATTGGTCCCACTAACATGGCCCAATGGGCCTCCATAATATCATAAAATGGGCCCAAAAAATAACGCACAAAACTACTGCAAACACAAAGAGGACAACAAGGTTGGAAGAAAATTCAGCAATGCATGTTGCTGTCCTGAATTTGGGCACTCCAATGGAGTGGGTCCAGGGCCTCTAAAATTCTTCAAATTGAGGGCCAAGGTCCCTCATCATGTATACAAAAAGATGGAACCCAAAAAGGTGGCCCATCATCATCAAAATAATTTATGAATTTCAATTTACAACAGTTTATATTGCTAGACTGCACAGCAGAAAATCAGGCTGACCAAACATCTTTACCCACCCTTTTGGATACCCAAATGGGGTCAGTTGAGGCTGAAATTTGGCATGCTTATAGGTAAGGTACACACCTTCAAGAAACATATATTATATGGTACCAATCTCCCCACCAAATGTCTAAAAATCAGGCCTTAAGAAGACCCAAAAATCTGTCCAGACAGTTTTGGACGGCAACATATAACTGAAAATAATAAAATATAAACACTATTTTAAAGTGGATTTAATCCCAAAAAATCATGGTATGGACCACCCTAGTGGACCCCACAAACATTCAGACCATCCCCACCATCATAACACCTTTGTGTGCACCCCTTTTTGGTGCATTTTGGGGCCACACATCCAAGGGTGGACTTCCACTTTGGATGCCCTGGATGGTTTTGGGTCACAAGGTGGGCCACACACTCATGATCAGAGATGTCAAATAAGAAAAGAAGGAAGATTGGCTACAAGGGAAGGGTCTCCACCACATTGAGGCCTTTCCCCTCATCACACATGCACACACATTCCACTATCACATGATATACAAAGATCTACATGATCATAGGATTTCTACTTAGGATCTATGGTGGAGATGCAATCTCCACCAAGCATTAAGGGTCTAGATGACCCAAAGATCCTTGATCAAGGAAAGAAAAGGTCATGTAGGGATCCATGGAGAATGGTCCCTTGCATGGAACATACATGCAATGTAGGATAGGTATGACCCACATTCATGGAGTCTTGGGGTCACCACCATCACTTGATGGGCCCCACAAGCTCCAACATGAAGAAAGAATGAAGAACAAATAAGAGTCTAAAGAAATCTGGAATTGAAATTTACATACACACCCACCTAAGGATCAAGCTTGAAATCTACACCACCATCAACTAGAAGCTCCAAGGGAGATGAATCTATGGGTGAGATGAGCTAGGAAGGGTTGGATTGGGAGAGGATTTGAGGTAGGAAAAATTTGGAGGGGTGGGGACGTTGGAGGGTTGCTAGGAAGAGGAGAGAAGAAAGAGTTAGAGAGAAATGAGAAGGAAATGGAGGTTAAGAGAGGTTGTAGGAGAGTAATCACTGCTCTCTCTAAAAGAGAGCTCCTTGGTTAGAGAAAGCACTCATTAGCTAGGGAGATACAAACAATGTTCATAGGGTAGGGTAGTCTTGTAGCTGTAGGGTTGTAGGTTTTCTAGAAACCCTAAACATAGGCATGACATCTTCCACTACATGGGGAAACATGTGGGGCTAGGGTGGGGTCCACCATTCACACATCAATGGTCCATGTCGAACGTTGCCCATAACTTGAGATGTACATGTCGGATTCACGCACGGGACGCGGTGTTGGAACTGTGGCGCCGATGTGGATGCAATGGCATAGGTTTCATGTCGATCTGAGTCGGGTCGACATGACTGAACTTGAGGATGACCGCAAACACTATCTGTAGGTCACGGGTCACCGGGATTCGACCAGTAGGACCGCGAGACCTAAAGGAATGACGTGCACACACGGTTTAGGGTCTTACAAAACCTCCCTGGGGCCCACCGTATTGGCTTTCACAGGTAAGACGCGTTGCGTCCTACCCCTGCCCGTATCTAGCTGGGAACGGGTAGAAGCTTTGAGTGGTCACCGTGATGTATGGGTCTTATCTACACTGTTCAACCATTTTTTCCAAATCATTTAGGGTATAATCCCAAAAATGAGGCAGATCTAAGGCTGAAGTAGACCACACTATGAGAAGCAGCGGTGATGTAACATCCCGGATTTTTGCCAACCTGGGATTAGACGTCCTTAGGCAATGGGTCGATCCTAATACCTCATTAACTTGTCAGAACTGAATCCCAAAGTCTAAAGCTGCCCTTGAACCCATTTCCTTCACAAATCTCACCCTTCACCACCTTGATCTTTCAATTTTTCTAAGAACTTTCACCCTAGACACTATCTTAAACTAGCTAAGTAGTATAACTTTGATCACTTTATATACAAACTACAAAGGACTAAGTACCACCTCAGACGGAAATCACTTAGGATTAAATCCTTTAGAAATGAGACAAAGTAACTAAGTGCTAAACTAGATTAGCTACGAAATCCGTTTGAATCGCTTTAAATACGATCTGCAAGACCCAAAACTTGTAGAATCATTGACGCTAGGTTACCCTAAAATTTAGGATCAAACTCATTACCCGACTGCTCTCGGGAGCACGTTGAAACTCCATATCTGATCTGGACCGCACGTCGGGAGTCCGAATAATATGAGGTTAAGGACTTACGACCGCCTCATTGGGCTTGACAACCATCTCGGAAATCAAATCCAGCCAGTGTCCCACGGCTGTTCGCTTGAGTCCGGAGCGAGAGAGTGTGAAAACACTTGTTTTTCCTAAAAATAAATATCTTGAATAGTAATCTGGCATCTCTCGTTTGTGGATCAGTTGTAAGCAACCAGCACCGTCAGAATCAGACCAAATTACACCCTCGGATCAGGAGAAATTTCATACACATTTACATGTACTCGGAATCTCCGATCGAGATCCGCTGACCGTTGAACTGAAACTGGTCCGTCACGCGTGATCTGGAATCCCGACCGAAATGAAAACTTAATAGAACGTAGATCCAGCGTTAGTGAACTTAAGTCCGACCTTTGGCTCAAGGAGGCCCGCCAGAAGTCCTTCATTGAGCTGAAAAGGTCCCGCTTTGGTTATAACCTAAGTATACTTTGAACATAAGTCTATTTCGGTAAATTTTTAGGCTATATAAGGACCTTAAACCCTCTCTCATGGCAGCCATACGAATTTGAGATTGAGAGAGAGAAAAGAGAGAGAAAAGAGAGTGAAAGTGTGGGAGATGTGAGAGGAACTCCCTGCTGCTGTTCCCTGCCGCTATTCGGGCTCCACCGCCTGATTCTCATCGCTTTCCCGGCGATTCCGGCGTCGTTTCTAGGTAAGAAACCCTAACCCGAATCTGTTTTAGGGTTGTATAGGTTGTAGGTTATGAAATAGCTAACCTGTTTCGTTCTCTAGGTTGCCAAACTCCCGTATACGGAAGCTTAGCGAACCTATCGACTCCGTTACGATTCTACGACAAAAGGTGTGGACTTTAGGTGTATAGGTTATGGTTTTCAACGCTTTCAATGTCAGATAATGATAGATTCATGATCTGCATGCAATTGCACATGTACAAAGTGCTTTCCGTTTTCTGTTTCGATTAAAGTTGTGGAATATGGAATTTTACATATTCTAGGTATTCGTAGAAAATACCGTATACGTATTTTTTTTGGAAATGTGTTTGACATGTTTATTTGTTGTATGGATACACGATATATGGATAAAATACTTATTTGGCGAAAGGATTCGCCTAAATACATATTTTACTAATATACACTGTATATAGAAATACTGTATTGTAAGGAGTGCCGTATACATGTATATTTTGGAAATGTGTTGGCCATGATTGTTTATCGTATGATTATATAATATATGAATAAATTACTTATTTGGCGAAAGGAATCGCCGTAATACATGTTTGCTTGTACACACTATGTATATTGAAAATGTGTATTCTAGAAAATACCGTATATGTATAAATTTTGGAGATGTAATTGTCATGATTAATTGCGGTATGAGTATGATATACACGGATAAAATACTCTCTTGGCGAAAGGATAGCCATAATACATTTTTTTCTAACATACGTCATGTATGTTGAAATAGTGTACTCTACGTGTTTGTGAAAATGCTTGTGAGAGTAAGTGCTTAGGTGTTAGGGCCTTAGGTAGGTGATGAGATGGGGTTCTCAACTACCTTAGTGTCACGTATGATACCCTCCACGTGGTTGTTTACTCTAACCACTCACTCATGAAATATATGTGTTTGTATCCCTATTTATATAGTGCTCTATAACATGCTTTTTAACATGCTTTGTAACTTGTTTCATAACATACTTTATAATATGCTTTATGACATGCTTGCTAGTGTGCTTGAATTACTTTGTTTATTATGCTTTACTTCACATGTTATGGTTGAGAATTGATTAAGCTTGGGACTATGTCCATAGCCCAGACATCCGGTACCAGACTTGGAATCGTGGTTGAGATTCATCTCGCCACACATGATGTGTTTGGCGAACCCGTGTCGTACTTCGGTTGGCGATAGTGGTTGGCCACACGAAGTGCTTCTGTGCTTTATATCGCTCAACTTGTTGTGCGCTCGAGCTAGCCGAGCACGTCAAGTAACCCGTGTGTCTTATGTATGTTCACCATGTTCGGTCGCTAATGCTTGAACCTAGGGTACCAAACTTACCAGTGAGAATCCTGTTAACCATGGTACCTCGATCCGCTAAGACTCATGAGCCGGGCATGGTGGTATAGGACACCGTGGTCGAGCTGTCGGCCTACGCTGGGGCCACGTGCCTCCCCGTAGTGACCAGTGAGCAACCAAACTCGTGAGCCGATTATGGTGGTATGAGACACTATATTCGAGCTGTCGGCCTACACTGGCGTAGCCTGGCTGTGGTCCCCAGTCGGGTTGCATCCGAGTCCCATTGTCAATAAGTGGACTGGTCGGGCTTTGAAAATAGACTGCCAGTTGGTAGGACGTTAGTGGAGTGACCTCGAGCATACTCTGAATTTGCGGTGAGGCGATGAGTTTTACCGCGATATATAGAGTATGAACTAGGCCTGTTTCTGTATTGTGATGAATCGTTTAAGGGGTGATGGGGGAGTGGTGTAACCTTTGTGCGTAACAGCCCTGGCAGCCTCTGCAGTGACATAGAAAACACACCAGTGTCTGATATTAACTAGGTTTGACGACCCTAGAATGGATCATGTTTGGGAATGATACAAGAGAGGTACCTTAGTTTCCCAATCCTGCTGTTTGAAATGGACTAATTAAAAACTCGGTAATCATGCTCATCATGCATTGCATGTGCCTGGAAGATGTGGAGCACTGTGGGATGAAAGCATGCCGCGAGCGTGAGATGGTGTCGCATGAGGGAGTATGTCGGTGAGGGCATACATCATGTCATTCATACTTGCATTAATAAGAGTAGTTAGGAGTGTTTGATTGTACTGCTTTATCATTACTGCTTGACTGAGTCGATAACATGTTAACCTATGCTTTACTGTTCCACTGAGTTGATCACTCACTCCCACGTTATGGGACGGTGTTTCGAATACCCACCAGACATTGTCTGATTTCAGGTGATGGCGATGCTTATGAAGCAGAGCCGGACTACTTCTATGATGATGAGGAGGAGTTCTCCTATCTGTATCTCTCTGGCAGGTCTATGAAGACCTGGTATTGTATTGACGGGGCTATGATATTTGGGATAGGAAACATTACACTTCCTCACATTAGGTATATTTTAGAACTGTACTTGTAATTAACTAACCTGGTAACTTTATCATACTCTGGAGACTCACCACTATTTTTATATTATATATATCTATCACAGTCTTCCGCTTGTAATTTAATTGTCTCTGGAGTTTGATATGCTGTTTTGGCTTAATCTCACTCATGTTCAATGCACAAATATAGTCAACATTCAATCATCATTCATTTTGTTGCATAAGTGATGTTCTGGAACTCGGGAGTTGAGTTTATGCTCGACCCCTGATTTTCGGGGCGTTACAGGTGATAATGATTCTTACCGTTGAAACTTTTCTAAGGCCCACTGTAATATTTATTTTCCATCCAACTTATTCATAAAGTTAGGTAGAATTGGATTAAGAGAAAACACAAATATTAGCTCCATCCAAAACTTATGGGGCCCCCAAAAAGTTTTCAATGATAACAATTTAATCCCCATTATGTAGTCCACTTGAGCCTTAGATCTACCTCATTTTTGGGCTTATACCCTAAAATGATACGAAAAAATGGATGGATGGTGGGTAGAGGTGGGCATCGAGTTGAGTCAGACCAAGTTGGGTTCAACTCAACTCGATCCGGTATTGTCGAAACCCTGACCTGAACTCAATCCGACTCGGGACCGAGTCCAATGGGCCTGACTTGATCCGAACCGGATCTTGGTTGGGCTGACCCGAATTGAGTCCGACTCAGTCAGAGATACCAAGTTGATCGAGTTGGCTACGGTTCAGATCAGGTCAAAAGATCAAGTAGATCGGGTAAAAAATCGTTGAAATTTTTTTGAGCCCCAAAATTTGGTCCAACTCGACTCGATGCCCAAAGCCCACCTCTAGTGACTTGCATGGGAACATTATTGATTGGACTAGCTACAATAAGGACATTTGCATGGTGGGGCCCATCTGATGTACGAGTTCGCTGGCTTGGGTTTATCTCGTATAATGATCTAGGAGCTGAGAATGAAACAACTTTCATTGGACCAGAATCCGGTCATGGTTCATTGTTTACTCTTAACATTAAAAAAAAACTTAACTAATATCGACAAATCGAAACATTTCATGCCACACCGGACTAAGGGTCCACTGTCAATTAGACCAAACATTGTCAATTAGACCAAACATTTCAACTGTTTAAATATCACAGATCCAACTTCCAAGGTAAATAAACTATGTCCATAAAACGAACAAAGTAAATAAACTCTGTCAAAAATCAAAAGTAAATATACCATGTCCACATACAAACAAATAAAACTTTCATTCATTCAATTGTCCAAAATAAGACAATTTGAGCGATTTCTATTCCAGCAAAAATACACTATATTCATGTATGGCCATATAGAAATCATCAAATGGACAACTAATTATCTAACTCACAAGTCACAATAATAAGCTAAGCAAAAAAGTAATGTAATACATATTAAGTTAACTATATAATGCACAAAAATAAAATAAGCAAAAAAGTAATGTAATACAAACATATTAAACTAATTATCTAATGCACAATAATAAGTTAAACAATTAGCAATGTAAACCAATAAGCTAAGCAATAAGCAATACACAATGATAAGCTAAGCAATAAGCAATAAGCTAATTAGGGTTACGGTTTAGGGTTTAGGGTTTAGTGTTTGGATTTAGGGGTTAGGTAGAGTTTAGGGTTTAAGGTTAGGGTTTAGGGTTTAGGGCTAAGGTTTAGTGTCTAGGGTTTAGGGTAGAGCTGGGCAGGCCGGCCGCACTCAAGCCAGGATTAGCTTGGCCGGACGCACCATGTGTTAGCCCGACAACACTCGAGCCAGGACGGATCCACCACAGCGAGCACGGTTGGATCTCACCAAAGCTTGGCCAGAGTGAGCTTGACCTCACCGCATCGGCGCACTCGAGCCATGCCAGGCACACCACACCCGGCACGACCTCACCACACCGACACACCCGAGCCAGGCCAACGAACCTAGTCAGATCCCGAGTTGGCCCGGATGAACTACGGCGAGCCAGGTCGATCAATCACAGCGGGCCAGGTCATTCAATTAAAATTATAAAAAAATTTACCTGAAATCGTTGTGCGGATGTTCACAACCCCAAGTGCAAGGTCCCGATTTAGTAATAACTCGATGAGACCAAGGTTGAATTGTAACGCCCCTATCTCTAAAACCTGAGTACGAGACTCGTCTTCAGAGATCTGAGATTTTATAAATAAGAGGAACAGTGGAATGAAAACTCAGAGTGCGATAGCCAAAAGAAGCATGTATATTCATAAGAGCCCAATATTTGACCCGCTCGGCTGGGGGTCTTAGTTACAAAAATCCATAGTCCAAAATACCAAACCATTGAAATATAAAGTATCAAACTACTGGTTAACACCAAAATAAGTCGCTGCGTCCTGATGCGGCTCGTCCTCATAATACTTCTCCTCTTGCTCCATGGTGGCATCATCAAGGTCGACACCGACGCCCTCTACATCTGTCCCTGCATGTTCTGTACGGTTGGATAGTTGATGGATGAGTGGCCAGCTCAGTGTGAATTCCCCTCAAGATTACACATCTCCGCCTTAGTAAACATAGTTAAAAGGAAAAACAAGCAGTAATCCAAAACAAGTAATATGCAGTCTTATTAGATGCGTGAATGCGTGAATGCACATCGGCCTGGGGATGCACATCCAGCCAGACTTGGGCTCGTCGCCCATGCAATCATCGACCTGAGAAGGATCATCCAGTCAGACAGGGGTCGATAGTTGATGATTTGGGAGCTAGTGAAACGATACCCCAATAACTTTGGGGCACATGCTACAGCATCCAGAATTAGCCATCCGTCATCGCCAATATGCTATGAATGCATGATTAGCCAGCCGTTATTAATCCGATTACAATCATCCAATTTAAGCAACTCAATGGTCAATATGGGGAACTCAAAGCCCAGCATAGGCCGACAGCTCGGGTATAGTGTCCCATTACTACCATCTTCAGCTCATGAGGTCCTCCACCTTTGGATGTTCTAATAGGGTGCCTTGATCAAAGTGACACCAGTTCAAGGTCCCTATTTCCCACACGATTTGTCTAATTTCAATCCCGTGTGGCTTGCATACGATCATGGAATCTTCCATATGTAGCATCAAAAGGTTGTGTACAAAAGCAAATCATGTTAATATGTGCCAATATATGACCTCAAGTAAAGCATGTAAAGAAACTTCAGGAGTTACAACTTATGGAGATAAATTACCAAGTCATGTGAAGGGTGATCAAGGATTAACCAGCATGTGAGCCTTGCATATAGTAATAATGGTAATCTAATGCAAACTAGGTTTAGCTAATTTAGAAATGGAAAGCCCAAGGGAAAGTCATCACCTGTATGGTAGTGTTCTCGAGCTCGACCTAAGTCTTCTTGAGGTCCGGGGTCACTCAAAGATTTTCCTAAAACTTATAACTTGCATTTGCCAGGAATTTCTATGGCTTTGTACTAAAGTTTAAAGGAATGTAACACACGGCCCTTTTTAGGCTTGTGTTAGGTCCACCATGTATTTTAATAAGGTGGTCCAACGGGACTCCAGCTCATCCTTTATTTTCTGTAGTGTGGTCCAGATAATATCAGGTCTTATTTTCCTTGTCTTCAAGCCTTAGGACTGGCCCTTCCAAAAAGATGAATGGTTTGGATGAACCATGCCATCACGCATGCCCCACAACCTGGATGGTTGGGAAGGCGCATGAGTTCGTTGTAGTGAGGCGGTCCATGTCCAGACCTTGGATGGTCTGATTTTTGATTCATGCACTTGGTGGTCTTCACAAGCATGGTTCAAAAGGGATGGTGCAGATGCGATTGCCCACACCCTGTATCTAATATCTATATATGTACTATATCAATGCCACCTGATATATAATTAAATATCATATACCACATATATCTGGCATATATTTAAATATCATATATCATACCTATCTGATATATAAACCAATATCATCTTGACGGGTCCCACATGCTGGCTACTGGGTACAACATGGCACGTGGGGCCCATCCCATTATTCATAGTGTTATATACATATGCATGTGTATAGGCTACATTTTATTGTATTATTACATGTGTACCCATTTCCCTTTTAATACGTATGTCAAACGTCCATCACTGGTTGCTCATCGATGGACGGCCTGGAATGAACGGCCAGGATAAAATATAGAGGTTTGTCAAAGTAGACGGACGGACAGAACTCGGTGTGGCCTTCCACTTGTCGTCGGCCCATCAGTAATTAGGTGAGGCCTAGCTGCATTTGTGTTGGGCTCATGGTGACGTGGTGTGGCCCACAGTGATTTACAAGATATGGCCCACTGTATAGACCGTGCAGATGAGACACTCATACCATGGTGGGGTCCACATACGTGGCCCACCCTTGGGACGAGCTTGCTGCATGGATAGACGGTTAGGATGGGACATTCTCATCAGTAGTGGGTACCTCACGTGTTAAGGCCTACACATATACGTTATATACGTAACATATTACCTGGTGGGTTCCACGTGGATGTGGGACCCACTGGTTATATGCATAGTCGTATTTCATAACATTATCCATTATAAAATTCATATGTATGTATTAGCTATACATACATGCATATATTATTGTATATATAGGTATATATTATTATTTTATTTTATTTTTCTCTTTTCCTGCAATAGCAACCGTCCAGCACTGCCTGCCAAATGATGGACGGTTTGGATATAGCACATCTACACTACGTGCGTGTATTCAGAGCTGGTTCCATACGTGTGGGACCCACCGGTTTCACGATAAAAAGTGCATGTACTTTATATACATGCATGTAGCGTTTTTTTTTTTGTTTTTCTTTTTTTTTCTTTTCTTTTCTTTTCTTTTGAAAACGTCCAGGGCCTATGCCTTCTGACGGACGGCGCAGATGAGTCACCTCACTATGGTGGGACCACATATGTGGCCCACCAACTGTGGTACGGTGGGGTCCACTTGCTGACACAGTGCGTAGTCCGCCAGCACTTGTACAGGGCCTGAAACTATGGCAGCTCACTAGCTTTAGGTGAGGCCCACCTGCATTGTGCAGGGCCCACCAGTGTTTTGGTGAAGCCCAGCAGCAGTCCTTCACTGTAACGTGCTGAGTGCCCTTTTTCCTGACAACGTGGAAACGGCCACCGTTGGAGACCATTTTCGGAGGCCGCTTCCGGCCCCGTTTTCGGCCCCGAACGTGGCCCCTTCCCGGTCATTCTTCGGCCCACAATGACGTCCAACGGAGTATGGTGGCCGTCCATTCTTCCAACCAAGCAACGACTTGATCAGGGGCGTTTTCACCTTGTTTTTTAGTCCGATTTCCAGGCACTTTGCAGCTTGTTTGCAGGCTATTCCCAGTCCGAGTTCCAGCTGCAATCTAGGGTCATCACACGTCATTTCTTGGTCCCATAACAGGGCCATACTCAGGTTGGTTCGGCCTTGAAATAATGCCCGAACGTAGGTTTCTTTCAGATTCAAAACAGAGTCTGTCATTCGCTATATGTATAATCCCCGCTGATGGGTGCTTTTGCATATGTGTGGTGAGGTTATTTCTAGAGTTCATTTAAAGCTGTTTAAGAAGAAGGAGTGAAGGGAGGTGCCTCACATGTTTGAGTTGGGTCCGACCCAAGCTTAGCTTGTCACGCACACACCTACCACCTTCACCTGCTTCTTCTCTTTTCCCTCTCTCTTGTGGTGCTGCTGTGTAAACTCACTGACTCGGCTCAGTTCGGCTTTCACGGGCTGAGTGGAGGCAGTGGGCTCCAAGCTCACCAACGACGAGACTCCTTCCCCTCTGTTTTCTCCCTCTCTCCTCTCTCCTCTCTCCTTTTTCTCTCAGTTTCCTTCCTATCTCACTCTTCCTTCTGTGCAGGACTTGAGAGGGCTAGACCTCCTTATATAGGCAGGGAGAAGGGGAGCCAACGGCTGAGATTTGCCCTGCAAATCTCCATGCAACGGTGTGACGGTGGCAGCCACTGTTTTTCCCGAAATGGAACATTCGGCGAGCATTTCTTCACTGCCTGACTATTTTCAGTTTGAGAGAGAAGACCCTCTCAGCCTGGCGGTGCACGTCGGCAATCGTCCGGATAAACCGACGCTGTCGTGCCCGGCACGCCAGCGATCCGTTCGCCCTCTAAAAGATCCAGCCGCGCGTGCCAAAATGGACGGCTGGAAGCTACTTCTTCCGTTCCTTTGCAGGGGCCCAAAACTTAATATGGTTTTATTGGGATGGACCCTACCAACAGAATGGACGGTCTGGATTCCCCAGAAAGTGGTCGGAGAGGCTCACTTAGGGGCTGGAATTTCTTTATTTTCAAATTGAAAACGGGCGGGGGAACTCCTTCAAATTTTGTGTTTTGTCTTGACCGATCAGGTTGGTGTGGAGTACTTCATGCATGGTTGGGTATGGTATACATGCATTGAGTGTGAGGTCCCCTGTGACGCCCGTGACCAATCCACTCCGACCAATTACTTAGGGGTCCCTGGCTTGGTCTGGAGTATGTGAAAGGCCCAGGTAGGTCATTATATATACCCTTCTAGGTCGCATTTGTCTCTCATAATGCGATCTGTCGGTCGAATGGGCTTGATATTTGTTTTCAATAGTTAAAAGTATGTCTGAGGCGCAGGGGTGCTTCATTGGTTTTCCTCTGATTTTCGTGAGTTAACTTTCCAGAGTTACTTGCTAACACATGTCTTAGAAATTGATTGAGCTTAAGTGTTTCAATCCTACTTACCTCTGAGACCGGGGTGGAGTGCAAGCTGAGCCTCCAGAGTCGTGCCGGATTGTCTCAATGCTGCTTGGAAAATCCTGCCCTGCACGTGTTACATCAGGTTATTAGGTCGATGGGTCTTGAACTTAAATAATTGTGGTTTAAAAGGGTAACACCCGAGTATCAATGATAAAGGGTGTTACACGAATCCACAGGGACTAAACTTGTACGTAATCTGAAAATACCTAGAACTAAATTGAATTCTGGAATAGTTGAGAGGAATTGTAAATAAAGTATCAATAATCAAAAGAAAACCAGAGTGTAAAGGATCCACTTGTAGCTATTAGGATATTACCTTACTTGATTCAACAAACACAACTCGAATTAGAGTCTTATCCTATCCAATTGAAAGATGAAGCAATTAAATCAAATCTTTGAACTTTTCATTGATCTAGTCCTCAATGAAGGAGTATTGTGATGATTGGAAGAGAATTCATGCATCCACTATGCCCAGGAGATGATGGTGAATCACGAGTTTTACCAATTTCACAATCTCAAAACAGGAAAAGAAGATATTCAAAGTTATCATAGAATCTATTATAATTTGAGTCACAATAAATCATAAAAAACTGGAAATATTCCTTAAATTCAAATTAGAAATCAATGATGTTCAACATAAACAAGAATCAAAGCAAATGAAGCATCAAAATAAACTACAGTTTCACCTCTTAGTCTTAGCTAAGAGATTAACTAATCATAACTAACTAAAAAATAAAAGAATGAGTAAAAGATTTACTAGAATTCATGAAGAAATCGAAGTGGAAGAACGTTGTTAACGCTCCACCTAGGCCTTCTCTCTCTTTCCAAACCCTAGAAGATAATTTAGAATAACCCGGGGACTCCTTTAAATAGTTTTGCAACTCAAACTTTCGTATGAACTTTGAAAAAGTTCGTAAACCGCCTCAAATTTACTCACTCTGCGTAGTTTTCAAAATAAACTTTCAGAACTTTCATTTTTTAGACTCAGAGTTTCAGAATATATTTTTTCAGGATAATTTTCAAAATTCATTTTCTTTTTCTTCACTTCAAATCTTCAATTCTCTTCATTCCTCACTTGGTTTCCTTAGATCTTTGGCATGTGAATTCTTTATTAATGACTCCAAAATATCTGAATCTTCATTTAGTAATCTTTTGAGCATAATCTTCCTTTTGACATCAATTTCACCTTAAGCTCTCGAAATCACCTCGCACATGAAAACATGTATAATTAGATCGATTAAGCACTATCATGTTTATAAAACCAATGTATAAATAGGGGAAATATATAATATTTCATACTCAACACACCTCTAACCATCATTTTGCTAGTCCCGAGCAAAACATGCGTGAAGTGATCTTCAATTTTTAATGTTCAAATCACTTTCAAAAAATAATCTTTTGTGCAATCAAGTATGAATGAGTACAATCTAAAGAAGCGAGAGTGCGAATTTGAAAACCTAGAGCTGAATCACACAAGCGATCAATCAAAAAGTTTCTTTATCAATCATTTAAGAGCATAAGTTTATATATCAAGTTTTTCCAATGTTCTTAGTGAATTTTATTTACTTTCCATAACATACTATTATTTCATAATGTTAGCTATGCTCATCACCTCAAGTTTTATTGAATAATCAAGTACTGATTTCGAATTTATCACATTTTCTTTCTTTTTTCAATTTTTGCTTTTATATCGATGGTCCCTTTTATTTATTCATTCTTTTAAGACTTTTCATTCATTTTCAGTCTTTTCATCATACATGACCTTTTTCTCGATCTCTCTGTTTTTTTAATTGTTTCTTTTCATTTTTTTAAAGGTGGATAAAATTCTCCAAACTTAATTTTATTGAGGGTCAAATATTACATATTATCCCCCATTTATATCTTGATTTTATGAACATGATAATGCTTAATGTTATATTTTACTCATGTTTGTGTCGCAAGGTGAATTTTAGAGCTTGGATTGAAAAGGGTGCTAAAAGCATGGATTTGATGCTCAAGAATCATCAAGGCACGGGATTAATCTTAGGAGACCAAGATTGAAGAATTCATATGTCAAAGATCCTAGAAAACTAAGTGAAGAATGAGAAGAATCAAAGATTTGAAGTGAAGAAAAGGAATCCTGAAATCGTCATGAAAAAGAATATTTTAAAACTCTTGGTCATTTTGTGAAATTGCTCAAAGTGAAGTATATTTTAGAAAACTGCACAGAGTGAAGTCTATTTTAGCAAACTGCGTAAATTTGAGGCTGTTTCTAGAGTTTTCCAACTAGGTGCGAAAGTCGAAGTTCCATAACTATAAATAGGATTCCCTAGAATGTTCCTAGGCATCTTCTAGGGCTTAAGGAGTGGAGCAAAAGGGTGGAGAAGTCGTCGCCAAGAGTTTTTTTCTTCTTCCTTAGTTGTTTTCATGTTTTCTTCTAAGGTTTTAGATCCAATCATGTCTATGATTGGCTAAACCTCTTAGCTAAGGCTAAGAGGTGAAGCTTGTAGCATGATATGATGTTTCTATTGCTTTGATTCATGTTTATGTTGAACTTCATGAATTCTAATTTGATATTTAAGGAATACTTTCAGTTTTTAATGGTTTATTGTGACTTAAATTACAGTAGATCCGCAATAGCTTTGAGTATCTTCTTTTCCTGATTTGAAATTATGAAATTAGTAAGTCCTGTTGTTCACGATCGTCCCTTGGGCATGGTAGTGTGATGGAATCCTTCCTAATCTTCACAATTCTCCTGCTTTGAGATTATGGGATTGGTAAATCCTATTGTTTGCCATTGTCTCCGGGGCATGGTTTGGTGATGAAATCCCTGCCAATTATCATAGTTCTCCTTCATTGAGAATTAGGTCAATGGAAGTTCAGATTTGGTTTTATTGATATATTTTTCAATTGGATAGGATAAGACTCCAATTCTAATTGTTTTACTTAAAGCAAGCAAGAGGGCTCCCTGATCACCACAAGTGGATTCTTGGCACCCTAATTCCCACATTTAAATTCTTAGTTTTAATTACTTAATTCACAATTACTCTCTCAATCACTTCAGAATTAGTTTTACATCTTATTCTAGTTCTACTTCTAGTTAATTTCATAAACGCACAAGATCAGTCCATGTGGATTCGACCTCGGTCTTATCGAGATTATTACTACATCGTGACCCTACACTTGGGGTTGTGAACAAATTCTCAATATCTTTCAATGATATACATACTAACAATCAGAAATTCTAGTACTATTCATAGAAAGCAAATTGAACGTGTCTTGTGATCATGACATTCAAACTTCCTCTTAATCGATTAAATGAAAGAACTTAAGCAATAGTCTTAGTTTGTTGATCAAATTCCAACAATTTTAAATTCAATCTCTTATCTTATCATCATATTCATTGCATTCTTAATTTCACAAATTATCATTTCTTAAACATGTTTTTAGCTTGAAAAATTAAAAATTACCACGATTTTTGCTCAAAACTAAGAAAACACTTATTAGTTTACCTAATCCACACCCCAAGCTAAAACCTACATTGTCCTCAATGTAAAACATATAAGCATGCAATGCACATGAGACAATGAAAAGAAATGGGAAGTGATGGGAAGATAATACTTGAAGCATGAGAATTGAAGTTTTTCCAAAGTTCTTAACATGCAAATGTGTTAGCACGAAGACTAAACAAACTGAAATCAAACTATCCTAATCTTAAATCCTATGAAAGTGATAAACCTAACTACACCTCTGTCAGAGGCATGAACATGTCCTCTTAATCAAACTTCTCAACAAATGGTTTGAGATGATGTCCATTCACTTTGAAAACATTGTCATTCGTTGAATTCTTTATCGCGACGGCCCCATGAGGATAGACAATAATAATAATGAAGGGACCAGTCCAACGAGATTGAAGTTTACCCGAAAAAAAATATAACTGAGAATTGTACAGAATGACTTTTTGACTGGTTATGAATGATTTCCGAAGGATGTTTCTGTCATGGAATACCTTCATCCTATCCTTGTAAATTCTTGAGTTCTCATAAGGGTCGTTCCAAATTTCTTCGAGTTCATTCAATTGAAGTTTACACAGCGAGCCAGCGTTATCCAAATTAAAGTTCAAAATTTTGATAGCCCAGTAGGCCCTATGCTCCAACTCCACAAGTAGGTAGCAAGTTTTTCCATTGATAAGTCTAAATGGAAACATTCCAATGGGGGTCTTAAAAGCTATACACTAAGCCCACAAGGCATCAGTCGAGCGAATTGACCGATCCTTACGGTTAGGGTTAACTGTTTTTTTTTCCAGAATTTGTTTAATTTTTCTGTTGAAAATCTCGGCTTGCCTGCTTATCAGTGGGTGGTATGGAGTGCTCACTTTATGAGAGATGTCATATTTTTTCATTAAGTTTCCAAATGACATATTACAAAAGTGTGAACCTCCATCACTAATGATGACCCGAGGCGTTTCGAACCGGAAATAATATTTTCTTTTAAGAATTGAATGACCATTTTATGATCATTATTTTAGCACGGGATCGCTTCGACTCACTTAGTGACATAGTCTACTGCTAACAAAATATAAATATTCCTAAATGATTAGGGGAATGGTCCCATGAAATCGATGCCCCAATAATCAAATGCTTTAATGATAGGAATAAGGTTCAAAAACATCATATTTCAACGGGACAACCCTCCCAATTTTTGACAACGCTCACAAGCTTTGCAAAACTCATGAGTATCTGTGAACATCGTGTGTCAGTAAAAGCCGCACTGCATAATTTTGGCCGTGGTCTTTTTAGCAAAAAAGTGACCACCATAGGCTTGAGAATGACAAAAGGAGATGACACTCTAATGTTCGTTGTTTGGCACACATCTCCTTAGAATTTGGTCTGGGTAATATTTAACCAAATAAAAATCATCCCAGAAAAACTTATGTACCTCGGCGAAGAATTTTTTCTTATCTTGGGCAGTCCAATATGTTGGTGTGAAACCTGCAACAAAATAATTTGCAATGTCAGCAAACCAGGGTAATTGAGAGAGTTTAAACAATTGTTCATCAGGGAACATGTCATTTATCAGTGTCGGCTCAAGGGAATCGAGGAGATCAAGTCTTGAGAGGTGATCAGCCACTACATTTTCTACTCCCTTTTTGTCTCTTATTTCTATGTCGAATTCCTGGAGTAGAAAGATCCATCTTATCAGGCGAGGCTTGGCATTATTCTTAGAGAGAAGGTACTTTAGCGTCGCATGATCAGTGTAAATAATGATCTTGGATCCGATCAAGTAAGACCTAAATTTGTTCAACGTGAACACTACGGCTAAGAGTTCCTTCTCCATAGTAGAGTAGTTCACTTGGGTAGAATTTAGAGTTCTACTCGCATAGTGAATCACATAGGGCTTCTTCTCTTTTCTTTGGCCTAACACCACCCCAATACCATAGTCAGACGCATCGCATATAATCTCAAAAGGTATGCTCCATTCGGGTGGCTGCATGATAGAAGCGGTAGTCAACATGCCTTTGAGCTTAGTGAAAGCTTTATGACATTGTTCAGTTTACTTGTATGATGCATCCTTTTGAAGTAGATTACATAAAGGATGAGAGATGGCTAAAGTTATTTATAAATCGTCTATAAAATTCGGCGTGTCCTAAGAAGGATCGCACGTCACGTATGCTCTTAGATAGAGGTAGGTTATAGATAAGATCAATTTTAGCCTTGTATACCTTAATTCCCTTGGACGAAATTATATGTCCAAGAACAATTCCCTTGGGAACCATGAAATGACATTTCTCCCAATTCAGAACCAAATTCTTTTCCTCACATTGCTTTAGCACACATTGAAGATTTTTCAAACACTCGCTGAAGGATGGACCAAAGACAGAGAAGTAGTCTGTGAAGACCTCTAAATATTGCCCCACCATGTTAGAAAAAATAATCAACATGCGTCACTAAAAAGTGGCGGGAGCGTTACACAGTCCGAATGACATCCTTCAGTAAGCAAAGGTGTCAAATGGACATGTGAATGTTGTCTTTTCTTGATCTTTAAGGGCTATCTCTATATATCTGATTGTAGCCTAAATATCCGTTAAGGAAGCAGTAGTAAGAATGACCAGCTAGCCTTTCCAAAATTTGATCGATGAAGGGCAAAGGAAAGTGGTCCTTCCTTGTGACGGTATTCAACTTTCTGTAGTCAATGCACATTCTCCAACCAGTAGTGAGTCTAGTTGGCACGAGTCATTATCAGCATTGGCTACGATGGTAATTCCAGACTTCTTAGGAATCACCTGAGTTGGACTCACCCATTGACTATCGGATATAGGGTATATGATACCCACATCTAACAACTTAAGCACTTCTCCCTTAACCACCTCTTTCGTGTTTGGATTTAATCAACGTTGTGGTTGTCTGGAGGTTTTTGCATTATCCTCTAGATGAATACAGTGAGTATAAATCAAATGAGAAATTCCCTTGAGGTTTGTAATCGACCATCCAAGGGCTCTTTTATGCTCAATGAGAGTAGAAATAAGTATACTCTCATGTTCTTTCTCAAGGTGGGAAGAAATCACTACCGGGTTTATCTCATCTTGACCTAAGTAAACATATTTGAGATCAGCGAGTAAAGATTTTAGGTCAAGCTTTGGTGCCTTGAGACTAGACGGTAGATGCACTACATCGATTTGAGGCAATTTCTCAAATTATAGCCTCCACTAGTTAATTGTATGTACCAACGTTGTGGTTGTCAGGAGGTTTTTGCATTGTCCTCTAGATGAATGCAGTGAGTACAAATCAAATGATCAATTCCCTTGAGGTCCGCAATCAACCATCCAAGGGTTCCTTTATGCTCAATGAGAGTAGAAATAAGCATACTCTCTTGTTCTTTCTCAAGGTGGGAAGAAATCACCACCGTGTATGTCTTATCTTGACCTAAGTAAGCATATTTGAGATCAGTGGGCAAGGGTTTTAGGTCAAGCTTTGGTGCCTTGAGACTAGACGGTAGAGGCATTACATCGGTTTGAGGCAATTTCTCAAATTGTAGCCTCTACTGATTAATTTCATGTACCAACGTCGCATCAAGTAAGGCATCCATCTCCCAAATTATGTCATCATCTAAATTAGGGGAGTGGGCCAAGCACGTCTCTAGAGGGTTAGAGTATAGAGTCAAAAGTGCTCTATCTTTCATAAAAGAGTCGATCATGTTAATGTCGTGAGTATCATCTTCATCCTCTATCTGTTTGCTCATATTGAAAAAGATATTGAGCTCCAATGTCATATTTTTAAAAGATAGATTCATAATTTCATTCCTATAATTAATGATGGCATTTGATGTAGCAAGGAATAGATGACCAAGACTGACGGGAACAATAAAATCTACTAGATAGTAGAATTTATCAAATCGGACCAACACATCCTCAATCATTCCTCTCGGTACATGGACTAATCGATCAACAAGTTGTAATGTGGTCCGGGTGGGTTTTAATTCAGTTAGACCCAATTGTTCGTAAATCGAGAATGGGGTCAAATTAACGCTCGCCCCAAGAAGTGCGTACTCAATCCAGTGGTTCCCAATTACACATGTGATGGTTAGGCTACCGGGATCTTTGTATTTTTGTGGCACATCTCACTTAAGGATGTCACTTACTTTTCTGTCAAAAAGATTTTCTTTTGAATGTTTTGTTGTCTTTTGGTTGTACATAGATCTTTCAGAAATTTGGCATATGAAGAGATTTTTTTAACAGCATCCAGTAAAGGGATATTGACCTTTACTTGCTTAAGCACCTCTAGAATATCTAGGGAGTTAGATAGAGGTTTTAGTGCGATCAACCGTTGGGGGAATGACGCAATTGACTTGTTTTGAGATGCCGGTTCCATCTCATATGGGATGTCGCTAAGTCCATCATTCTTAACTTATTCCGAGTCCTTAGGCTTTTCAGCCCTCGCTGGAATGATTTTGTCAATTGTCTTTCCACTTCTAAGAGTGGTGATAGACTTAGCTTGTTCCACATGTTGATTGGAAGAGCTCGGGTCATTGATTTCACATTGTGGACTTGGATTGGAGAGAGATTGGGCTGGAAAAGTCTCTTTCTCCCCAGTCGTTAAGTGTGACTCAATCCTTTGAATTGATGGTGCAAACATTCACATTGTTGTTTTGAAATCTTAGAATGTTTGCACTGTGTTCTAGTTGAAGAGTTCTTGGTTTTACATGAATTTTTGAACTAGATCCTCTCGAGGTTTCCTTTGATTTAGAAGTTGAGTAAGGGCCTCTTGAAGATTGGTCATTTGTCTGTTCCTCCAACCGAAGTTTGGATGGTTCCTCTAATTGGAATTATATGTGTTTGAGGTGGGTCCGCTGAATGGTCATTGGTAAGTATTTACGGCATTTGATTGCTGTGTCACATGTATGTTGCTAGCACAAATACCACAAACAACTTCCACGACTTCCCTTGGTTTGATAGCTTCCACATTCTTAACTTCCATGGCCTCGACTTTTCTTGTGAGATTGGCTACCCTTGCACTAATGTAATCTTCTTCTTTTAAGGCATACATTCCTCCGTTTTCCTTTGATTGAGTAGGCTTAGAAGTGGTAGGTCTTAGGGAGGTGTCCCATGATTGCGCGTTTTTTGCTAATTGATCAAGGTAATTCCATGCATCATCAGTCTCCTTGTTCATAAATTCACCGTTATACATCATCTCAACAAATTGGCGCATTGGCGAAGTTAATCCATTATAGAAAAAGTTTATTGTCCGCCAAATTTCGTAGCCATGATGTGGATTGGAATTTATGAGATCTTTGAACCTTTCCCAGTATTGGAAGAAGGTCTCTTCCTCTTTCCAGGCGAAGTTCATGATTGCCTTCCTTAAAGTGTTAGTTTTATGAAACGGGAAAAACTTTTTGAGAAATTCTCGTATCATCTCGACCCATGTGCCAATAGATTGTGACTTTAAGGAGTGCATCCACGTCTTAGCCTTCTCCTTCAGTGAAAAGGGAACAATTTGAGTTGCACTATGTCCTCAGACACGTTTGGAAAGTGTAATGTGGCGATTATCTCATCAAACTATTTAACGTGAAAGTATGGACTTTCGGAGTCTAGTCCATGGAATTTAGGAAGAAGTTGTATCACTCCAGGTTTAACATCCATGTTTCCTGAATTAAGTGAAAACTCCATGCATGAAGGTGAACTCACTCCCGCCGGTTGTAAATAATCTCGCAAAGTATGAGGCGGGGGAACATTATGCACCTCATTCTAATCTTGAACCTCCTCAACTAGAGGTTGAGGTTGATTTGCAACTATTACTTCAATTAACTGAGATGATCTCAAGTGGTGTCTAATCCTTTGATGGATAGGCAACCCTTCGACTAATCCTCATTCACTCAAGAGATGGAGATGTTATCACGAACCCAATTGGGCATGAAACACGCACAACCCTCAAGCACCACACAACTAAAACCTGGAAGAAAGAAAACTAAAGCAAATAAGAAATCTAAAAAAGAAAGACATAATTAGAAAGAGGTTACCAGATTGGAGTTGCTATGTTAAGATCCTACAAAACATAAAACAATGTTAGTTTTTAAAAACAATTTCAGAAAAAAATCCTAACCTAAAAAAAAAAAAGTTAACCCTAATCTTAACCTAATTCTAATACCAATTAATTTCAGAAAAACGTAGCCGTAATTCTTAGAAATGGTGCCAAAAAATTGTTCTTAACCCCAAATGCAGGGTCGCGATGTAGTAATAACTCGGTGAGACCGAGGTTGAATCCATAGGGACTAAACTTGTACACAATCTGAAAATAACTAGAACTAAAACTAGAAAAATATCTAAATTGAATTCTGAAATAGTTGAGAGGAATTGTGAATAAAGTATCAATAATCAAAAGGAAACTAAAGCGCCAAGGATCCACTTGTAGCTATCAAGATGTTACCTTGATTCAACAAACGCAACTAGAATCAGGTTCCTATCCTATCCAATTGGAAGATGAAGCAATTAAATCAAATATCTGAACTTTTCATTGATCTAGTCTTCAATGAAGGAGTATTGTGATGATTGGAAGGGACTTTATGCATCCACTATGCCAGGAGATGATGGTGAATCGCGGGTTTTACCAATCTCATAATCTCAAAACAGGAAAAGAAGATATTCAAAGCTATCACGACATCTATTGTAATTTGAGTCACAATAAATCATAGAAAATTGAAAATATTCTTTAAATTCAAACTAGAAATCAATGACGTTCAACATAAACAAGAATCAAAGTAAATAAAACATCAAAATAAACTACAGCTTCACTTCTTAACCCTAGCTAAGAGATTAGCTAGTCATAGCTAACTGAAAACAAAAGAAAGAGTAAAAGATATAGTAGAATCTATAAAGAAATCGAAGTGGAAGAATGTTGTTAGCGCTCTGCTTAGGCCTTCTCTCCCTTTCCAAATCCTAGAAGATGATTTGGAATAGCCATGGGGACTCCTTTAAATAGTTTTGCAACTTAAACTTTCGCACAAACTTCGAAAAAGTTTACAAACCGCCTCAAATTTACGAACTCTGCGCAGTTCCCAAAATAGACTTTCAGAACTTTCATTTTTTTTACTCGGAGTTTCAGAATATATTTTTTTAGGACAATTTTCAGGATTCCTTTTCTTTTTCTTCACTTCAAATCTTCGATTCTCTTCATTTCTCACTTGGTTTCCTTGGATCTTTGGTTTGTGAATTCTTCATTAATGACTTCCAAATCTCCAAATTTTCATTTAGTAATCTTTTGAGCATAAATCTTCCTTTTGGCATCAATTTCACCTTAAGCTCTCGAAATCACCTCGCACATGAAAACACACATAATTAGATCGATTAAGCACTATCATGTGTGTAAAACCAATGTATAAATAGGGGAAAATATGCGATATTTCACACTTAATAGCGGACGGGTAATAGCGGACGGGTGGTCGGACCAGGGCTGTTGCCTGTGTGGATGGGTGGAGGAGAGAGAGAGAGAAAGAGAGAGAGAGAGAGAGAGAGAGAGAGAGAGGAGCCAGACAGACGGGTGCTGGAGTATGGAACTCCGGGATGGCGTTGGGTGCGGCGGCCGGCTACTAAGGTTAGGGACGGGTAGGTTTAGGATTTTTTTTTCTTTTAAATATATAGTACTCGATTACCGGTCCGCGTCAGGTTTCGGATCGGATCGAGTCCGACAGGATCGGATTTCGGTTCGAGTCAGTCGGGTTACTATGTAACCTGAACTCGACTCAGTCAGGATTTGGATCCACGTGGGTCTACTCGATCTGAACCCAACTCTAGCATTTGGTTCGGGTCGAGTCGGATCCGCCGAGTCGAGTCGGGTCCTGCCTAGATCTAATGGTGGGGATAAGACCCATACATCACGGTGACCACTCAAAGCTCTTGCCCATTCCGAGCTGGAGACGGGCGGGAGTAGGACGCAATCCGTGTCCTCACATGTGATATTTGTGGGCGTACCAAAATTAATTGTGCATCCCAATTCAAACAGAACAACTACACCCCATGCGCCAAGATAAGCAGATACGTCGAATGCAATTGTATATGACCGAGTCCTGACAAGATCAGTCACCTGTTCAGCAACTCACAAGATAATTATAAGATAATCAAGTGAATGTTAGAGGGTGGGATTCTTCCTCTAAAGATGGGTTGCACCTTGGCTTTCATAAGTAAAAACAATCAAATAAAAAAGGAAATACTTACGGTATATTACAAGGAGCAATTGTAAGATGCCTTTATGAAAGATGAAGTGATTATATTGATACAGGGACTAGCTCAGCGTAAAAGCATAGACTTGGGTTTCAACTAAAGATAACTGCCACTTGATTTAGCAAACTCTTTAAAACTATAGTGTGTGTCAGCAATTATTTTGTATGTTTCATTACTTATATTGATTCTTTTTCTAATCTTTACATACAAATCATGCATATGTTGTGTAGATGCATGTGCAGACTCTAAAGGCCTATGGAACACTGACATGAGTATGCAATCTATAGGAATCCTAGGCTCATCTACTTGAATTTCCATATCCACTTCCTCCTTAGGACTCATTTGATTATGACGAATGTTTGGTAGAGTCAACACGTGAATGTCCCGCACAAGTGTAAGCTTAACTGATATGTCCTCTGGAATAACAACATTAGACTCCTCCGATACCGGATTCACCTTGGGTGATATAACTCTACACTACCCTTGGGTGTAATCTCAGGTGGTATCTTCATAATAGCCTTAGGCGTGACCTTATTTTCTATGTGGGCATACAACGTCAAATCAGTTTTAGTCTCTTTTTTAGACTCTTTACCATTAACTATAGGAAGAGACTCAAGCTGGAGTTTCGTCACATCTTCAGGACCACGTTTCTTGACATTTTCCTTCTTTTCCGAGGTGTTTTTAGGCGGAAGAGGCTTCAAGATAATCGTTTTACTTTCATACAGAAACGAACACGTATTCGATCGACTAAATAGTGTTGCATTTATGTCATATAACCAAGGCCTTCCCAAAATAATGTAGCCTATATCCATAGGCAAAACATCACATCATATCGTGTCCGTGTATGAACCAAACTGGATGGGAATAGGACAATGCTGAGAAACCAGAATCGAAGACGCATCAACCATGAGACTCGATAGAGCTGAGGATGAGGAACAAATATCATACCTAAGCAGTCCACGGTGCTAGCAGAGACCACATTAATGCAACTGTCACTATCAATGATCACCTTACAATTTTTACCACCATACTTGACATAAGCGTGGAAAATTGAATTCCTACATCAATCATCACTTTCTGCAATCTGGCTTAAGGCACGACTAATAATATCAAGAGACACAATCTCAACTCCTTCAATTTGATCCCCGGCTTGTGATTGAACATATTTCCCAGTATCAGGGTTTGCCTGAAGGAAGGCTTCAAGATGATTGACACACACATTGGTCATGGTCAATTGAGTTGTGGTGGTCATATTGTGGGCTTCAATGGTCGTCAGACGGTTGTTGATAGCGTTAACGACCTTGAGAATTTATTCTAGATTCATAGTGGGATGAAGGCTAAAACCACGTCCAGAACGAGTGGGCCTACACTCTAACTCTTAGGGAAAAACCTAAATCCTAGGGTAATGTTATGACAAATACAAAACCAACATAAAAATCAAGTTGGACACGATAGGGACACTAATATGAAAATTCAGTAAGCCGTCACCCTCAAATATTATGTTAAAAATTTAGCAGGATGATAATCCAAGAGTACCAAACTGAAAATTCAACAAAAATGTAATATGAAAATTACAAATTGAAAATTCAGCAAGAAGACTCCCTGAGATTATTATGCTGAAAATTCAGCAATGGTATAAGTGAAAAACGCTAGTTGAAAATTCAGCAATAGGATCCTCCAAACTAGGAATAAAAATCAGCAATATGATCTTAGATCCTATATGCAATGTATGCTCTATTAACCCTAGATGTGATTCTAATCTAAAGGTAACACAAAAATCCTATGTTAAACATATAGGCTCTGATACCAAATTTGATGCAGGACACATGATTTAATGCTATCATGCAACAAAGATATTATGAAAGAGTCCATAAAGTAATTCAATTAATAAAATATGCTAACCCACCACGTAATTAATTAAGAGTAAACAGTAAGAAATAAAATCTGATTTAACCTAAATCATATACTCGCATGCTAACAAATCACATAAATCAATTAAAATTAGGCCCGATGGAAGAATATAACTTCCAATTTACCATAGGCACGTTTCACACTCAAGGGACCGACTTGTAGGTTTTATGATTAGGGTTATGAATAAGAAAAATATGAAAATTTAAATATTAGCATAGTTCCAAAGAAAGCGAAACGCCTAAAACCCTTGCATTTCTAAACACATACTCAAATCTTCTCTTAACCCTATTCCACCTAATCCTTTATAATACCATGCGCCAAACACCCCGTCAAGTGCCAAGCTAGTTTCAAGTGGGCGGGAGCACTTCCGCCAGTCTACTTGATTTCTAGGATTTGACTAATGAAGCCTTCTCTCATCCAGTCAGAGAATGATACACTAGCATAACTGTTTAACAAACTCTTTGAGGGCCCTAAAAGCCTGATTTGCAAGATGACTTTTGATCTATGATTCTTAGGTTGGGACTGGGGACACCGACACTCTTCTCCTCGCTGATGTGAGCATTACTAGTTTGAATACTCCATTCCCACTAAAAAAATCTGTACAACAAGTGCAGGCTGCCTAGGTAGAGGCTATGCGCCAAGCACAGGCCGTCTAGCAAAATGTGCAGACTTATTACAGGATCAGTGCCAGGGACAAAGCATTATTCTCATCGCCAATTGGAACTAAGATAGGAACTTATCCCACTTCTCTTTGGCACTAGCATGAGACAAGTGTATGCCTCTAAGCGTCAGATGATAAGAATCCCTATCACTTGATGATCAGCACTAGACAGTTTCAATGGCGTGATTTGCGTATTAGCATATGATAATCATGGCAATGCTGCTACTCCAAGTCCCAATTGCAACAACATTGTAAGAAACTGTCCCATGGGATAGTATATACCACAAGGCTACATAGCTACTTGAAGCCTACACCTTCTAAGATACACTTTACACATCCTTAGCTAGTGTATCCCAACACCCAGATGGCTATATAATATGCCCAAATTCCAAAGGTTATCACACTCATGAAGTACAAGAATACTCCAACCTGATTCATGATCTAGATGCTCCGAAAGATGAATGACTTAGATTAGGATTTCATATATAGTTCACATATTTATTTATGTACTATGTAATGGGCAATATCTGATTTTTTTAAAACCTTTCAATCATGAGTTTTCCCTCTGAGATTGTGACTAAGGGCTTGTGTTAAATCCCGGCTTGAAATGTATTGTTCCCAGATTAACGAAAGCCTTTTGCTAAGGCATATTTGAGTGCAAATATTGTCTCCTTGACATGACAACTAAATAAACAGAAATTGCAACACAAGCTAGAAAAGTTTTCGAATATAACCAAAATTATGTACAAGGATTCCTTGTGCATGTGGAGTTTTGAGAGGGAGTGTAGTATTGGGTTAGGACTGTATTACAACTCTATTAAGTATGGACTTGGTCCCAAAACCTTCTCCATGTTTTGCATGTCACCCACATCTTGGATTTTTTATAATCATTGAGCCTTTGGTCATAGGCAGAAAAAGAAAATAGTTGAGTCTTGATAAAATTAAGCTACTCAACAGTAAATCACTTTACAGAAAATTGCTATTTTTCATAGAATCCTCTATTATTAGAGGCCACTCAGTTCAATTGTGATTGTATCCAACACCTAAAGGGTTTTATAGAGCATTTGATACTCTATTAATCATTAGGTGTATTCTGTTTTCGGGTAACCTCCATTTAATTATAATTTTGGAAATCCAGATCTTTGAATTTCTTTGTTGGATTGTGCATATGGTTTCTATTTGGATACTTCTAGCCATTATTGATTGTAATTTATGATTTGGTTCAATGTTATTATTTTTTATCGCCAATCGGAACTATTCTCAACGCCATATGCTATTTTTTCAAATTGTCATTTGGTCACACCAATTAATCAATGTTATCTTCATGATGGTCGGATTTATAACCTCCCAATCATCCTGTTTGTCATGTGATTAGATGATATAATGTGACTATTAGTACAGTAGTTAATGATAACTATCATTGCATGACACATTACAACATGTCTATCATCCTGTATTCCAGTTGTTTCAAGGGTGATCTGATCACGACAATCATGTATATTTCTGTGCACTATTGATCAGCATATTCAAGTAATATTAATTCATTGTGATCCTTATACCATAGATGATGGTCCCTAAATTACCTTAGATGATAGTCCCTAAGTCACTTGTGGGGAGAGCTCTGTGCATCTGCATATCAAGCCACATCTCTATTGCAGGTGGTGAGTGGGACTCGACTCCTGCTATCCATCTGGAAAAGAAGCCACTAAAGAATCCCTGTTTTGCAAGTGATTTTACCTAATTCATCTATTAATCAAGTGTATTGTCTAAAAACAAGAAAGCTTCCACTCAACCTGATATCCGGTTAGGCTGGGTTGACTCAAAAAACTCAACTCAACTTGATATTTAATATTTAAACTTGGAATTTAATTACACTAATGATCAACACTTAAAATAGTGTGAATATAAAAGTTTGCAACTGGCATAGTTGAGGTTGTCAGTTCAAGTCATCGCATTGTTGGGGATAAAATGACTTAGCCCACCGGCAAGCCTGAATATTGATTGAGACACACATGACAGGCTGAAGCACGGCTCACGGGCCAAGCTAATAGTTCTAAGCCCACCCAAAGCTGGCCAGGTTGGGTAGGCCGAATGCCCCATTGCCACCCCTACTGAAAGGATTGGTATCTCATTTGCCAAACACCCAACAAGTAAGCCCACCTGACTCAACTTACTGATCATTGTGGGGTCCATCCCAGCTTATGGTCAGGTTTTTCTCAGGTTGTTTCAGCCCATTTGCCATGATATTGGAAGTCTTTCCACCCCACCAGCTACCACCCGTCCACTGTATATGTGGCATACATGCATGCCAATTTGGACCCCCTAAAATTGTTGGATGACGTGGATGAAGCTTAACCCAAGGATTTGGTGTGCTACCACATGAATGGGCCCCAATGAAGAAGCAAAGCAATTAGATTGAGCCACTCTGGTAACCATCCATTCAACGGCCCAAACAAAGGTTGATCAACTCAGAAAATAAGCAATACCGAAGCATTCAAAGAGAAACTCACAAACAGATGGACAACAGTGTATGAACCCACAATAATCTGATGGATACTGCTTAAACCACAATATACAACTACAGAGGATGTAAGTCATCATCATTGGATTCAGAAACCATAAATCACAGAAGTGTCTGAAAACATCATCCAAATAACTCAAACCATTATACATAAAAAAAGAAATGAGCCTTCAATCTGGCAATCTACGCACTTATACATAACAGAGTATGAAAACCATAAATAGGAAATGAACTTTCAAGCGAGCAATCTCTACATCATCATGTTGTCTGGTTGTGTCGCCTCGCATGTGCTGTAAGATTCTCCTACCAATGCAACAGTTGACAAATGAAAACTGGGATTAAAATTTGATAATGACATACTGTAATTTGCTTTTTCAAATCTAAACAAGTGGTCGAAGCATATTTACACTAAACTCATTGCATAAATAAATACCAAATTCAGTTGGATGAAGTAAAATAGAAAATAAAAATGAAAAAGATTGATTCCATGAGTTATTAAAGCAAAATAAATAGTTTGAGTTGCATTGCAATAATGTGTCGTGTTCTGTTTTACATGCGCCCTACATCTAGACGTGATTGGCAGAGCCTGGCTCTTTATTGTACGGTGAGCCCCTTCACTTTAGGTTCCTTCTTTTCGACCAGGTGGAGGAAGCAGCAGCTAGCTCGACCAGCCCATTGATCCTAACCCTCTCCAGCGAAGGGCAAACCGACAGCAGCTGAGGTAGCACCCGAGCAAGCACCAGTTTTTTCAACAGGTGAATCTTTTCCCTAGAAGTTCCATGTTACCCTGGCTTGACTAACAATGATGTTATTGGATCTCCAAGCCATAAGCGAAGGAAGGCATCGGTAGAACCGGTGGATCAAGCGGACCCAGCATCGTCAGTTCAATCGTACGAATGCCTCGTAAAGGCATTGGGTAGAGAGCGGAGGCACGGGTGGAGATAGAACCCGCTGCATAAGCTGTGGAGTACGAGTCACGGTAGAGACAAGTGCATTTGATCGAGTGAAGGCATCGGTAGAAGTATGGGGCATGTATTCCAGTACTTTATAAATTCACTGCACTGTTTGTAGAAATAAAAAGAGAGAATTTATTAAAACTAAGAAAGAAATCCTTTCATAATCTATACAATTTGCGTGAATAAAATCTCATAACAAGCTTCAATATATGCATGTGGATCGCCTGCTTATTGGACCATTCTGGTTCATCGGTCAGGGCAGATTCACATGAGTACCACATTGGATGAGTAACAACGTTAGAGGGACCGGGATCTATATGCATGTAGAATCAACCAACCTCCTCTATCATAACACGTATCACAATCGATGGTTAGAAAGATCACTTAGGCAATACAAAATTCAGTAAGCCATCATGCAGAATTGCAATTACATAACTGTTATACCTATTTGACAGAGTTGTAGAGGATTTTTTTTTTTTGTTTTTTTTCTTTCTGGGTAGCATTTTAAAGGATGGTTAAGAGAAGGCAGGTATAGTTTTAAGCATTTCTTTACCACCCACTTCTTTGATAATGGATCCAATAGATGTTAGGACATACACTATCATTAATATCCATAGACAGTGACATATTATGCAATTGTATCATTAAAAATAACATGCCTGAGAAAAAAAAACAAACTATAGCATTAAAGGACTTGAAACAAATTTATATGGTGTGAAGTAAACCTGAGAAAACATTAAAAATGTTACCATCCACAAATTCAAGCAAAATAATGGCAGTTTGACGAATACTCAATAATGTTCAGAATTCACTAAGCCATTGAAGATATATAAATCTGGTAAAAAAAATTTGTTAAACTTTGATAACTCATGCAATTAGAGTGGCCCTTTGGTTTGCAAATTAACATTTTCCAATCTATCTATCAAGTAAGAAAGTTTTTTCTTCTTTGAGAAATAACACTATGAAGAGACTCATAGAAGGTCTATTTGTAGCCATTGATCAGATGGCTAACATAGTCAATTCTCTTGACTTTTGGGCTTGGCCCCTCTGTGTGATTGTCCAACGAATAAATGGTCTAGATCAATGAAGAGAAGTGTCTGCATGGGGTATAATTATTATGGTGTGCCTCCATGGATTCCATGAAATATGCATCATAGTTGCGTTTCTCTTCTTATTATTATTAGGAAAACCGGATTTTGTACATAATAAGAAAACCAAGTCGTGTGGGAAATGAAGAATGTGTTTTAGCCAAAGAAAATTCGTTTCCGAATGCATCCTACTGTTTTTTGATCCCATCACCTGTGCATATAGCATACCCTGTGCATCCACTCATTGGGTGGGCCAGTGCGCATGAGACAAATTGATGGCTGGATGATCATGTTTGATCAGATCATTTGTTTTGTCCATTTGTTTTTTTACAATGTGGCCAACCTGATGGATCAACTGCTAGACCTGACTGATAACTGAGCCACGCTGTTGACGGAGCAGGGCCCAACTGATGGACAGCTTGAATTTTGCACATCTTTTCTATCTAGGCACATGTGATGGCAAGTAAAGCAGTTGGATTGTAAACGCTTGGGATTTTCAGATCTCAAAACATCCTCAAGCATTCAAACTTCAAAGAAAGGATACTGTGTGTTAAGAGCAGTGGAGTTCAATTGGTTGGCTAATGATGATGCTATAAAACAAGAATTGAAGTCAATGTGGCTGCATGCTTAGATGATCAGAACCATTGCTCTAGTGGACCCTTTACTAGATAGACAGTTTGAAAATAGCAATGGCAAGCCCATCATTTCTGTTTGAATGATGGCCCTCAAGCTGGAAGCAAAAAATGGTCAGAAGTTCACAATCAACGACCAGACTGGTGCAACTTACCCAACTGGACATGAATGGAAAGGGCATGTAGATGGACAATATAGGTCTCCAATCACACATCCATGTGGGCCAATTCATTGATAGCCGAAGTAATGGCCTCTCAAGCCATACTCGGTTGAGGCATTTCCACCAACAACTAACATGCATGATATGCAGGTGAAGGTATTACCTAGAGCCAAAAGCCAACTGTCCAAACAGTACAAATTTGGATGGGGAATTAGATGATACTAGGGGTACAACTCTGGCGGGTCAACCCGACCCAACCCAACCTCAAGAATACCCAACCTGCAATTGACCCGACCTGAATTGCCCAACTTGAAGTCCTCTATACTTGTCCTAACCCGACCCAACCTGACCTAACCTGAACTGAATTGCCATTCTATATGATGCTTTGGCAGGCATATGACGCTTGATACAAAACCACTACAAAGTTGTACTTGTGGCATATATTAATTAAAACTAAAATGATTAAATTGTGAAAGAAACAAGAAAGTAAATTGTACTCGTGGCATATATTAATTAAAACTAAAATGATTAAATTGTGAAAGAAACAAGCAAGTAAACTCACTTGTCTTTGATAGCCTGAAATAGCACCAACTTATTGTATTTTGATGGAGGGTATATGTTGAATCTTATGCCAATCCTCTCCGTCGTTTTCCCGCATTCTGGGTCTGAGCTCACTAGGCATGTCCTTCACCTCCAATATCTTGAGGGTAGTCACATGTTGCAGTCCTTGTGGAAGCATCTTTAAATGAAAGCATAAACGAATCAGCAAATCTAAAAGCCTTGGCATGGCTCCTTCCTCCACTCTCCACTCTTCTAATTCAGGTAACCTTACAACATGTAAGGATTCGAGTTGAGGAAACCCTTGTGCAGAGCAGACCATTTCCTTTCCCACATATGAATGACCATACATATGGAGAATCCGGAGGTTGGGTAGTTTCTCCAATGTCGCCATCGGGTCTTCCGTTAAATCGGAGAATTGCAAGCAAAGCTTGGTGAGGTTAGGTGGGAATTCATATGACTCGGGTAGCTTCTCTAACGGTCCACTCAATAGCATCTTCTTCAGATGCAGTTGATGTGAAAAGGGCATAAAAACTGGAATAACAATAGTCCATTCCAACCACAGAGACTGGAGGCGGTCCAACTTAGGGAGAGAGTTGGACAATCCCTTTCCATGCCCACTCAAATGGATCCAAAATACTTTTAGTCTCTCAAGATTAGTTAGCTTCCCTAAGAAATCCTCTATCCAATCACCAGCCTCCAAACGTTTTAGAGTCTGGAGATTGACTAAAGAATCAAGTCCGAGTGATGGACACCCTACTATTTTAGACCAGACACCTTTACTTAATATTTTTCCGGACGACACATCTAGATGCCTTAATTGTTGCATCTTCCAAATACAACTGGGAATGTCGACCCTGTGTGAACGTGATTCTACATGCAGTGTTTCTAAATTGCAAAGATTGCTTATGGATGATGGGAGTCTTATGGAGGAAGAAGAGTCGACGCCAAGGTATCTCAAGTGGATTAGTCTACCTATTTCCTTTGGAAGCTCTCTAATTGCTGTATAAGATACATCTAAATGTAACACCCTAAGCAATTTGAATCCTCTGTAAATAAACTCCTCTTGCTTTTCTCCAAGCCATTTACTACGGACGCACAACACAGAACGAAGCTGCAGGTTGGCTTGATTTAAAGAAGTGTACTGGCTAGTGGCATGATGAATAGCAAGCCGGCGTGCTTTTGACGGAGAGGGAGGATTTGTGTCTCCATGATGAACATCGAGGAATTTATCTTCCTTGCCTTTTGAAATTGAGAGTTCTCGTAAGAGATCATGAATGCGGCACCTTTTAACTCCTGTTCAAATCTCTTTTAGCTACTTGAATCAGACTTCTATGGATCAGCTCCTCCAGGCAATCTTCAGCAGCTTCCTCCACAGTATCATCCCCTGTTGACTCTACAAATCCTTCCGCGATCCACAGCCGAATCAATTGCTTAGCATGGATCTCATGGTCTTCTGGAAAAACCCCAAAGTAGAGAAAGTATGTTTTCATACGGTATGGTAAATCTTCATAGCTTAAAGCTAATATTCTTTTGATTTGAGATTCATCATCAGTGAATTGAGAGCTAATTCTCCTGAGTACTTTCTCCCACTGGTTTGGATCCATTGCTTTCCTCGATAATAACCCCCCTATGACAACAATAGCAAGAGGCAGACCACAGCATCTTGCCACAATCGCTTTTCCTAGCTTCTCTAAATTTTGTGGGTAATTGAGACCCTGATCGAAGAATGCTTTCTTGCAAAACAATTCCCATCCCTCTTCATCTTCTAAAAGCCGCAACTCATGGGGAAAGCTCCGTACATCTGCATATGAAGCTACATCTCTGTTCCGGGTGGTGAGCAGGACTCGACTTCCCCTATTTGTATCTGGAAAAGCAGCTACTAAAGAATCCCATGATTCAGTCTTCCATATATCGTCCAACACCACAAGATATCTTCTCTCTTTCAAATGATTGGAAAGCTTCTCCTTCAACTGAAGAGAATTCATTTTTTCCACCATCTCTAGCTCTTCTCTGGTAAGAGTCATGAAGCATTTTATAAGGCTTTGCAAAAGATCTCTCACAACATATTCTTGAGATACAAAAACCCAAGCACAACAATCAAAATGTTTCTTAACAGCCTCGTTGTTATAAACTTTACTGGCAAGAGTAGTCTTGCCAAGACCACCCATTCCGACTATAGAAACCACACAACGTCGTGAATCGCCTTCGATCAACTGTCCAACCACAGTCTTTATATCTTCTTCAAAACCAACGACTTCTGTCTCTCCAAATAGAGGAGAAGTTTGTCTTTGCTCGTGCAGACTTTCACCCCCGGAGCTGCTACCTTCTTCGACTTTGCTAACATCTGTAATGCCATATGTCAACCTACTCGCAGAGATCTCCCGGATTTTATTCTTTATCTGTTCGATCTCCTTGCCGACCTCACGGCGAGCCAATAATTCAACATGGATGAACATGCACCTTTTGAAGCAACCCACGAACCCATTTCTCTTTTGTCCTTCTATTTTGAGGATGAAGGTGTCGATGATGTCTTCTGCATCGTAAGCAACATCTCTTACTTCCGCTACCCAATTCTTCACTCTCGCATCACCGCCTTGTTTTGCGTCAGCGTCTTTCAAGAAGCACAGCATCCGCCTCAATTCTCTCTCGACCCACTGGACCTGATTACGCACATCGTAGAGGAAAACTGCTTTTTGAATGAGGATATCGCTGAGTTTATCTAAGACCAAGGAAACAGCAGCCTCCGCAGCCATCTTCTTAGAGCTTCTCTCTCTTCTTCTCACAAGAAATTTCAGTAACTAATTCAAAACTCACAGATGCAGAATGAGAGATAGCCTTCTCTCAGTTATCCTTTCTTTCACAATTATTCAGTCACTTGCTTTTGTCAACGAGAGCAGAATCCAATGATCTCTCGCTTCAAAGGGAAAGCAATGGTCCTGAGTGCCGACCAGACCATTAAAAAAAAAAAGGTCCTGAGTGCCTTCTTTTCCGTTGCTTTTTGACTTTCCACGTCATTTCCTTTCCCTGATTATCTCGTTCAGACAGGAAAAAACGGTTCGTCAAGCAATCCAAACCAGTCATCTGATGCCTGCTATTCTGGATGAGGATTCCAGATTGGAAGATCCTGATCCCTTGAGCCTCCTTTGCAGGAATGTGGAGTGTGGACAGTTGTGAGGAATGATCCCTTCTGAATGGAAGATGAAGGGTAAAGAAAAAATTGGGATGAAAGGGTTAAAACTACATTTTGTCGACGAATGGTTAAAAGAGTGTGGCTAGGACCCACCAGTTTTGAAGAGTTCATGTTGGGGCCTTGCACAAAACCTTAGGATGTAGCCCTCCAGAATAAATCAGAATTATGGTAATAAAGCAATGAAAATAATCAATGCATCAATCATACACCACATAAGAGATTTTTACGTGGAAAACCCTCAAAGAGGTAAAAACCACGAGACCTCGTCCAGATCAACAATCCACTATGAAGTAGAATGTTACAAACTTCTTCACTCACGCATGAGTAGATAAACAATGAGAAAAACAAAGAAAACGGAGAGATCTCACCGATTACGAGGACATAAAAGCGCTGAGATATAGATTGCACAGTAGAAAACCTCCACGAGCAGAACCTCCCTTCTATAAGCTTCCTCTCTCTCTTTCTCTCTCTCTCTCTCTCACCTTTGATAGCCCTAAATCCTTTAATAAATCCCTTGTAAAGCTTTAGAAAACCCTCTTGTTGTACCTAGAAAGCCCTAGGTACCTCCTATTTAAAGTTTTAGGAAACTCATTTTCGCATCCAGTTGCGAAAGGACTTGCAACACGAAATCCGCGCAAAATCGCAGAACGAATCTGCGTAACTACGACTGGTCGTGACGAGTCTTCGACCAGTCGAGAGCCACCCACGACCGGTCGAGCACCTCCCACGACCAGTCGAGCACCTCGGAGAAAAATAACCCAAAGTCGCTGGACTTGGAGTTGTGCCACGGCTCAACTCCTACGACTGGTCGAGACCAACCTTCGACCGGTCGAGCAGGTCTCATGACTGGTCGACGACGGGTCAAAAAAACTCATCGAATCTCCTCCTTTTTGACCCAGGAGGGATCCACCTTCTCAAGCCAGCCAGGTTTCTACAAACCTCAAACTTGCCCTTGAGCAAAGCTTTGGTCATCATGTCTGACCCATTATCGTCCGTGTGAACCTTCTCAAGCTGTAACACTTTTGTTCCAAAGTATCCCTGATCTAGTGATACCGAATCTCTATGTGCTTGGATTTGGAATGCTGACTTGGATTCTTGCTCAAGTGTATAGCACTCTGACTATCGCAATAGACCACGTGCTCCTCCTGCTTCAAGCTAAGTTCCTGTAATAACCTCTTCATCCAAAGCATCTCTTTACATGCCTCTATAACTGCAATGTACTCGGCCTCTGTCGTCGACAATGCTACGACCTTCTGTAGCTTGCTCTGCCAAGAAACCGCTCCCCCTGCAAACGTAAACATAAACCCCGATGTAGACTTCTTGGAGTCTATGTCACCTGCCATATCTGCATTTGTGTAGCCCTCTAACACAGGTTTTCCGTCACTATAGCATAGGCTCAACCTGGATGAGCCTCTTAGATACCGCAGTATCCACTTCACTGCTGCCCAATGTTCTTTGCAAGGATTGGCAAGATACCGGCTGATAACACCAACCGCATATGAAATGTCTGGGCGTGTACACACCATAGCATACATCAAACTTCCTACCGCTGACGCGTAGGGTATCTTCTTCATCTCTTCCACCTCTACCTTCGTCTTGGGACACTGTCTGTCGCTCAATCTAAAGTGACCATCCAGTGGAGTACTGACCGGCTTCGCTGCATTCATATTGAACCGCTTTAGGACTTTCTCAATATACCGCTCTTGTGACAGCCAGAGCTTCCTGCTTCTTCTGTCACAGGTTATCTCCATTCCTAGGATCTGTTTAGCCGGGCCCAAGTCTTTCATCGCAAAAGACTTGCCCAACTCCTGTTTCAACCTGTCGATCTTCTTGATGTCTTTTCCCATGATGAGCATGTCATCAACGTATAAGAGCAGAAATAAGAAATCACCATCTGAGAACTTGTGCGTAAATACATAGTGGTCCGACTCCGTTCTGTCATACCCATGCTGTAACATGAACGAATCGAACTTCTTGTACCATTGCCGTGGAGCTTGTTTTAGCCCATACAAGCTCTTCCTCAGCCTACACACCATATGCTCTTTGCCCTTGACTTCAAACCCCTCTGGTTGGTGCATGTAGATCTCTTCTTCCAAGTCACCATGGAGGAAGGCAGTTTTAACATCTAACTGCTCTATCTCCAGATCCATGCTAGCCACTAACCCAAGTAATACCCGTATGGATGTTATCTTCACCACTGGTGAGAATATCTCCTCGAAGTCTATGCCTTTCCTCTGACCACACCCTTTCACCACAAGTCTAGCCTTGAACCTTGTCTGTGAATTCTTCTGTTCAACCTTCTTTTTGAACACTCACTTGTTACTCAAAGCTTTCTTGTCCTTAGGCAATTTCACCATATCATAGGTGTGGTTCTTATGCAAGGATTTCATCTCCTCTTACATAGCTTTCAACCACTCCCCCTTATGCTCGTCAGCTAGGGCCTCAGAATAATCTTCAACCACTCCCCCTAATGTACTCATGTGGTGAGTACCTCTTGGATGGTTGTCTGTCCCTAGATGACCTCCTCACTTGTGGCTTAATAGGTGGATCAAGTGGGGGCTACTCCCCTGGTCCATCTTCTGAAGGAACTCCCTCGTCCTCTACACCTTATTGTACTTCCCCGTCATCAGACACCATGGGGGGAGTAACCGGATTCATGTCTTCTAGCTCACCTGAACTAGGCTGGTTCTTCTCTGGCTTACCAATGTCTTCTATACACTGATCTTCAAAGAAAACCACATCTCTACTCTTGACGAGCTTCCTCTCGGTCAGATCCCACAATCTGTAACTGAACTTTTCATCACCATACCCTAAGAACACACACTGCCTGATCTTCATATCAAGCTTAGACCTCTCGTCCTTTGGTATGTGAACGGATGCCCTGCATCCAAACACCCTGAGATGACTGTACGATGGATCATGTCCAGTCCACATCTTCTCAGACACTTCTCCATTCGATGGGGCTGATGGAGACCTGTTTATCAAATACACCATCGTGTGCATTGATTCTCCCCAGAACATCTTGGGCAATTTTGCATGGGATAACATGCATCTGATTATCTCTACAATAGTGTGATTCATTCGCTCAGCTACACCATTATGCTGGGGGGTCTTGGGAACCGTCTATTCATACCATATACCCAGGGACTTGCAGTATTCATGAAAGTCGCCAATGTATTCACCACCATTGTCAGTGCAGATGCACTTCAATGATCTACCTGTCTCTCTCTCGACCATAGCATGAAACAATTTAAACACACCAAAGACCTCGTCCTTGGATTTCAAAGCATAAACCCAAACCCTCCTAGATGCATCATTTATAAAAGTGACAAAATACAATGCCCCACCTAAGGTTTTTGTCCTCACAGGACCACAAACATCAGAATAAACCAAATCTAATGCATGCACTTTATTAACATGAGAAGCAGTTTTAATAAATGAAACTCTATGTTGTTTCCCTAATAAACAATCAAGACAGGTTTTGAGAAGTGTACCTGTCACGTCTGGAATGAGCCGCTTCCTCGCTAGTAGCTGAAGCCCTTTTTCACTCATGTGGCCTAGACGTCTGTGTCGCATGTCAATAGCTGAATCTTCCGCTGCGTTCAACCCACCCTTGCACATACTGACACTTGCCTTATAAATGGTGCAACATTTCTTTCCTCTGGCCACGATCAATGAACCCTTGATGAGCTTCCATCGTCCACCAGCAAACCGGCTTTCATAGCTATCATCATCCAACCTTCCCGTCGACATCAAGTTGAGGCGAAGGTCTGGGATATGCCTCACATTCCTGAGAACCAATGTGCAGCTCACATCGGTCTTCAGACAAATATCACCGACTCCCACGATTTTTGATACGCCAGAATTTCCTATCTTCACAGTCCCATAGTCACCTGACTTATAGCTTGTGAAGAAGTCTCTGCATAGAATCACATGAAAAGAAGCTCCCGAGTCTATCACCTAGTCGGTGTCCTGACTCATAGCCATGAGACATACATCATGATCTGCAGAAAGAATAACTACAACGTCGCCATCTGATGCAACCGCAGTGGAATCTGATTCATCTTCCTTCCCTTTTCCTTTCTTGTCGTTCTTCTTACCATAACATTCATGCTTGTAGTGGCCATTCTTTCCACAATTCCAGCAATCAACATCCTTTCTATTACTCGACTTATCTCTTGATTTATCTCGAGCCTTCTCGCCCTTCCTGTTCTTTCCTCTCCCGTTCCTGTGTTACAAGAGCCTCTTGCTGAGTAGACCCCTGAGACTTCCTCCTTGTCTCTTCATTGAAGAGACAACTGGTTACCTGTTCCATGGATATCTTTCCGTCTGGCGCGGAGTTACTTAGAGACACCACCAATGTCTCCCAACTGTCAGGCAATGAACTAAGCAATAGTAAAGCCTATAATTTATCATCCAGAACCATCTTCATAGAGGAGAGTTAGTTTACTATATTACTGACATCATTCATGTGCTCGGCCACAGAACCATCATCTTTGAACTTGAGATTCACAAGTCACCTTATCAGAAAAATCTTATTACCGACTGTCTTCCTCTCATACATCCCTTGTAATTTCAGCCATAAGCTAGCGGCTGAGGTTTCTGTAAACACATGGTGGAAAATAGAATCATCCAACTATTGTCTAATAAACCCCACCGCCTTTCGGTCCATCTTCTTCCAATCATCATCAGTCATATCCTTGGATTTTGCTGATATGCCTAAGATTGGAGAATACAGGTCCATTCAATAAAGCAAGTCCTCTATCTTAACCTTCCATACGGTCCAGTTAGAACCATTGAGGCTGATCATCCTTGATGAGCCACCTTCCATAATTCAAAACCGATCCTACCTGTTCGATGAACTTAGCTTTGATACCACTTTGTTGGGGGCCTTGCACAAAACCTTAGGATCTAGCCCTCTAGAACAAACTAGAATTATGGATAATAAAGCAATGAAAATAATTAATGCATCATTCAAACACCACACAAGAGATTTTTACGTGGAAAACCCTCAAAGAGGTAAAAACCACGGGACCTCATTGTAACGCCTTAAAAATCGGGGGTCGAGTAGCAACTCAACTACCGAGTTCCAAAACATCACTTATGCAACATATATGCTTATGATTCAATGTTGTCTGTGTTAGTGCATTAATCATGAGTGGGATTATACCAAAACAGTAATTCATACTCCGGATCAAGTTGTAAAATGCAAGCGGAAGACTGAAAGACATAAACACACATATATAAGTCAAAGATCACGATCGGTCTTCAGAGTATGAATACATCACTGAGTCACCATATACATGTAATAGTCTCAAAAATCAAAATGTTAAAATAATACAAGAACAATGATAATCCCTGTAGCCCCGTCAGTCCGGATAGCCTAAGCGAAGCCACCGGGGAACTGCATATAAGAGAACTCGTCTTGATCATCGTAGTAGTCAGGCTCTGCCTCAGGGGTCACGTCGTCATCTGAAATCAAGACAAAGTCTGGTTGGTGTTTAAAACACCGTCCCGTAACGTGGGAGTGAGTGATCAACTCAGTGGAACAATAAAGCAAAGGTTAGCATGTTATCAATTTAATCAAGTAGTAATGATAAAGCAGTAAATCACACATCCCTAAGTACTCTTGTTAATGCAAGAATGGTATGAATGTATGATGCATGCCCTCGCCTATGCTCCCTCAGCGACTTCATCTCACGTTCGCGCATGAACAACACTGCCTCAGTGCTTGACCTACTATGCCTTTACGCACGCGTAATGCAGTGCATGCATATGATTACCAAGTTCTTATTAGTCCTTTTCATACAGCAGGGTTGGGAAACTAAGTTACCTCTCTTATATCAATACACAAACAATGATCCATTCTAGGGTCGTCAGCCCTAGTAAATCTCATACGATGTTGCGGTTCTAGGTCGCTGCAAGGGGCTTTTCGCCAAATAAGTATAGGCCTAGTTTATACTCTGGATGCTACGGAAGGGTTGTCGCCTCCACGTAGACTCAGAGTATGCTCGAGGTCACTACAAAGGGCTCGTCACTAATCAGTGTAGGCCGACAGCTCGAATACAATGTCCCATACCACCGTATTCGGCTCACGAGTTTGGGTTGCTCACTGGTCACTACGGGGAGGCTTGTCGCCCCAGCGTAGGCCGACAGCTTGACCACGATGTCCCATACCACCATGTCCGGCTCATAAGTCTTAGTGGATCGAGGTACCAAGGTTAACGGGGTTTCACTGATGAGTTTGGTACCTTAGGTTCAAGCAGTAGCGTCCAAACATGGTGAATATACATCGGGTCAATCAGGTTACTTGACGAGCTCGACTAGTACGAGCGCACATCAAGTGAATCGATATGAAGTGCGTAAGCACTCCATGTTGCCTAACTACTATCGACAACTGAAGTACGGCTCGGATTCGTCGAACACATCATGTGTCGCGAAACAGCATCATCCACCAATTTAGGATTTGTTACCGATTGCCTGGACTATACAATAGCCCCAATCACATTCAATTACAACAAAATATCCTAGAAGATAGTTAAAGCAATAATGGATCAAGATTTCAAATCATACAATCAAAGGTCCGATATTGTCCGCTTTAAGGCTGCCAGGGCTGTTGCACGGAATCATTACACCGCTCCCCCATCACCCTTCACGGCTTTGTTCTTGCATTTTATGGAATCCAACATAAACATAGATTTATACGTATGATTACATAGATAAACAAACACTATAATATACAGTACATGGAGGAAAGCATACACATAGTTAAAGGAGTTGAGAATCATATCTCAACACCCAATTAGAGAAGAATTTATAAACACTTACTCATACAGATATTTTTACATACACTTAGTCTGCACATAACATCATACATGGTATGTAGTAGTTAGAATACGTATTAGGGCAAGTCCTTTTGTCAAAGGATTGTCGCCTATACAACAATCACATATCCACTACGGTTAGTCGTGGCGTACACTAATGCATAGTTTATGCTCAGACATTTTCACAAACACTTAGGCTACAACTTGTACATACACGACGTATGTTAATATAACAAGTATTAAGCTAATCCGTTCACCCAGAAGTTGATACACATGCATCTAGCATACATAGATTGCAATTAATCATGGCAAGCACAAATCCGTATGAAATACGTATACGGTATTTTCTACAAATACGAGGAATATAGTATATTCAACATAGTTAACTTATATCTGAAAAATGAAACGAACAACACTTTGTACATGTGTAATAGCATCCACGTCAGTAATATATCATCAACTGACATTGAAAGCCTTGAAAACCATAACCTATACGTTTAAAGTCCGCACCTTATGCCAATAAACGCGTAACGGAGTCAGTTCGTTCACCCACGCTTCGTCTAAGGCATAACCGCAACCTATTACATGAAATAGATTAGCTATTTCACTACTTGCAACAGCTGAAACCCTAAAACAGGTTAGGGTTAGGTTTTCTTACCTAAGAACGGAGTCAGATTCGCCCTAGTAGTGACACGAACAGGATGAATAAGCACGTAGAATAGCAGAAGTGATTCTCAAGAATAATTCCCACTCATTCACCCACTTTCTCTCTCTCGCTTTCCTTCTCTTTCTTTTTTCTCTCTCCCTTAGGTTTAGGAAGTTCGTATGGAAAATGAGAGAGGGGGTTTAAGTCTCTTATATAGGCCCGGAATTGCCGAAAATAGGCTTAGGGCCAAGGTATACTTAGGTTATAACCAAAACCAGCCTGTTTCGACTCAACGGAGCATTTCCGGAGCCCCCCTTGAGCCAAAGGTCAGACTTAAGCTCACCGACCTTAGATCTAGGTCGAGTTAATTTTTCATTCCAGTCGGGTTTCTAGATCACACATGGCAGACTAGTTTCAGTTCAACGGTCATCGGAACTCGTTTAGGGTTACAAGTACACTGCCATGTGTATGAAATTTCTCTTGATCCGAGGGTGTATTTGGGTCAGATTCTGACGGTCTGATTGCTTATATTAGGCCCGCAAGTGACAAGTCTCAGATTACTTAAATTTAAATATTTATTCCTAAAATATCCACGTTTCTCACACATTTCACTCCGGGCTCAAGCGAATAGCTTTGGGACACTATCTGAACTTGATTTCCGAGATGGTTGTCAAGCCCAGCAAGGCGGTCCTAATTATATAACTTCGTATTATTCGGACTTTCGACGTGCGGTCCATATCCGATACGGAGTTTCAATGTGCTCCCGAGAGCAACTGGGTAATGAGATTGGTCCTAGATTTCAAGGTAACTTAGCGTCAATAATTATACAAGTTTTGGGTCTTGCAGATCGTATTTAAAGTGGATCAAGCAGATTTCGTAGCTAATCTAGTTTAACACTTAGTTACTTTTATCTAATTCCTAAAGGATTTAATCCTGAGTGATTTCTGCCTGAGGTGGTACTCGGGTCTTTGTACGGAATTTTTCGAGACGTTACACTCGTCCAGATAAACAATCCACTATGAAGTAGAACGTTACAAACTTCTTCACTCATGCAAGAGTGGATAAACAATGAGAGAAACAAAGAAAATAGAGAGATCTCACCAATTAGGAAGACATAGAAGTGCTGAGATATAGATTGCACAGTAGATAACTTCCACGAGTAGAACCTCCCTTCTATAAGCTTCCTCTCTCTCTTTCTCTCTCTCTCTCTCACCTTTGATAGCCTTAAACCCTTTAGCAAATCCCTTGTAAAGCTTTAGAAAACCCTCTTGTTATACCTAGAAAGCCCTAGGTACCTCCTATTTAAAGTTTTAAGAAACTCCTTTCCGCATCCCAATTGCGAAAGGACTTGCAACACGAAATCCGCGCAAAATCGCGAAACGAATTTGCGTAACTACGACTGGTCGTGACGAGCCTTCGACCGGTTGAGAGCCACCCACGACCGGTCAAGCACCTCCCACGACCAGTCGAGCACCCTGGAGAAAAATAACCCAAAGTCGTTGGACTTTGAGTCTTGCCACGGCTCGACTCCTACGACTGGTCAAGACCAGCCTTTGACCGGTCGAGCAGGTCTCACGACTGGTCGACGACGGGTAAAAAAAACTCATCGATCTTATCATGACACATGAGAAAATCTTATGATCCAAATCATTGATCTGATGAACCAACCTTTTTCATGAGGACACGTGTCTATACTTAACAAGTTTGCAGCAAATCTGATGAACCAACCCTTTTGGCGTAACATTAATTGGTAAAGCCAAGATTTTTAGACCACACATCCTTTTTTGTATTAGGTGGACATCACTTGGTGCGTTGGTAGTTGCATTGATGACATTCTTTCTGTATTAGAATGGCCTGGTGATGAGAGGACTGAGTTGATTCTTGCGTATGCTCATCTTCACTACAAAGGCAACCTTACGACACTGATAGATACTTACACAAACTCTAAAAATACAAAACGGCTGAGAGTTTACTCCCGCGTGCATAATGCATGTAGAGCCCTGCGCATTCATTCCTCCGCAATTCCATGCCTCCGAACGCACTTGATCTCTGACCATTTGTAGATAACCCGGCCCCCTTAATCAATACAGGTGGGTGTGGGCCTTGTGGCAAGTGCACTGCAGCTGAAGATACAGGGTTCATGCTCGGCAAACGTGAGGTTGATACTGTTTGGGTTTTTGGCAGTACTTGTGTGCGGGCGTGTCAGAATTGGATTTACTGCTCAATTCAATCCGAACAACTATGATCCCAACTACCAAGATAGATAAACACAGTGTATGATCAAAATTTGACGAGATCGGTCGCCTACTCAACCACCCGCTCAATGTGTAAACAGGATCAGGCGATATTCAGAGGGTGAGTTCATTCTCTAATGATGGGTCGCACATTTGCCTTCTGTGTGCAAGTACTTTTCGATACAGATAAAGTAAAATAAGAAATAAATTCTTACCGTCGATCACGAGGAACAGCAGCAAAACACCTTTCCTAGTGAAGAACTGAATCCAGCGTGCGAGCGTAAACTCAAATTACAGTTAAATTTACTAGCTACTTATTAACACTACGAGTTACACTACAGAATGTAAACAACGAGCTGAAAGTAAAGAATTACAATAATAGTAATTTGTTTGACAAGACAAGTAAAGGATAACACTATGGAATGTAAATTGTCTGAAAATTGAAAGGTAATGTTTGGTTTGATTGGATTGGTACGTGACCATCTTTCGTACTGAATTTCTTTTCTATTTATAGCTTTGATCTGACCATCCGAATCTTTTTTACATCCTTACAGTTATCATAATCGTTCACCACTACTGGGATTCCTCTATTTCTTCTTCTTTCATCCATCCTATAACCACTTTTTCACAATTGTTATTCCATCGGTTGCTTAAATAATGACATGGCATCATTTGACATGTTCCAACTGTTATTACCAAGAAATCTTCTTTGTACATTTATGAAAATCTTTGAATACACCATGCTGATTCGTACAGATCACACGTAACTTATCCTAATTGGCTATCGTCAGGAATTACAATAATGGGGATGAACAGATACCCAAGCACTTTGAAATTTTGTGTGTGGCCCATCCCTGTCACATATATCCAAATCATCTAAATTGTTTACAAGCACTTCTTTTAAATAAAAATAAAAATTATCAAGCAATCTTAACAATATATGTGATGGCTATAACTGTGAGTAATTCAAATTGGGAGAGAAAAAATCAGATGATCAATATCATATTCTCTGTAATTTTTGGAAAATTTTCCATCCTTAAGTGAGCTGTTAGGGGGTGTTTGGCGCATGGTATTGGAAAGGATTAGGTGGGATGAGATTTAAAAAATATAATTATTACATATGTTAGGGATTGTCCCCTATTACCATGGGATACTAAGGGACAAGGATAAGCCTAACTCCATGCTATGTTTGTGTCACTATGGCGTTTGCTCTTTGGTTTGTTATCCATTGAATAGATATATCCACCATCATTTGGAACCACTGAGAATAACGTGTGTTCTATCCACACAGTTTATCTATTTTGCAACCTGGCAGATCCAAAGCTTACGTGGACCACAACACAGAAAGCTGTGGGAGTAATGATGCCCATCGTTGAAATATTCCTAGGGTCCACCGTGATGTTTATTTGTCATCCAATCTATTCATAAAGTCAAAAAGACTTCGTTGAAGGGAAAACACAAATATCAGCTTGATCCAAAACTTATGTGGCCCCAAAGAAGTTTTCAATGGTAGGCATTCAATCCTCGTTGCTTTCTGTGGTGGGTTCCACTTGAGCTTTGGATGTACCTGATTTTTTGGCCCATGCTCTAAAATGATTTCGAACAATGGGTAGATGGTGTGGATATAACCCATACATCATGGTGGGACCTACACAACTTACTAACATCCACAAGACTTTTCAAAATTTTCAAAACAGCAAGCAGGAAGCAAAACGCTACAGCGCCCTGGACTAAACGCAATCCCATCTAATCTAATTCCAAGCTTTCCCATTCTCCTCAAACATTGGGTGGAATTGGCATGGGACCAAATGCAATTCCATCCCACCTAATCCCATCTAATACATGCGCAAACCGCCCCCTAAGGGTGTGTTTGGCCGGGTGGATTGAAAGGGATTGAATGGTATTATGGTGGATGACATGGATTTCAAGGTAATGATGGCTGCATCAATGGATTGGTGCAAGATCCATGGGATTGCTATATCCCGAGATTGCTATAACGAGTCTGTTTGGCACTCCCGGCCAATCCCAGGATTAAACCTTCCCATCCCTTCCAATCCCTCGAACCAAATATGTCCCAGGCAAATTTGAACGGATTAGGGTGGATTGGATGGGATTTAAAGGTAATGATGGTGTTGTCAGTGGATTGTCTTAAGATCCATGGGATTGTTATATCCTGGGATCAGATCACCCAGTCTGCTTGGCACGCCCGGCCAATCCTAAGATTTAACTTCCAATCCCTTCCAATCCCTTCCAATACCATCTAATCCCTTCCAATCTGCCCGGCCATACAGGCCCTAATGGTCTATGGTGTTGTACAGCTATGGCATGGGTGAAATTGAAGAGTTACCACCTTCTTTAAAATGATGGTAAACTAGAGGGAGTATGACCAAATTCCAAAATTTCAAATAACTTCTTGACATGTCTGGATTCATGGATTTATTTTTAATTTTTTTAAAAAATTATTTCAGGAAAATGGTGTTTTTCAGGAAACTCCATTTCTAGAAGACGATGGGGGAATGAAAAGTAGTTTTCCTTATTGTTTTTCAACAAGATTTTCATGATATATATATATTTTTTTTCATTTTCTAACCTATTATTTAAGGGCTTGTTTGGATTCATAAAAAGCATAAGAAAAGAAATAATATTTCTTGAGAAACTTTATTTCCAAGAAATCGTGGGAATGAAAATATTGTTTTCCTTGTTTATTTTTCAACAAGATTTTCATAGAAATTTAGAATATATTTTGAACCTTGTTATTTGGCAAAAAAAAAAAATCATGATTAAAAAAAAAAATACTCACTAGTATGTGCTAGATTAACACATGTAGCACATGTGGGATGCTTAGAGATGAACATTGGCACATGTGGTATACACGGCATATGTGGGTATTTTAAGTTAAATTACGGCACGTGTGGTACATGTGAGGTGTTAAAGTTGTACAGTGACACATGTAGCACAAGACACACATCGACACATTTGACATGTAGGCACTAAAGTTAGATGACATCACTTGTGTCCATTAGCACCATTCGCATGTGCCATAGTTGAAAATTTTAAAGATGGACATTCACATGTTTGATATTTAGAGGATTGAAGATAAATAATGGCACAAGTCATATTTGGAAGATTGAAAATGAATAATGGCACGTGTGGCACATTGGCTCATGTGGTATGGTTTGCACTTGTAGGGCACAAGTAAGATGAATTGTGGTACATGTGGCACAATAGCACATGTGGAGCACAAGAGAAGATAAATGGTAACACATGTGGCACATTAGCACATTGGAGGATCTTTTACACATGTAGGAACACGAGATAAGATGGATGGTGGCAAATGTGGCATAGTGGCATGTGTGAAACATGACCAAAGATGGAGAATATCTCGTTTGTCACATGTGACACATGTGAGATGATTGGACATGGATAAGGGCACATTCGGGCTTTAACACTCGAGAAATCCACTTTCCTTCCACTGTAGTAAAATGCATTTTTTAAAGGGTGAAGGTGGGAAAATTAATTAATTTATTTTCCAATAAAGATAGATGTTTCCCACAATTTCTCACAAAGAAATGATTTACAAATAATGGAAAGTGATTTTCATGGGAAATACTATTAGGGCGTGTTTGGTCGGGCACTGGATATGGTATTAGATGGGATTAGGAGGGTTATCCTGCGCCATCTCATCCCATCCTCCATTTGGGATGGCGGGATGTACCTCGCCCTTGTAAACACCGCTCTTAGCTAACATGGATTCTGCCAATCCCAGGATGTGAATTTTCACCTCTATGTGGGGCCCACATTTAGCCATAAACCTGTTTTAGGGCAAATATAAAACAGTGAGTGGGGCACACCACAATAAGCAGTGTAAATGCAAACCCATCCATTTGGGACGGTCCAAACAAGTTGCCGTATATCTCATGGGCTATCCGAAACCCATGGGATCAAGGGACAAACATTGACACCACCATCATTACCTTAAAATCCATTCTATCCCTCCTAATCCCATGGGATTGGTCCGGCCAAACACGCCCTTAGGGCCTATTTGGATTCGCGGTTAGGGGTGTATTGTATTGTATTAATGGGATTGATGTGACATAAGCAATGTTTGGTTAAGAGTAGCCGACCTTCGTATACGAAGTGCGCAAATACATTGCAGAGCCAAAATCTCTGACTGGCAGTATTGTACTATCAGTGCATGCTGCTGCCATTTGTACAACGTCTCCATTGCATTGTAAATGCGGACGACTTTCAAACAGGCCCTTTTGTTTTTTGTATCCTACGGAGAACGGGTGATCTTCTCCACCACCTCTTCCATAGATTGTCTGAGAGCCTGCATGTCGGCATTTTGTTCCGAACCGGCCCTTTCGAAGATCCCTTTGCACATATAGTCACCATTATAGCTCTCTACAAGCATGCTCATTGCAAATCGAGCCATCATGCAAAGCAGTTCCTGTTGCCCGAAAGCAAATCCATCAGGTACGGTCATCTCCCTCCTGCAAATCGGGTTGGATATATTCAACCACCTGTAACCATTATCGGAATGGGTTGTATCTTGCATGAGCCTCTTTGATGCAAGACGCCCCTCTTATTGGTGTGTATACAGTCTATCTTACACACCCAGGACTGTCTATACCCTATTCTAGCCGATGGGAGGGAAATCTGCAAATAATCCAAATCCATATTGGGATTTCACAATGCCTTACTGGTAAGCGTCAATGGATTGAATTGACGGGTGCATGCTCTGTTATATTGGACAGATGAGATGACTTTATATTTTAACATTTCGCAATTCGATACTTGTTTCTTCTATAAAACCCTCTTCTTCGTAACATACCAACCCTTGAACAAGCTCTTCAAAATCATCTGTAAAATAGGGAAGTTTTGCGTCCTCTGTACGCTCTGCATCATCCAATCGGATTTCAAAAAAAAGTATTACTTGTTTATATCTATTACATGCAAGACGCATTATTTCTTTCATTTCAAATCGATTTCCTTGGGGCTTTGAAGGATGCATATCTGTTCATATTATCCTCTCCATATTCAGCATCAATTTCACTGTTATATGAACAGGTTGTTCACTGTATGATGTCTCCTCAATACATTGACTAGTAATACATTTGTTATAAGATGGCTGCAAGGTGTTAGATGACGTTCAGTTTTTTTATTCGATGCCACCTTCAAGCCTTGTAGATTGTAACATATATTGGTCAGCGCTGGTAGATTCAGTGCTGGTAGGTTCATCCATTTACATGCTTCTATCTTAACAGAGACAAATCGGCATGCCACCATCGAACTTTATTGCTTCTAAATTACCTTACTTTTTGTAATGTCTGATGTCTGAACTCAGAAGTTGTAAATACAACTACCGACAATTGCATGTTAACAGCTTTGTTGTATGATTGCGTTTATTAGCAAGTTAATAAATTATCTGCTAAAATTATCTAATGTCCATACTCAACTTTTATGTATTCATCTCAACTTTCTGTAAATCATCAATTTCGGAAAGACTATCAATCCCAATACAATCTCCACTACACTGGAAGTGTTTGCTATATAGTCATTTCATGTTAAAGGAGGTATAAATATTCAATTAATTATAATTCCCATTCAGATCTCTTTTGAGTTCTATTGAGCTGTAATGGCTTCCGAAAGTGCGGATAATTCCGATGAAAGGTCCTCTGGCAGTGAATGGAATGACAGTGAAATTGCAGCTGCAATTACAGCCATTGCAGCTTCAGTATGTGTAATTGGAGTAGCTGAATATTATCGCCGGTTCTGTATGAAGGCAAATCCTGCTGGTGGTCACATTGAAAGGGATAGATTCATCAGTCGAATCATACGTAAGAACGATAGTGACTGTCTTGCGCAGCTGAGGATGGGCAGGGGACAATTTTTTGAATTATGTTTGTTGTTGAGAGATCGGAATCTACTATTCGATAGCAGGAGATGCATGTTGGAGGAGCAGGCTTTAATATTTCTTCATACTATCGGACATAATGTACATAATCGAGTCATTGGTCATCGTTTCATAAGATCTAGTGAGACTGTAAGCCGACATTTTACTAGAGTGTTGGATGCTATAATTGGTCTATATCCAGAGTATATGAAGTTTCCTAGATTACACATACCCAAGGAAATATCCGACAACTCTTTATGGAGCCCATATTTTCAGGTAATGTGAGTACATGTGTTGGAGCAGTTACTAAATAGTTCTATGAAAGAATGAACTGATCATGTGGCAAACTTTTGATTGTAGGATTACATCGGGGCCCTAAATGGTACCCATATCCCGGCTCATTTACCAAAAGAATCAAGCTCAACATTCAGAAATAGGAAAGGATTTCTGTCACAGAATGTTTTGGCCGCATGTACGTTTGATATGAAATTTGTATACGTACATGTTGGTTGGGATGGATCCATTTCCGATGCTCATGTTTTACAAAATTCACTAACCCGTCGCCTGATTGTTTCCTTATTCCACACGGTAATTGGCTAAAGGGGGTGATTGTTTGCATTATAACTGTTTATATATATAATTTAACTGAAACATATCTTGCAATGTGTAGAAAAATATTATGTTGTTGATGCCGGATATGTACATATGCCTGGATTTATGGCACCATATCGAGGTGTACGATATCACCTGAATGAGTTTCGTACAGGAAGGAAACCTGCCAATAAAAAGGAACTATTCAATTATCGTCATGCATAATTGCGTAATGTCATAGAGCGTGCGTTCGGGCTTCTAAAAGGTCGTTTTCCTATTCTACATACTCCTCCTCAATTTAAGTTTATAATACAAGTGAAAATTATTATAGCTTACTGTGTCCTTCATAATTTCATCCGTGTTACTGGTGATGATGGACTGATGGAGGAAGTTGAGGACAGTGGAGACAGTACAATGAATGTTTCTCCTTCTGCTGTAGATGTAACTACGATAGAAAAAGGACAAGCGTTAGCTCAGGTGACGGATCGTACATGTGATGATTGGATATGTAAGAGAGACGAGATAGCTGAGAGAATGTGGAATGATAGTCTTCCACGCACAAGACAATGTACTTAGACTTGCCTAGTTTATGTAATTATCTGTTTTGTTGAAAGCAGGAATAATTTAACATATATTTTCACCATCTTCTTAATACTTATCATATTTATTTGTGATGAATGTCATTTATGTCTATATATGACTAATATAGTCGTGCATCAATTGGCTTTAGCTATCATGTTTCTATTAACATTTTCTACTTGTAGGTTCAATGAATTTTTTACGGAACACATTCAAGGACACGAAGAAGAAAGAAGTGGATTCATCACCTCGTAAGAAGGTTCTTGTGTCCAACTACTGCCCAAGCTCACCTACTGAAAAAAGTGGCACTCCAAAAAAGAAGCAAACTCCCGCAAAGACCCGACCATCACCAAGAAATGTCCCTCAATCGAAGCGTACTTTAGGCGGTTCAAGTAGAGTAAGTAGAATTCATGGGACAGATAGTATGGACAATGCACTAGTTGATGCGTTGGTGGAATAGGTAAATATAGGTTTTAAAAGTGACATCGAGTTTAAACCCGAAGCTTATAAAGGCACCATTAAAGAGATATACGATGCTTGTGGGATATTGTTAGAGAACCGACATATTTTGAACCGGCTCCGGACCTTGAAGAGGCTATATTGGGCAATAAAGGACATGCTCAACGCCTTAGGATTCGGATGGGACGACTCCCAGAAGATGGTGATAGCTACCGATGATGTATGGGAAGGATACATTGTGGTATGAATTGATTTTATAATTGCTTAATATATTTTAAAGAACTGATTTGTAATAAATGATTTTAACATTTTGTCATTGTGTGAACAGACCCACCCCTATGCCGAACGGGTTCGAGGCAAACATGTGGACAGATGGGACGATCTCGCCTTCATGTTTGGCAATGATTGTGCCCACGACGAGTTTGCGAATATGGCATATTCTTCTCCCATATCCGGGAAACGGCACGGCCGTGATGAAATGAACTCCGATGATGAATCGGAGGAGGAGCCCTGCCAGACTGTGCGTCTCTCATCATCAGATGAGGATGATCGAAGCGTAACTCCCCGATTTCACGGTGGTGAGGGTTCAGTAAATCGGGCAAAACGAACAAACAGAAGCCCAATGGAAGCCACCTCATGTTCTCATCATAGTCGTGCTGATGGGAGTGATTTTAGCCATAGGAAGAGTAAACCGAGTGAACAGATTGGGGACAGGATGGGGGAGGTCGTAGAAGCCGTGAACAACCTAACCATTACAATGGTGCAGGGGAAAAGTATGACGCGTGTGCAACGTCTGTTGGGTATCCTTGAGGAGGTGGATGGTCTTTCCAGTGAAGATCAAATTTGGGCTACTAGGGTGTTGTAGGGTGATTTAATCAATGCAGGTTTTTTTTTAAGTTGGGACATGAACGACGAAAGGAATGGATAGAGAAAGTTATCCTTCCTCGTTGTGGTCCAGACTGAAAATGGCCCTTTTATTTTTTATGCTGACTGTTATGTGGTTATAACTGGTTGTCTTTTTTTTTCCTCTTGCTTTTGGGGTGGATACTGTTTTTAGTGGGACTGTGAATGGGTGCGTTCGGGTTTACTTCCTGGCAACGATGTGGATTATAAGATTGTTGCTGGAGCAGTAATCAGATCTTTAATGTCTTAGACTACTATATATTAAATCTGCAATGCTACTTTTTGTTACAGGTTCAGACTTTAACTGTTATGCACTGTTTGTGATTATATCTGGTGGCAGTTTCCATTATTCACTAGTAATTTCTGCTGACTAATTATGTTGGAGGAATTCTGCCCTTCTGTGATTCATAACACTCTTCATCTCATAGTTGTCATGTTTTAGTTATTATATCTGGTCGGTAAAGAAGTTGGAGGATTTCTGACTGTAACTGGTTGAGAATGGTACTTGTGTCACAGGTGTCCTTACTCAGCATTAACTTCTGCTGGAGTAAAATGTTGGAGGATTTGTGAGTGTAACTGGTTGAGAATTTCTTTTCGGATACAGTTTTACAAATATCGTGTGAATTTAGATGTTTGTGATTTCGGTTTGTGATTTATATTCTGGTGATGGTCTATTTTTGTTTTTTCAGTTGTCAACTACCTATCATATTTTTATTACATCCACATTTGTTAGTATTTTTGGTTGCACATGTAGCCTCTAAAATCGGTTAGCTAATGCTACTCCGGCTTGTTGTGAAGCATTTCAAAGTAACACTGCTAATAATTCTAAAAATGTGAAGTTTTTAATGTTAAATGGCAATATGAGTATTGCATTATGGACTGATACACTCTTCACTTACATTACAATTGATAGATTATTTTGTAATTCAGGGAGCTATAAATTAGGCCTAGAGTGATGACGGGTCACTTAAAATTTGAATGATTTGTTAACGGTGGCAAAAGGAAGATGACTGTTTATATATATATATATATATATATATACTTTTTTTCTAGTTATCCTACTGATTAAGGCATTGATTAATGCTTGCAGCAGAATGAAGCAAAAGTATTATGTAGTGTTTGTGGGAAGGAATCCCGGGATCTATGTAACATGGGATGATTGCAATGCTCAAGTTCACGGTTTCAGTGGATGCAAACACAAGTCTTTCCTGACTTTCGAAGATGCTACGAATACCTGGAATTAGTATCAGGTTAGTAGGATATTAGTTATTTCATATATAGATTAATTTTGTTGGTTGAAGCAGTGAAGAATACATCATATCCTTTTCATGATTGGCAGAAAATTTTTTCTGTTTACTATATCATTTAAGCTTCTTTCCCCGATTGGATGGTGCAATGAGCAACTGGAAGTGTCGTTATTCGTGCATCTCATCATCCCTCAACAATGGACAATGGCAACTGTGTAGCTGCTCTCACAGATCGAACCCAAATCGCTACTAGGAATGTGCGGGAAGCTGCCAACGCTAAGAGGGTGACCGTTGCTGATGTTGGAGATGATCAATGCATGACTCTGCTGTTTTATTTGTTACGTGGATTGTTGATTTTTTATGCCGGTATAAGGTTTTTCTTTCGGATTTAGTTACAGTGAATGGCTGAGGTGAATTCTGCAGCTATAGTTTTTAGTTGTTTTTTTTTAAAACATCATGATTGGGTCCTCTGACTGTATCATGGACTGTATTCCAGATAAGTTCAAATTGGGTTGGATAAATCGATCAGAAATTAACGGATGAAGTTTTTGAATTATTTTGGTATTTTTTTTTTTTGAACTGGGTCCTCTGGAAGAAGCTGTTATTTGTTTTGTTTTAAAGTCACAGGTAACTTTATCATATTATTTTGTCTCATCGTCTCCCTTTGGGATATAGTACGACGCAAAGGTGGGCCACATCATGGTCGGTCAGCTATTTCAAAACCAATGGATGGTTTGGATGAGCTTCGACCTCGTCGTGGGATCTACAGTTGGGCAATCAGACCAATCTTTTCCTATAGTGAACCGTTTTCTCCCTTTTCAGATAGACATTACTCCCAGCATGTTCCTGTGCTTGTCACTCAGGTTGGCATGCGATCATTTTCTGACTGTTGATCAGAGGTCATGGTCAATGTTGCTGATGATGCCCCGATAGATGCCCTATATACCGTGGTTAACGTCATTACTTTGAATGGATGGATAGAATTCTTCAATGGACGGATTAGATGAATCACATCAACCGACGGTGGCCACCACCGTCATATGAAGTGGACGAGAATTGGAAAGGAAAGAAAGAAAAAAAAAAAAACCATACCACCACCACCTATGAAATAAACGAGAATTAAAAAGTGATGGTGGACGGATCAGATCATGTTGGACGGATCACCTCATGTTGGACGGATCAGATCATGACGGACGGATTAGCTCATGTTGGACGGATCAGATGAAGCATATCAATTGACAGTGGGCACCACCACCTATGATAGAAACGAGAATTAAAAAGTATATATCAACAATCAGCACAAAATAGCTATTGAATGTTGACCGTTTGTACAATATGGACGCCTAGTACTTCGTATCCAAACATTGATCTGTATAAGATATTATATACTTGCCCGCACAATACCTCCTATCCAAACATTGAATAATGGCATGGTGATAAGGATGTATTCTGAGGCCTGTCCAATGTGTACATGAACAGTACCCAAATACAATACAATACAATACTATACACGAATCCAAACAGGCCCTTAGGCGTTGAAAACCTTTAATGGGCATGAAAGCACCTTTAGAACAAATCAAACACGTAATAGAGTTTTGTAGCATATTCGAATATCAGATGAAAGCTTCCCTTAATGAGTTAATGACCAAATAGTTGTAATTTATAATACTCGTTGTTATGGGTAAAAATGGACTGACTAAAGAGAAGATGCCTGCTCGGACATCTGTGCGGGATACGAGGTCAGCCAGCGCCGGTCATGACCAATTAGCCCCTGAATGGCCAAGGAAGATCTCCTTTTATTTCATCCAAATTCTACTAAGGAGGTCGGTCACCTACTACGTATGAAGGCAGGTCGGAAAATCCGCCATCTACCTAATGATAAAGGGAGGCTCAAAGCTCATCCGAGTATCCACGTCGGCCAAGACTACCTCAGACTCTTGAGTTGAACGCCCCACAATATATTTCATTCGAATTCTACTAAGGAAAGGAGTTTGGCCTCACTACCCTAACAGGTCGACAGGTTATTAATCTACACGGCATAGTGAGAAGGGTCAGGGCTTGCCAGAGAGTCTAGGTCAGCATACTACCCCCCTGGTCAGGTTGGCCTCGGCCTCCTACTGTGTGCCGCCCCCAGTTCCTACTAATAAGGTCTTATCCAAAAGACTAGCCCGAGATCTCCGCCGAAGATCTCGAGGACAACATCGATGCGCTCGGAATACGAATCTCCCCGTATCTTCACTGAGGATCTCAGGAAATCATCACGACATATTCGGGACTCAATTCCCTTTACAGTACGTCCCTACTAAATAAGGAAATCTTCTCTATGTCACCGCCTCTCCTCAACTATAAATAGGAGCATCTTTAATGGTGAAAGGTACACAAAATCTCTTACCCAAACAATGAAAGTTCATTTTCTCTCTTGGTAAGAACCCCCTGACTACCATCGCCGACCTATTTAACTGAGCTCAAAAATATTTCAATGCTGAGGAACTCTTTAGTTCACGAATAACTACTCGAAGAGGAAATAACTCGACTGAGGATAGAAAGCGAAGGGAAAAAGGGGAGCATTTTGCCGTTAACACCAAAAGAAAGAAAAAGGATGACCAAGATCGAGGCCAGCGTACCAAGCGACATCCAGAAAGTCGTTTCCATTAGTACACTCCCTTGAACACCAAGCTGTAGTAGGTACTAAAAGAAGACGAACTAAACCAATTAACCAAGCTTGGTAATAAAGCTCATTGGCCAACTTTGACCTTGACATCAAATACTGAGGAACGTATCGACTAGAAGACATTGGGGGTGAGGGTGGGGGTGGGGGGGCTCTTACCTCGCCCATGAAATGCTGACCACTTAAAGATCTACTACTCTTGAGGACTCAAGAAGTCCTCCAACCAGGAGTGCATCGACTAACTGACTTATTCGACAAGGGCGACCTCCCGTTTTAAAAGGGAAAAAGGTGCTCGCGACACTACCGTCGTTCTTTCTACTGTTTAACGATTTCCACAATAAAAAAAAAACTTCCTCAGGTCAGGAGAAGAGAACTTCTTTCAAATTTTGACTATCCAAGTTGAAAAATCGACTACGAGGACTTCCCTTAGTGGAAGGGAAAAAATTCATCTACCATGAATTCTGCTATAGAAGAGCTTCCTCAGATCGGGAAGAAAATCTCTTTTTTTTTTTATAATCCGAGCTACACGAACTACTGAGGACTTCCCTTAGTGCAAGGGAAAAATAGTCCTCACTAGTCGTCTAACTCTTAAAGAAGAAGTCGGACCACTAATTGGTAACGCCACTCAGATCGCACGATCTATAATGAGGATATCTTAGTGCAAGAGAAAATAATCATCCTAAGTAAACTGCTCGGCCCCTCATTAAGGGGTCATTGCAGCTAACTTATCTGTTCAACAAGAGCAGAATTTCTCCAATAAAAGGAAGAGCTCAAGAGCTTACCACAACGCTCCTACTCGGTTAAAATGTCTGACCTCATCAAAACTAACTTACTTCTCAAGCTCGTTGCGCGAGCTCGAAAGTAAGGGGGCTTACTGTTATGAGTAAAAATGGACTAGCTAAAGAGAAGAGGTCGGCTCGAACATCTCTGCGGGACAGGAGGTCGGCCAGTGCCGGTCACGACCAATAAGCTCCTCATTGTCTAAGGAAGATATCCTTTTATTTCATCCGAATTCTACTAAGGAGGTCGGTCACCTACTACGTATGAAGGCAGGTTGGCAAGTCGGAAGATTGACCATCTACCCAATGATAAGGGGAGGCTCAAAGCTCATCCAAGTATCCAGGTCAGCCAAGACCACCTCGGACTCTTGAGCTCAACCCCCCCATGACATATTTCATCTAAATTCTACTAAGGAAAGGAGCTCAGCCTCGCTGCCCTAACACGAAGTATGAGGGCAAGTCGAAAATCTACATGACACTGAGAGAAGGGTCAGGGCTTACCAGGGAGTCTAGGTCGGCATACTACCTCGTGGTCAGGTCAACCTTGGCCACCTACTGCGCGCTGCCCCAGTTCCTACTAATTAGGTCTTATCTGAAAGACCATCCCGAGATCTCCACCGAAGATCTCGATGACAGCGCCGACACGCTCAGAATATGGATCTCCCCAGATCTTAGTCGATGATCTCGGGAGATCATCCTAACATATTCGAGACTTGATTCCCTCTACAGTACGTCCCTACTAAATTGGGAGATCTCTTCTACGTCACCGTCTCTCCTCAACTATAAATAGGAGCATCTCTACTGGTGAAAGGTACGTAGAATCTCTTACCCAAAATCCCTCGATACTACCAGACCCAGATTACTAGCCTGACTTTGGCTTTGGAGGGTCCCCTGCTCTAGCCAGGGTCTCCTTTGTCTTCTTTCTATGCAGGTACTCGAAGGTCTAAAAAGGGTGGATAAGATTTCTGCATCAACACTCGTTATCGGCCAACTCTCCACACTGTATGGTAAATCGATATATGTGTGTTATGGTTAATTGACTTGTATCACCTGTAAACAGTGTAAAGTCAAGTCGATAATTTCTTGGCAATAGATATTGTCGGTCAATCCAGTCAAGATATGACTCTGGAGTAGTAGTTCGACTGAGAATTTGGTCTGCTACTTCTTGAACCAATTGAATAATTTCATTACGCTCCCAGTGTTATTGCACAACAACTGGTAGTACTTTTGGACCAACCTGATATTGCACTTCATTAAAAGGTTGGTTTTCTAGGCAAAGGTTGCCCCTCAGGTATCTCTTGATTCTCTTGATTCCTGGCTTTTGAGATTAAGTTCATATTCTCATGTTCATGATGCCTAAAATCTACTGGTGGCAGTGAATTCCGTACATTCTGGACAAAATACATCAAGACGTTTGAAATCTACTGGTATTAGTGAATTTCACATGTCCTAGACTAGACTCGTGTAACGCCCCGAAAATCGGCACCTGATTACATAGACTCCGGTCCCTAGTTCCCAGGAGTTAACTTAATAAAATGTACATGTTTCCTCATTCAAATTCAAATTCATTTCACACACAGATAATCAGAGTTGGGCAATTCAACTTAGCGGAACCAAAGCGAGGTAAAGATAACAAAATATTTAAAAATATAGGGCTAAGAGTCAAAAATACAATTCTAATAGTGATGATCGCCCAAAATGGAGATTATACAAGCCACAACGAACATGCGACAAAATTTACACATAAAGCACAGAACTAAAATAAAAGTAAGGTTTTCCAACTTCGCCTGACGCTCCCAAGGCATCACGATGAAGTGAAAGCCGACCAAAATCTACCTGCCAAGGGCCTCAGTAGAACTTGCATTAACAACAATGCCTAGTTAATGTTTTAAAACACCGTCCCAGGTAGGAGTGAGTAGCTAACTCAGTGGTTCTATTAGTTCTAAGTTACACATATTATCGACTCAATCAGCGCAGTTAATGATAAATAAGACATCAAGCATTTCCTAAATACTTTTGTTAAATGTATGAACGAGATTATGAAATGATATATGCACCTCACAATCCAACACTCCCTCACAAGCGACTTCAATGCCTATTTCACAACTGTCAACACTGCCTCATCAAGCGACTCCAATGCCAAATTGTCACATCCTATCTAATGCAATGCGATTGATGTATATGTTAGTCAAGTAATTATTAAGTTTCATTCATCCAGCATATTGGCGAAGTTAGGATACCGACGTTATATCATGAGTCTTTATCTAAATCACGTGGCTCGTTACCGCACGTAGCAGTTCCTTACCAATGTCCCTTGATCCAACTTTAGGTATCACCCATTTATCTCACCAATTAATATTTTCAAATGTACGACATGATACCCAAATGTATGGGGATCAATTTGGTATGGATTGTCACCCAAACACCAAGTATGATCACTCAGTTCTGAGGTATGAGCTTGTCACGTAAGACCAAATATTACAAAGGAAAGGGCTCATTACCCAATTTCATTCGCGCCTGAGACATTTGAACGGTACTCTGACACGCAACCATCGACCGGGTAATTTGACGGAGGTCGTTCAAACAATGGTCTATCACCTCTATTAGTGCTCGTCGGTCACTACGAGGAGGCTCGTCACCCCAGCGTAGGCCGATAGCTTGTACACAGTGTCCTATACCACCATGCCCGACTCGTGAGTCTTAGGGGGATCGTATCGCACTAATAGTTATGAATGGACCATCCATTGGGAATGAGATATCCTAGATTCAATTTGGTCGTGTCATACATTGTGAACATACATGATCAGTCGACTAGTGGACTAATTTGATTGACCTCGGAGAACCCTGATGCAACCGGCATTGGGTGCAAGCATCTCGTGTAATCCAGCTACTGTCGGTTGTCTGTGTTCACCCGGGTCAATCGAACAAGCTTAGGGTGGCCGCCCTAACTCGGGCCACCCCTTGATTTGGGCGATTTACCAACTAACCCAACATTGTAGAAATCCTAAGCATCGCTATGCACTAAATACTACATCACGTAATTATAACATATGTTCTACTACAAAATAACTTAAACATTTCATCGAGCATGTGAGCATCAATAGCAGCAACACACTTAGCATTTTATCAAACATGTAAGCATCAATGAAACAACACATCTACTTAGGCATTTTATCAAGCATGTGGGCATCAACAAAATAAAACATTCAATTGAGCATTCGATCAAACATATGAGCATCCATAAAATAACACATTCAATCACCTAGACATTTTATCAAACCTGTAAGCATCAATATCCAACCAATATCATATATGATAGAAAAATTAAAATGTTAACATATTAGCATGCACGAATTCATCTACAAGCATCTAATAATTAACTGAGACCCTCAAGGGTCGATAAACAATAACCTAGAGATAATGATCCGTGCCTTTGCAATGATTCGCCCGACTCAAAGCGCTCCTAGGATTAGAGTTATAGGAAAAATCCACCAAAGCCTAAACAATCATACAAACCATTGTAAGGACTAGAAAACCTAATCCAAAATACTAAATTAGATAGTAGAATCTATTTCTTACCTCCAATCGTCACCGAGAAAGTTCCGACGACGGCTCTTGTTACGGTGAGGCGGCTAGAGAGTGGATGAAAGGGTAGGGGTGCACCATCACTTACATCCCAAGCTCTCTGCTCTCCTTCCTCCTCTTTCTCTTCTTCCTTTCTCCATTTTTCTCTTGTTGAAATTCGTATGGGAGAAGGGGTACCCAAATAAGGGCCTTATATAGTGTCGGAATTGGTGAAAATGACCCTAAAGGCTAGGTTTTTATTATAATATCACTAGGGGAGTGTGTTTCTATTCTTTGGGGGCCACTACGGGGCGTAGGAGTTGACAAACGTCGTTGGATAGTTGGCCCTAGTGATGATCTATGCATAGACATAATCGGCCTGCCATTTGGACGCGTCAATCGACGGGTATGATCAAAAGTCTGTTTAACGGTCACCGATGGTTGATTGGGGCCGCGGCTATGTGGATATGTGTAAGATATTAACTTAGATTATTGCCCTAAATTTGGTCGTGATCTAATGGTCCGAAAGTCACAACTTGGGTAAAGACCGAACGCAGATAAGTGATTTAAGTTCTTAATTAATTTCAGGAATATTCACACAACTCATGCACCGACCTTGCAAGTCCAAGTTGAACGATTTGAGATATAATATCAGCTTGATGTCCCGCGATGGACGTCAAGCCCACTAAGGCGAGCATTTTTCTATAGCATCAGGTTTAGCAGCCCACAACGAGTGGTCTAGAGCTTGTTCAGATAATCAGGGTATTTTCGGATTGAATTGGGTAGCTAGATTTCTTGTGTGCAATGATAAGGGTTTGGATTAACAAAGTTTGTAGTATAGCCTATTTGCAATTAACGAAAATGACGATTCGGTTAAAGTCAATCTAAGCCGTTGGTTCTTAGGCTAAAGGAGTAACTGGATTGATTTAGTTTGTTAATTAAGATCTGTAGTTGTCTCAACTTTTGGCAGGTCTTTATTTAGTTACGGTCATCTCAATTAGTCAGTGATAGGTTTGCTAGATTTAGACCCTACGTGAACAAATCTCGAAGCTAAGCTCGATGTTTAAGTGATCGGGTTCTTACGGTTGATTAATCGGATTTGTACAATTCTTTATCAGTACCACCCGCGTATAGGCCTACTTCGAGCATTAAGGGCCAATAACCAGCAACATAAGCTAGTCATATCGAAAGTTTTCAAGGGATTTTTGGAAATTCAAAATAACAAAAATCTAAGACGTTATAACTCGGGATAGGAATGGGTGGTGTATTTCGCCGTAAGAGAAGTATCTATGGCATTGATTGAAGATGTGGTATAGGTGTCAGATTCCCAACAGAACTAGTATTAACCTATAGTCGAAGTGCAACAAGTGCTCTTTCCGCAAATAAAGTCATCAACTGATTCATGCTCTCAGTCTTGTCGACCATTCACCTATTAAAGCCTTTAGTTTGAGCTCTTAAGTGTTAGACTTGAACTCACGACAATTCTGCGATGTGCTGAATCTCTTGTTGCAAATATTGACACTTCTGTTTGTTTTCTGTCATATGTAATGTGTCCGGGCGTGCCATAATCAATAAAGTGGCTCGATCCCATCTGATCAACTTTGACCTTAAGCGTCAAAATAAGAAGATATGTCTAATATGAATGTATATGACCAGATTTTGAGAAGATCGTTTACTTACTCAACCACTTATAAAATTTTATAACAATCAAACGATAATCAAAGGGTGGGGGTTCTTCCTCTGAAGATGGGTTACTTTTTACCTTCCTCAAGAAAGGACTTTAAGAATACCATTGCAATAAAACAAAAGGAAAAATTCACATTCGATCACTAGGAACAACTGTAAGAATGCGTCTCTTGAAAGAGCCGTGCGATATTAGATAGAGAGCAAATCCAACGTATGAGTGTAAATTTGGATTACAACTAAAGATTATAGCTAAGAGTTATTACTATTTCTAAAATAAGCTGAGATAAAGGTAAATTGATAGACTTGATTGGTTGTTTTTTATTGTTGAGATTATATTTTAATATATTTCTTTATTAAAATTCTCAGCTATTTATAGAATTCCGTTGCATCTTGTTCTTACATATCCTTCTTCCCATTACCGTTAACGGTTATAATAGTAAAAAAGCCATTCTCTAAATCCTTTTTATTGTTATGTTTTTCTTTTGTGATGGTTCCTTTTCTGTCACCGAAGCTTTGTTCATCTTGATCGCCTTTTGTACCTCGAACTGTTGAACTGCATTTCTCTTTTCACTTGTTAAACTTTCAAGTAACTCAACCACATCACTGCATGAACCATCCACTTACATGTAAAATTGAACTTACACTAGCTGTAATTCATTCAAGTATTTAGAAAATCTCTTCATTTATCTCCCATTTCTCCTACAATGTCACATGTTGCTCTCCAATTGACTTTTTCTAAAATGGCCAGAAAATAAGGTACAGTAAGAATTGCATAAGTGTAACACAAATAATTCAAATAATACTGTCAAATGTTTTACCCAGTTTAATTATCCAACTATCGGATTTGTGGACATTTATAGTGGACGGTTAAAACTGAAAAGCATCCAACGGTCCCCTTCTCAACAAAAAAAAATGTCCACGCATCAGAGATTAGCGTTGTTCAACCAATCCGATTTTCGGGACTGTTACTCCGAAACAATAGGTTCCACGATCGGTTTAACTTCACGTGTATAATTTCTGAGTGCTGCGTATCAAGCTTGATGCTCTGCCAGGGTATCACATAAGTCTTGTTTTTAATGCATTGTTTTTTTTTTTTTTTTTACTGTTTTGTTGGTTGGCGTAGGCTCGCTTCGCGGTTAGCAGGAAGGTGAGGAGAGGCCTGAGGGAAGAGTCTATGTTACGCCGATGGGTGACGAGTACTCTTCCCGCCCCACCCAACTCTCCTCTTTATTTATTCTGTTCTCCTCATCATTCTCCTTGTAATTTCTCTCCTTCGTCTCCGAAGCGCGACCGTCGTTTCTCGATGGCCCACTCCCATCGAATCGCAGTCGTTGGAGATGTTGTAAGTGCCCAAATCTCTCTCTTTCTCTCTAATCATCAATTTCAATCATCCACACGCACCCACACGTGCTGTGCGAGATCAGATATTTCCATCAAGGGAGCTACTGTGTTTGATCTCCTGGCCTAAAATCAGGCCATTCCATACCTCAGGTGGGCCATAGAAAATGGACGGACAGAAAAAATTCTTTAAACTTTCTGGCGCATGTTAGGAGTGAAAGTGCGTATATTTTATCTTTTTATGTACGCATTATTCCCAACCAGATGGAAAGCTCAGATCTCTCACACGTGTTCATCGTTTGCAGGTGCGCCTGCTTGTGAATCCTATAATTAGTATTTATTTTGGAACATGAAAAACCATCTCTCTTAAAAATAAAAAATGATAATTAATCATTGATAGGAGCACAGAGAATACGTTCGAGAGCAGTGTTCGAGTGGATAAAGGGAAATTACCATGTGGGGTCAAGGTGGCCCCACCTATGATGATGGTGAACCATTGGATGTATTGGGCTCAATTTGGATTGTGCATTGCTACATTCTCACCCTGATTGGATGGTCTTAGATATGTATGAGTTAAGGGCTGGAATATTGGATGGTAAGACTATTTGGGCATGGCACAAGAGTCACCCCATTCAGATTGATCACAGCCATCTGATTAAGGGAAAGGTAGATTTGTTAGTGTCCAATTTCTTGGCACTTAATGGGATGGTTGTGAGCATCCAATCAGGGTGATTCTATGGCCATGCATAATCCACAACGCTATTGTTGTAATTCTGAGCCGACAACAAACCTGGATCAACCCTAGGTATTAGATATTCAGATATAATACTATTGTCAATCTTGCGCTTTGTGGAAGCACGTTCAATGAAGATAGAACAATCAAACTGGAATCAGCCTATCAAGTAAACACAAACACACGATTTTATGTGCAAAATGCTTTCGGGGAAAACCACGGCACAAAGCTATAGAGATTTCCACTATAATAGAAACCTTCGAGTTACACCATTCTCCTTCTCCTTTTACAGAAGCAATCCGATCTCCCCTTGCAATGCACACCCATAGGAAAAACCCTAGCCCCTGAGAAAAATCCATTCCAAAGCCATTGCAAGTGTAGAAAACCCCCTCACAATGTAAAACCCTTACCCTATGAGAGAAAACACTCGTCCTCTTTAAGCCCTAATCGAATTAGAACTTAAATAGCCCGACTTGCGGTAACAGAGTTGGCGACTATCGGTCGGACCGAACTCACCTTCGGTCGGACCGACTTGGACCAACAGAGTCCTGCTCTACTCCTGACTTCTGACCGAGAAACCCTGCACTGTAGATTGACAGAACCTTGCTTCGACTCCCAAACTGTGTAGAATCCAAGGCATCCACACAACAGCTATGATCATAGGGTGGCCCACCTGTTAGTTTTGTGAGTTTAGGAAATATATGAATTAAACAAGTCTGCAGCTGAAATAGGAACCTCTTGCCTGATTGAGCCGAATCATAAGACTGAAAGCAAATGCCTAGTGATGAAAATGTTTTATTGCCTGCTTGAGGTGTGGATTGTTGCTTTCCTTGAGATAGTTTGCTTCCCCAGGTAGAAAATCTGGTAGACCAGTTTCTCTAAGTGCTATCTCTCAGGATACACAATTGCCCAATATACAATGCCCCACGGTTTACACAGATCAATTATGCCCAAGACCAGTATCCACCCAACACTATCCTTATATGTGCAGGAAAGAGAGAAAAAAAAAAAAAACTGGCATCAAGGAGATAGAAAGAAAATGTTTTGCAACAACATGAAAAACCACCAATGACTTGTATCATTTGGAAATAAACCAACACTGATTGGGTTCTACCGAGGAATTTTCATCATAATACAATCAGAAGAATTCTTATTGCATCATCGAGTAGCTCAAAACCCTTGTTCCTAAATGGAAAATAACAGGTAACTTGCATGGTTACATTTCATCGTTTGTTCGATCTCCGCCTTAAATGGGGCCCATCCATGGTATGCAGAACCCTGGACCACTTCTGGTGTGTCCCAACTGGATGGCCCATGGCACAAAAATCCTGCAGATCATACGATCTGGTGTGCCCTACCATGTCTTTGAACTTAAGGTTGGGACTTGGGAGTTGAAGCTATAAAAGGCTGACGGTTCATGTTTAATGAGAAAATGTCAGCTATATGGTTGGGTAGGATCATTTGATCAGTGGAAGCAATGGGCTGTCCACAGTGGGGCCCACTGAAGGAATGTATTAGATCGCCTAAGGATAGGGTCCATGTATGACAGACATCTGCCGATTACGATCTTGGACAGCCCCTCATAGATTTGGCCTGGCCCCCCATGATTATGGGGATCCTCCACCACTAACACTTGGATCATGACAGTCGTGATTGGGCAGAAAAATTGAAACTCATTGCTCGAACTAACATTTCTGCAATCTCTTTTTCCTCTCTTGGAGGTACATATTAAAGCATCTTTAAGGGTCATTTACATGAAATGGAGGATGATGAGAGGTTGGTGAGCTTTCACCAAGCGTTGTTGGTAGAAAATGGGATACCTTTAAGGGTGCATTAGGACACTATCGATTTGAACTGCGATAACTATTGTTACAAATGGTGCATTTGGATGCACTAGAATTGGATTCCAATTTCTTTAGTATTCATTACGATGGGGTGGTTCCAAATTGCAGTTATGTTCCGTTACGTTCTAGTTGGGCTCAAGAATAAATCATGATCATCATCATCTAAACCTTATCCTAACTAATTGGAATCGGCTACATGAAGCCTTCTTGATTGTTCTACTCTATCAAGGGCCATAACTTTAGTTAGACCATAGCCCATAGATCAGCGAGGCTTTTCTTACTGCCTCCACCCATGTCCTTTTGGGCCTTCCCCTTACCCTTTTAGAGCCTTCAACTTGTACCAACTCACTTTAGATAGTCCTAAAACATCTTTTGCCACTTTTCTTATGCACTCAGCCATCTCATTCCATGTAACGTTTACTTCTTCCTTGACATTCCAAGTTCATTCTTTCATCAATTTATTTCTGAATAATTTAAATTCCACCACCTAGTTTTTGGACACCTATTAATTTCATTCCTTTTCTTTCATGTTTAATGTAAACATCTATAACCATTAACCTATGTAACTATAATTTGGAGGCTACTTATTCATTACATATACTAGGGAACATCACTAGTCTCGATCAAACTAAATGTTCACAATTCATTTCCAGTTAAACTCAATGTTTGCTATTCATTTCCTGTGAGATTGCGAGAGGAACTGATGTTTGAAGATAGAAAGCGATGTACAAAAGTGTTAATAGCTCTTTATATCCAAGAACCCAGGATTGTGATCAATGTATGCACATATAATCAATATTAATGTTTATTGATAAAGATAAACAATAAAGCTCTTAGATCATATAATGTTAGTGTCACCTTATCATTTGGTTGAGATAAATTGTTGATATATTTTGGATTTAGATACCTTTCAACCAAGCCAATACATATCTTCTTGTTTTCCTTTGTTTCTTTTTAAAAGTGCTTCTTGTATGTTTTCCAAGTACCGCTACATTGTCGCTAATTGTTAAGCATTTGAATAAAACCCACTTCTTGCTGGGCTGTTCATGGAATATAATACTTTCATACAATAGACCACGTATGGGTTTGATTCAGGATAAGGTTACCTCAAGTTTCGGTGAAGGATTAAGTAGTCGTTGTTCACTAAGGGTATTAATGCTGACAGGAACATGGAGCAAAACCATCACTTGTTTACTTCATGGTTCTTGTTTAAGAAGTTCAATGTCCGTGCTTATGTGTATATACCTAAGCATAGTAAGATTTAGAAGTTCTCTAATCCCACGTGCGTATCTGAGGTGGGTAATCTTTTTTCCACCAATTTTCCAATGTGGTAGACTGGTGCCAGATCTAAGCCATCCCATCAGGTGGGTCCCACCCACTGTTCAATTATATCATCCAATTCGACTCAGTTTTGCCTGAATTCTATCAGCTTTGGTGGGCAATTGAGTTATTGGACTGAAAATGAATGAGTCAGGGTGAGTTGTTCCAGCTTTGGTCTCTAGACGAGTTGCACTCTAGACCGTAATCCATGGTCCCACCAAATGTTTTCAGTATCGATGATATCGGCCAATATATCTTGTCTCCCACTTGTGTGATATGAAACACATAGGTAGTGCCGATATATCCTACCTGTTTGATCCGATGAGCATTTCTGATTTTCAATCCTTTTTTTTTTTTTTTGTAAATCATGTTAAATCAGGGTCAAATGGTTACCAATCCATGATTCCTCATGTTTTGCATGAAAAAATCATGGATTTGAAACTTTGATTTTGATAATTGGGAGAGATGGGCCGACTTGTGGAAAATTGGAAAATTTGAAAAAAATTCAATTTCTTGCAAATCTGTTGCAATCTTTGTGTCCTAACACAAAATCAAACATTTATGTAACTTGATCTAGTGATTCCTGGTAATATAGGGATTTTTTTTTGGAAAAAGTTATTTTTTATTAAAAATGTTAAAAAAGTATTTTTTAAATTTCACTTCGATCAGAGATCAATTAGCTCCCATTTTAGAGTCCAGGAGCGTTTAATGAAATCATCATCACATGCACTCTAATTTTGGGATTTGGGGGAATATGGGCCAATTTGCAGAATTTTTTTTTTTTAAAATCCATATTTTCTTAAATCGGAGAGGATGATTACCAACGTTATGTTAGAGAGAATTTTCACTGGTATCATTCTACTATAACTTGGGCATAGTATTGTTGGTTTGTGGAGCAACAATACTATGCTCAATACCGTCGAGATGGAGATGATGAATTTGAGCCACTGTGCAGCTATATGTGGTTCTGAGCTACTACCACACATTATTCACAGGTATATTTCTAGTTTTCTACTTCTTTTTCTTTTGAATGTATTGCTTGTTCTTCCATGCATGTCTTCTTACTTTTAAATTATATTAATAGACTTTGAATATACTTGCATCAATTTACTCAAACAATGTATAGATTAGGACGCCATGCAAAAGAAACTTATTATGTGCACCTTTTTTTTTTTTTTTTTGATGTTTTAATTTCCAAGTGTGTATTGATGTGTTTTTTAACAATCCACAAAGATTCATTGAAAAATTTGACCAATTTCCCTATGTTTCCCCATATTTCCCAACAACAATGATACATTATGCAATACAACTGACATATCCCATGCGATAATCAATATATATCTGTGTCTCAAGGGTGCGATACATTACACGATAATGTCATGGAAAACATTGGTCCCACCATACTGTTGCCCTGAGGCCAATCCACTCAACGCATGGGCCAAAATGTAAGAAATAGTTTGATGGTTGTCAATTTGTTCATAAACTCCTCCTTGGTAGTGATTGTGTTGGCTGGTTGCCGACTCAGTTAGAGGGTTGATATCAGATGAGCAACCCCTTGCAAGCTTTCACCAAGCAATCATCAAAATTCCTATTTCAAATATATGTTTGGTGTAAAAGCATTTAAAAATCCGATCCCAAATAGTTGGGTTGGGATAAGGCTATGACGATGATGATGATTTAGTGTGGCCCTACTGACAAGTGGACTGGCCTTATTTGGGCGAGGACATCTATCTGGTTTGGACCCACCTGATGGACAACTTGGATCTTGCTCTCATGTGCCACATTGGCACATGTGGTGGCATGTAGAGCGGCTGCCTTGTACATGGGCGATTAGCGAACCTCAAGGGTTTAATGTTGTGAAGGAATGTATTGGGGTTATTCTTTGATTTTCTTTAAATGCTACTAGTCTACTAGTGACTGGCACATGCCACATGCCATACACGTGGGAAAAAAGAGATGAACTGTGAGAACAAGCTCATGTTGAGTGGCCCGATTTTTGGGCCAGCTATGTACGTTATCAGTCCACCTGATGAATGACTTGGGTCCACTAAATGTTCCCGTGAGGCGCGTATGTGACAAGAGAAACCCTTTGAAATAAGTTATATGCTTCTAAAAATCTAACATGAAACAACATTTTGAAAAAAAAAAAGGGGGGCGGGCAGCCTAAGCATTTTCATTATATAATTCACAGTTGCAGGTATTTAGGTTTCATACTTGTAGAAGTCACAGGTCAGTTGAATCACAGGGTATTATGGTGTTCAATCAATAATTCAATATTAAGTCTATGCATCTTGCATATGGCCCATTTGTGATGGAGACTGGATATTCCAGTTTTCACCAAGTACTGCTAAAATAAATGTGGCCCATTTTTTATCAAGTTGTGAGTACTTGCAGCAACTGATTTGACGTCATTGTGGCATTCAATTTGATCTATTTGGATTCAATATTCATCTGAAATGCTGGTTGTAGATTTTTATCATACTCATGACTTTCCATATTTAAATGATTTTTTATCAACAAGTGCCAATACCATGAATTATACCTTCAGGCCTCCTTTGTTATTTAATTGTCCTTGATTGCTAGATGCTTTACGTTGTTCAGTACTCTCATAGTATTTCTATATTCTTTGGATGTGAAAGCATGGTGATTGGGACCTACAAGAAGATGCAAAAGCCCTTCAGTTTTTGCAGGTATAACCTCTGTTATAAAAAAGGCAAATGAAGCCTAGCTAATATTACTAATTGAACAAAAGTCAATCATTTCAGTGTTTATTCATGGGGATTAGTCACCAATATTGCATTGTTAGAATGTTAATGATTTTTCTAAATTCTGTATTTCCACTGTAAAAATGCATTATCACCACGAACATACCACAATCATGCCCCTTTATGATGGTAACTAATACATATAATTTAAGTAAAGAACAAAGCTAAAACATAAAATACTTGAATACCTGACTGGTACCTGAGTTGGAACTTGACCGTTACCTGTTTTCCGATCGGATCCAAGTCTATGGACCCAAATCTGACCTAATTACACGTTAGGATTCAAATCTGGATCCATGCCTGATCAAATCAGGTTGTAAACTTTGATATCCATGAATTTGGGCACCCATTGACAGCTTTAACGATCACATATTGTTCTAGAGGCATTCTATGTTGGCAACAAAGCTCCCATTCATCTGGAAACATCCTCATCGATCTCTCCATCTCATGTGATGTAGGGAAGGAGGCAAACTGACACCAAGTCTGCCCCAATGGCAGAGACTGTCCATCCTGACACCAAGCCAATCCCCTCATTGAGATGACCATACAATGATAACACATGTATGCTCAAGAACCTGTATGGTCACGGCCAGGGCAATGAGGTCCATGGAACACAAGTTTTTGAACTATAGTGCTAGCCTAGCTAATGGAATATGTTGCTAAAATTTTAAACCTCTGACTCCAGAGCCTTCCTCCAAAACTCCAGAGCATTGCCCCCTGTCTAGTTATAGATAAATAGCTAATTCAACCCATTCCAGTATATGTCCATGCTTGATGCTTCCCTGAACATGAATGTGGCATTCGATTTATGAAACATCATAAATTTTCAATTGTTTATTTGATGCAACCATAAAATCCAAACAAGCAACTAGGTTATCAAATTGGGGGCTAGTTAAATACACCAATCCTTCAAAAATAATAAAAAAATACACCATAACAGAAGCATAATATTAATCACGAAGAAACATTCATGCAGACCATCCATTTGTCAATAGCTGTGTGAAATTCACTTTCCACTTGAAAATTCAATTGATGTGGGATCTGCTAAGGCCTGTAAAGGCATTTTTATGTTGAAAGGTGAGAAGCTAAACTATGGTAACTGACCTTAGAGATGAATTTCTTGATTATGGAAAGGTCTATCTAGCACGAGTTAATCCCATGAAGAATATATTTGGGTCAAGTTTGTTGGCTTCAAGTATTTGAGCTTGAATGCACCTCAGAATGAGAATGGAATCAATTGTACCCCAACCCTCGCACAGTGGAGCCATTTGGTGCACCCTGCAAAATGTTATGGGCAGGATTTGCTAAATGCTCCTGTCCATAGAATCTTCCCCAGGTGAGAAAGATATGAAAATGGGTCAGACCTGTTATCAGTCCATTATCATTCTGGGTGGTAGATGCACATTGGCATGCACATTTGGTCCACATTCCAAACAGGCCCCAAGTCCACGTGCATTGACTATAGTCACCAACAAAGAATATCAAAAGGGCTTTTTCGTATCTGTACAGAACTTGACATGCCACAAAAATCCTTAGATTTAAACAAAGAATCAAAGAGGAGGTTGACTGGATATAAGCTGCACTAAGAAAATAATGAATGCCACGTTGACAAACATAGAAAAGAATAAATATGGTTTGCCTAGCAACAAAACCTTGTAAAGCTTGATTTAATTGAAGTGGTAGACAAACTCCAAACCTTCTTGCTTCTAGTTTGTTGGATTCTCCTGGATGACATTGATGTGGAGGGTGTGATATTTGTGGCTTAGGTCATATGATGTTTCACAGTGTATTGTTGGATTTGTTAATTGGTTTTCTTACTCATTGTATCATCCATTATGGGTCGAAATAATTCTTTCTCTTATCTTTTGCAATAAACCATTTTAAGAAATTATTTACTTTTGAAGCACGAGTTTTTTGTACATAGTTGCCTCTATTTGTTAAGTATTTGTATGCATTAAGAACTCGCTTGCCTGTTCAAAGGACTTTGATCCAAATGATGCATCGTTGCTAGCAGGGTTCTAAATATTTTGTACATGGAGCTTTATGCTTGGCTTTAATAAATTATCGCCGCCTTTCAAGAAAAAAAGAACTCGCTTGTTTTTTTTTTTTTTGGTTCCCTGTCTGTTTTAGTTTCATGCATGCACTTTTGTTCGTAAGGGTATTAAAACTTAACCGACAGATTATTCAACTGGTGTTGAAATTTCTGACATGTGAATTTCAATATTTTATTTTTGTACAGCCTTGTGCATTGTAGTTTTAACTTCATCTAACCCCATTCTAGCCATCTTTTGTTATAGACTGTTTCACCTAATTGCATGATACTGCTCAAGCTATAGCTGTCTAACGTGGCCTTCTATGGAAATGCAGGCTGATTTGGTACTTTTTACAGGCACGTCTTTTTCCTCTGCTCGGAGTGTCTCTACTTGATACCTTGGAAAGATGTGCCATTTGTCTTAGATCTGTCTTTTTTGAACTTCCTTTCTCTTTTGGTTGCTTTTGAAAATTTTGATGGTCGTTATACTACTTCAACTGGTGAGATATTCCTGGCTTCTTAGTGAACTTCCCTGATTTTGCATTTTCAGGAGATTTTGCTAATGAGAATGTTGAACTCGTTAGAAGCATTGCCAATCTTACGATCCCAAAAGCAGCTATTCTTGGGAACCATGATTGCTGGTATACTTCGCAGTTCTCGGAAAAGTAAGCTACACTATCTTTGCTGTGCACTTCAGTAGTACCCTTATTTCTAATTTTATGTAGTGGTAGTGGCACATAGTAACAAATCTTTGGGCAATATGTTTTGTGCACTTAGTGTAGGAGAAATGCTACTTTCAAACTTTGTAATGCACATACTTATGGCACACACAAGTTCTTTAGGGACCCATGGTAGGAATGCATAAGGTATAGACTGCTCGTGTAGCAGGGCATGCCACTGGTGAGTCATGACCCAAATATCAGGCTGGTCACATGAACTTAACCCCTTGGTTTGAGGAAAAATACCATCCACTTTTGTGCTTGTTCCAGTGTAGAGGTTGGGATTGTCAGGCTCATCTGATTTATGCCCCCTGTCCCATATATGGTTGGCCCACCCACTGAGCAATCTGAATCTTTTACATGTCTTCCACATGACTCCAAGGGAACTTGTGCGCAATAAGCCTTGTGCATTACATTCTTCCTTTGTTTAGATGCTAGAATGTCTGTTTATACCCTAGAAAGTTCATGCTTCTCAGTCTAACAGTTTTTTTATGTGATCGCTAGGAAGAAAGATTCTGTTCAACTTCAGCTCGCATGGTGAGCTTATCTATCTCCCACTTGCGTAGATTTTGAAGATCCTATCCTTACATTCAAATCTTTTCTGGATGATCTCTGGATTCTCTTCTCCTCTTCCATAGTGTTAGTTAACATCATAAATTTTCAAAACATTTATGAGTTATGATGCTCAAAATGATCCTTTCATTTACTTAAAAAAAAAAACAAAACAAAAATCATTGTTTATGCTAAACTGTAGTTGGCTGTATTTTTCTTTCTGCTCTGTTGATGATTAGGTAACTTTGTAGTTAAGGGTGTGTTGGGAAAGTGCTGAAAATTTGTTCCACCAATTGGATCCATGTGATGTTTTTCTGCTTGCCATGGGAAATGCAGAAAGCACATTCTGCATTAAGCTGAATGGTATTTTTCCATCAAAATGGTTTGAAATTGCGACTATAAGAAATGAGTACAATGACAATTTGGGCAAGGTTTTGGACTTCCGATATACAGAATATGTTTCAAAAGACAGGTAGACTGTTGTCATCAAGTCTTGCACTGGGAGGTAGTAGTCACAAACCCCTGGTTATTTAAGTTCCAATGCTGGTAGGTTGGTTTTGGTATTGCCCATAGCTTTGCTTGGAGGCTTATGCGTTCTGGCTGCACCATATATAGGTGTATTAGCTGAATGGTATTTTTCCATCAAAATGGTTAGAAATTGCGACTATAAGAAATGAGTACAATGACATATTTTGTAACGCCCTGAAAATCGGGGGTCGAGCATAACTCAACTCCCGAGTTCCAACGCATCACTTATGCAACATAGATAATGATAATTAAATGTTGTCTGTGTTAGAGCAATAAACATGAGTGAGATTATACCAAAATAGTAATTCATACTCCAGATCAATTGTATAAAGGCAAGCGGAAGACTGAACTGTATATATATGTATGTAAAAGAAACAAAATCATTTCATTCTCCAGAGTATGAACCCATCTAAGTCACCATATACATATATCTATTTTATGTTCAAAAAGTCAAAAATACAACTAGGGAAGTAATCCCAGCAAATCCCGTCGAACCGGCAGTCTAGTCGAAGCCGCCAGAAAATTGCATAAATGAGAACTCGTCTTGGTCCTCATCATAGTCCGGCTCAGCCTCCTGAGTCGCCAGCTCATCTAAACCTGAGACAGAGTCTGGTTAGTGTGTACAACACCGTCCCGTAACGTGGGAGTGAGTAGCTAACTCAGTGGAACAATAAAGCATAGGTTAACATGTTATCGACTCAGTCAAGCAGTAATGATAAAGCAGTATAATCAAACACTCCTAACTACTCTTATTAATGCAAGTATGAATGCAGTCATGATGGATGTCCTCACCGACATACTCCCTCATGCGACACCATCTTACGTTCGCGGCATGCTTGCATTCCTCAGTGCTCCACATCTTCCAGGCACATGCAATGCATGATGAGCATGATTACCGAGTTGTTATTAGTCCATTTCAAACAGCAGTATTGGAAAACTAAGGTACCTTCCTTGTATCATTCCCAAACATGATCCATTCTAGGGTCGTCAAACCTAGATAATCTTATACGATATTATGGTTCGACAGGCATCGCAAAGGCATCGCAAAGGGCTCGTCACCCGTCAGCACAGATACAGATCTCACCGTATGCGGCTCAATTGCTGGCTGTCAGCTCGAATACAGGTCTCATCGTACTCGGCTCAATCGCCGGCCGTCAGTTCGAATACAGGTCTCATCGTACTCGGCTCAATCGCTGGCCATCAGTTCGAATACAGGTCTCATCGTACTCGGCTCAACTCATGCTCTAGTTGCTGCGAAGGGCTCGTCGCCAATCACAGACTTCAGAGTATACTCGAAGACACTACGAAGGACTCGTCGCCCGTCAGCACGAATATAGGTCTCACCGTATTCGGCTCTCGCCGTAGGTGTCGACAGCACGAATACAGTGTCCCATACCACTGTATTCGGCTCCCGAGTCTGGTTGCTCACTGGTCACTACGGGGAGGTACGTGGACCCAGCGTAGGCCGACAGCTCGACCACGGTGTCCCATACCACCATGCCCGGCTCATGAGTCTTAGTGGATCGAGGTACCATGGTTAACGAGATTCCACTAGTAAATTTGGTACCCTAGGTTCAAGCAATAGCGACCAAGCATGGTGAACATACATTAGACACATCGGGTTACATGACGAGCCTGACTAGTTCGAGCGCATAATCAATTGGACGACATGAAGTGCATAAGCATTTCGCGTGGCTTAACCACTGTCACCAACTGACGTACGACTCGGGTTCATCAAACACATCTTACGTGGCGACATGAAACTCAACCACGATCTCAAGTCTAGTACCGACTGTCTGGACTATAGACATAGTCCCAAACTCAATCAAACCTTATTCGTAGCATGTGGAGTAAAGCATGATAAACAAAGTAATTCAAGCATGTTAGTAAGCATGTCATAAAGCATGTTATAAAGCATATTATAAAGCATGTTATAAAGCACTACATAAATAGGAATGCAAACACATATATTGCAAAAGTAAGCGGTTTAAGTAAACAACCTCATGGAGGAAATCATACATGTCTCTAAGGTAGTTGAGAATCCCATCTCAACACCCTCCTAAGGCATCAACATCCTAACACTTACTCACACAAGCATTTTCACAAACACTTAACATACACTATTTCAACATACTTAGTGTATGTTAGCAAACATGTATTAGGGCGAGTCCTTTCGCCAAGCAAGTATTTTACGCATATATAATATATTTATACAACAAATAATCATGGCAAACACATCTCTAAAATATATATATGTATACGGTACTTTCTACAATACAGTATTTCTACATACATAGTGTATATTAGTAAAACATGTATTTGGGCGAATCCTTTTGCCAAATAAGTATTTTATCCATATATCGTATATTCATACAACAAATAATCATGTCAAACACATTTCCAAAATTTATACGTATACGGTATTTTCTACGAATACCTAGAATATGTAAAATTCCATAATCTACATCTTTAATCGAAACAGAAAACAGAAAGCACTTTGTACATGTGCAATTGCATGCAGATCATGAATCTATCATTATCTGACAGTGAAAGCGTTGAAAACCGTAACCTATACACCTAAAATCCTCACCTTATACCGTGGAATCGCAACAGATCAGCTAGGTTTTCCAAGCTTCCGTATTTGGTAGTTTGGTAGCCTAAAGAATGAGATAGGTTAGCTATTTCATAACCTACAACCAACACACCCCAAAACAGATTTAGGTTTAGGGTTTCTTACCTAAAAACGTCGCTGAAATCGCTGGGAAAGCGATAAGAGTAAGGTGGTTAAGCACCTAAGGCAGCAGGAAGGAAAGGCAGGAAGGATCTCCCACAACTCTCCCACTTTCTCTCTCTTTTCTCTCTTCTCTCTCTAGGGTTTCTCTCAAATTCGTATGGCTGTGAGAGAGAGGGTTTTAAGGTCCTCATATAACCTAAAAAGTCTCCAAAATAGACTTAAGGTCAAGGTATACTTGGGTTATAACCAAAGCGGACCTGTTTCAGCTCAACGAAGGACTTCTGGTGGGCCTCTTTGAGCCAAAGGTCGGACTTAAGCTCATCAACCTCGTATTCATGTAAAGTTAAGTTTTCGTTTCAGTCGGATTCCCAGATCACGCGTGGCGGACCAGTTTCAGTTCAACGGTCAGCGAGTCTCGATCCAAAATTCCAAGTACATGTAAATGTTTATGAAATTTTTCCTGATCCGAGGGTGTATTTGGGTCAGATTCTGACGGTCTGGTTGCTTACAAATTGACCGCAAGTATCAAGTCTCAGATCACTATTCCAGATATTTATTTTTGTAAAGGAAACATGTGTTTTCACACTCCTTCGCTCCGGACTCAAGCGAGCAGCCGTGACTGTCTGGGTCCGATTTCCGAGATGGTTGTCAAGCCCAGCGAGGCGGTCCTAAGTCCTTAACCTCGTATTATTCGGACTCCTGATGTGCGGTCCAGACCTAATACGGAGTTTCAATGTGTTCCCGAGAGCAGTCGGGTAATGAGTTTGATCCTAGATTTTAGGGTAACCTAGCGTCAATGATTCTACAAGTTTTGGGTCTTGTAGATCGTATTTAAAGCGATTCAAACGGATTTCATGGCTAATCTAGTTTAGCACTTAGTTAACTTTGTCAAATTTCTAAAAGATTTAATCCTAAGTGATTTCTGGTCGAGGTGGTACTTGAGCCATTGTACAGAAATTTACGAGTCGTTACATATTTGGGCAAGGTTTTGGACTTCCGATATACAGAATATGTTTCAAAAGACAAGGTAGACTTGTAATCGAGTCTTGCATTGGAAGGTAGTAGTCACAAACCCCTGGTTATTTAACTTCCAATGCTGGTAGGTTGGTTTTGGTATTGCCCATAGCTTTGCTGGGAGGCTTATACGTTTTGGCTGCACCATATATAGGTGTATTTATGCCACTAATATTGATACACATGGGGTATGATAATCCCAAACGTATGTCTACTTTGCTATAAAAACGAGGAGTCAGTGGATCATTTATTCATTCATTGCTCCTTTGATTTGGCAGTTCATGGGTCAATCCGGGCTTTGTCAATCAGTTTCTTTCGGCATGGCACGTCGTGGGTAAAAATAAAATTGGTAAACGAATCTGGCACTTGAGTTTATTGGCAGGTCTTTGGAGCATTTGGCTGGAGAGAAATGAACAATGATTTAAGAACCGGGAGAGTCAGCCTAATTGATTGGGCGGTAGCAGCTAATTTTCTGTCCTCTGATCATCTTCCAGTTAGTTGGTCAGCCTTGTAAAGTGTTGTGCAGTTTTGTTTTTTGTTTTTCTTCTGTTTTGTTTTTGCTGGCCTTTGGCTTTTTTAATAAAATTCTTTTTCATCGTCTCAACACACACACACACACACATGCACACGTACATGTATTTCTTGCTGAATTATGGTAAAATCCAATTTGATGAAGCCTCATAATCACAAACAGGATGCTTAGATATTGGTTTTGTCTTACATTAGGATGGGGAGTCGGGGTCGAACTGGTTGAGGTTGATGGCTTGCTCACACTAAAACAAAATTTGTTGCATTTGGATTGAATGTTGGGGAGCACTTTATAAAACCAATGGCGTCTTACATGGTGTGCTTGATATGGTCCTTGGTACTTAGGGCTGTCAATGGGCCGGGTTGGACCATCATTCTTCTGCAGATGGCCTGCCTTGGGTCAAGCTTGGGCAAGCATATCATGCTTGAGGGCCGGGCCTGGACCTGGGCCTAAAATTTAAGTCCATTTGTTAACTGAGCTGGGTTCGGCTGTGTCTAAAAGCTCATTGGACTGTCTCATCTCCTTGGAGTTTAAAAGGGAGTTTTCATAATAAATCAAATATACATCTATATTATATGCTACAACCATTCTTCCTCTTTCTTTCTTCCCCAATTTCACCCACTCTCTACATTTTATATGCTATATCCTCCTCGTCCGTTAGGGATCCCAACAAACAATCCGATGGCACACATGGTAATGATCAGACCCGAAAAATCTTGCCGTCAATCTTGCCGGTTGGACTATCTTCCCTCTGAATATGGGTTACTTCATTTTCCTCTTAATCAGATGTATTTGCAACTGACTAATGTGAGGTTTATGATCTTTCGAGATTTTTGATTGATGCTCCATCCTTGGCGGGGCCATTAGATCAACTGTTTGGATAAAAATATTGTCTCAAACATGAAATTTATTGCATCAGGCTTGGACTTACCATTTTTATTTCAGGCCAGGCTTAGGCTTGTATGTCTTAGCCTGTCATGGTCCAATTCCAGGCTTGGGCCCAAATTCCATTCCCTTGGTTGGGCTTTGGTAGACCTTGGCCCAACTCGAGCCTGGTCCATTGACAACCCTATTGTCACCTCACTACTCGGTCTCTTTCTTCTTAGGTGCACGCTTTGGACTTGGCCGCGTTCTTTAGAGGAATTAAGCCAAAGTCTACAAACACCATTGCTTGGAGTTAGTAGCCTCACTTGGTCACCTTTGAAGTGAGGCCCACCTTATGCACCATTCCAATGCTTTTGAAGGCATGTGCCAGGTTGGCATGCATGTTGTGCATAAGGTGTGTGTGGAGGGAGAACATATAAGGCTCGCTAGCCACTACGTCCATATATTCTCTTTGAAGTAGAATCCATACTTTGTTACCTTGCTTATTTTAGGACTATTCTTGATAGGCCTCAATGTAATCAACTTTGGTTGGATTATCTCCCTGAGCATGTTAAGCTCCATAAATCAACACCTTTCAGTAAGAATATCTCCCTAAATCCCATAAATCAACACCTATTAATTATTATCCACCTTTGTTTATGTTGAAATTGTTGAGGGTGATTGATATATTATTAGTTGCTTTACTTCTTGACATGTTCATACTCATACTTGATCCTAGATGAAGTTGTACTGGACCACAAAATTTAGATGACTTCCATGTATTGGATAATGGATGCTTACTTTAGGGAATCTTTCAGATGAATTTATTTATGTTGATTGTTGGAAGTGGGGCCCACTTGTTCGTAAACACTTTCCTGTGGGAGGTGGGATCGTGCCCACACCTCTGGAATGCTTCTTCCCTTCTTTGGTGAGTAGAGGGTGTGGTATCGGACTCGAAAATGCTATTTTTGACTTAGAGTTGCCATTAGCCAATGAAACTTGGAATTTATGGCCGCTATACACCGCAAAATCGCTTTTAGTTGGGGAATGAAAAACTCTCCAAACAGAATGACTCCTGTGGTTGGTTTGCATCCGGAGATTCCAAGGACTCGGTGGCGAACAAGGGGTTACACACCCTTTTCTGCCCGCACTCACGTGTGGTCTCTACTTTGTGGGATTTTAAGATTTTAAGGATTCCAAATAGTCTTATTGTCTAATTGATCGCGGACAAGTTTAAAAGCCTATTAGGAAACTTGTTGCTCAACTCTAACCACCACTTAGGAGACCGCAATGGCTCAACCCTAATGTTGATTTCAAGAGATAATAGTTGTTAAAGAAAAAGAAAAGAAATCACTAATAAAGTCCAACTACAACTATGATTGTGGAGCAACTGCTTGCATCAACCATAACCGAGGAGATTATTAAAATAAAAGATAAAATATCAAATTACCCTATGTTTTTGATGTGCCAGGATTTGAATATAGAGCGTATGTGATGTAGGACATGAAATTTAAATATGATATGCAAGAATTCAGGCTTAAATCAGACTAATGCAGAACAATCACATAATAATTCCACATCCCACACAAAAGTTCAAACATTCAAGTAAAGGGGAATCTGCACGGGTCCAGGCCTACACAGGCTAGGATTAGATCAGTAAAATTATGGACCAAACAATGCTCAAAGGGAAATAGAAATCAACCACACATGCATAACAATCAGTCCCTAATCTAAGGAATTCCCTAATTTCGATTCAAGGAACCCTAGGGTGAGAAAAGGGGCAATTCAATTAGGGATAATGCAATCTAGGGTTAGGGTTTATGAAATTGGGTATAAAAAGAGGAAAATAGGAAGAAAACCTGAACCTGGGATAGCTCCCGCGTGTAGACAGCGAGCCAGGGCTTGGTGCACGTGCGCTCGAGGCTGGCTGCACGTGCAGTGGGGGCCTAAATCCCCAAACTAATTCCTTAACCTTGGTCGGCCAGGGGGGACTTCAAACCCTCCAAATCTCGTTGCAATCCGATGTGCGGTCGGGTCGCGGTGCTCTATCGAAGTTTCAACCCTCCTTTAGGGCCAGATTTTGGAACCGGCTGTAGAAAGATGAACAACTGCAAAACAAGTGGATTTGAAGCGAAGATGATCGTAGAATGGATGAAATAAGATGGAGGGGCAGATTGAGATAAACGTGGCTTCGCACCACGGTAGCTAGCCCTTCGAAAAGGGAGGGCTTCGCACCCACTTGAATTTTTCCACAACTCAGAAACTCAGAGAGCAGAAAAACACACAGGAATTTTTTATTCAACTTGAATGAATCAAAAGAACTACAAGGGGTGCCTATTTATAAGAAAACCCTTACCCTAAAACTCGCGCCATGTGCGCAACCTATTACTTGGCAATGAAGTAAACTAAAATAAAAATCAATCAAAGAAATCTAAAGCGTTCATGATATTCTAAATAATATAAATAAGCAAAACATAAAGTATGAACTTAATCCGACTAGTGGGCCACGATCATGAGATCCCATGATGGACTTTTCTTGACTATTGGGCCCACTCTTTGAATCAAAACTCCGTCTTCTAACTAGGAGGCCCTCCCTGGACGTCGTCATCGAGCCAGATCGACGGTGGGGCCCTCCTCCGTGCATAGGTGTGTAGGGGGGGCGGCGTGCGTGCGCGTAAGCGCATGATGTCCCCATCAGTATGCCTAGAAAGTCATTTGACGAGAAGCAGGAGAGGATGAGAGGGGAGTTGTGCAATAAGTGAAGAAAGTGAAGTACATGAACGATAAGGATGCCTTGTGTGTGTGGAGATTTGAGAGGAGAAATGAGAGCTACGACAATCCTCCTAAGAGAAGATCATGGATCTCAAATTCTAGCCCTACACCAATTGACTTAAACCATTGCGTTGACTTGGCCAAATGGATGGGTTAGGCTTGTTAAGTGATATGAAATGGATGGCTTGGATGGGTGGATGCTCACTTGTTTTCTCTCTCTCTCTCTCTCTCTCTCTCTCTCCGGTAGAGAATCGCGGAATGCTTTGAATGAATATTTATAGATGGGTTGGTGACATTTTTGTAAAAGGTGGGAAGTTAAGAAGTGAAAGTGCCACGCGACATGCTCTGATTGGTTGTTGGACACATGACACCCTTTGGCAGGCTAAGGGTATGGTAAGAATTGTAATTTCACCGAGATTCGGGGGTAACTCGAGCTGGTTAGATGTGTGGGACAGAGGGCTTGTAGTACCTGTAAAGCAACCTGAGCATGCAGTGGAAATCAGATTTTTGTTGGAGCTCGAATCTCAATGCAACTAGCCCAAGGATCTGCGTGCAGCCTTTTGGAAAGATAATTGACTTTTTGGTAGGGTAGAAAAAATTAGCAGAAATCTTATGTTCACTACCTAGCTACTCGCATTTTGTATTCGTAGACTACTCTATGTTGATTTTGGGTGTTCATAGGTGGCCCCCTGATCTGCCAAATAGGTGCCAGCAGAAATCTGATTTTCACCGGCATGGAATTTCTTACTCTGGCTTGATCTGTTGGTTCAAAGGGAGGGTCCTGTAGGGGCCTTGTGTCACTCTGGATTTGGTTATGGGGTGGTCTTGTGGATTTTGGGGTGAACAAGTGCTCAATTAGGGTTTCCGAGTTGCTGGTTGCCCAAGGGTTTGTGGGTTCAGGTTTGCCATTGGTTTTGGTTCAATTTCGAGTGCACGATTTATCAGGTAGGGTATCTACACTCCTACACATGTTCAAGAGAGAGGTGAGGGAGATCAATCGGTGACCTGCCTCTCCCTCTCATCATTAACCTCCCTCTCTCTCATTCTTTGCTCTCTTTCACACCTGCACCCTCTAAGTCTCTTTGATTTCAAAACTAAGGAAAAGGTTTAGGAAAGAAATGAAGAGGTGGAGCTGGCCTTTATGCCCTTGATCGGGACCGCTCTTCGGTAAACCATTGTCATTGTCCAATTGAGTTGATTTCAGCAAGCCATGGATTTTCATGTTTCACCTCTTAGATTTGGTCACCTTTTATAGCCACGCTGCTTGATCCTAACTGCACATGTATCGCAGCCCAATCAAGCAGTATCAAAGCGGGATTAACACGACTTCGATGAGAGATAATGGTGAAAAATGACATGATGTACATTTGTCCTACAACAATCCACAATGCGCGGCCACACCATGACACATATCCCACTGAACGTTTGTCTTGACTTATATGCTGGAACCTTTGTGCCACAATACTGTTGTAACACGTTTGCCATGGTGTCATGAAAAGACTGTTGTGAAATGTACGCTATGACAAGACTGTCACAAGATGTTTGTTGCGATGCGTATGCTGTGATTAACTTGTCGCCCTGTGAAGTTGTTATGGCCATGCTACCTTATTTCTATGTTGTTCACTTGTTGCCTTTCGTGTTGCTGTGCCCCTATTGTGTTGTAGCGCTCTTGTTGCACTGCCATGCTGCCAAACTCGTTTTGCCCCATCACGCCCCTACTATTCGTTGTCACCCTATGGTCCCCCTTCCCTATTGGGGCTCCCTTGTTCTCGTTCCCTTGTCACCTTACCACAACTTACCTCTCACATTGTCGCTCGATAGTCTCCTATCATGGGGCACATATGAACTTGTCGTGCAGCAGGCTAATTGTCCAAGTTGATCTGTTGGGGCCCCATTTTGCACACAACTAAGGCACTTTGAAAGAAATATGCAGTGTGTCAAGGGTCCACTGGGCATGTGTATGATTGAGTAGGACTTGAGAGAAAGCTCAAGAAATCTGGTTCTCAAGGCTTCTAGATCAAACGTGCTCTTGTCGAATATGTGGACTATTATATTTGAGCCCAGAAAATTTGCCAGTGTGTTATTACTTTCTTGATGATTACTTGCGGTACAGGACAATATATCTAATTTCTCAGAATTTTGAAGCACTTGGCTATTTTCAGAAGGACAGGCAAGAAATGGAAATCCAAGTAGATAAAACTATTGCAGTATTGAGGATAGATAGAGGTGTAGTGTACACAAGCTATCTTTTAGCCATTTATGAGAATGCTCTCACAGTTTGGTATTGCATCAGGCTCTACACCCCCAACAAAATGGTATAACAAAAAAGGAGAAACAAAACATTATTGAATATGGTCAGATAAATGGCGGTCCATTCAAATTTATCAACTATTTTCTGGTAGACGCACCTCTTATGACTATGTATTGAATAAAGTTATTCTAAATCAATTCCCAAAATGCTCTATAAATTATGGACTGGAGAAGTCCATCACTGGGTGATTTGCATTTGTCGGGATTGATTGGTCATATCTTAATTCCTGTCTGCAGTGAGACAAACTGCATTAAAGGATAATTGTATGCACTTTTATTTGATATCCTTTCTACTCCAAGGTAGTTGTGTTGGCATCCAAAGAACATTGTAGATGGATTGAAATCGAGTCCTAAGATTGATGTTCATAGACAACCAATATCCGAACAGGAACTCTTAAAAAAAAAAAAATCCCAGCAGGAAGAGAGCATAGAAGTAAAACTCTCTGAAATGCCAGAAGCAACTTGAGATAGTGTAAGTATCATCCTAAAATGATAGTGATCAAGGTATTCTCATGATTCATGAAGGCAGTGGGAGTGCGTTGACTACTTTTCCCAAGTTGTGATGAAGTCACATGTAGGAATTCTAAGAAGATGCACCATTCAAACAAAAAAGAACACGGAGAGGTGTATGTATCGCAATAGATGGTGATGACCCAGCTCCTATCATCACGCTTGTATCCCAGATTTTGCAAAGGCTTGTCACGTGGGCGAAGAAATTAACTCGATGAAGAGAAACTGTGTGTAGGCTTGTCAATGGGTTGGGCTTGGGCCTAGTAAATGCAGAAATATGCATAGGCCCAACCCAAAAGCCCAGACCGAACAGTTGAAAATTTGGCCTGAAGTTTGACCCATTGACAACCCTAACCGTGTATGGGAATTGGTTCATTTTCCAATGGGACATAAGCTGATCACTATAATTGAGTCTTCAAAACTAAAAGGAAAGTGGATGGCTCAGTCAACAAATATAAAGCGCGATAAGTGATAAGGTATTGATTATGAAGAGACCTTTTTATCCACGGTGAGATTTACATCTATCCATATGATTCTAACAATTGTAGCAAACCTTAACTGGGAGTTGTATCAATAAACATAAAGACTGCTTTCTTGAATAGAGATTAGAGGAAGATGTATATGGAACAACCCGTGGGATATGTTAAGGAGAATCAGGCGAGCAAGGTCTATTAGCTATCGAAGTTTATTGGAAGGCTGAAACAATCCTTGTGATACTGGTACATGAGATTCCATGAAGCTATCACTTCTTTTTGAATTTGTGTGAAGAAGACCATTGTGTGCATGTGAATTAGTTTGTAAGGCACTTCCTGATATTTTTGTTGTACGTCTATGGCATCTTTTTAGCAGACAACAATACAAGGATATTGCTATTGACCAAGGATTGGCTTCACTGAATTTTTTTAATAAAGAACCCTGGTGAGGTAAACCTTATCCTTGGAGTGAAAAACACAAGAGACCACTTTAAGAAGTTTTTTGAGACTGTCCTAGATTTTGTACATTGATAAAGTCGTGGAGTGGATCATTATGCACAATTTTAATCCAGTTGAAACCTTGATTGACAATTACTCTTAACTAGGGAAAAGGACGTGTTCATAGTTTGACAATGAGGAAAGAAATGTCTTCAGTACCTTATGCTAGGGCAATAGACAGTCTCATGTATGTGATGCAACATATTGGATTTGATATATGTTACATTGTGGGCCTTATCTTTCATTATCAAAATTATCCAAGCTAGGTGAATTGGCAAGTAGTCAAGAAAATTTTCTTTTGTTTTTTAGGAACAAAGGACTTGATGATGTGTTATCAAGGAATTGAGCTAAGGGCAAGCTTATCCTAATGTCTCTTAGGGAGATGACCAAGACGAACCATTTTTTTTTACACACACCCACACCACCTGGGCACTTGATCACATGATTTCAGTGTTGAAACAATCTGTTTACCACTGACCCATGGAGCCGGTTCCAATTTCTAGAACACAATTCACCTTGGCATATGTATTTATGTGAAATGGAAGCACTATTTCATAGTGCAACATAGAGAAAAATTCTACTATCATTTCCAGAACAAAAGTTGAATACGTTGCAGCTAAAGAAGGTATTGATTATAAGATTCTTGAGAGCCTTGGGTGTATTTTGTAGTGCTAGAGCTCCTCTCTCTTTATAAAGATTGACGCATTGGCTACAAATCTTGTGAAGGATCCAAAACATTATAAGAAGTCAAAACATTACGTTAGAGATTAAGATACGAGCAGATTGTGCTCAACCACATTCTCACTTGAGAGATGTTAATTAATCCCATGACAAAGCCTATTGTGAGATTTATTTGAGTAAACGTTAGGCAGATGGGACTCAAGAGAGTTTGGTGTCTTTCACGAGAGTAGGCATGTGATTGGTGTGGGAGAGTAGAATGCATGAGTGTGTATGTGCATGTGAGTGTTAGGATTTTATATGTATGTGAAGCCTCATTTATAAGGGTATGTGCATATATGCTTTTGTGCTCCTTAAAGACACCATTCCTTATGTTCATTGGATTAATAAAATATCATTAGGGTGTATGAACGGAGATTATTCTCTACACAAGCCTTTCTCTAAAGTTTCTCTTTTCTTCTCATTTTTTTCTCCTCTTCTTTCTTCTCCACCATGTGATTGATTAGATAATATTAAAGAATGATGATCCCCACCGTGTCCCTCCTTTCTTTTCTTTCCTTTCATTTCCCTATCTTTCTTCCCTCCATCCTTCCACCCTCTCTTTCTTTCTTCTCTTTTTTCCTTTTGTTTCCATCATCCACCAAAGTGTGCACACACACACAAACACACCCTTATAAATGAGGCTTCACATACATAAAAAATCCCAAACACTCAAATGCACATACAAAAGTACAAAATCTACTCTCCTACAATTGGCTTGAACGAAGACTTCTCATTCATATTCTTCACTAGTAATACAGTTCCAGGATGCAGTGGTTGAGACGTGCACATGTGAGATAGGAATGGTAGGACTGGAAATTCTCTTGTTGTAGTGGAAGGTATAAACGACTAATTTAATGTGTTTTATATTTCTGTAAAATGAAATGTCATAGAATCTTCGTAGCTTTTTATATTCATGAACAATCGTTTTTTTTTTCTAGGCCTAAATGTCATTATTAGTGAGTAGAAAATGTAAGGTGGTCCTTTCTTTGCCAGCAAGTCCGTCTTCCCACTCACATGAAAATTTGTATCCTTGACATGCGAACCAAAGGTATGTTCAGGATGACATTACACTTGAGGTGTAACCACCCCTTGCAGCGAGGTAGAGGATGAGCCAGTGCATGTCAAAGGTGTGGCGCCTCTAGTCACAACTTGAGATTTTGAGGTGTGTTTTAATAAGGTATGCACACATTAATGACTATTGTTCTCTGCAAATTATGCAGATGATAGCCTGAGGTGACTAGGGGTGAGACTTTGGGAGTTGAATGACATTGATAGTGGTAGCAAGGTCAAGAGTTACTAAGTTGGAGTGGTGATCAATCTTGTAGATGGGACCTTTGTTTATTAATGACATCATGGCCTATATGAAGCAAATTTATGAGTTATTGAGATGAGTTGCTAGATACGTTTTAGACATGACTTGTGTATTATAGACCCGAGGTTTGCTTGGTAATGTCTACTTTGTGGCATGATGAGCTCCTATGTGCTCAGAGAATTTGTAAGCTCGTAGACCAATTATCTGCAAATGCCCAATTCGATACTATTAGTGCATTGTGCGAGCAGCCGGTTTTGTAGCTGAATCTTGTGGCCTTATGTATCTAGTGTTCCAAATATCAGAGATTATCGATAATATTATCCATGTTATCTATATCACTAGGACAACGATACCAAAACTGTTGGCAATTTAAAAATTTCCAAATATCACCAACATTTTCAATAATATTGGTGATATTTGGCGCTATTATTGATATCAACGATATTTTGAGAGGAATCCCTTATAAAGTTCCTTGGTATCGATGATACCATTGACAATATTCCCAATACTAGGGAAACATCTGTAAATAGACGAAAATTGATAGAAAATTGAGAATTTTTCCGAAAGCTTAAAAAATCTCCATTTTTTTTTAAATATAAATTTCTTAGGTGATTTCGATCACTCTTGGTTTTTATTGAATCAAAGTTTGGATTTATAAACAAATCTCGATTCAAAACGAAAGCAGTCGGAATTCGAAGGTGATGAAAAATCCATAGAATCTGTTAGCATGGATTGCAATAGAAATCCATGTCTATGCATAATTCCCATGCATTAACATAGATTTGTGGCAAAAAAAAAAAACTTTTAAGAGAAAAATGGGGGAAATGATTGAAATCCTAATTTTTCCATTTTTATATTGGAAAATATGTATTTTTCAATGTTAATCAATGTGCAAATTTTATATATTAATAAGTGTTGGCCAATCTATTGATTGGTTGCAAATTTTATATATTTATTTTATACTGATTTTTTTTAGTACACATGGTTAAGCTTCTATAAAATGGAAACTTACTATGTATAGTTGTTTTTTTGCAATATTTTGATTCCTACCTATGCAACTATGTGTCTTTTAACAGCTTCTTCCTTCATTGAAAAATTCCAACTTTTCCCCAATGTTTACCTCAGTTAATGATATTTTTTCCGAGTATCAGCGATAATATCTCAGTGATACCAATACATATTTTCGTATACATGGTCATTGATGGTCATCGATATGTATAGTGATACAGATACTCTGAACATTGTAAGTATCTACCTCTGCATTCATGAGGATGAGATTTAGTCTCGCCACTTTAGTATACAGCAGGAAAGTCATATTTGATGCAGCCTGCTAGGAAAGCATCTTAGTTAATTCCAAATTCCGTATTTGCACTGGGAAGATCCCTTGGTAGCAACACTAGCTTCCTAGGACCATGATTATGCACTTTGAAACTTATGTTCCACAATGTTATTGAGTTTTGTCAGAAATGGTTATTTGTAAACTATTTCTTGAAAATTTCACACACACACACACACACACACACACACACATTAGCTTCTTGGACTCGATAAGAAGATGAGTGCATATGTAGGCTGAGTGACTTAAGAACAAGGGTTGTACTCATCTGTATGCTCACTTTAGTCTAGGGCAAGCCTTGGAAAACTTGAGAAGTGTGCTGGTCATTTAGCATACGGTCACTTGTGCATATAGACACTTAAATCCCAGCTGGTCTCTCTTTATCGATTCATGCTCATCAAAGGTAATCTCGATTAATCTTGTTTAAACAGGCTCAGAATATATTCCCCAATGTGGGGTGGGTGGGAAATGTATGATGTGGCAACCCCTATTGGGGTCCACCTGTCCTACACATGTTCAACAACAAAGGAGAGGGCAGTTGGTTGGTGAACCACCTTTTCCCCTCTCCCTCTCTCTCTCTCTCTCTCTCTCTCTCTCTCTCTCTCTCTCTCTCTCTCTCTCTCTCTCTCTCTCTCTCTCTCTCTCTCTCTCTCTCTCTCTCTCTCTCTCTCTCTCTCTCTCTCTCTCTCTCTCTCTCACACACACACACACACACCCACTCTCTCCGTCTCTGTGATTTCAAAACCGTAAAAAGGGTGAAAAAAGAAAGGGGAGAGGAAAGGAGAAGAGGTGGGGCTGTTTTTTGTGCCCAGATCAGGACTATCGCTGTGTAACCATTGCCTCCATCGAATCGAGGAGGTGAATAGGCTCATTTCCCTGGTGTTGTCGTTGATTTGAGTGGGGTGTGGTTCTCATGTTTCAGCTTCCTAATTCGGTCCCGTTTCGTGGTCATGTTTCCTTCTTCTTCTTCTTTTTTAAATGGATAACTTAAGGTATTACTAGAAAGATGAAAAGGATATACAAAATTTTTTGGCATAGACACTCAGAGCCTGGAACCAAAACCAAAACTGACAATGGCTGCCCCAAAAGAAGAACACAGGAAGCAGACAACAGGCTGCACTACAGACACACAGACATTACAGCACTCTCCTGTTCTCAATGAATAGTCTCTAATTGCCCGTGTTAGCTTGATTGTCTGCACAATCTTGTGCTCACATGTGCAAAGGAAATATGCTTGCCTCTACACATCTCCATCGCCTTGTCCATTACATCTGCCACCCTCCATGGATAGGCCTTTGACTTGGCCCAAGAAAGTTGCATTCCTCGAATCTCCTTCCACTAATACTGGCTAGGATAAAATTATAATCAACCATATTCTTGATAACTTGAAGGAGAGCCACTACCATTGCGAAATCTGAATCCTTAATTCCATTCGGGCCTGAGAATATTATTAACTCTGCCCCACTGTCATCAAGAACTACCCCATGGTTGTGTATTCTCATTGCTCAATACTAACCATGCATGTATCCTCACTGATAAAAGGCTTCTATTGTTTATTCATATTGTCTGTAATTTTTTTGCTGGACAGCTAGTTGATAAAGGTTAGATTTAATGATCTACGTTGCACTCGGATGAAGGATGGTTTAGGAAGTTAAAAAGAAAAAAGAACATGATTCTTTTGTGAGTATTTTGAGATTTTGAATTCTGCCCTGAAAATCTGGGAAAATGGCGCTGTTTTCATAGCTTTCCATATACGTGTCCCATAATAGTATGGATGCTTCAAATGCCATTCTTTTAGCTTTTGCGAAAAAAAGAAAAAAAGAAAAAGAAAAAAAGAAAGAAAAAAAAAAAAGTATTTAGAAATTTCCCGTGTTGGCCTTCAACAAGGGAGCATCTTAGTGATGAGGTTTTTTTTTAAGTTTTAATTTTGATCTTTATCATGCTCGTAATTTACGACTTGGATGGTATAATTTGTGTGAAACATGGCTGATCAACTCCTATCTTAATTGCGATAATTGTATTCATTGATGATCAGTCTCGGTGAACAGCATGTTGGTTATTGTCATTTGGATTTTCCCACGTTAAAGCTCAGCATTGTTGGTGGACGCCCATTTTCTTGTGGTGGAGATCAGTTATTTCGGAAAAGACTTCTTTCTGCAAGGTCAGTTGAAACAATAGATGATCGAGTCACATTTCAGAAATGTGGGTTTTAATGGATTACAGCCACAGGCAAGGGAAGATGCTTGGCATTCCAGGAAACTCATATTTATCTTCCATTATGGAATTTTGTTGCTTCTTGAAGCTTTCAAAAATTTCAGCCGGTCTCTTGAGCTCAATTGACTGCTCGAATTTAAAAGGGTTCATATGATCCTCTGGTTTTCACTTTTACATCAAGGCCTGTGATTAAATTATCCAGACAGTTGCTTTGACGCAACCTGCCAGGGATGGACCATGACCCAAAAATCTCCCAGTCTGGAATATACTGGCTCCAAATCTTGGGCCATTTTTAGTTGAATGTGGTTGTTGCTGTATTTCTCTTCCTGGACATCAATTTGAAGGGCAAAAACTGAAGGGCGAGGATTGTTCTTTTGTGGAGATTTGTGGCACGGTGTGCTCGACTGACCCATGGTCTTGACTACTGAACCGTGGACCCCACTTCTGCAAACTGAAAACCTGAGAATATTGTTCATATCCTTGTATCAAGGATCATTTAATTCTTCCTGATTTAGAACCATCTAGGGAAACTTACCAGGACTAGACTTTTCTAAAATTGTGGTCTCAAGTCGCAACTTAAAGTCTTCCCAACACGTGATCACAAAATTATGTGATCCTTGGGCCTTGGCATTTGTGCAAGTGGGCCAACTGCCCAAAGTTCAGTGATTGAGGCAGTTGCGCTAGTGGGCCCTGCCTCAACTGGACCACAGTATGACCCTCGAATCACTGGACAGTTTATATAGCTGGTAGCAATGGTCCAGATTCAACAGAAAAAAGGCCAAAGATTGAATGGTTAGAGCCTCTCAGTCCGGTAGATATTTTTGCTAATGTCCACCCAAGGTGGAGCCCATCAGATCAAGGATATGGATCAGTTTCACTTGTATAAAGCTCAGGGCCCAAGGATGCCATGCATATCCTTGGGACAAAATCATATTTCCTTAATTGTTTTCATCTTCCTTCTTTGTGCATATAGCCTCCTTACAAGCAAAACAGTAATGGTTTTATACCACGTGTGATGGTATTATCAGATAATGAGGCTCTACCCCTTGATTTTGTTATCGGCTTATATAGCTGTTTATCTGATACAAAATTTCCATTTCCTAGGTATGGTGTCTCTGACATGGTTGGAAGTGCAAAAAAAATCTATGAAGCTGCTCTAGGGATACCGGATGATCATTCCATTATATTTCTTGCACATAATGGACCTACAGGTATATCATACTGTCAAAATTCCGAGCCGTGGTAAGGCCATTCATAGGAGTTAGGATTTCAATATCCAGGTCGTTCATCTGGCAAGTCCCACTGTTTATGCACATGGCCGAGAAATAGGCTGGTCCAGTCATCAGATCAGCTGTACCTGTTCATTGAATGTGGGCTGTTGGTAAGTTTATTTAACCATTCATTTTTTCTGTATAGCCCTTGATAGAGTGGAATGGTGGAACAGGATTCATGTAGCCGACCCTAATTAGTTGGGAGAAGGCTTAGACGATGATGACTTTTTCTGTACAGGTGTGGCCAACTGATGATTGGGCTAGTCTAATTTTTGGCCCATGTTACCTACGTTGGTGGAGCCCACCAGATGAACATCTGGACCTCGCAAACACGTGCCAACTGGGGGGAGTAGGATTCAAATTCTTATGCTTGAGAGAGCCTCCACTGTTCTCTGAAATTCATGTCTGCTGCATGAATAATCATTTTTGTGAGCACTGCACTGGTCATTTTCTGAAGTGATTCAATGATGATGCATATGTACAGGACTGGGTTCTCAGATAAATGATATCTGCGGAAAAGACTGGGTGTTCGGAGGTGGTGATCACGGTGATCCAGGTAAAAAGGATTTATGTTTATGTTCCATTGTGCATTGGGTAACATTTGGTCAATAGTATCAAACCTAGCAACCTTCCGCAGGTGGACTCTAGCAATGGATCTGGATCTAGACTATCCAATTAGTGGACTGCCTCTTGTATGTGTTCATTTTTCTGGAATCGAATCAACGGTTATGATTCCAAAACTAGGATAATGAAATGCATACATACACAATGATATCAACTCAAACCACAAACTAGGAAAGAGATTAGCTACATTCCTTAAGCCATGCCAATCCAATGATTCACAACACTCCTCTAAGCAGTCGGACTTGGTGATGAATGGCTCTGATTGTTGCCCCATGCCTCCCTGCACAGTAGATACCCTTGGTTCACCTTCTCCCCAAATACCCCTCTAGTGTGTGCTTAGAGATGGGTTCCCCACATGTTTTTGAGCTTGAATGGAGAGGGCCAAGACAAGGGGGCACATCTGTAAGTTAGAGAGTTGATACCCTTTTCAAAATGTGCTTCTTTTAAGTTAGATAAGTCTTTATGTTTTTGAGGATGTATCTTGCTGCACAGATCTAGCACAAGCATTATCTGACCTGAAAAAGAGCACCCGATTATCGATCCCGTTGGTTGTTTTTGGCCATATGCATAAAGAGTTGGCATATGGAAATGGGCTTCGAAAAATGATTGTGGTTGGCGCTGATAACACCGTCTATTTGAATGGAGCCATCGTACCAAGGGTGAAACATTCGATTGGAGTACTAGGGACCAGCAGCAGAAGCTATGGGAACAATGAAGTCCCGTTTCAAGCAGATGGGCCACATGCTACCTTGCGAGCATTCACCTTGATCGAGTTGTCAGATGGGAGGTTGGAAAAGATAACGGAGTGTTGGGTTTCGGTTTCCGGAGATAATGTGGCATTAGAAGAGGAGAACATACTGTTTAACAGCAGTACCGTGTCAAGTCTTCTGTGAATTGGTGTTGTAACATGTAGTGTCATAAATAACTTAACGAAAACTCATTTTTGTATTTTCTTCAAATCCACTTTGTTCAGCGAAAAGAAGAAAAAAATGATACGTATATGTATTTCTGCGGTCTTCTTGAACTGCAGTTCAGATTTGAGTGGCTTTCTTCCATGGATGGCCCATAGTTCAAAAACCAAAGCAATCTGACTATCTTAGGCCACGCTTGGGATTGTCAATATTTGATTTTAAGTTGACATTGGCTGAAATCGCAATTGAGCTCAATTTATATTTCCAGCTGTTTGGACTCCAATGAATTTATATTTCCAGCGGTTTCAACTCCAAAATGTACTTCATACAAATGGGGTGTGAAAGTCTTTGCAATTTTGCCGGCGCAAAATTGTGTTTTAAGAACCTATCTGAATTTTCTTGAATTCATAACCAAAGTTCTAAAGGTAAATTATCAATCACAAAGGAAGAGAATACTATACACACTGGTATTGGATGGAGTAATCCAAAGGCCCATTTCAAGCAAAGAATTCTGCAAATTAAAATAAAATAAAATTGCATTATTAGGATCATTGATCGGTGACCAACTTTTAATGAGGGAATTATTCTACAAATCAAAATAGCTTTCCACCAAGATGCATTTTTTCAGGGTTAATGCATGATCTAGAAGGGTCCTTTGGCACCAAAAAGTCTTCTAATTACAATTTTGCATAATTGAAATAGCATATTCTCAATGTAAACAAAAATAAAAAAAAGTCCTTTTTACTGTTAAGTTAATTTTTTTTTTTAAAAAAAAATTAATAATTAAGTTAATTACTTAAATTTAATAGGTAGAAATCAAGATAAGCTACATAAGACATAAGTAGCTTATCTAAAGTAACTTTGATCCATGCGTCCTCTAAATGTTTTGTATTGTGAATGTTTGGAATACAAAGTAAAATATATGTGGGCCGACATGATGGACAAAGCAAATCAATGATTGGCAATTTGAATGTCCATTTTCCTTAACTTTGAATGCATGGTTAGAATGGTCCAACCAAATTGGTTGCTGATAATCATGGGTTGATGATCCATGATCCTAACCATCCGATCAATGGATAAGTAATGGATATTATACTAGAAAACGTTTGATCAATGATCTGGATTGCCTGTGTTGTGTAGTCGTCCTTTGATTGTGCATCTCTTGGTACATATTTACTTTATTAGAAAAGGTCCAACGAATTATTTGGGTTGCCCATCATGTGGTCCTACCTTTAATTGCATCCGTTCCAAAAAATTCACTTTGATTTGACAATCCTAGCCATTCGATCAATGGCTAAAGTCCACCTAGTTGATAATTTCCAACATTTCATGTGCGTGAAACATCCAACACATCTAATACGTTGGTCATAAATCACCCACATATGCTCAACAAATGGGCCACACTTGTATTTTACTATTTATCAATGGCTAGAAATGATCATCTATATTTTGGGCCACCTAATGGATATATGGGGCTGGATTTTGTACAAGATGATTATCGTGGTTGGTCCAACCTATCCAAAGGGTTGGATTTTACATTCAGTTAATAGGTTGGGAGTTATTCGCTGGATGGACAATACTTTGTTGTCCAACCGGTTGTACTTAAATACTTTCTCATATATCTTTATTTATTGCGTTGGAGACGCAGGATAGCTATTTCCCGCGAGGTCAGTACGGTCAAAATCCCTTTCCTTTTCATTAGTTTTAAGGCAATCGATGTTTACACCCGTCCAAGCACGGCTAGATTGTGATCTCGTGTTTGATTGAATTGCAACAATAGGTTTTGGGAGATCAGAGGGAGGGAATGGCTTCATGGGTTGTGCCACCTCTCCGTCCTCTCTCTCTCTCCCTCTCTCTCTCTATAATAAAATTAAATAAAAAACAGACCTTCTCTTCTAATTCTTCATCGTCTTTTCTGCTTCTCCTTATCTCCATAAGGGATTTTTCCCTATTTTTAAAAGAGGTAAAGGCAGTGACGATACTCTAATTTTCTATTGTCAGATATTTGCATTTCCTCTGCATTTCTTGGCAGGGCATGTTCGGAGGGTCTGTTCTTTGTGATTTCAGGCAACCAATACATGCAGCCATGGCAGAGGATGTGTCAAACACATGTCTGAAAGAAGGCGAATCTGAGCCTCATCCTTCTTTTATTCCCTTTTTACTCCTTTTCTTCTTTCTTTTTTTAAATAAGATTTTAGAAAGAGGTATTAGTCGGGGCTCCCACGAAACCCTTGGGTCAGTTTGGGCAGTGGGACTAGAATGGATTAGGTGGGGATGGGATTCATCCGGTCGTGTGCCAATTCCACTCCATGTTTGGGAAGAATAGAAATGCTTGGAATTACGTTAAATGAAATTGCATTGGGTCCTATGCCAATTTCACTCAATGTTTGGAAAGTTGTATAGGTCCCAGCATGATCTGTGGGGTATATCCACACCATCCACCCATTTATCGAGATTATTTTCGAGCATGGGCCAAAAAATCAGATAAATCTAATGCTCAAGTAGACCCCACCATAGAAAGTAACAAGGATTGAATACTTATTGTTGAAAACTTCTTTGGTGCTACATAAGTTTTGGATCTATCTCAATTTTAGGTCCATGCCATAAAATGAGGTTACAAAACAAATGAACAGTTTAGATATAACACATGCGTGTTATTCTCAATAATTTCAAATAATGGGGAGTATATTCATTCAATGTACTACCGTATTATCAACAAAGCTAGGTATTAATTTTATCCCATGGTAATAGGGGACAACCCTTGCCATGATCAATAATTATGTTTTTTTGAATCCCATCCCACCTAATCCCTTCTAATCCCACCGCCCAAACTGACCTTAATGAATTTTGGCGCATGGAATTAGATGGAATAGAATTGCATTTGATCCGTGCGTTAAAATTTATGCTTGTTTTGTTGATGTTAGCAAGTTGTGTAGGTCCTACCGTAATAATGTGTGGGCTATATCCACACCGTCCACCCATGTTTCGAGATCATTTTAGAGCATGGGCCCAATAATCAGGTAGATCCAAAGCCCAAGTGGACCCCACAACAGAAAGCAACGCCTACTATTAAAAACTTGTATATCTATTCAATGATAACAAACTAAATTAGAACAATTTATTTTTTATTATTTTTTTTAATTTTTAAATACACGTACACCGTAGCAGGATTTCACCACCTAACCCCGTGTTGAAACTCCTCAAAGTCTACCAGTGAGGTAAAGACTCGGACCTCGTAAATTTTTTTGGTTGTAAACGCATTAGACCTTAAATGAAAAAAGTTTCATTAAGTGATGAACAGTGTTTACAATAAATAAAATAGGTATTCATCCCTAAAAGCTTAGGTGATGAACTTTTCAAATTTGGACTCGATATTTTTTTTTCTTTTTTTCTTTTTGTTATTATTATTTTTTTTCAATCTTAGTAGAGTGTTAAAGCATGCACATTCTAAATAGATAGATGCCTTCCACCTATCATGGTAGCCCCAAATACAATCTAAAAGTTTTAATGGTAGATGTCATTGAATGTCTTCCACCTAGCTCAATGGGCCCCAAATACAATGAAGAAGCTTTAAATGTTAGACATCTCATACTTCCCTCATGGCGTGGTGTCGCCCATTTGATAATGGACAGACTGTTTTTTTAAGGCATCACTGGAAGTACATGATAGATAAATTGAATGTACCATATACATTATGGTGGGCCCCATATATCATGAATGTATCAAAACTATTATGTTCTAACATGTATAATGCATTTTTAGTTGTAACGAATTTATCAAGTTTTAAGTTATAGCTAAAAGTTATACATGCGTCCAAACATTCCTTTTATAATTTAAAGACTTTGCAGGCATCCAAGCGAGCCCTCAGGACCATTGTTATTTAAAACCCAATCTGACACTCATCTTACAACGGCTAAACTTCGTGGCCATTTCAATAAAAATCCCTAATAAAAAAGGAGTGATGATACTCCAATTTTCTCTAGTAAATATGTTCTTTCTGCATTTCATGGTTACGCATGTTTGGAGGGTCCGTTCATTTGTGATTTTAGATAACCAACACATATAGTCATGGTAGAGGGTGTGTCTAAACACATGCAGAAGAGAAGACAAATCTAAGCCTCATCTTTTCTATTCCCTTTTAACCCTTTTCCTTTAATAAAAAAATTGTTGCATCTTTCAAGTAATTGGATTTTAGTTAGAGGATTTAAGTGGAAAATTTCAAGTTTTGGAAGAGAGAAAAGGGTGTTTTGGGATTTGGGTTTTCTCATAAATGAAATAAGGTGGAAGATGGGTTGGGCAGTTTGTCAGGGCCCAGCATTTGGCATTCCAAACCGTTTGTGAAGTGGGCCAGATTACGTAAGAAAACCCAAACCACAGTTGGGTGATCCTAACCATCAGATGATATTTTACAGCCATCAAAGGACGTGGATGATCATTAGCTAGGTGGGCCCCAAAATCAGGCAGATCTAAACTTGATGGCCACACATCTGGATGGTAGGAGTGGATTTCTCACGAACATCATGGTGGGCTTCACTTAGCTTCTTGGCAGGCTTTCATAGGCAATCCGCCTCACTATTATTGGGTAAATAAGATCATGTAATAAAGTGGATAATGGACATGGACCATGGCATTGTGGGGCCCACTGCATATCCAACCTGTTGATAAGGTCACACAAACATCGAGAAAACGCAAATATCAGCTTGATCTAAAACCTTTGTAGGTCAATTAAGATTTCAACGGTGCAGTTCACACTTTCCTATAGTGCGGTGCATTTGAGCTTTGAATATGCTTTTATTTTGGGCTCATAACCTAAAAACAAGTTTTAGCCGGTGAAACGGATGAACCGGGTGTATAAGATATATATATATATATATATATATATATATATATATATATATATATATATATAAACTCATGGTAGGCCCCACAGTGTACTCAGTACACTGGTATATTCTCTTGCAGGAAGTTCCTGCTGCGCAAGATGTATGTGAGAAATTTATTCCGTACATCCGTTTTGTGATTTCATTTCAGGACTTGTACCAAAAAATGTAAATGAGGTGGATAAAAAACTCAAGTGGGTCGCACGAGAGGAAAATTGTGGAAAGAAATTTCTACCGTTGTAACCTTCCTATGCTCCACCTTAATGTTTATATGCTATCTAAACCCTCTATAAGGTCATTCCCAGTAGGATGAAGTGAAAACACAAAAAAGATAGCATGATATAATACTTTTATATGGCTATAAGAATGCTTCAATGGGTGTTACTGAATGATCACTATTTCCCCTCGTGTGGCCCAATTGATTGTTATATGCATCTAATATTTGGTCAAATGTCCTAAAATCAGCTTAAAAAAATGGATGAGCGATGTGGATTTCTCAAAAACATATCAATGGCCCCACTTACCATCCTTCCGCCGGAACTTCCCGTATGCAATGGGTGCGGATCATCCACTGAGAGGTTGAGTAGCGTGACTCGCTACTGAAGTCACGTCACCAAGTTTTATTAGCCTATATATATATATATATATATATATATATATATATATATAAAAGAAATGTTCACACACAACTAGTTGGACCGTGAGTTTTGGTCCAACTAGCCGGGCATTTAATGTTAATAAATGTTGTATCTGGAAAATTATTTTGAAAAAGAAAATGACTTACCTACTTTGATTGACCCACCATGGTGTTGATGGAAAATCCACCCCAATCATCACATGATTCATCTCACGCTGGACCCATGGTCTGAAAATCAGCTCCATCCGTGGTTAAGGTGGGCCACACGACTAAAAAAAGAATACGGGAAGAGCTTATCCTCCAGATCGTCTTCCTTGGCATGACCCAGTTGAATCATGTATAGGCATAATTTCTTGGACATCAAGCCTAAATTCTTGTATGGCATATAATGGCGCGCGCGCACACACACACACACACACACACACACACACACACACACTATCCACACACCGTCTCCATACGTTTGGGGCCCGTTTGGACGGGGGATTGAGAGGGATTCGGTCATATCCGGGTGGATTGCATAGAAATCAATGACATTAATGCCAAGTCATTGGATTGTCTCCAATCCCACTGTTTACCATGATCCAGTGTCCAATGGTGCTGTCTGTTTGGACGGGTAGGTGAATCCCAGGATTGGTGGGAGGTGTCCTTTTTGGTCGGGCATGGGATTGCATGCAATCTCATGCATTCCAACGACTGGGGTGTTTGGGAAGTTTACATGTGCGTTCGAAACGGATTGCACCCACGCATACGTCCAACGACTGGGGTGTTTAGAATGGGGCCCGCTTCCCTTTTTCTTACCGATCATTTTAGGAGTTCATACCAAAAATACATTTGATGTGATGAATCTCAGGTGGACCACACCACGGGAGAACAATAGAGATTAGATATCCACCATTAAAGTAACGGCTAAGGCTATGTGTTGTTTATTTGACACCAAGGCACTATTTAGGTCATACAGGCCAACATGAAGGAAAAAACACATATCGGCTGCAATTCAAAAACCTGTTTATGCCCCCCCAAAACGTCATAATGGTAGACGTTCATTCAACACATTTTCGTGTGATGTGGTCCACTTGAGACTTTTTCCTATCTCATTTTTTTCTTCTGCCATAAAATGATTTGGACAAATAGATGGACGTCATGGATGATCTTAGCCATGTTATTGCATGCCCCACCTACGGTGGTAGGGTATGATCTATGGGGCCCAATGTTATGTACTTCTCTCATCCACGCCATTCATCGGGCCGATGGAATCTAATTAAATATATATTCCATTCATTTAAGCACGTCCATATATCCACAGTACTATACTGAAGTTATGTGTGGTGCAAATGTTAAACCATCATTGATAACATACCATGGTATGTTATCATTTGCTTTCCTGCCATCCAAATATGCAGCGGGACACACCCTAAAATCTGGTACCATGTGCATCAAGGTTGATCTCCCGTATGACACGTCCACGTATCTACTAGATCACACCATATGACTGTAGTGTGATAGAGGACTACACGAGAGTAACCGAAAGCAGGCGTAAATCCAAAACCCTCTACATGGGTCTTATGGCCGATTAAACCCAATATCATAGACCACACCAACCCTAAAATCCAAAAGTAATATTCCCAAAGTTACAACACCAGTAATATTTAAGATTTTAAATTTATAAGCAAGGCAAAAAAAATAACCAAGACGCCAACAAAAATGGCCACGACTCTCTCGCTCTCGGATGGGGCAAGATCATCGATCGACGTGGCCCTGGTTACCATGTCCGTGCTCATCTGGGTCATCTCTCAGAAAGACGAAGTCGTAGAGTAAGGGATGTCCACCTCATCAGATACATTGGCAACCTAAAGATGTGGAGATTCTGTGAGAGGTTTGGACGGTGCACTGGCCTTTCCGAAAAAAATTATCCCAACACGCAATTGCCTCCTTCCAATTCTTGAAGGCTCGGTGTCTCCCCCCGCTAAATCCCTCCATTTCTAATCGAGCATCATCCCATGTCATATATATCCTTGGCCAACGTCCGACCAAGACTACGTAGTACTTATCCTTTCCCATCTACAATGACATTCAGGGATTAGGGACGACATTTATCAAAGCCGGATTAAGATGGCGAAATACATTGGCATGCATTATTCTACTACCGAACAGATGAAATCCAAATATCCATTACTAATTATTTAAGAATATAAAAGTTGTATGTACGTACCCTTCCTCCAGAAACCATGTGTGTGGTCCATTCCGGCTTAATGTGCGTAATGCAAGCATGTGAGTACATATACCGAAGATGTTAAAAAACATATATAGTCAACATTACATAAGTCATAATAGTATATATTACACAAATATACCAACATATAAAAATCTAAAAATATGAAATCCATAAAAACAAACATCATGTCAATGAAAGTTATTACATGCCCAGATAAGAAACCAGCACAAGAAAACCAGTGACCACACCCTGTCAGACAGATCCAACACCTCCATCACCAAAGTGATCACGGAGTGTTTTCTTTAACCACTCCACTCGACGCTCGGCTCAAAGACTGATGAAGAACGACGTTAGCAACTTGTCCTTACTCAAGATCTGACCAATTTCGATAAATTCTGAGTTGGTCAAGTCTTCCACCTGTCATGCCCCAAACCCGGGGACGGACAGCTTCTGTGATGCCTCAGATCCGGCACTCGACTTCCATACACCAAGTCTCGAGTTCGGTGCACCACAAAGAAGATTTTTGACTAAATTTTTTTTTATATACATATATAATAATACCTGAGCATAAAGATCCATGATCAAATTACCAAGCAACACACTCCATTATAAAAAAGGTACATAACGTCAACATTGCCAAATCGAAAAATAGATGCAATGCATCGAAAAAGCTAAGTCTTCCAAGCTACTCCAGCCCTGAAAAAAAATAGAAAATAGAAAGCTTAGGCAAAAAGCTTAGTGAGTACACACGTGTGTGCAGTGTGTCCTACATGTAAGCAAGATAAATATGTTACAAGGAAATCATATATGTGAAAGGCGTGTAGCACGTAAAGTATGATGTCAATGCTAATGCAATGCATATGCATCATAGTAATACTCCGAGTCAATGCTACTAGCATCACCAAGTCATGTTTTCATTTCTCCTTTACCACAGTCATAACTGTATTACACGCATCCGTAATCACATCATCATCATCATATTGTCATACCATAATTATACAATATCAGAAATACTGACATATCCATGAGTCAAACAATATCAGAATACGTAATACAGATCAACTATACAAATGAGGAACAATATCAAAATACGCGATACAGATCAACTATACAAATGAGGAGTCATAAAGAGTCGAATATCAGATGCCGTATCTAAACCATATAAATGCAGAAACACAGGTAACCCAAAATGCCATATGTCGTGGATGTAATGCAATATGCGGTGCGAATGGAATGACCATGCTGGAGTGTGAAGTCGAGATGATAGTACGTAGTATCACAGGCTATGGGGTCCATCACAATGGACTTCTATCCAAACCAGTTCCATACCTAAATTTGGATAGTCAGACTCAATGTGGTAAACTCCTGATCTCAGGTTAGTCGCGCGCCCCAACCGAAATCCTGGCCATTGCAAAGGTACACGTAACAAATAGTTGCGCACCACCAGCCCGATTGGATAGTGAATGAATGAGTATGCAACTCTTGCTCAATAAGTCTACATATCAGTACAGTTCCTCTCTAGGATCATCACCGGAGTTTAGTACATTCCAAATGGCACTGCTCCTCTCCCAGTAACACAATCCAAGTGAGCGTAAGAAACCTCACTATTCGCCTGGCTAATAGTCTGCCAAAATCTATTCGGCACGTCGATAGCGGACCCATTTACGAGTTGGTCAAACTTAGCCTAGTAATGTCCCATATCCTCGGGCGAGTAAGGCCACACCCCTTTCCAACCGACCACGATACAGTGGGAGACGGGGCCTCCTAGTATTCGACCCTCGTGTGCTCATATATCCACTCGGTCTTGACATTAGAGTCATCCTCTAGTACCAAGAGGGTTTAAAGATTTTCACCCAGGGCCATCTATGGCAGCCCGTTGCTAGAATAAATTTTCGATGTCCCGTCTAGCCATCCACGATATATCTGTGGAGTCTACAGCCCTGATGTCGCTAGGGTGTATAGTAATCATAATGCAAGATGCATAAGTCATACAATCCAGTCATGCAGCAATCCGGCGTATACTGTGTACTTATGTGAGACAATCTCTGCTTATCAGGGAGTTTCATAATCGTCATGTCCAATGACATATGTAATAGTCAACCACCTCTCATAACAAACATGCAGATGATGCGTATGGGCATGTATCATGATGCTATGCTGCCACATACTCATAATCGGCATCAATAATCGGCCTCGACAATCGGAATCGGTGAGAATGGGCCTAATAAGGCCTAAGGGAAGGTCACAATGTGGACATTCAACCATCATTGCCCGTTAATGTGGACATTTAACCAACATTACTACTAAGGAGTGGCCCACATAAACATCAATACATACATCATGGCGAAATCACACATCACATCGGTCCTCATATACATCGCTTTGGGTCTCACACAAGGGCCACACATTCATCGCATTGGGCCTCACTCATGGGCTGCATATACATCACATTGAGCCGTATTATATGGGCCTTACACATCGCAATGGGCCTCGACACATGGGCCATAAATACACCACATCAGGCTTTACAACCCATGGGCTTCAAATACACAATAGATGGGCCCTACACATGGGCCTCAAATACATCACAATGAGCCACAACCCATGGGCCTAAAATGCATCTCAATGAGCTACACCCATGGGTCTCAAATACATCACATTGAACCTCGCCCACGAGCCTCGAATACATTGCAAGTGGCCTCAAATCTATTTCACAGGTAGGCCATATACCTGGGCCTAATACACATCACTATGGGCCACATCACATGGGTCGGAAATACATCACAATGAGCCTCATCATATGGGCTAGAAATATATCTCAATGGGCCTTGCCCATAGGCCACGAATACATGGCTACACCAATTATGATAAGTCTTATACTACAACCACTTCACACGTCACATAGTTAATGGCTCATATTTAGTGTCGCATGGTTAAGGGCCAAGAGCCACATTTCATTGTACCATTTACGGTTTTGAGATCACAACGTATAGAATCTGGAACCATGATAACATTAGCTTGGGTAACATAACCCTACATCACGGTTTAGTGTACAACTTAGTTATATGTGATTCAAGTAGCGGTATCTATATCTATAAGCACAAACCTACGTTGTTGAATGGCCATCAATGCCACTTGATTTCATACGGTAAGGTGGCCTTGTACGTATTTCACATTCATACAATTAGATGACTACATATACTACATATACTCCACCATTGCCTATGATTAGGTGACTATATATACATCAAATACCTACATGATTAATGGACTAAACAGGTATATCACACCCTCACACCACTAGAGTCTACATATTTGTTATAATTAAACATGTTTAAGGGTTTAAACACAAGTCACATGATCCTATTACTTAGGGTCGTACTCTAACCAAAGTACCAAGTGATCAAGGGCTGTCCACAATCAGCCCATTTGAGGGATTAATCATCATTACCTCAAAAATTACAATACCAATTCGTCATATGATCAACACATAGAGATTACAAACTTTTGTCGAAGAGGGCCAATAGTTGGCTCAAACAAGGCTACCACTAATGGGCCCACATGATGTTCACTCAAAATAGGCCTTAACAATCTTGGGCCCACACATCAATGGAATTTACAATGAGTTCTAAGTGGTGGAGCTCATGGGTCTTTCCCATGACGTTAAGTCATGTGTGACCCACTTAAGACTTAGGTCTGCTTTGATTCTAGTCCAAATCCTAAAATGATATGAGGAAGTGGATGGTCCGCATGGATTAAATAGATACACCATGGTGGTCTTAGGTTGGATTCAATGGTTAGGCATTAATTCTCACAGCCTTGTATTGTATGGTCCATTTCAGGTCAGATTGACTGATCTTTGGGACAATGCCCTAAAGGGAACCCCGTATATGGGCTGGATGGGTGGAATATCTAATACATCGTCAGGATAGCCCATAACAAATTTCCAATGATGAGAGTTCAATTTGCATTATTTCAGGATGTACGACTATCTAATCATTGGATGTGCCTGAGTCTTGGTAACATATCGTCAAAAGGGTTGATAAAATAGATGAATGACAAGGATCTTAAATATATATCATGTCATAACCATGGTGGATTAAGTGGCTTAACACCTACATCAAAGTGGGCCATACCATACACAAGTTGAGAGGGTTACCCTCCGTTGAATATTCAGAATCATTTGTTGGGCCCACAGAGATGTAGTTCATAAATCTAGCCCATCCATTATGTGTGTCCCACCTGGTTGAGGGGTCAGATCAAGTTTTAGATACATCCAAATTTCAGGTAGACCTAACAAGTGATTTTACATGCTCGAGCTTTGAGTTGTACAAATGGTTCAAGGAGATCAAAGTTACATGGGTCCTAAAGTGATGTATTTATTATACCTACACTGTTCATCTATTTTTAGAGATCATTTTAGAAAATTATCCAAAAATGAATCATAACCAAAGATTATCTGGACCTCTCCTCAATTAGCAGTGAGGATAATGATTTCACCGTTAAACCATTCACAGGGCCACCATAATGTTTATTTTCCATCCAACCTGTCCATGAGGTCACAATGACCTGAATTAAGGGGAAAAACAAATTTCATATTGCTCCAAAATTTCTGACCCAAAAAAATAGGGTTCCAATGGTACACGTTCAATCCATACTACTTTTGTAATGTGGCCCACTTGATAGTTAGATCTATCTTATTTTTCTTCTCAAGCAGCCTTAAGACAAGCTCGCCAATTGGATGGATGGTTTGGATATAACACATACCTCATGATCAGATTGGTCCAGCTTCTTTTTTTTATTTTAATTTTATTTATAATTTTTTTAATTATTTTTTATGGTGTGGGCCACCTGAGTTCCGTGTACAGCTGAATTTTGGGGTATCCCACTTTTTAAAGTGGAACCATCGAATGCACGGTGTAGATGCTTGACGTGCATCAAGGTGGAGCCTGTGGTGGGGCCCACTTTCTTCCAGTCAGCGTCAAGCTAGACGTTACTTGTCAACTGCAGGCGTCGACAAAGAACAAATAATCGTTTATATATTTTTTTCTTTTTAATTCGAGGTTTTTTTTGTAGGTGGGGCCCACCTCAAGACGATCCATTCCGTCTGCCGAGTTCCCTGGCTCGTGATGGGTCGAATAAGCCTAATATTCAATATGATTTGACACACAGAAATATCATAGTGAGCTCTAACAGTCTATCATTATTAAAAATAATCCTTTTTATGGTGTGGCCTACTAGAGATTTGGATTAGTTTCATTTTTCGGCTCAACGCCTAAAATGACCTAAGAAATTGAATGGACGGCATGGATTAAATACATACATCGTGGGTGGGGCCCGTTGTGGATCCACAGCCCCAACCTCTCTTCTCTAAGCAGCTGGTCCCTGCTTGCTGCAGCATCCCCTGGACGCTGGCAACAATCAGCGTCCACTCTCCGGATTTGGGGCGTGACACCACCTCTTCCAGCACATCAAGTACTTTGCTAATGTGATTGACCTCTTTCTCGAGGCCAAATTTCATCATTGAGTCAGCAACGGTCTGGAGAGAGGTCCCGAGTACATCACAAGGATGAGGAGGGCGCAATCGTTTCTTTGTTGCTGTCCCTCCTCAGGTACCATTAGAATCAGGAGTGCGAGTGGGAGTGTTACGGGAGCCGTGATGTCCTATCGAAGGACTGTCCGATGGTAATGGAAGGACTGTCCGATGGTCAGGAGTCCCTGTGGAGTCTGTTACATAATCCTCTGATAGGTCAATCGTATCATCCAGATCATCATCAACCTCTCTCCATGCATCATTAAGATCTTGCTAAAGACGCGAAGATGATTCTGATGTGGCCATACTCCTACTGCCTTACACATAGCGTCCCGTGGCCTCGTCAGATCTACAAATAACTATAAGGTCATCTATTCTATCGATGCGTTTTTCGCGAAGTCTTTCAGCACACGGGTGAGACTGCTAGAGGAATAAGACAATTGCAATTCAATAAGTACTACATAAGGATATATGATGGAAATTTCACAACCAGTAAATCTTACCCTAAGATATTCCTCCCAGACTTCATCAGGAGTCGTGACCACCATCCTCTCATTATCCCATCCAAACCCACTGGCTGCCAGCGTATCCTTCACTACATTATACTCTCTCTTATAATATCTCAACCAATTCGACACGTTTTGCCACTTGACGACTACGTCAATTTGCTTCATAACTTCTTCGGCACCAATCTGGTACGCCTCCCGCTTGAAACCGTTATCCGTTTTACGTCCTAATACAACCTGTTCGATAAATGTATTGAATAGAACCCGATCCATAACATTAGTCCATTTATTCTTCGGGGCTTGGGATTGAGGCTCTGCTAGAGATTTCACCATCTTCCCGCGCGGAGAACATCGAGCGGGCACCGGCGGTGTTTTTACTAGTGATTGGGTCGGTGTCAATGTATCATTGAATAAGGAGTCTACCATTTCACCTGAATATGAAGTATGTATAATTTTTGGCAAATGTCAACCACAATCGTGAAAATGACAAATATTAAGATAGAAGAACACAACATAAATTCATTGGTTGTTAAGTAACCAACAATTCACCCAGTGTGTAAATGGGTGACCATAATTCCATTGTTTTGAAGTTAATTAAACCTGAAATATAATGACACCAACTAATGTAATGGAAATTAAATAGCAAGTATCGACTATCTACTCCTACTATTCTGCTGAGCATATGCCCATATTCTGGTTGCAATGTCATCGCGCACTTGATTCCAAGTATCTTTTTTACGCTGAGTTACTCGCACCAACCATTGTCACTCGTCAGTGTTTGAAATCTCATGAGGCGTTGGGATACCCTCCCCATTGGCAGTAGATATACTAGCGAAATCACTGTCCTTTGGAGACTCAATTTCGGTACGTATAAAATTATGTAAGACACAGTAGGCTATCACAGTCTTAATTTGTGTTTGAAATTCATACTGCATAGCGCTCTTCAAGATGAGAAATCTGCCTTTCAAAATACTGAAACAACACTCGATTGCATTGCACAATTGTGCATGTTGGTAATTAAACAGATCCTTCATGTTGGCAGGCGTTATCCCAGTTCGATACTCCTATAAGTGATATCAAACGCCCTGGAATGAAGCCATTAAACTAGGTGTTAATTTGTGTTTGAAATTCATACTGCATAGCGCTCTTCAAGATGAGAAATCTGCCTTTCAAAATACTGAAACAACACTCGATTGCATTGCACAATTGTGTATGTTGGTAATTAAACAGATCCTTCATGTTGGCAGGCGTTATCCCAGTTCGATACTCCTGTAAGTGATATCGAACGCCTTGGAATGAAGCCATTAAACTAGGTGAATGAGCGTATCCACCGTAGACAACATAGTATTTTCCTACACATTTGAATCATTATTCTATTAAGTGAAAAACCAGAAGAATTCATAGTTACGAATTAGATTGGCACTCTTTGAACAGATAACCAGTACAGTTTGGGACAAGCAAGGGATCATTTGATCAGGTCAATGCATTGTATAACACCCTCACATCTGAAGCAGAACCCTCCTAACTGGCCAATACATATGTAAAATTTATATCAAATGAACATGTCACCATTACGTTTTGGGAGAGGACCCATTTCCATTTGCGGAAGCTCGCCTGATCAACAGCCAGCACATGTGCTGGAATGTGTTTACCATCAATTGCACCAACGCAATCGTAAATGTGAATAATCAATTATTGTACAAGCATCCAAGCACAATGGAGGGAAGTGAAAATAACATACTTAGAAAACAGACCTATTGAAAAAATACCTGAAAGTAAGCAGACCAATTTACATTTGTTTGGATCTCTGATGGCGTCTTTGTTCCTGCTTGTTTAACTAAATTGGGGTACATTGATACAATTGCATTTAGCACACGGTGAAAGTGCTGACTGACAGTCTCACCCGATCAAATAATCTGTGCCCTATGACCCAATTCTGAACATTGTGCCCCAACATGTGTAGGAAAATAACTACTTGTTCTTCAAGACTAACATTATGAGTATTACTCAGCAGTGTCTTCTCGCGTAGCTTCGTACATAGTTCAAAAAATGAATCTCGATTCATCCTTAGTTGATCGACACAATCTCCATCGCTAGCCAAAATGATAGAATTGGTGAACCTCGCTCGCTCATCCTCCCCATGACACACCGGTTGTTTGAACATGTACAAGCGACAATATTCCCCAACAGCCAGTACACAAGCTGCCACCGCTTGAAACACAATTACCATCTCCATCTCCTCCTCATCTGAATCATCCATCGCCAACCAATAACCTAACTCTCACGTGCGGATTTCTCATAAATATACATCACAAATACTATGCGCGTACAAATATATATATTGATGTGTGTGTGTGTGTATGGGAAAAGGTACTATGCGCTCGAGCTGATGGGAACGTCCCATGAGGTCGAGCTGTGTGGGCCCCACTGTGATGCGTTTCGAACATCTACCCCATCAGTCAGATGCACCATTCCATCGTGGGCCTAGGTCTCAAAAATCAAGTCAATCCGTGACTTGTGTGGGCCACACCACATACAAAAGTTGAGAGGGGCCGTGCACCATTAAAACATTAATAATCATTTTTTGGGCCCCCCGAGATGTGGTTTGCAAATCCAGCCCATCCATTATGTGTGTCCCACTTGGATGAGGGTTCAGACCAAGTTTCAGCAGCATTCAAAACTCAGGTGGGCCCCACCAAGTGTTTTTATATGTTTTTGGCATGTCTTCACATGATTTTAGATGGTATGGCTCACCTAAGTTCCGTATACAGCTGATTTGTGGATATCCCATAATTTAAAGGGGACCCATCAAATGCACGGTGTTGATGGTCAACACGCATCACGGTGGGGCCCACACAGCTCGACCTCATGGGAGCTTATCGTGAGCTCGAGCGCATAGTACCTTTTCCCTATATATATATATATATATATATTCAATCAATATACATTCCCCAACATTGGGGTTCACTAAGCTGATTTTTTTTTTCTGTTTTGTATTGGGTTGATTGATGTACATACTTGACAAGTTGACAAGGAAGAGCTCATAATGGGAAGACCATATCAGGTGTGTAGGAATTATTTAAGAAATGATAGCACAGATTGGGAGTTAGAAAATTGATTTCATGTTTTTTAAGAGAAAGAACCATCTTTCATCATATGCAATCAATAAACATATTGTACAATTTCAACCAAGGAAATTGAAATTAAGAAATATAGTAACGAAAGCATCTAGTGTGATTTGGTGCCGACCTCTTGTTTTCGAATTTCAATTTACTCCAAATCTCACTTTAAGTTAGGCTGTGTAAATACTTCCTCTCAAACTTGTGCCTGTCAATGTACAATTGCAGACATAAGAATACCGTACATACAACTAATATGAAAACCACACTTGCAAATCCCGAGATACACCACACCTATAGGACACATGAATCACAATATATATATATATATATATATATATATTGTATCGATGATCTGAGGTGTTTTACTATCAAGGGATATAACAACTAATCAGCTACAACACATCATTAGATAGCGTTGACAGCATGTCATGGATTGATACTCATGATCCAGTTTTCACCAAAACAAATGCGACTTTTAAGCCCAGCACATAAATGATGAAGGTTTCATGCATGGTGGGTTATTTTAAAGGTAAAAGATAGTTTAAAATCTACTTCTGATGGACATTTCACCCTTCGACCATGTCCAAATACAAGAAAATTGTTGTTTGCACAACATACACCTAAAGCATTTCGCATCGTAGTCCAAATTGACATTGAAGTGTGTTGGGGGCCTTGCACAAAACCTTAGGATCTAGCCCTCCAGAACAAACCAGAATTATGGATAATAAAGCAATGAAATAAATCAAAGCATCAATCACACACCACACAAGACAATTTTACGTGGAAAACCCTCAACAATCGACTATGAAGTAGAATGTTACAAACTTCTTCACTCACGCAGGAGTGGATAAACAATGAGAGAAACAAAAGGAAAAATGGAGAGATCTCACCGATTACGAGGACATAGAAGCGCTGAGATATAGATTGCACAGTAGATAACCTCCATGAGCATAATCTCCCTTCTATAAGCTTCCTCTCTCTCTCTTTTCCTCTCTCTCTCACCTTTGATAGCCCTAAACCCTTTAGCAAATCCCTTATAAAGCTTTAGGAAACCCTCTTGTTGTCCCTAGAAAGCCCTAGGTATCTCCTATTTAAGGTTTTAGGAAACTCTTTTCCGCATCCCAGTTGCGAAAGGACTTGCGACACGAAATTCGCACAAAATCGCGGAACAAATCTGCATAACTATGACTGGTCGTGACGAGCCTTCGACTGGTCGAGAGCCACCCATGACCAATCAAGCACCTCCTATGACTGGTTGAGCACCCCGAGAAAAATAGCCCAAGTCGCTGGACTTTGAGTCGTGCCACGACTCGACTCCTACGACTGGTCGAGATCAGCCTTCGACCGGTCGAGCAGGGCTCACGACCGATCGACGATGGGTCAAAAAACCCATCAAATCTCTCCCTTTTCGACCCAGGAGGGATCCACCTTCTTCAAGCCAGCCAAGTTTCTACAAACCTAAAACTTACCCTTAAGCAAAGTCTTGGTCATCATGTCTGACCCATTATTGTCCATGTGGACCTTCTCAAGCTGTAACACCTTCTGTTCCAAAGTATCTCGGATCCAGTGATACCGAATCTCTATGTGCTTCGACTTGGAATGCTGACTTGGATTCTTGCTCAAGTGTATAACACTTTGACTATCGTAATATACCACGTGCTCCTCCTGCTTTAGGCTAAGTTCCTGTAGGAACCTCTTCCTCCAAAGCATCTCTTTACATGCCTCTGTGATTGCAATGTACTCGGCCTCTGTCGTCAACAGTGCTACGACCTTCTATAGCTTGCTCTGCCAAGAAATTGCTCCCCCTGCAAACGTGAACATGGACCTCGAGGTAGACTTCCTGGAGTCTATGTTGTCTATCATATCTGCATCTGTGTAGCCCTTTAACACAGGTTTACCATCACCATAACATAAGCTCAACCTGGATGAGCCTCTTAGATACCGCAGTATCCACTTAATCGCTGCCCAATGTTCTTTAACAAGATTTGCAAGATACCGGCTGACAACACCAACCGCATATGCTATGTCTGGGCGTGTACACACCATAGTATACATCAAAGTTCCTACCACTGACGTGTAGGGTATCTTCTGCATCTCTTCCACCTCTGCCTTCGTCTTGGGACATTGTCAGTCGCTCAATCTGAAGTGACCATCTAGTGGAGTACTGACCGGCTTCGCTGCATTCATATTGAACTGCTCTAGGACTTTCTCAATATACCGCTCTTGTGACAGCCAAAGCTTCCTACTGCTTCTGTCACGGGTTATCTCCATTCCTAGGATCTGTCTAGTCGGGCCCAAGTCTTTCATCGCAAATAACTTGCCCAACTCCTGTTTCAGCCTGTCGATCTTCTTGATATCTTTTCCCATGATGAGTATGTCATCAACGTATAAGAGTAGAACTAAGAAATTACCATCTGAGAACTTGCGTGTGAACACACAGTGGTCCGACTCCGTTCTGTCATACCCATGCTGTAACATGAACTAATCAAACTTCTTGTACCATTGTCGTGGAGCTTGTTTCAGCCATATAAGCTCTTTCTTAGCCTACACACCATATGCTCTTTGCCCTTGACTTCGAACCCCTCTGGTTGGTGCATGTAGATCTCTTCTTCCAGGTCACCATGGAGAAAGGCATTTTAACATCTAACTGCTCTATCTCCACATCCATGCTAGCCGCCAACCCAAGCAACACCCGTATGGATGTCATCTTTACCACTGGTGAGAATATTTCCTCAAAGTCTATGCCTTTCCTCTGACCAAAACCTTTCACCACAAGTCTGGCCTTGAACCTCGTCTGTGAATTTTTCTGCTCGATCTTCTTTCTGAACACTCACTTCTTACTCAAAGCTTTCTTACCCTTAGGCAATTTCACCATATCATAGGTGTGATTCTTATGCAAGAATTTCATCTCCTCTTGCATAGCTTTCAACCACTCCCCCTTATGCTCGTCGGCTAGGGCCTCAGAATAATCTTCTGGCTCTCCCCCATCAGTCAACATAATGTACTCGTGTGGCGAGTACCTTTTGGACGGCTGTCTATCCCTAAATGACCTCCTCACCTGTGGCTCAACAGGTGGATCAAGTGGGGGCTACTCCCCAGGTCCATCTTCTAAAGGAGCTTCCTCGTCCTCTGCACCTTGCTGTACTCCCCCGTCATCAGGCACCATGGGAGGAATAATCGAATTCATATCCTTTAGCTCACCAGAACTAAGCTGGTTCTTCTCTGGCTTACCAATGTCTTCAATACACTGATCTTCAAAGAAAACCACATCTCTGGTCCTGACAAGCTTCCTCTCGGTCGGATCCCACAATCTGTAACCGAATTTTTCATCACCATACCCTAAGAGCACACACTGCCTGATCTTCATATCGAGCTTGGACCTCTCGTCCTTTGGTACGTGAACGAATGCCCTGCATCCAAACACCTTGAGATGACTGTATGATGGATCATGTCCAGTCCACACCTTTTAAGGTACTTCTCCATTCAACAGGACTGATGGAGACCTGTTTATCAAATACACCGTCGTGTGCATTGCTTCTTCCCAAAACGTCTTGGGCAATTTTGCATGGGATAACATGCATCTGATTCTCTCTACAATGGTGTGATTCATTCGCTCAGCTACACCATTTTGCTGGGAGGTCTTAGGAACCGTCTGTTCATGCCATATACCCAGGAACTTGCAGTACTCATGAAAGTCGCCAATGTATTCACCACCATTGTCAATGCGGATGCACTTCAATGATCTACCTGTCTCTCTCTTGACCATAGCATGAAACAATTTAAACACACCAAAGACCTCGTCCTTGGATTTCAAAGCATAAACCCAAACCCTCCTAGATGCATTATCTATAAAAGTGACAAAATACAATGCCCCACCCAAGGTTTTTGTCCTCATAGGACCACAAACATCAGAATAAACCAAATCTAATGCATGCACTTTCTTAACATGAGAAGCAGTTTTAACAAATGAAATTCTATGTTGTTTCCCTGATAAACAATCAAGATAGGTTTTAAGAGGTGTACCTGTCATGTCTGGAAGGAGCCACTTCCTCGCTAGTAGTTGAAGCCCTTTCACTTATGTGGCCTAGACTCCTGTGCCACATGTCAATGGCTGAATCTTCCGCTACGTTCAACCCACCCTTGCACATACTGACACTTGCCTTATATAGGGTGAAACGCTTCTTTCCTCTGGCCACGATCAATGAACCCTTAATGAGCTTCCATCGCCCACCAGCAAATCGGCTTTTATATCCATTATCATCCAACCTTCCCGTCGACATCAAGTTGAGGCGAAGGTCTGGAATATGTCTCACATCCCTGAGAACCAATGTGTAGCCCACGTCGGTCTTCACACAAATATCACCAACTCCCATGATTTTTGATACACCAGAATTTCTCATCTTCATAGTCCCATAGTCACTTTACTTGTAGCTTGTGAAGAAGTCCCTACGTGGAGTCGCATGAAAAGAAGCTCCCAAGTCTATTACCTAGTCAGTGTCCTGACTCGTAGCCGTGAGACATACATCATGCTCTGCAGAAAGAATAACTACAATGTCGTCATCTGAAGTGACCATAGTGGAATCTGATTTATCTTCCTTCACTTTTCCTTTCTTGTCGTTTTTCTTACCACGACATTCATGCTTGTAGTGGCCCTTCTTGCCACAATTCCAGCAATCAACATCATTTCTGTTACTTAACTTGCCTCTTGATTTATCTCGGGCCTTCCCGCCCTTCCTGTTCTTTCCTCTCCCCCATTCCTGTGTTACAAGGGCCTCTTGCTGAGTAGACCCCTGAGACTTCCTCCTTGTCTCCTCATTGAAGAGATAACTGGTTACCTGTTCTATGGATATCTTTCCGTCTGGAACAGAGTTACTTAGAGACACCACCAATGTCTCCCAACTGTCAGGCAATGAACTAAGCAATAGTAAAGTCTGCAATTCATCATCCAGAACCATTTTCATAGAGGAGAGTTGGTTCACTGTATTACTGACCTTATTCATGTGCTCGGCCACAAAACCACCATCCTTGAACTTGAGATTCACAAGTCACCTTATCAGAAAAATCTTATTACTGGCTGTCTTCCTCTCATACAGCCCTTGTAATTTCAACCATAGGCTAGTGGCTAAGGTTTCTATAGACACATGGTGGAACACAGAATCATCCAACCATTGTCTAATAAACCCCACCGCCTTTCGGTCTATCTTCTTCCAATCATCATCAGTCATATCTTTGGATTTTGCTGATATGCCTAAAATTGGAGAATATAGGTCCTTGCAATAGAGCAAGTCCTCCATCTTAGCCTTCCATATGGTCCAGTTAGAACCATTGAGGCTAATCATCCTTGATGAACCACCTTCCATAATTCAAAACCGATCCTACCCGTTCAATGAACCTGGCTTTGATACACTTTGTTGGGGGCCTTGCACAAAACCTTAGGATTTAGCCCTTTAGAACAAACCAGAATTATGGATAATAAAGCAATGAAATAAATCAAAGCATCAATCACACACCACACAAGACAATTTTATGTGAAAAACCCTCAAAGAGGTAAAAATCATGGGACCTCGTCCAGATCAACAATCGACTATGAAGTAGAACGTTACAAACTTCTTCACTCACGCAGGAGTGGATAAACAATGAGAGAAACAAAAGGAAAAACGGAGAGATCTCACCAATTACGAAGACATAGAAGCGTTGTTATATAGATTACATGGTAGATAACCTCCACGAGCATAATCTCCCTTCTATAAGCTTCATCTCTCTCTTTTCCTCTCTCTCTCACCTTTGATAGCCCTAAACCCTTAGCAAATCCCTTGTAAAGCTTTAGAAAACCCACTTGCTGTCCCTAGAAAGCCCTAGGTACCTCCTATTTAAGGTTTTAGAAAACTCCTTTCCGCATCCCAGTTGCGAAAGGACTTACGACACGAAATCCGCACAAAATCGCGGAACGAATCTGCGTAACTACAACTGGTCGTGACGAGCCTTCGACTGGTCGAGAGCCACCAACGACCGGTCGAGCACCCCGGAGAAAAATAGCCCAAGTCGCTGGACTATGAGTCGTGCCACGGCTCAACTCCTACGACTGGTCGAGACCAACCTTCGACCGGTCGAGTAGGGCTCACAACCGGTCGACGATGGATCCAAAAAACCCATCAAAGTGTTACTAACCTAATCATATACATGCCCACATAAACACCCTGAAAATGTGAAAAGATTACTTGTAATTCTTAATGTTGAATCTAGCAATCTAATTTTTTTTTTTCAAGGGTAACGGGTAATATAAAAAGACACCAAACACCGAAAAACATGTAAAAGTTTTCAAATGCTGTAAGGGTGGGAATAAAGGGAAGGTTACCAGAAGAGAATGCAAATACCTTGCTATGTTGACTAGGCTCATAAGAGGCAAGGACAAAAATAAAGGGAAGGTAAATGCAACTACAGTTTGGTCTCCTCTCGTTTGAATTGAACGTTCACATTTCAATTCATTGGTGCATCCAAACGTAGGTGCAGGTGCGAATTTTGCTGTCGCAGGTGCAAATTTTTAAATCTTGAAAACTGAAATAAAACTTGGATGGCTTTTGTGATTTGCCTCTTCAAATAGTTCCTTTTTACCTATTTTGGGCAGCATTTGAATGTGCATCAGAGGAAATGACTAAAGCAAGTGGCATTTCATACATCCATATCAAGGATTGAGAACTAACTGTCAAAATGTTGTTAAATCGCTTTTGAACTTGATTCTCTCAAATAATTCTCTACATTTGAAACATTGTCAAAGTGAGTTGTGGCACTTGAAAGGTAAAATGAAGATTTCTCATCAAACAATATGACTTCATCAATGTGTGCTCAACAAAACAATAAGAAGTTGTGATCAATTCAATATGAAGATGAGTATCCACAATACAATGGACTGAGAGAATTAATAGAGGCCATCAATTGGATAAATACCAGAGTTGTAAATTTCATTTTATTTGGGCTGAAATGTTTCCTTTTTTTGCATGAAGGTGAAACCACCCTGTTTCGTTTGGGCTGAAATTCCAACAACTATCAGACTTGCCAGAATGTTTTCAGGATCATTTTTTTCTCTGTAGTTTCTGACTTTCAGCTATTTGAGCTGGAATTTCTCAATGCCATTAGTAGCATTTCACCTTTAGTAAAAAAAGTTTTTTTTTTTTTTAAATGATCCTGAGTGGGAAGGGTAAAAATTAGAGAACACTCCTTTTAGGCAAAGAATATAAAAAATTTAGAACAAGGCCCCCCAACCAACTTGACCCCATCACTATGGATGAGAGCAACCAAACTCTTAACCCAGTCTAATACATCTTTCTTTACCCTCCTGAATACATGTCAAACCTTAAGTAGAAGGGACCACCAAAGTTGAGGATCACTCTCCTTAGGTAGAGAGCGTTTCCTATTTTCTCAAAAATGATTGAGACCTTCCCAAAAGACAGTTAAGAAAATGGATGACATGTCCAATCACAAAAATCCAATACCAAAACAAGCAATACAGAAAAAGAAAGGAGAGAGTTATGGCCAAATCAATGACTGGAAATGGCATGTTGCACTTAATGCAACATCCAAAGCCAAGAGTTTCAACTAGAGTTGCCATGAAAGTTGTGAATTGCCATAAATAAGAGTGGTATGCAGAGACGCCAATCGATTAAGCAGAGAGGATTAAGGAATCTCATTTAGAAGTTCAAAAAACATGACAAGAGAAAGATGGGTAGAAACTTAGCAACAAAACATCACAATGGTTTTAATAACCATGGAGCACGTCACTTTAACACCATAAAAGAATCATCCAAAAAAACAAAACTAGCATGTCAAACCTTAAGTAGAACCGTCTCTATATGACAATGAAAACTGAACTTGCAATAGACAAAATTAGGCCACTCATAGTGATTCAAAGAACTCAAAGCTACATTTTGATAACAAATCCAATAAAAAGAATGGATATCAGAATGCAACAATTTCTCTACAATGTAAGAGATGCAAAACAACAAGTCAAAAATTGGCATGGTACAGATGTGTATGGCTCATACTTTATCTAAAAATAACATTGAAGTGAAGTTTGAATAGCTAGATTCTCACTAAGGATCTCAAAAACAAGCATCGATAGGATACCAAGGACTAACACTATAGAAAATCAGACATCAATAGAAAATGCAATGAATCAGACATAAATAAAGTAAGATAGATGATATGGAGCATACCAGAGATCTTTATCAAATCCAAGGTCGGAGATCAATGACCTTCAATTCATGGAAACCATATGCGAGTAACCAATAGATTTCCAAAAACAACTTATAGCATTAGGTATGATAAGTCACTATAGTTGACGTATTTGGAAGGAATCCAACTATGTATATATATTGGAATCCAACAACGTTAGATGAACTGATTGCTACAGGTTTACATCCCAGATTTCTTCATGGACATCGTTGATAATGTGAACTCCATGGACTGATTGCTCAGTTGGAACCATTTGCTCAGTTGGAACCAATTGCTCAGTTGGAATCCAACAGTGTAAGTGATTTCAGTTAACCCAAAACCCCCAAAATCAAGAAACCCCCATTTCAACTTACTTCATGAACAGTAGAAATCACCTAGTCCAAAACCCCCAAAATTCAGAAACCATGAGCAAAGTAATTTCAAAAAATCCAAACGATTGAACCTGATAAACAGTGTCTTTAAAGCACAAACAGTCATAATGGACGAAAATCGATTTCAGGTAAACCAAAACCCTCATTTTCATAAAAATTCATGGATTGAGAAAGCAACTATTCCAAAACCCCCAAAATCCCGAATCCCTCAGCAGCGGAATGTCGAAAAATCCAAAAGAACCAGTGACCACAACAAGATTAAAGCACAAAGAGAGTAAATATAGCAGAGTATTTCGAAGTGTGATGCTGAAATCGAACATGCACACATATTACGCAATAACCGGACGCCATGGCAGAAAGCAGACAACAGACATGCATCTCGGACCGCCATGGCCCTGTCATAACATTTGCAATGATATGCATGAAGGATTTACAATAGAACATGGCATATTATGCCGGGAGGGAGGAATAAGACCTACCTCTGCCCTCAGCCCAACCGTCCGATCGCAATGGTAATGGTGATGGAGGAATATGGCCATCGTGTTTTCGACGGAAGTTACATTTATAACCATGGATTCGCGCAAAAACTTACCTCCCGCCACCACTCCCACCATGTCTACACATCTCCGATCCCATCCCATGGTCCATATGATGGACTGCGGACGGGTGTGGGATGGGCTTGAGACACAATCCAAAGAGAGAGAGAGGAGGATCCGCCCGAATTCATCAAATCCAGCAAAAAATCCTCTAAAACCATATCGTCCTTATCTCTTTGCCCGCCTAAACAGGACGTCGCCCGTATGCTATGGGATTTGACTCCCGAATCCCATCCAAATCGTCTGAATCACTCTCAATCCCCCCGTCCAAATGGGCCCTTGGAGAGGCCATTTTAGGGCATGATTCAAAGAATGAGGCAGATCTACGGCTAGAGTCGACCTCACCACAGAAAATAATGGAGAGAATGACACCTATCGTTGAAACCTTATGAAGGGATTATGCTCTAAAGGATCTCTCCAAATTGATAGACGGCGTGGATACAACACATACATCATGGTGGGCCCACAGAACTTGGTGACATCACTTCCATATCAAGTCTAGCTGCTCAAACTTTCATTATCTAATCCGTGTTCATACGCAACTGGGAAATTGACCACTGTGATGCCACCTTTTACCCAGCTTCTTTTCGACATGCTCCCAATCTGTACTTTCTCAAAGTAAATCATTCTGTACGGATACACTATTTGCAAATGAAAGTATTCTTGGTGGCTAAATATCCATGGCTACGGTTATAATCCGTAGCTATATGTAGTGAATGCAAGGGCAATGTCGTCTGCAAACAGTGTATCCGTACAGAATGGTCTACTTTGGAAAAGTGCAGTTTGGGAGCGCTTTGAAAAGACGCTGGGTAAAAGGTGGCATTTACAGTTGTCAATTTCTCAACAATGACCTATTGATTTCGTTTCTCGACCGTCTATTTCGACACGATAATTTTTAAGTTCTATGAGGGAGATTTTCATAGCGTGGTCCATCCACGGAAGGCCCCTGGTAAATCAATGGTCAGGATCGGCGAAGCGTACGGCAGACCTGCGTATAAACTGAAAACCCGAGTATGAATGCATCTCTCTCCCCGATATTTAAAGGCGTTTGCGATGCAGGGTTAGCTATTCCCTGCTCATTAGTTGAAGGCAAGAAGGGGAGCGGCGGGTTGGGTGAGACCACGGCCTCACCCAAGACGCTGCGGCCCTTACTGTGGGGCCCACCTTGATGTATGTGTTCTATATCCACGCCGTTCATCCGTTTTTCCAGATCATTAAGAGGCTTCCAGAGATCAGAGGGAGGGAATGGCTTCATGGGTTGTGCCACCTCTCTCTCCAATCTCAGCCGTTAATTATCTCTCTCTTTTATTATAATAAAATTAAAATATAAAAAACAGCCCTTCCTTCACATCTTCTTCTTCCTTTCTTCTTCTCTTTTTCTCTGTAAGGGATTTTTCCCTATTTTAAAGGCAGTGATGATACTCTAATTTTCTTTTGATAGTCAGATATTTTGGGGAAATGCATTCTCTGCATTTCATGGCAGGGCATGTTTGGAGGGTCTGTTCTTTGTGATTTCAGGCAACCAATACATGCAGCCATGGCAGAGGGTGCGCCCAAACGCATGTCTGAAAGAAGACGAATCTGAGCCTAATCTTTTATTCCCTTTTTACCCTTCTCTCTCTCTCTTAAAGTTTTTTTTATTATTATTTTTTCCCTTTCTTGTAATGGTTTTTATGGGATTTTTCGAGTTTCGGAAGAGAAAAGATAGGGTTTTGGATTTGGGTTTTCTCATAAAAGATCATTTCTGGGCCCAGCATTTGGCATTCTAAACCGTTTGTGAAGTAGGTCAGCTTGTGGAGGGGAGAAACCCCAAACCCTCGTTGGGCGATCCTAACCGCCAGATTGACATTTTATAGCCAACCATGGATGTTGATTGCTCTCTTTTGCAGGGGGCGCGGCTCTTGGCTGATCCCCGGATCCACCGAGGGTAATGGGATCCTTGACTGTGAGGACCACCGCAGTGTATTTTCCTTCCACGCCGTCCATCCATATTGAAAGCTCATTTTAGGGCATGATTCAAAAAAGGAAGCACATATGAATCTTAGGTGGACTACCACAGGAAACAGTCTTGATTGAATCTACACTATTAAAAAAATTTTGATGGGGTCCACCGAAACTTTTATTTGCCATCCAACCTTTAGATAAGGTCACCAAAACATATATGGTGAAGCTACATGAATATCATCTTGTTCCAAAACTTGTGGCCCACAAGAAATTTATAATGGTCAATCACTACTGTTTCCTGTACTAAGGATCACCTGTGATTTAGATTACTTCATTTTTTAATTATGCCTTAAAACGAAAGAAAGAAAAATACAACATAAAGCATGGAACCCCCCTTGTAAATTTTTATAAGGAATTTGGGTGGAATTGACCAGAGTGAAATATCATTATTGCTGTTTCACTCCCATATGGAATTGAGAAGCACTGAAAAATGATGGGGTGTAATAACTACAGGAGAGGCATGTTAGGTATGCTGCAACTGATGCAGGGGTGGCAGTGGCAGTGCACCAGGCTACCCACTTTTCTAGGACCGGGGCTTGGGCCCCTAAACTTTGCATGAGGATCAGACCAAGCCTTCGTCTGAAATCTAGGCCCATGGGCTGGGATGGGCTAGGCCAGGCCAATGCTTAATAGCCTTCTTAGCCTGTTGGCTCCGTCTAATCATGAAGTGGACCACCATTATCATGGTCTAATGACATTCATTAATGGTTAGCAATTGATGATATGCGTATTTTAAACATTATTTTTCTTGTTTTAATCGTCCTAACCATTATATGCAGGATTTATTGTGAATGATGGATATTTTTCAAAAATAATATAAAAAAAAGCTTAGTAATAAGCTTCGATCACTCCTAAGACTCTTTTTCTTATAGGGTTTGCTTAGCTTAGTCTAGCCCTGCAAGTAGGGGTGCATATTGAACCGGTAGAGCCGTGGAACCGGACCGGAATCTACCAAATGGTCCGGTTCTAAAATGCACCGGTTCCAAAAATCAAAGAACCGATTACGTCGGTTCGGTTCTCGGTTTTGAGGTATGTAGAACCGAACCGAACCATGAACCAATCCATAGAACCAAACTGTGGATCTGAACCTGTAACCGAACCAGGAACCCTTTAATTGTTTTCATATTTGATTCATGATTTATGGTTTACAATGCACTATTTAATTGTTTCCATAAATGTATTTTACCACACCTTATACATTATCTAAACCTTTCATCAAATGGATTACGACACGAATGAATATGGGCAAGATTATAAAATAAAACATGCAATTGGCTTGGATTAGTTTCGAATATCCTAGAACTGTTGGGAACGGTTCGGTTCCAATTTCACCCCAGAACCAGATTGAACCGAGCCGTGCACACCCTTACTTGCAAGTGTCGAGCTTTGGTCCAGGGGCTCATAGGATTAGGTCTGGGTTGAGATGGGCCAACCTTAGCCTGGCCCATTGCCATCTATAATGACTTCTCTTTCAAAATAAAAGCCATTTTACCTACACTATAAAATAACTTCTATTTTATAAAACAAGTTTCCAAAAGCAGCTTTTGAATGTGTTGCCAAATGCACCTTTAAAAGTTGTGCACAAGGGACCACCGTGGTAATCAATGATTATCATACTGCTGGAAGAATTATAAGTATAGTGCTCATAGCTGCACTAGGCTACTAAGTCAATCAATTGATCTAAACTGTTTATTAGGTCAAACACATTTCATGGGCCATCATGTGAAGATCATACCATTTGGACAAATATTAATCATTTCATCAATAGCCTTTAATATAGTACACTTTAGTTCTCCCCACAACATAAATATATAGATTTTAGGGGTTATTGTATATTGGTCACTTTCGTGTGTCCCACTTGAGTGTTAGATCGGGATGACTCTTTAATGTACCAGGAACGGGATGAAGTATATTTGATGAATGATTTGGTTTCTACATTGACATCACAAACAAACCTTACACAATTTGATTGTAAAATTACTATCATGCATTCAAATGCATGTGATCACTATATCGCCTCTTCACCTTCTTCTAGCCCTTTTGTGGATTGACTTTACAGTGGAGTGGTAATGCGTTGGGCGACCTCCCCAGTCCGGCTCTAGAATGGACTTGGACCTATCGGCTTGGCCTATATGTCTGGCTTGGGCCTGATTAATTTTTGGGCTGATCTTGGGTTTAGGTCAGTTTAGCCCAACTCAGCCCAACTAGAAGGGCAGTTAGTAATTGAAGGGTGATGATTAGCACGGCTATAGCTGGACACAGACTTCGGTTAATTAGCTCGGCTTGGCTCGGACAAGCTTGACTTGGCTCAATTCGAAAGTTGGGTTTGGGGCTAGTTGATCTGATTTTTTAAGCTCGAAATAATTTCAAGCTGAGCTCAAACTGGTCTGCACTGAACTCGACTACACTCAAAACTCAGTGTGAACTTAACTCGGTTGGCTCGTCTTGACTCAACTCAACTTAGCTTGAGTTATAACTTAATTATATAATATTATATTTATATATAACTTAATTAATATATTATATTTTATATTATATATAATATAAACAAGGGCCTGTTGTATAAAAACTTGAAAGAAAGCACTTGATTCAAAAGCTTAAATTGGAACTCAGCTCGATCTGTTAACCGGATCAAGCTGAGTTAGCCAATTAGGCTTGAAGACCAAGCCGATCCAAACTCATGTAGTTTGCTGGCCAAACTAAGCTGAGCTGTGCCATGGTTGTGACCATAAACTTATGGTGGAGAAAATGTTGGGTCCGCGTGTACACATCACATCTAACTAGTCCATAAGACATGCCAACTCCTGTTAAAGTGAGATGCCAAAAATTACCCTAATGGAACAATTAGGTGGGCCACAACTAGAGGTATACACGAGTCGAACCGAGTCGAGCTTGACACAACTAGAATCGGCTCAGCCACTAGCTGACCCGAGCTCGAACTTGGCTCGGCTCGGTTCGGTCAACAGCTTGGGCTAGTTTGAGCTAAGTTCGAGCTAAGATCGAGCCTCTGCGGCATTTTCTCAAACACACGGAGTACAACTTCAATTTCTCACGGAATGTAAAACAGCAATATCGGTTTACAAGTATTTCATCAAACATTTGCTGAGCAACATCAATATCAAAAAAATCGAATCACTTAACTAGTTCAATCCAAGTTTGATTCGAGTTGGAGTTTTGATGCAAAGGAGGACATGAGGTCGAACTCAAGAGGATAACTATTCAATCCACTAACTTCTCTGATTATGAGACTTCTCGAATCCACGAGGAAAGAAAGCAGAAAATTCGTTAATAAATTCGAAATTGATTAATGAATTTGATAATTATCTAATGTGTCTCCTTACATCATTAATAAAGAAAAAAAAAAACTAAAATTCGTAATTACCAAAAATAATAAAATTCTAACTCTAATAAAAATCTTAATTCTAATAAAACTTTTCTAATGCGTAATTTCTAAAAATAAAAATTTCAATCAAACTTCCTCTAGAAGAGTCCTATTATAATTAAAAGTTATTTCTAAAAGGGAAGAAAACCTAAAACTCTAAAAATAGAAAAAAATAAAATTAAAAATTGAAATTACTAAAAATAATAAAATTTTCCTAAAAATTCGTTTTTGAGCTGAAAGCTAACGAAACGGATAGATGCGACCCACTTTGTGGGTCGGTTAACCTCGGATGGCCCGTTTCAGTAAAGATTGATAGGTTATACGCCCCGTAACGATACCCAGATCAAAAGTTATGATTAATTTACGGTCCATCTTCTTTTGGCCCAACCATGCTAGGAACGTATCTGTGACACGTTCTACATCAGATCCCTCTACTTGAAAAAAACTCGTCCTCGAGTTACGCAAGAGACTTGGCACATGAGTCTAAGATAACTTCTGACGCCGATGTTCATTAGCCTTTTTTTTATACTTGGCATTAAGCTCTTGAGTTGACATAATACATGTACTCATACTTTCCTTGACTTGACTAATATCGATCAGTTCCTTCACATTTGCCTTCAAGATCTCATATTTTTTTCTGATAATGTGGCAATTAGGTGGACTTGCCCCTAAGACAAGATCAATGTGGTTTTGTATATCTCGTATGAGAAGTAATTTATTAAGGAGTTCATCGAGCACAACCCTCTTGAACTCCTGCGATACTGGTTCCAAATCCTCTAGGATATTCACAGGCTTCACATATTTTTTCTTTTCAATTAATGGATATATATTTTCCGTTTCCTCAGATTGTTTAACAAATGCCTGTTCAGTGATGAGATATTGTCCCTTCACTTTAGAAGTCTTGGGTTGATTCTTCATTTCTATAGAGGTCACATGTTCGCCACTGATGAATCCTGTGGTTTGTTGCAACTCCGTTTTGATGAAGTCATTTCTCGCGGACCAATAATAGGATTTTTCTGCATAACCTTTTACTAATCGACTATCCTGATAATAATTTTAATTTTGTTAAAATAATACATGATCGTAATCTCGAGGGAGGAATCGCATGCACAATAACTTCTTCATCTGCGACCACGTAGGGATTCGCACCTTCATCTATCTCGTCCGCTCGAGTTGAATTTGTTCCCACCAATCTAAAGCTCTGCCCGTCAACTTGTATGCCACGAGTTTAACTTTCTTTTCTTCTACAATGTTCATGTAGTCGAAGAAACGTTCGACTTTAAGCAACCAATCGAGGAAGTCCTTGAAATAGAGTTGGCCATTAAAATTAGGAAGATCGACTTTCATCTGGAATTCTTAAACCATCCTGTGGTTCATTGATAGTATCGCCCTACGATCAGTATAATTACGAATTCCAGCAATTGCTGATGGTGGATCACCACCATGAACACGGAGCTGCCCTAGGCTTTCCGTCAAGAGATCCGCTATGCGGTCGATGGAAGCTTGCAGCCCTTGCATGGCTTGCCGATTCTCTCGTTGTGCTGCTTCGAAAGCTGCCGCTGTTAAAAGTAAATTCCCTGGAGCACCGCCCATGAGATTGTTACCCGACCCGTCGTTAGAAGCCATCAATCCGAGGAGAAACCTCGCTTTAATACCAAACTAACGTAAGGGAGGAAGTCAGGTCAAGCACCATCTTCCTCAAGAGGATAACTATTTCGGATCTACAGAACTTCTCTGGACTCCTCACAGAGACTTCTCAAATCCACGAGGAAAGAAAGTACAAAATAAGAATAAATTTTAATAAATTCGAAATTGATTAATGAATTTGATAATTCTCTAATGTGTTTCCTTACACCATTAATAAAGAAAAAAATAAACTAAAATTCGTAATTACCAAAAATAATAAAATTCTAACTCTAATAAAAATCCTAATTCTAATAAAACTATTCTAATGCTTAAGGTCTAAAAATAAAAATTTCAAATAAACTTTCTCTAGAAGAGTCCTAGTATAATTAAAAGTTATTTCTAAAATAGAAGAAAATCTAAAACTCTAAAAATAGAAAAAAATAAAATTAAAAATCGGAATTACTAAAAATAGTAAACTTTTTCTAAAAATTCGTTTTTGAGCTGAAAGCTGACAAAACGGATAGATGTGACCCACTTTGTGGGTCGGTTCACCTTGGATGGCCCATTTCAGTAAAGATTGATAGGTTGTGCGCCCCGTAACAATACCCGGATCAAAAGTTATGGTCAATTTACGGTCCATCTTCTTTTGGCCCAACCATGCTAGGAACTTATCTGTGACACATTCTACATCAAGTTTGATCCAAGTTAAGTTTGAGCTCAAAACATCAGCTCAACTCAGCTCCAACTCAGTTTCAAACCGAGTTGAATCGAGTGAGCTAACCAAGCTAACTCGTTTCGGGTACAGCTCTAGCCACAGCATGGGAGATAATGTGAGAGAGGACAGGCGTCCTTGATTTACACAGGAGGTACACCTGAATTGCAGGACAACCTGAGTTTTTACTGACTTTTCATCCAAACCAGATGAAAGGTCAGAACGGCCTGGGTTCCATCTAAACAATATGATGGACCCTTAGTGCAAATCCAAGGTGGGGCGCTCCCTCCCAACTTGCAACCCCACAGTGTGGGCCACCTGATTCACGGATCAGCCCCATTTCTTAGAATGGAGGGAACACGCTCTAACACGTCTGATGGATGGTTTGGACTACGTTGATGCATCATTTTCGCTCCCACATCCCCCTAAAACCACCGTAAGCATGAGGATATTGGGGTCTTTATTATGCATGTAGTCGGTACATCCCATGCGTCAGTGCAAGCTATTCTCAGGACCCTAAAACCAAGTTGACCCTAAAATCAAGTTGATCCCGGATAAGATGGGTCACACCACTAAGAACAAGTTGGGAGGGAACGTCCACCTTTGATTAACATAGGTCCACCATATTTTGTATATGAAATCCAATCCATTCGTATCATTTATATCTCACGTACATGAAAAAAAATCAAGGGCATCCGTGTTATAATATAGATTTTTTCAAAATATATAAGTGGAAATCAGGAGGCCCACCTTATTTTTTAAGGGCCAACTTGATGCAATATGTAAAATTCACTCTGACTACGGCCAAAAAATCAAGCGAGCCTGTAAATAAGGTGAACCAGATAAATAGTGAGTGGAGAGACATCCACCCTTGATTTTCATAGGGTCCACTGTTATGATTATATGCAATCCACTTCAACTATTACATGTCACAACAAAATTTAGGCATGGGGCCTAAAAAATCAAGCCCATCTTTGATTCAAGTGAACCATACCAAAGGGAATAGTTTGGAGGGTGAACATTGCTTATACATTATTTCCAATTGTGTGGTACACCTGAATTAGATATGGAGCTGAATTTTGGGCCCTGGGCCTAATATGGGGTGACACCCCTAGTGGTTGGAGTGGATCTCAAATAAACATCAGGTGCGAATGCACGTACAAATAGTACATTTGTTATATATTAACTTAAATTAAACTAATTAAATGATCAAAACTACTGTACCTAAGTAGGGGTGTACACGAACCGAGCTAGCTCGGTTAGCTCACTCGACTCGACTCAAAAAAGCTCAATTTGACTCGGTTCGAAGCTGAGTTCGAGCCGAGTTGAGCTATTTTTTGAGCTCGAAAATGAGTTCAAGTCGAGTTCAAGCAGGCCCCAGCTCGACTCGACTTGGATCAAATCCAACTCGAATCGAACTCGGATTGAACCAGTTCGGTGACTCGGTTACTTTGTCATTGATGTTGCTCACCAACTGTTTGATAAAATGACTCAACGAAATGTGGCTGGTGGCAAGGAAGGTTTGGCTAGTGGCAAAGAAGATCGACTTTCAAGAAATCTGAGTCCTTTTTCTTCTTCTTCTTCTTCTTTTTTCATTTTGAAGTTTCAAAATCGTGGTTACTTTTTTCTTACGGACAAAGCCAAACGCACTCGTTTGGAATATGCATGTCTGACTTGAGATAGTTTGTGGAAATGCCTGTAAAATCATTGCTTCTGTTTGTAAAACAGTGGAATTTTGAAGTTGCAGTTCAGGTGTTTGTGGAAATGCCTCAATGGCAAACTCGGCTCGATCTTGGCTTGAACTCGGCCTGAGCTGGCCCGAGCTGCTGACCGAACCGAGCCGAGCTGGCCAGTCAGGCTTGAGGACGGAACTGAGCCGAGTTCGAGCTGAGGTCAACCAATGTTCGAGTCGAGCTGAGGCCAGCTCGACTCGGTTTGACTCGATGTACACCCCTATCATAATTTGAAAATCAAATTGTTTGAACAATCCTAGCCTTTGCTTCAGGGACACTTATTGAAATAAGGCCATTAGATGGTTTTCGATCTTAATAATATAAGAAATATTCTCCAATCTCATCTTCAAATAAATAAATAAAACTTAATTTTGAATTATAAGACATATAAAATGTACAATTTAGTTTTAACACCACGTGTACAATTTCAAAAAAAAATTAATTAGTTGTGTTTTCATACATGTTTTATATAATTTATAAATTATATTAGTTGATTTTTAATATAATTGCATTACTCTATTAGACAACATATGGTTTGGGATCTCATACAATGGAAATTTATCATGAGTACTTATTTTTTGTGATCTTTTGTTTTTTGTTTTTATATGTAACGATATCTTTTTTAACATTTTATAAAATTTCATTGAAAAATTCAACTAATTTTTTAATGTTTTCCGATGTTTCTTAAAAATAATGAAATACTCGGTGATACATCCAATATTTTTCATAGTTATATCTCAAAAATGTAATATATGCACCAATGTTGATATTGAAGACATTGTGCACCATATAAGCAATTGTCCATTTTCAAATATGAGAGATGCACCATAAGCCAAAGTTTCAACATGCCCAGCAGTGAATAATCATTCCTCATTGTATGTGCTTGACCTGAAAAGGATAATATGATAGGATAGATAAGATGGGGACAAGCCTAACCTAGATGAATTGTTCAATATTAAAGTTTTATTACTTACAAACATGCCCTAAGAATAAGGCTTCTATGGTTAATGATTTTTTTTGAAAACATAAAATATCCCTTGTCACACTCTCTATTTACTGAGTGATGCTGCAAGCAATTTGTGCACGTAATCTACATCAAAATCAGCCAAGCACACCATGATGAAAATGAGTAGGGAAGAACCCAATATATATCAACTTGATCAGAAACTTGAGGGGTTCGAATAAGTTTTAAATGGTGTGAGTCTCTATTCTCACTCTTCACATGCATTCTATATTATGCAAACACCTTGGTCCATAGCTCAAGTGGCAGACTGAGTGAAAGATACCTCGTTTCAACACCGAGGTCTTGGTATCGATCCCCAGTGGGGGTGGCTAACAATGAAGTGTGAACTGGCAGTGGGGTGTACTAACAAGCTAACAAGAAAAAAATAAAAAAATAAAAAAAATCTATGTTATGCAAGCATTATGACAGCCCCACATGGCCTCAAAATATGGGAGAGATAAAGAACTTATGCAGCCCTTTTCTCTTTTTTGCATGACATATGCAAACCAACATAAGAAAAACTTTAACACCCTAGATTTTATTAAATATTACTAAAAAAAATATGTTAGGTGTTCAAAGTAGTCAATGACCTCAACCTATGAGGTAACATAGAACTATTACTTGAAGTTATGTACCAAATGAGTCTTGGGGGCCGGATCTAACCACTTTAAATATCTATTACAAATCTTAATATTTCAATTTATAGTAGTTATATATTAACTGGAGTCTTTAAGAGGGTGTTTGGACTGTAAGTTACTTGAGCTAGTTATGCCTCAAATAGCTTATTTTCATTTCTACTAATTAGTAAGTTAAAATAATTAACTTTAAGTAAAAGAATTACTTATAATTGATCTTAAATCAAATTTACTCACCTGGTATAAGTTACTTATCTACTGCCGCAAGAAGAAAAAGTAATTTATTTGGTGGTATTCAGATGTGGCTGAATTTCAAGTGGGTTTTTAGGTTTTGAAAGTAGTTTTGATGAGGAAGTAGTTTTAAACTACGGAGTGCTAAAAATATTTAATCTTCGTTATTTTCAGTTTATGGGACAAACAATAGGATTTCAATTTGATGGTGCATCCAAACGCACCCCATATGGGGTTAGGAGATTGTTGACATCTCCCATACATTCGAGTCAAAAGTCTCTAATTGCTAGGGAAGGCTTTCAAGGCATCTTTGCCATCAAATGTGGCGACCTTCGATGCAATCTGAACCATTGATCTAGCTCAATAATAGTAGCAATTGGGCTCTTGGACGTTGCTTAGTCCGGAGAATGGACGGTTAAGAAAAACTTGCATGAGAGAAGGTCAAGGTCAGCCTTTAATGATAATTTACCCTAATTGGATGTTTGCATTTCTCAAGGGGATTACAGGGTGCTGATGGAGCTTGTTTGGGCAAGTGGGGCCACTTTGAGATAATCCAGACCGTTGATCTCTGGATGGTTACGCTGTGGATTTGGGTATGGAAACTCCTCATTCTTTTCTCTATGGCAAACAACGTACAAACAGATCAGGATGAAAAAAATACGTGGACGGTCCTGAAGAAAGACCGAAGATTGGATGGCTACGATCATCTAATGATCGTCTAATCTAAGACTCTTTTTGGAGGATCCTCCATGTATGGTTAGCCCCATCGACTCAATGGTCTGGATCACTTAAATGTACAGCTGGTGTCCGGTTAAAAGAAAACTGTCGGCAATCCCAATCCCAACGGACGAAATCGGGGACTCGGTAGTGAGCGTCGGTACTGGTCGGTGATCTGTGGGCCCTACCATAATGTATTGTTTTTATCCACTCCGTCCATCCATTTTTCCATCTCATTTTAGTGTTTGAGTGAAAAAAGGTTAGACAGATCTAAATCTCAGGTGGACCACACCACAAGCAACATTGGTGATTGAAGGCCCACCATTAAAAACTTCCTAGTCGCGCGTAGATCTAAGATGAAGATCACTGGTCACTTGATGGAACCCACCATGGATAGACCATTCTGGGAAATTTTCCCATTTGGCTGCCTATGTTGAATTCTGGATTTGGATTCTTGATCGTCTATTCCTATGCAATAAATAGTGATGTTCTATGAGGGAGATTTTCAGAGCATGGTCTATTCACGGAAGGCGCCAGCAAATCAATGGTCAGGATCACGAAAGTATACGACCTACCGTGTACAAACTGAAAACCCGAGTATAAAATGCATCTCGGTCGTCTATATTTAAAGGTGTTTGGGATGGAGGGTTAGCTATTGAGAAATTTCTCACTGTAAACTCCACCTTTTAGTTGAAGGCAAGAGGGAGCAGATTTGGTGAGGCCACGGACTCACCAAGGACGCGTGGCCCACCTTGATGCATGTATTTTATATCCACGCCGTCCATTCGTTATTCCGGATCATCAAGAGGCTTCCAGAGATCAGAGAGAGGGAATGGCTTCATGGGTTGTGCCAGCTCTACCTCCAATCTCAGCCTTTGATTCTTTATCTCTCCTTCTCTCTCTCTTTTTAATAATAAAAATAAATTTAAAAAACAGCCCTTCTTTTTCTTCTTCTTCTTCTTCCTTTCTGCTTCTCGTCTTCTCCATGAGGGATTTTTCCCTATTTTGGGGTCCCAAGAAACCTTGGGTGCATTATACAGGCAGTGATGATTCTCGAAATTTCTCTTGATACTCAGAAATTTATGGAAATGCGCATTCTCTGCATTTCATGGCAGGGCATGTCTGGAGTGTCTGTTCTTTGTGATTTCAGGCAACCAATACATGCAGCCATAGCAGAGGGTGCGCCCATACGCATGTCTGAAAGAAGGCGAATCTGAGCCTATTTTTTCAATTCCCTTCTTACCATTTCTCTCTCTCTCTCTCAAAAAATATATATTTTTTAAAGGTGCTATTTTGGGACTACCACCGTAACTTGGATTTATTTAGACAAAAATTAAAAAATAATAATAATATTTTGAAAAACAGTGCTTTTTTCGTACTTTCAGGAAACCTTGGGCCTTGGCTGTATATCCGTAGAAAGCCCGAACGAGGCAGATATTCTAATTTTCTTTTGATTGTCAGATATTTGAGGAAATGCATTTTATTTTATTTTTCTGCACTTCATGGCTATACATGTGGCGGAGAAGTTCGTGCACTGTTATGCTAACGTGTTGTTTCTTAAAAATCCACACCATCCATCCATTTTGGGAGCTCATTTTAGGATATTCGATAAAAAATGAGGTGGATCCAAAACTCAAGCGGGCCGCAAGAGAGGAAACAGTGTAGATTCAGTGACCAACGTGTTGTTTCTTAAAAATCCACACCATCCATCCATTTTGGGAGCTCATTTTAGGATATTCAATAAAAAATGAGGTGGATCCAAAACTCAAGCGGGCCGCAAGAGAGGAAACAGTGTAGATTCAGTGACCACCGTTTGAAACATTCGTATGGCCACCAAGTTTCATAGGCGAAGGTTATAGTGTTTTAACTTCATCCGAGTGGTAATGTCCTTATAAACGGTTCGGATGGCATGTAAACATCAAGTTAGATCGGCCCACTTGAGTTTTGGATCCACCTCAAATAGATGGACGGTGTGGATTTCTCACAAACTATTCCTTTTTACTTTTTTTTTTTTGTCTGTTTACTTTTATCTTTCTAGCAATGGGATTTGAGTTGTTACTGAATGGAAGTGGGACTATTCAAGATTCGGAAGAGAGAATGATGGGTTTGGTATGGGGCCCACCAGTTGGCATTCTAAACTATTTTAAAGTAGGCAGATTACGGATGAAAGAAACCCTAAACTCTAGTTGCGCGATCCTAACCATTAGATTGACATTTTACAGCCATCTATTGGAGGAGTAAGATCGCGTGAAAAGTGGATATTGGATGTGGACCATTGCATGGTGGGCCCACCGCATGAATTAAATTCTGTACGGAACAGAAATAATATTCGGCATAAAGACTGACCAGAGTTAAATATCATTGTAGCTGTTTCCCACCCATATGGAATTAAGAAAGACAGTAAAATAATGGGCTGTAACAACTGTTGTACTCTATTTTAAACAAGTTCCTGAGTAACTAATTAGGTCAGGCCACGATGTAGATTAGAAAAAACACTTTTGACTGCTTAGAAACAACACCGGACAATTGTGACATTGGTTTATTTAGTAGAAGAGTTTGGAATGCCCCAGCGGTGTTAAAGCGGTTATTATACCCATAAAATGTGGGAAGAAGCTTTTAAATGGCTATGGTTATTTCAAAAAAATCTATAAATAGTAAAGAAAAGTATTTCATACAAACCAATTAATAAATTAAATTTATTAATTATTCTTTATGTTTCTTAATATTTCTTAGCATAATTTAACTTTGATGTTCTTATAGTAATTAGTGATCTAATTTTATATTAGAATTAATAGTAATTCAGTAGCTGTAATTCAAGTCTACGCTTATATGTTAGACGATTTCCATTGTAATAATAACATTTCTTTATTGAGAAATGTACTTTTTACTTATTCCATGGTTGTAAGTATTTCCTTTTTGTTTGCTTTTGTATTTGAAAGACCTTTTGTATGGAAAGGCAAGGTGCAATTCATTTTCGAAGGACGAACTCTTCTCTTCGATAATCACTTGATCATTTTAAACAACATATTACGAGTGGCCGAATAGGCGACCATTCTTCTCAAATCTTGGTCATATATGGCCAATTCCAACGTATATGTCTGTCTTGACGCTTGGGGTTAAAGTTGTTTGGTTGGAATCGTACCGCACAATCGGTTCTAGCATGCTCGCGCACATCACACGTTATTGAATTCATAAATCAAAAGACAACAACTTTTAGCATGCCCGATGGGACACCTGATTTGATAAACATACCAGTGTAACCTAATTCAACTGTGAAGATATAAGATGAAGGGTTACTTGAAACTCTGTTGGGCTAATGAGCATGTAACACCTATTGCATTGCCTCCACTCGAAAAGATGCAGGTGCAACCAACACTTGAACTCTTGGGATCACCATCAACTCTAATGCCTAATCCTCCAAACAAGGAAGGGGCATCCTCATTTCGAAGCGACTCTCTTGAAGTGATATCAGTTGGGATGGACGATATGCAGATGGGGATCCAACATATTGCAGAGCAAGGGCGAGCTCAAGCAAAGTAGGCGGGAGCTTAGACAGAGAAATTGCGAATTTAAGTAGACAGCTTTAATGGGTGGATAGCCAGCCACAACAATAACTTGAACTAAATAGTGGCTATCCTTACCGAGAGAGCACCTACTGTACCTTAACAAAATATGAGGTCAATTCTATTGGAAACTTGACGCCAGTATCGCCAGTACCACCCCCACAACAAAATACGCATCATGCTCCTATACATGGTATGTGGAATGCGCCTCCACCTCCCAAATTCAAGTAACCTAAACAAAAAGCTAAAAACTTCATTCCTAAAGTTAGAAATCAGAGAATGCCTGGGAGGCATCCTTTCCCTAGGAATCCACTTTACAATGAGAGTCAATACCCAGGAGGTCCAAATCCTCCACCAGTTGTTGAACTCAACATCCTTAACATCTAGATCGTGACAAGGTTATGCAATTGGTCCAAGAAGTGGCATACCAGGTTATTAGCTACACTACTACCCCTGTATATTACAAACTTTATCCTAAATGGATCGACCGGCAGTATCCATTACACATGAATTATCGACTAGATTTTGCGCTTTTCACTGGTGACACTAGTTAATCAACCATAGAGCACATAGGTCGATTTATCGTGTAATGTGATTAAGTACCTAACAATGATTATTGTAAATTACAATCATTTGGTCATTCCTTAATCGCAGTGGCTTTTACTTGATATTTTAATTTGTTGCCAAACTCCATCCAAACCTGGTAAGAGATGAAGGAGAAATTCAATGCCCAATTCTTCAACTAGGACATGGAAATATCTATAGCCAATCTTGCACATTTTCGGTAGTTGCATGGTGAATCGGTCAAAAACTATATTGCCCGGTTTAAGAGAGTAAAAAACCAAAGCAAGGGATTTACGACTGACATCAAGTTCGTACAACCTACCCAAGATGGTTTAGAATACAAACTCCATGAAAAGTTTATCGGGACGAAGTTTGTAAATTTATATAAATTGACAAGAAAAGTATCTCGTTATGAAGCCCTTTATCAGGAAGGAGCAATGTAAAAAAACTTGTCAGCCGAGACATACTACTATAATCCTAACTACGAGGTAGTTGTGGTTGAGGTAGTGTCTAAGAAGCCATTTGTATGTTCAGCATTAGTTAGAACAAAAGCAACTGTAGACCATACAAAAAACTGATAACGTATATATGTTTGATATTACTTGGGCTGACAAAATCTTTGATATAATATTGCCTGAGAAGTTTATCAAAATCCCTATTAACTATAAAATACCCATGGTTGAAGAGTTAAAAAAGACCAAGTATTGTAAGTGGCATGGAACCCTTTCTCATTCCACTAACAATTGTGTGATTTTCAGGAATATCATTTAGGACAAAAACAACCAAGGATTACTGAAATTTTCTAAGAAAGAAAAGGAAGAAATGTTGATCGACACTGATCTATTTCTACCTAATTTGGAGATTAATATGGCAACAGTCAATCTTCATAAGCTGACTTGACCGCCACAAAAGATTGAACTTAGTCCTTGTGATCACTATGTTGTGGCACGATAACCCACCAAGAGGTGCGATATATCTTAACAAGCTGCCACAAATGTACTAGCGTGGTCGAGAGCAGTGCCACACTTCAACTACGAGCCACACCTGTGCAATCAATGCATAAGGGCAATCCAGCCGACCAAGCTATCACCTAGTTCGGCTGGTCAAATCTGCCATTGATTTTTGCACCCTATTTGTCAATCACATGAGTCGTTGTATCACGTAATCGGTTGAGCCTTTGGAAAGTGAAGACCGAAAATACAAACAAAGATAAAGCATCAAAGAGCACAGAACATGTAAATGAGGTGCCATAGTTACCCTAACTCTTGACCTCAAATAAGCTTGGACCTCTAGATGATCTAGGCTTAATAGGAATACTAAATTGATTATCCCCTAACCTTAGAAATTCAAGTAAAACATAATAAACGGGGCTAGAAGAGGTGCACAGCTGTTGTGTAAAAGATAGACCAAAACAACAGTTTTTGATGGCATCGAAGGACCCCTCGATGCGATCGATCGAGAGTCAAAACTATCCAGCAAGTAAATCATATTTATTTTGAATTTCTCAATGACATCTAGGTCCCTTTTAATGGCATCAAAGGATAAGTTCAATGACATCGAAGGCTAGCTCGATGGCATCGATCGAGAGTTAGAACTGTCCAGCAAGAAAAATGACATTTGTTCTGATCTTCTCGATGGCATCGAACGACCCCTCGATGGCATCGATTGAGAGTCAAAATTGTCCAACAAGAAAATGACATTTATTCTGATTTTAGCGTCGAAGGCCTGTCAGTGACATCAAGCATACAAGTCAGATATGTCCAGCAACATTTATTGATTTGGTCAATGGCATCGATAGATCCGCTTTCTGCCTGTTTTTTTACTTTTGGAACTCAAATTGTTTATAAAGGGTATTTGGTTCTTGGGCATATGGATGGATTTTTTATGCAATAAAAGCTTAGGTGAATCCATGTTCATATCCCTCATCCCAAACCTCTATACCATTGAGTTCTAAGCAATCTTCCTTGAGATTAACACTCTTATGAGGATTTTACCCTCCACATTGAAGATATGAATAAACTCTTTCATTTTCTAGAGATTGGACTTAAGCTATCTTGGCATATCATTATCCAAATCATCTAGAAGACCCATTTAGGTAAATCTCCTAAGAAAAAAAAAACTTCTCATTAGTTGTACGAGATTCAACCTACCTCTCATCACCTTAGTCACCTCGGAGGAGCATCATATGCAAGGTGTTTGATCTTGGAGCTGAGGCCTTGGCAAAGCAATGATATCATGATCAGGGGAGGATCGGGGAGCTTATTGAAGCACAAGAGAGCAACGATCAAGCAACCAAAGAATGCGTTATAAAAGGGACTCAATCCAACAAGTAAGTTTTCATATTTATGAGTTCATTTTTAATATTTATAAGTTCATTTTTACTCTCTTTCCCTGTGTAAGATTGAGGGTAAGAGTTTGTGATCCAAACTCATCTTAGGTTCTTGTGTAGGACATTGGTTCTTATGTAGAGCATAAATCTTTAGATTCTTTTATAAGACATTGGCTCTTGCATAGAGCCTAAAATCTCAGGTTCTTGTGTAGGACATTGGCTCTTGTGTAGAGCCTAAAGTTTAAAATTCTTGGGTTAGACTGTAAAGGTTAGAGATTAACCTGATTTAAAACTTTCGATAGTGAAATCTGGTACACTCATGTGTTGAGTGCAGCCTCCGAGAGTAGAGTAAGCAAGTAGTCGAACCACTATATGTGATTGTGTTTAGGATTGTCATTTGCGCACTTGTTTAATTATGCCTATGAGTTTGAATGTTTACATTATGTATGCATGATTAGATGGATGGTTAGTGATTGATAGTTAGTACATCCCAAACACACATATACACTATCTTGATATAGACTAATTGCTTATTTGCAAATCATTTGTAGTCTATGCGATTGGACCCTCTATTGGGTTGGAAGCCTTAGAGTTAAATTGGCTTGCTTAGTTTAATTGGAATTTAATTTAAGTTATGCAATTAGTTTTTAAAAAGGTATAATTTTTAAATAGGTCTTAATCACCCCCCTTAGGACATAGTCTTCATTCCTTAGCTCCGCCAAGTTTCTACACATGCAACCATAGTAATCCCATTAAACCACAAGCACAATTTCAAAATCAAACCTTAGTTCTCATAGAGAAGCGAAAGATCAGGTTCCTATCAGCATCGGAAAACGTATCATCCTCATTTTGATCAGTCTTGGCCAACTCCATTATTGAGATGTAGAATGGTCAAGCCTTGCCCTACTTAAGAGGAAGTGTGGAGAAGAATGAATCACCCCAAATTTTCAATTGTAATTGAAGGGATGAATCACACTCAAAAGTGGCGTTGGCAAAGACAACAAGCTGCTAAGTGGAGAGAAATGACCTACGTAAAGAATGAGTATCGGCCAGTGGCCATGTGACCATGCCAGATGTTGAGGATTCCCTAGCCAAGGGATGAGTAGTTGGATGTGAATACGATCGATTTGGTCAAAAAACCTATCCTGAATGATCTAGCTGTGGAAAGCTAATCAACTAGTAAAGAAGATATAAAAGATACCAAAAATCTCTAGGACTCGGTTGAGTATCTCAACGATGAGTGTTTTTCAGGCGATGACCTGTTGATTGAAAAGCTTCTTGTTACAACACAGTTGTTGGAAGAAACCCCACCTAGCCCTGAAAAACGTAGGGGTGGCTCTAATGGTGAATGGCCAAATACCGTACTGACTACCAAGAATGTTGAAAAGCAACATAATTTGGAAATGTCTAGGAGGAAATGTTCATATTCTAAAATAAACTTTGGATCATTATCAACAGTCATTACTATAACCCAATACCTGAAACCATTGTATATATCAATTCATTTAGAGGGATATGCAGTTACTAAAGTCCTGGTCGACAATGGAGCATCTGTGAACATTCTCCCAGCCAGAATGATGGCAAAATGAGGAAAAATTGAGGACAACCTAATTGCAACTAAAGTCACAGTTAGAGGCTTTTTGATTTCTGAATGCACATTCGAAGTTGTCGTAATTATCCCTATCAGGGAGGCAACCGTCATTTGATTTTTGAAAGAATTTCCTGCAGGATTTCCTCGAAAGCGCTAGTGTGAAGTGATGTGAAACCAATCCTAGATTTGGAAGTAAATCCCATATCCCACCATCTGGTGCACGCAGTCACGACCGCGTGGGGTATTCCTAAGCACCGCGTGGGGTCCACCGTGATCACCATAGGAGATCCGCACCATCCATCCATTTTACCGACTCATTTTATGGGGTCACCTCGGACGGTTTGGCGATGTAAGAGTTGGGTCCACCATATCCTTCAATGGTGGCAGTGGCGTATAATGGGCGGGATCTGTGTTGTGATCCAGTTTGTACAGTAGGAAGCTTCATTTTTCGATTGCACACCTTAATCCTTATTATGGAAAATCTGGATGGCGTGGATTGTGTTAAACACATATATGGTGGGCCATATTGGAGATCACATAATAATGGACAGAGAGGATTTATCAAAATCATCACATTGGGCCCCACCTGGGTATCCAGCGTTGGAACTTCCTGCGAAAGGCTATCATAGGAGTACCACGTCCATCATCTCCATCATCTCCACGTATCTCGCAACACTGACGTCATGGTGGCCCCACAGCAGTTGGTGAGATTACTCCAATAGTGCATGCGATAAAATCCTCTGTGCTCCAGCGGTCATTTGTAAGGTGGAAAACAAATAGCAAGCTCCAGTCTTGACCGTATTTATAGTGCTCATGGGAGGCAACCAAATAAGATCAACACGGTACTATTTCTGCCGACAGTTTTGCAAGCGGAAACGATAAATCATGATTAAATACATTTGCATGTATTTACCACAACAAAACAGAAATCAAACAGGCCCTTAGCAATTTTGATGGGGGAATAACAAAAACACGTGGTGTCTTATTTATCGAGTTAATGGTGGGAGCCAAAAAGTGTCGGCCACTTTCTTCATGATCAACACATCATCCAATTATAATGCTTAGTTAGAAAGAGACTAGATACACTTATTTTCATGTTTCCCATCATCCTTGCATCAATTTATAATCTTTTGAAACTAAGATAAGGTTGAATTGGTATTAGCTAACAACAAATCATTCTTGGTTACATCTAACGCAGTCAAGAGTTATTTCTATAGAGACAAAGATGGGCCGATACGTTTTTACTGATAGAAATAAATAAGGGTGCCCACAGGGAATATCTACTCCAATTCATTCAGACAGTATAGTTCAAGATACTGCTACCATGATATGCCTAAATGACAAGCTACAAAAGGCTATAGTACCGTGTCGGGCAGTTGTGCACCGTATTATAATAACGCATAAATATTAATTGCATGTTTATCCCCTATATTGCATTGCTTCTCTTTTGCATTTGAGTGTTAAAATGATTTAATTAGATGTGTTTTCAACATGCGGAGAAATATATATATTCCAAGTTAAATCCATGCTTAAAGTGACAATTTAAAGCCCAAAAAAAAAAAAGGGATTAAGCTCAAAGACAATGAAGAATTGAAAAATTAAATACCAAAGTTGATAATTATAAGTATCAAGAACCAAGGAAAAAGTACCAAAGTGAGGAATAGAAGATTAAAAGCATCAGAGAAGAATGAAAGAAAATCAACACTTGTCGATTCCATCGATAGGACTTCGATTCTATCACCAGGTTATCGATAGGACGAACCATTATACATGCTTGTATTTGAGATTGTCTTTTGAGCACTTGTTTAATTATGCCTATGTGATGAATGTTTAATTATATGTATGCATGATTAGATAGATGTTAGGAGTAAATAGGTAGCACATCCCATATCATATTTATAAACTAGTTACTTAATTGTTACATCATTTATAATCTATGTGATTGAATTCTCTATTGGCTTGGAAGCCTCAGAGTTAATTTCATTTCTTAGTTTAAATTACATATTAGTTTAACTAAGCAATTGTAGACATAGCCACTATTCCCTTGCTTCGCCAAGCTTCCGCGCATAGCTCGTGGGCCCATCACATGCAATTTCAGTGGGTCATTCATCATTATACCCTAATATGTAAGGCTCATCTTTGATGTTGGTCATCCATTAAGTAGGGTCCATAATCAATGTTATTGTCCATCATGTGGGCCCACCTTTAATATCCACCGGCCTTCACGTGGAGCTCACCTTTAAAACTGACCATCCATCATGTGGGTCCCACCTCTAATGTTGGTTGTCCATCATATAGGACCCACCTTGGATATAGGCCACTCATCATTAGATCTGACCTTTGATGTAGATCATCCATCATGTGGGGCCCATCTTGATGTGGATCATCCAACATGTGCAACCCACCATTATTAATTGCCCATCATGTGGAGTCCACTTGTAATGTGGATTGTCCATCACATGGGCCCAACCTTCAATGTGGGTTGCCCATTATGCAGGGCTCGCCTTGGATGTGGGTCATTCATTATTAGGGGTCGACTTTGATATGAATTGTCTATCATATAAGGCCACTTCAATATGGGTCATTCATTGTGGGGGGGGGCATTGCCCATCATGTGGAGCCCACCTTTGATATGGACCATCCATCATGTAGGCCCTACCTTTGAACTGGGTCATCTACCATACCAGCCTGCTTTGGTTGCAGGCTTTTTATCATTATGGGCTGACCTTTGATGTGGTTCATTCATATGTGAGCCCACATTAATATGGGGTCATCCATCATGTGGGGCCCACTTTTTATGTGGACCGTTCACCGTGTGAGCTCTACCTTCAATGTGGACAATCCACCATGTGGGGCCTCCTTTGATGTGGACAGTGAGAGAGCCTCCTTTGACATGGACTACGAGAGAGAAGTAGAAAAGTCGTAAGTTAAAAAGCTAAAAGTAACTAGTTATTGAGATAAGTAGTTTTTGGCAAAGTAAGTTAATTTTATCATGATGCTTACCAAACTAACATAAGTGAAAAACTAACTTAATTACATAATATAAGTTAAAAAGTAACTTATTTGGTGGTATCCAAAAGGGCCCTTAGTGTCCGGGCTAAGGCCTTTTCAGCCCATTAAGCCAAGACTTAAACGATTAGAGCTGGGCTTAGCTAGGACCAACCTTGGTCCTTGCCCATTGTCAATCCATTAGACCAAGGCTTCAAAGATGAAAAGCCATTCTATACTTTAAAATAGCTTCTATTTTATAAAAGTTGTCAAAAGTAACTTAGGATTGTGTTATGTTGCCAAACGCCCCTATAACGTTATGCATAAGTTACCACCATCACTTGATAATCAACCATTATCAGATTGTTAGAGGCATTATGTTATAGAATTTTTAGTTGCACTGGGCCACTTAGTCCAATCAATCGATCTTAGATTGCTCATCAAGTCCATACATTTCATGGGCTAATGTTCCAAGATCACACCAATATGCCTTAATATTAATGAGAGAGAGAAGTTCCGCAACAGCAGCAGAGAAGGAATGGCAGTGGCAGCTTTGCCCCAAGTGAAGCTATTATTCAACAGATGGGTCCTTTAATGAAGTCGAAGTCGCGGTTGGTGACATATCTTTGGCCAATTATATCAGTGTGTCCGCATCCAAACACACCACCTATGTCCCCCATACTGCTAGAACGTAATCAGTTAAAAAGGTTCTGCAAGGCCTCATGCCCTATTGTGAAGAGGTTGACAATTCACTGATGATGTAGGGCCAGAACAATGGAAAGAAGCTGATGGCTATTTGAATTGTCAAGCCTGCGATGGAAATTATCCATCTGCTCACAGACCTCAACCCCATTCAAGTTATTGTGAATGCGATTATCAATAGTGGGCCAAGAGAAGATGCTACTTGTATCAGTTCTACCGGTGTTGTAAGGTGTCAAGCAGTCGATATCTCTCCTCTTAGATGTGTTAACCAGGCAATATACCCTGTTACAATTGGTGCTCGTGAGAATATCAAGACCATATCGGAGTGCTTGGCAAACGAGCTCATCAATGCGGCAAACGAGCCTTGAACAGCTATGCCATTAAGAAGAAACATGAGATTGAGCAGGTTGCCAAGGCAAACCATTGAGAGTTCATTCTTGACGCAGGGAAGGACGTGATGAGGTCAATCACTATCTTCCTCAGGGATAACTACTCCGAATACACAGAGCTCTTTGGATTCCTCCCAGAGTTTTCTCAAATCCACGGGGATAGAATAGAAATAATTTCTAATAAATTTGAAAATAAATTAATTGATAATGAAAAAAGTGAAATTACAATCCTTTAAATAATGAGTTCAAATCAGGACGGAGTTTTAGACTCAAACTCCCTAAAAACATGACTTATTTATAAGCTTACTATTTTTAGATAGTCATCATTCCTACCAGATTTTATGGTTTTGGACAAAAATAGTAAGTGTCTAATTTGGCCTAACCACATTGTTCTCCTACTTTTTCTAAGCCCTTTTCATGTTAGTCACGGCTCCTAAAACTCAAAAAGTTATGATCGAAATTAAAACTTACTATTTATAGTACAAATGAAAATAAAATGGACTTTTGACCATCAATCTAGTAGAATCTCACAAATCCGATATGGCCAACCCGGCATAGCCCGGTTAGTTGGCTAGAGTAGCTTCTGCTACCCTAAAATCATTAATGATACGTCGAAAAACTCATTCTGATTTGCGAGATACGACTGTTTTAAGGTTCTGATGGTCCAGATCATTTTCGCCTTTGATCGGGCCTTCTCTTGTTCATCTTTACCATGAAAGTGTCTACAACCCATTCTACATCAATTCTCATAAGGAAACTCCTTGTAGAGATTTTTGTCTGTGGTTCTCTTTTTTATCATTTGGGTATGTGAGTCTGAATTACTTAACTACTATAGAAATTTACTGCCATGTTAGGGTGATTGTCTTGCAGTTGTGTTCTTAGAAGTAATACTAATAGCCATTTAGTTAAAAAATTAAATAAATAAATAAACCATTTTATCGATAGCCATTGATCATACAGATAGCCAAGATCAGTTGCATAAAATATTCCCTGTCAACAATTTAATCCATCTATTTCTTAGAACCCATCATTGATAGCTTATGATTATAAAGAATTATTTTTGTTAGACAATTGTAACCATCCCATCCATGGCTTGGGGAAAAAAAAGGCTATAGAAAATAATAATGCATCCAGGATTTATTAGATCATCCAATCAGTGAAATTTTAGCATAGCCAATGAAATATTCTTTAGACATAATAGACAGTTCAGATTAATTGATTGGACATATTGTCCAAGCGAACCAATGCAACTAGGAGTATAACTCGTACTGCTCTGAGATCAAAGGAGTCTTGTAGGGAATGTTAATCTCCCCACACATGTCCATGTCACATGGCACATCCAATCATCGTTCGAGATCATCCATTCCTTTATAGAAAACATCGCTGGCAAGCCATGGTTAGAAAATCATGCCGACGTGGTGATCTTAATTAATCACCTAATCAATATCATGAAAAATAGTTGGAATCGAATGAAATGGAGAAACAGAATAGATCCATAGTTATCTCAAAATATATATTCAATAGGCCCCACCTTATCTATGATAGGTAGAAAGCAGCGATGGTTGTACCAAAATGGCCACCTTCGTATCAATATATAGTCATCAAGCTGATGTGATATTTTCACCGTGGCTTCCCACGTGCTGTGAATGAAAGGATGACGCAAACCAATGACCAAAACATGCCACCAAGTGTATCATGGATCAGAAAATTGCACTTATTTGATTATCTGACTAGCAGATTGGTAAACTTTTAATGGACTGTCAAAAATGAAAAATATTTAAATAATCTTATTTTAATAAACAAGTGTCCACGAATTAGGGCCTATGATTGTCCAACAAGTCTAAAATTTAGCCTATTCAATTTTAATGAAAAGGTTTGCACAAATGCATTGAGACTATAGCCATTAAAACTGATCTTTCTTCAATGACCTAAATCATTTATACGATGGATCGCTCAAGAGATGTATCAGATTGGATATTTCAATCTTTTGATTCCACAAAGGTTATGGTGACTGTCCATTTCCTAAGATAAAAAAACTCAAATTTTGAATGCTTAAAATCATATTTAAGAAGTTTTATTTGCTATATATGTTGAGGTGTGGAGCCAGCACACCAATGCGCCCGTTGAAAAATGGAGGCCTTTCACCGCACTGCTCGACCGGTCAAGTAGACTGCTCGACCTGTCGAGTGGGCCGCTCGACCAGTCGAGACTACGTAGATCCTAATCCGAATTTGGTGCGAACAGCGTGAATTTGAGGCGGTTTCGCAAGAGCGCGGAAGGAAAGTTGTCTAAACTATAAATAGGGGTTCCTAGGGCTATTTTAGGGTAATCTAAGGTGTATGCAAAGGGTTTTTAATATATATCCAAAGAGAAAATGGTTATCTCTGTGCATGGGAGCATTGAGAAGGTTAGTATATTATTTGTAACTTCGTTTTCTTCATGGTGGAAGTTTGCACCCGTGGTTTTTTACCATTGTTGGGGTTTTTCCACATATATTCTATCTTGTGGTTTGTTGGTATGCCCTTGTGATTTGTTAGTATATTTTGATTCTACTTCTAGATTATATTTCTTCTTGTTTATCGTTTGTAGGTGAGACCAAAGATTAGATCTCAATTCACTTGCAGTTTTGGCGTGCTGTGCAACAATATATTCATCATGCAAGTTAGGATTTATGGAATAAACAGTTTGATCGTTGGAAGATAACCTGGATTCAACAACTAAAGTCCCCACATACCATATTGTAATAACCCAATACCCTGGGTACTTATATTTACGCTAACCTCTCTGATTTATTATATGACATGTATAATATTTCTAGGTGCCTACATATCAAGTGTCATGCATGACTTAGGGCCCGTTTGGCTGGGCGGATTGGAAGGGATTGGATGGTATTGAAAGGGATTGGAAGTTATATCCAGGAATTGGTCGGGCGTGCCAAACAGACTGGGTGATCTGATCCCGAGATATAGCAATCCCATGGATCTTAAGACAATCCACTAACAACACCATCATTACCTTTAAATCCCATCCAATCCACCCTAATGCTTTCAAATTTGCATGTGGGACATGTTTGGTTCGAGGGATTGGAAGGGATGGGAAGGTTTAATCCTAGGATTGGCCGGGCGTGCCAAACAGGTTCGATATAGCAATCCCATGGATCTTAAGACAATCCACTGACAACACCATCATTGCCTTGAAATCCATGCCATCCACCCTAATACCATTCAATCCCTTCCCATCCACCCGTCCAAACGAGCCCTTAGAGACTTAGTAAGGTAGGTTGTTGGCCAGGTTTAGTGGGGTATAAGGTGCCCATACGGGCTCGTTTAGTCGGGTGGATGGGAAGGGATTGAATGGTATTAGGGTGGATGGCATGGATTTCAAGGTAATGATGGTGTTGTCAGTGGATTGTCTTAAGATCCATGGGATTGCTATATCCCGGGATTGCTATATCGAGTCTGTTTGGCACGCCCCGCTAATCCCGGGATTAGACCTTCCCATATCTTCCAATCCCTCGAACCAAACACGTCCTAGGTAAATTTAAACGGATTAGGGTGGATTGGATGGGATTTAAAGGTAATGATGGTATTGTCAGTGGATTGTCTGAAGATCCATGTGATTGTTATATCCCGAGATCAGATCACCCAGTCTATTTGGCATGCTCGGCCAATCCAGGGATTTAACTTCCAATCCATTCCAATACCATCCAATCCCTTCCAATCCGCCCAGCCAAATGGGCCCAATAGGGGTGGCAATGACAAAACCGTCTGAATGGCCTGACCCTATAGGTCCAGAACGGCACGGTTTGGCTAGTAACCCTGACACCAATCAGCTAACTGGTGGCGAAGCTTTGTGGAGCCCACCATGATGTATGTGTTTTATCCACCCCGTCCATCCAGTTTTCCATCTCATTTTAGGGCATGAGACCAAAAATAAGGTAGATTAATGAAAGCTCAAGTGGACCACACCATAGGAAACAATGGAGACTGAAATCTTTCCATTGAAAGCCTATTGGGGGCAATGAAAGTTTTAGATCAGGCTGTTATTTGTGATTTCCCTTCATCGAGGTCTGTGTGAAGTCATGAACGTATTGGATGACAAATAAACACCACTGCCCTATGAAAATTTCAACAGTGGATGTCATTGTTCCCACTATTTTATATGGTATGGTCTACTTAGAACTTTTGAATTATCCTTCTCCTTTTTGGGCTCAATCTTAAAATGAGCTGGAAAAATAAATAGACGTGACGTGGATAAAACACCTATATCATGATGGGCCCGTAGAGATTTGATACCAGACAGCTGGCTGGTGTCAGGCTCACCAGCCAAACCATGTCCGACCAAGGCCAGGCCTCTAAATTTCGCCTAAGAGGCCAGGCTTGAAATCTAAGGCCAGGCTAGGCCAAGACCATTAATGAATAGGCTGGTGCAGGCAGGCATGTTTGCTGATGGGATACTTTACTCATTTTGGTAGAGGGAAATTCTGAATTATTTAATACACTTGCTTCTCATGAGACTTGACACATGGGCTCTTAAAATGGAACACATGGCATATATTAACTCGAATTAAATAGATAACAGTGAAACTCATTTTTATAAATTACTATACACTGAACATGCAATGTCTCAAAATTACGCTAGTACACTGTGGTGCGCTACACCACATAAATGTATAGATTTTAGGCATGACTGTACGTTGCTACCTTTGGTGTGTCCTTGGATCAGGATGATTCTTTGGATGCAATGGGAACACGATGAAGCGTAATTGATGTACGGTTTTGATTCTACATAGACATCATAGATGAACTTTACACAACTTGATTTTATGATAACTACCCTGCATTCAAATGTATGTGATCATCACCCTGTTTTTACCCTTTTCAGGGGTGCACACAGTTCGGTCCGGTTCTAGGGTGAAACCAGAATGAACTGGTCCATACGGTTCTAGGAATTTCGGAACTAGAATCGGACCGTTGGCACCCTAGAATCAAATCGGAACCAGACCGTGAAAACCAGTTTGGTTCCAGATTGGTTCCACGGTTCTGGGCTTTTTAAAAGCCCAATTGGTAACGTGATTTTTAAATAAAATGTGGGAAGCTCGTGAAGATGAGGTAATTCTCACATCTCTGTGACTGATCAATGGCTGTCACCGTATGCAAAGAAAATGCTCCAACCTGTCGGTTAGGATTGCATGATCGTGAAAAATTTTCGGTTGTGGCCCATTCATAAAAGGTCCTTATAAGTTAAGAGTAGATGGGTGGATCATTTTCAACCATTGGTTATCCCCTGTCTGGGCATGCAGATGGACGGATCTGATTGACATATCACCATGCCTCATGTATTGCCAAGAGATGATGGTACCTACCGAGAGAACAGTAAAACAGAAAGCGGTTGAGAATCTCTGAGGACAAGGGACTGGAATCGCATCCCACACCTGTTCTAGGCAGCAGGTAAAGCACCCAAACCTGGTGGGGCCCCCACCATATCATGAGTGTGACATCCACTTCGTCCATCCATGAGCCCCTCAATGTTAGATCTATAGGGCCAAAAATCATCCAGACACACAATTCAGGTGGGCCATTCCAAATTGAACAATGGGGAGGGACCTGAATCATAGTTTTGTGTGTAAAACCTCATTAGTATTAGTATGAATAGAAACTTCCAAAATCAATCTAATCCAAGACTCCAGATTTTTAAATAGAAGGGATCCATGGTTCGGTTCGATTCTACGTACCCCTAAACCGGAACCGAACTGTACCAAACAGTTCTTTGTTTTTTGGAACTGGAACCAGTGCACTCTGGAACCGGACCAAACCGGACCGTTTGATCGGTTCCAGTCCGGTTTCACGGTTCTACCGGTTCAATGTGCACCCCTATTCTCTATGAATTTATGTTATACCCGAGTGGCAATGGGTCGAGCATCCTCTATACACGAGTCGAACCCGGCTCAGATCGGCTCAGCCAGCAAGCTATGCTAACTCAAACTCGGCTTGGCTCAGTCCTCGAGTATAACTAGATAGATCATCTCGACTCTATCAGCATCTCAAGCCAAATTCGAGCTGAGCTTGAGCTCAATTTTTGGAGCTGAGTTCGGGTTCAAGCATTCGGGCTGAGTTCGATTTTAAATTTTATAGTTTTTAATATATATAATATATAATTCATTTAAATATATAAACATGTACAAAATATTTAAACTAAGTGAACTCGATCTGAGTGGAATTGATTCGAACCGTGTCAAGTTTAAGTCAAGTTTTGAGCCAAGTTGAGTAGAGTTTGGTCTAGCACGAACTTGGCTCAAAATTTATTCCGAACTTAAAAATTCAACTCAAACTCAATTTCAAGATGAGTCGAGTCAAGATTTTCTGAGTCGAGTCAAGGAAATTAACTGAGCTAACTCAATTCGTGTGCAACTCTCTAGCGCCCTGCTTAGTCCGGCTCTAGACGGGCTCGGGCCTATCAGCTTGGCCCAAGGTTCGGTTCAGGCCTGATATGTATGGCCCAATCAATTTTTTGGCTAGTCTGGGGTTAGGTCTTGTGAGCACACCTTGGCCCAGAGGTGATCGGCCACTAGCTGACCCCAGCTCAAACTCGGCTCGTCCTCGAGCCTGACTGGCCAGCTCGGCTCGGTTCGGTCAGCAGCTTGGACCAGTTCGAGCCAAGATCAAGCCTCTGCGGCATTTTCTCAAACACATAGAGTGCACCTTCAATTTCTCACGGAATGTAAAGCAGCAGCATCGGTTTACGGGTATTTCATTCAACGCTCAATAGGCAACATAAAAAATCAATATACAAGGGTATTTGTTTCATATCCATACCTTCCAGGTCACCAGTTGACAGTTTGTTGAGTCATTTCATCAAACACTTGCTAAGCAACATCAATATCAAAATAACCAAGTCATCAAATTGGTTCGATCCAAGTTCGATTTGAGTTGGCATTCAATCCAAGTCCAGTCGAGCTCAGGCAAGCTCGAATTCAGTTCAAAAAATTTTTGACCTCAAAAAATCAGCTCGAACCAAGTCGAATCGAGCTTTTCCGAGACGAGCAAGCTAACCGAGCTAACTCAGTTCGTGTACAGCTCTGCCTTGGCCTGACCAAAAGTGCATTCAAGTAACTCAATGTGCTCTAAGTAGAACCGGTACTATCATAAGCTTACGGGGTCACTAGTAGATGTGAAGTCCACCTGATGTATGCAGACCATCCAACCACTCCATATGACGTGTTACCTCCTTTTATCCCATATATCAAAAATCAGCCTGATTCAACACTCAGGTGGACCACAACATAGGAAACAATGCGAGAGAGGAGGCCCGACCTTTATTTGCGCAGAGGCTCCAACTGAGGTGAAAAATAGCCTGACTTTTTCCTGACTCTTCATCCAAGGCAGATGAACGGTCCGAATGGCCTGGATTCAATCTAAACCACATGACGGGTCCTCCGTGCAAATCAAGGGTAGGCGTTCCCTTACAACTTGCACCCTGCGTTGTGGGCCACCTGATTGGAATAACGGACATGCTCTCACGCATCTGATAGATGGGTTGGATTTCGTTTCATGCATCACTTGGGCCCCATATCTTTTCGGTACCACCGTAAGCATGAAGATGTGGGGCCATCATGATGCATGCATAAAATGTAGCCGGTACATCCTATACGTCAGCATATTTTATTCCCAGGACCCTAAAATTAGGTTGATCATCCGATCCATTCAGATTATTCATATGGTCCAGGTGATAGGTCTTGCCAAAAATGGTTAGAAAAGGCTAATTTTTTGCAATTGGAAGTAACACGAGGTGATGCATCTGATGGATGGGTTGGATGGCCTTCGTACATACGGTGATACCATAAGGTATTTGCTTACTTTCTTCTTTCCTAGAGGTGGGCACAGGACAACTCGATCTGGCTAACTCGACTTGACCCGAGCTAAATGGGTGAGTTGGTCCAAACTAAGTAGGCTTCGCCCAATCTGAACCCAAGCTAAGTCGAGTTCGAGTTACCTAGTAAGTCAATTTGACTCGACCCGAAACTCGATCCGGTTAGACCCAACTCGATTAAAAAATCGACTCTCTAACCCTACCCGTCGCACCCTACCCCGACTCAATCCCAAAATCTCTCTCCCTCCCTCATCCTCCTCATCTTCCAAGCCCGGCTCTCTCTCCTCCCTCATCATCCTCATCTTCCAAGCTTGGCAACCACCCACCACCATCACCCTCCTCCTCTCTCTCCTCTCCACTCTCTTGGTCTCTCCCTCCCTCATCTCTCAATCAAACTCGGTGCCAACTCGACCCGACTCTATACTTCTGACCAGATCAGACTTGGTCCGGATCAGTCCAAGCCAGACCGGACTCGGATGGAGTCAAGCATGCTGGACTCGGTATCGAGTCGGATCGAGTTCAGGTCAAGCCTATTTCAAAACTGAATCGAGTAGAGTCAGCCCTAACTCAGGTCCGACTCAACTCGATGCTCAGCTTTACTCTTTCCCATCCCATCCTCTCTCTCTCTCTCTCTCTCTCTCTCTCTCTCTCTCTCTCTCATCTTTCTTTTCTTTCTTTTTTTTTTTTTTTTTTTTTTTTTTTTTTTTTTTTTTTTTTGTGGTGGTCAAGAGTATTGGGCCAGGTCCAACTTGTCTCAACCTCTAGCCCATGCTCGGTGGGCCAGACCTAGCCTTGCTCAGTCCAAAGCCAACCCAACCCAACCCATTCCCACCATTGGGAGTTGTCTCTGACAGGCAAGTCCAAGACCAGGAGGACTGGATCCAGGGATCACTGGACCAGGGCTGTGTTTGGGGCTAACCTCAGCCCAGCCTTGTTCCGTCCATTGACAACTTTAGCCCGTATCTATATGAGTATTGCACCTATTCCCATGTTGGGCAGTGAATGAGCACCCTATTCTATTCTACCCATTAGGATGCGGAGAACCCATGATCTAAAATTAAATAATAATAATAATAATAATAATAATAATAAATAAATAAATAAATAAGGTGTCAGGTGTCTGTATACTCACCTGTACCATCATCACTATAACTCAGCGCATATCAGCCGTTAGTTTCATCATACTTTGGCCTAAACCATGGATCCTTACTCTTGCTCTGGTGGTAGACTCTCAAGAGTTTCAACACCCGGTCAAGGGTTTGAGTATACATAGGTGGTGAAATCCCACTATGGCGTGAGTGTGTGGGGGTAGTGTGTGTGTTTTAGAAAAAAAAAAAGCATGGAAGAATCTCACTTTTGAGGTACTTTAGTGGTATGTGTGTGTGCCACCTAATCTGCACATCAAGGAAGTCTCATTATGATGATGGAATGTTTCAAAATTAAGATAATCAAGTCATTAGGTGGACCACACCATAGAAAACAATGAACAATTAATGAAAAACTCACTGGATGCCCAACATGATGGTTGGATCAACTGAACTTTGGGGATCCCATTTTCCCACGGGGCAACTCCCGTTGGAGAGGTTGGAGAGTGAAATGTTGCAGAATGAGTTTATCATGCAATGTCAGAGGAATTGTTATCTATTTTTATGGGAGCCGATTAGGTGAGACCCGGGCCTCACCCAAGCCAGTGCGGCCCTTTCCATGGGCCCCCCTTGATGTGTGTATTCCGTATCCACCTTATCCATCCGTTTTACCAGATTATTTTAGGACATTATCCAAAAAATGAAGCAGATCCAATTACCAGGGATACAAAAGTTTTAGATCAAGCTAATATTTGTTTTTCCCTTCATCCAGGCCCATGTGACCTTGTCAACAGATTAGATGGAAATTAAACACTAGGACGACATTAAGGTGCGTCCATAATGGCCAATCACCACTGTTTCCTATGGTATGGTCCACTTGATAATTGGACCTGTTTCATTTTTTTAAGGATAATTCCTTAAAATTATCTGTGAAAACGAATGGAAAGGATGGATACAGAATATACACATAAAAGTGGGCCCCATGGTAAGGGCTGCACCATCTTGGGTGAGGCCAGGTCTCATCTGACCGTCCCTCTTTTTTATATGTATGGTTTTTGTGTTAATTACCATAGGTGAGGAGTTCTGATTTTATCAAAACTTTCTTGAATACACGACAAACAAGGTTAAGTTCTTCTTTCTTTTAATTACCATAGGTTTCAACTCCCGTTCCAGGTTCGAGTCTCCATAGGGGGTGGAATTCCCCAGGTGTAGGGAGTGAGTGTGGGGGTGTGTGCGTGCGTTTAAAAAAAAAAAAAAAAAAAGTTCTTTTGAAGAGAAGAAATAACCTAATTATCCTCGTTTATTTTTAATGCATTGCGGCTTACATGGTTTGTATGGGCTGCACGTGATTTTTTTATTTCCTGGATGGTTTTATTGTTTTTTTTTTATTTTAATGGTTGTGGCTCAACAATTTCAGATCACCTTGAATTTTTATTTATCTTATCATCATAGTAGGCGTACCTGTTTGGAAGGGTTGGTTGTCATACAAAAAAATCCGTGGTCCCTAATCCCAAACTCCACCATTCTTTGAAGGAAAGGGTGGACCACATCATTTTGGTCTTTTGATCTTGCAAAAGCATGTCCTAGTCTTTTTTAATTGCCCTTGCACTTTTTAGTAAAACCATACCTTCTAAGGAATTCCATACTAAAAATACTGTAGAGTGTTGGGCATATATAGTTAGGCACCGAGTGTTTCACTGGGTGCTGCATCATGTTGACCGGCAACGATTTTAGGTTCATGTAACTTGAGATGTGTTCTCAAAAGTTCTTATGAGTCATCTTGAGAGAGAGAGAGAGAGAGAGAGAGTGTGTGTGTGTACACACACACACACACTATGAGGTCGAGCTCTGTGGGCCCCACTGTGATGTGTGTGATAACCCCTTTCAACTGTTGTATGTGGTGTGGCCCACATAAGTTATGGATTGACCTGATTTTTAATCCAGCCCATCCATTATGCGTGTCCCACTTGGATGAGGGCTCAAACAAAGTTTCAGCCACTTCCAAAACTTAGGTGGGCCCCACCAAGTGATTTTATATGATTTAGGCATGGTTTTAGATGGTATGGCCCACTTGAGTTCCGTATACGACGCTTTTTGAGATATCCCATAACCTAAAGGGGAACCATTGAGATATCCTATAATCTAAAGGGGACCCATCAAATACACGGTGTTGATGTTCAACGCACATCACAGTGGAGCCCACTAAGCTTACCATGAGGTCAACCTCATAGTACCATCTCTCCATGACCTTTGCACACATGTCATGGGCATGGAATCTAAACGGTCCATATGATGCGGCACCCCTTGAAACTCTATAAGCCTAATTTCCAGCCTGATCTAAACTCTAATGAGCCATAGCAAAGAGAAATCCAAATCAAGAGAGAAACCTGTTTCCTTTTGCCATAGCCCACCAAAGTTGACCGTTCAGAATTTTTGCCTAGCACACGTGTGCAAAGGTGCTCACAGGTGTTTACATACACACACCCCGAAATGCTCACCTCACAAAACAGTTCCTACATACTACATACCAACTTTTTTGAGAACTCATCATATCTAATGAGTCTCGAAAATCTGAACGGTCCACATGAAGCAGAACCTTATGAAGCCCATTGGTACCAAATTTTACTTTGATTCAAAACTTTGGTGGGCCATGAAAAATGTAGACAGTTTCTTCCCTGGATTTGAATTTCTCTTTGCTATGGCCCACTAGAATCTTAGATCAGGGTAAAATTCACACCCTAAGGTTTGATGGGATTCCGCATCTTATGGACTGTTCGGATTTGACACCCATGACACGTGTACAAAGGTGCGCACATGTGTAGGTGCATAGGTGAGCATGCCTCATAACTTGGTCTGAACCCTCATCCAAGTGCGTAGGTGTATATGTATATATATATATATATCTATCTCTGTGTGTGTATATATATGGTCTGCAATCCTAAACTCCACCATTCTTTGAAGGGAAGGGTGGACCAAGTCTTTTGACCTTCAAAAAGCATGTCCTAGTCATTTTTAAATGGCTTTACATTTTTTTAGTAAAACCATAACTTCTAAGGGAATTCCGCACTAAAAATCCCGTGAAGTATTTGGGGCATATATAGTAGATAGTACCATTAAAAATGAAATTACAGAAAATATCATATTTAGAATATATTAATTAAATTGCAATTTGCCTACTACCCAAGCATACACTAAACGATGATTACCAACTGAAGTACTCCAATTTACATAATCTTAAGAGTTGTGAATGCACCGGGCCAAGCTGGGCCAGGCCATCATGCTCGTGGGGCACTGTTCATCGGTTTATTATAGGCTCATGCGCCCAGCATGGTTATGATTTTCAGCCAAACAATATATGGGCCTAGCCATCACTTGAATTTTACAAAATTTTCTATTCAACCCTTATTCACATCTTTCATGAGCCAGGATAGGGCCCGATGACCAGACCAGTGGGCAACGCCGAGCCTAAGTTAATGGCCGAGATTTAAATGGCTTAGGCCTGGGCTTATCTCAGCCTGGCCACAGCCCATTCGCATCCCTACCTAATCCACCTCCTCTTTCTGCGCGTGCATGGCACGTGCCTGTAGTAGTAATAAAGATATTTGGATGGGACCCATTTAGTCATTTTCACTTTAAAAAAACAAATGGAAGTTTCAATTGGATTCAATGCACAAAATTCCAAGCAAATGCCAATCACTATTGACCCAATCTCTTTCCTTGGGACCAAAGTTTAAACTGACCTTCCTACATAATGATTATAAAAGAATAGAGAAAGTTCTAATGGTCCCAAATGTCATGTGGTCCAATGTTAGGAATAATCAATTACAACCATATCATACAAAGCTTACAATGCCACGTTGTTTTTCTCACAGAATTTTATATCTGCAGGACATATGGCCTCACTTCGCCCAGGCGTTCACAAAGGCCCGAACCCGAGGCCCGGTCACCGGCCATCAAACCATCAATGGACTCACCGCTTTGACCTTCGAGTTCGGGCCGCTCGAACTGAGTTGAGCCACTTCAACCTTAGGCCCACATCAAGTTCATGGGAAGGGTTTTGAATCCACGTCCCCATTACAAAGCCCTCGATCAACGATTAGTAATTGTGCCCTAACTAATCGTGACATTTACATACATTTGATAAAGCATAAAATAAAACACATTGGTCTAATTTTCGGGCCATGTGATCGAGCTATGATCTGCAGGGACATAGGGCGCGCCCACCATCAAAATCAATGGATCATATTATCCGATTTTGGATGTAATACATATTTTGCATGTGATCGTAATAGATTTTGCATAGTTTGGATGTATTAGGATGTCACATGTTCATGTGTCTAGGTGCACGTGTCAGGCAACCTTTCCTCATGAAATAAGTAGAGAAAGAAAGGGTAGAAGAAAATGAAGTTTGCTAGAATGCATCCCCACTTTATCCTTTAAATCTAGGGTTACTTATAATGATCTAAATGAATGATATGTGTTGATGCAAAAATTTGGTCCACCCTCTTTAAACCTTGTACCTGCACAGGAAGAAGATAAAGGAAACCCTGACTAGAGCATGAGACCCTCCGATGCCAAAGTCAGGCTAGAAATTTGGGTTTTGTAGTATTGAGGGGTTTTGGATGAGATTTTGCATACATTTTACCATTAGATATGCTCTTATTTATATAAGAGGGAAAATCACACCGTAAGTAGTCTTTCTTATTTAGGACTCCTGATATGTCGGAGGTCTTCCCACAAGGGTTTCCAGATCCGCCAGGGATCTTCCCGAGATTATGGTCATCCGAGATCTCCGGGATATGATTTTATCCCCCGAAGATCTTAGGAGAGATTTTCGGGCCGTTGGAGAAATTCTTGAACTGTTAGTTTGGGGAAAGGTCGGGAGACGAATATGCCAAATATAGTGAAAGCAGGTAATACTGAGCCTCTTGGCAGATCAGCATTCGCCTTAGTTGAACCCTGATAGTCATTTAACTCCGTTGTAGACAGTGTTGACCTATATCCGACCTATGGTCGGGTTGACCTATAGTTATGCCGACCTGTAGTTGAATGTTGGTCAATTTATGATTGTCCAATGGCCGAATTATAATTGAGTTATGGCCGGTTAGTAATCGATCTAGGGTTGACCTGTGGTCGATCTATAGCCGACCTATGGTTGATCTATAGTAGACCTATGACTGACGTATGAGTTAGGTCGGTATTTGGCTATTCGAATGGGCTCGTAGCCATGTTCTTTGAGTGTCCTTACAATTGTATCGACCTCCTTGGAGGTCGGCCTGTTTCTGGACGTAAACGCCTTATCAGGCTCGGGTTTCACTAGGCCCGTGCTGGTTCAGTAGAGTTGATCCATTTTATAAGCCGACTTATCAACTTGTCCATTTTTCCCCCAACAACATAAAAAGTCTAAGTTTTTATGGTAGATAGAGGTCAAATAAAAGCTATTAATTTGAATTATTTCACCCTTGATAATTCTGGCTCTTTTGCGGTTAATATTGGAAATGTAGTGGCTTTTCTTTTTGAAATCCCTCCTCAAAGGTGAACCCTATAACATAAATCTCATTTGTGAGGGTTCACACATGTGTAAACTTATACAGATACAAAAGTGCGATCACACCCTATAACATAAATCTCATTTGCGAGGGCGCACGTACACATGTAGTGCCAAACAGACTCGAAAATTTCCAGTTCATTACAATTTTAGAGGATGAAATTACCAAAATACTTTCATCTTCTTTTTTTTAAGAAAGTAGTAAAACATTATGCACCACATGATGTGTGGAGCATCCAACCCCTCCATCAAATTGACTAAAATATGATAACGAGACAAACCAAAAATCAGGCAAATTTAATTTTCATGTGGACGACACCTTTGACAGCATTATCCACCTAAAAAACTCCAAATTCATGTATAAGTTGTAACTCACATGATGATTGAATCGGCGTAATTCTTAATTATCTAGTCATGGTAGGTGCACCTATTGTATGGTTTGGGTCTCATGTACACACGACATAGGTGTGCAACGCTCAATTCCACTTTTAAGGAAAAAAAAAAAAAAGACAAGGATATTTCGGTCTTTTCACTCAAAAATAAATAAAGAATGAAACTAAGTATAAAAAAAATAAAATAAACAAAGATTAGTCCACACTCAATGAAAATAATTATAGAGAAATCAAGTTAGACCTAAAACGTGGAGGTCTCACCTTATTAGTTATTGGTCGCTCTCACGTCTTTACCATACCTTTGAAGCTGTGTCCTCTCCAAACTCCTAAAATAAGCTTTATCCTGCAAGGGTTGTCCGTGGCCCATCTTGATGTGTGTATGACATCCAACCTGTCTATTAGGGTTTCCCCACTATTAAAGTTGGACTCCACAAATCTAAAGCTGATCCTACAATCGCAAGGGCTGTCGCATGAATTTTGAAAGATTGTGTTGTTGTCGATGATTTTTTATGGTGTGGCCCACCTAATGATTGGACAGGACTGATTTTTAAAGCATCCCATCATCATGGCGGAGGTCACTTAATTTGGCCGTTGGATGACATGCACGAACAAGGCAGGTCCCACACAAGCAATAGTGCTTAAGCAGGTTCCTTGGATGGGCCAATCCCAAAATTCATTGGACTGTCAACCTCATATTTTAGTGTTTTTTAGGGATAAAATGAGTGGTCAAAAAGACCTCCAAAAGAATGGTTAGGATTGTTGAATTAATGTTGTTTTTGGAGTATGGCCCATCTCCAGTATAACTAGCTTGAAAAGTAAGTCAATGGTATTTTAAGCAAGAAAAAACATGAAAAACTTTTCAAGCCAATGGTAATTTAAGCAAGAAAAAACATGAAAAACACCATAGTCTATCGCGGGAATAACGGTGCTAGCATTCAAGTTGCAAGTATCATTAATTGATGCTCGGATGTTAGATCTCCAATGCAGGTGCCTATGTGAATGTGAATTCAGATCACCCAAGTGGTGACGCACTGCCAATTGATCATAGTGAAAATGGACTCAGATTGGTTGTTATTGTTGGAATCACGGGACATGCATGCATATATTCATTTGACAATGTAATAATCGGTTTGGATCTAATATACGACTATCAGAGTGGGGCCAATATCATAATGAGTGTACATAACTTGTTGTGAGCATGAAGTACAATAGACAATTCTCAATACAATTGAGTTGGGATATGGATTCTCCCAATAACAGGATTGAGAAGACATGGACATTAAAGAGTCCTGTGATGGGTGGGATCTTCACATAGCATTCTTATTACAATGAAGTTCCTGGTCTTCAAATTCATACACTTGATACAGACATCTCCCTTTCCATTGGAGAATATATATGGACCGGGTGTAGAGGAGGTAAAGACCGACGTGTGACCCTCTACAGTCAACACATTGGCCAATCAATGTAAGCATTCTAAATTCATTAAATTTCGTAAATTGATGTTAGTACAAATTCTAAAATCTGTTGCAATGGTTTTATTAAAGTTATGCCTATCCTAAACTCAGCCACAAGTGCAATATGATGAAATTTAATTGAACTACAAACCACTGCCAAAGATAAATGAACCCACACAATGCATGTTTGAAATTTATTCGGTATATAACAATCATTGAATTTCGGAATTGGTCAGCCGACACTTCGTTGAGTCATTTCATCAAACACTTAGTGAGCAACATCAATATCAAAGTAACCGAGTCACCGAACTGGTTCCGTCCGAGTTCGATTCGAGTTGGCGTTCGATCTAAGTCGAGTTGAGCTCAGCCAAGCTTGAACTCGATTCAAAATTTTTTCGAGCTCAAAAAAATTAATCAGCTCAGCTCGACTCGACTTGACTCGACTCGAACTCAGTTTCGAACCGAGTCGAATCGAGCTTTTTTAAGTCAAGTCAAGAGAGCTAATTGAGCTAACTCGGTTTGTGTACAGCCTTAATCTTACCACATAATGCCTGCATAATGGGTAGTATAGGCAATGGCATACACATTCCAAGTCCAATTAAAATAATGGAATAGATGGAATGTGTAAGCAATGGACCATTGAATGGAGAAATGAGCAATAGTAAGGTTTCAATTTGTAAAATTCTCTTGGTAGCTCTGAAAAATCAGGGGAGAAAAGTGATGTAGAGCGGGTCACGAACATTTTCATGGCCAAGATGGATCAGAAAAGGCCAGGTCGACAACAGAAGTGATCCGGACCATTAGAGTTTAACTTGGGTGTATCTCGCAATTCGAAATGAGTTATTGGACGTAAAATATATGATTTTAGGGTAGGACAAGCTACTTTAGCCACCCAACCCACTATGTCGGGTTGCGCAAGCCGGATTTGTGAAATATCATCAGATCGATGGTCGTTTCCCTATTTTAATTCTATTTTTGCTATAAATAGTAAGTTTTAGTTTGATTATAACTCTTCATCCACTGGGCTCTAGGAGTTGCACCCAACGCGAAAAGTGCTTAGAATAATTAGGAAAATAGCGTGGTGAAGTCAAATAGAACACTTATTATTTTTGGCCGAAAACCTTGCGCACTAGTAGACACCTAATAGAACACTTACTATTTTTTGCCGAAAACCTTGCGCACTAGTAGACATCACGACCGTCTAGAAATAGTAAGTTTACTATTTATAGTAAGTTGTAAATTCTAGGAGTTGTAGTTGTAGTTTGATTATAAAATTTCTCTCATTGCTTAGTATCCTTATTTAAAGGATTGTGAACTTGTTTATTTCATTCGTTAATCAAATTACAAATTTTATAGAATTTATTTTTATTTTGATTCTTTTTTCTCGTGGATTTGAGAAGTCTATGTAAAGAGTCTAGAGAAGCTCATAGGATTCAGAGTAGTTATCCTTGAGAAAGATGGTGATCGACCTCATCACATTGATCCCTACATTAAAAAATAATAATAATAATAATAATAATAAATAAAAAATAAAAAATAAAACTGATAGCAGGAGGCCACACGTTTCAGAGCCATCCGGTCAAGATCGAGACATGGTTCCATTTGCTTCCAAAGCAATGTAAGCAATTTTGATCATCCAACCTCTACAGCATGGACAGTATTTTTTGGCCCTTTTAATACCAACAACAACAATATTACAGTAATGGTTGTGGCCACATTTGTCTTATTCAAACACGTGTCCCCTCTACTAAGCCCCAAAACATAAATCTATGGGCCCATACCACGGCACATGTGTGACATGCAATCTGTCCATCACTTTCACCAGCTCATTTTAATGCACGAGCCACTATTGAAATCTTCTTGCAGAGCACCATGATGTTTTCATGACATTCAATCCATTCGTAAGAGAAACGGATTGGCTACTCCCCTGCCACCAGCCAATGGCTGGTGGTCGGTGCTCTGTGGGCTCCACCATACCTTCCGTCCATCTATTTTTATAGATCATTTTAGGGTATGAGACAAAAAATGATGTATATAAAAATCTCAAGTGGATACATTACAGGAAACAGTTTTGAATGGGGTCAGACCATTAAAAACTTTTTGGGGCCCATAAAAGTTTTGGATCAAGCCGATATTTTTTTTTTCCCTTCATCTAGGTCTGTATGACCTAATCAACAGATTGGATGTCAAATAAAAAGTACAGTGGGCCTTAGGAGGATTTTAATGGTGGATATCCAATCACTATTGTTTTGCTGTGGTGTGTTCCAACTGAGATTTATATCCCTCTGATTTTTTAGATCAAGCCATAAAATGATCTGTAAATATGGATGAACGGCATGGATGAAACACATACATCATGGTGGGGCCCACAGAGCACCGACCACCAGCCACCAGGCTAGTGGCAGGGTGAGTAGCCAATCCGTGTCCTTCGCAAGGTGGTTACAGACATGACGAAGGGAAAAGCCAAAAATCTATCCAATCCAAGATTTGAATGGGTTTTAGGAAGGTTTTAATCGTGTGTATTCAATCTTTGTTCCTTTAGTGTGGTTTGCTTGAGTTTTGGATAGGCTGGATTTTTGTGACCAAGTTCTAACCTGATTTGATGAAAATGATGGATGTGGTGGATGTCACACACATAAAAAGTCCCAGCATACGTCCTTTAAATGAGATGAACGAAATGTATAGTGCTCTTCAACTACAATTGTGAAATATTGGGGCCCATTTAACAATCTGACTTAAAAGTTGGGTTTCTTCATGTGGTGTGTACAACATAAGCATTAGTTCTGTTCCCTTAATGTTTGGCATATAACATCTCTTTCAAGGACCTTTCTAAAAGGATTGGTGGATTTTGTATAGGTAAAACATGATGAATTATAATTATTCTATATATGAGGAATTGACTAACATAGATTTGTCTAAGACTAACATCTCAAACCAATGTGTATGTTCTCTACTATAAGGTCTTATCATAACTTTGAATGTGTTACTTTGCTAGGTGTGTGGGTAAAAAGAAGATATCATTGTCAGCTTTTCAAGAATAGCCCTTGAATTAAGACGGAAAGAGAAAAATCTCCATGAAAGATAAATAAATTTTGATATATTAAATGAAGTACTAATTATAATGTATTTGATATTCTTATACAAGCAAAAGAAACCCTAGATTCCTAATTAATTTGAATTGAAATGAGACGCTTTTTCAAAATAATAAAAATAGTATAATGCCATTTAATTCTACTTAAAAATTATAAATAACCTTAGACGACTAAAACAATGACTCTAGACCACAACCAGACTCTCAAAACTTTAAAAATAAAAAATAAAAATTACTAAAAAATGATTATTATTAATTAACTTTATACTAATTTGATCCCTAAAACAATTGAAATTTATGAAGTTTTTTGTTAGCTAATTAACCTTGTTTTATTGGCCAGAGCATGGAGCTTGTCAATAGCTTTTAAAGATATATTATACATGTAAAACAGATAACCAGTGATAAATTTATAGCTGTTGAAAATTATAGTGCACGTTTAGATTGTTTTTGCCTAATCAGGCCATCTGACCCAAATTTGTGCAATCTTGGGCCCTCCATTGATTTATCTTTTACCAATCCTACATAACTATAAGAGTAGTTAGAGATATGATATATTACTGAATTTGGATATTGGCTCCTAGGTGTTTCCAAATTCAATTGCTTGTCATCTTAACCCGTGGCTTTAAGTTCCTTTTCCTCATCTTGTTTAGATGAGGTTTGTTATAATGATTTTGGTTTTGCCATCAATTCTTCAATTATAAGGCCATTTGAAAAACGCTTATTAATGACATATTCAGTTGATCCTTCAACATCCATATCAGAATTTTGTTTATTCTTGACTAGCTCAAATCCCATATGAAGTTCAGCCACATTAACCGATTATCAGCCTTGATCGTATCTATGGGAACTTCATATGAGGTTCACCCTATACAGCGGTTAATTGTCTTTGTTTCGCAACCTGATGCCTTTGCCAACTCGTTTTTTAATACGCATCATCCCTTCTAATACTACTGGAAACTTTGGATGACTCTTCCTTTTTCAAATTCCTTCTTGACTAGGCCGAGGTTTAACTATTATTTGCCCTAAAAAGGACCTAGGGTGATTGTTAGTGTGCTTGACCCTTTGTTGGTAAAAAAAAAAAAAACTACCTTCTTCCATGTTTCAAATGATCGATTGTCCTATTGTCCTGCCTTATAATTAGGTTGATAAAATCACTCGTTTGACAGAGTTGGACTCGCACATCGCTCACATAAGAGATGGCAATTGGAATTCATCACCTTTAAACGTGCTTCAATCTATTCAATTGTATGCATAGACCCCATAGTCCTCTTGCCAACATCTAGTATCAATGTCAATTTTTTGTTGCGGTCGAACCAACCTTTGTGGATTAATGGTGGCCATGTTGATTTTCAATTGGTTGGAAATGGATTGGTATTAATCAACATTGCTTCTTTTTCTTTTTCAAGAAACTTTAACAATCCTTTGTTAATATTATCTTGAATAACATTCCCGAAAACCACATATTTGTTAATAAAATGTGACCGAGTTCCATGCCATTTGCAATAATTTATTTTTTTTAATTTTTTCAATATTGATATCTTATGGTTAACAAGAACTTTGATAAATTTTCTGGCAAACATGATATTAAAGATCTCATCGAACCGACTAATATCATAGGTGTACGTCCGTTACACTTTCTAATTGTGTTATGTGGTTGCCTCTGTCTTAACTAATACCAAGCAAACAAATGAGGTTTAGCCACTACTTCGACCACGATAATGTTATAATTATGATTATAATAATATGTTCATGCTAATGAATTTTTCTGTCGTATTAACTCTTGAAGTAGAGCATCACACCAAGATACATTCTTGGTTGGATCATAAGGATCTATGAATTATGTCATAATAAACTTCTTTTGAAGTTTAAATTATATGTCGTGTAGGGCCAACTAGACGAATTCCGTCTCAGTCATTACTACCTTGCACTGACTTTTTACTTTTTTAAACCAAGTGATATAATTTTCAAATGATTCCCTTGGCAATTGTCAATTGTCAAAACAGTGCCAAATCGGGTATAGAAATTTCTCTATCCTTATAAAAGAACTGGGTATGAAACTTTTCCTCCATCTCTTGCCAAGTTTATATAGAATTTGGCAACATATTACAATACCAAGTAAAGGCTACCCCAATGAGTGAATGGCCAAATAATTACAATTTGTAGTAATTGTTATTAGCCAACTCTCCACACTATATGGTAAAATGAACTATGTGTTATATGGTCGATTGACCTGTATCACCTGTAAACAGTGTAAAATCAGGTTAATAATTCATCGGCAATGAATATTGCCAATCAATCCAATCAGGATAAGGTTTATAATAAACTGGAGTAGTGGTTCGGCCAAGAACCTAGCCTACTACTTACTGGACCAATTATATAATTTGATTCCGGTCCTAACGCTGTTGTGCATCAACTGGAGGTGGTTTCAAATCAAGTTAGTATTGTTCCTCATTATAAGGTTGATTCTTGGGTAAAAGCTGCCCCCAGGCATTCCTTGATTCATGATTTCAAGGAATAAGTTCCTATTCTCACGTTCAGGAATCCTGAAATCTACATGTGGAGGTGAATTTTAGACGTTCTATGCTAGAATAAGGATGTAAACGGTAGTATGTTTCGCCGTTAAGGGATAGTGTAACGCCCTAGAAATCGGGGGTCATGCATACACTCAACTCCCGAGTTCCCGGGGTCACTTATAACCGATTTTTCATTAATATGCATTTAATCAGGTTTAAATGCGCAGCCTGAAATTTCTTGGAACATAAATCACATCCACAACACGTTTACTGAAATGAAAAGAGGTCAAACATATATATATATACATGTCCAAAAATGTAAACGGGCACATAAGGTGTCGCCCAACAAAATCACAAGGAATGTTATGTCCTCAAGAAAATAAGGCTGAGCCCACGACCCAGCGATCCAAATCCTGCAAATCAGGCCGACGGAGAACTGTCCATCAACTGAAAGTGAGACAACTCGTCCTCTTTCTCGAGGCTCTCGCCGCCCTGCTCATCATACTCCGCATCACCTGCAGCTAAGGAAGAGTCTGTTTGGTGTTTTAAAACACCGTCCCAGAGTGGGAGTGAGTGATCAACTTCATTGCTATTAATAACAGGCATCAATTATATTAAGAATTTAATGAAAAGCAGTCAATTATAAAAGCCCAACTAATCTTATTAATGCGCATGCATGATGGGTGATATGATGCATGCCCTCCCCACAACGCTCCCTCGAGCGACTCCATCTAACGATCACGTATGACCACACTCCCTCAAAGCGACCTCGACTGCCAAGTCACCACCCTAGCTAGTGTGATGCAACGCGATGGTATTAACTGAGTTCTTAGTTAAGTCTATTCATCCAGCAGGTTTGGGAATCTGGTACACCCCACTTATCAATGCTCTAATCTGGTTGCGAGGCCAAGGCCCCCCAACGTGTGAAGCCGAGACTCTGCGATCCTTGATCCCGTCGGATTTCCTATCCCCGACTCCAAGCACATGGGGAGTGTCGAGAGGAAGGGATCGCTCGCAGTCACTACGAGGAGGTGCGTCACCCCAGCGTGGGCCGACAGCTCGGACATAGTGTCCCATTCCACCATGCCTGACTCACGAGGCAGTGGATCAACTTCAAGTGGTTATCGGTGGGCTGCAACGGTGGTAGGATGTTCCAGGTTCCATGTATATGTGAGCAAACATGGTTACCAATCAAGATTTGTCAGTAATAGGCTAAACTGCACGAGTCAGGTGAGCACGTGATGAACGACATCGGGTAAAATAGACTCATGTAGTCGAACTACTGCCGCCCATATGCATCTGCCCAATCCGCGAGTTTAGCCCTAGCATAGTCCTACCGATGGGACTACCTTCTCACCTCATGTTCCTGACCAATCCAAGGGTTTGATAATGATTCATAGCATGCCAACATCAAGGTTATCAACTCGCGGTATTATGTTACATACATCCCATTATACAATTCAGATATTCCTAACAAGCATGTTACATTATCATAAACAAAGTGCATGTGAAAGGTGTGGGTTAGCGAGGAAGTGAAACACTTCCCTCATCTCAAGGAATCAAAATGCACAAGGGCAAAGCATCATACATGTCATAAGCAACAACATATGAGAAAATCACGCAACACATGAGTAAATAATCATTCACTAAAACTTGAGCATGTGAGAGGCACAAACACGGTCATAAAAAAACATAAACAACCATACAATTTCATACATCTCCCAAACAAACACTCAAATCCTAGGATCTCTCTAGATTCTACAAATGCCTCATCTAAACAAGCAAAATCATTAGACTTATGATATAATTGGTGCTAGGCCACCTAAGATTAATAGTCTGCACCTTCGGGTCGTTGGATACTTGGAAAACGACTTAGGAATGAGGGCTTTTGGGGTCGGACGGCTGGAATCCCTGGAGCAACGTTTGCATGTTAGAAATTCATGCCAAATCTCTTCTCAATACATGGGTTTCAAGAAAAGAGGGTGAAGGATCTTACCTAGATGACCCACGGACGATTGTTGAGGTTGTGGTGGAGCGTTTCCTTTGGAGGAAGGATAGAGAGTTGAAAGGGTTGATCCCCTTAGGCCCCACCTCGATCTAAGGTCCACCATAGCTCAACTTCACTCTCTCTTTGCTCTCTCTTTACTCTCTTTGGGGTGGTAGTTGTGGTGAGAGTTATGAGAGGGGGTTTGTTGTTGGAGAATGGAGGAGGATATGAGGGGGATTTGTTGTTGGAGAACAGAGGAGGATATGAGGGAGAGGGATTTTTTATTGTTGGAGAAGGGTGGGAGATATGAGGGAGAGAGCTAGGGTTTATTTCCTAAACTTGGGCCATTTGACCTCAAGTTTCAACATCTTCCCAAAATAGCCCTCTAGGACTCCCTATTGGTATTGGGGTGACCCTAATACCCCTCTGGCCACCAAACTTGGCGTGCAAGTGCCTTATGGCCCAATGAGAGGTCATGCAAAGTTTAGAAATAAACGGATGATCGAGTATGGGGTTTGAGCATACGGTTCCGATCTTTAAATGGCCCTGAGGGGCTCCTTTTAGTGATTGGGGTGGCTCTGATGGCCCTCTGGCCATAAAACTTATAGGATATGTGATCCATGGCCTGATGAAGGGCCGCGCAAAATTTGGGAGCGATCGGATATGGGGTTTGATCATTCGGATCCGGTTTGCGATTAACGGTCACTGTGCCACGATCGGGTCCCAGATTTTGTGGACAGGCGTAGAAAAATACATTAGACCTTCACCGTAAATTTGGAAGAAATCCGACGGCTGAAAAGTCTGGTATCTCGATTTTATTTGCAAGTGCCAGATTCCAATTCTGGCATTGGTGGGGTGCATTTGGCAAGTGCCAGATTTTAATTCTAGGTTTCCACTGGGTCTGTGGTTCGCGATAGACCACAAGCCCAGTGAGATCTTCAGTTCCCTAAATTTTTAGCTTTTTCTGACCTTTCTCGGTCGCTGGGTGGCCCACACGGACTATTGTTAAGTGTAAACAGGCCATCTGGCTTGGCGGCCCGCACTTTATCCCATCATAACTAAACTGGTCCACCCCAGTATAAACTAACATTGAGTACTAACGGTCATTAAGTGATATTATAAGTTAATTAATTTAAAAAATCTCAGTGATTTTTGGGAATCCAAAACAATGAAAATTCAGGATGTTACAGATAGCCTATGGCACTGGTTGTACCGGGGGTACTAGGGTCAAATTCCCAACAGAACTAGTATTGAACTATTGCTAAGGTGCAACTGGTGCTCTCCCGACAAACATAGCCTTCAACTGATTCATGCTTTCAATATGGCTAACCATCCATCTATTAAAGGCTCATGTTTGAGCCTGTGATATCTCAACTTAAACCCATGACATTTCTGCGACATGTTAAATTCACCTTTGAACATCGACTATTCCGATTAACATAATTTCAAGAGGTTCAACCCAAGATGACGAAGCTCTATCTAGATTCGGCGGTATAAGCATTGGAACAGGTGGTATATTCACTTGCCTGGGAACTTGTGGCACCCGCATCTCTTCCTCTCGAGTATAAGGGTCGTTAGCTGCGATAGTGCTGGTAGCTACAGAAGCATTACGACCACCTCATTAACTCATAATTTCTTAGAATTACTACACCGGTAAGTATTCTTGCAATCGAATTCTCATTAGATATGTCAAATTTTTTTTAATTTTTTTATTTAATTTTATTTTTTTGCACAATCGGTGCAAAATATAAAAAATTCTAATAGTCAAGTACTTATTTGTAAGGTCCCACCGAGCGTGCCAAAAACCTTTGTCCTTATATTCTGTTTTGTTTTCTGTCGTGTGTGTGAGAGAGGGGGGGGGAATGCCAGAGTCAATAAAGCATCTCGATTCAAACCGAATTAGCTTTTGACCCCAAGCACCGAAATAAGCAGATGTGTCCGATGTGAATGTATATGACTAGATTCTGAGAAGATAAACCGCTTACTTAGCCACTCGCGGAATTTTATAATGATCAAGTGATTGTCGGATGGTGGGATTCTTCCTTCGAATATGGGTTATGCTTTGCCTCTCACAAGAAATGACTTTTCAGAATACCAATACAATCAGACAAAAGGAAAAACTCGCAATCGGTCGGTGAGAGCGACTACAAGAATGCATCTTTTGAAAAAACTGTTTGATATCGGATAAGGATCAAGTATAGCTAGCGTATGAGTATAAACCTGTACTACAACTAAGAATTATCATTAGTAGATTATCATTACTCTTAGGATAACTGAGATAAAGATAAATTTTAATTGGTATTAGATTGGTTGTTGTTTTTTTGCTCTATAGACTTATGCTACACATTATTTTCATAGATATTTCTATTATTACAGTTACAGTAGTTGAGGTGTCCTTTTCTAAATCAATCTTCTAATATATTTCTTTTTTCCTGTTTGATCCTTTTTCTTTTCTTTTTTTCTTTTTTGACTAAACTCTTCTTTTTCTCAATCCCTACTCATTCATAAGCCACACATCGGTAACATTGCTTATCTCGGTGTTCTCCGAATACTTCTAATGTTAATCCTCTACCGGCTAGGGTTATGTAAAAAACATTCCAAATATTTTAAATATCTTTTCATTCATCTTCTACTTGTGGTTAAATGTCACGTGTTACTTTATCATTGATTATAACCGGACTGCCAGAAATAAGGTACAATAAAATCTACACAGTCCAAAATGGTTGACCCAAGGAGACAACATTAAGCATCTGATTTTCGTTTGAATTTGGACCAATCATTTTACTTTTAACCATCTATTTGGACCAATCATTTTACTTCTAACCATCTATTTGATATCTATTGATTAGAATGTTTGAATTGCTTGCTTGGTATGATTTTAAGGCAACGCTCGATCCACAATGGGACCCACCATTTGGATGGTTTGGATGGCTGTACACGTCAGTGCCACAGCGAGAGGATGACTCACCACCATTTTTTCTACACGGTGCAGAACTAACATAGGTGTCTATCCAGCATTTAATGGGGAATGCTAGCATCCCACCTTCTCAGTGATATTAGCAACATCCCCAGAGCATTTAAGTTACATGTGGCATCGCATTTCATTGATCGGAACCGTTCATTTGTTTATGCCATGGAGGGCATGTCAGGATGCAGAAGTCACTCTGATTGGATGAGCCATTTCAATGTGGCCCATTTTTTGAGAACCATAGATCGGATGGTCAGCCTCATCAAACCACAGTGCTTCTTTGGAATCATAATCAATTCATGGCAGGACCCATTTGATGGACAAATCAAGATCATGATAGGAACGATTTTGCTTCTCTACTCGATCTTACAGTTCGTGACCTACAAAATGGACGGTCAAGATCATTTGCATAAAGCTAGGTCCATAGGATCATCAGTTTTATCAGGCCATCCTAGCCATGGTTTGGAAAATGAATGGATAAAAAGAAAAAGAAAAAAAAAAAAAGGCGACCTCACAAATGGATCCAATAATCCAATCCGTCCATTTTTTTTTATGATAGCCAATTAAACGTACGGTGGATAGGGGTGTACACGAACCCACTTAGCTCGGTTAGCTCACTCAACTGGCTCGAAAAAGCTCGATTCGACTCAGTTCAAAACAGAGTTTGGGCCAAGTCAAGCTGATTTTTTGAGCTCGAAAAGTTCGAGCTTGCCTGAACTCGGCTCGACTTGAATCGAACCCCAACTTGAAACAGTGACTCGGTTATTTTGATATTGATGCTGCTCTGCAAGTGTTTGATGAAATGATTCAATGAAGTGTAGGTTGGTGGCAAGGAAGGTATGGATATAAAACAAATACTCTTATATATTGATTTTTATGTTGCCCGCCGAGTGTTTGATGAAATACCTGTAAACCGATGTTGTTGTTGTTTTACATTCCGTGAGAAATTGAAGGTGCACTCCATGTGTTTGAGAAAATGCCGCATAGGATCGATCTTGGCTCAAATTTGGCTCGAACTAGCCAGAGCTGCTAATCGAGTCGAGTTGGCCGGTCAGTCTTAAGGAGCATGCCGAGCTGGGTTCAAACTAGGGTAAGCTAGTGATGGAGCCGAGACGAGCGGTGCCAAGCTCGACTCAATTCGACTCCTGTACACCCGGTGGACCTAATGGACAACAAAGATTGGTTGATTAGATTCCCTTGTTTGTGGAGTGGTCAATTCAACAATTTCTGGTCCTTTCTGGCTTTTCTTTAGTGGGCCATTGTTTCTTGTGTATTTCATTTTCAATCGACCAGTCCTCTTTTAAAAGACAGCCAACAAGATCACATGGCCAGAATGCTTTTGGGTGCTGTGGATGTTGCCATCTCCAAGACTATACCTCCTTTTCTTTTTAATCTTGTAAGCAATCTTCTCCAAAAGAGAATCCTGCCCACAGGAAGAGAGTTAAAAAAATACAACTAAAGAAAGCAACTAGTTCAAAAAATCCAAACCAGTATGGCCCACCTATCATGCATGAATACTTGAAGATGGTTATCCTTGGGTATTTTCACATGGGTGCCCGACATTAAGGTTGAAATGTTCATACGTGTCAATACGGCATATGTGTACGAGATCTCAGCCATCCGTCAGGTGGGCCACAATGTTTGTAACACATTTCTCCGTATTGACCATTGAATTGTTTTAGCTGTGATGGGTTTTAATAGTGTATGGTGCCCTATACTGGAGTGCAACGGTCCAGATCATGGGCCCACTTCCGATGGGTCATTTGGAAACAAAAACTACATTGAACTCTTGCCCTGATTGGCCGGTTAATGGACACGGATAGAGTTACTCTGATACTCGGGCAGAACGTGATGGATGATACACTCGCACTTACAAATTACCTTAAAATTATACACGTGTGTTAAATCAAAGCCTCCAAATTATTTGTACCTGTATAGATGTTTAGTGAACTAAAAATTAGGCTTATTTAATCATCTTATTATCATATTGGTGGACATTTATTGGATGGTTAGTGATGAAACGATCCAACGGTCTTATTTCAACAAACAACTCTCCACTAATGAGAGGTTAAGATTGTTCAAGTCCGAATCTAACTTAAGGATTCTAGCTTCCATAATTTAGTCGGTGTAATTCGAGTTGGTACATTCCACGTTTACCGTGTCTAAGTGACTGCGTGTCAAGGGTCGCATGCAGCCGGAGTATCAAATAACCTACGGAGAATAAATAAATAAGAGAACTTGACCACAGTAAACGCCTCCTTTTACCCAGCGTTGGACGAAAATATCACTACATTTCAAACCCATTCCTGTAACCAGTTAACTCCCTCCGTTTCCAAAAAACCTTTTCTCTGCAAAATCCCTTTATTTGGACGGAAATACCCTACCTTGGATTGCACCATCCTCTCCACTTATGCAAAATCCCTTTATTTGGACGGAAATACCTCTATATTGGATCACACTCTCTTCATACATCAGTATTTTCTGGATTTTCTGAAAATGGCTCCACCGAAAAAAGCGCGCACCACAGGTATATTTTAATATATTGCCCTTAACCGAGTAAATTTTTTGTGGGTCATTGAAGTGTTGGATCAAGCTTGCATCTGGGTTTTCGGTTCATCCATGTATACATCATCATACGAACATGATGGATGACAAATAAAACATCACGGTGGGGCCTAGCAAGGTTTCAACGGTGGAATCACTGTTTCTTGTGGTATGATCCACTTGATATTTGGATTTCCTACAATTTTTGGCTCAAACCCTTGAATTAGATGGAAAAACGGATGAACGTCGTGGATAGTCCACATACATTCAAGCCGGGCCCAACTGGGTTAACTCAGTACGATAAGAGCATACTGAGTTATCTAATTTCCGATTTGTGAGAGTTCTCGGTCCATTTGACCTACTTATCGGAAATATGTTCGAGTCGTTGTTGACATTCCTGGTGCATGATTGATGTAATTCCTGAACAATTCATAAATTTGATAGAGAAATGATAAAAATATGACCGGAAACTTCCACAAATTCATGTAATGTAACTGTAAATTTTATGAACCGCTCTGTCAATTTCATGAACTGCTCGGTCAACTTCGCCGAAGTACTCGTTGAATTTCATGTGAAGCTCATTCAATTACGTGTTAGGCTTGTTCAATTCCACTTGAAGTTCATTCAAATTCATGTTAGCCTCGCTGAATTTCATGTTAGCCTCGCTGAATTTCATGTTAGCCTCGCTCAAATTCAAGTTACTCTCGCTCAATTTCATTATAGGCTCGTTCAATTTCACGTTAGGCTTGTTCAATTTCATTTAATGTTTGCCTCGCTCCATGTGATGTTAGCCTCGCTCAATTTCAAGTTAAGCTCATTGAATTTCATACTTGCCTCGTTCAATTTCCTTTGAGGGTCGTTGAATTTTTTGTTTGCCTTATTGAATTTTATATTTGTCTTGCTTAATTTCATATTTGGCTAGCTCAACTTCATGTTTGTCTCGCTGAATTTCCAGTTTACATCGTTGTATTTCTTTTGATGTCATTGAATGGCATCTTTACCTCGCTGAATTGCACGTTTGCCTCACTGAATTTTCTGTTTGCCTCACTCAATTTCATGTTTGTCTCGCTGAATTTCATGTTTTCCTTGTTCAATTTCCTTTGATGCTCGTTCAATTTCCTTTTTGTCTCGTTGAATTTCTAGTTTGCTTCGCTCAATTTCTAGTTTCCCTCGCTGAATTTTTAATTTGTCTCTCTCGATTTTCAATTTGTCTCGCTCAATTTCTAGTTTGCCTCACTCAATTTCATATTTCCTTCGCTCAATTTGTAATTTGTCTAACTGAATTTCTAGGTTGTCTCGCTCAATTTTTAATTTGCCTTTGAAATTTCTCGCTCAATTTTTAACTTGCTTTAATTTTAGTTTGTTTCGCTCAATTTTAAGTTTGTCACGCTCAATTTCTAGTTTGCCTAGCTGAATTTGTAGTTTGCCTTGCTCGATTTTCAGTTTGCTTCACTCAATTTCTAGTTTACCTCACTGAATTTCTAGTTTGCCTCACTCAATTTTTAGTTTGCCTCGCTCAATTTTCAATTTGTCTTGCTCAATTTCTAATTTGCCTCGCTCAATTTCATATTTCCCTCGCTCAATTTTTAGCTTGTCTCGCTTAATTTTCAGTTTGCCTCGCTCAATTTCTAGTTTGCTTCACTCAATTTTAAGTTTGTCACGCACAATTTCTAGTTTGCCTCGCTGAATTTCTAGTTTACCTCGCTCAATTTTTAGTTTGTCTCACTCAATTTCTAGTTTGCCTCGCTCGATTTCATATTTGCCTCGCTCAATTTTTAAGTTGCCTCGCTCAATTTTCAGTTTGTCTCGCTCAATTTTCAGTTTGCTTTGCTCAATTTCTAGTTTGCCTCGCTAAATTTCTAGTTTGTCTAGCTCAATTTTCAGTTTGTCTTGCTCAATTTCTAATTTGTCTCTCTTAATTTCATGTTTCCCTCACTCAATTTCTAGTTTGTCTCACTGAATTTTCAGCTTGTCTCGCTCAATTTCCAGCTTGCCTCGCTCAATTTTCAATTTGCCTTGCTAAATTTTAATGCTTTTCTCGCTCAATTTCTAGTTTGCCTTGTTGAATTCCTAGTTTGCCTCGCTCAATTCCTAATTTTGCCTCGCACAAATTCTAGTTTGCCTCGCTCAATTCCTAATTTTGCCTCGCACAAATTCCAGTTTGCCTCGCTCAAATTCCAACTTCCCTTGTTTGATTTCATATTTCCCTCGCTGAATTTCTAGCAATTTTCATGCTTCCCTCGCTCAATTTCTAGTTTGCCTTGTTCAATTCCTAGTTTTGTCTCTCTTAATTTCAATCGAGGCTTAATCGATTTCATCTGAAGCTCGCTCAAATTCATCAAGTGCTTGATTGTTTTCAATTACGTCTAATTTTTTACACTATGAGTCGCTAAGTATCGAGTAAACTTTAATTTTGATCTATTTTGCAATTTATATTTGTAGGTAACGATTCTTTTCCTGGATTCTCAAACCCATTCTTTAAGTGTTCACTGAAATGATGGTTTGACACGGTGAAGGGTGGATTGGAGAAGCATGATAGTCGGCTAAATTTGTTTAGGCAATCCCCATTTTCTTTTTTTATTACACATTTTATCCTTTAATTTTTTTAAAAATAGGAAAAGAAAAGTTTATTATTTTAAAATGAGAGAGAAAATAGGGTTTACATTTTGAATTTTTGAAAAAGCTAATTGGCTAGGATGGGAAAATAGGCTTTTAGGTAGCTATATCCAAGTTCGAAGGGAAGATATGAACCGCTAAGAAAGAGAAATTAGTACCGAAGCAAAGTAATGGTTATGATTACGATATATTTGTAATGAAATTCATTGATATATTGTGTAACAGTCGCACCTTGGTGGGAACAGATATGCAAAAATTTACTGTCGTTTGGAGGAAGTCAATAGTATATGATTGTTTGTCTGTAACCTATAAATGATATTCGTCATAGGCATGGGAGGAAGATGGGAGGAAATTTTTATGAAATGTTATATTATATCAGTGTTTTGATATTCTCTGTAAAATTTATATAGAATAAAAATTTATATTCAATGAAATTTTGAAAGATTGAATGAGGATATTGAGGCTCGCTCGATTTCTAGTTTGCCTCGCTGAATTTACATTTTGCCTCTCTTAACTTCCAATTTGCCTCGCTGAATTTCATGCTCGCCTCGCTGAATTTCATGTTTGCCTCATTGAATTTCCAGATTGTCTTGCTCAATTTCATGCTTGCCTCGCCGAATTTCTAGTTTGCCTCGATCAATTTCATGTTTGCCTCGCTCAGTTTCATGTTTGCCTCGCTGAATTTGCAGTTTGCCTCGCTGAATTTACAGTTTTCCTCGATGAATTTCTACTTTGCCTTACTTAATTTCAGTTTGCCCCGTTGAATTTGCAGTTTACCTCGCTCAATTTCATGCTTGCCTCGTTGAATTTCATGTTTGCCTTGTTGAATTTATAGTTTGCTTTGCTGAATTTTCAGCTTGGCTCACTCAATTTGCAGTTTGCCTCGCTCAATTTCATACTTGCCTCGCTGAATTTACAGTTTGCCTTGCTCAACTTTCTGTTTGCCTTGCTCAACTTCCTGTTTGCCTCGCTCAATTTTATGTTTGCCTCACTCAATTTTCTGTTTCCCTCGCTCAATTTTCAGTGTGTCTCGCTCAATTTCATGTTTGCCTCACTCAATTTTCAGTTTGCCTCGCTCAATTTACTCTGTGCCTAGTTCAATTTCCAATTTGCCTCGCTCAATTTTATGTTGTCTCGCTCAATTTCTTGTTTGCCTCACTCATTTTCCAGTTTGCCTCACTCAATTTCCAGTTCCGTGGATTTAGAATAATTACCCCCTTGGGGCGTGTTTGGTCCGTGGGTTTGAATGGTATTGAATTGTATTAGATGGGATTAACACCATTATTGCACAATGATTGCATGTCTAGAAATACTATGGTATTGTAGCCATCCAATCCCATGTTTGGGATAAAAATTTTGCTACTGGAAAACATTGGATTAAGTAAAATCATGTTTGGTGGACCATGGAATTGTAATCAACGGACCAAATTCACAACAGATGTCGTTCACTTATACACATATATAACTAAAATGTCACATGTAAACGGCGTATATGGATGAACGATATAGATAAACGCATGCATCAATGTGGGGCCCCCACATGTGTAATGGATTTTAAAATCCACGGAAATCCTGCGTGGACGAAATGCAATTCCATGGGACTAAATGTAATTCCATCCCAATTAATCCTAACCATTTCCATCCTCTCCAAATGATGGATGGGCTTGCACAGGACCAAATACAATTCTATCCCACTTAATCCCATCCAATACCCTGCCCCAAACGCCCCCCTTGAGGAAGACAAGTTTAGAAAATGATGGGTTTTGAGGGAATTGGGTTTGAAAGGATAAAGAGGATTTAGGGAAATGAGATTTGGTGGGGAGGATTGGATGCAAGGAATGAGTTTAGAGGGAGATTTTTGGGTTTTGAGGTAGAGGGATTAGGGAAATTTTGAAATGGGAGTATTTGTGGACTAAAAAAAGACATTAAATTGGCTAAAAGGAAGCTTCACATGTATGTAGAGAGCCCCATGGAACTCAGGCCCTGGCAGGGCTACGCCGAACTGGTAGTAGCCCCGCCCAGCTCTGTTTGGATCAACGGGTTGTACCGAAGGCTACACTATTTATGGCTACATTATAATCCGTAGCCATAGGTCCACGGACTTCTAGCCATGCTAAATATAAGGGTATTTTCGTCAAAAAATAGTGTGTCCGTACATAATAGTTTTGTTTTGGAAAGTAAATTTTGGGAGCGTTTCGAAAAGATGCTAGTAAAAAGTGGTGTTTACAGTCGTCAATTTCTCAGTAAATAAATAAATGCAGCAATGGATAACATTAACAAAAAAGATGCCCATTTAGCTAGGATCTTCCAATATGGATACTAAGGATGTTCGTACGGTCCATCCAACGTGAGGCCCATCAAATCAATGGTTTGGATTATTTAAACATGGTCCCACATCATGTGTGAAGAAAAGGAGGGGCGCGGTTTAAGTGTTACCCGAGCAACAGCTCAGTGGGTGTGGTGTTAATTAATGGGCCGGCTCGGCCTAACAAAATCAGAAGTTTGAATCCCGTTGATAGCCCGTGTTACCCTTACAGTAGGGCCCACTTTGATGATACGTTGTATATCCACTCCGTCCATTCGTTTTAGAAGACAGTTTTACAACCCTTTTATAAAATTAATTACATCCAAATTCCAGGTGGACCACACCACAAGAAACAGTGGTGATTGAACACTCACCATGAAAAACTTCCCAAGGCCCACCTTAAAAATATATTTAATTTTTATTTGTCATCCAACCCGTTAATAAGGTCCAAAAGAACTGGATGAAGGTAAAAAAAATAAATATTAGCTTTATCAAAAACTTTTACGGCCTACAAAAATAGTTTACTGGTCATTTATCACTTTTTCCAATGACGTGGTCCATCCAATATTTGAATATTCTTAAATTTTGAAATAAAGTCCTTAAATATATGAAAAAACGTCGGTTCGGTGTGCTGCTGGAAAAGCCGTGGGCCACACGATGATGTATGCATTTTATCCAGGCCGTCCATCCATTTTCCAGCTCATCCTAGGCTAACAGGGAGGAATATCCAAATATCAAGTTGACCACACCACAGTAAACAGTAGTGATTGAACACCTACTGTTAAAAAAATTCCAAGGCCCACTGTACTCTTTATTTTCCATCCAACCTGTTGATTAGCTCCAGCAGACCTGGATGAAGGGAAAAGACAAATATCAGCTAAATCCAAAACCTGTTGATCAACGGTGGCCGTCCAATCACCACCGTTTCCTGTAATGTGGTGCACCTGAGATTCGGTTCTGCTTCATTTTTGCATTTGCATTTCTAATTGTACCTGTAATGAGGCAATTAGATTGCCTACTGAGTTACTCAGTATGCTCTTCTCGTACTGAGTAAACTCAGTTGGGCACACTGTAAATGTACGTGGTTTATCCACACTGTTCATACGTTTTCCAAGTTCATTTTAAGCGTTTAAACAAAAATTGAAGCTTATCGAAAGTTTAAGTGGTCCATACCATAGGAAACAGTGGAAATAATGATTTCCACAGTTAAAATCTTGTTAGGCCCCACAGTGATGTTTATTTGTCATCTAAACTTTTCATATGATCAAAAAATTCATACGATCCAAAAAACATGGATGAAGGGAAAAAAACAAATATAATCTTGATCCAAAACTTCTGTGGCCCCTAAGAAATTTTCAATGGTAGAAATTCAATTTTCACTGTTTCATGTGGTGTGGTCCATTTTAACTTGTATATGCTTCGGTTTTGAGCTAAGAGCATAAAATTATCTGGTAAAGTGGATGGACGAACTGGATAATATAAAAAAATTACAGTGGACCCCACAGAGTTTACTCAGTACACTTAGCGTATTGAGTTATTCAGTACGCAATCCGCTTCCTATAGTGAGCTGATGAGCTGATAAAAATGGATGAACACCGTGGATAAAACACATATATTATATATTATGAGGAGTCCAGAGGTTTTCCAGCAGCACGCATTGCCGACATTGGTGCGTGTGCTACGCTATGCAATCCGAGTCTCCATCGATCTAACAAAAATCAGGTACTTCACTTATCGAGACACATGTACATTGAATTTGGGCCGTTGATTTTTCCTCTAATGGCCAAAAATTTCTCATACAAGTCTGATCTACCTGATCAAGGGACCAACATTATTTTTAGTCTATGGCATGTAAAAGGCGTGCCCTACTTGATGAATGGCCTGGATCTCTTACTCATGTGCCATCTATTCAGATCTGTTACACGTGTTCTACTCCCTCATATAAGGTGCCCTAATCACGGGAGCAGATTAGATGCGGCCCCGGCCTCACCCCACCTTGATGTATGTATTCTACATCCGCGCCATCCAATCGTTTCGAGAGATCATTTTGGATCTTGAACTAAAAAAACGAAGCAGATCCAAATATCAGGTGGACCATACTATAGTAAAAGGTGTTAATTGAACTCTCCAACATTAAAAACTTTATAGAGCCCGCCGAAATGTTTCCTTGATGTTTATTTGCCATCCAACCTGTTGAAAGATCACAAAAGCCTAGAGAGTGGGAAAAAATAAATATCAGTTTGATCTAAAGATTTTTGGTCCACAAGAAGCTTTTAATGGTAACTTATCATTGTTTCCTATGGTATGGTCCAACTGAATCTTGGAGCTGTTTCGTTTTTCGTATCATTCCGTAAAATCATACGGTAAAACGGATGGACGGTGTGGATATAGAATAAATACATCAAGGTAGGCCCCACGGTAAGGGCCGCACCGTCTTGGGTGAACCCCGGGCCGCACCTAATCCGCTCCCCCTAATCACCACCATTAGTCTATACTATATGCCCCACCAATTTGATAGTAAAACCTATTTTACACGTAGTGTGTACCACACAGTATCACCAAAAGTAGAATAAACGGATGTAACTATCAAAAGATGGGAGTCAACGTAGTAATGGCATTTTCGTAATTCGAGCTAAAGCAGAAGGTTAGTTAATAACAACTATCCAAAAAGATCAAAAAAAACAACGTAGGGGCCTTCCTGGCGACCGTAAGCTGAGCAAAGCAAAGGCATATGAGGAATGTCTGACCTCTGACTTGCAATCTGCAGTTTCCAGCAGCCTTTGACCGAATCTCAACCGTCCATTCACCGGCCCGAGATTCGATCCCGTTCTCTCTCTTTCCTTTTTAATTTCCCTCCCATTCTCTGATTTTCGGTTGTCAGTTCTGCCAGCTCAGCACCAATTACCGCTTTGATCGGATCCATTCCCTGCCATGCTTTACCATTTTATTCACGAAATTGCCAAAAGCACCTTGTAGTTCACTATAATGCAAAATACACCGTAAGAATGTTTTAATTTCATGACAAGCCCTTATTTGGAAAACCTTGGGCTGAAATCCGTGATTTTGACTCGTACGTAGGAAAGAGACGTGTAAACAACGTCCACGTTACGTGAACCTCACATGAACACGTGTCTTTCATACCACCGTGTATTGCACGAGTATGACATCCGGGCCGTGCAAAAGGTGGGCTCTGCCACGATGATTACCTGGGGTAAAAATCAGGCCGAGCTGTTTGTTAGATGGGCCACACTTGTACATTGGCATGCAGCACCATGTGATTTCATGGTGGGTCATGCAGTGGGTTGTATTGATCATTTTGTGAAGTGAAAAAATGTAGAAGGATAGACTATTCATGCCATCTATGGTAAGTCCCACAAACGTGTGATCTGGACCGCTGATTAGGGTATCCGTAACTTGGATGGACCATGTCCATGCATTGACATTATTATAGACAATTTTAGCCATCCATTTGGTGGCTAAGAATAGACTGGGAACCTTTCACATTTAGCCACGATTGGTTCGAAGTTATTATTTTGACTCATGCTATTATGCAGCACGATCTACACAAGTCCTATTAATCCTTCTCATCATGTTACATGTGGCAAACACTTGTAATGATCAGGACTGGTGATTTGATGGGCCATTGATGATATGGGAGAAAATTTACAGTTAATGGGCAACGACTAGGGCTAGTTTGGGAACGTTGATCGATTTAGAACCCTGGATTAGAAATCTTTGTATTGTGTTTGTCACCCTATATTTGGAATCTAACTTTAATCTAAAAGCAGCTCTACATGGTATATTTATAGGGGTGTAAATTTAATTACTAAATCAACTTTAATATATTTAATTAGTGAAAATATATGTCGTTTAACAAAACAAATGTAATAAGCCGGCTGAAATATATACTTTGACCGAAAATGATGAAATACAAAGTCTCAGGTGAGCCAAAAGCATAAGATTATGTCCGAGTAACTAGTGATTTTTAACCACAAGATCATGTCCGAATGATTAACTAGCAATTTTTAACCACAAGATTATGTCCCACGGACTAATTGGCTATTTTTAACTATTAATTTATATGGACAATGCTTAGACCGTGTTAATTATCATATTAAAGCAATTAAAGTATGTAGTTGATAATCTAATTGTTTTGGGATATCATCAGTGAGCCATGTACCTAATAGGTTAATAGTCTAATAACATGTGTTACTCTAAGAAGAATTTTTAGATATAATTCAAGCTTTCGCTGTGAATTTCAAACCCTCTCTTTGAAGGGATTTGAAACCCTGGGGTATTTGAAATCACACTGGAGCCCCCTAAATCCATGGCACCGAAAGACTCCTTAATATCCACTTGTGATCATATTTGCTGGTTGAATGCCGACCGTTAATCTACTTTGGGTTAACTGATCCTTTTAACCAGCCATTGATTGAATGGCTCATAGAAGGATCTTTTTTTTTTTTTTGGGCATGGCCTATCTAGAAAATGGCCCACCAGATCAACAGTCCTGATCAATGCACATGCTTGCGACATGTACCGTACTGCAGTCTCATGCAAAACTTCTTTTTCTTTTTTTAGTAAATTAAAAGTTGTGGGTGATGCATGGTCGGTTTGCTGTTGTTTATTAAGTGGCGGTGACGCAGATGTTGTGTGGGCCCTACATGTACGTGAGTCTAGTTTTCTATTCGTGGACCCCTTTGCGGTTGGAGCATAGCCCAAAAGCCATGCTGGTCGGATGATCATCCACATCCCATTTGTGGCCGTCGGATGAACGGTAAAAAGAAGTGATCAGATACAACTGCCATATTTTTTCAGCCAACAAGCGACATACGTAGAACCTATCTGCAAAAAAGGTCAGCTATGTTACGATGATTGTATAATATAAAAATTAAGCAGATCCACTCATGAAGTGGTTCATAACATGCAAATCTAGGTATGGCCAATAGTATGGCTTCCTATGTGGATTTGCTGCGAAGGCCTTTAGCAGGAACGTCGTGCCATGGGAAGATAGGTGGAGCCCACCATAATGTTTGTTAGAAATTTTATATGTTCACCACTTTTACTAGATTATGTTAGGATATTGGGCCACAAGTTATGCAAATCTAAAATTCAAGTGGGCTACACAATAAAAAGAACCAAGTAGGTAAATACCTATTGTTGAGACCTCTTTAGGTCCGTGATATTAATTTATATGCCATCTCGTAAGATTGTTCCCGTTGCACTCTGATTCATTTAAACAAGACCACTTGTGTGACTGAGGATTTAAATTGGATACATGCATGAGAGTAAGATGCGTGGGCATATGCATGACTCAAGGGTTGATTGAATACACCCAAATCCCTAGCTCAAGTGGCAGACTGTGTGAAAGATACCTCATTTCAACACTAAGGTCTTTGCATCAATTCCCTAGTGGTGGTGGCTAACAGTGATGTGTGAACTGACAGTGGGGTGTACTAACAAGCTTTAAAAAAAAAAGAAAAAAAATAATTGAATTGTTGGTATCATGATGTAGAGCGGGTCGCGGACAGTTTCATGGCCAAGATGGATCAAAAAATGCCCGGTCGACAATAGAAGTGATCCAGACCATTGGACCTTAAATTGGGCGTATCTCACAATCCGGAATGAGTTAGCTGACGTAAAATATATGATTTTGGGGTAGAACGAGCTATTTTAGTCAACCAACCCAGCTATGCAGGGTTGCGACGCTCGGAATTGCGAAAAACCCCTGGATCGACGGTCGTTTCCCTGTTTCATTTTTACTATAAATAGTAAGTTTTAGTTTGATTATAAATCTTCATCCGTCGGGCTTTAGGAGTTGCGCCCAACGTGAAAAGAGTTTAGAATAATTAAGAGAACGGTTTGGTGAAGCCAAATAGGACACTTACTATTTTTGGCCGAAACCTTGCAAGACGCCTTGTAGACATCACGACCGACTATAAATAGTAAGTTTACTATTTATAGTAAGTCGCGAATTCTAGGAGTTTTAGTTGTAGTTTGATTCCGATTTCTTTCCTATTGCTTGGTATCCCTATTTAAAGGGTTGTGAACTCATTTTTATTAATCAATTAATCACTTTCGAATTTATTTATATTTTCTGCTTTCTTTCTTCGTGGATTCGAGAAGTCTCTGTGAGGAGTCCAGAGAAGCTCTGTGGATTCGAAGTATTTATCCTCATCACGTTCATCCCTGCGTCATATCACCTTCACTCAAGACAGATAGATTGGAGACTAGAATTGAAGATCTAGAGTTCTCTTATCCACCAATATTATGCTTCGTTTAGATAACCAGTAAAAGTAAATGAGGCTAATTATTCTAAATGAGTTCTTTTTATCTTGTGATAATAAACGTGAATTTACAATTTTAAGAACTTGTTTTTTCACTAACACTTTAAGTTCAAAATACTTTTCAAATGAACGAAAATATACGTTCAAATTAAATAAAACTAAACATTGCCGATGCCATTAAGTATTATAAAATTATATTTATTTACAACCAACAACTTGTAAGACAACCAAATGAATAAACAAAAATGCAAATGGATAAATTTCTGAAATACCTATCAGAATAGAAGAATCGAGATGGGTGTGATAAACCAAATTGAAAATTAAAAGATCATGATCCGCAAGTTAAGGTTACAAAAAAAAAAAACCAACTTTACTCTTAAGGTACTGTAATGAGAGTCACTATATAGTAACTAAACCAAGCTAACTTATACTAAGAAAATAAAAGAAAAGAAAAATAAAAGATAGACTAATATGTTTGTCATAGGGTTTCGAGCTCTTTTTCGACTGCTCCTTTTATAAATGTCAAGGCAATGAAACCCTCATTAGGGGATTCTTTGTTGTTTTTGAATTTTTCATGCTCACGTCGCCAACTTGGATGTGGAAATCTCCAAAACTACGGAAAGAAATAGTCCCAACTCAACCTGTACTTGCTAACTTCCCAAATCTTCTCCTCATAGCTGTTTTGTTGCAAATGTCTTTGAGGCCTACTAAAGAGCCTTGGGACCACCAAAAATTCTCTGGATCTAAACCACTAGATTAGGTCATAGGAATCTTACGAGCCAATCTGGAATGGATCCCTCTAAGAAAACAAGGTTGCTTGCCCATAGGATCCCGCCATCTTGATGGTTTGGAGTGTTGGAGGGAATAAATGGACATAATTCATCACATTAAGATCGCCCAAACATTTGATTGGGGAAGGGTTCTACTATATTTTTAATATAGTTTTTCATTCTATTCATTTTGATTAAGGTATGAGGGAGAATGATCTAATCGGACTGATAAATCGGTCTCTCTTGATTTGGGTCTAAGTCGTGACTAAGTTTGCTTGCATCAATCCGTTCTTTGGATCTTCAGTAACTTCCAAAGTATTAAAGTCTCTTTAAACATTTTTTAAAAGATATCTCATTTTAAAAAGACTATAAGTGACGACTTTACCAAGAGAATTATATATGGATACATGATAAGATTTGTTCTTTCGATGAGATGGTGGGTATGTTGCCTCATTAATAGGCACGATAATCATAAATACATGGCTTATGTTAATTTGCTCTTCAAAAGGCAAACATAAGGACTCGTGCTTTCACATTTATCACAAAATATCTATCACCGAAGGAAACGCCAACGATAATACTCTTAGGTGAGAGTATGTTTCGTGCCAGTTACGATTTTATGGTGTCGACATGTGGTGGCCTTTAATTGACTCATGTTAGAGTTCCGAAAATGGGTGTAAACAATTCCCATGGGGATGAATTGAAAACTCAAGGAATTAGCTTAATACAAAACTCTTGTGGAATTTCAATCCTCTATCGTGCAGCCCACTTAGGTTTTATATTTGCATCATTTTTGAGCCCGTGTCCTAACATGATCCAGCGAAAACAGATAGACAAGGTGGATATCTCACAAACTTCATGGTGGGCCCCACCTAGTTTCCCATCGCATTGGAAGTTTTTGGGAAAAATTTTCACAGGTAATCCACCTAGCCAAATATACTAATCTTCCCACCCACTGAGTGGATAGGCTTCATTTTCACACTAATGTTGCTACTGATAGGATTTTCTACATGTATGACACATGGGTAGGAAGAAAAATGATTTTGTTCTAAGTTAGAACACATCTTCTAAATTTATTAGTCCTAATAAGAACAAAAATGTAAATGCTCTAAATTCAACCAACAAAACCAAATGGGCAAAATCTTCTCATCAATGGACGTTCGTGGACCATTGATTTCACTCCAATTTTGGAGGGGCTTCCATAGAAAACGGCCCCATCATATCCATCACGCATGTCCTTGTTCTCAATTTCAAGCATGACGTGTAATTGACCTTGAACATTTATTCATTGTGAAAACGCCATAAACACACTTTCAAGAGTTTCAACACTAAGGTCGTGGGTTTGGAATTCATTGTGGCGTGTGTGGGTGTAGGTGCGAGGAAAAGACAAAAAAAAAAACTGAGCCACACGCCTTGTTGAATTTTGGCCATTGGACTTTTTCAACTGCCCATTTTCTCGTGAAAATGTAATTGGCCTAACTATACTGGTATTACCATACGGTACAGGGCATATTCACAGTGTACTCACCACCTGATGAATGGCCCAGATCATTGACACGTGTATCATCTAATGGTTGAAATTGTCACATGGGTCCACATTCAATTAAAACCCTTTCAGAAAAGCTTGATTTTCATACCATGTGATTATAATGGTGGTGGCAGCATTTGCGACAGATAGAATTTTCCATACGACTCAACGGCTGTATTTTTTTGTTCTAAGAAGAAAAATGTAAATATTTCAAATTCAACCAACATCATTAATTGGGCCATATGCGAAAAATCTCATCATCAATTGAGAGTTGATGGCCCACCGAGTTCAATCCAATTTCAAAAGGAGTTTTGATAGAAAATGGTCCCCTCATTTCTTCCCAATTTCGAACATTGCATGTGCAATTGACCTGGACCATTTATTCATTGTGAGAACGCCATACAGAAACTATCAAGTGAGTCGCACACCTATGTTGAATCTAGACCGTTGGAGTTTTTCAACCGTCTATTTAATAGTGGAGATGTCCTCTGCCTATCTATCGTGCCGATATTATCATATAGTCTGGGCATGTTCACAGTGTACACACTACCTTACGAATGGCCTGGATCACTTACATGCATGGCATCCGACGGTTGGACTGGCTTCATAGGGGAAGTGGATTGAGTCCTGCGCAACAGGGGCTCTGTGGGGCCCACCTTCATATATGGGTTTAATCTATGCTGTCTACCCATTTTTCCAGATCATTTTAGTATATGATCCAAAAAATGAGGCAGATCAAGGGCTCAAGTGGACCACACCATAATAAGTAATAGTGGCAATGATGTTCACCGTTGAAACCTTTCTAGGGCCCATCCTGATGTTTATTTTCTATCCAACCTATTCATATGGTCACACAGAACTGGATGAAGGGAAAAAATAAATATCGGCCTGATCCAAAACTTCTGCAGCTCTCAAAATGTTTTTAATGATGAGAATTCAATTACCACTGTGTGCTCCACTCGAACATTGGATCTTTCTTATTTTTGGGTTCATACCTAAAATGATATGGAAAAATGAATGGACGGCATGGATATAACCATGCATCATGGTGGGCCCCATAGAGCTCCTGCCTGGGCAGGATGCAATATGCTTCCCATCACAAGGTAGCGGGTCACATGGGCCCCGCATTCTATCAAAACAGTTTTAGAAAACGTACCAAAACACACACCAGAGTGCACCCTGACCTTTACCTGCTTGCCGATTTCAAGCCCCCAAGGGTCTTATTGTCATGCTTTAAGAAGTGAGGGGTTTCTCAGAAAAAAAGCAGGGGGTATTTTATCATTCCTCCTTTTTCTTAATCTCATGCCACTTGGATTGCATCAGAAAGCAGGCGAAAAGAAAAAAAAAAAAAAAAAAGAGGCAGAGAAATAAAAAAGAAAAAAAAATCCCTTCCCCCTCTCTCTCTCTCTCTCTCTCTCTCTTGTTTTAGGAATGAAGGAATGAATGTTTTATGAGAGAGAGAGAGAGAGGGAGGGAGAGTTTCTATTTTCAATCCAATCCAATCCAGATGGAATGAAGGAGGAAAAGAGGGCCGTGTGATTGCTTTGATGGTGGGACATCCAAATGGGGAATGTTACATCGACGGTTGCTGCGAAATTCGCATTCTTCCCGCCTGACCCACCAACGTATGATGTGTTCAGGGGTGGAGAAGATGGGAAGCTCTTCTTCTCAGGGGTGACTGCTGACAAGAACATGGACGTGCATTTGCTTGATACCAAGGGCGGTAACAAGATCGTCGCCACCTTCTGGAAACACCCAACTGCCAGATTGACTATCTTGTATTCCCATGGCAACGCTGCCGATCTCGGTCAGATGCTTGAGCTGTTTGTTGAGCTTAGAGCTCACCTCAAGGTTAATATCATGAGGTATTGTTTTTCTGTTGGATATATATTTTTTTAATTATCATTTGAGAGTTGGTGGTTTTGATTTTGTTGGATTTGGTCTTTTGGGAGAGGTGGGTTTTGCTTGGTTTGGTTGATATATTATTATTATTATTGAGATTTGTTGATTTGGGTTTTGTTGTATTTGGTCTTCTGTGAGATGGGTTTTGATTGGTTTGGTTGTTTTTTATTTTTTAAAGATTTGGTGATTTGGGTTTTTTTTTTTTTTTTTGGATGAGGGATTATAGGAAACTGATCAGACCATTGGTCTGATGGGGTCGGGCCATGGCCTGAAAATTAATTCATAAGACAATTTTTGGTGTTCAATTGGTCGCACGCAAAGGACGGTTGAGAAATTCAATTGAAATGGAGCTAGAACTTGGATAGCTAGGATGCTTTTATCTGGGAAGATTTTGGGTCACGGTCCATCCAGGATCTCTGATCCATTGTTCCCACTTTGTTCAAACCAAAATACGTGAGTATTATGTATTTTGGTAGGGGAGCATTGCATGATTCCTTATAGATGGACTTTATTTTTATTTTTTAAAAAGGTCGGTTTTGGTTGGTTCTGTGTGTTTTTGAAGGTTGTTGGTGTAATTGGTTGAGTACCAATTTGGATTTTTGGATGCAATTTTATGATTTGAAGGTTTGATGGGGTTGTGAAAGATGGTTATGAGATTATTATTATTATTGTTTTTCTAGAGGGTCGATGGGTGTGCAAAAGATGGTTTCGAGATGGGTCTGGTTTATTTTTGAATGTTTGATGGGTTTGAAAAGATTTTTTTTTTTTTGGTTTGGTTTGTTTCTGAAGGTTGTAGTTGTAATTGGTTGAATTTCAATTTGGATTCTTTTATGTAATTTCATGATTTAAAAGTTTGATTTTCTTTATTTTTATTTTTATTTCTTGAGATGGGTTTTGTTTATATATATGTATGTATATGTCTGTCTATTTGTGTTTGTATTTATGCATGCATGTATGCACATGTATGTGTCTACACACATATTTACATCGCCCTTCAGAGGGGATGGGTGGCACGGAAGTAAGGGTGGTTTGCTGAGGGACATGGATGATTGAAAAGATGGTTGATATGGAGATAGAAATGGGTGGTTGCATGATAGGGAATGTGGATTGAAGAGTGAGTGGACTTGCATGAATGTCCAATAGTCTTTGAACGGATTATTCTGGTTGCCAGTCACCTAAGTGGCTCTTTAGTCTAGGAATTTGTAACCGGTATTGGATGCACAGGGAAGTCTTTGGATTTTAAGGAGATGATACCATGTACAATGCCATGATAAGGGTGGACTTGCAAGTAGAGTTGGTATTCTCCTAAGACTAAGAGAAGTAGCGACCGAAGGTCTACCATCTCAAAAGAGGCACAAGATTTGCTCTCTCTCGATTGCTCGAGGAGAACAAAAGCTTGATAGAGATCATACTCAAATTTACTAGTCATTGGGATGGGTGTTCTTCTTTTACTAGCTTTTCTTTTTGAGCTAGGGAATGTGTAGTGGTGTTTGATTTTTTCTGTTCGTAATTTTGGTATAATTGGTTCAATAGTCATTTGGATTTTATGTATAGTCATTTTAGCTAAGGTGCTGTTAAAATGGGTTTTTGGACTATCTTTTCATTTTGGTCTCTTTTGGGGCCTGGGAATTGGGGATTGTATGCAACTTGTTCTGTTTATGGATGTTGTTGGTGTAATGGGTTTTGAACACATTCAGATCTTTTTCCTTCTTTTATGGAAGCTGCCAATTTTTTTATCTTTGATGCTGTTGCAAATTGTGATTTTGAGTGGAAATGATCTTGTAGAGACAGTGGAACTGGAACATGGTAGGCCCCCTCTACACTGTACACATGGCAATGGTATGTGGAAATTGGGACTTTTCATGTAGCAGGCCTACTGAAAATTGATCGGATGATGCTAACTATCACTTTTCTACTCAGCTTGTCTCAGCAGATGGTATTATCTTGTAATCAGAGTGCTTTTTGAACCATGGGCCATCCATAGTAACCATCGGTACCATATTTTCTGGTTCAACCTTTTTCTAACCACATCAATTCACAACTTTTACATTGGTTTTGTTTGCGATATCTTGTTTACCCCCTTTCTTTTTCGGAGCATTAAGGGAACTTAGGAGTAGCACCAATAGGTAATAAGATGAGGGAAAGTAGACTTAGATGGTTTGGTTATGCGCAACGGAGGCCAAGAACTGCACCGGTTAGGAGTGAGTTGGTACAAATAGAATGCTCGAAAAGGGCAAGGGGAAAGCCAAAGGACATGGAGGAAGTAAGAAAAAAACTTGATGACCTATCATCTAACTAAAGGTGTGGCCCTTGATAGAGTGGAATGGTGGAGCAGGATTCACGTAGCTAACCCTAATTAATTGGGATAAGGCTTAGATGAAGATAAATTTCGTTTACTTTTTTAAGGCTTGGAATAGAGTCGTTATATATGATAGTTTCTGTTTGAGAAACTTTTAGCTGTAATGGGTTCAATCCCCATTTGGATATGTGTAGGCCACCAATTTTTATCTTCTATGCCTTTTGTACTGGTAGGGTTAGGGAAGGCATGAATTTGAAATGGTTTGAAGTTCTTTGCATGTTACTTAAAAAGGGTCATGGTTTTTGATGCAGGACATGAAATGTAAATATGATATGCAAGATTTCAGGCTTAGATCACGTTAGTTCAGAAACAATTACACAAATTCCATATCCCACATGAAAGTCCAAACATTCAATTAAAGGGGAATCTATGCGGGTCCAGGCCTACACATGATAGGGCTGGATCAATAAAAATTATGAACCAAACGATACTCAAAGATAAGAAATAATCCTTCACACATACATAGTAATCAGTCCCTAATCCAAGGGATTCATCAATTTCAAATCAAGGAACCCTAGGGTTAAAAAAGGGGCATATAACTTAGGGAAAACGTAATCTAGGGCTAGGTTTAATGAAAAACGGCTATGAGAGGATAAAAGAGGATAAAAACCTGAGCCAAAAGACGATCCCGCGGGTAGACAACAACAATGGCCCAGACGGACGTGCGTGTGATCCCGGCCACATGTGTGTGGGGCCCACTATTCGGAAAAATGCCACCTTGGCCCTGGTCGGCCAGGGATGGACTCCAAAATCCCCAAATCTCAGCTCGATCCGATGTACGGTTTGTGCGTGGTACTCCGCCGAAGTTTTAGCCCTCCTGTATGGCCAGATTCTGAAATTCTGATGTGGGGAGGAGAATTGCTACAATAGATGATTGATTCAAAGTGTAGATGATGGGATAAGATGAGAAGAAGAGATGATAAAAGATAGGTAGTAGAGATGGCGATGGATGGGGGCGAATCGGGATAGATGTGGCTTCGCACCATGGTAGTTAACCCTTCGACGAAGGGAGGGCTTCGCACCCAATTAGGCTTCACAACTCAGAGAATAGGAAAACGCAAAATTTTTATTAATCTTCAATGTCTCAAAAAAGCTACAAGGGGTGCCTATTTATAAGAAAACCCTATACCCAAAACTTCGCACTGTATGCATAACCTATTACTTGGCGATGATGAAGAAAACTAAAATAAAACCAAACACAAAAATCTAAAGCGTTCACAATGTTTTAAATAATAACAATAAGTAAAACCTAAAAAATGAAATCAATCCGACGAGTGGGCCACGATCATGAGATCCCATGTTGGGCTTTTCTTGACTATCAGGCCCACTTTTCTGAACCAAAACTTGTCTTCTAACTAGGAGGCCCTCCCTGGATGTCGTCATCAAGCCAGATCGATGATGAGATCCTCCTTTCGCGTACGTACGTGCGTAGGGGTGGTGGTGTGCGTGCGCGTGTGCGCGAGATGTCCCCATCAATTCTCCTCGGCTGCGAAGATTTCGCCACTGGCGAAATAAAACTCCTGAACTGCTCCAGGACGTCAAGATCAAGTCTCTGAAGATCCTCCGCAGTTAGCCTCGTGTTGTCTGAAGCTGGGCGTGACTTCCACTTGACCAAGTACTTCTGAAACCTGCCGTCCGACGTTGAAACTATCTGATGGTCCAGGATATCCTCTATTTCCTCTCTGGGTGTGTGAAGGTTAGGTATGAGAGCTAGAGGCTGGGAAAATGGGTCGGGACGGGTAGGTACGGGATGTAGAGGCTGGGGAAATGGGTTGGGATAGGTAGGTATGGGATGTAGAGGCTGGGGAAATGGGCCGGGAAGGGTAGGTATGGGAGGTAGAGGCTGGGAAGAAAAGTCAGGAAGAGTGGGTATGGGAGGTAAAGGATGGAAAAATGGGTCAGGAAGGGGCCATGGTTCAAGGGATAGATATGGGGAATCATGATGGGTGGGCGAAGGGCCGGACAAAGTATCAGTGGTTTCCTGAAAAGTAACTAGATTCTCCACATCGAATGTGAAACTAATTCTCATGGAAGGTGGAAGATCTATCTCATACACATTGAGACCGTTTCGTTTTATAATTTTGAAGGGTCCAGCGCTATGTGCATGTAACTTACGAACGGCCCTCGGAGGGTACCGATCGGGGCTGATGCGGACCATCACGGAGTCCCCAATATTGAATCCTTTGAAACGTTTATGTTGGTCTGCAGAAAATGTGTAATGTTCATTACTAGTCATGATCTTCGCACGATTTCTTGATGCCATGAATGAATGTGATGCGCGAAAAACTCAAATGCCCTATGGGACAAATGGACATAGGGACAAGATCAATAGGTTTCCTAGGTTTATAACCAGTAACGACTTCACGAGGACTTAGACATGTGGACCTATCGACAGAACTATTCAACGTAAACTCGGCTGTAGGTATTACGGTGTCCCATGTTCTGATGTGCTCTATATCCCTCCTGGGGGAGACTCATCCGGTAGATCATCAGGAAAGACATCACGAAACTCATCTACTACCAGAATGGCCTCAATGGGTAACTCTATACTAGCCTCTGGAACACTCTCTAGCCTCTCGGGCACTCTCTCTAGCCACAAGGCCGTACGTGTTGTGCCACTCAAAATAGTGGTTTTGATGCCCCTCTTGGGGTGGGTGCACGGTTGCATACCCGTGACTGATTCCTGATTACCTCCATTCATTGGTTTATCCTCCGGCCACACCGCCTGAGATTGGACATTTTCTTTAATGGTGGGGTTTGTCCTGAGGGAGGCCTCTACTTGGTTAAGGCGTTGATCTATGCTTTGTTCCATGCGCTTACCCCAAGACTCGATCTGCTGGGACAACTTGTTTAATGACTCTAGCAGTTGTTCCATGTTTAGTGTAGGGTGTCAACCAAAATTCAGCAATATAGTTGTCAAAATATAAGGTTTTTTTTTTTTTTTTTTTGTTAAAAAAAAAGAAAAAGAAACAACCTAGTTTCTAAAAACGAAAAAGGAAAGTTTTTTTTTAAACAAGTTAGGAATTTTTTTTTTTTTTTTTTTTTTTTTTTTTTTTTTTTTTTTAAACAACCTAGTTTCTAAACGAAAAAGGAAAGTTTCTAAAAATAGAAAGTAAGTTAATTTCTAAAAAAGAAAAAGGAAAGTAAACTAGTTTCTAAAAAAGAAAAAGGAAAGGAAATTAGTTTCTAAAACAGATTAAGAAAGTTTCTAAAAAACAGAAAATGAAAGTTTTTAAACCTAAAAATAGAAAGCTAAGTTAATTTCTAAAATAATTCAAATAAGGGGATAACAAAAAATTTCAGCAGCTTATGTCAGGGTTTATGGACTTCTAAACAACCATATATGATGAGAATTGATGCATAATGGACACAAACAACCAAACCCTAAACATGTAATGAATTCCCCTACAAGAACCCTAGGCTCTGATACCAAATTTGATGCAGGACATGAAATGTAAATATGATATGCAAGATTTCAGGCTTAGATCATACCAATTCAGAAACAATTACACAAATTTCACATCCCACATGAAAATCCAAACGTTCAATTAAAGGGAAATTTATGCGGGTCCAGGCCTACACATGATAGGGCTGGATCAATAAAAATTATGAACCAAACGATACTCAAAGATAAGAAATAATCCTTCACACATACATAGTAATCAGTCCCTAATCCAAGGGATTCATCAATTTCAAATCAAGGAACCCTAGGGTTAAAAAAGAGGCATATAAGTTAGGGAAAACGTAATCTAGGGCTAGGTTTCATGAAAAAACGGCTATGAGAGGATAAAAGAGGATAAAAACCTGAGCCAAAAGACGATCCCGCGGGTAGACAACAACAATGGCCCAGACGGACGTGCATGTGATCCTGGCCACATGTGTGTGGGGCCCACTATTCGGAAAAAGGCCACCTTGGCCCTGGTCGGCCAGGGATGGACTCCAAAATCCCTAAATCTTAGCTTGATCCGATGTACGGTTTGTGCGTGGTACTCCGCCGAAGTTTCAGCCCTCCTGTAGGGCCAGATTCTGAAATTCTGATGTGGGGAGGAGAATTGCTACAATAGATGATTGATTCAAAGTGTAGATGATGGGATAAGATGAGAAGAAGAGATGATAAAAGATGGGTAGTAGAGATGTCGATGGATGGGGGGCGAATCAGGATAGATGTGGCTTCGCACCACGGTAGTTAACCCTTCGACGAAGGGAGGGCTTCGCACCCAATTAGGCTTCACAACTCAGAGAATAGGAAAACGCAAAATTTTTATTAATCTTCAATGTCTCAAAAAAGCTACAAGGGGTGCCTATTTATAAGAAAACCCTATACCCCAAAAACTCGCACCATGTGCGCAACCTATTACTTGGCGATGAAGAAAACTAAAATAAAAACCAAACACAAAAATCTAAAGCGTTCACAATGTTTTAAATAATAACAATAAGTAAAACCTAAAAAATGAAATCAATCCGACGAGTGGGCCACGATCATGAGATCCCATGTTGGGCTTTTCTTGACTATCAGGCCCACTTTTCTGAACCAAAACTTGTCTTCTAACTAGGAGGCCCTCCCTGGACGTCGTCATCAAGCCAGATCGATGATGGGATCCTCCTTCCGTGTACGTACGTGCGTAGGGGTGGTGGTGTGCGTGCGCGTGTGCGCGAGATGTCCCCATCAGTTTTGTTATGCATCCTGAAATTTGCAAGGTTTTCTTTTTCTGTTTATGATGTTATTCCTTTGTTATTGTCTTATTGATTGGGCTTTTTTTTATTTGTTTCGTCTTTTCCAGTTACGATTATTCGGGATATGGGGCCTCCTCTGGTAAGGTAAGCTATATATATGTCACAGATTTGATTTTGGAGTTCTTTAGTCTCTGAAAATGCTGTATAGATTAAAACCGGATGGGTTTGTAATCTATGACTGTGGGCGCATTTGAGCATTTGAGTGGAATGGGTACTTTCCACCAAATGGTAAGAGATTCAATTCAGGCCGTACTTGATATGATGCCTTGCTTGCAATTTGGGGTGGAATAGCCCAAATTGGGTTGGCAGAAATCATGGCTCCCCTAAAGGAAAGGAATGGTGAAAATAAAAGAATCCTTTGTTTATCACTTTCAATTCTATAGAATTTGATAATGTTATATTGATTTTTTTGGAAATAGTTTCCCTCCCTCCTTTCCCCCATGCAACTGAGAGTAGGCTTTCTCATTGCCATGCCTGATTTTTTTTCCCTGATACTTCTGCTTAGCCATCTGAGTTCAACACATACTACGACATAGAGGCTGTGTACAATTGCTTGAAGAAAGAGTACGGAATAAAGCAGGAGGATGTGATTCTGTATGGACAATCAGTTGGGAGTGGGCCTACAGTACACTTGGCTGCCCGTCTGCAGAAGCTGAGGGCTGTTGTTCTTCACAGTGCAATTCTTTCGGGCATACGGGTGTTATATCCTGTTAAAATGACATTTTGGTTTGACATTTTCAAAGTAAGTTTGGGTTCTATCCTGCTTTTTGATTTCAGTGGATGATTACTGATTAAAGATAGCCATGTATTGAGAAAATCTTAATTTTTATATGCAGAACGTTGACAAAATACGGCAAGTCAGCTGCCCAGTTCTTGTTATACATGTAAGTTTTCAATATATTGTTTGATATGCATTTTGTTTAATAGCATATGGACTATAAAGCCTTCTGATTTGTTGTTTGTGAATCTTTTCATCGATGGGGTCTTGTTCTACAAAGTCTCTCTTTAGTGGAAAGCCATGCTAAAATGAAGATATTGTCGCCTCATTGATTACAGTATTACAGATTATGGGAGTGCTTAAATGATGATTGCCAACACATTTCTAAGCCTTGGTAGTGTTACATCATGGGTATTACTCTTACAATGTTGTTCACATTTATTCATGTATACCTTATCTTTCTACTTTCCATATTATAATATGACACCTTTTGTACTACCCTATTACAAGAAGTAGATAAAAGGGTGTATATAACAGAAACATTGTGTGTGTGTGTGTGTGTGTGTGTGTGTGTGTGTGTGTGTGTGTGTGTGTGTACGCACGCATGCACTTGCATTTGTCAGAATGGCTATTTCAGCCAATCGTTCTAAGCTCATCCTGTGTTATGTATGGATTGTTACCTTTAAAGATGACTTAAAAGTGTCATTATTATGAGGTGGATATTTGTTGGTTAAAAAGTGGTAATCCCCCTGATGCGGACATCAGTGGCGCACCATTTAAAGTGTACTAGAGGAGGAGGCGTTGCCGACAAAGTACCGGAGTGGAGGAGTTAATGTGTATAGATGTTGGGTCCATTGGACCCATTTTCTGACGCGCTACGAGTGCAGGAGCGGCATGACCGTACCTTGACCATATATCTATGGGTCGGATTTCACACCCTACTACACGTGTGTTTTAGTTTTGGCTTTTTTATTTATTTTTATTTTTTTCCTTATTTCAGGGGCTTTATTGCACTTTCACTACTTTTCCTCTTTTTTTTTTTTTTTGTTATTTTTCTTGTTTTCAGGGGCTTTAGTGCACTTTTACTTTTTCCATAGCTTATATATACGTTGTGAGAAACCCTATTTTCATTATTATTGAATGAATAGAGATTCGTCTCTTTTCTTCCTCTTTACTCAAGAGATTAGGGTTTCCGGATTGGTCCTTGGGTGTTGAGGATTCCACTCCGATTTCAGGTTTTGTTCTTTCTAGATCTTCGAGGTGCAGGAAAATGTAAGAATCATCTTCTTTCTTTCTTTTGACAACAAAATGACCCGTACTTTCTTCATCTCGAACCCTTCGTTCTTCACCAAGGTGTCCCATATCGGTATCGGTTGGCGTAACGGTGAACTCCAAAACCGATACGGATACGGGGGCGTAACGGCGATATGGGAACGTAACGGCGCAATTTTTTTTTTTTTTGCCAAAAAAATATGAAAAAATATGGATTAAATCCGGAATATTCTAAGCATTCCAAATATGCATTCATTTTTAAATTGGAACATGGTTATGGTGGTGTAATGGTCCACTCTTTGGTGAGAAGTTGTATCGGATTGTCTGATGAATTTATGAACCAGATAACCTAAATTTGATTACAAAATTCATATATTTAATTTTCTAACTATCTACTATCAATGATAGATATGTTCTACTATGATTATCACATCATATGGCATGATTAAAACAGCAAAACAACTATTAAAAATTGATTTTTCGAATTAAAAAAAAAAGGTTAAAATTCATGCGTAAATAGAAAAAAATATAAAAAAATATTAAATGGCACCCCAAATCTGTAAAATGCACATTAATATGTTCTACTATAATTAACACATCATATGACATGATTAAAACAGCAAAACAACCATTAAAAATTGATTTTTCGAATTTAAAATTCATGCGTAAATAGAAAAAAATATTAAATGGCACCCCAAATTTGTAAAATGCACATTAATATGTTCTACTATAATTAACACATTAAATGGCATGATTAAAACAGCAAAACAACCATTAAAAATTGATTTTTCAAATTAAAAAAAAAGGGTCAAAATTCATGCGTAAATAGAAAAAAATATTAAATGGCACCCCAAATCTGTAAAATGCACATTAATATGTTCTACTATGATTAACACATCATATGACATGATTAAAACAGCAAAACAACCATTAAAAATTGATTTTTCGAATTTTGAAAAAAAGGGTCAAAATTCATGCGTAAATAGAAAAAAATATAAAAAAATATTAAATGGCACCCAAAATCTATAAAATGCACATTAATATGTTCTACTATGATTAACACATCATATGACATGATTAAAACAGCAAAACAACTATTAAAAATTGATTTTTTGAATTTTAAAAAAAGGGTCAAAATTCATGCGTAAATTAAAAAAAAATATTAAATGGCACCCCAAATCTGTAAAATGCACATTAATATGTTCTACTATGATTAACACATCATATGGCATGATTAAAACAGTAAAACAACCATTAAAAATTCATTTTTCGAATTTAAAAAAAAAGGGTCAAAATACATGCGTAATAGAAAAAAATATTAAATGGCACCCCAAATCTGAAAAATGCACATTAACATGTTCTACTATGATTAACACATCATATGACATGATTAAAACAACAAAACATATTAAAAAAAGTATAAATACCTATTTTTGACGAATTCGGAATTTCTGAAAAATGGCCCACCGAGCTTCGATTCAACAAAATCCGTAATATAATGTATTTTTATCTTAAATACCCAGCCAAGGTTGGTCGAAATTGGTAGTAGAAGGAATGAGAAACAATTTGGAAGCAAGAAATTTGAAAAAAAAGAGCAAAAAATGAGCTTAAAATGAAAAAACAATGTTACTGTTTTTCGATCGTTACGGGTCAGTAACGGCCGTTACGGACCCGTATCGGCCGATACGGGTACAAAAAATCATAACGGCCGATACGATCCCGAAACGCGTATCGGCCCAGACCGTTACCGTTACGTATCGGCCTATACGGCCGATATGTAACCATTTTGGCACACCTTGTTCTTCACCCCCTTCGTTCCTCTTTGGAGACTCCCGTTCTAGTTTGAATGGAAAAGAGGGATGATTAGTCAGTAGAATCAAATTCAAACTTGACCGTGGACTGACTTATGCCAGATCTGGGATATCTTCATATCCCTAGGTCCTCCATTTTTACTGTTTACGTGATCTTATGCTAAGGGGCATGATCCTGATGGAATAACCTCATCTTTGTGTTGAGATTTACCTAATCCCTTTGATTGGAAACGGTTAGTTAATTGGTGTATTTATTTGAATATTCTTTAACCTGATTATACATGCATCTAGGGTTAGGTCATCACATGTCCTTGCATCACCCCCCTCACTTGGTAAATTATGAGCCTCTTGAAAAAAGTTTGTGGGGGCTTTTTGGCCCCTCCTATTATCATGTTGCTTCCATTCATGTACCTTATGTGATGGTTTAATGAAGGTGTGTACATTGCCATTTTTCATTCGAGAAATGTAGTAATTTGAGGCTTCTCCAACTATTTGGAAGGATCATTTCGTAGTCTCTTCTGTTTCCTAAGATAAACTCTAGTTTTGGAGATTCAACTTCCAAACTGATTATGATTGGATCAATTGTATTAGCTAGGATACCCGGAAACTTGCTTATTGATTATTTTTTGATACTGACATTGCATGGATAGGGATACCTTTAAGATACAACTTAAACTGTATCCTATTGTATTAGGTTCATGTTTTAAACTCCTATATTTCGATATGGTGTAAGAATATCAGATGGGATTCTTGTATTGTATACGCGCTACCTATATTTTGGGCAATATGGAGTCATAATTCACTCCACGTCCCTATTCATACTGTATACATCCCAATATCCATATCCGTATTTGGGCATCATTGTTTATAAGCACTGTAGATTAGCGGAAATAGTTGTCAACCTTGATTTGAAAGCAAATGTAGAAATATGGAACAATTTCCATCTTTACATGAATCCATCATTAACCAAGCCTATCTCATCTTTACATGTTTATCCTTTCGAAATAGTAAATGCACAGAGCAGATTGGCTAATGAGCAGCCAAGTTCTATTCCTTTGCTAGGTATTCAGTATTCTGCATCACTATTTGCCTACTGATGTACGGTTGGGCATGTATGATAAAGTGATCCATAACCGAGCTGAGAGGGCTAGTGGGCCGGGATAAAGTCCTAATTAAATGTCTTCAGAATAGGAAGAAAATTAGTGTCAATGGGTGCTATTTTTGTTAAAGGGACGGTGAATCCTTGAATCATTTTTTATCCATTGCTATTTTGCATTGGTGATATGGCATTGGTGTTTCTTGCAGTTTGATGTCGAATGGAGTCTTCCGGCTTCTGTCTTCCCTTCTCATGGCTTGGAGAGGGGGGTCTTTTAATGGTGAAGGGAGGAAATTAAGGAATCTGTCTCTTAGCCATTCTATGGGCAATTTGGAATGAAAGGAATAAATAGTTCCTTTTCTAATTGCTCACAGCTGGTCTGCAAGGTGGTGGAATCTGTTGAATTTTTGGTCTCCTCTTGGGCCTGCTCCGTTTGCTCGGTATAATCATGTAAATATATGGAGTGAGGTTAGGGGATGGGTTTGTATCCATGGGGAGGCAGTGCCTCCCACATGCGTCTTATTTAACACCCCCCTAATATAATATAATTCATCTCATTGATAGAAAAAAAAGGTCCAATTCTCCTATTTAGGTAATTAGTTAGCAAAATCAATTAGCTAGGTATAAATAATCCATTAGTCAAATATTTTAAATGCATACTTATCTCCTTTATTTCTTTTTCCATATTCGTAATAAGTCATTGATTGTCAATGACATTATGCGTTTTCCTTGTTTGTACGTTTCAAGAGCTTATACAAGGGCTTGGGATGAGTAGTATCAAGGTACATTTGAATTGAGTAAAAATTCTAGATTATTTCTTTCTACTTTGTGTGATTCTTGTGCTTAGCTTGGAGGTGCCTGCGCTTGGGCAGATCCTCCCCATCAACTAGCAGCGTCAGTTTGGCATCAGAGAGGGCCGCAATGACTGAGTTGAAGTCTTGGATCAACAACAATCTTGACGTTATTTTTTCTAGGTTCTTTAATCATAAAATTCTACCTCTTTCCCTTTAATTTCTTCATTGCATCCATCCCTCCTAACCCCTAGTCACTTTTTTTTTTTTTTTTTTCTTTATGAAGCCCAAAAGTCCAATTGACAAGGGGATGCTTTGCCAAAAATTTAGCAGGCATCTACCTCCATAATCTAGCCCATTAAACCCAAAATTAGCCCCATTCCAACCCATTATTAAAACCCTAGAAATTTGCCATGTTCCAGCCCATTAAAACTTCAAAATCAAGGGTTCCAACTAGAACCTTTGGTGAATCAAAATCCACAACAAGGGTTCCAACTTCCAACTAGAACCTTTGGTGAATCAAAATGGTTCGGGTCCTTAGAAGTTTGTTTATGACTTCTTGCAGTGGCTCTTTGCAGAGAGAGCGCATGACATTGTGATAAAGATGCTTAAGAAATATGATATCACCAAGAAAGTACAGGGTTTGTTCTCGACCCCGGCTGTATGTTTCAATACGAACAAATACTCCCGGAGAAACTCAACCCACTTAGCTAGAGGTGTACACGAACGAGCAAACTCGGTTAGCTCGCTCGACTCGACTCGAAAAAGCTCGATTCGACTCGGTTTGAAGCTGAGTTCGAGCTTGCCCCGGCTTGAATCGACTCAAATCGAATCCAGATCGAACTCGGCTCAACTCGGTTTGAATCGGCTCGACTCGGTGCAGGGTATATATAAGCCCTAAAAAAAAAACCTAGTCCCTCCCATACTCAGTTACTCCCTTTCCCTTACCCGAACGAACCCATGCCCGACGCCCCTTACCGGAATGAACCCTAGTCCCTTCCAATCTTCCTCCCTCTCTCTCTCTCTCTCTCTCTCTCTCTCTCGTTTCTCCCTCCTCTCTCAAGTCTCAACCCTCTCCCTCTTCCAGTCTCCCCCCTCTCTCAACCCATGTTCGGCACCGCTCACGGCTCACCTCACCTGATCCGAGCTCTCCACCTCTCCCTCTCTCCCTCTCCTCTCCCTCTCCCTCTCTCAGCATGTCCGAGGCCCCGACCCCCGAGCTCTCCCTCTCCCCGTCTGGTCACCTGTTCGACTGTCCGGCGCCCCCTGCTCAAATGTGTTGCGGCCACTGCCCTGTCCGGTTGTCGGTAAGCCGCAACTCTCTGTCTTTGTTTTAAAAATTTATGGTTTTTCTGGCCATCTATTTTTTTTATTTGTGTAAGATCTGGGCTTTTCATTAGGTGTGCCCATCATGTATTTTGGCCTTAGCTTGGCTCGAAAAACAAACTTGAACTCGGCTTGAATTGGTTCGATTGCTGATCGAGCCCAGTCGAGCTGGAGATGCTGGCTCAGTCACCGAGCCGAGTCGAGTTCAAGTTGGGTGTGCCTGGTGACCGAGCCAAGCCAAGGCCAGCTCGACTTGGTTCGACTCGATGTACACCCCTACACTTAACATGCCTCGGGTTTAGCTTCTTCTGGGAATTAAGATGACGTAAGGCCTAATGATAAAAAAAACAAGACAAATTCCTGCGGTTATAGATAAAATGAGTGAATGTCACCAATGTCTCAAAGATTGGACTACCGCATAGAACTCCTTGTCATAGGTAGAGTACTGTTGCTTTGCATCATTCAACTTTTCACTAAAGTAAGCAATGGGGTGCCCTTCTTGACTAAACACTCTACCTATATCCACACCTGAAGCATCACATGCAACTTTAAAGACTTTAGAAAAGTCTGGAAGGCGCATGACGGGAGCCTCACTCATTTTCTCATTTATCTCTTTAAATGCTCTAGAGGTTGCTTTAGTCCATGCAAACTCTCCTTTCTTTATGTAATTAGTGATGGGAGCTGCGATGGAACTAAATCCTATGATGAATCACCCATGAAAGGTAGTTAAGCCATGAAAGCTTCACGCCTCGTGAATATTGCACGGTTTAGGCCACTTTACTATGGCCCTAACCTTCTCGGGGTCCGCCCTCATGCCCTCAAATGAAACTATAAATCCTAAGAAGATAACGCTATTTGACATGAATGAGCACTTTTTCAGGTTGGTATAAAGCTCTTCGATTTTGAGGACTGCAAACTTGCCTCAAATGGTGGAGATGTTGTTCCTTGGAAGTACTATATATAAGAATGTCGTCAAAGTACACAACTAGGAACTTACCCATAAAAGGGTCTCAACACCTGGGTCACCACTCTCATAAATATGCTCAGGGCATTGGTCAAGTCAAATGGAATGACTAGCCACTCGTATAGCCTGTCATTCGTTTTGAAGGTTGTCTTCCACCCATCTCCTGGGTGTATATGTATTTGGTGATACCCACTCTTGATGTCTACCTTTGAAAATATTGTGGCACTGACCATCATGTCTAGCATATCATCAAGATGCAGTATAGGAAACCGGTACTTGACAATGATTTTATTAATGGCCCGACTGTTCACACACATGCGCGTAGTGCCATCTTTCTTAGGCGTTAGAAGAGAAGGCACAACATAGACTCACTCTCTTGAATGAACCATTTTTTAGAAGCTCATCAACTCGCTTATTTAATTCAGCATGCTCTGAGGGGTTCATTCGGTATGAGGAAGGTTGGGTAGAGTTGACCCATGGGCTAGATCAATGACATGTTGGATGTCTCTCATGGGTGGAAGCTTATTTGGTAGATCATCGGGAAAAACGTAAAAAAAACTCATCTACCATCGGAATCGCCTCATATGGCAACTCTACTCTAGCCTCAGGTGTAACTTATCTGGCCACAAGGGCATGCACCGTCGAATCCGACTCAATGTCCTTTTCAAACTCCTATGCATTTTTAATGTGGAGAAACTTGGGCTGGGATTTCCTCACTTCTTTGGGATCACCCTTTCTAACGTCCTCCTTCTCTGGAGTACTTTTGGGTGGGAGAGGATTTAACTTTATTCTTTTGCCTTCGTACATAAAAGAACACGTATTCGAGCGACCGAATAGTGTCACATCTCTGTCGTACAACCAAGGCTTACCCAAAATGATGTGGCCCACATCTAGGGGTGTACACGGGTCGGGCCGAGTCGACGCAATAGCCACATAAGGCCAACCCGATCGGGCAGGTCATAAACATCTCCGGCAATCGGGCCCGACGCGAGTTCGGGCCGAAGATTCGCGAATTGAACCTAAGAGTTCGGGCACACTTCAAACCCGAGTTCGGCGCCGAACCTACCGGCAAGAAGTTCATGGGAAGGGCTTTGGCAGGTAATCCCGTCCCATGACAAGGCCCTCGATCAACGGTTTAGATAGTTGAACTATAGACTCCACAAAAAATTTAACCAGTCAGGACATTTACATACATTTGACAAAGCATTATACAAATTAAATACAGTCATACACGGGTCGGGCCGAGCTAGGTCAGGTCGAGCAGGGCGAGTCGGATTTCGAACCGAGTCGGGCCGAACTGGGAGGTATCCAAACTCGGCCTGAACTTACTTTCGGGCCTAGAAAATTGGTCCATCCTGACCCGAACTCAATTTCGGGTCGGCCAGAAATCGGTCTTTTTCAAGCTCGATTGAGCGACTCGAACTCGACTCGGCTTTGTGCTACACCCCTACCCACATCCATAGGCATAACATTGCACAATAGTGTATTTCTATAAGATGCGAATTGAATAAGAATGACACACTTCTGTGAAACTGGAATAGAAGATGCATCAACCCATGACACTCTATAGGGTTGAGGGTAAGTAGGGTTGTACATGAGTCGAGCTAGCTCGAAAAGCTCGCTCGACTCGGCTCGAGTCAGCTTGGATTGACTCGGCTTGAAAGGCCGACTTGGGGCGAGTCAAGCTTGTTTTGTAAAGCTCGAGTTGAGTTCGAGCCGAGTTCGACCATGGTGCATTTCAACTCGACTCGACTCGAAGCTCGAGCTCGAGTAATATATTTTAATATTATATATATAAGTATTAAATACTTCAATACGAGCTCGAACTCTAGTATAGCATGGACTGAGTAAGCCAGCTCGAAAAGCTTTGGCAAACAAGCCAAGCTTCAATGTTGAGCTTGAGGGCGAACTCGAGTATAGCACGGATGAGTCAAGCCAAGCTTGGCCCAGCTTGACTCGACTTGGCTCGATGTACAGCCCTAAGGGTAAGGGATGAGCGTCAAACTCAATCGACTAATGGTGCTAGCTGAGACACATTAGTGCAACTGTAACTGCCATTGTCAACTATTACCTTGCAATTCTTTTCTCCACACTTGACGTCAGTATAAAAGATAGCGTTTCAACGCCAATCATCACTAACCTTAGCCCGAGCAAAGGCGCACTTGACTACCGCAAGTGGCGCGGTCTCAACTCCTTCGTCATTAGCACCTCCTTTGGGCTCATACACTTCTTCGTATTCGCCCCGGTCATTCGCATACTCACAAGAGTCATCAATGAAAAGTGCCTTGGTTCTCTCTTTTGTGGGGCACTGGTATGCATAATGACCAAACCCTGGGCAGTTGTAACACCGCATGTGCTCACCTCCTCTTTTACAGGTATTCGTCGCACCTTGACCCTTAGTATCCCTAGGGTTATGTTGCTCACCAGTTGAGGCCTGGGATTGACTCCCAAAGTTAGGCTTGGTCCCCTGGGGATTAGCATTAACATCGGACTCGGGGGAGTTAAATCACCTTGTAAAATGTGGTTTCACGTATTGCTCTAACTCTTGCACCAGCCGATAGGTGTGCTTAAGGGTATCGACGACATGAGGAATAAGCTCCCGCTAAAGCTCAGATCTGAGGCCCATCCTAAATCTGGAAAGGGTGACTAATGGGTCCTCCTGGATGTTGCATCGCATCATATACTCGTTAAACTTGGCGATGTAATCAGCCACCGACATGGAACCCTGGTGAAGGGATTGCCACTGATCGAAGAGCTTGTTGCGGTAAGAGAGGGGAAGATACTTCTCCTTCAGAACCTCTTTCATCTTAACCCAAAGGGTGATAGGTTCTTCCCCTGTCCTCGCCATCTTGCTCTCGACGTTTGTCCAAAATAGTTTCACTTGGTTCACCAATTTCATCTTGGAGAATCTCACTCGAATGGGATAAGATATTTCATACCACTCGAAGTGGTGATCCATGTTTGCTAATTGATTTAGGAACGCCTTGGGATCCAAGCAACCATCAAAACTTGGCACATCTACCTTCATGTTCTTCATGACACGCTCATCTGGATCATAGCGGTCATGAAACTCTCTTTGGGATGCTTGATAATGCGCCCCACCACAGCTACCACCTTAGGCTTAGATTCCTTCGCATCCTCAAACGTGACCTCCTACATCGTTATGCGCAGGGCCTCCCACTTGGGACTGGCCATCCTCTCCGGTGTTGGGGTTAGCTCATAGGGAGGTCTTTAACTGATCAATGCGGTTATTCTGGGCTACCAATTGGTTACTGTTGGCTCAACCTCGCGCCTCTATGGCTGCTAGACGGGCGTTCATTGCTTGCATGAGATCAGTGAGTTGTTCTAGACTCATTGTGAGGTGAAGACCAAAACCACTCCCAGATCGCGTGGGCATGCACAGGGAGATCTAATGTGAAGACCCTACATGACCTTATATGACCTTAGACAACTCTAGATGAACCTATGTGACTCTATATGATCAAGCAGACAACTAATCCTAAAAATCCAGCAATGTAACTAATGGAATATCCTAGTGCAAAAATTCAACAATGTAGCAAGAAGAATTAATGAGTGTTAGGAGAATTAAACAATGGGATAAAAGGAAATAATAGTGCTACTTTTTCAGCAATTGGTCAAAAGAAACACTAGCACTAAAATTCAACAATATACCATGAGATATAACTAACACTCGAAAATTCCGGGAGTGCGGCATGTGAATTAACTAGTACCACAAATTTCAGCAGTACACAGTGAAATAACTAGTTCAAAAAAATAAAATAAAATTCAGCAAGATGCAAACTATGCTAAGTATGATGATGAACACCCTAAACTAAGTTTAAGATCATCTACCCTATGTTTAACCTGCTCTGATACCAAAAATTGATGCAGGATGGTTTTTTAACCTAGGATGATGGATGAAATCAGATTTTCAGTTTAAAATATGAGCAACAAAAGTATGGAATTTCAGCAACCTCATCATAAACCCAATAATTAATCAAATAAGCAATTACATGTAATCCTAGGCTACCACATGCTCGTACGAAGGAACTAGTAAGATGTTAATTCGAAATAGGCCCAATGGAATTAAAAAATTCCATTCAAAACATGAGGGTAGAACTATTTTAAAGGGCATCACCTGAGTCCTAAAGGGATTCTAAATGATTCTAGGTTTAGGGAAATTAGGGTTAGGGTTTGGAAATTGGGGAAATATGAAATTAGGGTTTTTTTTTTTTATGAAAGGGAATATAGGGTTTTAGGTTGGGGTTTGGTTAAAGAAAGAAGAATAAGGAATGATGTAAGAAAATGGTTGAAGTGAGGTCCACAAGATAGTTCGTACAGTCGTACAAACGTACGGATTCACATGTATGGTTAGACTTTTTGTTTGGGTGTAGGTTGGGATGATTTGGGTTTAAGAAGAAAAGAAAGAAAGATAATGGAGAAGAAGATTTGAGAGGAAAAGAGAAGAGATGAGAGAAAATACCTTTGGAGCTTGAGAAGAGAGAAGAGATGGATGAACAAGGCTTCACACCAATGTAGTTTTCGTTCAAATTCACATCGAGTGGGGTTTCACACCACATTCTCCATAAATACAAGAAAAAGAGAAGAGAATTTCTAGCTTTTTCGTTAGCATCACATAAAAAAGGCTAGGGTTGGACGTCCAAGCCTTTATAATCTAAAAGTTGGTCTTTTATAAAAGTTCATTAATGACAAACTTGTTTGCATTTAACCCATTGCTTTGTAAATTACAAATACCCCCCTGTAAAAGCATAAAACTAATAAAACATGTAAATAAAATCTCAAAAAGTAAACTAAGTGCTCAAAACAAAAATCACTATAATCCTAAGAAATTAAGACTATCCGGTTAACTCTAAAGATGTCCACGATCACGACTGACTAGGATCGAGTTGTATCCAATGGTCTAATCATGAGGTCCTTGTGATCCAACGGTCCGAAAACATCCTCCACGCAACCCACATGCTATGCGGGGTCTTTAGCTCCTCAAGATTCGAACGGGTAGTCACCTAGCCACAGGGACACTGAGCCTCAGACCCTCATCTGATATGTGTGTAATGGTGTCCATAATGTGATGTCCCCATCATTTATGCTATGTAGTATGTATCTTACACTACGTAGCGTAGTGTAGCCTTAACTCTAGGTAGCTCATGAAAAGAAGCTACATGCTAATTTACATTCACTACACTCTACATAGATTACACTACAAGTTATTTTCACTAAAACAAAAATCAATTAATGTTTTCATTCATTTGTTACACTATTCTATTTTGTGATAAAATTTAGTTAATCTTTTGAGCGATTTTAGTAAATAATAAAAGTAACAATATTAAACCAGATGTATTGTTCTTTCTTTATCTTTATAGTTAATCTTTGTTCTAGTTTTTCTATTATTTTACATTGTGTTTTGTACTTTGGTTGCACCAGATATCATGAAATTTCATGACGTTTGGATCAACTAATTGCAACCTTGATTAAAAATCTAGAAGTAGCCTATAACTTACACTACACCTATGTAGCTTACACATAACACTTTAGAGAAGTGAACGCTATGCTCACACTAGTCGCTATTTAAAACACCAAGGCTATCAGATGGCACAAATTGCATGTCACTTTGGCAATCTTTTTGATGTCCAAAAAGCGGCTCACCAAAGAAGTGAAGTACAAAAGGGAGACTTATTAAATATGTCGTGACTCAATATAACCCAATTAAAACGAATAAATCCTATGAATGGGATGACCATCTGATTGATCCCATGGTCCCCACAGTGTAAGCTGCCTACTGATCTCATCAAATTTACATCATGCCATGGATCTGGTCCAGATCATCAATTTAAACAATCCAAACTGTCTAATTGGTCAAGTCTTTGATTATCCAGCTTGTGTGGCCTTTGAGTGCATTAGAAGAACTCACCCCTGAGTTCAGATCTCTGCAATTGTCTATTGGCATGACACTCCTTTAAATAGCTTACCGTTGGCTTCAAGTTGATGACCCAACCATTGGATTGGCCTCTTGTCAATGGACTCCATATTAGCGTGCATTATTGGTTCTTCTGCCTGCAAGATCTTTGTCATGTTACTTGTGTTGTTTGGCTTGATTTTTGTTGTGTTCTTCATATTTGTGTTTTGGTCCTCAAACTTCCTTCCCCACTCGTTGCTGTGATTGGTGTGTCCAAACCTATTGTGACCTGTAGCTTGTCAAGACCTACTGATAAACTGAAATATTTCCTCCCTCATCACCACCATCATCATCTAAGCCTTATCCCAACTAATTGGGGTTGGCTAAATGAATCCTTTTCTGCCATTCCACGCTATCAAGGGCCATAACTTCAGTTAGACCATAGGTCATCAATTCGTTTCTTACAACATCCACCCATGTCCTTTTGGGCCTTCCCCTTGCTCTTTTAGAGCCTTCTACTTGTACCCACTCTTAAGTGGCATAGTTCTTCGTTTCCGTTGCACAAGACCAAACTATCTAAGTCTACTTTCCCTCATCTCATTACCCACTGATGCTACTCTTAATTTCTCTGAAATGCATTCATTTCTAATTCTATCCTTGTCTTGCCACTCATCCATCTCAACATCCTCATTTCAGCTAAACTCATCCCATGAACATTTTTTCCTTAACTGCCCAACATTCTGTCCCATAAGACATGGCTGGTTTTATAGCCATACTATAACATTTCTTTTTCCGTTTAAGTAGTACACATTTCCTCCCACAGCCTTCGTATTGAGGGGCTGGGTTCCACATTGTGGTTCTGTTAGTTAACTGCAATTTGAGGCTACTTTCTCACTACAGGATAACTTGAAATGCTGTTGACTTTGCCGTTTCCTCTTGATGCAGGTAGTCCAAAACTGTAACATAACGGCCATCAAGTAACTGTAACGGTTAAGTATTACGGGGTTGTAATGGCCGTTATGGAAAAAAATAACCTGTAACGGTCCATTATGGGGGCTGGAATAGGTTTGTCAAAGAAAGGAAAAAAAAAACAACGTAACGGCCTTTACAACCCATATCTTAATGGTAATGGCAGTGGCCATTACAGCCACCATTACCATTATGGAATACCTTGCTTTTGATCGGACTGAATGCTTGCAAGTCAATTCACTTGTCCATCCAAATGCAGCTTGGGTTTATCCAAAACTACTATTTAAGTGAAAAATGTAAAAATAAGGCTCTGCTTTTCAATGTTCCCTGTTGTCTTCACTAGAAATGGGATGTTTCAATCCAATGTTTGAAGTATCAGTGTAATATTGTATCTTACCCTGGGGATATGGGAATATTATGGAAACATTGGGAAAGGTTGCATGTATCATGCAATGCTGTCAAAATCGTTATCAGTATCACAAATCATAATAGGAGTAGAATCGTATTGAATAGTAGATCGTAAGATTTTTTTTTTTTTTTTTTTTTTGATTTTCATAAAAATATAAATAAATCAGAAAAAATAAAAAACTTAGCAATCATCCTTTTGCCATCAATATGCACCAAATAATACCATATCATGACAGTGTTAAAGGATTCTTATCTTTCCTTTTTATTATTATTATTATTATTATTTTTTTTTTTTTTTTTGTCTTTCAAGAAAATTTCCTTAAAAAGCATACAAGGATTCTTTAAATAATTTATGTTCTTATGACCTTTCTTGAATGTCGAATCACATTGAAAAGCGGCATTTGATTATGTAGACTGACAAAAAAGATATTTGATTTCTATCCATCATTCCACAATAAATAAATCAACATTATCATAACCATTCATAAACTCATTTTAGGCAAGTCATGCATCAATTTGGTGTTTCAACTAGTTAAGAATTAAAAAAATCATAAAAAATCTACGATTTAATGTCGAAGAGCATATATACCATTTAATCTCTTATAAAGAGCAAAATAAAATAATTTACTTTTTGTAAAGGATTTTTTTTTGAAAGGTTTTATTTTTTTCTAAACGATTCTTAGGGCCTGTTTGAATTACGGTAATTCATGGGAATTATATTTAAAAATGGTAATTATTATCTTTTACAAGTGTTTGGAAGGGAGTGGAGTTTCACTTCAAAAATCGGACCAATTTTAATGCCATGACATGTCATTCCAAGCCAAAACTCAGTAGGCCCGACCATGATGTATGAGATATATCCATGGCATCCATTCATTGGTTTAGATCATTTTAAGATATGGGCCCAAAAATGAGGCAGATTCAAAGCTCAAGTGGACCACACCATAGAAAACAGTGGGAATTGAATGATAACAATTGAAAAGTTCTTCTTGTGGTATGGTACAATTGAGCTTTGGATTTGCCTCATTTTTAGGTTGATGCCCTAGAATGATCTGGCAAAAGGAATGGATGATGTGGATAAAACAAATACATCATTATCAGATGCTTCGAAGCGGTTTCGGGCCTGCGCGTCAATCTAGTCAAATCGAAGATGTTCGGGGTTAACCTGTCCCCTGAGGAGGTAAACTCTTTTGCGGCAGTTCTTCAATGTTCTGCAGCTTCTCTCCCCTCTCTCTTCGTTGGACTTCCCCTTTGTGAAGGCCCTCCTCCAGCTCATCAGTGGGATAGAGTCATTGCCAGATTTCAATCTTACCTAGCCAGATGGAAAGCCCGCTACCTTTCTTTGGGAGGTCGGCTCACCATCATTAAAGTGGCGCTCTCCAACCTTCCTCTATATTTCATGTCTTTATTCAAATGTCCGAGCTCGGTTTTGGCCACTCTTGAAAGATTCAGACGTGATTTCTTTTGGCATGGCAAAGAAGTCAAAAAATTCCACCTGGTCAACTGGAAAGATGTCTGCTGCCACTCTTAGCTCGGAGGTGCAGGCTTAAAGGATTTAAAATCGATGAATCGGGCCCTTATGGGGAAGTGGATTTGGAGATTGGGCTCGGAACCCGATCGCCTCTGGAACAAGCTCCTCAAAAGCAAATATGGATCTACGGTGGGAGGCTGGTGGACCAAGGATTCTTCAAGGTACAAGGCCTCCTTCATTTGGAAAGAGATTCTCAAATCCAAACAGCTGGTGCTTAATGAAGTGGCTTTCGAATTGGGGAAGGGGTCTAATATCAGATTTTGGGAGGACGCCTGGCTAGGGGAGGTGCCCCTAAAAGACAGATTCTGCGAAATATACCTGCTAACCCCTTGAAAAGACATCTTAGTGGCAGATTGCCTCTCTTCAGCTGGGGACAACATTGTCTGGAACATCCTCTGCCGTAGAAACCTAAACGACTGGGAGCTCCCGGTTTTCTCGGCCTTGCTGAACACTCTCAATTCGGCTAGACCTGAAGCTACAGGTGTGGACCGTCTCGTATGGAAACCGGAAAAATCTTGCATTTTCTCGGTTAAATCTCTCTATCATCTTATCATCAGAAACTGCGCCAGTTCCCCCCCCCCCCATCCTTCTCACATTTGGAAATATTGGGCACCCCCAAAGTTCATTGTTTTCGGGTGGATTGTTAGCAGGAAGAAGATTTTAACCATAGATAATCAGAAAAGAAGAGGTATGCCGCTGGCTAACATCTGTCTTTGCTGTATGAGAGCCGAGGAATCAGTCGATCATCTCCTTCTTCACTGTCCTTTTATTTGCAATTTTTGGGACGATTTCTGTGCTCGATTCAAGGTCTGCTGGTGTGCCCAAACTCAGTGGACAGCCTTCTTTTCGCGTGGCAAGGGGTTCATATCGGAAAGAAGATGACTAGACTTTGGCGGATGGCGATCCTCTCCATCTGGTGGTCTGTCTGGACTGAAAGAAATAGCAGATGCTTCGACAACAAGTCCAGCTCGGCTGATGCCGTTATTTCCAAGTCCAAACGCCTGCTTATCGAATGGGCTTCTCATGTTGATTTTTGGTCTGCTGAGGGCCTCTGTTTCTTAGGTGTTTAGGGGCTGCAACCTCTGCAGCCTTTTTCCTTTTCCTTTCCGTGTTGGTGGTTTTTTTTTTTTTTCTTTTTCCGTTTCTCCTTTCTTCGTTTTGTATCTTTTCTCCTTTAACGAGATCATTGCCTTTCAAAAAAAATAAAAAACAAATACATCATGGTGGGGCCCAAAGAGTCCATCTCGTTTTTCGAGTTAGGACCTTCCCAAAAGGTGTTGCTATCACATCATTCAGCCTTCCTTCCATAAAAATCTTTATGGAAAATAATTAATGCTAAAAAAGGTTAAATACATAATAATTCATATGAATTACGGCATTTCAAACAGGCCCTTAAAGCTCCAACTAATTTAAAAACATAAAATGAAAGTAAAGTGAAAAAAAGAAAACAAGTATAATTTGAATCATAAATTGGTATTTGAATCGTAAATCGTAGGATTCAAATCATAAAATTACAGGATTCATATAAAAAGGGATTAAATTTGTTTTGCTTAAGATTCAACTTAAATCGTATATCGTAAATCATAAATTGTAGGATTTTGACAACGCTAGTATCACGCAATATTACAGTATGATAGAAACACTAAAGAAACTTCTGGAAAATCATGGAAATTTTCGGTGAAACTAAAGGTGATGTTAGAAGATAATACATGATTATACACTGAAATTGCATTGCATTCTGTGTGCGCGCGCGTTTGAAAAAAAAGTCTATGGGTAATTGTTGCATGTTGTTTGGGGGACAACCATGCATTGTTGGTGATAAGTGATGTCATTATGTCCATATCATTCAGATGTCATACAATACAAGCAATAAAACACAAACAATGCAACCAAGTATTGTAATGAGTATGAGTAGCAGTGTAATAAGGGTAGACTACAAGCTATTAGTAGTAGGATTATGGAGCAAACGGTCCACAAGTGGAAGGGGAGAATGTGGTATATTAGATGGTCGATTTGGAAAAACAATAGAAAACAATTATGTTAAGACGGAGACTAAATAGAGACCTTAGTATTAAGAGTACTGTTAGTAGGTAGGTGAAAGAACAAAATCTTCTAAGAGGCGGTTGAAATATCAAGTGATTAAAAGTCACTTCCATGAGTGAAAGATAAAAAGAGAATGAGATGTGAAGTAGAGAAGACTAATAAAGAGAAAATAATTTCATTGATTTCTATAAGTGGAAGATATGAGAGGGAGAATCTCACCTTTGAATACCTTTTTATATGAATCCTTCGATTTTATGATTTGAATCACACAATTTATGATTCAAATCCCAATTTACGATTCAAATTATATTTGTTTTCTTCTATTTTAAGCTTCTCACTTGGCTGTTTTTTTTTTTTTTTTTTGAATGTTTTTATATTGGTTGGGGCTTTTAGGGCCTGTTTGAAATACTATAATTCATATAATTATTATGTATTTAACCTTTTTGAGGATTAATTATTTGCCATAAAGATTTGTAATGGAGTGAAGGATAAATGATGGGTCAGCAACAACTTTTGGGTAGCTCTTGACTTGAAAAGCGAGATGGACACTCCACCATTATGTATTTGTTTTATTTACGCCGTCCGTTCATTTTGCGAGAAATGAGGCAGATCCAAAGCTCAAGTGGACCATACCACAGGAAGAACTTTTCAATGGTTATCATTCAATTCCCACTGTTTTTGTGGTGTGGTCCACTTGAGCTTTGAATGTGCCTCATTTTTGGGCTCATCCCTTCAAATAATCTGAACTAATGAGTGGACGGCATGGATATAACACATACATCATGGTGGGGCCCACTGAGTTTTGGCTTGGAATAACATGTAATGTCATTAAAATTGGTCCTATTTTCGAGGTGAAACTCCTCTCCCTTCTAAACACTTGTGAAAGATACTAATGACCTTTTTCAACCTCTAATTCCCATGAATTACTGTATTTCAAACAGGCCCTAACAATTATTTAGAAAAAACCTTTCAGATAAAAGAAAAAGAAGGAATTATTTAGAAAAAGTAAATTATTTTATTTTGTTCTTTATAAGAGGTGAAATGATATATATGCTCTTCAATGTTAAATTGTAGAGGTTTCGTTTTTATGGATGATATAATCATGTTGACTTATTTATTGTGGAATGATGGTTAGAAATCAAAATATCTTTTTTTTTTTTTTTTTGTCGGTCTACATAATCAAATGCCGCTTTTCCAATGTGATTCAATATTCACGAAAGGTAAATAAGAACATAAATTATTGAAGGATCCTTGCAGGTTTTTTAAAGGAAAATTTCTTGAAAGTCGAAAAAAGGAAAGATAAGAATCCTACAACACTATCATGATATGGTATTACTTGGTGCATATTGATGGCAACAGGATGATTATTGAGTTTTTAATTTTTTCTGATTTATTTATATTTTTCATACTTTTAAGAAAATCATAAAAAATCTTACGATTCATGATACGATTTGCGATTCAATACGATTCAACCCCTATTATGATTTGCGATGCGATAACGATTTTGACAACATTGGTTGGTATCGTCAATTCATGGAACAGTGATCCCATCCAATTCGCTCGACTCTGACACGCAAACAGACCCTACAATTGTTGCTGATTTATGGATCCAGCAGCAAATAATCTCATCCACCGATATCTATCCACTAGATTGATGGTTCTTAGGTACAATATCGCAAGGAATTCGATGAGTACATTGAGTAATGCTTGTTAAGACATCGTAGATGTGTTTCTTGAGAGCTTCAAATGTATGACAATGCATGATGCACATGATTTCTTTCTTTTGAGCACTTCTGCGAAAAGATGGGAAGGTTCACTTGTAACTATTCGCCAGGGTGCCTTACCTATCATCACTGTCCATTCATTACAATAGTCGTGTCCCAGGCTGGCATTGCTTTGTCAATTACATCCATCATTTACCATGTATTTTTGTACTGTGATACAGGTGCCAAATATCATAATATGAATAATCTAGGTATATCCTCTCCTCACTATCAGTTCAATGCAAAATCAGTATGCTAATATTCACACGATGCTCACAAATCTGATATGAGTCAACTCTTGAGAGATGTATAATATTGGATGGTCTTAAATCCATGAATCAATTTGGGAACATTGTGACAGAGAACCAAAATAGTGTAAAAGACCTCTAAATTGCTGGTGACAGAAAGCTTAGTGAATTACCCTTCAAACAGGCCCAGAATCACCCAATTCTGATGAGACCTCGCCATTCCAAATGAACTGTTAGTGCATCAAGTGGAAGTTCTACATGTTTAAAACCGATGCTTGTATTTATTTACTTATGTTATTATTATTTTGATCCCATCATAAAAAAAAAATCGGTGACAAGGCTATGATGATGATGATGATTTTTTTTTTTCTTTCCTGATCCTACCATAGCATCTTTTTAATATTGAGAGTTTCATGACGCTTTCTGATGTTGCATAGATGTTAACAAATTAACTGATCATTTTCAGGGAACAGAAGACGATATAGTCGATTTGTCCCATGGAAAACGCCTGTGGGAACTAGCCAAGGAAAAATACGATCCGCTATGGGTCAAGGGCGGTGGTCATTGCAACTTGGAAACATACCCCGAGTACATCAAGCACTTGCGCAAGTTCATTCACGCAATGGAGAAACTCTCAGTCGTCAAACAGACAAAGCAAAGCCAGCCACCAAACCCGACCATCACTGAAGAAAAACATAACAAGTGTTTGAGATTCGGCAAGAGATAACTGCTTCTTTATTCTTAAATTTATGTCGAGGGTCGTCTTGGTGAAGGTTAGCTTGCAAACTGCTTTATGGAGCAACTGTGGGAAGGCCAAGCTTCTTTGGCCATGTATGTTCAAGTGGACTGATAGGAATCGTATAGACGTTTGCTTCAGATGGGTTGAAGTGCCATTTTTCAAGGCTCAAGAGACGGCTCAAACCCAACATGTGAACCCATGTAAGTGTCATGTCACGAATCTGTTGTTTTCGGGTCCGAATGTAGTAAATCTGAATGTGATGTATACTCTGCCAGTATCAAGGCTTGTGTAGAAACCATTCGATTCAAAAGCAAATATATGGATGTTCTTTTTTCCAAAATTCTCGACTCCTTTCATCGCTGCCTTTAAATCTTACTATGAGGTATTTATGATGCTTGATCAAAAGTAATAATCTCTTTTTGTTTGAACCAGCAATGGTATAAGTGGGCCCATCCTTTGGATAACCTAAATCAACCATATGGTGGTCCATGCTCTGATGTCTCCCTTATCTTATGATTCTAGGCATCCGGTGAAATTGACGATTGCACCCTATGTCTACAAATTAGCACAATCATATGGTTAGGATCATTTGCTGGGGGATACTTTTGGGTTATTTTGCATCCACCATAGAACCCACCATATGAATGATTTAGATCAATTGAAGGTGAGCCCCACAGACAGTTTTTTGGCTGCAAAAATGATTAGTCGGGAATTGTATGTTTGGCTAGACAGCTTTCATGCGTGCGCGCTTTGTTCCTAAGATATCATAGCTTGTTGGGAGCTGTGCGGGTCCTTTTTTAGTTCCATGGATGTGAGAACTTATTCATTTATGGCCATTGATGGAAGGTGGATTCAATCCATTGCTGAACTTCTTTTATCTCTCTGGTACATTTCTTTTCATTGAAGTCCCATCTTACGTTACTATGGAGCAAATTCCACTCTTGGACTCTGGCGGGCTGCCTACAATCATGGTAGAGAGGATCCACCTTGGATTGCACATGATCCTTAATTCCACTTAGGTAAGACCTTAAATTACTACTGTCCATTTTGCATGCCCTCAAGCTTATTGTTTTGATTGTCCGATCATGCTCATTTTGGCCCATTTACATTCCACCATGGACCCTCGTATTTTATCATAGTTGGTGATCATAGGTGGATTCACTTGGGTTCCATGGGAAATTTGCGTATGAATCGAGGTAAGAAAAATTCTGACTGATTAGTCTGCTTTGAAAATTTGAATATGTAACCGAATCCTATTCAGTTTTACATATGATTTTGTATTCTTATCAACGTTCAGAAGCCATTGATGACATCCTGAATCTTAATCCATCTTCCGTATGGCTGTGTTTGGATATAAAATCTAATGATTTGCATAAATTCAGTTCATTAAACAGGAAATGATGGAGGAGTCTGACATTCAGGAAGTAGCCTTCTAACTGCCGTTGCTTTCATTATCGTAATTGCAATTTGGAGACTAGAGGTGGACATGAATCCGGTGAAAGGTGAATCAGTGCAATGCAATTCAATACTGCATCTGAATGCTATCAAGTCTTTTCACAGATAATCATCTTGAGTAGAGGAGAAGACCAAAATTACTGAGCCATCCTTAATAAACTAAGCCTGTTAGAGATGTAACATATTGTATATGGACTTCATTGCTTCTGCAGTATACAATATCCTCTCATTATGTTGTACATTAGATCTTCATCTGGCCCTTGGTTGGCTGGGCCTGGTATCTCAATGGGCTGCCTAGAGCATTGACATCCCTAAAAATCATGAAGAGTATAGCTCATTTGTCTGACATCTTCAGTAGGTGCAATGAGCTGGGTTCTGCATGGCGCGAGTTCAGAGGGGTCAATGAGCTGGGTTCGGCATGGCGCGAGTTCGAGGGGCCAAGCACAGCAGGCCAAAACCTGGGCTTGAAAATAATTAATTGGGCCTTGGCGTGATCTGGAACGACCCAAAATTGATCAACTCCTTATTTCAATTTTCAAAGTTCCCAGTCTCTTCGTTGATCAAGTGGGCAGCAGAAACAATGGTCTGGATCAAGTTGCATGTGTTGCCTGGATGAGGATTGGAACGATATATTTTTGGGATAGAACATGTGATGGAAACCGTTGATCATTTAGGTGGGGCCCACTATCTGTATGAATTGATTGGGGTGGATCTGTTTAAGATGTATAATTTCCATGTGCATGTGAACAGAACTTTTGCACGACGAAAATACCCTTAATCACTGCAATGATCAAAATCTACACCGTGTATAATGGGATCCGGGAAGTGCAAATTGGTCATTTGGAAAATGTCTCAAATTGGGAAGAGGATCCATATTGTGTAGGTAGAAGTCACTTTAAGGTTCGACTAATTTCAACCCACAGGTAGTCATAGGGAGGGAGAAGGAAAAGGTACACGTCTGGGGGCATTTTTGTCATTTGAATTATTCCTTGTGAGTTGAGCCTCCTATGCCTCCTCCACTTTGAATGTAAGCTGTGCACCAATGGAGTATTAGGGAGCTTTTGTTCAACAAAGTTTTGTGGGCCCTTTGTGATGATTGTGTAGTACTCACTCTGCATATTTATTGCATTGGATACCTTTAGGACATCAGCCCAAAAACAAAGCAGTTTTAAAACTAGACTAGGCCTTGAAACTAATAAAAGTGAAGATGGACCCACCATTGTAGCCAGGGCTGTATACGAGCAGAGTTAGCTCGGTAACTCGCTCGACTCGACTCGAAAAAGCTTGATTCTACTCAGTTCGAAACTGAGTTTGAGCCGAGTTGAGCTGATTTTTTGAGCTTGAAAAAATTTCGAACCGAGTTCGAGCTTGCCTGAGTTCGAATCAACTCGGATCGAACCAAACTCGGATCGATTTAGTTCGGTGACTCGGTTACTTTGATATTGTTGTTGCTCACCAAGTATTTGTTGACTAAATGAAGTGGCTCAGGCAAGCAAGTGTTTGATGAAATATCCTTTTTTTTTTCCTTGATATTTATGTTGTTTACAAGGTGTTTGATGAAATATTTGTAAATCCATTGCTGCTATGTTACATACAACAAGATTTTGAAAGTGCAGTTCATGTATTTGTGAAAATGCCGCACAGGTGAACTCGGCTCAATCTTGGCTCGAACTTAGCTTGAATTGGCCCTAGTTGCTGACTGAACTGAGCTGAGCTGGCCAGTTAGGCTCGAGGACCGAGCCAAGCCGAGTTTGAGCTGAGGTTAGCAAGTGGCTGAGACGAGTCGAGCTATGCCAAGCTCGACTCAGATCGACTTGTGTACACCTTTAATTGTAGCTGCAACCTTTTCCTCCATCTCTCTTTCTCTCTCTCTCTCTCTCTCTCTCTCTCTCTCTCATCTCTCTAGTGACAAAGTGCATTTCAATCTTTGAGATTATCTTTTTAGTTTGGTAGACAAAGTGCATGAGTGCCAATGTGAGAGGTCTGGGCCAGTGTATTAAAAAAAAGTAACTTAACATATGCAAGAGTCAAGCACCCAATATGTGCAGAAGTCCAATCAAGTGCCTCATATGTGCCAATGTGCCACAATACATCTTAAAGCACCGTTAATGTGCCGATGTGCGACATGTAAAACAACCTATCATTGAGTGCCCCCAATGTGCCACTTACAATATGTACCACCATCATCTTCAATCACCTCACATGTGTAAATATACCATTGATGGATTATGATGGAGAATTTTCCAAAAATTCCTCTTCGAACATGATATTAATTAACAATTAGATTTTTTCTCAGAACTTGGACCACTCACTGTTATAGCCATCAAATGTATTGTTAAAATTGCTAGATCACTGTTATTTTAGGGAAGTGCACCTCAATAATTTAGATGATTTGGATATCTGTAGCGGAATGCCATATGCGAGAAGGATGGGCAACCACCATTTTCTAAATAGTCGTGAACGGCCAAAGTTAGTCTAGCCAGATGGACTCAATGAATGTATATATGATACAATCGATGGCTAGGGAGACAATGGAAAAGCCAAGGGCTTGGGCCACTAAACTTAGCCTTAAAGCCTAGCCCAGGATTGAAATATAGGCTCAATTCCTCAGCCAAGCAAGGCTAGGGCCAATGATGAATGGTCCAATCCAATCATCTAGTGGGTTATTGTTATAAAAGTAAAAAAAGAAAAAAAGAAGGACAATTATTTGAAGATTCTTATGCGTGATCCCATACAAGTTTGCGGTAGTTTAAAAGCACATTTGAATCCGGGGTCATGTTTTTATTTTAAAAACATTTATACGATGGGATTGATTCCGATGTAGGGAACACCACAATTTATTATTATTGTTTTTTATATTTTATATTTTTAAAATTTTACATTGGACTATTTTAAGGCCTTTTTAGTCTAACTAGCGCCGAGCCCTAGCCTGGACCATTGCTATCCCTAATCCACGGATAGAGAGTTTGGGTCATGTTCCTTGGTTTTCATTTTGCACTAGTGGGACGATCTAAATCAGTGATATGATGGACATGAGTCCCATTTCTATCCGTGATCCATGAGCAGGGAGATTGTGTTTGGTTTTCAATTTGCATGTGGAACTCAATTATCATTGATCAAAATCATTGATATGATGGCCTCATATTGGATGGTCCATGCAACAAAACAAAAGCACCAAGAATATATGATAGTAACCAATGCGATGGAGCATATCTAGACTGATTATTAGGTGAGCCATGAATTAACTGATGGCTCAAAGGACGCTGGCCAATGATTCCTCTTTTTCCCCACCTCGCTAATTTAGAACCGTCTTAATTCATGGGTCAAGTCATCTACGGGTCAGGGTCTACCTAATGAATACTTTGGGACTTGCACTTGTATGCTATGTTGGTAAATGTAGAGGAATGAATAAGCAGTCCAATACATGCATTATGTACACGGAAGCAGACTCTCAGCTATTGCATTTTTGGAGTTTGTATAAATATCCATCAGTGTCCTAAGGTTGACTCTGCTGTGAAGATGAGCATATGCTAGAATCAATTCAGTCCTCTCATCACTGGTCATCCAAATACAAAAAAGAATGTGATCAATGCAACTACCCAAAAAACATGGCTCTATCAATGTTAAATGAAAAAGGTGGGTTCATTGGATCAATGGTTTGGATCATTGAATATTTATTGTAACCCACTTAGAAAGATTGGATGCATCATATAAGATTTTCTCATGTGTCCTGATAAGATGTTCATGGACTACAAGTTTATGTGAATAGGGAAGCACTCGACATTTTTTACAAAAAATTATGGTCCAGTTGATGAATGGACAACATAATTTTTATGGCCAGCATAGGGTTATCCCAATTGATGATATTATATGATGGGCCATATTGACACTTGTGCTCATTTCACTGTCTTCATGCATTAGTTTTGTACCTGTGGGGCCCACTATTGTTGATCAAGACCGTTGGACATATGAGACCTGACTCAGATGGCGATGGCTCGGAACTCTTCAAATCTTGTGGCTCCTAGCCACACTCTTTTTTACTCTCTTACTGACAGATTGTACTTTTAACCCTTCATCCATTTTTTTTTCTCTTCAACTTCCATTTAAAAGGGACCATTCCTCACAACTGTCCACATTTCAGCAAAGAAGGCTCAAGGGGTCACGATCTTCCAATCTTGAATCCCAATCCATAATGGCAACCATCAGATGAACGGTTTGGATTGCATCCTAAAACTTAATTCTTTTTTGAAAGTGGTGGTGGAGGGAAGGAATAACGTGGTAACGAAAAAAAGGAAGGGAAAAGAAGAGTACTCAAGGCTATGTTATGCGTTCCTTTCAAAATGAGATAGCATTGGATTCTGATTTGATTGGCCAAAGCAAGTGAAAGAATAATTGTGAAAGAAAGGATGTCTGAGAGAAGGCCATCTCTCATTCTGCATCTGTTAGTTTTGAAAAAAGTGATTGAAGTTTCTTGTGAGAAGAAGTGAGATAGGCTAAGATGGCTGCTGAGGCTCATGTTTCCTTTGTCCTACGAAAACTCGGCAATTTCCTGGCTCAAGAGGCAGCTTCCCTCTATGAAGTGCGTGATCAGGTCGAGTGGGTCGAGAGAGAATTGAGGCGAATGCAGTGCTTCTTGAAAGATGCTGATGCAGAACCAAGCAGTGATGCGAGAGTGAAGAATTGGGTGGCGGATATGAGAGACATCGCTTATGATGCAGAAGACGTCATCGACACCATCCTCAGAATAGAACAGCAAAGGAGTAGTGGGTACGTTGGTTTCTTCAAAAGGCGCATGTTCATCAATGTTGAATTATCGGCTCGAGATGAGGTCAGCAATGGGATCGAACAGATAAAGAATAAAATCCGGGAGATCTCCGCGAGTACTGTAACATTTGGCATTAAAGATCTTGAAGAAGGAAGCAGTTCCAGGGCTGAAAGTTTACAAAGGCAAAGGCGAACTTCTCCCCTATTTGAAGAGACAGAAATTGTCGGTTTTGAAGAAGATGTAAAGACATTGGTGGGACGGTTGATCAAGGGCACTCCACGACGTTGTGTGGTTTCTGTAGTCGGAATGGGCGGTATTGGCAAAACTACTCTTGCCATGAAAGTTTATAACAATGATGCTGTTAAGAAACATTTTGATTGTTTTGCATGGGTTTCTGTATCTCAAGAATGTGTTCTCAATGATCTTTTGCAAAGCATTATAAAATGTTTTATGACTCTTAATAAAGAAGAGCTTGAGATAACAGACGACCTTAAATTGACGCAGAAGCTTTTCGATCATTTGAAAGAGAGGAGATATCTTGTGGTGTTGGACGATATGTGGGAGACTGAAGCATGGGATTGTTTAGTGGATGCTTTTCCAAATACAAATAGGGGAAGTCGAGTCCTACTCACCACCCGCAACAGAGACGTAGCAACACATGCAGATGCACGGAGCTCTCCCCACATGCTGCAGCTTTTAGGAGAAGAAGAGGGATGGAAATTGCTTAGTAAGAAAGCATTCTTACAACAGGATATTCATTACCCACAAAATTTAGAGAAGATAGGAAAAGAGATTGTGGAAAAATGCTGTGGTCTGCCTCTTGCTATTGTTATCATAGGGGGACTACTATCAAGAAAAGCGACAGATGCAAACGAGTGGGAGAAAGTACTCAGGAAAATTAGCTCACAATTCATTGATGATGAATTTCCAATCACAAGAATATTAGCTTTAAGCTATGAAGATCTACCCTATCGTCTGAAACCATTCTTTCTCTACTTCGGTGTTTTTCCAGAAGACCACGAGATCCGTGTTAAGAAATTGATTCGGCTGTGGACCGCGGAAGGATTTGTCGAGCCAACAGGGGAGGAAGCTGCAGAAGTTTGCCTGGAGGAGCTGATCCATAGAAGTCTGATTCAAGTAGCAAAAAGAAGTTCCATTGGCGGAGTTAAAAGCTGCCGCATCCATGATCTGTTACGCGAACTCTCAATTTCAAAAGCCAAGGAAGACAATTTCCTCGACGTTCAAAATCAACATACTAATCCTCCCTCTCCACCAAAAGGACGCAGGTTTGCTATTCATCAGGCACCTGGCAAGTTCACTTTCTTAAATGGTTCCAACCTGCACCTTCGTTCCGTGTTGTGGATCACCATAAACAGTGGCTGGCTTAGAAAAGAGCAAGAGAAGTTTCTTTACAGACGATTCAATTTGCTTAGGGTTCTAGATCTATCTTATATAAAAATTCCAAAGCTTCCAAATGAAATAGGTACCCTAATCCACTTGAGATACCTTGGCGTCATGGTAGATCCACTAATGACCTTCTATGAATTTTTCTTAAATGTGAAGAGATCCACCCCAACAAGCCTCCCATCATCCATGATTAATCTTCACAATTTAGAAACATTGTATGTAAGAGAAAGTTCTTGCTCAATCTACATACCCAGTTTTATTTGGAAGATGAAGCAATTAAGGCATGTGGATGTTCCCAAAGGAATAATAATAATTAGTGAAGGCCTCTGGTCTAAAATAGTGCGGCGTCCATCACTCGGACTCGATTGTTTAGCTAATCTCGAGACTCTGAAAGGTGTGAGGGCTGGTGATTGGATAGAGGATTGCTTGGGGAAGCAAACTAATCTTAAGAGATTAGAAATATGTGAGATCCTCTGGAGTGGGCATGGAAAGGGATTGTCCAACTCTCTTCCCAAATTGGACCACCTCCAGTCTTTGAGTTTGCAATGGGAGGATACTATTCCAGTGTTTTTGTCATTTTCACATCACCTGCATTTGAAGAAGATGTTTTTGAGGGGAGAGTTAAAGAAGCTACCTGAATCGTATGAATTCTCACCTAACCTCACCAAGCTTACCTTGGAAGGCTCCAAGTTAATGGAAGACCCGATGAAGACATTGGAGAAACTACCCAACCTTCGGATTCTCAGATTGCTTCTTGATTCATACAAGGGAGGAAAAATGGTTTGCTCTGCACAAGGGTTTCCTCAACTCGAATACTTACATGTTGAAAAGTTAGATGAATTAGAAGAATGGAGAGTGGAGGAAGGAGCGATGCCAAGGCTTTCACATTTGCTGATTTGGGAATGCTCTCATTTAAAGATGCTTCCAGAAGGATTGCAATGTGTGACTACCCTCAAGAAATTGGAGGTGCGGAAAATGGATTATGAATTCCAAGCCAGAATGTGGGAAGACGGCGGAGAGGATTGGTATAAGATTCAACATATACTCTCCATCGAAATACGATAAGTTGCTGCTATGGGGGCTATATCAAAGGCAGGTGAGTTTAGTTGCTTGTTTCTTCCACCAACGGAAAACGCATGGAAGGGCAAATTAATTCAGCATCTCAACAAAGGCGGGTGAGTTTTTCTTCTTCTTTGGTTTATTTCCCTCTTTTTTTTTTTAATTTTCCTTTTGACATAATCTTGTTCTTTAATTCCTTTCTAGTATCTATCTTGATATGAAGTATCCATCTTGACAGGAAGAAGAACTTCAAATACACACTAGGAAAAAATATTCAACTAGATTGAATGTCACACACGTAGAACATAATCAACTAGATCATTACCTTCCCTTCTTGCCTTTCATTCATACACCTTTTTCCTTTGATCTGAATCATCATGCACAACTAGTTGAATGTTTGATCTCATTTCCCTCCTCTTGATTGACACTGTAAAAGTATAATCACACACATTCTAACTTTTGCTTATATTAATTGATCATTTTTTTTTTTTTTTTTTTTTTTTTTTTTTTCAGTTTGCACAAGTGGGGCCCAACCCGATTTGGGTTGGGTTGTCAAGGTACTTTGGTTGGGTTCAGGTTGGAAATTACCAACCCAATTTGAATTCGGGTTGGGTTTCGGTTGAGCAAATTCAAGTCAGGTTAGGTGGGGTTGGGAATAATCACATGTATTTGGATCAGGTTGGCTCGGGGATAGAGGATTACGGGTTTTGTTTGGGTTAGTCGTGAACTTTTGACCATTTTGGCTTCCATCTTGAGGGCCATCATTCAAACAGTAAGAATGGGCTTTCCAGTGCTATTTTCAGACTGTTTATCTGGGAAAGGGTTCTGATCATCTAAGTATACAGCCACATGGACTTCAATTCATCTATAAAAATAACATTAGCATGAGCAAACCAATTGAACTCCTCCGCTCTTAACATGCAGTATCCTTTCTTTGAATGCTTAAGGATGTATTGAGATTTGAAAATCTCAAGCCTTCACAATCCAACCGCTTTACATGCCATCACATGTGCCTATATAGAAAACAACTGCAAGATCTAAACTGTCCATCAGGTTGGCCCTGCTCTGTCAACGACGTGGCTTAGTAATCAGTCGGGTATAGCAGTTGATCCATCAGGTGGGTCACATTGTACAAACCAAATGGACAAAAAAGTCCTCGGTTCTAACACGAGAGGCCATTCTCGAAATTTTCTGTTTGATTGGCTTATGGTGGTTGCCAGCCATTATTGATGCCTTGTCCCCTCCCTCCCCTGGATGCCGTACATGTGCGAGGATCCATTCCCTTTGGATGAGATGACATGGATGCACCAGTCCGACCATTTCTTCCAGTCGGTGGAGGGCTTACCAGCCAAGATTAGAGGCCTGCTTTTCCTTGATAAAACTGGCTTGGGCTGCATCTGTGTTGGTTAGAAGTCGGCCCAATCTTTCCTTTTCTGCTTCATATATAGCTTACGATAGGCGTTCCCTGTTTGTGGGCTCCCCCGAATCCCACTTGTATAATTTTTGGACAGACGTTTTTGAAAACAACAAAAAAAAAAGGTTGGCCCTGCTCTGTCAACGACGTGGCTCAATAATCAGTCGGGTATAGCAGTCGATTCATCAGGAGGGCCACAGTGTATAAACCAAACGGAAAAACAGTAAAACACCGCTTATCCAGTAATGCACAGGGTATGCTATTAGAAAACAGTAGTAAACCAATTTTCTTTAGCTAAAACGGATTCTTCATTTCCTAATGATGTAGGAAATCCTCTTTTCCTTATAATAAGAAGAGTGCTACTAAGATGCATGTTTTGGCAGAATCCGTGGAGTGCACGCCATAATACTTATACCCAATGTGGACACTTGTCTTCGGTGATCTAGACCATTGACTCATTGGACAATCACACAGATGGGCCATAGCCTAAAATCAAGGGAATTGACCATGTTAGCCATCTGATCCATGGTTACAAATGGACTTAATGCACAGCTGAGTGCACTATAGAACTTCTTTCGGGTCTCTTCATAGTGTCATTTCACAAAGAAGAAAAAGCTTTCTTACTCCATATATACACTGGAAACTGCTAATTTGAAACCTAGTGCCACACTAAATTGCATAAGTAATTGAAGTTTAACAATTTTTTTTTTCCAGATTTATATATTTTGAATGGCTTATTTAATTCCGAACGTTATTGAGTATTCGTCAAATTGCTGTATTTTTTTTGCTTGATTTTTGTGGATGGTTATGTTGTGAATGTTTTCGTGGGTTAACCTGATACCATATAAGATTGTTTTGTCCTTCTATTTTTATAGTTTTCTTTTTCTCAGGCATGTTATTTTTAATGACACGATCTGTAATTTATCCCCATCTCTGCATATTAATGACCCAGTAGTCTAAACGTCCTAACACTTTATAATTGATCACTTAGACAACACAACATTTGGTATGCTATCATGCAGAATTGCAATTTATCTGACTGTTATTACTATTTGATGGAGTTGTAGAGGAGATTGGTTGATTCTACATGCATAGAGATTTTAGTCCCTCTAACATCACTAAACATCCAATGTGATACTCATGTGTAAGATCAAGCCATCCATCAGGTGGGGCCATTTTTGAATGTGCCCTGACCCATGAATCAGAATGGTCCAATATGCAGGCGATCCACATGCATATATTGAATCTGGTTATGAGATTTTATTAATACAAATTGTATAGATAGGATTTCTTTCTTAGTTTTAGATAAATTCTCCCTTTTTTTGTAGTACAATAAAGAGCTACCTCTAAATGTGTTTTATGTATGTTTTACCCTAATCCTACTCAAACCGAGTTACATAATATCTATATCTGAAATTCCCCATGCTCCCCATGGATCAGGTAAAACAGAACACAAGACACATTATTGCAGTGCAACTCAAACTTATTTTGCTTTAATTACTCATGGAATCAATCTTTTTTCATTTTTCTTTTCTATTTTGCTTCATCAACTGAATTTGGTATTTATTTATGCAATGGGTTTAGTGTAAATATGCTTCGACCACTTGTCTAGATTTGAAAAAGCAAATTATAGTACACCATTATCAAATTTTAATCCCATTTTTGATTTGTCGACTGTTGCTTTGGTAGGAGAGTCTTACGGCACATGCGAGGCGACACGACTAGAGAGCATGATGTAGAGATTTCTGGCTTGAAAGTTCATTTCCTTTTTATGATTTTTCATATTCTGTAATGTATAATGGTGTGAGTTATTTGGATGATGTTTTCGGACATTAGAATGAGATCTGTACTTTTATCTACTAATCTCTTCATACACTGCTGTGTTTAATGGCTGATGAATCCATCGATGATGACTTACATCCTCTCTAGTTGTAGATTGTGATTTCAGTAGTATCCATCAGATTATTGTGGGTTCATACACTGGTATCCATCGCTTTTTCTCTTCTAATGCTGGCTATTGCTTATTTTCTGTGTTGATCAACCTTTGTTTAGGCTGCTGAATGGATGGTCACCACAGTGGCAATCTAATTGCTTTGCTTCTTCGTTGTGGCCTATTCATGTAGTAGCACACCAAATCCTTGAGTTGTTGGAATTCCGGCTCTTATCTCACACCACTACAATGTAATTCTGAGCCATAACAAACCCATATCAACCCTAGGTATTAGAAATTCGGATCTAATACGACCGTTAATCCGTGCACTTTGCGGAAGCATGTTCAAAGAAGATAGAACAATCGAATAAACAATAACCAATAAAGAAACTACACTAAACACAAGATATTTAATGTGGAAAACCCTCGTGAGAAAAATCATGGCATAAAGCAACAAATTTTCACCATAGTTGAAAGCCTTAGAGTTTATATTAGTTACCTTCTTTGATTAGAAATGAAACCTGATTTCTTCTTGCAATGCACACCTAGGAAAACCCTAGTCCCTTGAGAAAATCCCTCACAAGCCCTTACAAGTGTCTAAAACCCTCTCAGTTCACAAAATACTTACCCTTAGAGAGAAAACACTCATATTAATGAAGCCCTAATCGAAACCAGACTTATATACCTTGATTTGTGCTAATCTCCATAACTTGTTCCGTCAGACCGAATGTAGCCTTTGGTTGGACTAAACCAAACCGACTCACACATTTAAGTCAAATTAAAAACGTGTAAATCTTCATAGCGTGCACATTGAGAATCCACCCCTAATTCGGTTGGACCAAAAAGGACACTGGTTGAACCGAGACAGGGCTTTTCTACCTAGTAGATTGGTAGAATACAATGCATCTCGCACAACAATCTCCACATTGACTTGCATTCTATCAAGTCACCTTGAAGATCTCTCGTGCAACCTCCACCTTAAGCGTATCCCTTCATTCTCCACCTGTAACGCGTCATCATCCACACCCCTATGCAATGGTGTCCAATCTCATTAATGTTTGGAGATATTGTTTAAGCCCAATGAATGCTTGAACTTCTCTGTGGTCACTAGCTTCGTCAACATGTCTACGAAATTCTCGTATGTGTGAATCTTCTGAAACAAAATCTCTCACGAACTAATGAGTTCTCGTATCTTGTGGAACCTCACGCCGATGTGATTGGTTTTCGCGTGATATGCCTGATTCATCGTTAGATAGATAACACTCTAAATATCGCAATATAACTGAATCACTTCCTGTTTCAACCGATTTCTCCTATATCAGACCTTTCAACCATAATGCCTCCTTTGACACCACTGTCACAACCATAATTTTGCTTCAGTTGTAGGCAACGTTATCGCAAACTATAGCATATATCTCCAACATATAGATTTTCCTACTAATGTGAAAACATATCTTGTAGTGGAAATCCTATTGTCCAAATACCTGTATAATCCGAATCCACATAACCTACAACTCCACCTGAAGCTCCATGTCCCCTGAACATGATCTCAGTGTTGACAGTGTGCCTGAGATATCTTAGAATCTACTTAGGAACATTCCAATGCTCCTTTGCTGGATTCACTGCATATCGGTTAACCACATTAGTTACCTGTGAGATATCTGTCCAGGTGTAAACCATTTCATACATGAGACCCTCTACTGCACTTGTGTACTGCACCCATGATATATCTAAAATCTCTTCTTTTGTACTTGGACATGACTTGGCCAACAACTTAAAGTGATATCCTAAGGCGTGATAATTGGCTTAGCACCTTACATGTGAAACCTCTCTAGGACCTTTTGCACATATCCCCTCTAAGACTGCCATAACTTTCCAGACTCACTGTCTCTGTGAATCTCCATGCTTAGGATTTTCTTTGTAGCACCTAATTCATTCATGTCAAACTCTTTGCTTAACATAGACTTAAGCAAGAATATCTCATTTTTTTCCTTTATAGTAGTCGGTATATCATTAACTCTAAACACCCGCTTGCACCCTATAGCCCTCCGATGTCTGATTCCTATGTAGAGATACCATCTCATCCACCATGGTCGACATCCACTTATCGCCATTCTTTTTAGATTTTGTTTCTTAAAAGGTGGATGGATATTCACTCCCTATGAATAATGTGAACGAAACCATATCCTTAAACCTATATTGAACCAGGAATCTAATGGTTCATCTCTCCTTGTTCCTGGGTATCCTATTAATTGTTTTGGTCAGTTTCTTGATCTTGCTGAATTTCTCCTTCAACAACCTTCATAACTAGCTCCACCTGCATTGACAATTTCTCTACATCACCATGTGTTTTTGACTTCCTTGCAGTTGGCCTTTAACATAGATGCCTCATCGAAGATGACATTTATGCTAATGACGACCTTTTGTGGAATTGTATCCTAAAGCTTATAGCCCTTAACACATTTTTCATATCTGATAAAGATGGACTTCTTAGATTTGGGATCCAACTCGTCCTTTGTCCACTCTACACATAAACATATGCTGGACACCTGAAGATCATCATCCCCGAGTAATCAACATCCTTTCATGTCTATAATTCCTCTATAACCTTAGAGTCTAGAGCTGTAGATGGTGACCGATTTACAATATAACATGCGATATTAACCGCTTATGCCTAAAAGCTTTTAGGCAGCCCTGCATGCAACTACATACTTCTCTCTCTCTCTCTCTCTCTCTCTCTCCAATAGAGTTTTGTTCATCCTCTTTGCTACCCCGTTCTGTTGTAGGGTCCTTAAAGTTGAGAAGTGGCTTGTGATACCTTGTTCCTTATAAAATTCTATAGATTCTGCCTCTTTGTACTCCATACCATTATTTGGCCTGAGATACTTAACCTGTTTCCTGGTTTGATTCTCTACTTCCGCATTCCATTCCTTTAACTTGGCGAATACCTCAGACTTATGCTTGAAGAAGTGGACCCAAACTTTCATCAAGTAATCATTTATGAAGCTCTCAAAGTATCGTGTTCTTTCCTTAGATGGTACGGTCACTGGCCTTCAGACATCAGAATGAATATAATTGAGCACCCCGCTGCTAGTATGTATAGAAATCTTGAACCTTACCCCGCACCGCTTCCCATATATGCAATGCTCACAGAAATCTATCTTGCATGCCTTAACTTCGTTCAATAGTTTTCGTTTATGGAGTTCCATCATGCCCCTCTCGCTCATATGCCCTAGCTGCATATGCCACATATTAGTGTCATTCGTGTTAGATTATACGTGTGAAGTGGTAGTGGCCTCACCTATAACCGTACTTCTAACCAACTTGTACAAATTTTCTATCTTATGCCCCTTCATTAACACCTTTACATCTCTGGTGACCTTGATTACATCGCCAGATGTAGTAAATGTGCACTCATTCGTATCTAAAACCCTTAAGGATATTAAAATTTTCTTTAGATTCAAGACATGCTAACATCACTTAGAGTTCATATGACTCGATTAAACATCCTTACCTTAATACTTCTTATTCTGATGGCCTTGCATGCTGCATTATTCTCCATTAGAATATTTCCACTATCATAGGACTAGTAGGAATCGAACCAAGCCCTAATCAGATATATATGATACGAACATCTTGAATTGAGTATCCATGTATCTGAGAAATGACTCGTACCTGAAGAGACCGAGAGGATGTCTCCTTCTGAGTTCTCTTTTGTTTTGCTAGTTGATTCACTTGTGTTGCATTTACTTTTGCTTTCTAGGTCATTATTCCATTTTTGATAATCTTTCTTAAAATGCCCATTTATGTTACAATAGAAGCATCTGTCCTTAGCCTTTGATTTCAATTTAGACTTTTCTTCCTGTTAGTCCGAGATCACTACACTGATCTCCCATGTCCCTAATCCCTTTTTATAACTAATCCTTCCGCCTGAGAGTCCTCATCGATTGATTTCTTCCTCATCTCGTTGGAAACTAGAGTCATGGTGATCTCTTCCAACTTCATTATATTTTTCCTATACAACAAAGTATGACGAGATGGTCGTATGATGTAGGAAGTAATGCAAGCAGTAGCACCGCTTTGTCTTCATCCTCGATCGTCACTTTGAGCCTTAACAACTCACTACATACTTTCGTAAATTAGTTCATATGTTACATGAGATTGGATCCTTCCTTCATCCGTAGCTCAAAATTTTGGTTTCTTCACAAACAACTTATTAGTGAAGGACTTCACCATAGATCTTTTAGTTTCTTCTACATCTTCAGGGGAGATTCCTTATGTACAACGTTGTGCATGATGTCATCCAATATACATAAATGGATAATGCTCATAGCCTTCTCATTGAGTTCGCTACAGTCATCATTCGACATCTTTTCGGTTTAGTCTCCAACAATTCCTTGCTCAACCCTTGTGATACTAGAATATAATATCCCTTGAAAAAAATTCCTTTTTAAGCCTTTACAAGTGTTTAGAACCCTCTATCTCGCAAACCCTTTTCCTTAGATAGAAAACACACGTTTTAATCAAGCCCTAATCGAAATTGGACTTAAATACCTTAAATTGTGCTAATCTATGTAAACTTGTTCAGTTGGACTGAATGAAACCTTTGGTTGACTGAACCAAACCGACTCACACATTTCAGTCAAATTGAAAATGTGTAAATCTTCACAGCATGCAGACTGAGAATTCACCCTTAATTCGATTGGATTGAAAAGGACATCGGTCAAACTGAGATACATACGACTTCGACTCCTCTTCCTAGAATCCAAGGCGTCCCGCATAACATGAGTCAAACTTCATCCATGTCAGCCAACAATTTTAAGGGGTCTAAATTGGCATGCATGTATGCCATGTGTACAATGGATGGGTGGTAACACCCTAGTGAGGTAGCTGGTGGGGTGGAAAGACTTCCAGTATCATGGGAAATGGGCCGAAACAATAAAGGAAAATCTAACCGTAAGCTAGGATGGACCTCACAAAAACTAAGTATTCATATGGCCAATTATCAGTGAGTTGGGTCAGGTGGGCTTTCTTGTTGGGCATTTGAAAGGTGAGATATCAATTCTTTGACTAAGAGTGGCAATGGGCCAGGTGGCCTTGCCAGCCCTACCAGCTTTGAATGGATTTGGAACTATTAGCTTGCCCATGGGCCAGTCTACGGCTTGTCATGTGTAGTTCAATCAATTTTCAAGCAAGGCTTGGGCTCAAGTCATTTTAGTCCCAACCGATCTGGCCGGCTTCAGCATGTCAAGTCATGAGTAGCTCGTGCATAACACTGTATTATTCTTCACCATAATCCGGTGGGGATGCAGATTGCGTGGTGTGGACGTAGCAAAGTTCTGTGGGCTCCTCCATGATGTGTGGGGATGCAGATTGCATGGTGTGGACGTAGCAAAGTTCTGTGGGCTCCTCCATGATGTATGTGTTATATCCACACCGTTCATCCATTTCGTGAGATTATTTTAGGCATGAGCCCAACAATAATGCAGATTGAAAGCTCAAGTAGATGACAGCACAGAAAGCGGTGGGTATTGAACGCCTACAATTGAAAACTTCTTGGGACCATAGGTTTGGATCAAGCTAATATTTATGTTTTCAGGTTGGATGGTAAATAAACATCGTAGTGACCCTTAGGAAGGTTTAAAAAATTGGAGTCATGTTTACCACTGCTTTCTATGGTGTGACACACTTGAGCTTGGGATCTGCCTCATTTTTAGGGTCACAATACATACATCCATAAATGCTCTCATGGGAGCCAATTCACTTCACGGAAACTTTTAACACGTAGAATGAGTATATAAAATCTGGATGATCCACTAAATGAGTTACTATTATTGACAAATGTCTTTAATATGCCAGACTGGGCTCGCCGACCTCGAGTAGGCTTCGATGTCATCGAATCCAGTTCGATGACATCAAAGCCAGCTTGATGCCATCGGATATTTATTGTATTTTCACCTCTGGTCGCTGGACATATTTTGTCATTCTTCGATGACATCAAAGGTTGCTCGATGTCATCGAAGGTTTTGCGCAGAATTTTTGCAAAAACGCAGATTTTGTGATTTTTCCTTTCGATTTTGTTTAGGTTTCTTTCTAAACCTATATAAAGGGATGTATATGGGACCGAGCTAAGGCTTTAGAAACTATTTCAAGGGTTTCTAAAAGGGTTCTAGGGTTTCAAAAGGGTAGAGCAAGGGTGAGATTTGAGGATTGCTCAAGTTTGGTAAGTCTATTCTCTTTATAATTTCTGCTTTCATAGTGGATTTCTTCACTTTGTGCCGTGGAGGGTTTACCACGTTAAATCTCTGCGTTCTCTTTGTGTTTGCTTAGTGCTTTTGGATTGCAATCCTAGATTCATCTCTGTGTGATTCCGCCATTTTTCCCAACAAGTAGTAGATGACATCGAGCAGGCTTCGATATTAGCTCGATGCCATCGGGTATTTATTGTATTTTCACTTCTGGTCGCTGGACATATTTTGTTGCTCGATGTCATCAAAGGTTTTGCGCAGAATTTCTGCGGAAATGCAGATTTTGCGATTTTTCCTTCCGATTTTGTTTAAGTTTCTTTCTAAACTTATATGAAGGAATGTATACGGGACTAAGAGGTATTCTAAGGCTTTAGAAACTATTCCAAGGGTTTCTAAAAGGGTTCTAGGGTTTCAAAAGAGTAGAGTAAGGGTGAGATTTGAGGATTACTCAAGACTGGTAAGTCCATTCTCTTTGTAAACTCTGCTTTCATAGTGGATTTCTTCGCTTTGTGCCGTGGTCTTTTCTCGAAAGGGTTTTCCATGTTAAATCTCAGCATTCTCTTTGTGTTTGTTGGGTGCTTTTGGATTGCAATTCTAGATTCATCTTTGTGTGATTCCACCATTTGTCCCAACAAGTGGTAGATGACATCGAGTAGGCTTCAATGTCATCGAAGCCAGTTCTATGACATCGAAGCCAGCTTGATGCCATCGGGTATTTACTGTATTTTCACCTCCGGTCACTGGACATATTTTGTCATCCTTTGATGACATCGAAGGTTGCTCGATGTCATCGAAGACTGCTCGATGTCATCGAAGGTTTTGCGCAGAATTTCTGCGGAAACGCAGATTTTGTGATTTTTCCTTCCGATTTTGTTTAGGTTTCTTTCTAAACCTATATAAAGGGACGTTTACGGGACTGGGAGGTATTCTAAGGCTTTAGAAACTATTCCAAGGGTTTCTAAAAGGGTTATAGGGTTTTAAAAAAGTGGAGCAAGGGTGAGATTTGAGGATTGCTTAAGTTTGGTAAGTCTTTTCTATTTGTAATCTCTGCTTTCATAGTGGATTTCTTCGCTTTGTGCCGTGGTTTTTCCCCGAAAGGGTTTTACACGTTAAATCTCTGCGTTGTCTTTGTGTTTGCTTGGTGCTTTTAGATTGCAATCCTAGATTCATCTCTATGTGATTTCATCGTTTTTCCCAACAAGTGGTATCAGAGCAATCTTTGAGGCACATGCTTGAATATGCAGGATTAACAATAATGGGAAGCGCTAGGTATGATATTGAGAAGTACTCAGGTAAAAATAACTTTGAGTTGTGGAAGATCAAGATGATCAGTTCCTTAACCAAGCAAGGTGAAGATAGTCCTCTTGAGGAGCGTAAGTCGACTATAACTGATGATGATTGGAATACTCTTAATAAAAAGGCCTTATCCTTGATTCGTTTGTGTCTCACAGATGAGGTTCTTTATAATGTTTTGAGGGAGAAAAATGCAGCCAGTTTGTGGGCGAATGTAACACCCTGAAAATCGGGGGTCGAGCATAAACTCAACTCCCGAGTTCCAGAACATCACTTATGCAACCAAATGAATGATGATTGAATGTTGACTGTATTCGTGCATTGAACATGAGTGAGATTAAGCCAAAACAAAGATATCATACTCCGTGCAGAGGCAAGTTAAATTTGCAAGCGGAAGACCGTGATAGATAGATAAAATATATAACTTATGATGAGTCTCCGTAGTGTGATAACATTACCAGTTAAATAAATACAAGTGCTTTCTAAAATATACCAAATGTGAGGAAGTGTAATGCCTCCTATCCCATGTACCATAGCCCCGTCCATACAATATCGGTCTTCATTGACTGCAGAGAGATACTGAGATAGGAGAATTCCTCCTATCATCATAGAAGTAGTCCTACTCGCTTCACAAGCATCGCCACCACCTGAAACTCAACAAATCTGGTTGGTGTGTACAACACCGTCCCGTAACGTGGGAGTGAGTGATCAACTCAGTGGAACAGTAAAGCATAGGTTAACATGTTATCAATTCAATCAAGCAGTAATGATAAAGCAGTACAAATCAAACATTTCTAACTACTCTTGTTAAGTGCGAAAATGAAATGACATGATGCTGTATGCCCTTGCCAAACCACCCTCAAGCGACATCATCTTACGTTCGCGAATGCTTAACTCCCTCAGTGCGCCATGTCTACTAAGCACATGCGGTGCATGATGATCATGATTACCGAGTTATTATTAGTCCATTTCAAACAGCAGTATTGGGAAACTAAGGTACCTCCCTTGTATCATTCCCAAACATGATCCATTCTAGGGTCGTCAATCCTAGTTAATCTCATACGATGTTATGGTTTGAGAAGCGTAGTGAAGGCATCGCAAAGGGCTCGTCACCGTCAATACGGATACGATCTCACCGTATGCGGCTCAATTGTCGGCCGTCGGCTCAAGTACATATCTCACCATACTTGGCTCAATCACTAGCCGTCGGCTCAAGTACGGGTCTCACCAGTACTCGGCTCAACTCATACTCTAGTTATTCTTGTGAAAGACTCGTCGCCAATCACGAGACACTTGGAGTATACTCGAAGATACTACGGAGGACTCGTCGCCGTCGGCCGACGCACAGTCTCACCGTACTCGGCTCTCGCCGTAAGTATCGACAACTCGAATATAGTGTCCCATACCACCATAATCGGCTCACGAGGTTGGTTGCGTAATGGTCACTACGGGAGGCACATGACCCCGCAGCGTGGGCCGACAGCTCGACCACGGTGTCCCATACCACCATGCCCGGCTCATGCGTCTTAGCGAATCGAGTACCATGGTTAAAAGGGATTTCACTGTAAGTTTGGTACCCTAGGTTCAAGCAGAGGCGACCAAACATGGTGAACATACATTAGACAAATCGGGTTACTTGACGAGCTCGGCTAGCTCGAGCGCACAACAAGTTGAACGATATGAAGTGCATAAGCACTTCGCGTGGCCGACCACTATCGCCAACCGAAGTACGACTCGGGTTCGTCGAACACATCTCACGTGGCAAATGAATCGCAACCACGAATTCAATGCAGTACCGATTGTGTGGACTATAATCATAGCCCCAAACACAATCAAGTGCAGATAGATAAAGCAATAGTGAATCAAGATTTCCACTCATACAATCAAGGTATGGTATTTTCCGTTTAGGGCTGCCAGGGCTGTTGCACGCACTCGTTGCTCCGCTCCCCCATCACCCATGACGGATCATACAATGTAAATATAAATTTAAGCATGTGCATTACATAGTTAAAATCATAAAGCAGTTGAGCATGTTATGAATCACAACACAAGCATGAGTTTATACATGTTCAATTCCTAATTACACAACAATCCGAGGAGATCATACACATAATTAAAAGAGGTTGAGAATCATATCTCAACACCCTTATACATTACACTTTGCTAACTACTACTCATTCAGACATTTTCACAAACACTTAGAATACACTATTACAACATACATGGTGTATGTTAGCAAAACATATATTAGGGCTATCCTTTAGCCAAGTGAGTATTTTACTCATGTATAATATATTACTACAACAAATAATCATGATAAATGCATTTCCAAAATTTATACGTATACAGTATTTTCTAGAATACGCATTTTCAACATACATAGTGTATACAAGCAAACATGTATTACGGCGATTCCCTTCGCCAAGTAAATATTTTATACGCACATAATATATTTATACGACAATTAATCATGACAAACACATCGCTAAAATATACATGTATACGGTGCTTGCATTATACAATCGTATTTCTACATACATAGTGTTTGTTAGCAAACATGTATTTAGGCGAATCCTTTCGCCAAGCTAGTATTTTATTCATATATTGTATAATCATATATTAAATAAGTATGTCAAACATTATTCCAAAAGAAATACGTATACGGTATTTCTAACATACACAATTTCAACATACGTCGCATTTACAAGTGAACATGTATTTTGGCGATTCCTTTCGCCAAACTAGTATTTTATTCATATATTATATAATCATACATTAAATAAACATGTCAAACATTTATCCAAAAAAATACGTTATACGGCATTTCTACGTATACCTAGAATATGTGAAATTCCAATTTCTACAACGTTAATCGAAACAGGAAACGGAAAGCACTTTGTACATGTGCAATTGCAAGCAGATCATGAATCTACCATTATCTGACATTGAAAGCGTTGAAAACCGTAACTTATGCACTTAAAGTCCTCACCTTTGCCTTTGGAAACGGAACGAATCAGCAAGGGTAATGGATCTTCCGTCTACGGGCGATTTCTAGCCTAAAGAGCGGAATCGGTTAGTCGGTATACATCCTACTTCGATTCCACCCCAAATCAGACCTAGGGTTAGGTTTTCTTACCTTCAAATGAGGCGGAAAACACCGGGAAGACGCCGAGAATAAGGCGGTGTAGGCCGTGTAGCAAGCCCAAGCAGTAGGAGGAAGATCGGCAGCAAACTCCAAGCCTTTCTCTCTCTCTTTTCTCTCTCTTTTCTCTCTCCCAAAACTCAAATTCGTATGGCTGTGAGAGAGGGTGCTCTAAGGCCCTTATATAGCCTAAAACATTCCGAAATTAGACTTAGGTTCAAGGGGTACTGCTTATATAGGATATTCGTCGCTTTTCCAGCTCAAAAGGGAAGTTCTGGTGGCCCTCCTTGAACCAAACGTCAGACTTAAGCTCACCATCGATGGATCTACGTAGGCTTACGTTTTTGTCTCGATCGGGTACCCAGATCGCACGTGGCAGACCACTTTCAGTTCGACGGTCAGTGGGCCACGATCGAAATTCTAAGTACATGTAAATGTTCTGAAATTTTCTTAATCCGAGGTGTAATTTGGTCCGATTCGACGGTCGGGTTGCTTATCTTGACGCGTCACAACGAATGATGCGGATCACTATTCCGATATTTATTTTGGCATGGGAATAGTGTTTTCACACTCCCTCACTCCGAATCGAAACGAATGGCCGTAGAACATCGGATGGAGCTGATTTTGAGATGATTGTTAAGCCCGGTGGGGCGGTCCTAGTTCCTTAGCCGGGTTAATCGGACTCCCGATGTACGATCTAGACCTAATCTGAAGTTTCGTTTCATTCCCGAGAGCGGACGGGAAATGAGTTTGGTTCTAAACTTTAGGGTAACCTAGCGTCAATGATTACGCAAGTTTTGGGTCTTGCAGATCGTATTTAAAGCGATTCAAATGGATTTCATGGCTAATCTAGTTTAACACCTAGTTCACTTGGTCAATTTCTAAAGGATTTAATCCTAAGTGATTTTCGTCTGAGGTGGAACTTAGTCCATTGTAGTTTGTATATAAAGTGATCCAAGTTATACTACTTAGCTAGTTTAAGATAGTGTCTAGGGCGAAGGTGCTTTGAAAAATTGAAAGCACAAGGTAGTGAAGGGTGGGATTTGTGAAGAAAATGGGTTAAGGAGCGATTTTAGAATGTGGGATTGAGTTTTGACAAGTTGGTAAGGTCTTAGGATCGACCCATTGCCTAAGGACGTCTAATCCCAGGTTGGCAAAAATCTGGGGCGTTACAATCTACCCCCCTTAAAACAAAATTTCGTCCCCGAAATTGTCTAAGGGTAATAAGGAAAGATTTCTATTATTTCATTTGCCTAAGACTTATTGATTTTGAGTTCCTACGCGTGGTAGGGTATATACCAATTTGGTTCATTTTAGTCTACCCCCTTAAAACTAAATTCTTTATCCATTTCTCATACCCTGATGGTTTGCTACCATTCATTTCTTTACCTATTTGGAGTCTCGACGACAATTCCCACAATTTAGAGTAAGATAGTTGTTTTCATTGTTTAACCAACACGGAGAGACGGTAATAGTGGGCTCGATCCCGATACATCGATCATCTACCGGCCAGGGTAGGAAGCTCATCGTATCCCTTCCGAATCCTAGTGGATCATAGTCGTCCGCTCGTCAGCAGAGAGTCCATCGGTAGTCACCCAGATTGGGAATTGGGTCAAGCCGCGAAAACTTCGCAGTTGTAGATGTCAGTAACTCCGTAGTCCGATCACTCTCTAAGAGTAGGGAATGTCCATCATTGAAAGGCTCAAATTGTTTATTCTAAGGCTGCCCTTTAGGTCTTAGTCTAAGAGAGTCCTCGATATTATCTATGTCCAAGGAAAGGGTGAATCAAATCTTACTAAATCATCTTGAAACGGTTTCTCATAGTAGAACTTACTAGGGCTTCTATAATGTTCGTATTTATCGAGCACCGTTTCGATCCTGGGCCATGGGATAGGGTCCACCATGTTTCCATTGCGCCACCCGGGTCAAAGAAAGGTGTATCGGTGACCTAACTAGAGCGGGTTCATCATGTTCTACCCCCTTAAAATTTATTTTCACCCTCAAGGCTTAAGATTTATGTCCTCGCTCTCCGTATGTCGAACAAGGTGTAATTTATAACCTATCCTTAAAATGAAATGGGAAATACATTGTCTCCTTTCATCGACGATGTATACTATGGCATTGATACCTATGGGTATCGAGAGGAGCTAAAATGATGGGCAATGTGGTTGAGGTCACGGGCAGGTGTGAGTTAGAGGCAAGATGCCTAATTCTACCAAAGGACTTTTATTACGATCTCAACTTACCCTCCCAAGTCATATCTAGTTTATTACTATAAGATAATTCTATACCTTATTAGTACAAAGGTATTTGGAAAGAATAGGTCAACAGGCAGACTATTTTTTTTTTTTTTTTTTCTAAGTTCATATGTACAATGTGTATGTTATAATGACATGAGATTCGAGACCTAATTCCTAACTGTCTGTTGCCCATTTGGGTAATTCCTTAGGCTTAAAAGGTAAAGTCGCTATCGGCTATATACTCCTAATACTTTTCAAAAGCAAAGGGATAAACCTTTAGTTACAAATGGTCGGGCCAACATAGAAAGAAAATTGTATAGTGGGTCTGAGTCAGTTAAGCCGAATAACTAAGTCTATTATTCAATTGACCTAGCATAATTAATTAGTCTTTTACTTTCCTTAGCCTAACCAGTAGTCTAGTCTTAATTTAGGAGTAGAGGAAATCCATAGGTGAGTCCAAAGTCTATGCTTATACGCTAGATGATTTCACTTCATTTCTAATACAAGGAAGGATTTTATCACTTAGGGTCAAAGTTGTCTAATTGGAACTAAGTTGCCTGTAGTTACAGTTAACTACGCCCAAGCATTTCACATATGCTCATACCAGCTAAGAGGATCCTAAGGTGCACATTATTAATTTGTTGAATTTCCTCTACGGTCAGGTCTGTCGAAATCTAGGAGCACTGCTTTAGGTCCAAAACTCCAAGGGTCTATTTGTCAAACAACCATTTACTCTAAAAGTTTAAGCTATCAGAGTGTGGTGGGTTAATGTGTATCAAGGGACTTTATCACTGCATCACTACTTGGCCAATGGTCTTAAGTTGTATTAAGATGGGATTGTATTGCTAATCCCACTTGATTGGGAATGGCATATTTGGCAGGAGGGTGGGCGGGGATTAAAATTACTTTATAGGCTTTGGAAAATGAGGATTGTGTTGGAAGGTGTGAGATGGGATTTCCATATCCCACGATGAGGAATTTCTAAGTGTAATTTGAAAGAAAATTCCGGGATTTACGTTTAACTGCCTACACTCCAAATATGGTATTGGAAAACATGGGATGCACCCAAATCCCATGAGATCGAGAAAATGGCCGTAACCAATTCGAAAAGGGCCATGGAAATGAAGGAAGGAGAGAGAAAGGGGGCTGTCTTCTTCGATACTCCACGGACAACAGTCCCAACAGGAATTGAAGAGACACGAATGACAAGAAATGAAGAAGGAACAAGGGAGAAACGGGATGGGTTTGAAAGTTGCACGAATTTGATCTCCAAATGGGGGATATGAGAGCTCAAACGTGAAAGGAAAGGGTAGGGTAGGTGGCTAGGGCTGTTGTGATCAATGGGAGTGGGTGAGTTATGGACTAAAATGGGGGATTGAGTGATTTAGGGGAATGGGTTGAGAGAAAAATCAGATATGGAGGGGATGGGCGTTTGGAAGGGAAGATGTGAGAGAGAGGGGGGCTCCAGCCCCCAAAATCCTAACCATTTGCCAAAATGGCACGTGCCATGGGGTAGAGCATGCTGGGCCGACCCACCCCACGTTCGAAATTCCACCGGAAAGCCGACCGGACCGCGGTCCGCCGCCGGTGCCGCGGTGGCGCCGCGGTCGGACTTGGCCGGAACCGCGCCGCCGCGGTGGGGCCTTGTTCTTCATGGTCCCAAGGTGCCAAATGCACCCTGGTTCGACCCTGGGTCCCATCGAATTTAAGTGGGGAGGCCCCCGACTCCGATTCGCTCTATTTCGGGTAGTTTCGGGTAAACTGGACATATCTTGCAATCCGGAATGAGTTATCTGACGTAAAATATATGAATTTGGGGTAGGACGAGCTAATGAAGCCAACCAACCCTGTTACACAGGGTTGCGCAGCCCGGAATTGTGAGAAAACCCCCCGATTGACGGTTATTTCCCCGCTTCAATTTTGTTTTGCCAAAAATAGTAGTTTTAGTTTGATTTCTCTTCATCCGTCGGGCTTTAGGAGTTGTGTCCAATGAGAAAAGAGTTTAGAATAATTAGGAGAACGGTTTGGTGAAGTCGTTTAGGACACTTACTATTTTTTGACCGAAAACTTTACCCACTAGTAGACATCACGATCCATAGTAAGTCGCGAATTCTAGAAGTTTTAGTTGTAGTTTGTTCCTGATTTCTTTCCCATTACCTGGTATCCTTATTTAAAGGGTGGTGAACTCGTTTTTAGTCATTCACTAATCAGTTTTGAATTTATTAGAATTTATTTCTATTTTCTGCTTTCTCCTCTTGTAGATTCGAGAAGTCTCTGGGAGGAGTCTAGAGAAGCTCCAAGGATTTGGGGTAGTTATCCTCATCACGTTTATCGCACATTTTACTGATTCTCAATGATTGGGATGAGGTGGATTATGATCTAGACCCTTCACTAGACAACCTAGAAATGTTTTAAGGTCGACCCGTGCGACCATGGTTGAATACATACTCGATTTCGGCGTTCGTTTTCAATGAACTTTGCCAATTGGCGAAATCGGGATACTTGCTACATCCCGTCGCTCCCTCCTAAGTCAGAGTGCGTCAGAGTGCGTAGTGTGACCATAACCCAGGTCCGGTTTAATCAAAATCATGCTCTGATACCATCTTGTAACGCCCTGAAAATCGAGGGTCGAGCATAAACTCAACTCCCGAGTTCCAGAACATCACTTATGCAACAAAATGAATGATGATTGAATGTTGACTGTATTCGTGCATTGAACATGAGTGAGATTAAGCCAAAACAGCATATCATACTCCAGAGACAGTTAAATTTGCAAGCGGAAGACTGTGATAGATAGATAAAATATATAACTTATGATGAGTCTCCAGAGTGTGATAACATTACCAGGTTAAATAAATACAAGTGCAGTTCTAAAATATACCAAATGTGAGGAAGTGTAATGCCTCCTATCCCATGTACCATAGCCCCGTCCATACAATATCAGGTCTTCATTGACCTGCCAGAGAGATACAGATAGGAGAATTCCTCCTATCATCATAGAAGTAGTCCGGCTCTGCTTCACAAGCATCGCCACTACCTGAAACTCAACAAATCTGGTTGGTGTGTACAACACCGTCCCGTAACGTGGGAGTGAGTGATCAACTCAGTGGAACAGTAAAGCATAGGTTAACATGTTATCAATTCAATCAAGCAGTAATGATAAAGCAGTACAAATCAAACATTTCTAACTACTCTTGTTAAGTGCGAAAATGAAATGACATGATGCTGTATGCCCTTGCCAAACCACCCTCAAGCGACATCATCTTACGTTCGCGAATGCTTAACTCCCTCAGTGCGCCATGTCTACTAAGCACATGCGGTGCATGATGATCATGATTACCGAGTTATTATTAGTCCATTTCAAACAGCAGTATTGGGAAACTAAGGTACCTCCCTTGTATCATTCCCAAACATGATCCATTCTAGGGTCGTCAATCCTAGTTAATCTCATACGATGTTATGGTTTGAGAAGCGTAGTGAAGGCATCGCAAAGGGCTCGTCACCCGTCAGCGCGGATACAGATCTCACCGTATGCGGCTCAATTGCTGGCCGTCAGCTCAAGTACATATCTCACCATACCTGGCTCAATCACTAGCCGTCAGCTCAAGTACAGGTCTCACCGTACTCGGCTCAACTCATACTCTAGTTACTGTGAAAGACTCGTCGCCAATCACAGACACTTGGAGTATACTCGAAGATACTACGGAGGACTCGTCGCCCGTCAGCACGAGCACAGGTCTCACCGTACTCGGCTCTCGCCGTAAGTATCGACAGCTCGAATATAGTGTCCCATACCACCATAATCGGCTCACGAGGTTGGTTGCGCAATGGTCACTACGGGGAGGCACATGACCCCAGCGTAGGCCGACAGCTCGACCACGGTGTCCCATACCACCATGCCCGGCTCATGCGTCTTAGCGGATCGAGGTACCATGGTTAAAAGGGATTTCACTGGTAAGTTTGGTACCCTAGGTTCAAGCAGAGGCGACCAAACATGGTGAACATACATTAGACAAATCGGGTTACTTGACGAGCTCGGCTAGCTCGAGCGCACAACAAGTTGAACGACATGAAGTGCATAAGCACTTCGCGTGGCCGACCACTATCGCCAACCGAAGTACGACTCGGGTTCGTCGAACACATCTCACGTGGCAAATGAATCGCAACCACGAATTCAATTCACGGTACCGATGTCCGGACTATAATCATAGCCCCAAACACAATCAAGTGCGGATAGATAAAGCAATAGTGAATCAAGATTTCCACTCATACAATCAAGGTATGGTATTTTCCGTTTAGGGTCGCTGTGGTCATTGCACGCACTCGTTGCTCCGCTCCCCCATCACCCATGACGGATCATACAATGTAAATATAAATTTAAGCATGTGCATTACATAGTTAAAATCATAAAGCAGTTGAGCATGTTATGAATCACAACACAAGCATGAGTTTATACATGTTCAATTCCTAATTACACAACAATCCGAGGAGATCATACACATAATTAAAAGAGGTTGAGAATCATATCTCAACACCCTTATACATTACACTTTGCTAACTACTACTCATTCAGACATTTTCACAAACACTTAGAATACACTATTACAACATACATGGTGTATGTTAGCAAAACATATATTAGGGCTATCCTTTAGCCAAGTGAGTATTTTACTCATGTATAATATATTACTACAACAAATAATCATGATAAATGCATTTCCAAAATTTATACGTATACGATATTTTCTAGAATACGCATTTTCAACATACATAGTGTATACAAGCAAACATGTATTACGGCGATTCTCTTCGCCAAGTAAATATTTTATACGCACATAATATATTTATACGACAATTAATCATGACAAACACATCGCTAAAATATACATGTATACGGTATTGTACAATACCGTATTTCTACATACATAGTGTTTGTTAGCAAACATGTATTTAGGCGAATCCTTTCGCCAAGCTAGTATTTTATTCATATATTGTATAATCATATATTAAATAAGTATGTCAAACATTATTCCAAAAAGAAATACGTTATCACGGTATTTCTAACATACACAATTTCAACATACGTCGCATTTACAAGTGAACATGTATTTTGGCGATTCCTTTCGCCAAACTAGTATTTTATTCATATATTATATAATCATACATTAAATAAACATGTCAAACATTTATCCAAAAAAAATACGTATACGGCATTTCTACGTATACCTAGAATATGTGAAATTCCAATTTCTACAACGTTAATCGAAACAGGAAACGGAAAGCACTTTGTACATGTGCAATTGCAAGCAGATCATGAATCTACCATTATCTGACATTGAAAGCGTTGAAAACCGTAACTTATGCACTTAAAGTCCTCACCTTTGCCTTTGGAAACGGAACGAATCAGCAAGGGTAATGGATCTTCCGTCTACGGGCGATTTCTAGCCTAAAGAGCGGAATCGGTTAGTCGGTATACATCCTACTTCGATTCCACCCCAAATCAGACCTAGGGTTAGGTTTTCTTACCTTCAAATGAGGCGGAAAACACCGGGAAGACGCCGAGAATAAGGCGGTGTAGGCCGTGTAGCAAGCCCAAGCAGTAGGAGGAAGATCGGCAGCAAACTCCAAGCCTTTCTCTCTCTTTTCTCTCTCTTTTCTCTCTCCCAAAACTCAAATTCGTATGGCTGTGAGAGAGGGTGCTCTAAGGCCCTTATATAGCCTAAAACATTCCGAAATTAGACTTAGGTTCAAGGGGTACTGCTTATATAGGATATTCGTCGCTTTTCCAGCTCAAAAGGGAAGTTCTGGTGGCCCTCCTTGAACCAAACGTCAGACTTAAGCTCACCATCGATGGATCTACGTAGGCTTACGTTTTTGTCTCGATCGGGTACCCAGATCGCACGTGGCAGACCACTTTCAGTTCGACGGTCAGTGGGCCACGATCAGAAATTCTAAGTACATGTAAATGTTCCTGAAATTTTTCTTAATCCGAGGGTGTAATTTGGTCTGATTCTGACGGTCAGGTTGCTTAATACTGACGCGTCAACGAATGATGCCAGATCACTATTCCAGATATTTATTTTGGCATGGGAATAGTGTTTTTCACACTCCCTCACTCCGAATCGAAACGAATGGCCGTAGAACATCGGATGGAGCTGATTTTTGAGATGATTGTTAAGCCCAGTGGGGCGGTCCTAGTTCCTTAGCTTCGGGTTAATCGGACTCCCGATGTACGATCTAGACCTAATACGAAGTTTCGTTTCATTCCCGAGAGCAGACGGGAAATGAGTTTGGTTCTAAACTTTAGGGTAACCTAGCGTCAATGATTCTGCAAGTTTTGGGTCTTGCAGATCGTATTTAAAGCGATTCAAATGGATTTCATGGCTAATCTAGTTTAACACCTAGTTCACTTGGTCAATTTCTAAAGGATTTAATCCTAAGTGATTTTCGTCTGAGGTGGAACTTAGTCCATTGTAGTTTGTATATAAAGTGATCCAAGTTATACTACTTAGCTAGTTTAAGATAGTGTCTAGGGCGAAGGTGCTTTGAAAAATTGAAAGCACAAGGTAGTGAAGGGTGGGATTTGTGAAGGAAATGGGTTAAGGAGCGATTTTAGACTGTGGGATTGAGTTTTGACAAGTTGGTAAGGTCTTAGGATCGACCCATTGCCTAAGGACGTCTAATCCCAGGTTGGCAAAAATCTGGGGCGTTACAATCTACCCCCCTTAAAACAAAATTTCGTCCCCGAAATTGTCTAAGGGTAATAAGGAAAGATTTCTATTATTTCATTTGCCTAAGACTTATTGATTTTGAGTTCCTACGCGTGGTAGGGTATATACCAGCTGGTTCATTTTAGTCTACCCCCCTTAAAACTTAATTCTTTATCCATTTCTCATACCCTGATGGTTTGCTACCATTCATTTCTTTACCTATTTGGAGTCTCGACGACAATTCCCACAATTTAGAGTAAGATAGTTGTTTTCATTGTTTAACCAACACGGAGAGACGGTAATAGTGGGCTCGATCCCGATACATCGATCATCTACCGGGCCAGGGTAGGAAGCTCATCGTATCCCTTCCGAATCCTGGTGGATCCTGGTCGTCCGCTCGTCAGCAGAGAGTCCATCGGTAGTCACCCAGGATTGGGAATTGGGTCAAGCCGCGAAAACTTCGCAGTTGTAGATGTCAGTAACTCCGTAGTCCGATCACTCTCTAAGAGTAGGGAATGTCCATCATTGAAAGGCTCAAATTGTTTATTCTAAGGCTGCCCTTTAGGTCTTAGTCTAAGAGAGTCCTCGATATTATCTATGTCCAAGGAAAGGGTGAATCAAATCTTACTAAATCATCTTGAAACGGTTTCTCATAGTAGAACTTACTAGGGCTTCTATAATGTTCGTATTTATCGAGCACCGTTTCGATCCTGGGCCAGTGGGATAGGGTCCACCATGTTTCCGCTGCGCCACCCAGGTCAAAGAGGTGTATCAGGTGACCTAACTAGAGCGGGTTCATCATGTTCTACCCCCCTTAAAATTTATTTTCACCCTCAAGGCTTAAGATTTATGTCCTGCTCCGTATGTCGGAACAAGGTGTAATTTATAACCTATCCTTAAAATGAAATGGGAAATACATTGGTCTGCCTTTCATCGACGATGTATACTATGGCATTGATACCTATGGGTATCGAGAGGAGCTAAAATGATGGGCAATGTGGTTGAGGTCACGGGCAGGTGTGAGTTAGAGGCAAGATGCCTAATTCTACCAAAGGACTTTTATTACGATCTCAACTTACCCTCCCAAGTCATATCTAGTTTATTACTATAAGATAATTCTATACCTTATTAGTACAAAGGTATTTGGAAAGAATAGGTCAACAGGCAGACTATTTTTTTTTTTTTTTTTCTAAGTTCATATGTACAATGTGTATGTTACTTTAATAAATTGATTTGCAAATTGCTGGATATGGAGGAAGTGGTCAAAGATGAAGATCAGGCATTTATGTTATTGAATTCACTTCCGGCATCGTATGAATCATTCAGGGACTCATTGTGCAAAACAAATAAAACCTTAAGTATAACATCGTTATCTCAGCCCTTTAAGGGAAGGCCATGAGAAAGATAAACGTTGGCGTAGGGACATCTTCTGATGCACTATTTATAAGGGGAAGAAATACTGAGCGAGGTATATGATCTTCAAGACCTAGATCTAAATCAAAGGGCAAGGGTAAAGGCAAATTAAAGTGCTGGAACTATGGGATGACTGGATACATGAAGAAGGATTGTACAAATCCTAAAGGGAAGAAAGAAAACTCAGAGGCTTCTTCCAGGGAGGCCAATGTTTTCATATCTGATGAAGAGACAAGTAGAGGTGATGTTCTGTCTGTGTCCATGATCGGACACTTGCACGATAATCATAGAGATGAGTGGATCCTTGACACAGGAGCGTCATATCACATGACTCCTCATTGGAGTTGGTTCACCAGTTACAGAGAATGCGATAGTGGACAGGTCTTTATGGGGAATGACAATGCCTGTAATGTTATGACTATTGGTACGGTGAGCATCAAGATGTTTGGTGGGATGGAGCGTACCTTGACTAATGTCAGACACGTTCCTAATATGAAGAAAAGTTTGATTTCTCTAGGTGCACTCGAGGCTATAGGGTGCAAGTTCACTGGTATTGATGGTGTCCTTAAAGTTTCAAAAGGGGCACTCGTGCTTATAAGAGTGCAAAGGCACAGAAACCTTTACAGGTTGATTGAGAACACTTCAGCAGGTGGAGCGGCAACAACTGTTGTAGATTCCACATCTATACGTATGTGGCATTTTCATCTAGGACACATGAGAGAGCGTGGTATGAAGGTACTATCTGATCGTTGTTTGATTCCAACTTTTAAGAATTTTGATTTAAATATATGCGAGCATTGTATATATGGTAAACAATCTAAATTATCTTTTAAAACTGGAAAATATGTATGTAAGGGATTGCTTGATTATGTGCATTCTGACGTATGAGGTCATTGCCAGAGGTTTCCATTGGGAGTCATCGCTTTATTCGTTGACGACTACTTCAGGAAAGTTTGGGTTTTCTTCATGAAACGTAAATATGAAGTTTTTACCATATTCAAACAATGGAAGACAATGGTGGAAAAATAGTCAGAGCGAAAAATAAAGGTTTTAAGGACTGACAATGGTGGAAAATTTACTTCCACTAAGTTTAATGAATATTGCAAGGATGAAGGGATCATTGGGCACAATATAGTGCGCCACATGCCCGAATAAAACGGTGTGGCTGAGTGGATAAATCGGACTCTCTTGAAAAGGGCCCAATGCATGTTAAGTAATGCTGCATTGGGCAATGACTTATGGACTGAGACCATTAACACAACTTGCTTCTTGGCGAACCGATCCTCATTTACTGCAATTGAATGTAAAATCTCAGAGAAAGTATGAAGTGGTCACAAGCTGGACTACTCAGATTTGCGAATATTTGGTTGTGAGGCTTACTCACATATACCGTCAGTTGAGAGAGATAAGCTAAACTATAGAGCCAAAAAGTACATTTTTATTGGCTATGGTGTTAGTGTGAAAGGTTACAGGTTATTCGACAAGGTCACACGCAAGGTCATCACTAGCCGTGACGTTAGATTCGATGAAAGCTCCCTACTCCGTAAGAATGATCAAGAAGAGCAAGAAGAATTAGAAATGTTGATCATAGACGTCCAGATTGACATAAATGATACTTAGGCAGAGATAGATGAACAGACAGAAGTACATGATCAGGTGAAACAACCACGAGTTGTAGGCTACTGACAAGATACAAGGACGACTCTAATATCGTATATGCCCTCATTACAAGTGAAGATGACCCGTCAACTATTCAGGAGGCTCTTGATGAGTCTGATGCAGAAAAGTGGAAGGCGGCTATAGATGATGAAATGGACTTATTGCACAAAAACCACACATAAGAGCTAGTTCTAGTGGGCCAAAAAGCGATCAAATGCAAGTGATTATTCAAAAGGAAACAGGATAGATACAAAGCGGGGCTGATAGCGAAGGGGTATGCTCGGAGAGAAGGAATCGACTTCGCAGAGATATTCGCGTCGGTAGTTAAGCAAGTGTTTATTAGATTCATGTTGGTGCTGGTTGCCCAATACGATCTCGAGCTGGAACAAATGGATGTCAAGATTGCTTCCTGCATAAGGAGTTAGAAGAGCAGATCTTCATGAAGCAACCAGAGGGCTATGAAGTTAAAGGGGTAGAGAAAAAGGTTTGCAGGTTAATGAAGTCGTTATACGACTTGAAACAGTTGCCTAGGAAGTGGTATAAAAAATTTGATTCTTTCATGTTGAGTCAGAAATTTACTCAGAGTGAATACGATCACTGTGTCTATTACAAGACACTGAGTGATGGAAAATTCATTATCCTAGTACAGTATGTTGATGATATGTTGATTGTCTATCAAGATATATCTGAAATCAACGTACTGAAGAATAGTTATCAGGGACATTCGAGATGAAAGATCTGGGGGCTGCAAAGAGGGTTCTCGGCATAGATATCCATAGAAATAGGAAGATGAGCAAGTTTTTGTTATCACAGGCAAAATACCTTAAAAAGGTGCTGATCAAGTATGGGATGGACCAGGCAAAGCCAATGAGCATTCCCACGCGGCTCACTTCAAGCTTTCCTTAGAACAATGTCCTAAATTAAATAAGAAAAAGCATATCTCATGTACCTTATTCGAATGCGGTTGACAGTTTAATGTATGCCATGGTCTGTACGAGACCAGATATTTCACAGGTAGTCGGTGTTGTGAGCAGATACATGTCAAACCTCGGCAAGCAACATTGGGAAGCGATAAAATAGCTACTTCGATACATTTGAGGTACAAAAGACTATGTCTTAACTTTTGAGAAGACATGGGAAAAGTTGGTAGGGAATGTGGATTCAGACTACGCAGGCAGTGTAGATTCCAGAAAGTCGACTTCAGGTTACTCATTTGTATTAGCAGGTGAAGCAATTAGTTGGATGTTAAAACTTCAATCTGTGGTGGCTCTTTCCACAACAGAAGTAAAGTATATGGCCGTGATGAAAGCATTTAAGGAAGGTGTTTGGTTAAGACGTATGGTAAATCAGTTGAGACTTTAGTAGGAGGCTGTGCCGGTTAATTGTGAAAGTAAAAGCACTATTAATTTGACTAAAAATTCTGTTTATCACTCACATACTAAACACATTGATGTTCATCACCACTTTATGCGACATGTGCTTGAAGAAGGAGGCGTAACTCTGGAGAAGATTCACACTAGCGTGAATCCGGCAAAAATGCTCACCAAGGTCGTTCCTACAGAGAAGTTCAAGTTCTGTGCAACTTCTCTGGGCTTGACGATGGCATAAAAGGAGGACAGAGTGTGTACGAGAAGCATTGAAGAAGCTATGATGTGAGGCGGTGATAAGAGAAGAGGTCAAGAAACTACATGTCTGAAGATTGTAGACATGGTGGAGATTGTTATTGATAGATGTCTTTAATCTGCCACAGTTCGATGACATCGAAGCCAGCTCAATGCCATCGGCTATTTATTGTATTTTCACCTCTAGTCGTTGGACATATTTTGTCATTCTTCGATGACATCGAAGGTTGCTCGATGTCATCGAAGGTTTTGCGTAGAATTTCTGCGAAAACGCAGATTTTGCGATTTTTCCTTCCAATTTTGTTTAAGTTTCTTTCTAAACCTATATAAAGGGATGTATACGGGACTGAGAGGTATTCTAAGGTTTTAGAAACTATTCCAAGGGTTTTTAAAAGGGTTTAAGGGTTTCAATGAGGTGGAACAAGGGTGAGATTTGAGGATTGCTCAAGTCTAGTAAGTCCTTTCTCTTTGTAATCTTTCATAGTGGATTTCTTCACTTTGTGCCATAGTTTTTTCCCGAAAGGGTTTTCCACGTTAAATCTCTGCGTTCTCTTTGTGTTTTCTTGGTGCTTTTGGATTGCAATCCTAGATTCATCTCTGTGTGATTCCACCGTTGTAACACCCCGTACTTTTTAGTACTCGGGTGCTACTATAGAGATATAAATCGGCTCACACGGGTGCAAGAACACACGTGACTCACCTTAAGTGTCATCAGCATCAAACCGTTAATTCTACCATGGGTCTTCATCTAGACAACCCTAGGACCTTTAAAACTGTTGGAAGAAATCACTATCCTTAGATCAAGTGATCCATCCATTAACTGGACCGTCGCACCCCAGTGGAATGGTGTCAAACCTCGAAGGACTTAATGATGGAAATTCAACAGCGACGAAACTTCGCCTAATGATCTATTAGAACAATTGAATAGTACATGGTCATTTTCAGGACCTAACTAAGCGAATCCACCGTTCATCGAGCCTGCGACTTCCTGTAAGACGATCTGACACTTTTCACACAGTATGGCACCAAATTTTAAAAGAAACGGTTAGAATCCGTCTAGGTTAACTTGGGGACACGTAGAAGCATCGATGATAATATCGGGAAGCACAAGGAGCGCTTAGGATCAATTTTGGAGTTATTCGATCATCAGATTGGTCATCCAATTCAGAGTATATAATAATTTTCAAATATATATAACCTAGTATACATGTTATGTGATCTAACTAGTTAACAATCCCTTAGAATAAATGCTATAATACAACATAGATATAAACACTAGGAAATGCTATTTATATACTTTATAAGGATTTAAAATTTCATACTAAAATGTTATGTAATTATAATCCATACTTCATTCATACATTTGTAACACCAATTATATAAATAGCATATAAAATAGCATATTCAAACAATTTGGCATTTTATATAAAATTATAACAAATAACATATTCAGAAAGAAAAATTATAATAAATAACACATTCAGACAATTTGGCATTTTATATAAAATTAAAACACAAGGCATATGTAACTAGGCAAATAATATATATTAATCCTCGTTTCCTTTCCACTAATATTCATATAGCCTGTGATAATATAAATTTTAAATAACAAATCTTCTTAATATTATATATATATTTTTTCTTATTATTAATATAACGAAATAATCTAATCTAATTACGACTTACTACTAAACTCCACGTAATCAGCCTTAAAGCCCTAAATAGTCAATCAAACTATATTGGTAAGAGATCTAACCGTTAAACACTCGAGGGTCGTCGGGTATCACTGTTTAAATGCGAAAAATCAATATTGTGGCCACCTGGCCTATAGAGTGGACCCATTTTTGGTAGACGATCATAATATAGCCTTACAAATAAAATGGACGGAGAGGATCTCCCAATACCATCTAGTGGGACCCACTTTGAGGTTTTGCATGTGCACAGTTCACATGCACTCACTGAGCACCGGGCCAGCAGGAGCAGTCAAACTGCTCTGACCCGTGTTTCACCAAAACAGGGAGTTTTCTCCCTCTCTCCTCGGATTGCAGCGGACGCACAGGCGTCCCCAATTTCTTATCAGTGGCCCGCATGCACGGTCCCTATGGACAATCCAAACCGTCCATCGAATTCATACGATGGGATCGACCAAAACCAAGTGTTGTCTCACACAATATCACGCACCGGTGTGCACACGAGAACCGATGCAAGAAGGGTCCCAAAACACAAAGTTTCCAAAATGGAAAACTTTCACGCCGGGGATCTGCGTGAGGTTTTCTCCTCCAATCCTGACCGTCCAATATAAGCAAATACCAACCATCTGGCTTCCCTGGTTTAGGGCTTCAGGAGAGGAGAGTATAAGGCGATTTGTTGCTCTGTTTCTTGCAGCCACACCTTCAAGCTCAGCCGTTCTCTCCTTTGCTTGAACCACCACCAAAACCAGTTGGGAGCTTCGATCTGAGCATCCCTGAGCTCCCTTGACCTCCTCCACACCTTCCATGATGACCAGATTAGAGGAAAACTCGGCGGTATGAAATTTGCCATGGCCATCCTTCTTCTTCCTCGCTCGAAGGACGAGGCTGTGCGATCGATGGTGGGCCTCCTTACAGCCACTTCTCCTTCCGTTTCTTCCGGATCCCTGAGCAGGTAATGGCCAAACATCATCTTCAACGGTGGGGACACACCCCTAATGTATTTGTTGTCCACGCCGCATGTCTGATGTGGGTCCCATGCCGCTGTCCAGCTGCTGTATTGATAATAGCAACAGCAAGTTCTGTAGATCCCCTTTGATGTATATGTTGGTATCCATGCTATCCGTGCTTTGTGTGTGGGGCCCACCTTGACGAGGTGTATATCCACACCGTCCAGCAGCAGGTCAAACACTGCTGGACAGTGGGGACTAACATCCACCGTTGAAACTTTCTCTGGCCGTTGGGCTATTCATGGGAGGCCCACGGCCTGGCCGCTACCTGTGTGGGGCCCACCCTTCATATGTTTTGTATCCATACTGTCCAGCCATTTACAGAGATCATTTCATGGCATTGCAACGGGAATGAACAAATCTAAATTTCAGGTGGGTCCCACCTCTGGTGTATTCCATATCCACGCCATCCATCTATGTGAACCACACCAGGATTTTTCACCTGGGCTCAAAACGCCTTCAGATGGGCCATGAGTGGAGTGAAAACACCATAGGTGGGCTGCACCTAAGATAGATCTCATGTGGACCGCATTCGGGCAACAGGCGGGCTGCCATGCTAGGCTAAGAATCTGGGCCATGTGTGCCGCACTAGTCTTGTCCAGCCCAAGGATCTGGGCCATTTATGGCAGCAACATCGGGCCACAGTTGGCCCCAGTCTAGACTACAACTAGGTTGCCAGATCGGACTAAGGTCAGGTCCAACTTAGGCCTTGACTGTTGGGCCAGGTCTAGCCCAAAGTCACTTGTAGGCGGGCCTTTATCAGCTTACTTGCCAACTTACATATTGGTAGTCTTGAAAACACTAACCGATACAACTCGAAACAATTCTAGGTAATCAATCGTACGTATTGGGCCGTTATTTAACAGCAGAAATCTAAATTGAGGAAGACATTCATCTAAGGTGAGGACTCACCCTTTGAGCTTCCCACTTGATTTCATCAATCTAGATATAGATGATGACATGAATCACTTAACTGAGTTACTTACTTTACTATTGAACATGTTTTGTTGTATAGTTAATTCATGTGTTGGACGATAAATGTTTCTTTTAGATTATAACATGCATGAATGGTTCGATGATAACATGTTATCCTTTATTATATACGTATTAATTTATTTATATGCTACCACTTGTGCTTGAATGATGAACTGAATTGAACTTACCTTAGACTTGTGATATTGCGGTCCACATTTGCCCTTTGTGGCTTGGATATATCATTGGTGCCCTTTGTGGCTTATTGGTTACATTTACACATCCGTGGTTTCCCAGCCATCTTGCGGAGTTCAGTCGTACCCTGATTTCCTGGTGGAGCCGAAGTTCGCTTTGTCGATTTTCTAGCCATCTTGCGTAGTTCACGTACGACATGATTTCCGGGTGGTCTAGGGTTTGTATGATGTTTGTCTCTTCATCTGTGGTATTCATTCGTACCATGATTTTCGGGTGGAGCTGAAGTTCGCTTTGTCGATTTTTCTAGCCATCTTACGGAGTTCACGTACGACATGATTCCCGGGTGAAGTGGGGGTTTAAAGGGGGGATTTTCTATTCGCCTTGCAAATTCTACTTGTACCATGATTTCCGGGTGGAGCCGAAGTTCGCTTTGTCGATTTTCTAGCCATTTTGCAGAGTTCACGTACAACGTGATTTCAAGCGCAACAGAAAATCATATGTTTGATTGTTTGGTCGTCTGAACATGTTTCCTTACATTACGACTGCTATTATATCTTGCTTATGATGAGATTGTGTTGGTTGACTTAAATTTCTGTAGGCATACTCATGATTATAAATTGCTCTGTTTAATATATCTAAATTTATGATTGGCGTTCTATATTGATTATGAATGACGAGTATGCAATCTTGGAGGGTGCTCCTCACTGCGATAGCCATTGACGCTATCAAACCGTAAGAAAAGTCTATTGATGCAGTGTAGAGCAAGCCGATGTTGTTCATTGGGTTGCTAGAGCAGATCGGGTAGCTGAGAAGCTAGATGGGTCCTTGCGGCCCATATTGAACCCCACCACTAGCTGATAGATCCTTATTTTTGCTTATACGAACTTTGTTATTTGGGATTGTATAAGTCCTGTATGGGCGCTACATTTGGAATTTTGAAATGATCAAGAATATTTTTATACAATGCATGGTTTATCCTAGCTTCATTAAAACATTAACTCGATTAATGATAAATGGTTCAAATTTACAAGGATTTTATAAGCTAACACTGGGTTTTGGGAAACGGTTATATACTCTTGGTCCCGAAAACACTAGGGCATACAGCTTGAGTATCGAGCAAGTCTAGATAAACTAGGCCTTGGGTAAAACAGGACTTATATGACCTCAAATAATCCATAGTATGGAAGAAATTAGAGATTTGGAACTAGGTTTCATTCCCTTAGTGTTGGGGTAATTTATGAACCTATAAATCTAAATTTTAGGCTCCCTTAAAATGTTAGGGTTAACCATTTGAATTTAGAAACACAAACCTAAGTTCCTTTGTGAATTATGATTGCTGAATCTAAAAACACAAATTTTAGGATCCCTTGTGATTTTTAGGCTTAGTCACTTGAACTTAGAAACAAAAACTAGGTTCCCTTGTAAACCATAAGTTGTTTGAAATTAGTGACTAAACTTAGGTACCGTAAGGGAACAAGTACCCACCATGTTGTGTGTTAAATCAAACAGAAGCGCTCTACAAGCTTAAGGAATCAGACTAGGATCTTGTAATTTAAATCCCCTAATACATCTCTTTGTTTAGAAACAACATCTCTGGTATGTTCCAACAAATGGAAATAACTAATAGTAAGAATTTAGAACTTTAGACGAAATTCTAGCCCAGGCTAGGCTTGTTGAGGCTAGCTTTGAAACTTTGGGTAAGTTTAACGTATATTAAACCCAAGCCCTCAGGTAGAAATTTTAGACTCCCATGAGAATTCCTAGAACAGTCATTGAACTTAGAAACAAATTTTAAATGTTATGGAAAGTTGATTAAATTCAAGAACTCATAAGTTAGACCCCCTGTAATCTATCCTAGTACACAAATATAAGTATGGGCTTATCGTAGGACCTTACCTTTAAGATGAAGACTAAAAGACGTGGGTATACGGATGCTTAGATGGTCGTCTTAGTACCTTTGGAGTCTCATTGCACCTAATCGCAAAGGATAGGGAGTTGTCGAGCACTTATCAATATGAACAATACTCCAGCTGTATGATTCATATGAGTTGTCTTATGATCTTAGTTTAAGATGTGTTAAACGTAGAAGATTATGACCACAACGAATCCTTTCTTTTAACAGAGTTATGGCCCCATCCCGTCACCCGAGGCTGCAGACTGGTCATTTGTTAACTTCATCGACGAATGAGGTGGTTAGAGAAGGGAGCCCGTGCGTTCCCGTGCACCTTTAGTTGGGCCAAGTGGCCCTGAAAGAGAGTCTACGTCAGGAACTACTCCGTCTCAGTCGCCTGTGAGTCATGTGGGCGCACCTCTACCAAATGTGCAACCTGAAACCTCACCTGGCGATGTTATTAGTCAACTGACTACCATCGTACAACAACAAGAAGGAGATCGCCACAGATGTGTTTACAAGCTCTCTAACGTAATATGGATGCAATGCATAGGCGTCGAAGACCGAAGAAGTTAGTGGGGCGGATGTGTTTGAACGGCACTTACCTAGGCCACCATCCTTCTCGGGAGCACCATCCATACTTCTAGAAGAACACCGGCCGAATAAAATGGCCAAGATGATGAGATCACCTCAGTTGTTCAAACACCCAAAAGGTTATTCTTGCCACTTATGCCTTGAAGGTGAAGAACATTCTCGATATGGTGGGAAGGCGTGCTACGAAGAGTCCCATCGATTATGAGTGGACTTGGAATGAGTTCAAGAAAATGTTCAATGAAAAATACTTTCCTCCATGCTATCGTCACGAGAAAATATCTGAGTTTCTCAAATTGGAGCAAGGGAATACGACTGTGCCGCATTATGAAGCACGCTTCGACGAATTGTCACGATATGTACCAAAGGCCGTTGAGGACGAAGAATATAAATTGGAGAAGTTTAAGGAAGGTCTTCGACCCGAAATCCAATCGAGATTGTGCACCTTAGACTTTACTGACTTCGCTGATCTCGTGGACAAAGCCATGCGAATAGAGAAGGACTTCGAGCGTAGGGCCAAAATGCGTGCTCTTATTCGGGGTTCGGCAAGCAAAGCCAAGATAACGCAAATTGCACCTCTTATAGCCGAGAAGAGGATGGAATCAATGTCTCACCTGCCTCATCCTTCGGGTCAGGATAAACTTTGTGACTATTGTGGAAGGCCAGGTCACTTCTTGAAACAGTGTTTTAAGAAACGACGAGATGAGAGGATCTTCCCTTCAGTACAACGACTTCAGCCACCAAGGTACAACCTTTAAAGATCTTCCTTAGTTATAAGATAGTTCACAAGGATTATAAAATTTTAAAACTAATCTGGATGATGAGCGAACAACTTCAATTCCGAGGAAGTAGCGAAGAGGACCAAGATCCTTGATCTCAAACTTGGTCGTCAAAAAATCTTTGACCTCCCTCATTCTAGCAGAATCACTACCGGACAGAACAATATCATCCACATAGACAATGAGAACCATGATGCCCGTCGATCGTCGACATATAAAGAGAGAATGATCGGCATGACTCCGAACAAAGCCAAATTCCAAGAGAGCCTGACTAAATTTTTTGAACCATGCACGTGGGGATTGTTTGAGTCCATAAAGAGTCTTCTTCAACCGGTAGACAAGTGCAGGGTTGTGAGAAGCAATAAAGCTAGAAGATTGATGCATGTAAACTTCTTCTGCAAGATCCTCATGGAGAAATGTATTCTTAACATCAAGCTGAAATAAAGGTCATAATAAATTAACGGCCAAAGAGAGCACAACGCGAATCGAATTAAGCTTAGCCACCGGAGAGAATGTCTCGAAGTAATCCACATCATGAGTCTGTGTGTAACCCTTAACAACAAGACGGGCTTTATAGCGATCAATTGAACCATCTGGAAGAAACTTGATCGTATAAACCCATCGACAACCAACAGGTTTATGGCCTAAAGGAAGTGGCATAAGGTCCCAAATATGATTCTTCTCAAGAGCACACATTTCTTCTATCATCGCCTTAATCCATCAGGACTCTGAAGAGCATGTGAGAGAGATCTAGGAATAGTCTGTGATGAAAGGGAAGCTGCAAACGACTGAAAAAATGGTGAAAGATGATCATATGAAACGAAATTACTAATGGGGTGTTGAGTACAAAATCGTGACCCTTTACGTAAGGCAATGGGGAGATCTAAACTCGAGGTAGGAGAGTCACCTGAGCCAACATCCAAAGTGAGCGGAAGGGTGGATGACTGAGCGTATGAAGATTTATCTTGACGATGATACACCTGCAGAGGCTTAGGCTCACCCATATCACCAACAGGATGCTGAATAAAGGGGAGAGGAGTTTTTCCATGATCACTAGTAGAAAGAGGATAAGAGTCATACTCCCCCTGACTCGCAAGAGGATCACAGAGGGATCGGCCAGGAGCGAAAAAAAAAAGAAATATCCTCAAAGAAAGTTACATCGGCAGAGACATATTTCTTGCGAGTCAATGTGTCAAAGCATTTATACCCTTTCTAACTCCGATGATACCCTAGAAAGACACATTTAATTGCCCTAGGGCTAAGTTTATCATTACTCCCATCCAAAATTTGAACAAAGCATGTACAACCAAAAGCTTTAGGTGGTAGAGGAAATAGATTATCATGAGGATACAATATAGTAAATGAAGAGTTGGAAGACAGGATATGTGAGGGTATATGATTAATAAGAAAAGTAGCAGTTAGGAGAGCATCACCCCAAAAATATTTAGGTAGTGCATACTAAGCAGAAAGGTGCGAGTAACGTCAAGAAGATGAAGATTCTTTCGTTCTACAATACCATTTTGTTGAGGTGTGCGAGCACATGACGTCCGAGACAAAATATCATGTTCTTGCAAGAAGGATAGAAAGGAAGTAGACATGTATTCCCCCCATTATCAGAATGGAGGGATTTGATGGAACAATGAAATTAAGTGCACACTTCATGATAAAACACTTTAAACGCATCAAACACTTCACTTTTAGATTTCTTTTAGATTTCAAAAGATAAATCCAAAAGTCATCCCGAGGACGTGAATAATTATCAATAAAGGTAACAAAATATCTAAATCTAAAAGTCAAGGTAAAAGTCTCAATTTAACTGATCTCGGACATCCAGGAGTGAACTCGATCTGATGAAAAGGTTGAGATTTCCTCCCAGAAGAGCCAGGAGGAAATGTAGCGCGATGATGTTTAGATAATTCACAAATATCACAGCATAATGGTTTAGTGACAGATAAGGAGGGAAACAAATGTCTCAATCTAATTATGGATGGGTGGCCTAAGCGGCAATGCCACCGAGTCATGGACTCTCGATCTAGAGAAAGGGAACTAGAAGCGGCAACGAGTGTATCATCGAAAAGATAAACGCCTCCTCGCTCATGCCCCCACCAATCACTCTCTTCGTCTGTAGGTCTTGAAATAAACAATAAGAAGGGAAGAAGGTAATGGAACAATTGAGTGATTTAGTAACAGAGCTAACAGACAATAAGTTTAATGGAAAACAAGGCACATGTAAGACTGAGGACAAAGACAAGGAAGAAGAGAGAGGGATGAAACCAATTTCAGAGATGGGAGATTAGGTTCCATCTGCGACTATGACATACTAAGTGGGAGGAAAAGGAGAATAAGAAGAAAAGAATTGAAACTTACCAGTCATATGGGAGGAAGCTCTAGAGTCGATGACCCAAGCGGTAGGAGAGGAAGACACAAGAAGGACAGTACCTGACTGAGCCGAAGCTGCGTGAGAAGGCTTAGGAATATCACGAATGTGAAGTCACATAAGGACATCATATGCAGCCCGAGAAATGATAAGAGACTCCTCTGAAGTAGACTGCTCAGCTGTCGGGGTGGAAGACTATGTCTCAAAAGCAACAGTGGATGCAACAGAAGTAGCGGCATATGTAGGACGACCATGTATCTGCCAGCAATAATCAATAGTGTGATTAGTTCCACCGTAATATGAATAAATGCAGGAACCATCACGTCCTCGTTCATGTCCACCACGACCACGAAGACTGTAAGACCCGTATCTTAGACCATACCGTTCTGTAGACTTCCGCGGTCTTCGTAGTCGAATTTCGGCAATATTTGACCCTTAACTGATAGTTGCTCGTGACCCTGATTCATACGCCATCAACCCGAGTCGACCCAAACCTAAGACTGGTACCTTAACGACCGCGCCATCGCCGCGGTTCCGATGCCACGTCTCGCGCACCAAGGTGATATCCTGACCAGAAGATGTGGGCCCGCGTTCAGTTCAAGGAAAACGTCGCACGTTGCAAATACCGAGGGAATCTCTATGACACATCACATCAACCCATCAATCAAAGTACACATCACACTCCATCAATCACCCATCCCCAAGTACAACTACCCCTCCCCTAAAGTCAACTCTTTCTTACATAAGTACACATCACTCACTCACACCCATCACACCCATCTCTGTCTCTCTTACACCTCTCTCTCTCTCATCTCTCTCTCACTCTCCCAAGCAACCCATGGGAGTTCATTGTCCAAGCTCCATGAGATAAGCTTGGCATGGCCCACTCCCTACCACCCAATCCCACTCTCTAAAACTAATCTTAACCGTTGGATCTCAACCATTGGACCTCTATAATGCATTGGCGAAAGAAGTGGAGATCTAAAGGTGGGTGCTTCTTCCCCTCTCTCCCTCTCCTTTTCATTTATTTTGTATGTGATAATGTGATTGTGTGGCCTACTCGGATGGACCCTACCTTGATGTATGTCTTATCTGACCGTCCAAACCACGTGGGCCCTACCTTAGAGAGATGGGAAAATGTAAATATCAATTGATCAGGTGGGCCAGTCTATGTGGGACCCACCTTGAACGATTTGTACATCAACGCTGTTCGTCTAGCGTCCAGTGACGTTGGATGTGGTTCACAGTAGCAACACAAAAAAAAACAATGGGAAGAAGGAGAGGGTTCTTAAGGCTTTTGGGAGGGTCGCTCATACAGGCCCCACCTTGAAGTACAAATTCAATCCACGCCGTTCATCCCTTTCCTCATACCATTTTAGGCGTTGAGCTAAAAAATGGGGCCAATCCGACCCTCTGGCGGGCCATAGCATTGGAAACAGTGGTTTTCACCGTTAAATTATACCTTGATGTTTCCACACTCCAAAATATGTTAAATATTGGACTCGTTTGGTTGGTCTGGAGCCATAGAACCCAATGGCTAGGGTGGATTCCACTGATGTAGGCCCCACATTAAAAAAAACCTCAGAAAAATAGGTTTTCAAAAGAAAAAAAAAAAGAGGCAGCGTCTCTGCTGCTGCCAGAGGCGCAGGCAGCGCCTGCTGTGCTTGGGCGTGTGGGCGGGTGGACAGGAACCCATGGCCCCAGTCGTGGGCCCCACCATGATGGTTATTTGTCATCCAAACCGTTTATCTGATGGGCCCTTCCTTGAAGTGGGTCCCCTCCAAATATCAGGCCGATCTGAGACTCAGGTGACCCACCTCATATGAAACAGTGGGGTGTACTGTCTGCCATTGAAACCTTCTGTGGCCCAGAAGTTTTAAATCAATATGAAATTTGTTTTCACTCTTCGTCCAGGCCTCTGTGGCCGTATGAACGGATTAGATGGAAAAATAAATGTTATGGTGGGCCCCATGTGGACCCACCTACATTGCAAGTACTGCTGATCACTGACAGTAGCTGCATTGCTGCTGTCAGGGTGTCGGCATGTTATGGGAACCCACACATTATGTGTGTTTTGTATTCACACCGTCCACGTGTGGGACCACCACGATGTGGGTTTGATCCACACCGTCCACCGTGTGGACTCACCTCTATGTACGTGAACATCCAGCCATCCATATTTTCCTAGACGTTGGATGCTGGCGATTTAGTAATATATAAATATATAATATATACATCATAACATATGATATAATAAATATTATAATACATGATATCTTATGGTAGGCCCTACGTGGGACCCACCTCTGTCATTGTCTAGCAAAGAATCGCCGCTAACTCTGCTGCATTACAGCTGGTGCAAGTAAGACGTGATGCACGTGCCCTCCATGGTGTAAATGGACACCGTACATTAGTTGGTGGGTCACATTTGTGGACCCCACCAAGATGCATGTGTGGTATCAAAGCCATCCAACCATTTTAAAAGCTCATTTTAAGGCATGAGCTAAAGAATGAGTCAGATCTAAAGCTTAAGTGAACCCCCACCATGATGCATGAGCTGCATACAAACCGTCCAGCCACTTTGAAAACTCATTTTTATGGCATGGGCTAAAGAATGAGTCAGATCCATAGTTCAATGGACCCACCCTTGATATTTGTGTATATCCAAACTGTCCATTACATGGTGGGCCACGTGTGTGGACCCTACCATGATGCATGTATGGTATCCATACCCCCCAATCATTTTGAGAGATGAGAAAAGAATGGGACAGATCTATAGTTCAAGTAGACCCCTCCCTTGAAAATAGTGGAGACAGTGGCTTTCACCGTTCAAAATTTCTAAGGGCCACAGTATTTTCCTACTAAGCTGATATGTGTTTCCACTTCATCTATCCCTATATTAGTTTATGAATAGGTTGGATCTCTAATACATTAAGGTGGGCCACACTTTGATGTATTTATGGCCCGTTGCTTAGGCCCACCTTGATATATGCACGGGGCCCATGTGAGTAGGTCATCTTGATTTATTCGTGGCCGTCCATTGAGGCCCACCTTGGTATATGTATGAGGCCCATCTTGATTCATTTGTGGACGTCTATTGAGGCCCACCTTGGTATATATACAAGGCTCATATGATTAGGCCCATCTTGATGTGTATTGAGGCCCATGGGTTACAGTCTATATGACGTATATTAAGGCCCATGGGTCGTATCTCATTGTGATGTATTTGGGGCCTATGAGTTGAGGCCCATTGTGATGCATTAGGGCCCGTGGGTCGAGGCCCATTGTGATGTATTCAGGGCCCATGGTTGAGGCCCAATGCGATGTATGTATGGCCTGTTAAGTTGTGTATGAATTTCTTATATGGGCCACTCCTTGGGAGCAATGTTGGTTAAATGGCCACATCGTTGGACAATGATGGTTTAATGTCCACATTGTGACCTTCCCTTAGGCCTTGTTAGGCCCACTCTCATTATTCTCTTAGTGAGTTAACCCAAATAAGTGGGCCCCATTCACCATGAACGGATGACTCCATGTTACCGAATTTGATATACCCACGGCCGAGGGCCGATCTTTATATTATGGTTGGTCGGTTGTTCATCTATGGACCCCGCCCTGTTTATGTGCTGGTTGTCGGTATCGATTGTCGATACTGATCATCGATTCTGATTGTCGTGACTGATTACCGACTTCGATCGACGTGACCGATTTGCCGATTATGATTATTGATCTATCCCGATGGTTGTGGCCGATTTGCCGATTTTGATTATCGATCGATTTCAATTGTCGTGACCGATTGCCGACTTCGATCGACGTGACCGATTTACCGATTATGATTATTGATCTATCCCGATGGTTGTGGCCGATTTGTCGATTCTGATTATCGATCAATTTTGATTGTCATGACCGATTGTTGACTTTGATTGACATGACCGATTTGCTGATTCTGATTATTGATATATCCCAATGATTGTGACCGATTTGCCGATTATGATTATTGATCGATTCCGATTGTTGTGACCGATTGTCGACTTCGATTGACGTGATCAATTTGCTAATTCTGATTATTGATCTATCCCAATGGTTGTGACCGATTTGTCGTTTATGATTATTGATCGATTCCGATTGTCGTGACCGATTGCTGACTTCGATCAACGTGACCGATTTACCGATTATGATTATTGATCTAACCCGATGGTTGTGACTAATTTGCCGATTCTGATTATCGACGATTTCGATTGTCGTGACCAATTGTCGACTTCGATCGACGTAACCGATTTGCCAATTATGCTTATTGATCTATCCCGATGGTTGTGACCGATTTACCGATTCTGATTATCGATCGATTTTGATTGTCGTGACCGATTGCCGACTTCGATCGACGTGACCGATTTGCTGATTCTGATTATTGATCTATCCCAATGGTTGTGACCAATTTACCGATTATGATTATTGGTCGAATCCGATTGTCGTGACCGATTTGCTGATTCTGATTATTGATCTATCCTAATGGTTGTGACCGATTTGCCGATTATGATTATTGATCGATTCCGATTGTCATGACTGATTGCCGACTTCGATCGACGTGACTGATTTATCGATTCTGATTATTGATCTATCCCGATGGTTGTGACCTATTTGCCGATTCTGATTATTGATCGATTCCGATTGTTGACTTCGATCGATGTGACCAATTGCCGATTCTGATTATTGGTCTATCCCGATGGTTGTGATCGATTTTTCGATTCTGATTATCGATCGATTCCGATTGCCGTGGCTGAATGCCGATTCGATTGTCGAGGCCGATTTGAATTGCCAAGGCTGATTGTTGTGACCTATATGATGTACATGCGACCCGTAGTTGAGGCCCATTGTGACACGTATTAGGCCCATGATGCATGACCCATTTGATGTATTCGAGACCCATGTGTAGGGCCACATGTCATATATTGAGGCCAGTTGTAAGACCCGTAACCTAGTCCGTACAGTTTCGTAGGCTTCCGCGATCCTACCGGTCGAATTCCGGCAACCCTCGACCCATTTCCGACGTTGCGCACGATCCTAAGCCGAGTCCCGCATGCAGAAGTCGGCTCGACTCGAAACCTGTATCTTGGCGACCGCGCCGTCACCGCAATTCTAACGCCGCGACTCACGCACCGACCCGATACCCAGGCTAGAAGATGCCAGCCAGCGTTCAGTTCGAAGAAACGCCGCACGTTGCGAATCTCGAGGGAATCTCTACGAGATGTCCCATCAATCAAATCAATCACTCAAGTCAAGTCACACCTACCCAAGTACAACAACCCATGCCTCTCTCTTACACAAGCAAGCCCAAGTCCACTCTCTCTCTCTCTTTTTCAACTCCACCCATGCCCATGACATCATCCCTCCATCCCTCCCTCTCCTTTTTATTTTATTTCTTTTTTTTCTCACTCTCATTCTCTCATTCCCTCTCTCTCACACGTCCAACCTCCTCTAAGCAACCCAATTTCTCAAAAAACTTCTAAGTGTGGCCCACCTCCTCATCTTCCATCTCAACCGTCCGATCATCATCCGCACCGTTAAAACTCGATCAACGTCCATAAGAACCGTAGGTGAGGAGTTTCCAAGCCAAGGGAGCAAGGTGGAGTGCAATAGGTGGGTGTTATACCATTGCTTTCAATTTTACAGGGCCCACTTGTTGTGGGACCCACATGATGTATGTATTGTTTAAGGGAGGGCCCATTAGTGGCGGGGTCCCTCCCTCCTTTACCGTCACTCTCTTTCTCTCTCTCTTATACTCTCTTTTACCCATTGGATGTAGTGGGCCCCACCATTTAGAGCTCCATTTATACCATCCATCATGAATGGTGGGACCCACCATGAAATACCCTGATCCATAGTTCAACTGGTAGACTGAGTGGATATACCTCATTTCAACACTTGAGGCCTTGGTATCTATCCCTAGTCGAGGTAGCTAATGTGGGTGGGACCCACCATGAGCTCTGTGTACGTGGGACCCACCATGAGGTCTGTGTCCGTGGGACCCACCGAGATGTATCCGTTCATGCACGCCGTCCAGTGTCTCTGACGCTGGACTGGAAGTGCCAGTTCATAAAAAAAAAAGAAAAGGTAAAAGGAAAGAGGCCTTGGGGTGGGCCACTCGTTCAGGCCCCACCATGATGTATGTGTTCAATCCACGCCAGTCCATTTGACTTACTGCATTATTTTAGGCGTTGGGCCATAGTTTCAAGGTGATCGATCACCGAGTGGGCGTACCTTCTAAAACCATGAGAAGAGATGCCCGAACATATAAAAGTACTTGGTGGGACCCACTGGAGTTTGGATGCGGTGAAATTTGGTCCGGACGGCCGGACTTGTAGGACACATATAATGGGTGGGCTGGATCTTGGCGTGCGGGCCCCACGAAACAAAAAAAAAAAAAAAAAAAAAAAAAAAAAAAGGTGCTTATTCGCCTGCATGGTGGCGGCGGACGTGCAGGGCCCACGGCTCCGGCCGTGGGCCCCGTGATGCGTTTCGAGAAATCCAAACCGTCCAAGAGGTGGGCCACTCTTTGAAGTGGGTTCCCTCCAAAATCGGCCCGAATACGAACTCGGAGTGGGCCATACCTTCTAAAAAACATGTGAAGACAAGCCTAAAACATATAAAATACTTGGTGGGGCCTACCTGATTTTTGGACGCTGCTGAAACTTGGTCCGAACTCTCAACCAAGTGGGACGCACCTAATGGGTGGATTGGATGTGTGAACCACATCACAGTGGCCCCACTTGACGGTGACCTCATTAACTGGTTGAATGGCAAATAGACCTTACGGTGGGACCCATCCCTGACCGTGCGGCCCTGAACCGGTTGGATGGAAATAAACATCACCGTGGGTCCAGGGTCGGCGTGACTATATGAACAGGTATGGATGGAAAATAAATATTACGGTGGGCCCTGATGAGGGTCGAATATTGCATATTAGACCCCGACTATTACCTGATTTTTCGTACATGATAATGCTTAATGCCATATTTTAATTATCTTTTTATTACAGGATGAAATCAGGAGCGTGTACTGAAAAAGGGAGCTTAAAGCATGGATTTAACGCTCTGATGACACCAAAGGCAATAGACGGACTCCAGGGACTGAGATCGACAGAGTTGTACGCCAGAGATCGAAGAAAACCGAGAAACTGAAGCTTAAGTGGCCCGACATTGGTCCATAATGCAGGATCACGTGGTTTCCGCCATCAGATCGACTTGAAACTTCATACATGTGATGGGGGCCGTAAATTAACCGTACACATTAAATTTCAGCCACTGAAGATCTCGGGAAGTGGTCAAACGGACAGATCAGCCCATTAATTTCCAATTTGGGGTCCATCTGATAAGTGGATATGCCAGAAAGTTAGCATCAACCCCTTATATTTGATGGGAAAACGGATGGACGGAGCAGATGTCTTAAAAACATCTCTGTGGGACCCATATATACATCGCGTGTGTACGATGCACAAGTGCGCCGGGTGTGCACCTAAAATTCCAAAGGTCGGTCAGCGGCGCTGACCGACCCTCTTTCTAAAAATCCAAAAACGGCAGCTGCCGTTTGCCGTTTTGCAACAGAGACCGTCGGTCTCTGTTGTGGGCCCCACACATGGTTCAAACGGGTAATCCGGACCGTCCAACAGAGTCTCCAGGTGTCTCTCATCCATGCCAAGGTGACAGAAATGGAAAATACATTGAATACTGATTTTTCAACCGTTCAAAAGCAGTCGGACGGTGGAGCAGAAATTCAGATGGGTCTTATCAACAGAAAGAGAAAACATGCATTCCTGATAGAAATTTCCTTCTCCATCCAATGGACGGAGTGGATTTTCAATTTAAGAAGAGGAGTGGGCCCCACCATTTTCGCAGCGAAAAGGAAACCGCGTCCCATTACGCGGCGAAGAGACGACGCCGGTCCGTTTTGCGGTAGGGTCATAGGCTCCACACGTCACCGGTACGGAAGATCGGATCCGTCCATCTTGTAGATGGACTCGAGCACTTCAAAACCATGTTTCTACTTTATACCCATGCGTACACACGTGTGCGTACGAGGCCACAAAGGGCTCGCTTCTGCGTCCAAATACGATCTTTTGTGTTTTCTTCTACGGGCGCGTCAATGGACGTTCAAAACTACTTATTCTTGACTGAAATTTTGTTCTGAATCCAATGGACGGGGTGGATTTCCCAGAAAACACTTCTATGGGGCCCACCGATCACGACAGTGAAAGGGTGCGAAAGTTTTGCACAAATTTGGAAATCCGGTTTTCCAGAGCGGTTGTGGGCCACCATCTTTGATCATATGGCGGTCTGAACCGTCTATCATGTAGAGGACCCAAGAAAGTCCTAAGGGACGGTATTTGTTGGAATTTGAACGAGAAAAGTATGGTGTTTTGAGGTCTGAACTTGGGCTGCGAAAAGGAATTTTCTTTACAGCGTGCGGCAAACCCGGATCCGAATTTCACCACTCCACCACTCCATCGGCTATAAAAGAGTTGCAAAACATGAGGAAGGGTATTCAGAGATTGAAAAGGGTGGAGAATTCCGATCTAGAGCAAGGAGAGAAGAAAGAGAAGAAAGAAGAAAGAGAAAATTGGTTTGATGTTTGTTATTGAATTTTATTTATCCATATGTTTAATGGATTTTATGGGTAACTAATCTCTCATCTAGGGCTGAGATGAAACCCTAATTTGAACACCTCTTTTTATATGTTGATTTTATTTTAATTAGATTGGTTTGTTTCTTTCCCTAGTGTGCTTGATTGCTTTAAATTCTATACTTCTCCATCTATGAACTTGATCAGAGTCTATGGATGGATGTGGTCTAGATGCTTATTCTAGGTGCTTGTATCGATCATGAACAGGTTCCTGTAGAGGAAGAAACAGGGTGCTTTACTAAACTGCATATTCCATATGCCCGATTTGGACATGGGATATGTTATTCATGGTATTGCTTGAAGGAATTAGACAATCTGTATGCCCGATTAAGGACACAGATTGTGCTTTCTCTAGATAAGTTAGATCAATCTATATTAAAGTGAATTAACAGACAAAACAAGGGTTGGGATAATTAGGGGTGGATTCGAAAGTCCTAGTGCTCTTTCTCTTATTGAATTTTCTTCCCTATCCTCAATAGTTATTTTCCATAAATTTGTGTTAGTAATTTGCTCCATTATTTGTTGAATTAGTTAAGGAGGATCACAGATTTGAATTGTGACGATCAGTCCTCGTGGGATTCGACCTCGATCTTACCGAGTTATTACTACATCACAACCCTATACTTGGGGAGTGAACAAGTTTTTGGCGCCGTTCTTGCACCTTGTTTCTGTTCCAAATTGAATTTAAGATTCTCTCTTATCATAATTCATAGCTTAGGATTTTACTAACTTAGAATTTTTTTCTTTATTTTAGAAACTAACCTATTTCTGCTTTTGTAGGGTCCTGAAATAAACTTCTAATTTGGTAATCCCTTCTAAGTTTCTTACTTTTTCTAATTTCTATTTTTAGAATTAGGATTTTATTTTTTAGAAATTTTTAGTTTCTAATTTTAGATTTAGATTCTTCTTTTAAGTAACTTTCTATTTTCTAGTTTTAGAAATTATTTTTTTTCTTTTTAGAAACTAACTTAGCTTTTTATTTTTAGTAACTTTCTAATTCTAGGATTTCTTTCCTTTTTAGAAACTAACTCTTTTTTTTAGTTCTTTAGAAAATTTCTAATTTTAGATTTTCTGTTTTAGAAACTAACTTGTTTTGTTTTCTTTTGCAGGATTCTAACATAGATCTCCAATTGGTAACATCTTTCTAAATTCTCCAGTCCTCTCTACTTTCTATTTTGAGATTTAGGTTTTCAATTTTTAGGAACTTTCTACTTTCTAACTTTGGATTTGGTAACTTTCTATTTTCTAGTTTTAGAAACTTTCTTTTTTAGAAATTAACCGTTGCTTAGGATTTTTCTATCATTATTTTAGGAAACTTGATTTATTTTTGTTTTTATTTACAAGAATTGAGGAAGGAAGCTACTAAGTGAAGGAGGAGCTTCTTGAATCTTCTGCCATCAATCATCTCCTTTTCCTGGTTCTTTCTTCCCATTCTTATTCACATAGTTTTAACTTGTTTTTTTTTTAGCATAATTTCTAGTTCTAGTTTTCTTTCTCTTAGGTTGTTACTTAGTTTATGCTAGGACGTAGATCTCTAGACAAAGAACTAGCACCTTTTGATCCTGAAATAGAAAGAACATTCCATAGAAGATTGAAAGACATCCCAGTTGAAATGGCAGAAGAGAATGGAACTAAAACTCTTAGAGATTATTCAGCTCCTGTCCAATTCAATGCGCCTTCATGCATAGTGTTGCCCACCACCACTAAAAGACACACTTTGAACTCAAGACCGGGTCATACGATTCTTTGCCTTCCTTTTATGGGTTGGACAAGGAGGACCCATATCATCATGTGAAAGAATTCCTAGACATTTGTTCCACCTTTAAATTCCAAAACTTCTCGAGACGATTCGATCCGCTACGCTGTTTCCTTTTCTTTGAAGGATAAGGCGAAAGCATGGTTGAATTCTCTAGAAGTTGGGTCTATCACTACATGGGACCAATTGTCTAGAAAGTTCTTAAACAAGTTCTTCCCTGTTCACAAAACTAATGCTCTCCGTAGAGAAATCACTAATTTCACACAAAAAGAGGGAGAGCACTTTCATGAATGTTGGGAAAGATGGAAGGACTTGCTTCTTAAATGTCCACACCACGGTTTTGAGAAGTGGCAACAAGTGCAATACTTTTATGACGGTTTGACACCCCATAACCGTCGCATGGTTGATGCCACCGCAGTGGAGGGTCCTTCATGACCAAAAGCGATACCAAAGCATGGAAATTCTTTGAAACCTTGTGTGAAAATTCCCAAAGAATGGGACTATTCGAGATAGAGGTGAAAGAAATTCCCAACCACAAAAGAGAGGTGGCATATATGAGATAGGAGTCACACCGATCTCCATGCCAAGATTGATGGCCGACAAAGAAGGTTGATGCTCTGATGTTACATAATGGACCTCCACAAACAACTCAAGCCGAGGCTTGTGCCATATGTTCTAGTTCTACCCATCCTACGCAATCTTGCCCATCTGGTACAACATTTCCAGAATTCCTCTCTGAACAAGTTCATGCTTTGAATACCTTTCAGAAACCTGGGAATGATCCTTACTCAAACACTTACAACCCAGGTTGGGCTAGGCATCCAAATTTTTGTTGGGCAAAAGGGCCACAACAAGGAGGACCATCTGAAAATCCTCCCATGCAACCTTACCCTCAAGCTGGCAATCAACAACTTCAACAGTTTCCGCAATATCAGCAAGTCCCTTCACAATCACGGAAACCATCTCTTGAGGATACACTCCATCTTTTTATGCAGAGTTCTCTCCAATTCCAAAAAGACACCCAACAAACTTTACTAGCCAACCAGCAAAGCTTACATGCAAATGCGCAATCCATTGCTAAGTTTGGAAGTACAAATGGGTCAACTAGCTGCCACATTGAGTGAGAGAGAGAAAGGCAAGTTCCCTAGTCAACCTGTGGCTAATCCAAAGGGACAGTATGAGATTGGCTCTAATTCTAACCAAGGTCAATATCATGAGCAAGCCAAGTCGATCACCACCCTTAGGTCAGGCAAACAGATTGATAACAGAATAGAGATGCCTAGGGATGAATCAAATTCTGAAGCGGAAGATCAAGATGAAGCAGAGAGACACACTAATGCATCCAAAGTCCAAAAACTCTCTGACTCTCCAAGAGCCGCTGACGTGCCACCCTATGTGCCCAAAGCACCATTTCCTCAACGTCTGGCACCAATGAAGAAAAGAAATAACTTTGATGAAATCCTGGATGTGTTTAAAAAAGTGCAAGTCAACATTCCGTTGCTTGACGCTATCAAGCAAGTCCCTCCTTACGCTAAGTTTCTTAAAGATTTATGCACTCAAAAGCGTAAAGCGTAATGTTCATAAGAAAGTCTTCCTTGCGAGAAATGCGGCTCGGCTCCATGATTCAACATAACACCCTCCTAAATTTAGGGATCCAGAGCTCCCACCATTTCTTGCGGCATAGGAGATCATAAGATTGGGAAGGCATTACTCGATTTAGGGCGAGTGTTAATTTGTTACCTTATTCGGTTTATGAGCGCTAGGACTTGGTGAGTTGAAACCGACTAAGGTAACATTACAACCGGTCGATAGATCTGTCAAGGTTCCCAGGGTGTTATTGAAGATGTGCTAATCCAGGTTGATAAATTCTATTTTCCAAAGTGGATTTCATAGTTATAGATACTCACCTGTCCCCGAATCCTCATAGTCGGATCCCAGTCATCTTGGGTCGTCCATTTTTGGCTACATCTAATGCTATTATAAAGCTATTTAATGGAGTTATGAAATTGTCCTTTGGTAACATGAATATTAAACTCAATGTTTTTAATGCGGGACAACAACCCGCTGATTTGGACGACATTTTTGAAGTGGACATGATCGAGAGCCTTGTGCAGACTCCTTCCGTACATCTTTTGAAGATCCTCTTGAGACACGCTTAGCACAATCGGGCATGGATTTTGACATCGATGTCCCATCCACGAAGTCAATGCACTTTGCTCGACTCTACTCCTATATTGGAGACCGAAAAATGGAGAGCAAAAGTGGAACCTCTTCATCCCTCTCGAGACTCTTCCCGACAAAGACGCTTCTAACTCGAGAAGGCAAAGAGAACAAAGTTGCTTAATGTTCTTCGAACATATAAGGCAGCAATTGAACGGAAGATAGCAGAAATATAGGGAGTGTGCCCCACTGTATGTAAGGATCATGCTGTGGAAATGTCATGTAAAATACAAAGGAAGCATGATCCTAACATGGAAGAAGTCGTTCGAGCGAGTCCCAAATTATTTGACGACAGTGTCAGTTACCTCCTTTCGACAAAGACAGGCTCATGGGAACTCACATCACTTGTCTGGGATCGGTTAATTAGTGTTGAGGTAAGTTCTTTGGCGGACCCTGGTCTTAAAGATTAATGAATTCATGGTCCGTTTTTGTCTGGCTGAAGACGTTAAACTTAGCGCTCCTGGGAGGCCACCCAGCATTTCATTTGATTTCTTTTTCCTTGTTAGTTAATTCAATGTTTGTGGGTAACATTACTGCAAACCCTCACGAGACTACAACTCGTCCACTAGGGGAAACCTAGGGTTTAAAGGCTTGTTGCATACGCTAAATGCAATCGAGAGCACCTGCGAAAGTGGTATAGGTCGGATTTTCTTTTTCGAATTTTATTTATTTTTATTTTTTTGTTTTTGTTATCTCTCTTGTGCTGACCTGCTTTTATGTTGCTATTTTTGAGAAAGCTTCTTGATTCTCCATTCAGGTACTATCTTTCCATCACTCCTTTTTTTTTCGTTGTCTCATATGCATTGCATGCTTATTTCTTTTACATTGAGGACAATGTAGATTTTAGGTTGGGGGTGGGAGATTAGGTTACCTAATCAGTATTTTCTTGGTCTTGAGCGAAAAATTGTGAAAATTTTTAACAATTTTTATGGAATTTCTGTTGACTTTAAAGTGATTTTGAAGGATAGTTATGATTTTGAAATTACAAGATACAGAATGTGAGTAATTTATGACTCTTGAATTCAGTTGTCTGGTAGATTTCCCAGTTAAGTTTGAATTATTAATCCATTTACACATTAAGTTTTCAGTTCGATATTAATTGATAACATGGTAATAAGCATGAAAGGAACCAGCCTGAAAAACAAAATTTTTAACATCAGTCTATAAAGAAGAATTGAAAGAATAAGTCGCATAATCGTCATCATAGGTTTGCTCCCTATAGATGAAGATTCGATTCCTCATAGTTGACATGAGAAAAGATTTAGGCGACAAGTTTTCACCATAGGTTTGCTCCTTATAGGTGCAGATTTGATTCCCCTCCTTGGCACCACTGTTTATAAAGGAAATCAAAGGCTGATAAAACGAAAAGATGATCTAAAATGCTAGTGTTGGTTTCAGGTTGGTTGTCACGAATTACTAATGATATCATGAAATTGACAATTGGATCTTTTAATGATTTTAAGCCGAGATTACATTATTCGCTCATGGAACTCAATGTTTAAAAATTGTTCTAGTTAATGGATTAATTTTTTTAAACTTGATTATGAAGTTTACTGTAAGCTTGATTCCAGGAGAAAAATCTTCTCACCATTCATGAATCGTGGGATTTTCACATCTCAATTATCTGTTCACCCGTCACTTGAGTTTACAGGAATTGTCTTGTATTTCTGAAATTATTTTTCGCATGTTTTGCTCGGGACTAGCAAAATGCTGGTTGGGGGTTATGATGAGGGTCGAATATTGCATATTAGACCCCGACTATTACCTGATTTTTCGTACATGATAATGCTTAATGCCATATTTTAATTATCTTTTTATTACAGGATGAAATCAGGAGCGTGTACTGAAAAAGGGAGCTTAAAGCATGGATTTAACGCTCTGATGACACCAAAGGCAATAGACGGACTCCAGGGACTGAGATCGACAGAGTTGTACGCCAGAGATCGAAGAAAACCGAGAAACTGAAGCTTAAGTGGCCCGACATTGGTCCATAATGCAGGATCACGTGGTTTCCGCCATCAGATCGACTTGAAACTTCATACATGTGATGGGGGCCGTAAATTAACCGTACACATTAAATTTCACCACTGAAGATCTCGGGAAGTGGTCAAACGACAGATCAGCCCATTAATTTCCAATTTGGGGTCCATCGATAAGTGGATATGCCGAAAGTTAGCATCAACCCCTTATATTTGATGGGAAAACGGATGGACGGAGCAGATGTCTTAAAAACATCTCTGTGGGACCCATATATACATCGCGTGTGTACGATGCACAAGTGCGCCGGGTGTGCACCTAAAATTCCAAAGGTCGGTCAGCGGCGCTGACCGACCCTCTTTCTAAAAATCCAAAAACGGCAAATGCTAGTTTCTTGGATTTTAACAGAGACCGTCGGTCTCTGTTGTGGGCCACACATGGTTCAAACGGTAATCCGGACCGTCAACGAGTCTCCATGTGTCTCTCATCCATGCCAGGTGACAGAAATGGAAAATACATTGAATACTGATTTTTCAACCGTTCAAAAGCAGTCGGACGGTGGAGCAGAAATTCAGATGGGTCTCATCAACAGAAAGAGAAAACATGCATTCCTGATAGAAATTTCCTTCTCCATCCAATGGACGGAGTGGATTTTCAATTTAAGAAGAGGAGTGGGCCCCACCATTTTCGCGAAATGAAGAAACCGCGTCCCCTGTCACGCAACGAGACGGACGCCGGTCCGTTTGCTATGGGCCGTAGGCTCCACACGTCACCGGTACGGAAGATCGGATCCGTCCATCTTGTAGATGGACTCGAGCACTTCAAAACCATGTTTCTACTTTATACCCATGCGTACACACGTGTGCGTGCACGAGGCCACAAAAGGGTCAAATTTGCTTCCGCAACGTCCAAATCGATCTTTTTGTGTTTTCTTCTCGGGGCGCGTCAATGGACGTTCAAAACTACTTATTCTTGACCGAAATTTTGTTCAATCCAATGGACGGGGTGGATTTCCCCGGAAAACACTTCTATGGGGCCCACCGATCACGACAAATGCGAAAAGGGTGCGAAAGTTTTGCACAAATTTGGAAATCCGGTTTTCCGAGGCGGTTGTGGGCCACCATCTTTGATCATATGGCGATCTGAACCGTCTATCATGTAGAGGACCCAAGAAAGTCCTAAGGGACGGTATTTGTTGGAATTTGAACGAGAAAAGTATGGTGTTTTGAGGTCCCGAACTTGGGCTGCGAAAAGGAATTTTCTTTAGCGCGTGCGGCAAGCTTCCCCAGATCCGAATTTCACCACTCCAGCCACTCCATCAGCTATAAAAAGAGTTGCAAAACATGAGGAAGGGTATTCGAGAGATTGAAAAGGGTGGAGAATTCCAGATCTAGAGCAAAGGAGAGAAGAAAGAGAAGAAAGAAGAAAGAGAGAAATTGGTTTGATGTTTGTTATTGAATTTTATTTATCCATATGTTTAATGGATTTTATGGGTAACTAATCTCTCAGCTAGGGCTGAGATGAAACCCCTAATTTGAACACCTCTTTTTCTATGTTGATTTTATTTTAATTAGATTGGTTTGTTTCTTTCCCTAGTGTGCTTGATTGCTTTAAATTCTATACTTCTCCATCTATGAACTTGATCAGAGTCTATGGATGGATGTGGTCTGGATGCTTATTCTAGGTGCTTGTATCTGATCATGAACAGGTTCCTGTAGAGGAAGAAACAGGGTGCTTTACTGAACTGCATATTCCATATGCCCGATTTGGACATGGGATATGTTATTCATGGCATTGCTTGAAGGAATTAGACAATCTGTATGCCCGATTAAGGACACAGATTGTGCTTTCTCTAGATAAGTTAGATCAATCTATATTAAAGTGAATTAACAGACAAAACAAGGGTTGGGATAATTAGGGGTGGATTCGAAAGTCCTAGTGCTCTTTCTCTTATTGAATTTTCTTCCCTATCCTCAATAGTTATTTTCCATAAATTTGTGTTAGTAATTTGCTCCATTATTTGTTGAATTAGTTAAGGAGGATCACAGATTTGAATTGTGACGATCAGTCCTCGTGGGATTCGACCTCGATCTTACCGAGTTATTACTACATCACAACCCTATACTTGGGGAGTGAACAGGCCCTGGTCTGTGTGACCATATGAACAGGTTTGGATGGAAAATAAATATTAGGTGGGCCCTGGCCCACTTGTTCTTACGAACAGTTTGAATGGCAAATAAACATCTTGGTGGGCCCCCTCCCTAGCCGTGAGACCCTGTGAACAGGGTGGGTGGCAAATAAACATTTTGGTGGGCCCCGCCTTGGTCCACATGACCTTATGAATGGATTGGATTTAAAGTAAACATTATGGTGGGCCTTGGTCCATATGACCATATAAACAGATTGGATAGGAAAATAAACATTATGGTAAGCCCGCTATTGAGGCCCACTTAGATGCATATGGGCTAGTGTGCTTAGCCCCAAATTGATGTAATGGTGGCCCCTCATTAAGGCCCACTTTGTTATTCATGGGCCCAAGGATGTAGGCCATCTTGTTGTGTTCATAGGCTCGTTGTTGAGGCCTACCTTGATATATATAGGCCCACGTTATGAGGCCCATTTGATGTATGTGTGGCCCGTTGTTGAGCCCCACTTGGGTTTGTATAAGACCCATGTTGTGAGGCCCATTGTGATGAATGCAAGGCCCATGGGTGATGGCCCATTGCAATGTACCTAAGGCCCATTGGTGAGGCTCATTGGGATGTCCCACTTGATGAATATAAGGCCTATGAGATACGGCCCATTTGATATAATTGAGGCCCAATGGGATGTACCTAAGGCACATTGCCATGTGTGACCCCACCATGATTTATTTATCGGTATTTTAGGCAAGCTAAGCCTTGGGGACAATGTTGGTTTGACGTCCACATTGTACGAGTAATGTTGGTTCGATGTCCACATTATAACTCTCCCTAAGGCCACTGACAGGCCCGTATCTGTTTCATGTAGACCATATAGGCCCATCTTCGTTTAAAGGATAGTTTATTGCTTTATAACATGTTTAGCACGTACAGTCCCATGATTCATGATCATACGCATCATATGTATGCTTGAGATAAGGAGTGTCTGATCATAGCACGTGCCTTCGAGCAGACTGATTACGGGCTCCCCGATATGCGGAGTTGCCCTACATGAGTGCATGTATGCACATGATTGATGCATGTCTGGCAGTATGATTCATGCACTTACATCTGTATGATTGAGTTATGCTCTAGCGACATCAGGGCTATAGCCTCCACAGATATATCGTGGGTGGCTGGTTGGATACCGGAAAATCTTGTTTCAAGCAATTGGGGCGCCATAGATGTCCCTGGGTGAGAGTCCCTGAACCCGATGGTACTAGAGGATGACTCCAACGTCGAGACCGAGTGGATATATGAGCGCACGAGGGCCGAATACCATGAGGCCGCGTCTTCCACTGTGTCGTGGTCGGTTGGAAACGAGTGGTGGCCTTACTCGCCCGAGAGCAGGGGGCATTACTAGGCTGAGTTTGACCAGCTCGGAAATGGGTTCGCTATCGACGTGCCGCATAGGTATTGGGCGACTATTGGCGGGCGGATAGTGAGGTTTCTTACGCTCACTTGGACTGTCTTTGCTTGGAGAGAGACAAAGTGCCATTTGGAGTGTACTTGAACCCCTGATTATCCATACCGAGAACCGTACTTGATTTGATGCTCTAGTGAGGAGTTGCATTGGTATGAGGATTGACATGCTTGACTTACATATTGCATCGCATGGCCTTGTATGGCCGATAGCATTCACATCTTGTACCGCATAGCCTTGGTACGGCTAGTTGCATTTCGTACTCATCGCATGATTCGCATTACTCGGCATTGCATTCGAGCACGTTCACACACACTTACACCGCCCTCTAAGCTTTCTATAAGCATGCACGATTGATGCGTGCGCAGTGACGCCAGACGTGAGCTTGTAGTCTCGCCGCTTGGAGCGTGCAGTCGAGCTTTGGAGTTTTGTTATTTGCACTACCTTGTATTTCCCTTTCTACGCACCGTATTCAAAGTTTTGTTCATAGTGGATTTTGTGATGGTGTTCTTGTGGTTATTGTTCGTGGGTTATGCTTGGTTATGCTCATTACTGAATCAAATGGATTATTAGAAATCCTCCTTGTAGCATCCCAGGATCGGAACCTGGCGTATGGGCGCTGGGAGCCGAGAATGGGGTTCTACGGAGGCTGTCGGTGCCGTATTCGGCGATCGGGAATTTTGTGAGCCCGGTCTCCGAGTTCGGGGCGTGACACCAGTGGGCAAGGCCCATTGTGATGTGTTCATGGCCCATTGGTAAGGCTCATTATGACGTATTCATATATGGCCTATGGGCAAGGCCCATTGTGATATGTATTAGGCCCATGAGCAGGGTCCACCTGTTGTGTATATGTAGCCCTTGAGTAAGGCCCATTGTGTTGTATATTAGGCCTTTGTGTGAGGTCGTGGGCCCATTATATGTTTGGCTCTATGTGGCCATTCCTTGGGGGCAATGTTGGTTAAATGTCAACATTGTCGAGGCCGATGGTTGATGCCGGTTATTGATACCGATTATGAGTATGTGACAGCATAACATCATAACACATGCCCATACGCATCATCTGCATGTTTGTTATGAGATGTGATTGACCATTCCATATGCCATAGGGCAGGTTGTTCATAGGGCTCCCTGATAGGCGGAGTTGCCCCATATGAGAGCATGGCATGCACAGGATTGATGCATGACTGGATTGTTTGACTCATACATCTTGTATTGTGTATTATGATTACTGTATGCCCTAGCGACATCAGGGTTGTAGCCTTCACAGGTATTTCGTGGATCGCCAGATGAGACACCAAAAATCTGTTCTACATGGGATGCTATAGATGTCCTTGGGTGAAAGTCCCTAAACCCTCTTGGTTCCAGAGGTTACTCCAATGTCTAGACCGAGTGGATGCATTAGCGCATGAGGGCCGCATACCGTTAGGTCGCATCTCCTACTGTGTCGTGGTCGGTTGGAAGGGGGTACGACCTTACCTGCCCGAGAGGAGGGGGCAATGCTAGGTTGAGTTTGACCAGCTCGAGGAATGGGTCCGTTATCGACGAGCCGGGCCCGATATTGGCAAGTGGATAGTGAGGTCTCTTCCACTCACCTTGTTGCGCGCGATGAGACGACAATCTGGTTTGGAGTGTAATAGACCTCGGTGATGATCCCATAGAGGAACCGTACTGATATGTGGACTTATTGAGTAAGAGTTGCATGCTCATTCATTCATTCATTCACTATTCACTTGGGCTGGTGGTGCACAACTAATTGTTGTGTACCTTCGTTATGACAAGGATTTCAGTTAGGCGCGCGACTAACCTGAGATCAGGAGTTTACCACGTTGAGTCTGACTATCCAAATATAGGTATGGGACTGGTTTGGATAGAAGTCCCTTGTAGTGGACCCCGTAGCCTGCGATACTATGTACTATCATCCCGACTTCACACTCCAGCATGGTCATTTAATTTGCATCACATATTGCATTACATCTGCAAGCATATGACATTTTGGGTTGCTATGTTTCTGTACTTATATGGTTTAGACAGACTTAGCAGGATTTGTATATTGCATTGTATCTTCGGCATCTAATATTTGACTCTTTATGACTCCTTATCGCATAGCTATTCTATATTGCGTATTCTGATATTGATTGACTTATGGACTTGTCCATACTTCCGCTTACTCTGTTATCGCATGATTTATGATCTTGTCAGTATTTTTGCTCACTCTGATAATTCATGATCTTGTTAGTGTTTCTGCTTATTCCGATAATGTACGATTTATGGATTACCAGTAATTTCGGTATTGTTTGATGATGACATTGTATTGAATACTTGACACTTACTTTGTGCACACACTTTCACCACCCACTAAGATTTCTATAAGCTTATGCACGATAGATGCGTACAGGTGGCGTTAAGTTGCAGCAGCATTGAGCTTGGAGCGTGCAGCAGACTTATGGAGTTTTGATTTTTGACATGCATTTCCCTTTCAGTACTGTACTCAATAGTTTATATTAATGGATATGTGATGATGATGTTTCCTTTATGATTTGGGTATACTTGTGGTTATGCTTATTACGAGTTAAATGTATAAAAAAAATCCTCCTTGTAGGATCACAGGATCAAAATTTGACGTATGGACGTTAAGAGCCGAGAATGGGGTACTACGGAGGCTGTCGGCATCGGATTCGACGATCGGGATTCCTGTGAATCCGATATCCGGGTTTGGGGCGTGACAAAGACTACGGCCGCCACGAATGCGATCTCCCTCGCGGCCTCTACCACGACCACTAAAACCAGAAATGCGCCTTGAACTCAAGGATGGTACCCGAAGACCAAGAGAGGACTGATCGCAAGCAATATGTGCCAAACGGTCGGGTGGCACAAATGAATGAGAAGGAAGAGTAGAGACAGTAGCACGCTGACACATGGCATAGACTGTCGTCAATGGGGGAAGAGGATCCTGCATAACAACCTGATCTCGAACATAAACATAATCAGAACTCAATCCAGCTAGGAATTGCATGATACGAGTATCATTCCGCTGCTTATGAGTATGTTCATGATCCTCTTTACATTTGAAAGGAAGAGGTTGATACATATCTAACTCATCCCATATACCCCGAAGCGTCGAATAGTAATCTTTTAAGGATCTTGAGTTTTGTTGGAACCGACCAATTTCTTGAATAAGCTGGAATACCTATGAAAAATTCTGAGATTCTGAGAACATATCATGAAGCGTATCCCAAATGCCTTTAGCCAAAGATAAAAACATCACTGAGTTGCTAATCGAGGAATCCATACTATTCAACAACCATGCAATAACTTGATAATTCTTATTTGTCCAAGACTTGTAAGTAACATTTGTAGAGCTTGGGGGATCATCCAAAATATACGACAACTTGTCACGGGCTCCTAAAAATACTTTTACAGATTGTGCCCATTGAAGATAGTTGTCATCGTTCAACTTAGTGGAGGTAATCTGCAAAGGGTTGGATTCAAGAGACCCTATGCCAAGAGATGAGGGCCCTTTGTCAGCCATAGGAGAGTTCAAGAGAGATAAATCTATGCCAAGAGATCCCCTACGCGAAGTAATATTGATTCAAACAACTCTATCTCACTCAATCCTTCAAGATAATAAGAGATAAACCTCAAACAAATATCAATCATCCAAAAATACCATGAAACGCAGTCAAAAAAGCCCTAACCGAGTGAAAACGGCCTAGCCGCACGTCCGTTTGAGGTTAAAAACCTCTCAAACAATGATCTTAAGTAAAAAATCCACCATGAGTAGCTTGTGAGGAAGATTTTGGTCCATCTTGAGCAAAGAAAACAAAGAAAAGCTTACCGATTTGAGGTAGATCGAAGAAAAATGGAAGATGGGGTCGATTTCTGAATTTCTCTATTTCGCCCAAAATACCATGAAAAGAGATCCAATAAATTCTGAAAAATCATGACAAATTTTCTAAAATCAAGAGCTATCAAACCCCTAAACTTTTAGCTTAAACGGAGTCCATATGTCCGTACAACGCTGACGTCAGTCGTATGGCTGCTGACGTCAGCAAAGTGACGTGTCGCCTCTCAATCTGTTGGATGCGGAATGCCTGGATCTATGATCTGATACCAAGTAGAGAAAGATTTGATGATGATAATGTGAAGAAGAGAGAAAAAAATTAAGAGAGAAGAAGAAGGAGAGTTTGGGAGAGATGTTGTGTTAGGCTTGCTTGCCCTAACACATAATATTTTATGATAATAAAGCATATAGTACACCGTAGGAGAAAAAGGAAGTGTGCACATGCACTTACACTAACCACCAAGCCACATACACAATACATAGCATTATATAATTTCTTCTTGTTTATCATTTTTGGGTGAGACTGGAGATTGGATCTCGGTTCACTGCGTTGTTGGTGTGTTGTGCAACAGTTTGCTGACATCATAACGTTTCTCTTTGGCCTTCTCAACCAGTTGCATGTAATCTCTTCATCCATGTGGTTCTGCCTACCTAATATCTGACAAGAATAAAAATAAAAATAAAATTCTTGCTAAATTTATGGATTTGCAAATTCCAGAGTTTACCATTTGGAACCAAACTATGGTGTCTTTTTTATTTTTAAAAATTCTCTCATTTGAGAATTTGCGAAGTCACTGGTTTTTTTTTGGTTAATCCTATCTGGATTTGTGGCAAGTTCATGAATTAATGGAGACATGAATTTTGAAAATCCATGATTTGGTAAATCCACAACGAAGGGAAAAAAAAACAAAGAGATGAAATCCATGGGTTGCAAAACCTTGATTAAGAAAAATCATGAATTTGGCAAATCCACAACATGAGATTTAAATGGGTTCAACCAAATCCCTGTCCCATACTTCTCACCCTAAACAACCCCTAAAACTCTAACTGAGATCTGGCGCTCTGGGCAGTGTATTAAATTATCCAGAGGCAAAAAGGAATTGCACATGTTGGTTGTAGGAACTTAAATTGAACCGTCCAAATTGTATAACCCACTTCAGATTGAATATATGTTATTGATGTCTCAAATATTTTCAACAACAAGGGATGCCATCGACAGACCAGTAGATGCCATCAAGCTCTGTTTGATTCCATCGAACAGTTGCTCCATGCCATTGAGAAAATATAAAATTTCACATGTTGGTTGCTGGACTCTTTGGGTGTCCTGCTCGATGCCATCGAGTGAAGTTCATCGAAGTTAGTTTGATGACATCCAAGACCCATCAAAGTGCCATCGAGAAAATCCAGAATTTTCATGTTTTGTTGTTGGAACGTTTTTGTGTTATGTTCGATGACATCGAAGGGGTTCGATCAAAGTCACATCGAAAGTGCCATCGAACTATCGTGCAGAGTTACATAGAGTTGCATATTTGCGGGATTTATTTCCAATTCTGATTGTGATTCTCCTAGATGCTATAAATATGGTTGTAATCGGGATTAGGGTTTATCAAAGGCTTTCAAATTCATTTCTAGGGTTTCAAGGGTGTAGTTTGGGTTGATTCAAGTCTTGTTTAAATTGGGTATTCTCTCTATCTGCTGTAATTTCTGCTTTCATAGTGATATCTGTCGCTTTATGCCATGGTTTTTTCCCAAAAGGTTTTTTTTTCGCGTTAAATTCAAGTCTTCATGATTGGACTTGACTATTGCGATTGGAATACTCTACTTTGTTAATCTTTGTGTGCTTCTGCGGTCCCCCAATAAGTGTTATAAGAGCAATACGTTGGGGCACAAATTGAATCTGAAAGTAGGATATCAATGATTGTTAATACTAAGTTCGATGTTAAGAAATACTCTGGGAAAAATAACTTTCAATTGTGGAAGGTCAAGTTGATCGGCCTCCTAGTTCAGTAAGGATTGGACGATGCCATCCTTGAAGAGCGGCCAGATTCTATGACAAATGATGAATGGAAGAAAATGAATAAAAATTAACTTTCAATTATGGAAGGTCAAGATGATCGGCCTCCATACAATTGTGCCTAACGGATAAAATCCTCTACGACGTCATGAGAGAGAAAATTGCAGCAAGTTTGTGGATGAAATTAGAAGACATCCACGCGAAGAAATTACTTGAAAATCACCTATACTAAAAGCTTCAGTTGTTCAATCTAAAGATGACAGAGGGAGGTCATGTTGAAGCTCATATTAGCAACTTTAACAAGATGATTTACAAATTGCTAGATATGGAGGAAACGATAAAGGATGAAGATCAAGCATGTATCCTGTTGAATTGTCTCCTGGCTTCGTATGAGTCATTTAAGGACTCATTTTGCACCAGTAGATAGACCCTTAACGTCGATACTGTTATCTCAGCCCTTTAATGAAAGGTGATGAGAAAGAAAAACAGTGACATGGGTTCCTCTACTGATGAATTGGTTACGATGCGGCAAAATTCTGAGCGGGACAGTGGATCTTCTCGATCGAGATCCAAATCCAAGAGCAAGGGCAAGGGAAAGTTGAAGTGCTGGAAATGTGGGATGTCTGGGGGCATGAAGAAGGATTGTAGAAGTCTTAAGACAATAAAAGAGAACTCAGAGGCTTCTTCCAGGGAGGCCAGCATTTCCGCATCTGATGAAAGTACGAGTGGAAGTGATGTGTTATTTGTGTCCATAATCGGACACTTACACGATGATCGTAGGGATGAGTGGATTCTGGATACTGTAGCATCACATCACATTACTCCTCATCGGGGTTAATTCACCAGTTATAAAGAATACGATGGTGGCCAGGTATTTATGGGCAATGATAATACCTGTAATGTTGTAGATGTTGGATTGGTGTGCATCAAGATGTTTGATGGGATGAAGCGTACCTTAACCGAGGTGAGACACGTTCTTGATATGAGGAAGAGCTTGGTGCTCTTAAGGCAATTGGGTGCAAATTCACCGATTTTAATGGTGTCCTTAAAGTTTCAAAGGGGGCACTTGTATTCACGAAAGCACAAAGGCATGAGAATCTTTATAGGTTGATCGGGAGTACTTTATCGGGTGGAGTTATAATGGATTCCACGTCTACACGTATGTGGCATACAAGCTTGGGTCATATGAGTGAGTGGGGTATGAATGTACTTTTTTATCGTTGTTTAATTTCAGCTTTTAAAAGTTTTGATTTAAGTATATGCAAGCATTATATATAAGGTAAACATTCAAGGTTATTTTTTTAACTATGGTAAACATGTATGTAAGGGTGTTCTTGATTATGTGCATTCTTATGTATAGGGGCCGTCGCCCGTAGTTTCTAGTGGATGGTCGTTATGGTTTGTCACATTCATTGACGACTACTTCAGAAAGGTATGAGTTTTTTTTATGAAAAATAAATCTGATGTTTCACTAACTTCAAGCAGTGGAAGGCAATGGTGGAAAATCAAACAGGGTGAAAAGTGAAGATACTAAGGACATATAATGGTGGTCAGTTGACTTCAGGTAAATTTAATTAATATTGTTAGGATGAAGGGATCATAAGGCACAACACAGTGCGCCACACCCCTGAACAAAAGGTGTAGTTGAGAGGATGAAATAGACTCTCTTGGAGAGTGTCCGATGTATGATTAGTAATGATGGGTTAGGCAATGACCTGTGGACTGAGGCTGTTAAGAAGCTTGCTACTTAGTGAATCGGTCCCATTTTATGGCCATTGATTGTAAAATTCCAGAGGAAGTGTGGAGTGGTCAACAGGTAGACTATTCAGGATTGCGTATTTTTGGTTGTGAAGCTTAATCTCATATACCTTTAGTTAAGAGAGATAAGCTAAGTTAAAGGGACAAAAAATGCATCTTTGTTGGCTATGGTGGTGGTGTGAAAGGGTATAGGTTGTACGATCGGGTCATACAAAAAATTATCCTTAACAGTGATGTCAAATTCGATGAAGGATCTTTATTCCGTAAGGATGAGAAAAAGGTACCAGAAAAATTGGTGGTGAACGTTCAGTTAGACACAGATGATACTCAGGCAGAAATTGATGCGCAGACAGAGGTACAAGAGCAGGTGGAGCAGCCATCTATGAGAAGAAATCTACTGCAAGATCGCAGGTTATGGTGAGATACAAGGATGACTCAGATATCACACATACCCTCATTACAGATGAGAGGGATCCGTTTACTCTTCGAGAGGCTCTTGATGAGCCTGATGCAAAAAAGTAAAAAGTAGTGATGGATGATGAGATTGACTCCTTATACAAGAACGATACGTGGAAGCTGGTGGAGCTTTCCATCGACCGTAAAGTGATCGGGTGCAAGTGGATCTTCAAGAAGAAATAACATAGGTACAAGGCAAGGTTGGTAACGAAGGGTTACACTTAGAAAGAAGGTGTCGACTTCACTGAGCTATTCGCGCCGATTGTGAAACAAGTATCTATCATATTCGTATTGGTGCTGGTTGCTCAATACAATCTCAAGCTGGAGCAGATGGATGTGAAGACTGCCTTCCTGCATGGGGAATTGGAAAAGAAGATCTACATGAAGCAACTAGAAGGCTACGAAATAAAATGGGTAGATAACAAGGTTTACAGGTTAAAGAGGTCGTTGTATGGCCTGAAACAGTCACCTAGGTAGTGATATAAAAAGTTTGATTCTTTTAATGGTGAGTCAGAAGTTCACTAGGAGTGAATATGATCATCGTGTTTATTATAAGACACTGAATGATGGAAAGTTCATTATTCTGGTGTTGTATGTTGATGACATGTTGATCGCCATTCATAACATGTCTGAAATCAATTTACCGAAGACTCCATTATTAGGGACATTCGAGATGAAAGATCTGGAGCTACAAAGAAGGTTCTCAGCATTGATATACACAAAGATCAGAACAGGAGCAGGCTTTAGTTATCTCAGGCAAATACCTTGAGAAGTTGTCAATCAAGTATGGGATGGACAAGCAAATTCAGTCAGCGTTCCCTACGCGGCTCACTTCAAGCCATCTTTATAACAATGTCCTAAAATCGATGAAGAAAAATGGGATATGTCTTATGTGCCTTATTCGAATGCGGTTGGTAGTTTGATATATGACATGGTTTATACGAAATCGGATATTTCTGCCGTAGGTGTTGTTAGTCGATACATATCTAACCCTGGAAAGCAACACTGTGAAGTGGTGAAATGACTACTTTGATAAATTCAAGGTACACAGGACTACGCCTTCTCTTTTGAGAAAACGGGGGCCAAGTTAGAAGGGTACGTGGATTCTGATTATGCAGGCAGTGTGGAAAGTAGAAGGTCAACTTCTAGTTACTCGTTTATGTTAGTGGGTGAAGCGATCAGTTGGATGTCGAAGCTTCAGTCTGTGATGACTCTTTCCACAACCGAAGCTGAGTATATGTTAGTGACGAAGGCATTCAAGGAAGGTCTTTGATTGAGAGGGATGATAATCAGTTGGGGCTTCAACAGGAGGCTGTGCTAGTTAATTCTGATAGCGAAAGCGCGATCAATTTGGCTAAAAACTTAGTTTATCATTCACGTACTAAACACATTGATATTCATCACCATTTTATCTTACAGGTGCTTGAGGAAGGAAGCATGACTCTAAAAAAGATTCACACAAGTGTGAATCCGACGGACATGCTCACTAAGGTGGCTCCTTAAGAGAAGTTCAAGTTATGTGCAACTTCTCTCGGCTTAGCGAAGGTGTAAAAAGAAGACAGATAGTGCATGAGAAGCAATAGTGGAGCTATGATGTAAGGCGGAAATTAGAGAAAAGGATAAGAAGCTACAAAGAACAAAGATTGAAGACATGGTAGAGATTGTTATTGATGTCTCAAATCTTTCCAATCTTTCCATAGAACAGCTTAATGCCATCGAGCCTGTTTGATGCCATAGAATAGGCTCGATGCCATCAAGAAAATATGAAATGCACATCGAGCCTCTTTGGGTGTTTGATGTCATTGAATAGTTGCTCGATGCCATCAAGAAAACCTGAAATTTCACATGTTAGTTGTTGGACTCTTTGGGTGTCTTGCATAATGCCATCTAGTGAAGTTCCATCGAAGTTAGTTCGATGACATATCGAAGACCTATCGAAGTACCATCGAGAAAATCCAAAATTTTCATGTTTTGTCATTGGAATGTTTTTGTGTTATGTTTGATGACATCAAAGGGGTTCAATGCCATCACATCACAGTCTCATCAAACTATCACGTAGAGTTGTATATTTATGAGATTTGTTTCTAATTCCGATTGTGATTCTCCTAGATGCTATAAATATGGGTGTAATCAGGATTATGGTTTATCAAAGGGTTTCAAATTCGTTCATAGGGTTTCAAGGGTGTAGCTTGGGTTTATTCGAGGCTTGTTCGAATCGGGTATTCTCTCTATCTCTTGTAATTTCTGCTTTCATAGTGATATATGTCACTTTGTGCCATGGTTTTTTTTCGAAAGGGTTTTTCCATGTTAAATTTGAAGTCTTTGTGATTGGAGTTGATTGTTACGATTGGAATACTCTACTTGATTCATCTTTGTGTGCTTCTGCAATCCCCTAACAATATATAGTTGGTGTGATTTTTTTCTCCAGATGGTCATCAGAATATTATCTAGTTGGTGCAATTTTTTTCTAGATAGTCATTGGAATATTATTAACACACGTAAATATGTATCAATTGGATTATATTGAGATTTTCGATGTTTATATTTATTTATATAAATGTGATTAATTCATTATAATTTATCCATAGATATTCAGTTTGGCTTTTTTTAGATGGTCATCAAAATGTTATTGACGCACGTAAATATGTATCGATTGGATTATATTGAGATTTTCGATGTTTAGATTTATTTATATAGATGTGATTAATTCATTACAATTTATTCATAGATATTCAAATTGGCCATCATAATGAGATGTAGCCAACATTTGGCGATTAAAAGCTTGCTCCGCTTCTCACACATTATAGACCATCATGCACGGTAGGAGCGATGCATATTGAGATACATGTACATATGAGATGTATCTTTAACCAAATTTATTAAAGAATTAAGATGAGATCTCACAAAAAATTGCACGATAAACTCCCTACTCAATCAGATCATATAAGCTAATGTATAGAGCAAGAATAGATAATTTGATTGATGGAGATAGTGTATAAGAGGATGAACGTGGATCATTTATGAGTGTGAATTGAGAGCAAAACATGATGCAAGTTAAGTTACCTACAAGCAATGGATCCATTCCAATTCAATAGTTGCTTGAGTAGGCTATTCTTGTAGGTGACTCTAATGTTCTTATTGCTCTACGCTATGTGGCAAGGTTGTGATGAGGTGAAGCTACTTTAATATATGCATTCTCAAGATCATGTGCACAGATTTGGCTAGGTCAAAAGCAAGTTGGTAAAGCAGCCAAATAAAGATTAGGTCACGTAGATAGGTTAGAGGAAGATCTTTGATAATCATGCACATGGTGGTAATGATCTACAGAAGACTTATCTACGGTGTCAAATCAAGTCCACTTGTGGTTTGATGTTATGCCATCCCCCAGAGAGGATTATAGTCTTCGAGGTCTAACACTGGAGTTGTTGGATTAGAGGGTGTAGATTGGATATTCTCATTAGAAATGAGCATGATATTTCAATGACCTTATTATTGCCATAATATAAGAAATATTAGAGTTTATTTTTAATCAGGATATCTCTATGATAGAGGACTATAAATAGGTGTAAGATTTTTGTATGAGATACATCCCTCTCCTCTCAAGCCCTAACCCTAAAGAAATATTTCCCCTCTTAAAAACTGTGATTCACTAAATCTAAAAATCTTATAGTCTATATAATGTTCTCTTCCCTTAGGCTAAGAATTGGCACATTTGGTGAGCTTTTCTTCATCACCATGCTTGTTTTCAAGCAATAAAAAATATGATCGTGATTATGCATCCAAGGTAATTTCATTGCCGACAAAAAATGGGCATACTTTACGATATTTCACTTCCAACACAAATAGGTAATAAGACGAGAAAGAGAAAAGTCTAGTTGTATTGGTTAGGAGTGATATGGTACAAATTAAAGGCTTAAAAGGGCAAAGGAATGGGTGGAGATAATAAGGAAAAACTTGATGACATATGGGTTAACTGAAGTTAGGTCTCTTGGTATAGTAACCACTCCATCTCAGCCGCAGTTGGCATCTTCTTTTTTGGCGGCTGCTGTTCACTCCCCAAGTATAGGGTTATGATGTAGTAATAAACTCGGTAAGACCGAGGTCGAATCCACAGGGATTGAAACCGGTACGTAATTTGCAATTAACTAGAACTAGAACAAGAATAAGATGTAATCTAAATTGAGAAATAATTGAATGAATAATAGTGAAATATTACTCTAAAACTTAAGGAATTCAAAGGTAGGAAACTAGGGTGCCAAGGATCCACTTGTAAAGATCTAACTGAGATCTTACGCTTGATTAATGAACTCAACCCGACTTGAGTCCCATCTTTATCCAGTTGGAAGATATGTCACTAAAGCTTGCGATCTGAACTTCCATTGATCTAGTTTTCAAAGAGATGAAAGATATGAGAATTAGAGTCGATTCCATCACAAATCCATGCCCATGAGACAAGGTAAACAACAGAACTCAAATCAATCCACAATTAATCAGAAGATGTATGAAAGTTAGGAAGGATTCCATCATCCAACCATGTCCAAGGGGCAGTGGTGAACAACAGAGTTTTCTGATTTTACAATCAAAATATGAGGAAGAGAATACTCCAAGCCGTCGCAGATCTATTGTAATTTTAGTCACAACAAATCATTAAAAACTAAAAGCATTCTTATAAATCAAACTAGAATCAAATCAGTCCATAACATGAATCAAAGCCATGGAATCGGTCCCATCACACTACAAGCTTCACCCCTTAGCCCTAGCTAAGGGGTTAGCTAACCACAAAATGATTAACTAATCTTCAAAAGAAAAAGTAGAAAAGAAAAAGAAAATCAAAAAAATTAGAAAATAAAAAAAATAAAACTCTCTCTTGCACTTGGCCTCCACGGCTGCCTCTCACCCAGATCCCCACTTCACGTCCCATTCTCTCTCTCTTTTATAACCCTAGGAGTCGGTGGTGAAAGCATGCACGACAGCAGAAAACGCGAAGTGAAGTCATTGCATGTATAACCTTTACACAGCAGGAAACGGAGGCTGCCTCCCCTCTCTGCTCTTGCATGTTGTCCGTTAATTCAACGTCCCTTGGGACTGTTTTCAATGGCCTACATGATGAAAGGATCAGATCTTCCATCCAATCTACGTACATGCTCGTGCAACGGTTTAAAATAGACATGGTCGGTTCGGACATTGAAACATGCCTTGCGTAAAATATAAAACAAAAAAAATTATCGTTGTTCTAATGGTGGGGTCCATGACCGGCTTCAACAAACAAATCCATTCCGTTCATTGCATTCTCCTCGTAATTTCTGTCAGGAATGGAGTGATTCCATTAAGATTCGGTGTAGTCCACGGAGTTCTTCTTGCACCGTCCATCTTCCTTCTTAAATCGAACAAGCTTCGAAATCGGATCCACCGATTTTCTTTGAAATTTTCCACCTAGACCTTGGTAAGAAGGACCTCGGGGTTCTAATTGACGGTGTGGATCACCCTTTTGGACGATGAGTGGGGCCCACAATTGCAACCAGGCGTCTGCTTCACGGTCGCTATTTCAAAAATGGAAGTTTACTTTTCTGTAGGTTGGTGTGGTCCACCTCGAGAATGGTGGCTTCTACCGTAGTCCATCAAACCATTATTTAAATTTCTACATCTCTGCCTGATCACGGGCTGAAATTTGACATGAATCCGTGTTTTGGATGGGCCACACCATCACTGGACAGATGACTAATTTTCTTTCCGTTGCCACCTTGCACACGTGCATGGAACCACTAAAATGACTAGGCTTTAGTCGCCTTCTCCTCCATCCGACCACTTGAACACCACTATTCGGATCATCCCCATGAGCCATAATGGTGGCCCCCAAAACCATCCGCAGATCATCAATTTATGATGGGTGGGCCCCAAAGAAACGGATTTTTCCGTTTTTGGTGAAGAAGAGTTGGTCAAAGCCGTGTTTGACCGGCTCTTCGTTGTCGTGCACCTACTGTAGTGCACTTGTGCACTATGCACACTGCTCATGTGGGGTCCACCTTGATAGTTATGGAAAATCTAATCCGACCATCTGTTTTCTCACCTCATAAAACCGGATGAGACCAAATTTGAAGCATATCCAGATTGTAGGTGGGCCTGGAATCAACGGTTTGTGAGCTAATTTGTCAGTTGGGGCACTTTTGTAATGATCCAATGGATGAAATTTAATACGTACGGTTAATTTATGGCCTCCATCTCATGTATGAAGTTTCGAGCCAATCAGATGGCTAGAACCATGTGATCTTGCATTCTGGACCATTTTTGGGACTTTTCAATGTGAACGGCTTGATTTCCTCGGACCCCTGGCATGTAAATTCTTCAATATTGGTCCTCTGGAGTCCGTCCCATGCTCTGGTGACTTCGGAGCATCAAATTTATGCTTTTAATACTCTTTTCCAATCAACGCTCTTTATTTCATCCTGCAATAAAAACACAATTAAACTATGACATTAGGCGTTATCATTTACATAAAATCAGGTACTAATTGGGGTCTGATATGCAATATTCGACCCTCATCACAAGATTGTGACCACCCCCAAATCCTAAGCTAGTCCCGAAGACATCAAAATATGGAAGAAGAAGGGAAAAGAGAAAAGAAAGTGTAGGATCAAAATTTTATGTGGTCATGCTACTCGACTAATCTTGAAACCGATCTTGGACTCAATTTGGATGAGTGAGAATATTGCAAAGAAAAACACGACGATTCATGAATTTTGGGCATTATTCTCTTTTGCATACATGGTAGACTCAAGTACTTGTGTAAGCTTCATAATCAAGTTCAAAGTATTCATCCATCAATTAGAAAAGTCATTCCAAACATTGAGTTCAACATTGTTGTATATGTAATCTGAAGAAATCCAAGTCGATCACGTTATGATTCAATTCTAGAATGCAAGATTTGGTTCCAACCATATCATTGGTAACCGAAAATAACATGAAATCATGACAACCATAAATCAAACTTTGACATAAAATTTTCCTCAATTTAAGAGAATTGAAGTGGAAAACATTCTTTCATTCTTTTCAGCTTTTGATTTTTCAAAGGTTAAATTAGGTTAGTAACGCTCAAGAAGAATTTGGAATCACATCCTCACCTATAGAGAGACAAAAGCAGATGGTGGGAATCAATGATGAAGATTTCATCATGCCCAACATCACCTTACCATGGGGAATTAAATCTACACCTAAAAAAAAAAAGTCTATCCTTGAAAGCATAGACTCATCCATCCTTTCAATTTCTCTTAGACATAAGGGTTTAGGTTGGGCTTTCAAGCTTAGTGGTCACCAAGTTAATCCTTTAATATCAAAGTCTCCCAGTGCTCTTTCTTAATGTGCAAGCGAGAAGTGTTTTGTGAAATCATGGTGAATCAATGTTTACAATTCTAACCAAATGGATTAATAACCCACTCGAACTCACGGTTTTTGGTGCGGTTCACATTGAATGAATGGTCAATAATCAAGACACCATCATAATTTATCAACATCACTTATCTTATAATTCGTAAATCAAAGATGGATACGCGGTTTTGTGCCAAAATTCGAATTCACCACCATCTTGCGAGCATGGTTGTAAAAGTCCAGAAAAAAAATTTGGCCGGTCCGGCTTTGATGTCGTTCCCCAAGGGACGTTAATGCTTTCTGGATGGAATGAAAGAAAGGTAGAGTTTCACAATTTTTTTTTTTTTAAGCTTGGCAGCTTGGAAGACCAAGAAAAAACTTGATTTTCCGTGACAAACCTAATCTCTACAAAAGAAAGAGAAGTGGCGTTTGAAGGCGAGACCCCAAGTGCATTGTTAGTTTAGATTTTCCTTTTGTTTTCTAAATTTTATCTACATGTGTCCCTCTCAATGTAAAAGATATGAGATGCTATGCACATTTTTGTGACAACGAAAGTGATGGGAAGATAGATTTTAGTTTATTATGACGGGAATCTCTAGAAATGATCTTTCCCAAGAATAATAATGTAAAATCCATCTAATCGGTATTTCCTCGCATTTACAATTCCAAATTTGAGGCAATTACCAGATCGTCGGTGGGCCCCAATTTGGAAAGCAAAACAAAACATAAAATCCTACCTATACTACTGTTTCGGCATGGGATTTCGAGCCGTCGGATGGTGGGACTCTCGATTGCATTTAGCGTATGCAACAAGCTCGATTTTCCCCGTTGCCTTGCCTAGTGGGACGAGTTGTAAATCTCGTGAGGGTTTTTTCGGGCGACAATGTTACCCACAAACATTAAATAATATTATGTTCGACTGAGGATTAAATGAAATGATTTGACCCTCTCAGTCATTAATTTGAAGGGTTGCCTCCCATTCTAATTTGGACATGCGCTTCTTATCTCTTTAACGATCGGCTATCCTAAAACAACATAAAACAAACTACCTATCGTCTTATGAAAGTAAGGAAAAACTACTCGATGCATGCCTCCCTGAGAATTTAGGATCCTAATCGCACCCTAGTTCTCGCATTACCTTAATAAATTTGATAAGTTTCTCGATAAGTTTCAGATTAATGGATCATCTAAAAGCCCTATTCACTTCCAAGGTTAGATTTGGCATTCATTTATGTTCTCGGTTCTAGTGGGGTTTTTGAGCATGACTTTCCAAAGAAACTTATGTACTTCATAGGAATTTTTTCATTGAATTGATCTTGGTCTGGTGAACAATCCAAACATCGGATGTTAAATCTCGACTTTAAGCACTCATTTTTAGGTCATTAGATCAGTTTCATTATGTTAGTATCCCATGGTTAATCGAGACTAACAGTCCCAGAATAGATAAAGTTTAAAAAACTTCATATTTAGTGATGTAGCCTAACACATTCCAAAGTTCTAGACTTTGATTATTCTCTCTAGACTCAAAGCACACACGGTAAACATCATAGCCAAGTTCAAAGTATTCATCCATTTCCAAACATTGAGTTCATTTTTTAAAACAAAAGCATTCAAGACACCCAAAACCTAAACTAAATTTTCTTCCTTTAATTTCTTTCATAAACAATTTTTTTTTCAGGATGCCTTTTTTAGGAACTAACCTTGGTGAAGCTTTTAAACCTTTTTTGGTCATGACAATTAAATCCTATAGGGATCTTAAACCTATGGTGAAGTTCTCAGTTGTATTCATTAAGGAATCCACCTTTTCTTGTATTCCTTCCATTAGGTTTTGGAATCCACAAGGTATTAATGAGTTCAAAGATGTGGAAAAAATCATGACTCAATCAATGTTTACAACTGATCTAATCATGTGAATCAACCTCTCCTCGCATCGAAATCTATGATGATAAATCACCAATATTCCATATCTAATTCTAAATCAAAGATGGTCGTCCATAATCTTTTGAAGTAGATGGACGCATGCTTTGCTCTTTTGCTCAAGACGAAGAAAATGCCGATTAGGTGGACAATAAAAGCTACAATAGGTGAAAAGAATGAGCATGATGTGAAGACTCTGGTCATTGAAGCTTCTCGGTGGAATCGTCCATTGAATCGTCAAAGTGTGTACCTCGAGTTGTAGCCTTAATCGGGTAAGAGAGAGAAACGTCAAATTCCACGTGAGTTATATCAAACAAATCAAGCCTTTCCATCACCCGAATCTCGTGAGGGTTTGCATATCATCATTCAATTCAAAAAGAAAATAGTGGTCCAAACATATATTACAAGGGATTGAAATGTTATTAAAATGGTTCATTCTCCACATTCAAATCAGGAAAAACATGTCGGTCACTTGGAGTTGATCTTTATGGTTGACAACTTCTCAACCTCTTGATCATTGGTTTGCAGGAGGCTTGACACTTCTCTTGAATCCCATACTCATTTGAGATCCAACTAAAAATTATATACGAGAGCAATTTATGTTTGAATATCATGGGAAATCGATCACATTCCTCAACATTCGTTTTCTAGGTGATGTAGTGGGTTGAGGTTCGAATAAACTAACCTCTAATGAATCAAAGGTGTAATCATGTGTGTCATCTCGGTCGGGATGACAGTGAGAGTTATTGTGTCAACTTCATATGTCTTATATTTGAAAGACACCCATATGTCTCTTTTTGATCATTCCTTTGGATAGTCATCGAGATCGACAAGAGGTATACTTTCGAATCATGAGAGAGGAACTGCAAAATTCGATAGTTCGGATGGTGACCTAAGGAAAATATCATCATTCGATTCAAACCATTAGTCGGTTGTAAGGGCTCCACCTTAATGGACATCCAGGATGGCTCATTCATAATTTCGGTTTGTCTTGATCATTGACCTCGGAAATTTGAAATAACCTTCTTCACATTGTGCACATCTAGTCATCTTCCCATTGAGATGATGAGTGCACACTTGGGATGAACTTTCCTCATTCTAAATTTCCTTCTCCATAAGATGTGTCATTGAATGATTGGATCATGTAAGGAAAGTTGAGGATTTGAGCAATCTCCACCATTCTTTTCATGATATGACATCGGAGTTGATTGAACCGTATGCTCTTTAATGGAATCCAATTGCTCTTTTGCTTTCATGAGAGCTTTTGAAGTAACTCCTCTTGGATTGTTTCGATTGGGTTTCAAAGTAGAGGACCCAAGAGAATTATCACTATGATCTGATCGTATTACTTTGAAATTCAATTCTCTTGGATCGATTTTGGTTGAATCTTAAAGGTAGGGGATCAAAAGAATAATCATAGATTGTTTTTTCCAACATTGATGTTATAGTCATACGGATCATAGGTGGAGAATCGATGGTTGGTAATACTTATTATCACTCATAATATAATCACGCAATATTTTTTCTTTTTCTCGGATGAGTGATAATAATTCTCACTCCCATAGTTATGATAACCCCAACACTCACGTCATCTGTCCATGGGGTGTAATTGTTCTCCGTATATGATCGCGTAAGGACTTTTAACCAATGGAGTGTTATGCTTGAGACTAGTCGGTTCTCGATGATTTTCAAAAATTTTGAGACATAGGTTGATGTTTATCATAATCATCATCCCATACATTCTTCCTTCATTTGTTTATACGCATATACTCAAAAGCTATCTCTAATCGAGGCATAAAATAAAATTCCCACTCATGCATATACATGGTAAAAAGTGAGAAGGATGTTTGAATCTAATCCTAAGAATACTTACCTGGAAACAAAACAAAAAGTTAGATTTTAAGAATAGTAAGTCTAAGGTTAGAAAATTTCTAAAAATAAAACCTATAAGAGGAGAAGTTAGAAGGAAGATGTACCAAATTGCAAGGGCTTGGATTAGAGAGGTTCTATCTTAGTTAAAATCTAATTTAGAAACCTATCTCGGTAAAAATCTAATCCTACAAAAATCCTAAGTCTGGGTTAGTTTCCAAAATTTCAGGTAGGTTGCTAAAACTATCTAAAAATAGAGAGAAGTTACTTGAAAGAAAATTTCTAAAAATTAAAAATGCTTTATTACTCTAGAATTAGAAATTAAACCAAAATTTGAGGAAAATGTTAACCCATAAAAAATTCGAAACTTGAGTCCTAATCTTAAACTATTCATCCTAAAAACTTCCTTAACTGTAGTTTTAAAAGATGAAATTAACTTGGCATCAGATCCATCCCCAAAACCATGCCCAGGAGACAAAGCAAAAAAAACTTTTCCAACCCAATGTAAGGTTATAGGGTTGTGATGCCCGGAGTGGTGAAACTTCGGTCAAGAAAGAGGAAAAGTCGAATCCAGCCATTGGGATTGAAATGCATCGTTAAAGACTAAAACATTCCCTTAATAAAATTAAATAAACTTCGGTTTAACAAGAATAAGATGTAATCTAAGCTTGAGACCCTTGAATGAATAATGGTGAAATATTAAAACAAATAAAATAAACTTAAGGAAAGAAAAAAAACAAGCTACTCCTGTAGTCAGAAACTCTGGGCCTGCCAAGGATCCACTTGTATGAATGGTGTAGAGATCTACGCTGATTCATGAACTCAACTGCGTTGGACCCACTAGAGTCCTTAACTTCATCGGTTCGAAGATATGTCACTAAAGCTCGATCAACTTGCATTTACATTGATCTAGTTTTCAATAGATGATGCAAGATATGAGAATTAGAGTCGATTCCATCACAAATCCATGCCCATGAGACAAGGTAAACAACCATTTGGATATGAATCTTTTGAATCTCAGATGACTCAAATCAATCCACAATTAGTGGTATCTCCTTGAAGATGTACATGAAATTTAATATGTAAATTATTTTTCATTTTTGATGGGTCCTCCATCTCATGTATGAAGTTTCGAGCCAATAGGATGAAGATGAACCATGTGATCTTGCATTCATCGGACCATTTTCGGGACTTCTGCTTAATGTGAATTTGGAATCTTGATTTCCTCGATTTCTGCTCTGTTTTTGCGTTTGAGCAGTAATCAGATCGTGAACTAAATTCTTCAATATTGGTCCTCTGATGTCCGTCCCATGCTCCAAATGAATGACTTCAGTCACCATTTGAAATTTATGCTTTTAATCACTCTTCGTTCCAAAACGCTCAAACTTATTTCATCAAATGAGTCAAAACACAATTCAACTATGATACATGGCCTAGGGCCATAAATTATCATTTACATAAAATCAGATCCATCTAATCGGTAATTCTCAATTGGGGTCGCCAAATTTGCAATATTCGACCCCATTATTCATGGGTTGATCTAGGGGCCACCACATGGATCCAAGGACATTTGATGTGTACGGTAAATTTATGTTCCTCGAGCCTGTGCCAAGAAAATATGGTGTCGGATCTTGCATTTCTTACCAAAACATTGGGCCAGAATGGATCCTTAATTTTCTCGATCTACGGCGTGTAATTGAGTAGATATTGATGACATAAAAATTACAAAGACTCACCTTCTCAAATCCTCAATAAAAAGCCAAATTGTCGTTTTCTATTTCGAAGAATAATATGTATGTTGGAATCCAAGCGGTAATAAGTGGTCGAACTTAATTTGAAGAAGTGTCATGCTATCTCACGGTGGGGCTCCCAAACGATCCTGATCTAGTGATGGTGGTATATGGACAAAAAGAAAGCATTTTTGTGAAGATGTCGGATGGCGAAGTGCAAAGAAAAACATGACGTCGGTAAATTTTTTTGGGGCCTTGTATGAAGTACAAGTCCATCTAATCGGTTTCTCCGCATTTAATGGCGTGATTCCAAATTTGAGGCAATGTTCCCCACCATTTGGAGAATGTGAAGGAGCCTTTGGGCGAACATGGATCCGAGGACCTCAAATGTGTACGGTTAATTTATGTTCCTCGATCCACATAGCGAGGGGTTTCCCAGCTCGGACATGAAGAATCATTTGTCCTTCCAACCCTTATTAGAGCACCTATCTGTTGTCGATCTTGGTCTTGGGTCCGTCCCTTGCCCTTGATCCCGACCAAGAGAAGAAAAGTTTAAGTCTTTTCGGCATTTCTACCGTGGACCCCAAACACGATTAATTCGGACTTAAATGCTTTTGTACAAGTGGATGAGTTCATTCACTATGAACTCAGAATTTTCGACTAACTATTTTGAGGATGGAGCAAAGTGGATGAAGATTCAGCTATGAACTCCTAATTTTCGACTAACTACTTAGCCAAACATTTGGGTTTAACATTTGGGTTTAACTGACCAGGGGCAACTCAAAGACTACATAAGACCTCTCTTATATGGGGTGGAGAGGAAAACTGAGGCAGCAAGGAAAAAAATATGGAGTACAAGGTGACCTCACCCCTGGGATGTCGACTAGGGACTTCCCCAGCTCGGGGGAGACGGAGTCCCACCAAGCTAGGAATCGACAACTCTAATATAAGGGAGTGCAAGTCGGCTATACTCATCCTTGACACAAAGGTGTCAGTAATAAGAACTAGGTCACTAGAATACCAGGAGGCCACCTTGGTAGGAGAGAAATCTCCATCGACCGGACTCGATAGAAGGGGGAGGAAGCCCTAAGGGACCAGATTTGGAGGACTCAACGACGGGAAGGGACCTAGAATTAGACATCCCATTCACTGACTCCTCCTGGAAGCGGTTAGAGATTGTGACCACCCCAAATCCTCCCCGGAAGACATCAAGGAGAGAGGGAAGAAGAAGGGAGAAAGAGAAAAGGAAAGGTCTAGCGTACTGAAAAAGTGCTCTAGGACGGGGACTAATGAGAACCAAAGGACTCCGAAAACTTTTTGACTGAGGTGAGACCAGACGCAGGTTGGCAGAGCTCGGGCTTCTAAAAAAATAAATAAAAGGAATGAGGGGGATCAGTGTATTTATAGAACTTTCCCGATGACACATTTACTCTTGAACAGTGCAACATGTCAGTGGAGGATCTTGAGGTGATGCTTTGACTAGCACGCCCCTCCACATGGTAGTAAGGGATTCGCTCAACCAATAGCATGATGGCTCGAATGATGGTTGTCAGCCCACCATTCATCAAGGATATGAACGGCGATCTTTCATTAATGCACGTCCCCTCATATCCCACGTCCATAATCATGCGTAATCCTTCATCACCCACCACTTCCAGCAAACAACAAACCCGGGCTCAATTTAAAATTCAAAAAAGACTAGGCTGCAAAAATTTAATTGAAATTGAATTCCCACACTTTTAAACTAGTTTAAGATCTTACTTCTTGAACTTGTACAAGACGAGCTCGGAAGGGGGAAAACCAAATTGGCCCCTCAGTTAGGAAGAATGATCAACTAATTATGAGAGAATGTAAACCGAGGTTGTCGAAGGCCCAGGTTGGGTTCTGAGTAGAGCTGTCTAGAGCATAGGGCTCAGAGACAAAATGAGCGACTCTCCTAATGAAGGGACGAACCCTGAGCTGAGTTGTTTGAGGAAAAATCTTAGTGGGGAGAGAGGAACATCTATAAAACAGGAGAAAGATTCGTAAGGTAAGGAGCTCTAGATCCAAGCTCTCCCATGTTTCGAGCTGATCCAACCGAACACCGCCAAGATGGTACAAGTAACCCGGAGGGGATTACGGCCCAGATCCAGAAAAATAGAGCTCGACCTGATCTCGATTGAAGATCACGCCAACTGAGGCGGGGCTGAACAACACTTTTGAAGGTAGTTTCATACCCAAATAGAGACTCTCCAGTGTATCCCATTAAGACATGACAGTTTTAGAACCGCCCAAGGACCAACTACCCCAAACGAGAAGATGTAAGCTAAAAAACCCACGGGCTAATCCTTGGTCCAAGTTTATCAGCTTAACTTAGGCATCAAAGGGTTCATAGCGTGTTACTGGCAATCTAGCTGCCCACGTCTCCCTGAGATTTGTAGGCAGAGTCCGGATCCGCTGTTATCTGGTCAACAGGAATTTCCAGTTACCCTAATGGTTTGGCGTCTGAAGCTTTATTTTGTTGTTTTTATTTTTATTTTTTATTTTTAAGTGAGTGATGACGTGGACCAATGAGGATTAGGGTAACAGGAAATCCCTGTTGACAACAGAGGATCCCGACTCTTGCAGGTATATTGGTGGGCATACCTTTACAATCAATTATATCTGTCATATCTGTTGGCCCAAAATCTGACGACAACAAATAGTGTCTTCATGCATTAGTTTTGTACTCGTGGAGCCACTATTGTTGATAAGACCGTTGGATATATAAGACCCGACTCAGATGGCATGGCTTGGAACTCCTCAAATCTTGTGGTTCCTAGCGACGCTTTTTTTACCCTCTTATTGACAAATTGTGCTTTAACCCTTCATCCCATTGTTTACTCTTCAAATGGGAACTTCCTCACAACTGTCCACATTTCTGCAAGGAAGGCTCAAGGGGCCACGATCTTCCAATCTGGAATCCCCATACATAATGGCAGCCATCAGATGAACGGTTTGGATTGCATCCCAAAACTTATTCTTTTTTGAAAGAGGTGGAGGGAAGGAATAACGTGGGAAGTAAAAAGGCAAGGGAAAAGAAGAGGACTCAAGGCTACGTTATGCTTTCCTTTTAAAACAAGAGGGAATTGGATTCTGCTTTGATTGGCCAGGGCAAGTGAAAGAATAATTGTGAAAGAAAGGATATCTGAGAGAAGGCTATCTCTCATTCTGCAACTGTGAGTTTTGAGCAAGTGATTGAAGTTTCTCGTGAGAAGAAGAAAGAGAGACTAAGAAGATGGCTGTTGAGGCTGCTGTTTCCTTGGTTTTACGAAAACTCAGTGATTTCCTGGTTCAAGAGGCAGTTTCCCTCTATCAAGTGCGTGACCAGGTCGAGTCGGTCGAGAGAGAATTGAGGCGGATGCGGTGCTTCTTGAAAGACGCTGACACAAAACAAAGCAGTGATGCAAGAGTGAAGAATTGGGTGGCAGATGTGAGAGACGTTGCTTATGATGCAGAAGACATCGTCGACACCTTCATCCTCAGAATAGAACAACAAAGGAGAAGTGGGTTCGTTGGGTCCCTCAAAAGGTGCATGTTCATCAATGTTGAATTATCGGCTCGACATGAGATCAGCAATGGGATCGAACGGATAAAGAATAAAATCCAGGAGATCTCTGCAAGCACAGAAAGGTATGGCATTAAAGATGTTAGCAGGGTAGAAGAAGGAAGCAGCTCCACGGGTGAAAGTCTGCGCGAGCAAAGGCAAATTTCTCCTCATCTCTTTGGAGAGACAGAAGTCGTCGGTTTTGAAGAAGACATAAAGGCATTGGTGGCACGGTTGATCGAGGGTGATTCACGACGGTGTGTGGTTTCTGTGGTCGGAATGGGTGGTCTGGGCAAGACGACTCTTGCCATTAAAGTTTATAATAACGATGCTGTTAAGAAACATTTCGATTGCTGTGCTTGGATTTTTGTATCTCAAGAATATGTCGTGAAAGATCTTTTGCAAAGACTTATAAAAGATCTCATGACTCTTTCTAAAGAACAACTTGAGATGGTGGAGAAGATGAATGCTGTTCAGTTGAGGGAGAAGCTTTTCAATCATTTGAAGGAGAGGAGATATCTTCTGGTGTTGGACGATATATGGAAGACCGAAGCGTGGGGTTCTTTAGTAGCTGCTTTTCCAGATATGAATAACGGAAGTCGAGTCCTACTCACCACCCGCAACAGAGAGGTAGCTTCATATGCAGATGCACGGAGCTCTCCCCTCGAGCTGAAGCTTTTAGAAGATGAAGACGCATGGAAATTGTTCTGCAAAAAAGCATTCTTTGAACAGGGTATCCATTACCCGCAGAAGTTAGAGAAGATAGGAAAAGAGATTGTAAAAAAATGCGGTGGTCTGCCTCTTGCTATTGTCGTGATAGGGGGCTTACTATCAAGGAAACCAATGAATTCAAATGAGTGGGAGAAAGTGCTAAGGAGAATTAGCTCGCAATTGGTTGGTAATGAATCTCGAATCAGAAGAATATTGGATTTGAGCTATGAAGATCTACCTTACCGACTGAAGCCATTCTTTCTGTACTTGGGTGTTTTTCCAGAAGACCATGAGATCAGTGCTACGAAATTGATTCACCTGTGGACTGCAGAAGGATTTGTAGAGGCAACAGAGAAAGAAACGGTGGACGAAGCTGCAGAAGTTTGCTTGGAGGAACTGATCCATAGAAGCCTGATTCAAGTATCAAAAAGTAATTCCACTGGTCGAATTAAAAGCTGCCGCATCCATGATCTGTTACGTGAACTCTCAATTTCAAAGGCCAAGGAAGACAAATTCCTAGACGTTCATCAAGAACAAACAAATCCTCACTCTCCATCAAAAGCACGCCGTCTTGCTATTCATCAGGCACCTAGTAAGTACACTTGTTTAAATCGCACCAACTCACACCTTCGTTCACTGTTATGGATGGATTTAACGATGGGAGAAGTTGAAAAAAAGCAAAAGCAGTTTCTTTTCAGAGGATTCAATTTGCTCAGGGTGTTAGATCTATCTTGTATGAAAATTAGAAAGCTTCCAAAAGAAATAGGTACACTGATCCACTTGAGATACCTTAGCTTCTGGTTAGCTCACGTGGACAGCTGTGACTGTTGCTTAAATGGGTGTGAATCGGACCAACTAAGCCTCCCATCATCCATGAGCAATCTCCACAATTTAGAAACGCTTTATGTAACACCAGGTTCTCGGTCGGTTCACATACCCAGTTTTATTTGGAAGATGCAACAATTAAGGCATGTGCGTGTGCCGTACGGCAGCATAATAAGTAAAGGTGTGTGGTCTAAAATAGTGGGACATCCATCACTCGAACTTGATTCTTTAGTTAATCTCCAGACTCTAAAACGTATAATAGCTGGCGATTGGATAGGGGATTATTTGGAGAAGTTAACTAATCTAAAGAAACTGGGAATAACGGGGATACACCGGAGTAGGCATGCAGAGGCATTGTCCAAGTCTCTTCCAAGATTGGACCGCCTCCAGTCTTTGTGGTTGGAATGGGAGGGTACTATTCCAGTTTTTATGCCTATTTCACATAACCTGCATTTGAAGAAGATGTTTTTGAGGGGAAAGTTAGAGAAGCTACCTGAGTCGAATGAATTCTCACCTAACCTCACCAAGCTTACCTTGGTAGTGTCCGAGTTAATGGAAGACCCAATGGCGACATTAGAGATACTACCCAACCTTCGGATTCTCAGAATGGGTGATTCACACGAGGGAAAGGAAATGGTCTGCTCTGCACAAGGGTTTCCTCAACTCGAATACTTACATGTTGAATGGTTACCTGAATTAGAAGAGTGGAGAGTGGAGGAAGGAGCGATGCCGATGCTTTTACATTTGCGGATTGGGGACTGCTCTCATTTAAAGATGATTCCAGAAGGACTGCAACACGTGACTACCCTCAAGAAATTGCAGGTGGTGAGCATGCCAAATGAATTCAAGGCCAGAATGCAGGAAAATGGCGGAGAGGATTGGCATAAGATTCAACATATTCCCTCAATCGAAATAAATTAGTGAGCGATCAAAGGCAGGTGAATTTAGTTGCTTGTTTCTTCCACCAACGGAAAACGCATGGAAGGGCAAATTCAGCATCTCTACAAAAGCGGGTGAGTTTTTTCTTCATCTTTCGTTTATTTCCCTCCTCTACGAAAGGGCAATAACGTCTCTTGCATTTCATGCATGTTAGTTGTTGGTGAAAATGCCCCAACCAAAATGTCTGAGGCGATTACTTCAACTACCTATGAATTGGCTCACATGAATGTGTGATTGGATAAATGGCACCAGTCTGATTGCTCCCTGTTGATCGTGAACTTTTGACCATTCGAACAGTAAGAATGTGCTTGCCAGTGCTATTTTCGGGCTCTTGTCTATCTGGGAAAGGGTCCACTAGAGCAATGGCTATGATCATCTAAGCATGCAGCCACATGGACAGCTCTTAACATGCACTCTCTTTTCTTTGAATGCTTAAGGATGTATTGAGATTTGAATATCTCAAGCCTTCACAATCCAAATGTTGTATTGCCCAAGTGATCTTTCTAATTAACCATCGATTGCGATACGTGCCATGATAGAGGTTGGTTGATTTTACATGCGTATAGATCCCAGTCCATCTAACGTGGCTACTCATCCAATGTTGTACTCATGTGAAAGATCAAGCCATCCATCAGGTGGAGCCATTGTGATTGTGCCCTGACCCATGAATCAGAATGGTCCAATAAGCAGGTGATCCACATGCATATATTGAATCTGGTTATGAGATTTTATTAATACAAATTGTATAGATTAGGAAAGGATTTCTTTCTTAGTTTTAGATAAATTCTCTCTTTTACTTGTTACAATAAAGAGCCACCTCCAAATGAGTTTTATCTATACCTTACCCTAATCCTACTCAAATTGAGTTACATAATATCTATACCCAAAATTCCCCCGGCTCTGCCAATCACGTCTAGATGTAGGGTGCTGCACCCATGGATTAGGAAAAACAGATAGGAAAAACAGAACACAAGACATGTTAATGCAATGCAACTAAAAGTACTTTTTTCGCTTTAATGACTCATGGAATTAATCTTTTTTTTTTTTCTTCTTTCTTTTTTTCATTTTTCTTATCTATATTCCTTCATCAACTGAATTTGGTATTTATTTACGCAACGAGTTTATAAATATGCTTCAAGTACTTGTTTAGGTTTGAAAAAACAAATTATAGTATGTCATTATCAAATTTTAATCCCAATTTTGATTTGTCAACTGTTGCTTTGGTACGAGAGAGTCTCACGGTGCATGCGAGGCGACATGACCAGACAACATTTTGATGTAGAGACTGTGCGATTGATAGTTCATTTCCTGTTTATGGTTTTCATACTCTGTCATTATGTATAATGGTGTGTGTTAGTTGTTTGGATGATGTTTTCAGACATTAGCATGAGATGTGTACTTTTATCTATCAATCTCTTCATACACTGGTGTGTTTTATGGTGGTTGAAATCGAACGATGATAACTTAATCCTTAATTTGTAGTTGTAGATTGTGATTTCAGCAGCATCCATCATATTATTATGGGTTCATACACTGGTGTCCATCTGATTGTGAATTTCTCTATTTGAATGCTGGGTATTGGTTATTTTGCTGAGTTGATTAACATTTGTTTGGGCCGCTGAATGGATGGCTACCATAGTGGCACAATCTAATGGCTTTGCTTCTTCATTGTGGCTCATTCATGTGGTAGCCCACCAATTCCTTTGGTTTAGATTCATCCACGTCAGCCAATAATTTTAGGAGGTCCAAATTGGCATGCATGTATGCCACGTGTACAGAGGACGGGGCAAAGCACCCTAGTGAGGTAGCTGGTCGGGTGGAGATACTCCCAGTAAAAATTAAGTATTCATCTAGCCAATGATCAGGGAGTTGGGTCAGGTGGGTTTCTTGTTGGGCGTTTGGCAAATGAGACACCAATCTTTTGACTAGGGATGGCAATGGGCCAGGTGGCCTGACCAGACCAGCCAGCTTTGGACGGGCTTGGAACTATTAGCTTAGCCCATGGACCAGGTTTTGGCCTGTCATGTGTGGCTCGATAAATTATCAGGCTGGGCTTGGGTTTGAAGTCATTTTAACCCAAACCAACCTGGCCAGGCTTTGGCCCGTCATGTGTAGCTCCATCAATTTTCAGGCGGGGATTGGGGGTAAGTCATTTTAGCCCCAATTAACCTGGCTCGACTTCATATGCATGTGTTCTATCCTACAAATGTCCTGTTCCAATCCTTCCTGAGCAATGCACGTACATCTTAAATGTAGACTATTGGCATGTGGCTCACTTGATCATAGTTCCAAAATTCGGTGACTCATACTGACGACCTCAACCATGCCAGCCAATGGCATTTACTAGCTGACCAATTAATGGCATATGTTAAAAATCGAAAACTTTATTATTCACAGTATTTCAAGTGTCTAGCATTAGCATTAATAAATTTGGAGTTTAATTATTAAATATTGAGTCGAGTTGAATTTTTGAGTCAACCTGACCTAGCTGGATATCGAGTCGAGTTGAGCTTTCGAGTTTTTAACTTTGAAATAATTGAAGATCCAAATGAATCAAACAGCAACCATCTTGGGCACATTCTAGAGACAATTACCAGACCTGGTCAGCCAGCGGCAAATCCAATAAAGATCCGGTTGACTCCACATCCTCGGGAACTCTGAGGACATACTGAAGTGCGAGAGGATTTCTTTCTTATTTTTAGATAAATTCTCTATTGTATTTCTACAAATAATGTAATACAATAAGGAGCCACCTCTAAATGAGTTTTTTTATGCCCTGCCCTAATCCTACTCAAGCCGAGTTACATAATATCTATACCTGAAATTCCCCAGGCTCTGCTGATCACATCTAGATGTAGGTTGCACCCGTGTATTAGGTAAAACAGAACACAGGACACATTATTGCAATGCAACTCAAACTATTTATTTTGTTTTATTAACTTATGGAATCAATCTTTTTTTCATTTTTCTTTTCCATTTTGCTTCATCAACTGAATTTGGGATTTATTTATGCAATGAGTTTAGTGTAAATATGCTTCAACCACTTGTTTAGATTTGAAAAAGCAAATCTCAGTACAATATCAAAATTTTAATCCCAGTTTTGATTTGCCAACTGTTGCTTTGGTAGGAGAGAGTCTTGCAGCGCTTGTGAGGTGACAGGACCAGACAACATGTTGATGTAGAGATTGCTTGCTTGAAAGTTCATTTTCTTTTAATGGTTTTCATAGTCTTGTATAATGGTGTGAGTTATTTGGATGATGTTTTCAGACATTAGCATGAGATCTGTCGCTTTATCTACCAATCTCTTCATACACTGGTGTATTTTATGGTGGTTAAATCCAATGATGATGTCTTACATCTCCTGTAGTTGTAGATTTTGATTTCAGTTAGTATCCATCAGATTATTATGGGTTCATACACTGGTGTCCATCTAATTGTGATTTTTTTTTTTTATTTCTTTGAATGCTGACTATTGCATATTTCAGAGTCGATCAATCTTTGTTTGGGCTGCTGAATGGATGGCAACCACATTCATGTGGTAGCCCACCAAATCCTCAGGTTAAGCTTCATCCACGGCAGCCAGAAATTTTAAGGGGTTGAAATTGGCATGCATGTTATGCCACATGTACAGTGGATGGATGGTAGCATCCCAGTGAGGTAGTTGGTAGGGTGGAAAGACCTCCAGTGTCATGGAAAATGGGCCAAAACTATAGGGGAAAAGCCTGACCGTAAATTAGGATGGACCCAACAAAAAGTAAGTATCCATCTCGCCAATGATCAGTAAGTTGGGTCAGGTGGGCTTACTTGTTTGGGCATTTGGTAAATGAGATACAAATCCTTTGACTAGGGGGCAATGGGTCAGGTGGCTTGCCCAACCCAGCCAGCTTTTGATGGACTTGGAACTATTAGCTTGGCCCGTAAGCCTGGATTTCATCCCTGTCATGTGTAATAATTTGATCAGACTGGGCTTGGGTTTGAAGTCATTCTAGGCTTTAGCCCAGCCTGTCATGTGTTGCTCCATCAATTTTCAGGCTGGGATGTAAGTCATTTTAGCCCAAACAAACCTGGCTTCAATCCATATGCATGTGTTCTATCCTACACATGTCCTATTCCAATCCTTACTTAGCAATACACATGCATCTTAAATATAGACTATTGGCATGAGGCACACTTAATCATAGTTCCAAAACTCGGTGACTCACTCTAAAAACTTGGATAAAATGAAAGTGCAGTGACTCCAACTAACAACCTCAACAGTGCCAAGGCAATGGCATTTACTAGCTGACCAATCAATAGGACTGCGGATTACGTCCAACCCCACAGGTCTCGAGCTGGGAACAGGTAGGAGCTCCGAGTAACCACTATGATGTATGGGTTTTATCCACACCATTCATCCATTTTTACATGACATTTTATGAAATAGGACAAAATTTAGGCAGATCCAAGGGTCCTGTGGACCACACCACAGGAAGCAGTGGTGATAATAATGCTAACAGTTGAAATTTTCCTACAGCCCGCTGTGATATTTATTTAATGTCCAACCTATTCATAAATTTACATAGACCTAGATGAGGAAAAAACACAAAAATTAGTTCTATCCAAAAAATTCTATGGCCCCAAGAGGTTTTCAATGGTAAGAGTTTAATCCCCCTGTGGTCCATCTGTTTCTTGTATCTGCCTCAGTTTTAGGGCAACATACTCTAATGATATAGAAAATGGATGGACGGTGTGGATAATACCCATACATTACAGTGGCCACTTGGAACCCATGCCCATTCCGAGCTGGTGACAGGCAGGGTAGGACGCAATCGCGTTCAATCAATGGTTTATGTTAAAAATTGCAAACTTTTATATTCAAATATTTTAAGTGTCTATGGTTGGTGTAAGTAAATTCAGAGTTTAATTATTAAATGTGGAGTTGAGGCAAGTTTTCCGGTGAAACCGACCTAATTAGATATTGAGTCAAGTTGAGCTTTGGAGTTTTTAGACTATGCACTTGATTGATTGATCGGTGAATTAAGTAAAATCACGTTGAAAATAGGCTTTCTTTAGGACTGCTTTTCCGATAAACAGTGGGAGTCTAGTCATACTCAACACCCTTTACACAGGCGTGACTTGGTATGCAAATGCATGGAGCTCTCTCCACGAATTACACCTAAGATTTGGATTTGCTTCATTTTTATGGGCACATGCCTTCAAATGAGCCGGAAAAATGGATGGACCACAGTGGGCCCACAGCATGGGTCCACCAACCTCCCTGGTTCCCTAGATCCACTGAATCTATATCCAGCTTTATTGGATGCAGATTGCATGGTGGCCACGTACGTCCATGATGCCTCAAGGTGGCAGGTTTTGATGGGGCCACATTCCACTCTCATATATGTGGCCTAATCGGATAGGCATTTGACCTAACATATTTAAAATATGCTTGACGTGGGCTCTATCTCTAATAGCTACACGTGGCCCAATTAAAACCCATCGTGTCGAGTAACCATGGACATCCACGGTGGCAACGTCATTGTGCAACCCTTCCAAGTTGCGGATCTATCGATTGGGTTAATCGGAAGCCTTTGTGACGGGTTAAGGTGTCTAAAGTGGGTTAATTTTATTTTATTTTTTTTATTTTTTTTGGGTTAGCTTGTTGGTACACTCCACTGTTAGTACACACTCCATGGTTAGCCACCCCCACTAGGGAACGATACCAAGACCTCAATGTGGTTACAACAAGTGAAACAGGTAAGAGAGCTGCTCATTGTTTATATTTTTAAAGGGCTCATGATGATGTGTATGTGAAATCAACTCAGGGTGATGTCTACGGGAAATCCACTCTGATAATCAGATTATTTATAACCCATTAGGCACACTCACCAATAGAAATATATAGTTTGGAGGGTGGACACCCCTATACACTATTCTCAATCATGTTACTCACCCAAATCATGGATGTTGCTGATTTTTAGACCTTAAGGTTAACAGGGGCGGATGCATCCGATGGTCAGAGTGGAGTTCACGTGCACACCACAATGAAGCCCACTTGACCAACCCTGACTATGCTAGCACGTAAGATGTTGTCCTGCGGCGCTCTCCATTGGAGACAATTTTCAGGGGCAGTATGGTCCACCAGGGATGTATGTGCCTTACATCCACACCATTCATCCATTTTGACATATCATTTTATGGCAAGATGTAAAAAATGAAGCAAATTCAACTAGTAGGTGGACCACAACATAGGAAATAGTGGTGATTGAATACCCACCATTAAAAACTTCTTGGGGCCACCAGAATGTTCATTTGCCATCCAACATATTGATAAGGTCACAAAGACTTGGATGAAGGGACTACACACAAATATGGTATTGATTCAAAAATTTTGTGGCTTACAAGAAGCTTTTAATTGTCAGTCACCACTCTTTCCATAATATGGTTCACTTAAGATTTGGATCTGCTTAATTTTTTTATTTTTTTTTTTTTTTTTTTTTTTAATTTTTTAATTTTTTTTCTTTTTTCTTTTTTAAAATCATGCCCTAACATTAGCTGTAAAAATGGATGGACAGAATAAATGTAAGGAACATACATACAAGGCCCCCTAAGTCAGGGATCTGCCCAAGTAAGTGAATCCCAGATTCCATCGAAGCCATGCCCACAATTTTTATAGTAAAAGAGATGTTCACACGTAACTAGTATCAGGGGTGTCAATGTGCCAGGCTCAAGCCTGAAAAATCAGATTTTTGAATAGGGCTGACCTGAAACAGATCAAAATCCAGGCCCATACCTAGCCCAGGCCTGACCTATTGACAACCCTGACTAGTAAGTCCAACTAGTAGTGTGTGAGGCCCGCCATGATCTTTATATAACATCTGGTCCAGTAAAGTAGTCCCACCATGAAAACAAGAAGTCAGATTCATCCAACTGTTGTGTGGGCCACACGGTGGAAAACAATGAACAACCGCGCAAAAACTACTACATTCATATGGGTCCCAACCATTGGTTGTATAGACCTAACATTTGGGGGGCATCCGATCTTCATTGCGGGTGTATGAGGTCATACAAATATCATAATTGGATCCCATTGACACCCAGTTCTACATCCAACTAGTTGATTAGTTAAGGGTTTTTTTGGCTAATATATAGCTACTAAATCATGGGAGCACTTAAATAACACCGCTTTTCAAAGCATGACTTTTTTTGTATGTTTTTATTTTTTCTAGATAAAATTGTCCGCAAGTATCTTTTGAAATCACTACAACAAAACTATGGAAAACCGGCACTTAGGGTCCATCATCTAGCGGCGCTATTTAAATGCGGGCCACGGATAAAAAATAAAAAAGGAGGACGCGATTACCATTTCACTCGCAGCTCTCTCTCCCGACTCTCTCTCTCTCTCTCTGTCTCTCTCTCTCTCTCTCTCTCTCTCTCCCGAATCTCTCTCTCTCCCTCCCTCTCCCTCTCCCTCTCCCGGCGACTCTCTCCCTCTCTCTCTCTCTCTCTCTCTCTCTCTCTCTCTCTCTCTCTCTCTCTCTCTCTCTCTCTCTCTCTCCCTCCCTCCCTCCCTCCCTCTCCCGACGACTCTCTCTCTCTCTCCCGATTCTCGCCTTCTTCCTACCCCCGACTCTCTCTCGCGAGCGCTGCCATTAATTTTAGGGCTTAGATGAAGATGCGAAACAGTAAGAGTCTAGATTTCATCAATTTCAACCTTAGTGATTTCCTAATTAGGGTTTTACAAGGTTGAAACCCTAATTAGGGATCTCTCTCTCTCTCACCCACGTTCTTGTTGCGGAAGCCCTACCCACGCACGCCCTCTCTCGAAGCTCGGTTGAGGTATCTCTCTCTCTCTCTCTCTCTCTCTCTCTCTCTCTCTCTCTCTCAATGCCGATTTAGGGATTTGGGGATTTTAGGTGGATTGTCCAAAATAGGGATTTGGGGATTTTAGGGTGGATTTGTCAATGCATATGGGGATTTATGTGATCGGGACCCATCCATTCTCGCAATCCACGTTGTAATGGGCCATGACCAAAGATCAGTCAGTTGAATGAGACCGAGCTCTGCTAGATTTGAGGGAAAAAGGCAAGTCTTTGGGCCCTGTTTTGATTGAGCATTTTGGATGGTCTGATAGGCCTGATTTTTTGAACCATGCTCATGTATGGTGATCTTGTACAAGTCTTCCATACATTCTGTGGAAACTTGTGTGTAAAGATGTTTTTAGTTGACATTTAGTTGAACCCTAATGGGTAGATGCATTCTCCAAATCTCAGCTGAAAGAAAAAGTTCCCAAATCTCAATTGGGAAAAAAAAAAAGGAAGAAGAAGAAGAAGAAAGAAAGGTGCCCAAATATGTATTGCATTGGGAATCTGTGCTGATTCCGTTCCTGATGGAGCAGACAGATACTAATTGAGAAATCTTTTCATTGATTGAGTAAAGATGATCCATCGGCCTTCATTGATTTGGATGTAGATCGCTTCTTAATAGATAAATCCTATTGAAAATCATTAAGCTTTTCAAAAACACTTTTTTTTTTTTTTTTTTTTTTTTTTTTTTGAGAATTCCATTTGGTGGGAGTTTCGGTTGTCGTCATTTCACTTGTTGAATTTCATTTTTTTTTTTTCCGGATAGGCTATTGTTAGATGTCAGTTGTAATGTTGGTGCTTGACATCACTTCTATTCACTTTCAAACCAATCGAGCGCTTCTATGAAAAAAATTCTAGGTGCAAGTGTCAGACGCTGTCCATTTACATCTGTAAGTACATGTTTTCTGTGTACACAATTTGACTGCCTTTGTTGATGCTGGTGTAACTCGAGTGGACAAGGACCGCATAGAATGGATTGTTCAATGGGCCATGATTGGATGGTTGGTCGTATACTAATGAGGTTGGAAATTGGACTCTGGTTAACATGTATTAAGTTGTTAAATTTTCAGTAATTCAACTTGAACTCGACCATACATATATTGTATTTGTTGTGCACATGCATATAAAGCATCCTATGCAAAGTTAGTTATGGATGCATTTGAGATTATCTACGATCCCAAATGCAATAAATGTGTAGTTCTCTTTGTTTAAATTCTAATCAAAGTGGAATGAGATTTGCAATCCTCTGCCATAATGTAAGAACTGTTGTCTTTCATGGGTGCTCATGCTATGACATGCATAAGCTTTGATAATCATACATTTTATTGTGTTTGTGGAAGAGTTGGAGATGCCCATCAGGCGTTTGATGAAATCAGGGAAGATGAGAATGGTGAGATCGGGGAAGAGGACGAGCAGGGAGTTGAAGAAGATGGAGAGTACGAAGAAGATGATGGTGAGGGTGAGGGTGAGGATGAGGTGAGATTCTTATCTTATTAAAAAAAAAGGACTATCCTTTGATTAATGGTTTGTTGCTTATATTTTTTCGTCTTCACTTCAGTGCTTTCTTTTACTTTTTTTGTGATTTCATGGTTATGTATTTAAATTGCTTATATCTGCTCTGTTCATCTAATCTGTGTAATTTATTAGTTTCAAAAATAATGTCTGTTCACGGCCAGATCTCAATCTCTGCTTGATGCTCATTCATGGCTAGAGCTCAATCCGTGTTTAGTGCATCGTTTAGTGACTGGTCATTGTCCAGATCCTGACCATCCGCTTAATTTGAAATTCCTTTTGAAATCATGATTTTTTAAGCTCGTAGTTTGAATTTTCTCGAGATCTATTGTTTATGCAAGAACTGATTAATTATTTGATTTTTTCTTTGTAATTGTTTGCTTCTTCGCGGTGGCAATGGCAGCCTCTCAGGCTCGAAATCAAAGTACTTCTCTTTAATCCTTTAAAACTTCTTATACTTATCAATTACGTATACTATTATTGTTAATTTCATGTTTAATCCGATATTGATGATTTCTGGATCAGAGGAAACTCATGCAATGATCAGAACGAGTGAAGTCTGTGGATCTGCATACAACAGAACCATGGTAATTTTAATTATATTAAAAAAAAAGATACCGCTAGCAGGTGTTTGGTTGCTAGAAAGTGGCTCTTATCCTAGAAATTGTTTGGTATTGGGAATCATAATTTGTATTGAATTTCTTTGTGTAGGATTCTTGTGAGTCTTTATTCTGGAAGTGATATGATGTCTGGTTGTGTTTGTCTCTCAAACGGATTAGAATAGAGATCATTTAAAAGCAAAATGACCAAAAAAGTAGTTTTAGTGCATTTTCTTATTTTGCAATTCAATTCAATAGTGCATCTAAACACACACCTTTAAAATGCAGCTATGTAGAGAGTTCTTAAGGCAGTTGCTTTATGATGCCACTAAGCAATTCTGTTTGAATGGGTGCAGAGCTGTGCTAACATTTGGATTGAATGCACTCATTGGGAGAAAGAAGGCAAATCAAGATCCAAAAGATACTCTTTACATAGGCAATTGGAACCCATCAAACACTTGTGCTTTCATGCAGTACATCCTCTCAAAGGGGCAAAAGATCGACTCATGGGAATTCGGTAATCATAATCACAATCTCAGCTCTTAAATTGAACACTCATGTCTTAATTTTTTTTAAAATTAAGTTCTCTCTAATTTTTTATATGGTACACTTCCTATCGGAAATGACTCGTGTCTTGGTAGAAAGGGGGAAAAGTAGTATTAGGCTTGAGCAAAAGGATTTTGCTGATTGTGTAGAATTGCAGCGAGAGGTTTTTCTAATTGCACTTCTCTTTTGTTTGTAATTGCATATGACTAAATTTACACCGGATGTGCAGCATGTAATGCTTTCCAGAAATAAATGAGAAATGTAAGTCAATCCATGGGCATCAATCACATGGCCATTCTCATGTTTTGCAAAATGTTGTACTGATGCTCAAGCGGAGGATTGTAGGCCCTTGTATAATGTTATACTGATGCTCAAGTGGAGGATTTTTGGTTGTTCGCGGGTGAGCAACCTTCCATACAATTCATGTTGTATGCGACCATGCTGAAGCAGCTGAAGGAACGACTCACCTTGAGTAAGATTTCTTGGAGCTGTTGTTAAACTTGGGGCGATTGTTGTGACTTATCCCCTGCTTGTTGTGAAGGTAACTGATTTTACCTCTTTACATTTATGTCTGTCTGTCTGTCTGTATGTATTAATCTTCTTTCCTTCAAAGCTAGATACCATTTTTTAGAATGTAGGGTTATAGAGTCCCCAAGTGAAAAACAACATAGACTTTACTTTTTCTTCACTTGTAGTTCTTGCTTGTAGTTCATGCACCTTTGTTATCTAAATAGTACCAATGCATGACAAAAGCATGGCACTTGCCAAGTTGCTTGCATTTGACCTTTTAATCAAGTGTCCACCATCCTAATCTTCTTTCTCCTGTATTCATGTCCACCTTGTATGGGTGATTATTGTTTTGGAGTTGAGAAATAAATGTTATCACAAGATTACTTTTTATTTATCGGACCGATTCTGATTGAAATTACCGGCAGCTGACACGAAATTCCAACTTTGTGGTGTTATGATTGTGCCGGTTGGATTTCTGATAGGCTCGACTGTGGTGTTATGTGAAAGAAGATCCCTTTAAGCAATCAGTTGAATCAAAACATCAAAAACTTTTCTAAAACCTTTAACTATATGAACTATACTAGAAATGCCAACATTTCTTCTAAAAACAACAGAAACTGCCCCTACTCCTTACCATTATGGTGTTCAATGCAACAACTTTGCAAGAGCTTATCTTTGACTTCATGAAGGGATTTTCAGGATGTGCTTCATCTTATTCCTCTCTGCTTTTCTTTTCAAGTTAATATCTTAGTTTTTGCATTTGGGATTACCTCGCGCTAATGTTGCTTACAATCAAGATTCTCTTTGGTAAATGTGTGCATGATCGAGCTTTAAATAGATGGATGGCTAGAAAATTGGTTTAACAATCAGTTTATTTTAAGGAGTGAAACAACCTGAATTCACACAGATGCATACATGAACATGCATGCTCACACATACACTAAGATTTTCTAATTTATTTTATTTATTCTAATTTTTTTTTTTGATTTTATGTGAACTTCCAAATATTTTATTATTATTTCTTCCCCATCAAAGAAATTCCTATCTCAAACAATGAAATGAAATCTTTGCCAGCACTTTCAAAATGCATGTTTCTAAGAGTTTTTTTTTTTTTTTTTTTTTTTTTTTTTTTTTTTAACAGGTAATCTCAGCTCGAACCAGAGACCTCAATGTTGAAACAACATGCATGTTTCTAAGAGTTATGAGAGTTATCTGCATCATATAGCTAGTAATAGCATTTCATTGGCACATGTTTAACAGAAAATTTGGGAATCAAAAGTACGCATTTCATAATCCAATGTTTATCAGTAAACATTTAGCATGGTCACAAGATAGCTGGTTTGAAACGTATTTGTTTATCTTGCATTTGAGCATACATCAGAACCACTACCAAAAAATTGAGCAAAGGCCACGGACTTTGAAAGTTTTTGGCTACGGATTAAATCTGTAGCAATATTACTACGGATTTAATCCGTAGCTAAAACTTGATGGGTCTGTGGCTAAAACGTACCTCCTCACCTTAGCCGTTTTAGATATTGATGGTGTTTAAGCGGCTCCATAGGGCCCATTGAAATATATATGTTTGATCTAAGCCATCCATAAATTCTGATATATAATTTCAGTGGATTGGGCCAAAAGTCATGTTGATTATAGGTCTAAGTGGACCACACAATAAGAAATCATTAAAATTAAATATCTGTTGTTAATATGTTGTGTGGTCTTCTTACTGCTTCAATCTGACTCATTTTTTGAATCAACGCTTAAAATAATATTTTAAATTTAATGGACGGAGTGGATAAATAACATATATCATGGTGGGCCCACGGTCCTAAAACCCCCAAATTCCTAATGAGCCGTCCGTCACGCGCCCCACCCCCAAATTGCATTCCGCCATTTTCTCCCGCCCGCGTGCCTCCCAAAAGGGTTTTTGCGTCCGCCATTTTCTCCCTCTCTCCATCTCCCAGCTCCCTCACCCTCTCTGTCTCTCTCACACTCAGCCTCTTCCTCGCCATCTCTCGATCTCCCACTCTCTCTCACCCTCTCCCCCTCTCCTTCCTCTCTTCCCCACCTGTTAGGGTTTTTTTTCTTCTTCTCTTTCTAGGGTTTGTTGGGATGATTGCTGCGATTGGAATCCTGTAATGCATTCAAAGGCTTTTGGACGTTTGCATCTTGTCTTTCTGCTTGTTTTTGCGCTCTGTGAGGGTTCTCTCGAAACGGCTTGAGTCGAATTTCAATTTATGGAGTTTTCGAGACTGTTTCCATGCCTGCTGTCGTTAACTACGGAGGTAAGCTTCGGATCTTTGCTTTTGTGTTTGAATTTTGAGTTTTAGGTTTTTTTTTTTTCTGGTGGATTGGATTTTGGATGGTGAATGTTCGTGTTTTTTGTTAGGGCAGTTGGACCCACTACAACGCTTTGTAGGCTGAAACGGAGATGTGTGGGGTCCAACATGATGTGTGCAAGACATCAAATCCGTCCATCATGTGTGCCCGCTCAGGTTCTCCTTGGTGTCCGAAAACCAGGCGGATCCAAAAATCAAGTGGGCCAGGCGACGGGTAACGGTTGGGATGGGGTTGCCCAACATTGAAACCTTACAGATCATGTGTGTGGCCCAGAGTGTTTTTCGTATGCCATCCGCTCGGATGAATGGAGACCCCAAAAATCAGGCCATTCCAATACACAGGTGGGTCACACCATGCGATTTTAGAGGTTTTACGCATGATTTTACATGATGTGGCCCACATGAATCTTGGATCGGCCCATTTTCGGGTGCTAGAGAGAACATCAAGCCATGTGCCATCCATAGCGGCCATTGATTTAGAGGTTTATATAGATGTATGCCAAGTTTATTGCGACCATGTGATTTTGAGGAGTTTGTCATACTGCAAGAAAGGAAAATTTATCAATGTTGATGAACTCTGGAAAAGAAAGATGATTCGCATAAACGGCTGCATCTTATGCCTAAACGTATCATTATCTTTCTCCACTGTGAATTTTCATCCATCATATGGAGGAATCTTGGGACCTTTGGGATGCATTGGGTTATGCAGAAATTGGTTTTGTATCTATTCCAGGTATGGAAGGTATCACATTCGATAAAGGGAAAGCTATCCAGTGGAGTTGGTGATCCTAGCCACACTTAGGTAGGTATGAAAGGAGAAAATTAATAGAACTTGTAGCAACAAAGTGTAATCCGGTGTCATGGCATTTAAGAGGGCAAAACTCTTGGTTTCCATTGTTATAAGGGTTGTAAACTGCAAGACAGAGTCAATCCTTAGCGGTAGTGTGACTTGGGGTGGATAGGAATGACTTCTCGTCTTCCCATCATAGGATTGCTGTAATGTTTTTTCAATATTATGAATTAAACAATTTGGCGAAGTTTTGTTGTCCCTGCATTTGCCACATCAACTGATGGACAACCTAATAAATGGACTGGCCTTATTTTGGGGAGGACATTATCTCGTGGGAAACACCTGATGGACAACTTAAATCTCACACCAATTTGCCATGTCGGCACATGTAGAGCCATCTAGATGGGCTGCCCGTACACGTGCATGGGCTTAGCGAAGCTCTTGATGTAATGTATCCAGTGTCGGACACATGCCACACGGTCAATCTGGAAAACCCGATATCTTGTCATTCGATTCAGGTATTCTTTTATGTAATAAAAATGATTTTGCATATCCACACGGTTCTCCAGGATTTTCATGTCCATCACATGCTCTGTCAGACACCTGTTTGAGCTTCTGTCTTAAGCTCCAAATTGTATAGTAGATGGATCATTTTGCATAGTAGATGGATCATTTCCTGGAACTGCACTAAATTGAGAAATCCTAGCCATTCAATTGGTGGCCATCAAATGGACGCCCCAAAAGAAATTGTTCAGCTATCCAAATTTAGTCGTCCAAACCAGATGGTTCACATGGTCTGATCAATGTGATTTTTGGGCCATGCACCATCCACAACAAGGCCTGTGAATTTGAAGCTATATATGGATTGTTTTATCTATACGCCACATGATCTGTGGCTGATGTTATTTCTTCCCAGTAGCAGTAATCACAAGTATAGTTATAGTTGTAGATGAACTTCTTTACGAACTATGTATTTTTTTTTTTGGACCATCTGGTATATGATTAATTGTTATCCATTAATCAGATGAGGCCCAAGAAAATTTGGACTGGCTCATTATCGAATCAACCAGTGTATGTGGAATATAGACGGTTGATCCATTTTTAAACGTTTGATGCCCTCATATAGTGTGGCCTACTGGATAAGTGGACCGTGGTGATTTTTTTTGCTAGCGTATGTGCACAAAAGTCCTCGATTGATCAATGGAAAAGATATATACATGATCAACTCATCTCAATGAGCTATGTGAAATGGATCTACCCATGGCCCACACATAGTGTCAAACCACACAGTGTATGAAGAATACAGTTCAACCTAGATTTTCTTCACGTGGGTGGCCCACCAGATGGATGGACCAGCCTGAATTTTGGTCCAGGGCATGTTCACGGCGGGCCTCAACTGATCAATGGAACCGATCTCACATATATCCCAAGTTATCTTCTCAACCATGCATTTTTTCATATAACCGTGTCCTAATCTCTGTTTTCTTTTTGGTTTACGTTTTTCAGCATTGCCAATATCTTCCCTATTTCCATTCCTATATTTCATGGTACATATACTCCCTACGGTAGCTTCTGTAGCGCTCGATTTTAGAAAGTATGTTTTCATATAAAAATGAAATTTGAAAATGTCTTAGGTGCGTTTGGTTGCACCAAATATCAGTGGTATAGCTTATGGGTTGTTGTAGGGCCCATAAGATGTATGCAAATGAGGGAAACTTTCACATATGAGGAAATCAATTTTATTTCTTTATTTAATTTTTTCCCATTTCCACCTATTCAAATAATCCCATGAAATTGACTAAATACACCCTTATTCATTTTAAATATTTTGAAATTTCACATTTTAGTATGTCTCCAGGCATATGCTATTGAAGTCTGCCGTGAAGAATATCATTCTTTGGCATTATCACTTGTAAGAAGCTTTTCTCCCTTTGTATATCATTTATATATCTTAGAGATTTCTGAGCATTGCTCGCCCTTTTGCCTTGTCATTTGTCTAGTAGATTACTCTAGTGAAAGGGATGCATGGTGAAAGCCTTACCTCTTCAATATCATAAGCATACATACAAAGGACAGTTATAAACCATGATATGCATTTCAATGCATTTGAACAAATGGAAAAAAACAATTTAAATATTTCCATAGGTCCCATTCACAAGAGGCCTACTAGATGAACAGTCTAGGTCAGCATGTGGTGGGCCATAGGGGACAGGCAATGGATGTGCGCCAATGCTAGCAAAATTCAAGTCCTATTCATGTATCGTAATTCTGGATAGATAATAACCTTCTAATCGTATCAAATCAGGTTAGTACATCATGGGGCATAGGATTGATTATTGGTCCAGCTTGTTGGAGGTTTCCTTGCACAGGTTCGATTTAAAAAGTTGTTAGAATTTGGAATTTTTGCATGACAAACTAATGATATACATCTCTATACATTTGCATTGGTGAATAGATGTATCTGGTGCATATTCTAATGCTATGTATTTATGTGTGTGCTTATGCTTGCTTGAATTCATGTTTAGGGTATTGAAAAATGAAACACACTATACAATCTTTACACATACATGCATATATATCTTAATAGGTTCGGACATTTATGAATGTATGCATGCTTTCATATAATAGATGCATGCTTATAAAATACAAGATAATTGGGTGTGAAAGACATGTGAAGCTACATAAGAAACACTTTGTTATTTTACACTAAATGCACTAAATGAAGCCTCCTCAAATTCATGAGAAACCGTCGAGAGTTTGCAAAGTAAAAACTGATGTATAGAAACGTCGTGGGACTTTGTAAAGAAGTGACTTGTATAGAGAAAGGCAAGGAAAGGTCCTATCAACCAACATTTTTAGGGACATTCAACTTTATTAGTACGTTTTATCGGTTGTAAATATGAGACGATTAGCGATCTTGAGTTGAAACTTGAAACTCTCATTTACAATTCTCACAATGGTGCGGGATCTTTTCAATTAATACACCTTGTCGCATCAAACGGCTAAGATAGTAATACAAATATTGATCTTATGGCTCACATTAGACTCTGAGATCTCATCCTAAACCTATAACCTTAACCTAAACCAAAACCTATGACCTAAAACCTTAGCCTATAACCTATAACCTAAACTTATAACCTATAACCTAACGCATCATAGGCATTGTAAGCCTCCATCCATCCATGCCCGTCGCTCAACTGTTCATTTCCAATCTCCGAATTTTAACGGCATCCTTTATTTTTTCTTTTTTCCCTCTCTGGAATGCGGGGGAGGTATGTAAAGCAATCATCTATTTGGAGATTGCGCAAACATGTACCATTTACATTTTCATCTAGGGTGGTTGATCCGTAATTACCCTAGTTTTCTAGGCCTTTTTTATTTTCAATTTTGATTTAGGATGTTTGATTGGTTCGGATCGGTGTAGGCTGCAGGTTTTGTTTGACCGGCAAAGCCGAGTGGCATGTCGGAGAAGGCTTACAATAAATCTTTCAATGCAATGCAGAAAGGCATTGGCCTCAAGTGAGTTTTTCCTTTCTGTCTTTTTTAATTTTTGATTTTTTGATTTTTTTTTTTTTTTGGTCTTATTGACTGTGTTTGGTTGCACTAAAATCATGATATTTTATAACTAATCATAATATTTGGAGAAACCAAACTTAGCCTTCATCCTTTTGTATAATGCGTGAATATGTTGACAGGCATACATCCAAGCAGGCTGACAGGCAAGCACTCAAGAAAACTTCTTTTTTTTCCGAAGTACTATCTCACATCCAACCAGTTGGTGACCATCAAATGGGTGGTTAGGAAGTGGTCAGCTGTCTAAATTTGACTCAGGGAATCAGAAAGCTATTGTCGCCTGAACAGTTTGGTTTTCAGGTGGATCGAGTGGGCTTCGCATATGTGTACATCCATGTGCATCAACCTGTGTTTAAGTGGTTTGGCTTCCCCACTCGCTTTTCTGATGTGTTAAGCATCCTTATTGCCCCAATCTTTGGTTTGTCATCCTCAACGACTTGGACCGAGTTCATTGCTTTCTGTTGTGAGCACTCCCTTTCCTAAATCACTGTCACAGATAAAGCAATTTGAGTGCCTGTCCTTAATCTTGGGCTTGCCATTACCATTTTGTAGGCTTTTGAAATCCTTTTTCTCCTTGTTGAACTTCCCCTTTCCTCACTATCAACCTGTTAGAGTGATTGGCAAACTTGAACTTCAGAGCATTGTCAGCCTGTTAATGCTCCTCTTCATGAGTTGTTTGGCCATCACCAATGTAGACGTCAAATCTTGCATACCACAATGTTGTAATTCAATTGCTCTCTATTTCTATGTAAACCTTTTTTGTTTTTGTTTTTGTTTTTGTTTTTTTTTTTTTTTTTTTTTTTTTTTTTTTGAATCATTTAATGTTTTGTGTTTAGGGTTATCTATGGCATTGGAGTTACATTTTTCGAACCTCTATATCATTCATCGTTTTCAACCGGGACAAGATATATGGCTACTCGGATGACTTTGAACGGTAGGGCATTTATCTTGGAAGTTGGAACTAATTAGCTATCAAATCTCTTTAACTCTCAGTTCATAATTTATTGGAATTCATGGAAAATCATTCTCAGATAGATTCTCACAAACATTTTCCTTGCCATTCTAAAAGAAATGTGCATTGCATTTGGGGAACATGCAGGTCACTAGTGAGTGATTATTTGGATTCCGGGCAGCTGAATGTGTATTTGTTATTACTATGAACTGCTAGTGCAAAATGTTCGGCAAGGATGTTATTGCACAATTTTTGGTGGTAAACTAAGGTTTCACAAGTCCTTCGAGTTCATAGTTGTGTGTGAGAACTTATGATCTTTCATAGGGTTCCCAGCTAGATCATCCTTAATGATAAAAGATTAAATATGATCTGTGAATGATCACAAAGAGAATTTTCAAAACAGGGTTAGCAAATGCTTTACATCTTGGACCCTATGTAACTTTGGCATAGACATGCAAAACCAACTAAGAAAACTTGAAACCTGGACATATGTATGGCTTGCTTCAATAAAAACTGTAAGGAAAAACCCTAATAAAAGCCCATGATGGGTTTGGTTGGATATTGTACACACTCGACAAGTTGACATTTTGACATTTACATTAGTTGGGCAATAACACACTGGTCAAGTAATTGTGTGTGAGACCTCCTTCAGTCATAATGATGATGATAAATTTTCTGATTTAGCATTTGCTACTCTTGTTTTGTAATAGGTTATGGAAGCACTTACCACCAAAAAATGTCAAGAGGAATTTTCTTTGGAGTCATTGGAGACTCTTGGTGACTCTTTTCTAAAATATGCAGCTAGTCAACAACTATTCAGAGATCATGAGCATCATCGTGAGGGCCTTCTTAGTGCTAAGAAGGAGAAAATGATATCAAACAGCGCCCTTTGTGAGTTGGGATGCAAACAGAAACTGCAGGTATTTTACTGCCAAGTAACTAAAGTGTATGGAAATTTGCAGATGGCATCATCTTCCTTATGTATGGATCTTGTAGCTTTGATAACGATGTTTAATTTGTGACTTTAAGATTGACAACATGGATTCAAAATTGCATGTTACAATACCCTTTCATATATAGGTCCATCTGTTTTTTTTTTTTTTTTTTTTTTTTTTTAATATTTTTTATTTCCTTCTTTTTGCTCACTTCGTTCCCAGTTATGCTTTACAAACAGTCTTAAGGTGTTTGTTAGTTCATTTATCTAATGCCTCACTATATTTCTTCTGGATATAAAGGATTTCACTTATTTCTTGTCTATATAATTTTTAATCAGTACTATACTTTTTCAGAGATTGATTCTAACCGTAAATTTTGGCAGTCACATAAGCAATTTGACACAATCCATTTTGGGTGGTATGCTTTTGGATTGCATCTCTTTGAAGATAATCCATTTACTTAAAATGAAGCCACTTTCTCAAGCTTTCCCATCTTTTCATGTCTATCTTTAGAATCCCCATCAATATAGCAAATTAAATTGAAAGAATCCAACATGATTTCTCTTGGGCTTAAGTCATTAACTAGAGAGACCATTTAATCAAGAAGCTGATTCATTTCCTTAAGCTGATTTGAATGGAGTTGATCCCTATGCTTAGCAATGTTAGTTTTCACATGGAGAAGAAGGAGAAGAATTGGAAAAAGAAGGAAATAAATATGCTTAGCATGAATTTTTTCTTGAGGGTACTCATCTTCCTCTTGGTCCATGATATCCTGGCTTTTTGTCATTTCATTCGTATAATTTTTTTGTTCTGTCAATGCAGCTAGGTACAACATTGGTGCAGTTATCTTGCTCTGGGCACCCGTAGTCTTGGTATGTCTTATTGTCCTTCAATAATTTAATATATCGAGATATCTTTCCCATCATCATTTACATTTTTTTTCTTAATCGATACTTGGAAGTTAATATAATCATTTACTCTGTTTTACAATCTTTAAAATCTTTATTTGTAAATCACATTGCCCATATGCATTTTTGAAGAAACTAAAAAACTTACTCATTCTCGGTTGCATTGTGGAATATGCATCCATTATTCAAAGAAAGGCGACATTCCAAGCACTCACACTTTCTCTCCTTGCTAGCTAAATTAGTGAGTCTTCTTTCCTTCATACTATATGATACATTGATGAAGTGGCACAGGCCATTTGGACGAGGCCCATGTTTATATATTATCTCAAAATTGATGAAGCAGATCCGGATGTGCGTCGGAGCTATCCGGATGTTGAGCGAGGGTCCACTGGAAGGTGGGAACATTTGTTATGGCTAATGTGATGAAGTGTTCATTTCCTATGGACGGCATTGGAGAGGCTCGACCATTTGCACGGGCCGTGTTTATGTATTTGCTCGAGATTAATGGAGCGGACCGGATGTGCGTCGGAGCTATCCGGAAGAGCGAGGTCCCCGGAAGGTGGGAACCGTTGTTATGACCATGATGAAGTCTGTCTTATTTCCTATGGACGGCATTGGAGGGCTGGCCATTTGGACGAGCCGTGTTTATGTATTTGCTCGAGATTAATGGAGCAGGAGCCGGATGTGCGTCGGGCTATCCGGAAGAGCGAGGGTCCCTGGAAGGTGGGAACCGCTTGTTATGACCATGATGAAGCTATCCATTTCCTATGGACGACATTGGAAGGGCACAGCCATTCGGACGAGCCGTGTTTATATTTGTATTATATTTGTATTTGCGGGGACCACACCCGAACCCATTCTCAAATCCTATAACCTATAACCAAAACCTATAACCTATAACCTATAACCTAAATCAAAACCCTAACCTAAACCAAAACCTAAACCTATAACCTAAACTCAATTCCTAAAGCTAAACCTACACCTAATCCTAATCTCAACTCCACGACTAAACCTAAACCTTAACTTGAAAACCCAAACTTAAACCCAATCTTGAACTGAACCCGATTTCCTAAACCTAAACCATAACCTATTCTCAAATCCAAAAATCTATAACCTAAACCTAAACTAAAACCAAAACCTATAACCTCTACCCGAACACATTCTCAAATCCAAAAATCTAAACCTTAACCAAAACCTATAACCTAAACTCGAACCCATTCTCAAATCCAATTACCTAAACCTTAAACTAAACCAAAACCAATAACCTAAACCAAAACCTATAACCTAAACTCAAATCCTAAAACCTTAACCTATAACCTAAACTCAAATCCTAAACCCGAACCCATTCTCAAATCCCATAACCTATAACCTAAACCAAAGCCAAAACCTATAACCTAACCTAAACCTAAACTATAACCCATTCTCAAATCCCAAAAAACCTATAACCTAAACCTAAACCTAAACCTTAACCTAAACCTTAACCAAAACACAACTGTGAATTTAAACCCGAGCCCATTCTCCGTCCCAAAACCTATAACTTTAAACCTTAACCAAAACCTATAGCCTAAACCAAAACCCATTCTCAAATCCCAAAACCTATAACCTATAACCTAAACCAAAACTTATTATATAACCAAAACCAAAACCAAAACCAAAACCTACAACCTAAACCCGAACCCATTCTCTCAAATACAATAACCTAAACCTTAACCTAAACCAAAACCAATAACCTAAACCAAAACCTATAACATAAACTCAATTCCTAGAACTAAACCTTAACCTACAAACTAACTAAAACCTAACTCCCTAACCTAAACCTAAACCTAAACTTTAAAACCCAAACTTAAACCCGAACCCAGAACCCGAACCCGAACCGGTTTCCTCAACCTTCACCTTAACCTATTCTCATTACCTAAAGCAACCTACTGCTAACCTAAACATAAACCTAAACTTGAAAACCAAACGTAAACCCGATCTTGAACCCGAGACCCAATTTCCTCAACTTAAACCTTAACCTATTCTCAATTCCCTAAAGCTTAACCTCAGGCTAACCTAAACCAAACTCCCTAGCTTAAACCTAAACCTAAACTTGAAAACCCAAACTTATACCCGGTCCAGAACCCGAACCTAGTTTCCTCAACCTAAACCTTAACCTATTCTCAATTCCCAAAACCTTAACCTACAACCTAACCTAAACCTAACTCCCTAACCTAAACATAAACCTAAACTTGAAAACCCAAACTTAAACCCGATGCAGAACCCGAACCCACTTTTCTCAACCTAAACCTTAACCTATTCTCAATTCCCTAAACCTTAACCTATAACATAACCTAAACCTAACTCCTAACCGAAACCTAAACGTAAACTTGAAAACCCAAACTTAAACCCGGTCCTCACAACCCAAACCCGGTTCCTCAACCTAAACCTTAACCAATTCTCAATTCCCTAAACCTTTACCTACAATAGAACCTAAACCTAATTCCCTAACCTAAACCTAAACTTAAACTTGAAAACTCAAAGTTAAACGATCCAGAACCAGAACCCGGTTTCTAAACATAAACCTTAACTTATTCTCTATTCCCTAAACCTTAACCTACAACCTAACCTCAACCTAACTACCTAACCTACATAAACCTAAACCTAAACTTGAAAACCCAAACTTAAATCAATCCCGAACCCAAACCCGATTTCCTAAACCTAAACCTCAACCTATTCTCAAATCCCTAAACCAAAGCGTGCACCTAATCCTAAATCTCGACTCCCTAACCTAAACCTAAACCTAAACTTGAAAACCCAAACTTAAACCCGATCTTGAACCCGAACCCGAACCCAATTTCCTCAACCTAAACCTTAACCTATTCTCGATTAGCTAAACCTTAACCTACAACCTAACCTAAACCTAAACCTAAACTTGAAAACCCAAACTTAAACCCGATCCAGAACCCGAAACCGGTTTCCTAAACCTAAACCTTAACCTACAAACTAACCTAAACCTAACTACCTAACCTAAACCTAAACCTAAACCTAAACTTGAAAACCCAAACTTAAACCCGATCCCAAACCCGAACCCGAACCCAGTTTCCTCAACCTAAACCTTAACCTATTCTCAATTCCCTAAACCTTAACCTACAACCTAACCTAAACCTAACTCCCTAACCTAAACCTAAACCTAAACTTGAAAACCCAAACTTAAACCCGAACCCGGTTTCCTAAACCTAAACCTTAACCTATTCTCAATTCCTAAACCTTAACCTACAACCTAACATAAACCTAACTCCCTAACCTAAACCTAAACCTAAACTTGAAAACCCAAAATTAAACCCGATCCCGAACCGAACCGGTTTCTAAACCTAAACCTTCACCTATTCTCAATTCTCAAAACCTTAACCTACAACCTAACCTAAACCTAACTACCTAACCTAAACCTAAACCTAAACTTGAAAACCCAAACTTAAACACGATCCAGAACCCGAACCCGATTTCTTAAACCTAAACCTTAACCTATTCTCAAATCCCTTAACCTAAACCTACACCTAATCCTAAATCTCAACTCCCTAACCTAAACCTAAACCTAAACTTGAAAAACCAAACTTAAACCCGTCTTAGAACCCGAACCAAATTTTCTCAACCTAAACCTTAACCTATTCTCAATTCCCTAAACCTTAACCTACAAACCTAACTCCTTAACCTAAACCTAAACCTAAACTTGAAAACCCAAACTTAAACCCGGTCCAGAACAGAACCCGGTTCCTCAACCTAAACCTTAACCTATTCTCAATTCCTAAACCTAAACCTAACTCCTAACCTAAACCTAAACCTAAACTTGAAAACCCAAACTTAAACCCGATCTCGAACCCGAACCCGGTTTCTAAACCTAAACCTTAACTTATTCTCAATTCCCTAAACCTTAACCTACAACCTAACCTAAACCTAACTACCTAACCTAAATCTAAACCTAAACTTGAAAACCCAAACTTAAACCCGATCCAGAACCCAAAACCGGTTTCCTAAACCTAAACCTTAACCTATTCTCAAATCCTAAACCTAAACCTACACCTAATCCTAAATCTCAACTCCTTAACCTAAACTAAACCTAAACTTGAAAACCTAAACTTAAACCCGATCTGAACACAGACCAAATTTCCTCAACCTAAACCTTAACCTATTCTCAATTCCACAGACAGCAACCTACAACCTAACCTAAACCTACACCTAAACTTGAAAACCCAAACTTAAACCCGATCCAGAACAGAAACCGGTTTCCTAAACCTAAACCTTAACTTACAAACTAACCTAAACCTAACTACCTAACCTAAACCTAAACCTAAACTTGAAAACCCAAACTTAAACCCGAACCCGAACCTGAACCCGGTTTCCTCAACCTAAACCTTAACCTATTTTCAATTCCCTAAACCTTAACCTATAACCTAACCTTAACCTAACTCCCTAACCTAAACATAAACCTAAACTTGAAAACCAAAACTTAAACCCGATGCCGAACCCGAACCCAATTTCCTCAACCTAAACCTTAACCTATTCTCAATTCCCCAAAGCAACCTAAAACCTAACCTAAACTTAACTCCCTAACCTAAACCTAAACCTAAACTTGAAAATCCAAACTTAAACCCCGTCTCGAACCCAGACCCAGGTTTCCTCAACCTAAACCTTAACCTATTCTCAATTCCCTAAACCTTAACTTACAACCTAACCTAAACCTAACTCCTAACCTAAACCTAAACCTAAACTTGAAAACCCAAACTTAAACCCGATCCCAAACCCGAACTGGTTTCCTAAACCCAAACCTTAACCTATTCTCAATTCCCTAAAGCTTATCCTACAACGTAACCTAAACCTAACTCCCTAACCTAAACCTAAACCTAAACTTGAAAACCCAAAATTAAACTCGATCCAGAACACAGACCCGATTTCCTAAACCTAAACCTTAACCTATTCTCAATTCCCAAAACCTTAACCTACAACCTAACCTAAACCTAACTACGTAACCTAAACCTAAACTTGAAAACCCAAGCTTAAACCCGATCCCGAACCCGAACCCGATTTCTTAAACCTACACCTTAACCTATTCTCAAATCCCTTAACCTAAACCTACACCTAATTAGAATCTCAACTCCCTAACCTAAACCTAAACCTAAACTTGAAAACCCAAACTTAAATCCGATCCCGAACCTGAAACCGGTTTCCTAAACCTAAACCTTAACCTATAACCTAACCTAAACCAAAGATTTGTATTTTCAGCATTATTGTAATTGTAAATTGTAATTGTAATTCATTGAATGAAGGATTGTAATTGTAATTTATTGAATGGAGGATATTTATTCTTTCAATTCTTTATCTTTGAAATTTCAGGGTGAAGTCGAGCAAATTTCCCTAATGAAGCCAAAGATTTGTATTTTCAGCATTATTGTATTTGTAATTGTAATTGTAATTCATTGAATGAAGGATTGTAATTGTAATTGATTGAATGAAGGAATGTAATTGTTTGAATGAAGGATTGTAATTGATTGTAATTAAATGAATGAATGATTGTAATTGATTGTAATGGAATGAATGAATGATTATACGGTGGTAATTGAATGATTATACAGGTGATAATTGAATAAACAAATAATCCTTAGCATTGTAACCTATAGCTACGGATTCAATCCGTAAACTTTGTTGTGATTAAATTAATGTAATTGTTGTAATCTACGGCTATGGATATCATTCTTCTGGATTATATCAGCGATTGCAAGATATAGCTACTGATTCAATCAAATATTTGTTGTCATTAAATCATATTTGTTGTAATTTACAATATTGATTGGTCATATAGCTACGGATTCAATCAATGTAATATTGTGATTAAATCATGGTGGTGTAATCTACAGATACGGATATAATTGCTACGGATTATATCCGTAGCTATTGTCAGACATAGCTACGGATTTAATCCGTAGCTGTAGTGAATAAATCCGTAGCTGTTGCAACCTATAGCTACGGACATATTTTGCTACGGATTCAATCCGTAGCTGTTGTGACCTATAGCTACGGATTAAATCCGTAGCTATAGGTTCCAGACCTATTGTTACTGCACCTACGACTACGGACGTGCTACGGACTGGAACCGTAGCCATAGGTCTAAGGCTACGGATTTTATCCGTAGCCTTTGGCCCTTTTTTTGGTAGTGAACTCTAGAGATTGGTTCAATGTTCATGGAAATATCTCACCCCTAAGCTCATGGGCTCCTCCACTTGTATTTGCACTCATGCACCTCATAAGAAAACCGTTCTTGCATCTTTATTTTGCACTTCAATGATGAGGATTCTGAACTATAAAGATTATCAAGAATCAATATTTGGCAGGATGAATGCTTGCCACATCAACCAATACTCACCTGTTTTTGCGGAAACCTTGCAAAGCCAAGTCTGAAATTTCCATGCAAAACTGGAATCTTTGGCTAATGTAGTGAACCTTTGGTGCCAAATCTCTTGAAATCAACTCCAAAATATTCTTAACCAAAGATAGATTGTCTTTCCACCATTAGAGATTTATCCAAACTAAAAGTTTTTTCTTTTTAATTTCCATTTGAATAAATGGTGAAGGGTAATCTCCCACATATTCGTTGCAAAACTGCATATGGACTCTTCTTTTATTCCTTCATTTCCTATCATGCGGGACTTTGTGAGGAAGTGAAAGGATGTCGTTTGGATTTTATTTCAGTTGAAAAAACTAATGCAGGATGGTGCCATTGTAATTTGTAATAGCAATCAAATTAAAGTGTGCTGCTCACATACCACTTCCCATATCATTTTTACTTGCAGACACATTCTGTTAATTTTTGGTTATTTTTGTAACCATCGATACTTGTCCACCAATTGGCTAGTTTGGTAATCAATTCAAGGTAATTTTTGGATTATGATGCATCTAAGTTGGTCTTGTGAGAGATTAATTTGAGTTACTTGTATGCCACATATATCAACCATCACATCTTGCCAAAGTTGTTATGCACAGAAAGCTACATCTGCAAAAATACTTTACTGGGTAAATATATCCCTTGAATTTGTGGATGATATGATTATGACAATATATCTCATGATTTACAAGATAAGCCTATATTTTCCTCATAAAATGAGCTTATGGTCCAATTTGACAAATTGTCTTTTACTATTTTTACATGTAATTTTGTGTTCATGCTACTTCTATCAGCTACATGAATACAGAACGGATCCTTATCCATTTGTCTTAACAATAGTGAGATTGAGGAAAGTGAACTCTCGATGCAAGCTCAACAAATTCGAAAGAAGATGGATCTTCACCGTCCCTAACTCGATCGATCAGAAAGCGGTAGATATGCTATACCAGCTCATAAATTCACCAGTTAAATGGTTAGTCTTGTAAAATATATGGAATGGCATTTTGGAGTTAATCTATGTGCATATGGAAAATCAGGGATGGTATTCAGATAAACTTCCATATCTAAAAGGAAAAGTGCCTTCCTTGATAGGAGTTCCAACATCAGTTGCTTACGCCCTTTGGAGTTTTTGAGAAGGTTTTGTTAGATGATTCAAACCAGGTTTGTCTCATCTCATCTCATGTCACTTAAGTGTATCCAACATCAATAGAATGCTAATTCTAACATATCAACCTTTGAAACCTTTCCAAAATTATCAGAAATGACAGGTTATTATCAAGCAAATAATCCCGCTACCTCTAAAGGATGCTAATAATCCCGCTGGGTAATCTAAATTACCAAAATCTTTTTTTTTTTTCCTCCATACCTCTCCAATTTAAATGCCATTATTTCTTTTGCTTTTTTGATCTTTGGTTCTTTTGTGTTTTGTCCAGACTCTGTCAATTGCGAGAGGAGACCTTAGCAGAGTTCCTTGCGAAGGCTACAGGAACTTGTCGATTGGGTCCAGATGCCTAGGATGAAGGTGTTTGATCCTTAACCCTACTTCTTTGTATTTTAGTAACCGTGTTATTTCTATTATTCCTTCTATCAATGTAAGAAGCCTTGTTGTGTTCGGAATTTGAATTTACTGCTGACTTGTGCACCTTACCCTCATGTTAATCGGAGAAAACAAAATTGCCTTCTCATTTTTGTTTTTTGTTTTTGTTTTGGTGAATAGCTGGTCCGGATTCGATTGGGATTGTTGCCATTTCACACCGTTGCAGTGGAGTGGCAGACGTGCTGTGGTCTAGTGAGCTTAGGACCTACAAAGGTAAGTTTTGGTTTTCTTAACTGTGGTCTAGTAAGAGTAGTATGACTTTAATTTTCTAGTCTTCACATTAATCAGAAGCGACGACTATGAACAAGTATTTGTGATGGAGGAAAATGATCACTGCGAGAAATAGGTCTCACAATTTGGTTTATGAGAAACAGTACATGCGGCAGCAACTGCAAAATGTAAATTCTCTCATCACAGGCTTTTACCTATTACCTTCTTTTAGTTTCTTTTTCTTTGTTTTTCTCCAGACCTTATTTACAGTGCCAGAGGATTCTACTCATTGATTCAAGCATTTATGATTCCATGATCAAGAGGTTTCCTGTTAAGATAGATAATGGTAAATAAGGACTTGATTTCTCTTTATAGCGGAAAAATTATCATGATTCTCTTGACTATGGTATATGGTAGAATAAGAAGCCAGTTTACGGATCCTCTTTCTTTTAGTATGTATTGGATTTCTTTATGTGGAGTTCACTAATTATAGATACTTTTCTGCAGGCTTCTTTAGCCACTAAAGACACAAGTTGTGAGTCTGTGGTTACCACTCCTACAAAGGTAAGTTTTGGTTTTCTTAACTTTGGAAATTGGAATCCCATTTCCGAAAAAAAATAAAAATAAAAATGGCAATGACCACTTTGGAAAATTTTGAATTGATTAGAAAGCATCTATAGAGAGTTTTTATGCCCTTGTTTGCTAGACTTAGTGAACATTTCAAGGTTTTGGGTTAAATGCATTTTGATTATTTTTAGCCAGTTAAGACATCTCATGGTTTTCCGTCAGTCAATACTATATTTTACCTGTATGTAAATACTAAATAGTGAAATTCTTAGATTCTCTGCCATTTTGCTTCTTTATGAGAGATCTGCAAAGATAATGAGCCTTCTAAGGTTATTCATGTCCGAAACGTTGGCCATGAAATATCTGAGGTATTTCAAACCATCTCTTTTTATTTTGAGCAAAACTCTAATTGCAATTTGTCTTCACAGTTGTTGCCTTTGCAGTTTATATTTTAGTGGAGTCCTTTCTATGCATTTACTCTAACATGCATTCTATAAATTTAAATAAAGTTGTTTGGGTAATATATTTATTTAGTTTAAAAGAATGTTCAAAAGGAAATTTATACTTTGCACTTACATTGCATTGTGCATATTAAATTGCTAGCCTGTCTGTACCGGTTCCTCATAGACTCTTTCTTGATTTTATTTTTGCAAAGGTTGTCAACAAGTAAGGACCATGTTTCGCCAACAAGCCAAGTGAAAGCAACCTTGGGAGAGACTCCCTGATCCAGACATCTTCCCAATTGTTCCCCGTCCCCCAACGGAGAATCCCACGCCCTTGAACACTTTGCTAGCCAAATAGCGACAGCCTTCGAGAGGTTCAACGCACAATACAGGGAAGAATCCTTGGTCCACCATCCCTTGGAAGAGGTACCATATTTTCCACCAATGATGATTCTCCAAAGGCTATCCTCTTCCACCCCATATCTCCACACCCACTTCCCCAATAAGATGAATTAACATTGTCCAGCCTTCTAATACCCACACCTCCATTACTATAGCTCGTTGATGTGCTAAAATATTCCATAGAAGGAAGCTTGTATCAATGAAAGAGGACAAGAAAATCTCACCACCGGCAAAAAGCCTACAGCCCCAATTGCAGATATTCCTTTACTTTTTAAAGTTGCAACAATCTGCTTTTGCATCTTCAGTTCCTTTATCCTGTAAGAATGTTATAAGGTGTTGGATGCTGAATTCTTATCATAATATTGCAATTAATTCATAGCATAAGGATGCATCCTCGAAAGAATGAATACAGATAGCTGTGCCATGATAGGTATACTTGAGTTACTGACACTGAAAAGCAAAATGTGTCTAGGTTAACAAATAAATGACTCTCATCTTTTCTCTTAGCTAGACAAGGCCTAAAATGGGGTTTTGAATAGCAAACTAATATTCAGATGATGGTTCAAAAAATGCCTATTGCGTGACACAATGTTATATCCGCACATATCTACTTTTTGTCTTTGTTTTTTTGTCTTTGTTTTTCCTGTAGTGCTATCACTTGAACACGCCTCAACCTAGAACGAACTCCAAAATATGTACGGAAGAAGGCTACAGTGACATCTTCAAATAGCAACGAATATCAACTATAATACTCACTAGTAGCTTTTCCTTTGGGATTCAAATTCAATTTCGGGTTGGAGGTTAGTTGGAATGACTGCTTATCTTTCTTAGTAATCACATAGATATTGGAAAATTGATTTGGATAATTAGGGGCTTTCCTGTAATTTTGTAGTAAGTGGTATTATAGTTGTCATTTATGGTAGGCTTGATTCTCTGTTACAATTTTGTATTTCTGTGTAGACCATGTACCTACTTCTAATGGAGAAATCAGGTGCAAGGATGGGCTTTTATCAGACAATGTACATGAGACATACATGAACTCAAATTAAAACCGGATTGAATTGTGTGACCCACTGTCTTGAAGTCATTGTCCCAAAATCACATTGGCAATGGTGTAGAGTTCCTAAATCAGTACATTTCTTTAAAAATGTTTCATGATAGAGAGCTTGTGTTGTTTTCTATGACATGTATACAAGGAATAGATTATAAATTGGTAAAATGGGAGCCTTCATATCAAGATTGACACTCTCTTTATTCATTTGCTAGCCTTTTTATTATGTTCTCTCTTTTTTCTTTTCTTTTCTTTTTTTTTTTTTTTTTTTTTTTTGTCTTAACTCTCTCTTAGTATTGGAAAAAAATGCATAAGAGTTGTTTGTTAAAACCTCAAAGAAATGTGATTTTGTGGAGAATGGTATGCTTTTAGTTTGGTTCTACTCTCTCTCTCTCTAACTTCTTGAAATGCGGAAAAAGCAATGGATGAATCCCTATGTTCATAATCTGCCTTCCTACCATGTATTTAATGATCAGATTCTGTCATGTTGCATTAAGTTCCTATGCTATTTTGTTCATGTTTTTGTGTTTTTCTTTTATGCACATCTTATATTTTTTGTTCCCATGAATTAAAATGGTTAGAATTCTCTCGCTATGTTGGTGCAGGCTGCTACCATGTTCAAGGTTATGAAGAATGAATCCCCTCCTATACCAGATACATTGGCCCCTGAGGGTAAGAATCTCATGTAGTTCTACTTACGGAGGAATCCGGCAGAGAGGCCGTCAGCAAGCATGCCGCTTGAGCATTCCTTTACTTTTTTCTTTTTTCTTTTTTTTCTTGTGTGCAAGATTTTAATAGATGTAATGGAATTCAAGTTACAACGTTTGTTGCCTTGATAGTTTTTGACTTTTTAAGGATAGGATCAAAGGATTGATTATTTTCCAAGCATCAATTTGTTGAATGCTACTTGTTGATTTTTTTTATTTCTTGTGTGCAGGATTTTAATCAATTGTGCCTGAATTTAGTCCTACAAGCACTTTAGCCTTTCGACGCCACTCGTGATAGAGTAGACCATATAGAGGATTTGTTTTTATTTATTTATTCGAGACCATTTTTAATTTTTTGTAATAAATATTATATTATGAATTAATATAAAATTTGTTTAATATTTAGTTTTAATTGTATTGCATCATTTTTTTTTTTGTTTCAAATATTTAAAAAAATGCAGGTTTTTCAATTGAATTATATATAATAAAAAAAATATTACTGGCCTATCGGGGCCTTTCAAATCTATAAAGAGATTGATCCGTGGTTTTTGGTGAAGAAATGCGTATGGAGAGATATCTAGCAGCGCTTCTACCGCAAAGAGCAGCACCCCACTGAGCGCCGCAAAATAGTTCACAGTTATCGGCGCTCCGACAAGTGCCACTGAAAGGGTTCTGGCGCCGCTAATACTTTAGCGACACCCCATCAATCGGCGCTTGTGTAGCGCCACGAAATCAGCTCGCGGCGCTTTCATAGGTTCCAGCGGCGCTTAAAAGCGCCTGTAGAAGTGCTTTGTCTTGTAGTGAATCTCTATGCAACCGTACCTTATCTTGTCGGTAGCTTTTGACCACCTCTTCTATATATATATATATATATATATATATATATATATATATATATATATATAAACAAAAAAAATTTCTTAAGCATCTAATTAAACGAAATGCATATTATATATATATATATATATAAACAAAAAAAATTTCTTAAGCATCTAATTAAACGAAATGCATATTAGTTGCAGCCCCGGCTTCCATGTCCATCCGTTTTTCGATATCATTTCACGGCATTATCCCATTATCCTAAAAAAGAAGCAAATCAATATAACAAGTATGGATGGGATCTAATGCATCGCATGATCTAGTGTAGAACTAGTTATATGATTCAATATCTAAGATTTGTTCTAATTGATGTGGCCCATCCAATGGTCAGCTCGATTTGAAAATTAGGGCCCTATTATGTTTTGACCTTAGGGATCACATGATCTGTACAGATGCGATCTGACACATTTAGATGACCCTCACTCCAATCTTTACAACAAGAAACTCGCCCAATATAAAAGTTCTTTTCATCACATGAATCCACATATTAGGGCAATGATCAAGTGACCAATCCGCCTCAACCATAACATATATCTAATGAAAAAATGTTAAATGAACAAAAAAAATAAAAAATAAAAATAAAAAGGAGACTACTGATTTTCTCAATCATCTCTCTTTTCTCTACTGCCATTCTTAAGAAGAGAGGAGAGGAGGAGAGCTCCGGATTAGGCAAATCTTAGTCGAGCATAAAGGTATTTTACAATAGTGGTAGAAATCAATCCTCCGACTATTGTTGATGTCTCAAATCTTTCAGCAATAAGGTCTGTCTATCGAGAAAATTCAGAAATCCCATGTTGGTTGCTGGACACTTTATGATGTACTACTTGATGACATTGAAGGGGTTCGATGTCATCGACAGGTCGTCGGTGCCATTGAAGCCTCCATCGAAGATGTCATTGGAAAAATCCAAAAAATTCATGTTTTATCACTGGAATGATTTGGTGTTTCCTCAGTGCCATCGAAGGAGTATGATGCCATCGAGAGTCTGTCGATGCCATCGAACTGCCATCGAGTGCATGCACAGAACTGCCATCGAGTGCATGCACAGAACTGCTTAAGTGTGGGATTTGTTTTCGATTTTGACGCAGGATGAACGTGATGAGGTCGATCACTGTCTTCCTCAGGGATAACTACTTCGAATCTACAAAGCTTCTCTGGACTCCTTACAGAGACTTCTCCAATTCACGAGGAAAAATAGAAACTAGAGATACTTCTAGAACGTCAAAATAAATTGATTGATGATTGATAGATGAAATAAATGAATCTACAACCCTTTAAATAGGGATACCAAGACTTGGAAGAAGTTTAGGAATTAAACTACAACTAAAACTCCCTAAAATTTGTAACTTACTATAAATAGTAAATTTACTATTTATAGTGTCCTATTTTACTTGACCACATTATTCTCCTAATTTTTCTAAGCACCTTTTATGTTGGACACAACTCCTAAAGCCTAACGGATGAAGACTTACAATCAAACCAAAACTTACTAAAATAATAAAATCGAAAATAAAAATGGAATCTCACAAATTCTGCTAAAGTAGCTCATCCTACTGCAAAATCATATATGGTATGTCGAGTAACCCATTCCGGTTTGCGAGATATGTCTGTTTTAAGGTTTTGACAGTCTTGATGACTTCTACCTCCAATTGGGCCTTTTCTGATCCATCTTGGACATGAAAGTGTCTGTGACCCGCTCTACATCAGTCCCCTCCACTTCAAAAGAACTCCTCCTCGAGTTCTCGTGCTACTTCGGTTCTTGATTCTCGGTTTAATGCGTCGTAACAAAACCCAAATCAAAAGTTATGATCAATTTACCGTCCACATTCTTTTGGTCCAACCATATTAGGAATGTAACTGTGGCACATTCTACATTAGATTTCTATTGTAATTCTTTTATATGCTATATATATAGGTGTAATTGGGATTTGGGAGTAGTAGAGTATAACACCCCGAACTTTTTAATACCCGAGTGTAGAAAGTTTTCAAGTGTTACCATGAAATTTAACTTATTATGTACATGTGTACGATATCAATCTAGCTATCATAACCTTATATCCATTCTCCAACACGAATCTGACTGTTGGGAATAATCTCGATTCATAAATCAAGTCATCTGACCATTGATTTTAAGATATGATCATCATATACCCAAGTATTCTCACTTGCCCATCATAACCAACAGTTCAGTCAACTATTCACTGCTAGGTAAAGCTATCTGACGTCCACTCTGAGTTTGGACTACCTGATCATAGTAAACTAGCTACTTGATCTTAGCATCTACTCGTACACATATCAAATTAAGATTCTGATTTGTTCATCTTATTTACCACCTATGAATATGCTTAACCCACCATCAAAACTACAATATGATAAGCTTACACATGTGAACAAGTCACTTAAATCTAACGGTAGACATGTTCTGCCTCTGGATCACTTTAAAACTCACTTGTGATAATCTGTTTACAAAACTGACCGTATATCCACTTACATACATGATCAAAAGACTAACCATCAAGTTTTTCTATTTTTAACATGTCATCTGACCATTTATTATATTAGTTGATATATGTATATTTCCTTAATTAATTCGGTGAATAATTCTTTATTCATAATGATTTATATAAGTTTTTTTTGTAAAAAGTACTTAGAAACGTACCTATAACCATGTAGAACCATTAGATTTCCCTTAGAGAGAGAGAGAGAGAGAGAGAGAGAGAGAGAGAGAAGTCTAGACGTCCTCTTCCTTCTCCATATGTATGATGTCTCCCTCTTGCTCAAGAGATGTCATGATTCATGTAGAAGCTTTTCATGAAGAAGCTTTTCTACATGGATATTTACCTAGGGTTTGGATCTTAGACTAAGGTGAGGGATTCCTTTAAGCTTACATTAATTTGAATTGATATGATTTATCTTGTCCTTTTGCATGCTTCCATGTTACTGTAAATCGTCCCTTCAATTATTTGATTTACCATCATCAATTATTTATCCTTTGAGAATTATGGTTAAGGTATAATTTTAATTTTGCGTGATTTTTTAAAAATTTATGTGGGGTGATGAATACAAGCCCTGCCGTTTACCAATTTTGAGAGCGACACGTGCTTCTACTCTATATTAAGATGGCCTTTTGCTCTTCTCCCCTTATTTTTGTTGAGTTAGCCTATTTGCTACTCTTCTCTTTTATCGAATTAGCTTATTGCTACTCTTCTACTTTATTAGGTCAACCTTGTGCTACCTTCCTTTATACCTTGGGCATGTGTCTTGGAATTCTAAAACCCTTATGGTTTGACTTATATTTCTATTGATGCAAGTATTATGTTGGAAATCTCACTTCTAGTGATAAATATATTATCGGGACGTAATGCGTTACAGGTAACGGCCCTCTTGGTCGGCACGTAATCTCGTTGGTTGGTTAGTGGTACACAATTGATGTAAGTAAATCATCATGCGTGTTCCATCATTTTTCGAAATTGGATGACGCAAATAGTCGCTTCATGAACACATCGTGTCACGTAAATCCCTCAATCACGTTCTTGTGTCGCCTTGAGATGTTTGCATAAATCCACGTTAACGTTGGACACGTCAGTGAATCTCCATAGTGTGAGAATGAGAGGTGAGCCGAATATCTTTAGACTACTTTCCACATTGTGATCATGATCGCTGAGTGTAATGGACTGCACATACTTCACTAGGCATGCATATCATATAGAATGTTTGTGCATATCGATACCACTTGTATTTGTAGAGTATGAGATCTATCAAAACCCTTATATTATTCTTATGAATCACTTGAATCATTGTAAACTTTAAGGACAACCACCATTATGAGTAGGGCGTTGACCCTCTCCAACTGTATAGATGTTGCAGGTGAATTATCAATTAATGAAAATGACGACAACCATTCTGTGGAAGACAGGTTCAAATAGAGAAGAATAATAGTGCACAATTAGCTTTATTTATTTTTCGCTGCCAATTTTGATAATATAATAAGCTGCCATTGAGAGAGCATTTGATGATTTGTTGAATTCTTTTACTCTAATGGAATAATAAATATAGTTTATTTTACTCTCGTGAATGTAACCGTATGTGATTTTAAAAAATATAATAATAAGGTGCAATTTTGAAACATCTAAGTTTTACATTATTAACAATCGGAATTCTCAGGCACGAGTATGTACTTGAGCCGCGAAAATTCGGGATATTACAGTTGGTATCAAAGCATGAGAATGAAATTAACTGGGCTTGAGGGAATGGACCATCATAAGCTTTACCCGACCAGGATAAAATCATGAATTAAATATTTGTACTTAGGATTATTTTCCAAAGGAGTTGGGATGTTAAGCAATTAGAAACCCATATTTAGGTTTCTCTTCAAACGTGCTAGACGTGGAACTTATAAACTATGAATTTAGATACCCCCATAATAAATCCCCAAAATTCTGAACAAAATTTTTCTGAGCTAAAAGTCATCATTAAATAGAATGACAATAAAAAAGAACGAGTTTCCCTTATAAGAATAGAGATTTTCTAATTATTATAGAATTTTCGACTATTTCAATGAAATTCTAATATGTTGTGAAATCACCACTAATTACAGAAATAAGACACATTAAAAAATTTTGAAAATTTTTCAATAGATCACTTATGTCTCCATCAACCTTCCTCTAAAATTTCATCTTGATTGGGTCTATACAAAATTCCATAAAAATCCGATATTAACAAAAACTGTAAAAATAGTTGCTGGATAGTAAGATTTTATACACCTCGTAAGGGTGAAACACCTCCCAAATCGTGGAATCTTGCCTCGTGAATTTTTATGGAGTATTAAGAATAAGTCAGGGGCTTAGGCTTCAAATTTCGAATAAATTGGATGCATGGATCATAAATTAAAATTCTGAGAGTGACAAGCTGCAAATATAAAACGATTTTGGGAATTTACAACCATATATATAAAGGATACATCATCAGAGTACTAACCATCAAGTTTTTCTATTTTTAACATGTCATTTGACCATCCATTATGTTAGTTGATATATGTACATTCTCTTAATTAATTTTGTGAATAATTCTTTATTCATAATTATTTAAATATAAGTTCTTTTGTGAGAAGTACTTAGAAACGTGCCTATAATCATGTAGAACTATTAGATTTCCTAAAACTCTCATATCAACAATAATTATAAAAATGTCATTAACGTAGACCCTTTAATTCTAGATCATATGGTTCCCACGATCTGCTTTATGTGAAATTTTATACCATGTCTATTATTATAAATTAACCATACATGTCAAATTTCAGTCATTAGATCATTGTAAAAGTGACTCAATTGACAAATCAGCTCCTTAACCATTGATTTTGGTGTCCATCGAGTGAAGAAACCTCATGGGTAGTCATAGTATGATATTTTCCTTCATATGAATGACTTAGATTATCCATAATATGGACTCAGTATGAAATATAAATACCCGACCATGATAGGCTTTTCCTTATGCACGAGTTATCCTTTCGACGCCGACCTACTGCTTATAAATCTGGATCTTCCGATTTAACCACTTCCTTTCGTCCGTCGCAACTCAAATTTGGACCATACTTTGGTCTCATATGACTATGAGTTTATACAAAATTTAGACCTCGATTTATAATCTTATACCGTTGAAGGTCGAAGCCAATTCCTTCTTTTATGTATAAAAGGAAGAAATTTTAGATTTAGGCTTTTTCCACTATTGATCAACAACCAAATTTTGTCTAACCATTTGCCTACCATGACTATACATTTCTACTGATCATTAAGCGTGGACCGTTAATTGAGATCAAGTTCGTTTTGGTACCCCTCAGTGGCCCTTGAAGCCTCGCCGGTGGTAGTACCTAATCCGCGCCCACTAATCTAGTATCAAATTGGAACGGATTGGCTACTCCCCTGCAACCAGCCAATAGATGGTGGTTAGTGCTTTGTGGGTTCCACCACGATGTATGTGTTTCATCCATGCCGTCCATCTATTTTGTCTAGATCATTTTAGGCCACGAGACCAAAAATAAAGTATATCCCAATCTCAACTGGACCACATTAGAGAAACATTGTTGAATGAATGTTGACCATTAAAAACTTTTTGGGGGCCATAAAAGTTTTGGATCAATATGATCTTTGTTTTTTCCCTTCATCTAGGTCTGTATGCCCTAAGCAATAGATTGGATGTCAAATAAATAGTACAGCGAGCCTTAGGAGGATTTTAATGGTGGATATCCAATCACCATTGTTTTTCGGTGGTGTGGTCCACTTGAGGTTTATATCCCTCTCATTTTTTGTATCAAGCGATAAAATGATATGTAAAAATAAATGAACCGCATGGATGAAACACATGCATCATGATGGCCCACAAAGCACCGACCACCAGCGGTGGGGCTAGTGGCATGGGGATTAGCCAATCGGATCCCAGAGAAATTTCTAGGGACGTAGAATTCCTGTAAGAGCCTTTTGCAGGAAATTCTTATGAGAAGCTAGTTTGGGTCCAGTGTGTTGTTTGTTAGAAATCCACACGTTCCATGTTGGAGGCTAAAACTGAGGCAAATCCAAAAATCAAGTTGGCCACGTGATAGAGGATTGAACATCAACCGATGAAACCTGCGTGGGTCACATAAGTTTTGAATCAGGCTATTTTACATTTTCAGTTCATGCTAGTAGGAATGACCATAGGAACGGTATGGATGGTATATGACATCATGGAGAACCAGGGAGGTTTCAATGGTAGGAATTTACTTACACGTTTTATTGATATACGGTCCACTTGAGTTTTGGATTTAAATTACTTTTGGGCCCACCCCTTAAAATGATCTTGCTAAAGTGATGGACGTGGTGGATTTCTATAAACATCATGGTGGACCCACCTAGCTCCCCTCGTAGGAAGTTAGTGGGAAAGGCTTTAGAAAGGAATCCTCGTCTAAATTTCTATATTGCCATTGGCTTGACTTGCTTCAGTCATTCAATAATGCATGGTCAGGATGTAAAGCAACTCAATAATACAATAACACGCAAGCAGAGACGTCATAGGGAATCTGTCGGCAACACCTTTATATATCTTCTCATTTATTTAAAGTAGAGAAATATCCAATAACTCTGTATCAAGGGTCAAGTGTCTATCAACCAGGAGCTATAATCATTCAAGCAATCTTAGTCTGGAACTGTAACTTCATGATGGTGTTTTGTGCAATATAGATATTTTTATTTTAATTAATTAATATATGCTATATTTATAACTTCTTAGTTGTGTACCAAGGGTCATATGCTTTATTGAGCATCACATAGTAGCAATCTAGGTTAGATTGACCCAACCATGATGTATGTATTATATCCACACAATCTGTCCATTTCATGAGATCATTTTATGACATTAGTCCAAAGTTGAGGCAGAGCCGAAGCTTAAGTGGACCACACTGGGGACAATGACATCATTTTGAAACCTTCTTAGGGCCCACCATGACGCTTTTTTGCCATCCAACCTGTTAATAAGGTCACACGGGCTTGAATTAAGGCAAAACACAAATATCAGCTTGGTTTAAAACTTTTGTGGCCTTCTAAAAGTTTTCAATGGAAAACGCTCAGCTCTCTTAAGCTTTGGATCTGCCTCCTTTTGGGGCCCATCCTCTAAAATGATTTTGCAAAATGTATGAACAGTTCGGATATAACACTTACATCATGGTGGGGCCCACGTAACTTGTTGACGTGAACAGACCACCACACCACCAAGGTTGGTGATGTGTGGCACATCATGCAATCCGCTTCCGAATCCGGAAACCGATGGCTACTCCCCATGCCACTAGCCCCGTGGCTGATGGTCGGTGCTCTGTGGGTCCCACCATGATGTATGTGTTTCATCCATGCCGTTCATCCATTTTTACAAATCATTTTATCTCTTTAAACTAAAAGTGAGAGGGATATAAATCTCAAGTGGATCACATCACTGGAAAACAATAGTGATTGGATATCTACCATTAAAATCCTCCTAAGGTCCACTGTACTGTTTATTTGACATCCAATTTGTTGATTAAGTCATACAGACCTAGGTGAAGTGAAAAAACAAAGATTATATTGATCCAAAACTTTTAGGGCCCCCAACAAGTTTTTAATAGTCAACATTCATTCAACATTGATTCCTATAATGTGGTCCAGTTGAGATTGGGATATACCTTATTTTTGATCTCATAACCTAAAATAATCTAGAAAATAGATAGACGGCATGGATGAAACACATACATCATGGTGGGGCCCACAGAGCACTAACCATCAGCCATTGGCTAGTGGCAGTGGGAATAGCCAATCCGTTTCCAATCCTAGCTAAGTTCCCGGGACTGCGAATTCCTGAATTCCTGTCAGAGCCTTTTGCAGGAACTTCTTAGGATAAGCTAGGTTGGGCCCACCGTGTTGTTTGCTAGAAATTCACACGTTCCACGTCTGAGGCTAAAACTACGCAAATCCAAAAATCAAGTTGGCCTCACGACAAGGGATTGAGCACCGGAGTCACAGGAGTTTTGAATGAGGCTAATTTTTATGTTTTCCGCTCATGTTAGAAGTGGGCATCGAGTCGAGTCAGATCGATTAAGGTCTAACCCGACTCTATCTAGTTTTGAAAAAGGCCTGATCTAAACTCAATCTGACTCAGTATCAAGTCCAGCATATCTGACTCGATCCGTGTCCGGGTCTGAGCTGGGCTAATCTGAACCGAGTCCATCCTGATAAAAAATACTAAGTCGAATTGCTTTTGCATTAATTTGAATCGGGTTAGATGGCTCCTCCTTCACGAACAAATGATTGGAATGACCATTCAATGCTCCCTACATTTCTCATTCTCAACTGCTAATCCTTTGCTACCATATTCTCAAAATTTCAACCAAATTATTGCCAACCTCAACAACTAGTGAGGTAAGTGTATGGAAGCCTTTAGATGTACATAGTTGTATTTGGACTCAGTCGGACTTCACATAACATCTCTGGACCATTCATTAGGTCGAGGCCACTGTTTTTTTACTTGCATGTGAAATTCACTGCAATTGGATGGTTCTAAATATTTGTGGCTGGAACTATATTTGTCTATTGATCTTGTCCATTATTCTTACATGCTCATGAATAGATGGTTTGATTTATCAAGAGGTTATTAATTTTTTAAAGAGAGATATAATAAGTAGACTAGACATAATGGACGGTCCAGATATGTGATGTGATTGCCGACTTGCTGGAAGGTAGTCATGTGGATGAAAAGCTTCCCATTAGCATTAGGAGTCCTTTATGCAAAACCTGTGCTTCTCTTTTTTGACCCGGAAAGGATGTCGCCCACTATCTCCGGCCCTATCTTCTCATACAATCACGTGTTGTTCCCCACCCTTGTCGTGCCGTCCTACACACTTGTAGCCCTCCCACCCTATTGGGAGCATGTTACTGTATCGCTTCGCTCCTCTCTCTCTCTCTCTCTCAAAACTGCACTTTGCAAGTGTACTTGTGGCCACAAGTTCCCAATTGCGAGATCTGGATCGTTCAAAAGCTAGGCGTAATGGTGTAGACTAAGGACCCAACTCAGCTTCTTGTATGGTGGTCCACTCATGTGATAAACATGTTGGATGTCAAAAGGTCAACCATTGAAACATATGTAAACGTGTGATTAAAAAGATTAATCTGACAGACTGAATTTGATCATATGGAATCTATATAGCATGTCAAGATTAACGGACTGGATCATGCACTTATTGACCCAGGGGTGAGAGTTCGCTATCAAATTTACCTAGGAAAGTGCACTCGTGCGAGCGCCGTTGCTGTTTTGGATCTCTTTCTCTCTCTCTCTCTCTCTCTCTCTCTCTCTAGAATTTGACATGTACATCCACTCTATATGCTTTACCTGAGGATCTGAGTCGAGTCTGGTTTCTGATCGGGTCGAGTTTGATGGATCGAATTTCGGGTCGAGTTGACCCGAGTTACTGAGTAACTCAAACTCGACTCGGTTTGAGTAATAGATTGGGCGAAGCACTTACCCATTTGGTTCCGATCGAGTTAGACGAGTTGAGTCGGATCGTGCCCAGCTCTAGTTCATGCTAATAGAAATGTAACACCCCAGATTTTTGCCAACCTGGAGTTAGATGTCCTTAGGCAAGCGGTTGATCCTAGCCCCTAATTAACCTCTCAAACCTCAAATCCTTTAGAAATTAGACAAGTTTAACTAAGTGCTAAACTAGATTAGGCATCCGCTTGAATCACTTTAAATATGATCTGCAAGACTCAAAACTTGTAGAATCATTGACGCTAGGTTAACCTAAAATCTAGGATCAATCTCATTACCTAGTTGCTCTCGGGAGCACATTGAAACTCCGTATTGGATCTGGACCGTACGTCGAAAGTCCGATTACTACGAAATTATATAATCAAGACCGCCTTTCTGGGCTTGACAACCACCTCTGAAATTGAAATCAAGTCCAGATAGTGTCCCGAAGTAATTCGCTTGAGCCCGGAGTGAAGTGTATGAGAAAACGTGGTTTCCTTTAGAAATTAATTCGAATTTGAGACTTGTCATTTTCGGGCCGAATATAAGCAATCAGACCGTCAAAATCTCACCCAAATACATCATCGGATTAGGAGAAATTTCATACACAGGTCAGTGTACTTGTGGCCCTGATCGAGTTTCGGTGACCGTTGAACTGAAACTGGTCCGCCACGTGTGATCTGGGAACCCGACTAGAACGAAATCTTAACTCGACCTAGATCCAAGGTCAGTAAGCTTAAGTCCGACCTTTGGCTCAAGGGGGGGCTCCGGAAATACTCCGTTGAGTCAGACTGGTTTTGGATATAACCTAAGTATACCTTAGCCCTGGGGCCATTCCCATCAGTTTTGAGCCTATATAAGGGCCTTAAGCCCTCACTTTCTCATTCCACACGAATTTGGGAAACCCTAGGAGAGAGAAGAAAGAAAAGAGAGAGAAAGAGAGAGAGAGAGAGAGAGAAGTGGGGATTCTTCCTGGGATTCTTTCCTGCTAACCACCTGCTGAAACACCACTCCCGTGTAGTTCTTTCGGTGTTTCCAATGCCGTATTTGAGTAAAAAATCCTAACCCTAACCTGTTTTAAAGATTCAAGAGATTCAAATAGAACAGTTGATAGAATAGCTAATATATTCCCTGTTATAGGTTGTTACAGTGCTTGGTAGAGAAAGGCTCAATAAACGATTTCGTTAAACTTATACGGCATTAGGTGCGGACTATAGATGCTTGGGTTATGGTTTTCAATGCTTTCATGTTAGATAATGATAGATTCATGATCTGGATGCTATTGCACATGTACAAAAAGTCTTTGTCAGTTTCGTTTTTCAGTTATACGTTAATTATGTTGAATATACTGTATTTCATGTATTTATAGAAAATACCGTATACGTATAAAATTTAAAATTATGTTGGCCATGATTAACTGTTGTATATGTATGCTAGACTTACTAGTATTAACTTCTGGGTGAACGGATTTGCCCTAAGGCATGTTATATCAACATACGTTATGTATGTTATATTGTGCAGCCTATGTGTTTGTGAAAATGACTGAATGAGTAGAATTCGCATTCGTGCTCGCCATGACCAACAGTCATGGATATATGATGATTGTATAGGCGATAATCCTTAGCGAAAGGATTTGCCCTAAATCACGCCACGGCTAATGCACATATATATATGTCTAAGTGTGTAGCCCACGTGTTTGTGGAAATAATTGAATGAGTATGGAACCCAGATTCATGCATGTCATGATTATCCGTTGTGGGTATATGCGTGTGTTGAGGGTCAAATATTGCATATCAGACCCTAGTTACTGCTTGGATTTACAAACATAATATTGTTTAAAGGCCGACTTAATCGTGTTTATGCTGCAGGTTGAAATTAGGAGCTTTGATTGTAAAAGAGCACTTAAAGCATGGATTTAACACTCTGATGACACCACAAGCAAGGGACGGACCCAAGTGCACCAAGATCAACGCCCGAGATCCAAGGAAATCAAGAAACTGAAGCTCAAGTGGCCCGAAGGACGTCCAGAATGCAAGAACATAGGGTTCCTACCATCCGATTGACACGAGACTTCATACGTGGCTTGAACGCCATAAATTAACCGTACATATTAAATTTCAGCCAGTGGAGATCTCGAGAAGTGGGCCAACAGACAGATCAGCCCATAAATCATCATTATGGGACCCACCTAATTACTGGATACGCGTCAAATTTGGAATCAATGTCTTAAAAGAGCCAGCAAAATGAATGGGCGGAGCAGATTTCGAATATGTATCAAGGTGGGACCTGTATCACATCAGTGGAGTACACAACACTAGTGCACTCGCCTTGCACTGGACCAAAGCAACCGGTCAGTGGCTGCTGACCCAATTCAAATCAAAGAAATCGGATTCTCTTCAACTGGGAGTTGCGGTCAACGTCCGGTGAGCCACTATCATCGCATTGCTTGATGATCCGAACCGTCCATTCGTCTTAGAAGGTAAAACCGACCGTACATGTGGTGGGTTTTCAAATCCTAGCTCGTGTATGCATGGAGACATCATCACCGCATCAAACGGACGGCGCATTTAAAACTCACTGGGCCATACTCAATCTAAATCAAAACCGTGCATATCTGGACGGTTTTTCGAGATAGAACTAATGGACGAGGTGGATTTCTCAACAGTGGGGTATGTGGACCCCACCAGTATCACCGCAAGACTAGCGAGCGTACGTAGGTGCGGACGCTGATTCATGTTATGGGCCCCACCTATTGTCCATACGGGCAATCCGACTCGTTCACAAGATTCCCATGGCCCATGTTACCAAGTCTTAGGTGGAAGAATTTTAAAAGATCGCAAGGATCGAAATCCAACCTTTCAAACGGATGATCGACGGCAGAGCAGAAAGCAGGTGGGTCGCGCGATCAACGCTCCAAAATTGGCCAACCCTGAACGGTTTTTCTTCCTGAATCAAGTGGATGGCGTGGATTTCCCATTTGAATTCAATCATGGGTCCACCGACGATTTCACGCAAAAAGATGGAAGACGTTACAGCGTCTTCGCTGATCACCGCCGGGTCCTCTCAGTGGGGCCCACTACTTGTCCATATCAACAATCTGGATCGTCCATTCGTTCCGTAGGGCAGCCATAACCCACGCCTAGGTGTCCGTTTCCTTCCTTGCAAGCTATCAGAAGATTCTAGCTGTCGAATGGAAGGTTGACGGTGGAAATGTTTGAGATGGTGGGCCGCATTAAACTTAAGAAAAAATACACATTTCTCAGTTATTTTTTGCCACGAGTAGAATGAATGGAGTGGATTTCTTGTTTGACATCAGTCCTGAGCCCATCAATCAACGTAGTGCGTAAGAGTTTTTACATTTAACGTAAACAGAGGGTTTTCGACTGCATTCGAGTCGACCTCTTCGCACCGACCTTGACCCTTATAGGCTCTATAAAAGGAGAGGAGATCCACGGCTGGAAAAATCATCCTGGGAATAGGCTGGAGGCTGGACGTGAGGAGAGAGAGAGAGAGACAGAGAGAAAAAGAGTTTGTTTTTCTTTTGCTGTTTTATTTAATTATTTTAAGAGATCTAGTCCACTCATGTGTGGCTAAATCCTCTTAGCTAGGGCTAAGAGGTGAAGCTTGTAGCGTGATGGGATGCCTCTTTGCTTGTGCCTTTGTTTAGACTGAATTGATGTTGATTTGGATTTAATTAAGGGAATGTTTTTAGTCTTTAATGGTCTGTTGTGACTAAAATTACAATGGGTCTGCGATGACTTTGAGTATTTCTTTCTCCTTTTATGTTTTATGACGTCAGGAAGCCCTGTTGTTCACCATCGTCTCCTGGGCATGGTTGGATGTCGGTACCCTTCCTAACCTTCATAAACATGTTGATTGGTTGGTAATTAGTTTAATTCTGTTGTTTACTTTGTCTCCTGGGCATGGTTTGGTGATGGAATCTATTCTAATTCATATACCTCTCATCTCTTGAAAACTTTATCAACGACAATTCAGTTAATTTCTCTGATTTTTAATCCAGGCATAAGATCTCCCTGATCTCTACAAGTGGATCCTCTGAATCCCTAGTTTCCCTTCTCTGAATTTTCTTCTCAGTTTAGATTAATATTTCATCATTATTCTCCAAATTACAATCGATTTAGATTTCATTTCATTCTAGTTCTATTTCTACTTAGTTTCAGATAACGTACAAGTTCCAGTCCCTTGGGATTCGACCTCGGTCTTACCGAGTTTATTACTACATCACAACCCTATACTTGGGGAGTGAACAGCGTGTGGTATACGGGGCAACTCTCTAGTGAAAGGATTTGGCCTACTACCTGTGTGATCAACATACGTCATGTATGTTGATGTACGTGTAGTCTAAGTGTTTGTTAAAATAATTGAATGAGTAAGTGGTTAGTAAATTAAAATTTATATGGGTGTTGAGCTATGATTCCCAACTCCCTTAACTATGTGTATGATTTCCTCCATGTACCGTATATTATAGCGTCTATTTTATCTATGGAATGCACATATGTGGATTTATATTTAAGTTGTAGTCCACAAAATGCAGAAACAAATCTGTGACGGGTGATGGGGGAGCGGTGTAACGATTAGTGCAACGTACCCCAATCTAAAGCGGACATTATTGGACCTTTGATTATATGATTTGCAATCTTGATTCATAACTACTTTAAATATCTTCTAGGATATTTTATTGTAATTGAATATGATTGGGGCTATTGTATAGTCCAGGCAATCGGTAACAGGCCTTGATGTCGTGGCTGAGGTCATTTCTCCACAAAAGACACGTTCGATGAATCCGAGTCGTAAGATGGTTGTTGACAGTAGTACCTTATTGGTTACTTCAGCGTACGCTCGTACCAGTCGAACTTGTCTAATAAACCGATGGGCCTATTGTGTGTTCACCATATTTGGACGTTACTGCTTGAACCTAAGGTACCAAACTTATCAGTGAAACCCCGTTAACCTTAGTACCTCGATCCACTAAGACTCATGAGCCGGACATGGTGGTATGGGACACTTTTGTCGAGCTGTCGGCCTACGCTGGGGTGATGATCCTCCCCGTAGTGACCAGTGAGCAACCAGACTCGTGAGCCGAATACGGTGGTATGAGACACTGTATTCCAGCTGTCGGCCTACACTGATCAGAAGACGCGTTGTGCGTGAGCCTCGTGTGGGCCATTGTAAAAAAAACCACTGCTGCGCACTCTGATACCTGTTGGTTGGACAATATCTGAAGGAGTGTTGCGATTGCGTTACCCCCGGATGACTCATTGGTGTAGTGACCTCGAGCATACTCTGAACCTACGTTGAGGCGACGAGCCTCTTCATAGTAACTAGAGTATAACTAGGCCTGCATTGATAAGGCGACGAGCCCTTTGCAGCGACCTAGAACCGTATTATCGTATGAGATTTACTAGGACTGACGACCCTAGAATGGATCCTTGTTTGAGAAGTGATATAAGGGAGATACCTTAGTTTTCCAATCCTGCTGTATGAAAATGACTAATAAAGAACTTGGTAATCACGTTCATGCACCGCATACGTGTGCGTTTGGCGTTGATGGTCAAGCACTGAGGGAGTGTGGCATGCCACGAGTGTAAGAAGGAGTCGCTGAGGGAGCGCAGGCGAGGACATGCATCATACATACATACCATTCTTGCATTAATAAGAGTACTTAGGGATGTGTGATTTCCTGCTTTATCATTACTGCTTGATTGAATTGATAACATGTTAACCTCTACTTTATTGTTCCACTAAGTTAGCTACTTACTCCCACGTTACGGGACGATGTTGTACACACCAACCAGACCCTGTTGTAGTTTCAGATGATAGCGATGCTCGTAAAGCAGAGCCTAACTTTTATGATGGTGAGGAGTTCTGCTAAATGCAATGATCTGGCGGGTCTATGTGGACTTGAAGTTGTGTACCGGGGCCACAGGGATATTGATAGTTGAACATTACACTTTATCATTTGGTAGATTTTGAAATTTTACATGTAATTATGGACCTGGCAACGCATACATGCTTTGGAAACTTATACTGGTATAGAAGGTTTTATATACTCATCTTGCGTATCACAACTGTCCCTGAATTATGTTTGCAGTTTTAGCTTAATCTCATTCATGTTTCATGCACTAATACAGACAATATACAAACATCGCTTTATTTGTTGCATAAGTGATGCGTTGGAACTCGGGAGTTGAGTTTCTACTCAACCCCCGATTTTCAGGGCGTTACAAGGAATGACCATATGAACGGTGTGGATGGTACATAACATCACGGAGAACCCAGAGAGGTTTCAACGGTAGGAATTTACCTACACACGTTTTATTGATGTATGGCCCACTTGAGTTTCGAATTTAGATTGCTTTTGGGCGCACCTCCTAAAATGATCTTGCAAAAGTGATGGAGGTGGTGGAGTTCAATAAACATCACGGTTGCGGGCCCACCTAGCTCCCCATCGCAAGAAAGGAATCCTCGTCGAAATTTCTATATTGCCATTGGCCTGACTTACTTCAGTTTCAATAATGCATTGTTAGGCTGTAAAGCAACTCAATAATGCAATAGCACCTACGCGGAGACGTCATAGGGAATCTGTGGGGCACACCTTTATGGATACTTTTTTTATACACTGCATGTCCATCTGTTTTTAAAGCTCATTTGGGCATGAGCCCAAAATTGAAGCATATTAAAAATAATGAAGATTAAATGCTTACCGTTAAATCTTACTAGGGCCCAGAAGTTTTGGATCAATATATTTTTGTTTTTCATTAGTCCAGGTCTCTGTAACCTTATTAACAGGTTTGATATAAATAAAAATGACTGCAGACCCTAGGAAGGTTTCAATAGTTGACATCATTTTCCTCACCGATTCCTATGTTGTTGTCACTTGAGCTTTGAATCTGCCTCACATGAGGTGAAAAAAAGGATGGACAGAACAAACACATAAATCATAGTGTGCCCACAGAGCTTTAACACTAGGTAGGTGTTGCAGTAATCAGCCAAACCTCATCCAGTCTATCAGTCATTTAGAATTGGGTGTGTGGACGTAGATAACACGCACCACATCTATGCACGTGTCACCACACAATCGAACAATCGGCATCCTAAAAGTAAGAGAAAATAAAGGTATGTTAAACAGTGTGGACGCGGATTGCGTCCTACCCCCACTCGGACAGTAATCCGTCCGGGAAGGGCTCTGTGGGTCCACAGTGATGAAAGTATTATATACACTCCGTTAATAGTTTTTATCATATAATTTTAAGTTATGAGTCAAAATATGAGGCAGGTACATGGCTTAGGTGGAACACAAGGTGGGGATTGAATGTCCATCATTAAAAACTTCTTGGGAGCTGAAGAAGTTTCAGATCAAGATGATATTTGTTTTTTAAATTCATCCACGTCTGCATGACCTTATTAATAGGTTGGATGGTTAAAAAGCATCATGGTGTCCCTTAGAATGGTTTCAACGGTGGGTATCATCATCACTGCAGCTTCTTTTAGTGTGGTCCACTGGAGCTATGTACCTACTTCATTTTTAGTAGAATACCCTAAAATGATCCGAGAAAAGTGATGAACGGCATGGATAAAATAATTACATCACGGTGGGCTCCACAGAGCCTTGCCCAGACGAATTACTGTCTGGGCGGGGTAGGACATAATCCGCGTTCTAAATAGTGTTCGCTGCAGAGATTATATATGAAATAATTAATAGCTCGTTTTAACACTTGAGGTCTTGGTATCGATCCCTAGTGGGGGTGGCTAACAGTGCATGTACTGACAGTTGGTGTGTACTAACAAGCTAACAAATATATATATATATATATATATATATATATATATATATATATATGAAATAATTAGAGGAACGGATGAGTCAATCGATGCCTTTTTTTTCGGGCCCACCGCAGATATTAAACTTATTTTGCAAAATGCAACTTTTTAGGATTCAGACTGGGGCACATTTTGGTATTTACGAAAATACCCTTTGATATTAGGGTACGGTCCAAGGAGGGGTATTTTGGTCTTTTGGGTTCATCCGTACGACCCAGGTCTAGTTTCACAATTAAGGTTTCTTTGACACCAATGAAATTACCTTAAACTGAGGTCTATACCTCAAGATCCCATTTATATATTAATGTTTGGGCTTTCAATTCGATACAAGTGGGCCAAGGTTTATTTATACAAAACATTGATAAGCTTGAAGGGGTTATGATTTTCCAGTATGAATCCACATCCGTAATGTCAGCCATCAGATGAACGGTATCGATTGCTTAACCATGATATGTACTTGTACCGAGCAAACTGGCCCGGTCGAATCTTCAAGTGGTCCTTAGTATACGAAACAAGGTTGGGATTATTTTCTTCTCTATTTCCTGTGAAGGGATAGTGATTGAGGTAAAAGGAAATGACCCAATGCACTTTACTTTTAGTCTCATTCTGCATCTGTGAGTTTTGAACAAGTGATTGAAGTGTTGGGGTTTTGATTTGCGGAATCATACAGTGATGGATCTAGGATAGTAATCCAAGAGCACCAAGCAAAAATAAGAACACAGATTTAATGTGGAAAGCCATTTCGAGAAAAATCCACGGCACAAAGCGACAGAAATTCACTACGAAAGCATAAATTACAAAGAGAAAAGACTTATCCGATTCAAACAAGCTTGAATCTCACCCTTGCTACACCATTTGCAACCCTAAAACCCCTTCTAGAAACCCTTTTGAATACTTTAGAAAGCCTTAGAATGTTTTAGAATGGCCCTAGGAACTCCTATTTATAGTTTAGGTAACCTCACTTTCACACCAACTTGGAATAGTTTGGAAACCGCCTCAAATTTACGCAATCCATGTGCTATCTACGTAACCAAAGACCTCAACCTCTAAGGTTAGCCTCGGATACCAACCTCGGCCTCGGGTACTAACCTCGGCCTTGGAGGTCGGCCTCAGATATCGACCACTACCTCGGAATAGAAATGCACTTACAATATATTAAGATAGAATTATCCTCCGAGATATTCGTCAAAGATCTCGGGAAGTTAACCACGACACGTCCAGAGGAAGATCTTTTCCATAAGACGCAATCACCAACCAAGAGGCATTGCCATATACGTTTCTGAGACCAAATGTTATAAATAAATGCTTCCTCTACAGTAAAAGGTACAACAAATATTCTGATTCTATTATGCCTATTGTAAGTCTATATCATGACTTAGGTATCGAAGGGTTCCCAGCCTTAATCGTCACCCCCCTGTGTCTTCTCTTGTTCTTCAGTAAATTGCAGATACTATAGCTAGCAGGAGGTGAGGCAAGTTCAACCAGATTTTAACATCAACAGTTGGTGTCGTCTATGGGAACGACATCAAAGCCATTCCCATCTTATACAGTGATTCTACAATGGTGAAAAGCAGGAAGAGGGCCCAGGCCGTGATCGCAACAGCTGCTCCCCCACCAGCAGAGTAGTTTGAGGACCACAAAGACCTGTCCTCACAACTTCAGGATGATTCTGCACCTGCAGGCCCTACGAAACAATCTTGAAACTGATGAGGTCGGCTCGTCTCTCTGGAACATCAAGTTAAAGTCTTGATCGATAATATTAACCAAATAATGCAGATCTTAAAAAGACAAAACCCACCTCCCGACCAGGGGATAAATGCACGGGCAACCACTGAGGTCTTTGCACCACCTCAAGCATTAGTTGACTCACAGAAAACCAAGCAACATCCTAAGCAACCGAGCTATACGCCCTTCCACACCTCGGGAACTGCCACACCCGCCGACTCTAACTTGCGTCACAAGTTAGAGAAGAAGAGGCGTAAAAAGGCTCCCGAGGTGATAACCAAGAACGATGGCCCTTAGAAGGCAGAACTCGATAAGCCGCGAGGTCATATCAGTGATATCCGCCAAGCCTATCATGCTCAAATACCAACCTTCGTCGATGCTATGTTGGAGGCGACCGAGCCACCATTTACCAATGACATTATAGGAGCCCAACTCCCGCCCAAATTTTGAATGCCGCAAATCGGCTCCTACTCCGGGTCTGGAGACTTGGCCGACCATTTGGAATAATTCAGGGCATGAATGGAGCTCAACGGCGCTTCGAGCTCGGTTATGTGTCGAGCCTTCTCCTTGACTTTGTCGAGGACTATACAAAAATGGTCTAGGCAATTAAAGTCGAAGTCCATCAACTCCTTCGCTCAACTTAGTAAGGCCTTCGTCACATAGTTCATCGGTAGGAAAGATAAAAGAAAGCAATCAACTCATCTTCTCACAATCACTCTGAGGGAGGACGAGCTACTAAAAGACTACGTCATCCGTTTTAACGCTGAAGCTGTCCAGGTCATCGATTATTCTGACCAAATAGCTCTGGCTGGCATGATAGTTGGCCTTAAACGAGGAAAGTTCCTCTTTTCTATTGGTAAGAACCCTTTTCTTACCCTCGTTGACCTACTTAGCTAAAAAATATTCCAATGTCGATAAGTTTTTTAGTTCACGAAGAGCTGCTCGAGAAGGAAACAACTCGGTTAAGGATAGGAAGTGAAAGGAAAAAGGGGAGCCCTCTGTTGTTAACGCCAAAAGAAAGAAAGAGGATGACCAAGACCGAGACCATCGTACCAACTGACATCCGAAAAGTCACTTCCATCGTTACACTCCCTTAAACACCAAGCCAGTGTAGGTACTTGAGGAAGCTGAGCTGAGTAAGAAAACCTAACGACCGAGCTGAACCAATCAACTGAACTCAGTAAAAAGACTAGTCGGCTAACCCCAACCTACTAGACTAAGAGCGACCTCCCTTTTTAAAAGGGAAAAAGGTCTCATGATTATATTATTGTGTTTTCTACTGTTTTATGAGTTCTACAATAAAAGAATTTCCCCAGGTTAGGTGAAGAAAATTCTTTTAAATGATTTCTCAACTATTCGAAATACACGACCGACTACGAGGGCTTCTCGTAATGGAAGGAAGAAAGTATTTCATTGTGAGTTCTATTATGAAAGAACCACCCCAGGTTAGGGGAAGAGAATTTCTTTCAAATTCTGACTATCTGAGCTACGCGATCGATGACTAGGATTTCCCTCAATTGAAGGGAAGAAAAGTTCATCCAATTAGTTCTACATCGCGTGACCTACTCGTTCTACTTTAATTGGTCGACAATTAGGACTTCCCTCAGTTGAATGGAAAAAAAAAGTCTCAACTATTAATTCTACCGTACGCGATCTACCACTGAACAATCGACTTATCGATCTTATGATTGTTCATCCCACTAGTTCTACTCCGTCCGACCTCTCAACCTCTCGACCTACCCCTTCGATGCAAGGCATCACACAGTGTTAGTCCATACTAACTTAGTTTTCGAGCTCGAGAATGCATTGGAAGGGGCTTGTTTGGGTAAACATGGACCGACCATCTCAAGTCGAAAACTATGAATTGCTTGAGTGGCCGAAAAATCACCCCGACCTCGGTACTTACCTCGATTGGTCGAGATCTTGTCCATAAGCCGCAATCACCATCCAAGAGGCATTGTCCAAACCTCTCGGACTAGAGACTCAAAATAAAGGTCTCCTTTATAGTAACCTACAACAAATATTCGATTCTATTACCCTATTATAGGTCAATATCATGACTTAGGCATTAGTAGGGTTTTTAGTAAAACCGACGCCTTTAAATTTTAACTTTTAAAAATTACAAATACTCGTAGTAAGGTGAGGCATATTATATATTTTAATATTAATATAATATATATTAAAGGATCAAATTATAATCATTCGAGCAATCTTATCTTGGGCTACTCGAATTTCATGATGGTGTTTTGTGCATTTTAGTTGTATTAATTTTAATTAATATATGCTATATTTGCAACTTCTTAGTCGTGTAAGAAGGTTTATATGCTTGCTTAAGCATCATATAAAGTAGCAATTTGGGTTAGGATGACCCAACCATGATGTATGTATTATATCTACACCAACCATTTATTTCATGAGATATTTTTATGACATTAGCCCAAAATTGAGGCAAAACCAAAGCTCAAGTGGACCACACCACAAAAAGAAATGTGGACAATGACACCCACCGTTGAAACCTACTTAGGGCCCACGATGCTTATTTGCCATCCAACCCCTTGATAAGGTCATGAAAACCTAGGTGAAGGCAAAACACAAATATCACTTCCCGAAACTCAAGAATGCTCAAAGGAAGACGCTCATTTCCCTTCAACTTTGAATCTACCTCAACTTTTTGGGGCGCTTACCTAAAATAATTTTACATAAATGTATGGCCAAACTAAAATATACATTATGGCTGGGTGAGGAACTTGGTGAAACACACCCCACCTCGGGTACTAACCTCGGCCTCGGATATCAACGATCTCTTCCATAAGCCGCAATCACCATCCAAGAGGCATTGTCATATACATCTCTCAGACTAGAGGCTATAAATAAAGGCCTCCTTTATAGTAAAATGTACAACAAATATTCTAATTCTATTACGCCTATTGTATGTCAATATCATGATTTAGGCATTGAGGGTTCCCAGGTGCCAATGAAAATGCCCTTTATGTCTTCTCTTGTTCTTTAGTAAATTACAAATACTCTTACTAGCTTGGGAGGTGAGGCATATGTCATCCAACCATTTCAAAGGTCATCAACAAGATATATTTAAAGGATCAAATAGATGTTATAATCATTCAAGCAATCTTATCTTGGAACTGTTAATTTCATGATGGTGTTTTGTGCATTTTAGTTGTATTAATTTTAATTAATATATGCTATATTTGCAACTTCTTAGTTGTGTAAGAAGGTTTATATGCTTGCTTAAGCATCATATAAAGTAGCAATTTGGGTTAGGATGACCCAACCATGATGTATGTATTATATCTACACCAACCATTTATTTCATGAGATATTTTTATGACATTAGCCCAAAATTGAGGCAAAACCAAAGCTCAAGTGGACCACACCACAAAAAGAAATGTGGACAATGACACCCACCGTTGAAACCTACTTAGGGCCCACTGCGATGCTTATTTGCCATCCAACCCGTTGATAAGGTCATGAAAACCTAGGTGAAGGCAAAACACAAATATCAACTTAGTTCAAAACTTTTATGGCTCCCACGAGGTCTTCAATGGAAGACGCTCATTTCCCTTCAGCTTTGAATCTACCTCAACTTTTTGGGGCGCTTACCTAAAATGGTTTGGGCCAAAAGAAGGTGGGTCACTCGGGGCCCACTATGGATATAACACATACATCCATGGTGGACAACCTATAAATCTTACTAAATATTGTCCCGAGGTGAACTGGCACAATGTCGGGGTCACACCTTGTCCCACATTGCATGGGAATGCTAAAGATCCTATATCCACCTTTTTAATGATGAAATGTTTTAATCCATTCTGGTTCATCCAGACCGCTTTTTTTTCCTTTTAGAAAAATTTTAATTATAGGGGACTCTTCTAACAAAATTTTATTTAGAAAATTTATTTTTAGATAATAAATAGAAGAGTCGTTTTATTACACCACATGAGATTTTCTCTCAAATCATTTCAAGTATGAGATAAAATGAAGTCTCTTCATTAAAATGGACCACACATTAACAAGCCAATCAATGATATTTCATCGTTGATTTCTAATTTATCCATGTTTTTGCTTTCCTCGTATTCGAGATTTTTGGTCACGTGGACGTGGATGAAGAGAAAAAGATAAATATTAACTTGATCCTCAACTTTTATCCCCAAAAGTTTTTAATGGTGAACGTTTAATCCCCAATTTATGGTTTTAAGCCTTTAAGGTATGAACAAAAGATTTGGTCATACCTTCAAATCTTTTGAAAGAATGATCTCAACTTTCCGTGGATAAAATTATTCTAAAAACGATGGATGGCATGGATGAAACGGACATACATCATGGTGGGGCCCAAAGTGATGCTAACCACGTCGACCGACGTTACCTAAATCCAATTTTAGAAATAAAATGTATAGCCAACTCTTTCAAATAAGTGCACATAAACATTATGGTGGGTGAAAATTGGTGATGTTAGACACCACCAAGGGTTGGTGGTGCGTGACACACCATGCAACCGGCTTCCTTCTATTTCCCTCCTCGTTTTTGTGCAATGCCAAGCATTGTTGAGGCAAAAAAAATATATTTCTTCTCCAAAGCATTTGATGAATCAAGAAGTTCCTGCGCAAGGATACTATGTGGGCCCACTTCAATGTATGTGAGAAATCCATTCCGTCCATCTATTTTGATAGCTCACTCTAGGATGTGTCACCAAAAATGAGCTGAATACAAAATTCAAGTGGGTCACACGAGAGGGAAAATTGGGGGAAGAAATTCCTGCCGTTGAAACCTTCCTGGGCTCCACCTTGATGTTTATATGTCATCCAAACCGTTTATAAGGTCATTCCCAATGGGATGAAGTGAAAAAACCACAAAGATAGCCTGATAGAAAAAATTTAAGGCCATAGAAATGCTTCAACGGTGCTAGCTAAATTTCTACTATTTCCTCTTGTGTGGCCCACTTTAGTCTTTTATCCATCTCATTTTTGGTGGAACGTCTTAAAATGAGCTTGCAAAACAGTTGGACAGAATGGATTTCTCACATACATTGAATTGGCCCTACATAACATCCTTGCGCAGAAACTTCCTAAAATCTGCGTCCCAGTACTGCAGATAACAAATGTGTGGATGTCCTGGCTACTACCAACGTCCACACGTCGAATTCTAGCCAAATTTCTATATTGCCATTGACTTGACTTGCTTCAATCATTCAATAAATATTGCATTGTTCGATGGTAAAACAACTCAATAATGCAATTGCACCAAGCAAAGACGCCACGGGACTCCGTTGTGCACACCTTTATGCATACATTTTATATCTTCACCATCCATATGTTTTTCAAGCTCATTTTAAGTCATGAGAACAACATTGAAGTATATTCAAAGTTCAAGCGGACCACACACCACAGAAAATAGTGAGGATTAAACGCCTACCATTAAAACTTGCAGGCGGGCCAGAAGTTTTGGATTAATCTGATATATGTGTTTTCCGTTCATCCAATCTATGTAACTGATGTGAGCGGGTCGTGGACACATTCCTAGCATGGTTGGGCCAAAAGAAGATGGACCGTAAATTAACTGTTACTTTTGATCCGGGTATCGTTACGGGGCGCACAACGTATCAATCTTTACTAAAACGGGCCATCCGAGGTAAGACCCAAAAGGTGGGTCCCATCGAGTCTTGGGTTTCATCAAAAAAATGCATGCTTTCACTTTGGGCGAATTTTTAGGAAAATTTTACTATTTTTAGTGATTCTAAAATTTTAAATATTTTCTATTTTTAAAGTTTTAGATTTTTTTTTCCTTTTTAGAAATAACTTTTAATTTTACTAGGACTCTTCTAACAAAAGTTTATTTGGAATTTTTATTTTTAGAAATTAGGTTTTAGAAGAGTTTTATTAGAGTTAGGATTTTTATTAGAGTTATAATTTTGCTATTTTTAGTAATTACGAATTTTGGTTTTTTTTTCTTCATTAATGGTGTAAGGAGACACATTAGACTTTCATCAATCAATCAAATTTCGAATTTATTATAATTTATTTCTATTTTATTGCTTTCTTTCCTCATGCATTCGAGAAGTCTATGTGAGGAGTCCAAAGAAGCTTTATGGATTTAGAGTAATTATTCTTGAGGAAGACGGTGATCGACCTCATCATATTCATCCCTGCGTCAATTGGTATCAAAGCGAGGACTCCCCTCGACCCAATGACAAATAACGAATGTATGAACAAAAATCTTGTGGACGATGATGCAGGGATTTGTTATCTTTCGGAAAGAATGGAAGCTTTCCACCAGGAGAGTCAGTTGATCATGTAAGGGGGCTACGCCTGGGGAGAAACTCCACAACGTATTGGGATGCGCTAATTCCATTGTCCTCTCCCTAGCTCAAAGTGATAGCTCAACCGCCTGGTCGTGAGGAAGCCGTTATACATGCCAAATGTATAAATAGAATTATAGCGAGACAACATCTTTCGAATGAGGTGCACTGTAAGCCAAAAAGTCTGTAATGTGATCATTGATGTCAGGAGCAGTGAGAATCACGTGTCGAAAGTAATGGTGGAAAAGTTACAACTGAAAACAAAAAAGCATCCATCTCCGTACACGATTGGATGTATCAAAGAGGTCAATAAAATAGTCCGGTAACAATTCATGCACTTGCATTTGTGTGATTTAATTGGCCCAAGTACTTTGTGAAGTAATCAACATGGAAGTTTGTCATATGTCACTTAGTCGACCATGACAAAATAATATTGATGTTATTGCTACACATAGAGGTCAGGATACCGTATTTAAATTTACTAAAAATGATAGAAAGATTGGCATTCTCGCTATGAGAACGGAAAACCAACCTAAGACTTCTAAAGTTGAGGAACAATCTCTCACAACTGAACATGATTTTGTTAAACAATCTGAGGAAACAAGAGATATATATATATATATATATATATAATGGATATATCATTAGTTGAAAAGAAAGAATATATGGAACCTGTGAACATCCCAAAGGATTTGAAACGATTGTTGCAAGAGTTCAAGGTGAATGTGTTCAATGAACTTCCTAATAAATTGCCTCCCATACGAGAAGTACAAAACTACATTGATTTTGTCTCAAGGGCAAGTCTGTCTAATTGCCCACATTATCAGAAATAATGTGAGATCTTGAAGGCAGAAGTGAAGGAACTGATCGATACTAGTCAAGTTAAGGAAAACATGAGTAGATGTATTGTGTCAGCTTAAGAGCCTATTGCCAAGTACAAGAAAAGGGCTAATAAACATCAACATCAGAAGTTATCTCAGTATCATGAACCAAGTCCCTTGAGTAACTCGATGATGGGTTTTTTCCAAGAGGAGGGGTCTAATGTAGGACATGACATGCATCGATGGTTTCTTGTGGTTGTTGATGAGGTGGGTTAATGCTTAAGGTTATGCTCATTTCACGATCATAACTTTTAAAATCCTCCATTGTATTTCACTTAGGATCACTAGAGACTTGGTGTATGGGTGTCGAACCAAAGTATCATGAGGAGGCTTCGACGACGATTTCTTTCGGAATTGGAGGGGACATAATGTAGAGTGGGTCGTGACAACACGTTCCTAGCATGATTGGGTCAAAAGAAGGTGGGCCGTAAATTGACCGTAACTTTTGATCCGAGTATCATTACGGGGCACACACCCTATCAATCTTTACTGAAACGGGCCATCTGAGGTGGCATTTGTCCGTTTCGTCAGAAAACGCACGCTTTCAGCTTAAAAATGAATTTTTAGGAAAAATTTACTATTTTTAGTAATTCCAAAATTTTTAATATTTTATATTTTTAGAGTTTTAGATTTATTTATTTTCCCTTTATAGAAATAACTTTTAATTATAGTAGGACTCTTCTAGCAAAAGTTTATTTGGAATTTTTATTTTTAGAAATTAGGCTTTAGAAGAGTTTTATTAAAATTAGGATTTTTATTAGAGTTAGGATTTTGTTGTGTAACATGCACATACATGTCAGACAATCAATCAATTTATGGATTTCTAAACATATCAGGAATCTGGAAACCTATGCGGGAAGATCTCCGACGTATCAAGAAAGACACCCTATACTATGATTAATTCTCATTCTCCTATAAATAAAGGTATCTCTAGCCAATGTAAGGTATGCGTACACATCCTAATACTCGACTGGTGACTCTTTTCCTTAAGATCGTAACCTATAAAAGACTCAAGATCCTGACTTAGGCATCGGAGGGTCCCCTGTACAAGCTAGGGTCTCCTTTGTCTATTGCTTTCGTCTGTACAGGTCCCATAGGGTTAACCAAGGAGGGTCTACCGGAAAATTTCATCAACAGGTTGTAAGATAAATTTCTCATTGTTATCATTCTTTTATAGTATTTATATATGAGGAATCGATGACAAATTAAGATGAAACATCGTTACTATCGAGTTCAACAATGAGAGCCAACGTACCTACTCCATATAAAAGTGTAAGTGTGCCATAAAAATAGGCTCTTGATTGGGCTTGACATACACTTATATTGGAAGATTAATTCAAGTCTCTAATTCTAGGATGATGCCAAAAAAATTATTATTTGACTATCAATTGATATATATTCTCACAGTTTAAAGTAGAAAATATCCAATAGTTCTGTTACAGGTAAAAATGGACTGACCAGATGTACAGACTCGAAGACTATAGATTGTTTGAAGGCAGAAAAATCACCCCTACCTCGGGTACCAACATCGGTCTCCAATGTCAGCCTCGACCAAAGACCTCAACCTCTGAGGTTAGCTTTGGATACCGACCTCGGCTTCGAGTACCAACCTTGGCCTTGGAAGTCAGCCTCGAATATCGACTACCACCTTGGAATACAAATACACTTATAATATATTAAGATAAGATTATCCTTCGATATATTAGTCAAGGATCTCAGGAAGTTAACCACGACACGTCCAAAGGAAGATCTCTTCCGTAAGACGCAATCACCAACCAAGAGGCATTGTTATATATGTCTCTGAGACAAAATGCTATAAATAAATGCCTCCTCTATAGTAAAAGGAACAACAAATATTTCGATTCTATTATGCCTATCGTAAATCCATATCACGACTTAGGCATCGGAGAGTTCCTAGCCTTAACCATTGCCCCGTGTCTTCTCTTGTTCATCGGTAAATTAAATTACGATACTAGGTAACCCAGCGGGAGATGAGGTGAGGCAGATCAACCGATTCAACATCAACGTCTAACGTGGGAACGACATCAAAGCCATTCCCATCTTATACAGTGATTCTACTGACAATGCTGACCTAGATGATCGCGATAGTTGCTCTTGAAGTAGTTTGTGGACAAAGACCCATCCTCACAACTTCGGGATGATTCGCACTATGGGGCGCGATAGATAGAAACCGATGAGGTCGGCTCGTCTCTCTGGAGCATCAAGTCGAAACCTTGACCTGTAATATTAACCAGATAATGTAGATCTTAGAGAGACAAAACCCACCTCCCGACTAGGGGATAGATGCACAGGTAGCCACTAAGGTCTTTGTACCACCTCAACCACTAGTCAACTCACAGAAAATTAACCAACATCCTAGGCAACTGAGTGTTTACAACCTCAAGTGTAGGGTCGCGATGTAGTAATAATCTCAGTGAGACCGAGGTCGAATCCATACGGACTGAAACTTGTACGCTTCTGAAATTAGCTGGAAGTAGAACTCGGAGATGATGTAAACTAATTCTGAAGTGATTGAGTATAACACCCCGGTTCCCAAAACCCAAACACACTACTTGTTTTCCAAAAACCCGTGTGTTAACCTTTAACGGTGGCTCAAATATCACGTACAAATTTCTTTTCTTTATCATCAGAGTTAATAAACTAGTGGAATAAAAGTAAATCGAGTATAAGAGGGAGTCAAAATATACAAAATCAAATATTCGAGTGGTTGCTAGTAAACTTAAACAACCAATGTCTCGAAGCTAAAAATTGAACAGAAAAATAATAAAAGTAGGCTAGAAATTATAGCTGCATAGTCATTGATCTCTTCATGCGACGCACTAGAGTCAACTCATACATCATCCACGTATCCTGCACAATGAATATGGTTTGATAACGTCAATGGTTATCCCAGTGAGGTATAACCCCCAAGATTTATCATATCATCAATATAATTAAGCATAGTTATCAGGAACAGTGTATAACAACTATTCCACAATGATCATCATAAAAATTAGATGAGGTTCATTAGATAAATTTCACAAAGATAATCCTGTTTAAATGCATGCATATGCTCACAGACCTGGCAATGCACATCCAGCTGGTAAAAAGTTACCCAAGGAGAACTACCCACCAAAAAAAGTACTCACAGGTATGCTCTAGGAGAACTAAACACTCAGAAAAGACCATGCAATGAGGACACCCAAGGTGAACTAGTCTCTCAGAAAAGTACTCAAAGGTACACCCTAAGGAGGGCTAAGCACCCGGAAAAGTCCATGCAACAAGGACAACCCATAGTTGTTTGAATGCACGCAATAATAACTTGGGATCACCCGATAAAATACTCTATGGTACAACCCATAGTGATTCAAGAAAATCCTCGTGTCTTACATCGACCACTAGGTAAGGTCCACATGCCATGAAAATGTATGATTAACCCTACCATTATTATTCCAATTTCAAACAACCATTTTAAGGAAGCTCAAGGTCACTATGGGGGGCTCGCTACCCAACATAGGCCGATAACTCAGGCATATGTCCCATTCTACCATCCCTGGCTCATAAGACTAACAAATAGGACGTTTAAAGGTAATCTACTCAACTAGTGGCCAATTATAGTTCTATAAGTGGAACTTACCATCGTAAGGTTATATGAAGATAGTTCATTAAAGCCACATAAGGCAAATATTACATCAAGCCGCATAAGGCAAACAATCCATCCTAAGGATGTGATAAAAAGGAATTATCCCAAAAGCCACTTAGGCAACAAATGATTCATAAGATGGTAAAGCCACCATATTCTTTCATTTAATCTATTACACAAATGACCACTAATTCGAGGACCTCTAAATACCATAAAATAGTCACAAGTGGTGAAACAAGCTACATATAATGCCAATAACAATTATCCATATAAGATGTTTCATTTAAACTATGATAGAAATATTTGCGATCATAACATGTTCAGATACTTGGATATAAATGCAACGGCCAATCACTTCTGAAGAATTCGCTTAAGTATAGACTATTATTCACCATCATTATGACTAAATATTAAGTTAGGCAATTGATGAAATAAATGAACTAAGATAATTATCATGATATAGAAAAGCTTGAAGGTAATCCTCACCTTATGTAGAAATTACGGATGGTCTTGAGATCAATTCCAATCCTTACTTCTTGAATACCATCCAACTATCTTAGATTATCCTACAATTGTTGCGTAAGAATTAGAATTAAGACCTAATTCTATCTCGAACCTAGACTTGTTCTAGGGATTAATATAGTATTAAAATCTTCACATAGAGATGATTAGATGTCTATTACTCGAGTTGAAATGGAATGGATTCTATATGACTCGGTTCCACTTGATGCAATTTAGTGCGACTTTGGAACGAGTCTATAGGAATTCATCGTATTGCACTATAAGTTTGATGTTGGCAAGGTTCCTAGTTGGTTGAACCCAAGCTTGATTCAAATTCTAACATGCCTTAATGAGTCAACATGAAAGGCTATTACCTTAACTTAAAAATGCTACAAAACTTGCATTGGATAAATAAAATATACGAGGGTCATTTACCTAATGTAGTGCCGCCAACACAGCCGACCTTAACTTGCAATTGTCTGAACTCACTCGTAAAATAAATGGTTTAACTCATTGAGTTCAGGTAGCCCTCATTCTCACCCTCACTTCTTCCTTTTCTCAGTCTCTCCTTCTTGTTTTTCTTCCATAACCCCAATGTCCAGCAAGTTGGCTGGACTAAGCAAACTCTCCCTGACTTGGTGGGACGAGAACCGAGTTGACTCGGCACAACTCAACCATCAACTCTGCCCCACCCTTTCCTTTCTCCATCTTTTATTCTCCTTCTTCTATTCCTTCTTACTTCCCTCGACATAATTATGGCCAACACTTGTTGGACCCAACCAACTCAAAGCATCAGCGAGTCAGTGATCCATTCGACTCGACGAAGACTCGACTCAGCCTAACATCATGAATCGACAGTCATGGTGAGCAGCGACTCTCTCTCTCTCTCTCATTTCTCTCCCTCTCTGCTTCTTCTTTCTTTGCTACTAATGTCCAACAACTGGACTCAATGAACCTGACCTGACTCACCAGAATCGAGCGAATTGAGTTTTTAACTCGATCATGACTCGACAAATTTGCTCGATCGATGCAACACGACAAAGCAGATGATTACAATGCCTGCTCCTCATCTTTCTTTCTCTTTCTTTCCTTCATTCATGGGGTGTCCATCAGCCCCAAACCCGAACCAAACTCGTCCTAATTCTTTCCTAACTCAGGAATAGACTCAGTGAGTTGATCCAATCCAGTGAAACTCGATCCGACTATGTTTCAGTGAGTCGCCTGCCCTCGACTTGGCCGCTACCCAACTCGAATCCTCCCTTTTTCTTCTCCTTTCTTTGTTTCTTTCCTCTTCAGCTAGATGAGAGTGTACCCGGACTTGCCCTAATGTGCAGCGATTCAAGCCGAGTCGACTCAACTCGATACTGAACTAGATCAAGGTAATTATCATCTATTTGGCATCTTCTTTCTTCTCTCTCTCTCTCTCTCTCTCTCTCTCTCTCTCACCGTTCGCCAAAGGTAAAGCGGAGTTTCCGCTTTAAAAAACCGTTGCACATGGCCCATTTTGTGCTAGTGTTTGCAAGCACGCACGTGTGCTTGAGTGTGTGATGCTGATGAGTTTTTGTGCGGCTTTACTTGCCGAGAATGATGGACGGTTACGATCGTTGAACGGGACTCAATTGGTGGGCCCAATTTCAAATCCCTTGCTGGTGGGAAAACAAAGGAGAGAAACTCTCCTTTTCTTATTTTTATCAGGTCAACACAGTCAAACCGTGTTGACGGTTTCGATGTGCTGCGTGTGCACGCGTAACTTGTGCACACCATTATGTATACATTTTATCTACATTTTAAGTCATGAGACCAACATTGAAGTATATTCAATGCTTAAATGTACCACACACAACAGAAAATAATGGGGATTAAACACCTACCATTAAACCGTGTTTGCTTCGGAGATTGTATATTAACGTTTGGGGTTTTACTTCCATATAAGTGGGCCACGGTTTGTTGATCCAAAACGTTGATAAGCTTGAAGGGGCTACGAGTTTTCAATATGAATCCACATTCATAATCTCAGACATCATATGAACGTTTTTGATTGCTTAACCATGATATGTACTTGTACAGAGCAAACTGGCTGAGTCTAATCTTCGAGTGGTTCTCAGTATACGAAACAAGGTTGGGATTATTTTCTTCTCTATTTCCTGTGAAGGGATAGTGATTGAGGTAAAAGGAAATGACCCAATGCACTTTACTTTTAGTCTCATTCTGGATCTGTGAGTTTTGGCAAGTGATTGAAGTTTCTCGTGAGAAGAAGAAAGAGATACTAAGAAGATGGCTGTTGATGCTGCTGTTTCCTTGGTTTTAGGAAAACTCAGTGATTTCCTGGTTCAAGAGGCAGTTTCCCTCTACCAAGTGCGTGATCAGGTCGAATGGGTCGAGAGAGAATTGAGGCGGATGAGGTGCTTCTTGAAAGACGCTGATGCAAAACAAAGCGGTGATGAAGGAGTGAAGAATTGGGTGGCAGATGTGAGAGACGTTTCTTATGATGCAGAAGACATCCTCGACACCTTCATCCTCAGAGTAGAACGACAAAGGAGAAGTGGGTTCGTTGGTTCCCTCAAAAGGTGCATGATCATCACTTTTGTTGAATTATTTGGTCGACATGAGATCAGCAAAGGGATCGAACGGATAAAGAATAAAATCCAGGAGATCTCTGCAAGCACAGAAAGGTATGGCATTAAAGATGTTAGCAGAGTCGAAGAAGGAAGCAGCTCCAGGGGTGAAAGTCTGCGCGAGCAAAGGCAAACTTCTCCTCTCTTTGGAGAGACAGATGTCGTCGGTTTTGAAGAAGACATAAAGGCATTGGTGGAACGGTTGATCCAGGGCGATTCACGACGTTGTGTGGTTTCTGTGGTCGGAATGGGTGGTCTTGGCAAGACCACTCTTGCCATTAAAGTTTATAATAACGATGCTGTCAAGAAACATTTCGATTGCTGTGCTTGGATTTTTGTATCTGAAGAATATGTCGTGAAAGATCTTTTGCAAAGACTTATAAAAGATCTAATGACTCTTTCTAAAGAACAACTTGAGATGGTGGAGAAGATGAATGCTGTTCAGTTGAGAGTGAAGCTTTCCAATCATTTGAAAGAGAAGAGATATCTTCTGGTGTTGGACGATATATGGAAGACCGAAGCGTGGGGGTCTTTAGTGGCTGCTTTTCCAGATATGAATAACGGAAGTCGAGTCCTACTCACCACCCGCAACAGAGAGGTAGCTTCATATGCAGATGCACGGAGCTCTCCCCTCGAGCTGAAGCTTTTAGGAGATGAAGACGCATGGAAATTGTTCTGCAAAAAAGCATTCTTTGAACAGGGTATCCATTACCCGCAGAATTTAGAGAAGATAGGAAAAGAGATTGTAAAAAAATGCGGTGGTCTGCCTCTTGCTATTGTCGTGATAGGAGGCTTACTATCAACGAAAGCAATGAATTCAAATGAGTGGGAGAAAGTGCTCAGGAGAATTAGCTCGCAGTTCGTTGGTGATGAATCTCCAATCAGAAGAATATTGGATTTGAGCTATGAAGATCTACCTTACCGACTGAAGCCATTCTTTCTGTACTTGGGTGTTTTTCCAGAAGACCATGAGATCCGTGCTAAGAAATTGATTCATCTGTGGACTGCAGAAGGATTTGTAGGGGTAACAGGGGAAGAAACGGTGGAGGAAGCTGCAGAAGTTTGCCTGGAGGAGCTGATCCAAAGAAGCCTGATTCAAGTGTCAAAAAGTAATTCCATTGGTACTGGAATTAAAAGCTGCCGCATACATGATCTCTTACGTGAACTCTCCATTTCAAAAGGCAAGGAAGACAAATTCCTAGACGTTCATCAAGAACAAGCAAATCCTCTCTCTCCAGCAAAAGCACGCCGTCTTGCTATTCATCAGGCACCTAGTAAGTACACTTGTTTAAATCGCACCAACTCACACCTTCGTTCACTGTTATGGATGGATTTAACGGAGGGAGAAGTTGAAAAGAAGCAAGAGCAGTTTCTTTTCAGAGGATTCAATTTGATCAGGGTGTTAGATCTATCTTGTATGGAAATTAGAAAGCTTCCAAAAGAAATAGGTACACTGATCCACTTGAGATACCTTAGCTTCAGGTTCGCTGGCTCGGACAGGTGTGACTGTTGCTTAAATGGGTGTGATTCGGACCCTGCAAGCTTCCCATCATCCATGAGCAATCTCCACAATTTAGAAACGCTTTATTTAACATCAGGTTCGGTCGGTTCACATACCCAATTTTATTTGGAAGATGCAACAATTAAGGCATGTGCATGTGCCATACGGCAGCATAATAAGTAAAGGTGCATGGTCTAAATTAGTGGGACATCCATCACTCGAACTTGATTCTTTAGTTAATCTCATGACTCTAAAACGTATAACAGCTGGCGATTGGATAGGGGATTATTTGGAGAAGTTAACTAATCTAAAGAAACTGGGAATAACGGGGATCTACCGGAGTAGGCATGCAGAGGCATTGTCCAAGTCTCTTCCAAGATTGGACCGCCTCCAGTCTTTGTGGTTGGAATGGCACAGTACTATTCCAGGTTTTATGCCTATTTCACATAACCAGCATTTGAAGAAGATGTTTTTGTGGGGAAAGTTAGAGAAGCTACTTGAGTCGAATGAATTCTCACCTAACCTCACCAAGCTTACCTTGATATTCTCGGAGTTAATGGAAGACCCGATGGCGACATTGGAGAAACTACCCAACCTTCGGATTCTCAGATTGGAAGAATATTCATACAAGGGAAAGGAAATGGTCTGCTCTGCACAAGGGTTTCCTCAACTCGAATCCTTACATGTTGTAACGTTATATGAATTAGAAGAGTGGAGAGTGGAGGAAGGAGCGATGCCAAGGCTTCTACATTTGCTGATTCGGTACTGCTCTCATTTGAATATGATTCCAGAAGGACTGCAACACGTCACTACCCTCAAGAAATTGGAGGTGGTGAAGATGCCAAATGAATTCAACGCCAGAATGCAGGAAAATGGCGGAGAGGATTGGCATAAGATTCAACATATACCCTCCATCGAAATAAAATAGTAATCTATCAAAGGCAGGTGGATTTAGTTGCTTGTTTCTTCCACCAACGGAAAACACATGGAAGGGCAAATTCAGCATCTCTACAAAAGCCGGTGAGTTTTTTTTTTTTTTTTTTTCGTTTATTTCCCTCCTCTTGATTAGCTCTAGGCAATTCTGTCTCCTGCATATCATGCATGTTAGTTGTTGGTTGAAATGCGCCAACCAAGAATGTCTGAGGCCATTACTTAATCTACCTATATGAATTGTCCCACATGAATGTGGCACCAGTCTGATTGCTCCCTGTTGATCGTGAACTTTTGATCATTTTAGCTTCCAGCTTGAGGGCCACCATTCAAACAGTAAGAATGAGCTTGCCAGTGCTATCTTCGGGCTCTTGTCTATCTGGGAAAGGGTTCACTAGAGCAATGGCTATGATCATCTAAGCATGAAGCCACATGGACAGCTCTTAACATGCACTATCTTTTCTTTGAATTCTTAAGGATGTATTGAGATTTGAATATCTCAAGCCTTCACAATCCAAATGTTGTATTGCCCAAGTGATCTTTCTAATTAACCATCGATTGCGATACGTGCCATGATAGAGGTTGGTTGATTCTACATGCATATAGATCCCAGTCCATCTAACGTGGCTACTCATCCAATGTTGTACTCATGTTAAAGATCAAGCCATCCATCTGGTGGAGCCATTGTGATTGTGCCCTGACCCATGAATCAGAATGGTACGATGCGCAGGCGATCCACATTTGAATCTGGTTATGAGATTTTATTGTATATATTAGGAAAGGATTTCTTTCTTAGTTTTAGATAAATTCTCTCTTTTACTTATTACAATAAAGAGCCACCTCCAAATGAGTTTTATCTATACCTTACCTTAATCCTACTCAAATTGAGTTACATAATATCTATACCCAAAATTCCCCCGGCTCTGCCAATCACGTCTAGATGTAGGGTGCTGCACCCATGGATTAGGAAAAACAGAACACAAGACATGTTAATGCAATGCAACTAAAACTATTTATTTTGCTTTAATAACTCATGGAATTAATCTTCTTTTCTTTTCTTTTTTTTACCATTTTTCTTATCTATATTGATTCATCAACTGAATTTGGTATTTATTTACGTAATGAGTTTAGTGTAAATATGCTTCAAGTACTTGTTTAGATTTGAAAAAGAAAATTATAGTATGTCTTTATCAAATTTTAATCCCAGTTTTGATATGTCGACTGTTGCTTTGGTAGGAGAGAGTCTCACGGTGCATGCGAGGCGACATGACCAGACAACATGTTGATGTACAGACTGTCGGCTTGAAAGTTCATTTCCTGTTTATGGTTTTCATACACTGTCATTATGTATAATGGTGTGTGTTAGTTATTTGGATGATGTTTTCAGACATTAGCATGAGATGTGTACTTTTATCTATCAATCTCTTCATACACTGGTGTGTTTTATGGTGGTTGAATCCAACAATGATGACTTAATCCTCTATAGTTGTACATTGTGATTTCAGCAGCATCCATCAGATTATTATGGGTTCATACACTGTTGTCCATGTGATTGTGAATTTTTCTTTTTGAATGCTGGCTATCGCTTGTTTTCTGAGTTGATCAACATTTTTTTTTGGGCCGCTGAATGGATGACTACCATAGTGGCACAATCTAATGTCTTTGTTTCTTCATTGTGGCCCATTCATGTGGTAGCCCACCAAATCCTTTGGTTAAGCTTCATCCACGTCAGCCAACAATTTTAGGAGGTCCAAATTGGCATGTATATATGCCACGTCTACAGAGGACGGGCACTAGCACCCTAGTGAGGTAGCTGGTTGGGTGGAGATACTCCCAGTAAAAACTAAGTATTCATCTAGCCAACGATCAGGGAGTTGGGTCAGGTGGGGTTCTTGTTTGGGCATTTGGCAAATGAGATACCAATCCTTTAACTAGGGATGGCTATGGGCCAGTTGGCCTGACCAGACCAGCCAGCTTTGAGCTATTAGCTTGCCCATGGGCCAGGTTTTGGCCTGTCATGTGTGGCTCAATAAATTATCAAGCTGGGCTTGGGTTTGAAGTCATTTTAACCCAAACCAACCCAGCCAGGCTTCGGCCTGTCATCTGTAGCTCCATCAATTTTCAGGCTGGGCTTGGGCGTAAGGCATTTTAGCCCCACGTGGCTCGACTTCATATGCATGTGTTCCATCCTACAAATATCCTGTTCCAATCCTTACTGAACAACGCACGTACATCTTAAATGTAGACTATTGGCATGCGGCCTACTTGATCATAGTTCCAAAACTCAGTGACTCATACTCGAAACTTGGAGAATGAAAGTGCAATGACTTCAACTGACGCCCTCAACCATGCCAGACAATAGCATTTACTAGTTGACGAATCAATGGTATATGTTAAAAATTGCAAACTTTATTATTCACAGTATTTTAAGAGTCTAACATTAGGGTTAATAAATTTGGAGTTTAATTATTAAATATTGAGTTGAATTGAGTTTTTGAGTCAACCTGACCTAGCTGGATATCAAGTCGAGCTTCCGAGTTTTTGAGCTTTTAGACCACGCTTGGTTGATAAATGAATTTGGTGAAATCACGTAGAAAATAAGGAACTTTTAGTGGTTGTTGTAAATACCCCATCTAAAACAAGAATAAGTTACTCTTCGAACTTTAGCTTAACTTCAATAAAATTATCTCCTATTGACTTAGAAATAATTAAAAATTCAAACAAGTCAAACAACAAGCATTTTCGGCACATTCTGAAGATAACCATCAGACCTGATCAGCCATCTCCAAATGCAATAAAGATCCGATTGGCTATACATTCGAACTCCAAAACTCCAAGCATTCTAAGCAACTGATGTACGAAAAAAATAAAATAAACTCTCTCTATCCAAGAATCATTCTCCTTATTATTTAGTCTCCTCCGCATAATGTGATGTCAATGTGTGAAAAATCACATCTACGAGATTGAGAAAAATACTATCATTCTTGTATACAAAGTGGTGATGATGTTATAGAAAGTAAATTTTGACATCAAATGATTCCCAATCAAGGTGATTTATGTTTCAGTAGAAATGTGGTCAAATGATCATCCTAATGAACTTAAGTTTTCTCAAATCCGAGATATGATGAGGAAGATCTAACCCATTTACTAATAATGCACATTGCCAAGTGGCTAAAACTGTAATGACTCTAGCCACATTTTTTTACAAGTTAAACGGGGTCCAGTTGAAGTGGTTTCATTCTCATTTAAAAGTTTATCATATCAGCTTTCTAACAAACTTAAGATCACAAAGACGGATATATAATGATGAAGATGTGAGCATTTTGTTCACTCCCCAAGTATAGGGTTGTGATGTAGTAATAAACTCGTTTCCATTGCATATTCTCAAACCAACTAGAACTAGAACTAGAATGTGATGAAATCTAAAACGAGTGTGATTTGAGGAATAATGGTGAAATATTAATCTAAATTTAAAGAATTCAGGGAAAGGAAACTAGGGGATTCAGAGGATCCACTTGTAGAGATCAGAGAGAGATCTTATGCCTGTATAAAAAAAAAATTAAAAATGCATTGATATAGTTTTCAAGAGATGAGAGATATATGAATTAGAATGGATTCCATCACCAAATCATGCCCAGGAGACAAAGCAAACAACAAAATTAAACTAATTACCAACCAATCAACATGCCATGAAGGTTAGGAAGAAGGGCCGTCATCAATGCCCGAAACGATGGTGAACAACGTTCCATCATAAACATAAAAAGGAGAAAGAAATACTCAAAGCCATCGCAGATCTATTGTAATTTCAGTCACAACAAACCATTAAAAACTGAAAGTATTCCCTTAATAATCAACTAAAATCAACTTCAATTCATAAATTAAATTAAAAGCATAAAATAGAATCTCCCATCTCACTACAAGCTTCACCTCTTAACCATAGCTAAGAGGTTTAGCCAGACATAATAATGATTAGGCTAATCTCAAAAAGAATAAAATAACTACATAAAATAAAAATAAAGGAGAGAAGAAAATAACTCTGTTCACAATGACTCCCTGTCCGCCCTCTGCCTCACGTCCAGCTTTTCTTTCTTTACCTCTGTTCTCTCTCCTCCTTTTGTAACAGCCAATGGTCGGTGGAATGGTGTTCTCTCGCAACTCGTCCGGAACAGAGCCGGACTCTAGAATACGCACGGCCCTGCGTAAGGAGATGAGCTCTTTTGTTCTTTACACTCAAAGAATCGATAAACCGAAATCTGGGAATCCTGTCCGGAATTTGATCCAGGCAGACATCGTGAGAGTGGTCGGCCGTGCTATGGAAGAAGTTTGAACGGTCCAGATGGATGGACCGATCCTCGCCACGCTTCTCAAACGGACCACAGCGTCCGGACGTTTCAAACAGAGGCCATTCCTCTCTTCGCTGTGCTATGAGCGGGGCCATGATCATCGACGTTTTGAGGAATCCACACCGTCCATCAGCTCCGTGGCGGAATTTCAGCTTGAGAGGGCCGATTTGGATTGCTTCTGACACGGCCCACTTGCTTTTCCATTTTGCAGTCCATCTTACGTTTTGACGGTCGAGATCCGATACACGCTGTTTCTTGGAAAATCGCCACCTAGGTCGTGATTAATGGTCTTGTAAGACTCTGATGGACGGCCTGGATCAAACCTTCAAGTTGTGGTGGTGGCCCACAAGGATGGACCGCAGGTCTGTTACGAAACGGAACTTACTGACGCCGCTGCGATAATCGGTGGGCCCCAAGACGACATTTCATGAAAAATCCATACCATCCATTGAGATCAACAAGAAAAATCGGTTAGACATGACCTTTTTCTTTTATTTCAGTGTGGCCCACCGAGAATTACAACTCAGCCGTATATCCTCCATTTGAGCAGTCAAAAACTGATCATCGCTACTTCTTTGAATTATGCCACCTAGGTGATGGTCACAGTCCCCCTCCAGATATGATGAACAGCTTAGATCATCGAGATGCATGATTAGTGCGGCCCATAATGCAAAAACGGACGGACATCGTCCGTTCGTTGTTCCTAGCGTGAAACGGGTCGGGTCAGCGTTGCTCTGTTTCGGTGAACGGCGAGTGCACCGTTGTTGTGCACTCCACTGATGTAAATCAGGCCCCACCTTGATGCATATGTGAAATCCGTTCCATCCATCCATTTTTTCATAACCTTTAAACCATCGAAACCAATTTTGAAGCATATCCAAATATCAGGTGGGTCCCAAATCAAGAAATTATGGGTTGATCCATCCGTTGGGCCACTTCTGCAGGGATCCGAGGATTAAAATTTGACGTGTACGGTTCATTTATGGTCCTCAGGCCACGTATGGAGTTTCGAGCCGAATGGATGGTGGAAACCTTGTGATCTTGCATTCTAGATGATTCTCAGGCCACTTGAACTTTGGTATATCCGTTTTCTCGGATCTCTGACAGGTGAACTCTTCGATCTTGGTCCCCTGGAGTCCGTCCCTTGCCTTGGTGTAGTCAGATCGTTAAATTCATGCCTTTAGCACCTTTTTGTAGTCCATGCTCTCAAATATACCCTGCAACACAAACACAGTTAAAAGGCGTTAAAGATTTGCAGTTCAAAGGTAATAAATGGGGTCTAATATGTAATATTTGACCCTCAACACATTTGCTCAAATTACGGGTGGCTAGTTTCATACACTGAACGAATGTACTTTTGATAGGTAAAACGGGGTTTGATCAAAGTATTTCAACCTTGTTAGACAGCTTATCTAGCAATCTTTCTAATGAATCCAAAATCACTGGAAAAAAAAAGTGAGAGAAAATACATATATTTGCACAATAGCAAAATAAAAATAAAAATAAATAAAAATTAGAAATTTAATATTTAAAAAAGTAACCATTACATTATATATAGTTATATATATACAACACATACATACACATATATATATATATATATATATATATATATATTATATCTTTATATAATATTTATTTTTCCTTATTTTACATAGACCATTGGTAAAGAGGATTGTAATAGTATATATTATTTTTAAAAAATAAAATATTGTCACTCATAGGTATTTTAGGATAGCGTCTATATAAGGAGCTCCATTGCCATTCATAATGGCATTAACGGAAGGCAGAGAGGCTAAGAGATACAAGGGGTGGGAGAGATCAGAGAGTAAAAGAGAGACAAAAGTAGAGAGAGAGAAGAGAGAGAGAGAGAGAGAGAGAGAGAGAGAGAGAGAGAGAGAGAATAGAGAAAGCATAACAAGAGATAAAATAGAGATTAATAGAGAAAGCCTAAGAGAGTTGGAGTTCACATGGAGGCAATCCTGGGGTGCCTCGAAGATTCTTAACTTGTCGACATGTTGCCTGACATAGGAGACAAAAAAAAGCTCATTAAAAAAATTATTGAAGATAAGAGTTTTCCTACCATATCTCGATTCAAGTTGCATTACACTCAATACATTTCAAGTGCATCTACTACATTCACATTTTCTTTTACTTTATTCTGCATTATTCCACCATATATATTTACTTTCTTTTACTTTATTTGTTTGCCCATGGTTAAACCATGCGAAGGAAAGCCAAGTGTTGAATATTTTCTTTTACCTACCTAAAACCTCCGGCTTTACGAAGTAAAGTTAGTTGGCATTTCATTTCATTTATTTCATTGTTGTTTTATTTGCCTACCCAAAGATACTTGGATTTACAAAGTAAGTCTAGTTTGCATTTCATTTTTTTTTTTTTTTTTAAACTTTATTTGCAAACTCGGGCCAACTAGGCTCAGCGATGTAAGGCTATATGGTATCTTTTTTTTCTATTTTTGTATGTCCGGCCCTCATGGATTATATGAAGCACGACCAAATATAAAGTACCAAACTTTTACCAAATCCCTCGAAAAATTGTGAAATCCTATAAAGTAGAGATCACACATTGTGCAAGTGAAAAATGGCGCCTAATCCCTTCCTTTTAAAAAAAAAAAACTGAGGTGCTTATTAGGAATTTACAATCGCAAACCAATCGTATGAGTTAATTGAGTTGAGAAATCATGAGATTCCTGACCCTTAAACGATTTTACAATTTCTAGCCAACTGAAGATTTTAAGCTTCATTTGGCTAGTGGCGACTCCAAACCAAATACATTTCTACACCTGAGTCAATATTATAATCCGGTGGCACTAACAAATCAAGACAAAGACAAGAAAGTGAGGGCACTGCTCGCGTGGGGTGCATTCATAGTTGCTTTTCTAGATAAATAGCATAAGTTGAGTCCTACTCACCACTCACAATAAAAAATGTGGCTTCATTTTTGGGGTTCATGCCCTAAAATGAGTTGGCAAAGCGGATGGACGACATAGATATAAAACATATACATCACAGTGGGCACCACAATCATGAATCCTCCATCCTCAGTGGGTTAGGTGGGTCATGAAAAGTGAAATAATTAAGAGTGGATATCCACCAATAACACCTTGTTTGTTCACGGAGCCACCGAAATGTGCTTCAAACATTCAACCTGCACGAGGGGCCCCATAAAATGATCTTAGATATAGAGTAATAGGTGCATGGATTAAGAGAAGAGACCAACACCTTTATAAAAAAAAATAATAATAAATAACCCTTCAATAAATAAGGAGAGAGAAATCTCTAAAAATGAGTGAAGAAAAAATAAATTACTGCTTATTAAACATATAATGTGCTTTCAAAAAAAAAAAAGGCCTCAAATTCTTAATTTTACTTGAAATAGGTAATTTTAGAAATAGTAAAAATTACTAAAAATAATTTATTTTTTTTTTAAAAAAGCATTTGATTTGACTAAAGCTCATAATAACCCCTAGATGACTAAAACAAATACTGTGGATTACAACTAGAGTATTAAAACCATAAAACTGGAAAAGAAATTACTAAAATATAATAAGGTTTAACTTAAAAACCTAATTGAACCCCTAAAATAATTGAATTTAAGAAGTTGTTTTGAAGTCGACTAGTGGTGTTATGTGTTGTACAAAGGTAATATGTTAATCTTAACCATTGATTCACTATCTTGTCTATAGATCATGATGACCATAAGTCCCGTGTGGACGTGTCATCAATATCATTACTAATATGTGTGTATATCTTAAATCTTACATGAGCCTACATTAAAAGATAGGATTCATTTGGTTGTCCTTGGAAACTTGAGATTGGACATAGTAATCACTATCATGCTATATGGATCTTAGCATCATGTCTTCCAGGACTGCCTAGAAGGTTGTAGGACAAACTCGTGATTCATATTAATCTTATGTGGTCATTTCATCTGAGGAAGTCAATGACAAATCAAGATGGAGGGTTTTCGCCATCAGATTCAATGACGAGTTAATGTGCATGTGCCCTACCCTACGAGGAAGTGTAGTATGCCATGGGAATGGGCTCTTTTGTCAGACCTATCGACACTTGTATTAGAGGATCAATTCGTCTCTTTACCAAGAGACCTATCATACTTGGATTATGATCAATGTGCATGTACTAGCTTAGAAATCATTAGACCTAATGAAGCGTAGGAGTTTAAGCTCCCAATGTGATGTGATGTGCTTTGGCCCTCCTCACAGAGGCCATTAAAGTGGTTCATACGTGAGTATTGTTGATTCCATGCATTGGGATACAGTTGAGTTTCATATGATCTAATAAGTGATCCCATCAAGACGTGAATGTGAAATTCAATCTGACCATCAGATGCTATTGAGGGTCAAATATTGCATATCAGACCCTAGTTATTGCTTGGATTTATGAACATAATATTGTTTAAAGGCCGACTTAATCGCGTTTATGCTGCAGGTTGAATTTAGGAGCTTTGATTGAAAAAGGATACTAAAAGTGTGGATTTGATGCTCAGAATGCACCAAGGCAAGGGACGAACCCCAGGGGACTAAAATTAAAGAATTTACACACCAGGGATCCGAGGAAATCAAGCTGTTCACGTTAAAGAGGCCCAAAGTTGGTCCAGAATGCAAGATCACAGGGTTCCCGCCATCTGATTGGTTCGGAACTTCATATATGGCTTTGAGGCCATAAATTAACCGTACATGTAAAATTTCAGCTATTACATCCCCTGGAAGTGACTCAACGGCTTGATCAGCCCCTAAAATCACGATTTAGGGCCCATCTGATCCTTGGATAATGGCAAGTTTGATCTTAGCCCCTTAAAGTACTTGGGGAACATGATGGATGGTACGGATTTCTCTCAAACATCACGGTGGACCCCACATGAGGGTGTGAGTGCACGCACACATGAGCCACACCGGACCAGAGGATCCGGTCAGCAGGTGCTGACCCGATCGCAGCTGCGAAAATAGCGTCCGCCTCTGCGGACGCTGATCTTATGTAGTGGGCCCCACTCGCTCCCTAGAACATTGATCTGGACCGTCTATTCATTCTGTAGGACGACTAAGACCAACCCCTAGGTGACAGAATTTCATAAGATAGAGTGGATCGGATTTCAACCGTCCGAACGCAGGATGGACGGTAAGGAGATTACTTCTGTGGGCCACCATGGTTTTGACCCAAAACCGATCAGGTCTGAACGGTTTTTCAACGCCGATCTAATAGATGGAGTGGATTTTCTCACCAATCAACGAATATGGACCCCACAAAGATTCCGCCGCAATCAACTTGCGGTGCGCGATCTAAAGGAAATTTGGATTTTCCGGCCGTTTGTGGCTCACCTTCTTTGATCCATTTGACGATCCAGACCGTCCAAGCTTCAGAACAGGGGATTTTGACCCTTTCTAGGTGGTTGGATTGACCGGACTAGACTAGCCTTCGGCCCAGATTCATTTCAAACGCAACCAGTTCCTGCATTTTCTTGCGCTGAAACAGAGGTTCGCGTATCAATTCAACTGCGAACAGGGATGCGTAAAGAGAGTTGGTTCCCCACCGACAGCACTCCGGACCCCCTCCATCAGCCTATAAAGAAAGACGTGAGAAAGAAACAACTCCCAGCTGGCACTTGGGGAGTGAACAGATGCACCATCACACATTGGTCTTGGGTTCCAAAAATAAAGTTGTTCCGTGATTCAAGTGGGTTACACCAAAGGGTTACACCAAAGGAAATAGTTGGGAGAGGAACGCCGACGGTTGATTTTTTTTAGGGCCCATTGTCATGTGTATGTGAAACTCACTCAACCATAAGATGATTCATACTACTTTAGGCCTAACCATCAAGGGAAATGGTTTGGAGGTTGCATGGACGCCCCCCTATACACTCTTAACAGGGAGTGCGTGACGCCCCCCTATACACTCTTAACATTGGGATACGCTCTTCACCATCATATGATGGTGTTTCTATAGCATCCAATTGTTCCAGCAAGTAGTCCCATTATGAAAATAAGATGCCCAAAAAATTAGATTCATCCAATTGTTGTGGGCCATGCCGTAAAATACAATAAACAACCACACAAAAACCTCCACATTGATAGTCTCATGGGTCCCATCCAATGGTTGGATTGACCTGACTTTTAGGGCATCCCATATTCATCGCAGGTGTACAAGGCCAAACAAATACCACAATTGGGTTCTACAGATAACTTTTTTTTTTTCTATCATAGGCACTCACACACCTCACACATGCCTATGCACTCACCCCACAATGGGACTCTTATAAGTCTACCACTGAGTCATAGGGATGCAGGCGAGTCCCACGAACAACTAGTTGTATGTCAAACTAGTTGATTAGTTAATGTTAATAAATGTTTAGAGAGTTATTTGATGTCACTTTGGCAAAGGAGTCATAGCCCAAGTGGGCCCCACCTAGGTGTTAATGTTAAATCCACCCCAACCATTAGGTGTGTCACCCCATATTAGACATAAGATCCTAAAATCAGCCACATTCGTCGTTAAGGTGGACCACACAAAGGCTTAGATTTTGGTATGGCATCTAATGTTGGGGTGGATTTTGGTATAATCATCACAATGTGCCTGTAAAATCAAAGGCAAACATCTCTCTTCCAACTTTTTCCTTAGTCTGTCCCACTTGAATCACATATCAGCCTGATTTTTTTTTGCTCTGGACCAAACACAAGATTATACATCTAATAGTCAGAGAAAAAAGCACAGTAGGCCCCATAAAAAATCAAGGGCCAGGCATAGGCAAAACTCTACTGAGGTCTCAAATCCATAGGGGCAAGACCAGAGGTTAAGCTTCAAACCAACAGATAACTTCAAACCGTTCATGTGTACATGACATTCAATCCGTCATAAGAGCATTTTGAAAAACGCAGCAACAACACTCATGGGATGAACAGACTTGTGTTTTGTTATTTACTGACATTTGGACGTTGTTTTACATGGAATGGACTACTTAATGTGCATACTATTGACCATTGTGCTATATGATCCTCATGATGGGGCCAATCTATTAAAAGGGTTGGATGTCACATGCACTTAATACTTTAGAAGTTATCATATGGTGGAGTCTAGCTTAGGTCCAACTGCTTGGATTTAAGAACCCTTCTTTTCGGGAATACATAGCTTTTATGGGACAGGTGATTCGCAAGCCCACCCTTGATTTGTGAGGGGCCCACCATGATATGGTTATAAGATTCACTCCAAACCATTAGATGCCTAATCTCATGTCGAGCCTATAGCCAAGCTGACTTATGATTCAAGTGGGCCCTGTAGAAATCATGGGTGGATGTCTTTCTCCCAAGTATTTCCAGGCCCACCTAAATTATTGGTTGAGGTGATTTTTTGGCTCTAAACCCAGCATGGGATTACACATCTAATGGTCAAAGTTAATCTCACATACACACCTTGGAGCCCGTCACAGATAAGGGTGGGCATCCCTCTAGTTACCTGTTCCCAAACAATTCAAGCAGTTGGATGGCAAATAAACATCATGCAAAAGATATATGTGTGCTCTCTCTTTATCCAGGAGGCTTTAGATCAAGCTGATATTGTGTTTTACCTTTATCCAGGTCTGTATGACCTTATGAACAGGTTGGATGGTAAATAAACATCATGTTGAGCCCTGTCATTGTCACCACTGCTTCTATGGTGTGGTCCATTTGAACTTTGGATCATAGACCACGTCATGTTGGCTAATGCATGATTGTAGCTGACATGGGGGAGGATTTCATGTGGATTAGGGCCCCTTTGGATACCACCAAGTTACTTTTTTTTACTTACAACAGTAGATTTTTTTTACTTACAGCAGTAGATGATTAACTTATTTGAGATAAGTGAGTTTGATTTATGATCAATTATAAGTAGCTTTTTTATTTAAAGTCATTTAATCACTTCAATTTAATAAGTAGAAATCAAGATAAGCTACTTAAGACATAAGTAGATTATCTTAAGTAACTTGCAATCCAAACGCCTCCTTTATCACCCATTGACGTGTCACAATGCACCATATGAGCCCAAATGTACGGGGTTTTACAACATATGAGCCACGCAATGCGAATTTTAATTCAGAGCCTTTACACATAATTTTACACTGATAGCAGTGGTATGGCCCACCTAAATCTCCGGTCCGACTGATATTTAAGATCCATTGTGAAAATGTGGCAGCCCATCTGATGGACGGAGTGCATCTTATGCACTGCATGACCAGCCATAGTTAGGTTAGCACAGTTCATTCTTCAATGCCTGCTCGCTAAGGGCCCATTTGGATATCACCAAATAAATTACTTTTTCTACTTACAACAGTAGATAAGCAACTTATTTCATATAAGTTTAGTTTATGATTAGTTATATGTAACTTTTTTACTTAAAAGTACTTAATCACTTCAGTTAAAAAATTTAGCTTTTCTACTTTTCATAAGTTACACTACCAAAAAAACGAGCAAAGGCTACGGATGATTGGAGTCTTTAGCTACGGGTATAAACCGTAGCTATATTGCTACGGATTAAATCCGTAGCTAAGGACTCCAATCATCTGTAGCGTTTGCTCGTTTTAATGCTCTCTTGGAAGTTCTATGGGGGGCCCACCACATTTGTTGTGTTCAATCTAAGCCGTCCATACATTTTGACAAATCATTTTAATGTGTTAGATAAAAAATTAGATAAAGTTAAAGCTTAAGTGGACCACACCATAGGAAACAATGGAGATTAAGTGCCTTTTGTTGATTTGTGGTGTGGTCCATGTGAGTCTTCTATTTACCTCATTTTCTGGGATAAATACTTAAATAATTCTTTGAATTGAATGGAAGGCATAGATAAATGACATACATCATGGTGGGCCACACGGAGCCCCTAACATGACCGTTCATCTGACTTCGGCGGCCGCGCACACAAAAACCAAAAATGCCCGCCACGCGTTTTTCATTCTCGCGCGCCCACCTCTCTCGCTCCTCTCTCTCGCTCCTCTCTCTATCTTCTCCCCACTTCTCTCTCTCGCTCCCTGCCGATCCTCGACTGCGTGACGGACTCGTTCGGACGGCTCCACTTCTCTCTCTCCCTGCCCATCCTCGACCGCGAGGTATTTCTCCCTCTCTCTCTCTCTCTCTCTCTCTCTCTCTCAATCTCAATGTTGATATATGAATTTGGGGATTCAGTAATTTGTGGATTTCCAATTCGAATATGGACCCTCATTTAGGGATTTGAGGATTTTAGGGCTTACAGATTTGAATGTGGACCCTGAATTTGGGTTTTTCTGATTTTACAAATTAGGGATTTGGGGATTTTAGGATTTCGTTTCATGGGCCGTGGGTATTGTGAAGAAAACATTGATGGACCTTTAAGATTATGAAGAGAATGTTGAATTAGTGGTTTTGTCTCTACCGGTCAATGATAGAAGGGAAACTCAATTTATAAAACCACTTCCTACGGTTGGTTCATTCGGTGATAGCGTTTTGCTGATTGTTGCCCTCTGTTTTCACTCTGTATTTGAGGGCATTGCAATTGGAGTTGCAGGTAAGATGAGATACATGCATAAAGATGCAACTGCCTTGCAAAGCATGCTAGCAGTTCAGAGAAAGGTTAATCTGTTTGTGATTTTTTTTTTCAACAGATCTTTGATGCTTTAAGGACAATGATGTTAATGTTTCTCTTGGGCATGAGGTGTATACATAGGCATTTCCTTGCTAGCACTTGATGACTGGACAGTACACCAAAATTGTAAATTTGGAACTTGAGCAAATTAAGAATGAGGTCTTTTACTTGTTTCCTCATCCCTCAATGTGGCCAGTACTTCTTGAAGACATAAAAGTGCAAGATCGGTCTCAGATGCAAGTTCAACCATCCAAAAGATAAAGTTGAAGTTCTAAATGCATCTGTAGGGGTACTTATGCGAGAGTTATTGGATCCACTTCATTCTTGTCCCTATGAGAATTTTGACACTTCCTCTAATATGTATCATGCGATAGCAGTTGCATCGAAACTACTTGATGCTTCAAGTTCTAAATCTGTTGATTTCAAATTTATTTTTCTTTTGGCAATAAAATACGGTGGGGTGATTCCATTGGTTTCATAATATAAAATTTTATATATATATATATATATATATATATATATATATATATATATATATATATAAAAGAGTTACTAAAATTGGTTTAGTCTATATGCATGTTCTGCTTTTTAGTCACTTGGTGAGATATTTCTTCTTGATAGTTGGCTTGAGGTCACTGATGAACAACTTAGTTACATGCAATTCACACAAAACTTTCTTTGTGCTTCTATAATTTCATTCTAGTTTACTTCCATCTTTTATTTCATTTACTGTTGGAACATGCCTTGAGGAATCAGACACCATACTTGCCATGTTTATGAATTGCCTTGTAATCTGGACCATTCAACATGCAGTGCTCATCATAGATGAAAGTTTCAAGATTGATGAAATGTTGAAATCCTTGCTTGGGTTGTCAGGATTTTACTTCAATTTGGGGATTTTGTACTTCAAGTGCACTCCATCCCTTGATGCTTCATTATTTTGGATCTGCTAACAATCCCATGTTGTTGTTATTTCAGTCTACATGCATGTATGGTAGCTGTACTGGGCCGGATTCATCCTCACTACACCAAAAAGGCCTGTGTTTCTTTAAAAGCACTTGGGGCATCAGACAATGAGATCCTTTCTCACACTTTCTGTTTGCTATTGTGATGGAACTATTTACTGCACTCCATTTTCTAAAGGTGGAATGTCCATTGACCATCTTTCTTTTTGTGTGCCTCCTTGATTGGCAAAATAAACCAAATGCTACGTGGTTGGCTTCAGCTCTTCTATCTTTTGTGAGAAGGCTGGAGCTAATCAAATCTATGCTCTCTTCACTTCACATTTATTGGTCAAACGCTTTTATCTTTCCTGAGACTTGCATTAGTGTTATTGAAAAAAAAATCATGAATTTTGTGGGGCAATTCCAAAGTTCACTTAGTCAGTTGGTGACGAACTGATCACCGCTGAAGGTGTACTGGGCATTGTTCTCATCCGTCTCTAGCAAGGCCAACAAGTGGTGCTACATTCTACTTTCTTTTCATTAAAATCTATTTTACTTTTGAATATGTATGTGATGATTGTTTAACTCTCACATGAGGATCATTTTCGTTCATGCTATCAATAATGTGTTTTATCTTGTTCTTTCTATGAATGTTGGGATAGGGCATTTGCAAGCTGGTACTCAATTGGTGGACAGCTTGGATCTTGCACTTGTGTCTGATTGACACAAATGGGTGTATGTAGATGGCATGCCTTATACTTGTGTGTCTGATTAGTAAACCTCTACAAGCAATACCGTGCCGGACATGGATTTCTTGATTGCAACTGTGTTTGCTATCATGCAAGGCTATGCATGGACAGGAATGGGCATGAATATGGATTAAGAAATGATGTATTTTAATAAGGAGTTTGATGTATTTTAAGAAGGGAGTTGATATCGTCCACACCCACCATTTTTTCCAAATGGAAAAATTGACTGTATGCTAGTGACAAAGGTGGTTGTAAATCGTGGCTGCTCCCTTTTTGAAATTATTGCTTGGTAGCTTCATCTGTCAAACATACTTCCTTAACATGGGTTTTATAAGATAGTTCCAGAATATTCTTGTACTATACTGCATTCGGTTCCACAAGAAAGAGGCATTCAACTATCGGGCCTATCTTTCTCTCAGTTTTGACGTGTTAAAAATTGAATCAGCAAACTGAAGAATGCAACCAGTGCAGTAAACTGCAGTTAATTTGAATGGAAAAAATAAAAAATAAAATCTGTTTTGTACACAAGAAGCCAAGTTGCATACACTAAAATGATTATAAAAAGAAAATTTGTTCATGCACTAGATGATAACTAGAAAACTTCATGGTTGGACAAACACATCTATTATAGGATTATGGGATTTTAAGTTCTATAGCTACGGTACACCTGTGCCTAGAATGATGAAAAGGTCCAAGCCAAAATCTCCATCTCATACACTGCTTGCCTTTTGCTTCTGGTGCATACACCTCTTGTATTTGGTGGACAGATGCAAAGCTAAAGATGCAACTAATGCTACAACAGACCCAGATGAAGGTATGCATCCTTAGAATTTCAATCTCTATTATGAAAATTTAGAGTTTCATCTTAACATGAACTCTATTTTCTCTTGTTTTGAATTATTTGATTGAAACCAAGTGACGTCGCTTTGTTTTGATATATTTTCTCTTACTTAATGAAGTAGAAATGTGAATTATCTGAGAACTCAGCCACTTGGCTCTAATGACATTTGTATGTTTAGCGTTGTATGTTCAGCTTATCCTAGGACATTTGTATCAGACTATGAATTGAATTGGCTCTAATGATCCTAGCTTTCTTTCACTGTTTGGATTTTTAGAATTTAATGCTAGATGGTATGTATTTTAGATTTGATGGGTTCCATATTAATGAAGATTATAGATGCAAAAACTTCATCATCATCATCATAGCCTTGTCCCAACTATTTGGGGTCAGCTTTATGTAAGTCTCTACCCTAGGTTAGTGAACAATCTTTAAAATTTTGTTATGGAAATCTGTACTCATGCATTGTTGGAGAATCTGACAAACATCTACATTCTCGATTGCATTGAAAAGCACACAAGAGAAAGGAAATGGTCAAGTTATACACAAAGGGTTTTTTCTCTTGGAGTACTTACGTTCTAAAGGAGAGGAGAGTAGAGGGAGTATCAATGCTCTGATTTGTGGATAGATGGATGCTCTAATTTGAAGTCACTTCTAAAAGGACTACAAGAAATTGGAGTTGTGGAGTATCAATGCTCTGAACAGTATACGTACGTAGCCAATGCCAATTAATTGGAATATGGCTTAGATGACATGAAGGCAATCAATTTGAAATTGATTTTTATTTTTTATTTTTTATTTTTTTACCCATGCGTCAATGCATCAGATGGAGCAAAATGCAATCATGACCATCCATCTTCTGTCTGTACTATATATGGGCCATGGACCAAAAGTTGTCTCAATTGGACAACTGTAAGTATCTGGGATTGCACTTTTACCCAGCTTGCCTATCATTTTTCATCGCTTTTTGCCTGTGACCATTTGTTTGTAGATCAAGAGGGTGGTGCAATTTCTTGGTGAGACCCATCGATGCTATGTGCCACCAGATTGATAGATGTTTTGTATCTTCTATACAAAGACATGCATAGTGGTGGAATCTAAAATATCTTTTTCATATTTTTTTTTTTTTTTTTTTTTAATATGAAAATAATGCTTACGGCTTTTTTGTTAAATCTAAAGTTTGAAATTTGAATTTAAAGTATGAAAACCTATTTGGTAACTACCCAAAAGAGAGGCTAAAGTCTAAACATTAAGTATTGAATTTGAAACAATCTGTTTATTAACAAATGTCTGAAATATATTAATTTGATACATTTGCTAATTCTCTAACTGTGGACCCACTATAATTTATTTTCTTTACATTCACACTGTTAATCCATTTTGACAACTCATTTTAGAAATATTTGATTCTTCATTTCCATCACCAGCTTTTGTCTTGCTGCAATCATTGATCTGATAGGTTAGAGACTATATTTTGAATGAACATTCATCAGTTGGGGGCTGTCATGAACATGCCATGGTGCAAAAGTTCGGGTCTCTCCAGTCATCAACCAAAGGAGGTTGGAAAAAAGATGACCAACCGCCTATACTCAATGTATGCTTGTAGCTCCCCTGATGAATGGACTGGATCCTAATATATCTACATTGGCACATGTGCTGCTGCTAGCAAATCACGTCAGAGGTATTAAAGTTTTGCAAATACCATTTGGGTGTTCATTTCGCACAAGTGGTGCAAGTGGAACACCCACTGTCCAAAAATTCTAACAGCTTGACAACTAGGATCTTAAAGTTTTTCAAGAAAGTCAAAATATTTTACAACTAGGATCTTTCAATCTGAGTGATTTTTAGTCCATAAACCATCCAAGATGAGGTCCATAATATTGATGGGCCCATTTGTGCAAAATGAACACAATCTTTTCCTTATTTTTCTTGGACAAGTTGTTTCCATCTTTCTACCTTTTATGTTTGTTAGCATTTTGGGATTGGAACTAATGGATTTCTATTGTCGGCATTGCTATTTTTTTTTTTTTTTTTTTTTTTTTTTTTGGGATTGAAACTAATGGATTCGAGAAACATTTTCTTTCGTGGGGCTATGTCAATTGCTACCATGGTGTTTGGAGATTACAAGGGTCGTTATCAGTATCTAGAGGGATTGGTGATTCACATCTTAAGAAATGGGTAATTGCGAGGCTCGAAACAAAGATTCTTAGAATCAAGCATGATTGTGAATTCCTAATTGCGAGAAAACTTTTGGGGAAAAAACACTTGTCGTTGTATTATGTCTTTGTTTGGAATTGTATGCCCGCAATTCCTATCTCAAATGGTACAACATTCGTTCGAACTCTTGAATTTTTGGCCATGCGGTTTGAGAGAAAAAAAAAATTCAAGCCTTCTGTCAAAGGCTCAAACCTTTTTCCCCTTGTAACACAATATTAGTAGCATTGTCATAGCACTTGGAAAATTCCAATTCAGATCAAACTCTAAGGGCCTGTTTTGGGTTTCTTGAAATATAAATTGATGAAATGTCATATCCATGAAAATGGCATTTTTTTTGTTTGTTTTTGTAAATTTCTTGAAAATGTCATTTCCGCTTTCTCTCATTTCCTGAAAAATGCTCTCTAGGTTCAATGAGTTCAAGTCATGAGACAAATTCATTCATGTGCAACGCTTGTTTTCTTTGTTCAGCTAGTATATATCGAAAGGTTGCCGATTGGATACTTTGGCTTGCAATTAAGGCGTGGTAAATGGTTTTTTTTTGGGCGGAAAACCCGTCTTTATTTACGGCCCGGCTTGAGGGGCTACACATGCAATCGCACTTGGTGTAAGTGGCTACGTGTTCGCTTGATAACCATGCTACTTTCATTTTTTTTTTTTTTGAAATGTTTTCTTGAGCACAAAATCCAAAGGTATTTTGCAGAAATTCATTGAAGTTATGGTGGCTAGGCACCCCACAATTTCTGCATGCTCATTTCGATTATGCCCAAAAGATGTGGGCTACATTTCTAGGCAAATTCAACATCAAATGGGCAAGTCCTATGATATGTCTGTGACCAAACCACATGCTCTCTCATTTACCTGGCATTGGAATTGGCCATGGCAGAGGTGCATATTGTAACAACATTCACATATCATCTCTTAATTTATGCACTTCAAACGTTGAGTTCCCCTTACTATGGCCTCAATTCTTGGTCGTGTTGATGAGTTGTGTGAGCTTTCCTTTGAACCAGTGATTCCTAACTAGTCTCTTGGTCTCATTTCAAAGTTATATCTTCTATTTTCCTTATAGTGCTTAATATATTGTTTCTTGTGCAAATCCTATTCATCAATACTTCAGATTGTAATTATTCTTCACTCTGCTTTCTGCTTTTTTCCTTTCATTTTCTTGCTTTTTCTTTCCTTTTCTAGCTTACTGTATCTTGAAGAGAGTCTTCAGTTTCACTACCAGCTTCCACTCTTCAATAGACAAGTCGTCCCGATAATTTGATTTAAGTGTGTCGATAGATTTCCTCGAGATGTGGCTAACAAGCTCATCATCAATCTCAAAATGCCTGCCATACATCTTCATTGTTCTTCTACAGGTGCTAGCAATCTTTATGGCCACCTTTTGGCCTTTCTTTGCTATATCAACCTGTTTGTGGTTAATCTCAATGGAAGTTATTCGTCCAATATCGATAAAATCCCTTGAAGGAATATAGATTATAGTGCCGACCTTTACAATCCCTTCAAGGACACCAACACCCAAGACAATCGGATCTTTTTTGTTGAAAATGCAGTTCGGCATAATCTTTAGAACACAAGGGAAGACTGCATCTTCTGCAGCTTCCATCTTCTTTTCTTCCTTAAGATTGTCAATATAAGCCTTGAACTGATCAAACAAGTGATAGATAATATCGGCAATGAATATCTTCACACTAGTCTCATCTGCAAGCTCCTGAGCCTCAGGTGTTACTTTGACATCGAACGCTAAGATGATGGCATACTCCTTCCTCTCAAGCATAACACTAGCCCTCATAACATCCCTCAGATAAACATTCCTGATTACCAAACCATAGCCCCACTTGTACAAATTTTCAGGTCAAGGATCAGAAATTCTTCTTGATTATAACTTTAAGCACTTAATATCAAGAGGAAGATGTGATGTTGAACATATCTTTTTATCCTTTGAGTTGGTAATTTCCTCTCATAGGTTGTTCCTATTTGTTAGGTGCCTTTTGATTTATAACATGTAAATTTTTATTTCTTTTACGGTTTTACTTGTACATTCCTGTATTGATTACTCAAGCATGACGATTATGCGCATTCTTTCAGGTGGATATTGCATGTGGGAGGATTGGAGCTGCATATTTCAGATTCAAGCATCTGGTACGTTTCTTGTCAACAATGCATATGATTGGAGTGGTTTGCCATTTGGACAGGCCGTATTTATGTATTTGCTCAAAATTGATGGAGCAGACCCGGATGTGTGTCAGAGCTATCCGGATGAGTGGGGGTCCCTGGAAGGTGGGAACCACTGTTATGACCATGATGAAGTCATTCCATTTCCTATGGATGGCATTGGAGGGGCCTGACCATTTGGACAGGCCGTGTTTATGTATTTGCTCGAAATTAATGGAGCAGACCCGGATGTGCGGGGGTCCCTGCAAGGTGGGAACCGTTGTTATGACCATGATGAAACTGTCCATTTCCTATGGACAGCATTGGAGGGGCCTGGCCATTTGGACAGCCGTGTTTATGTATTTGCTCGAGATTAATGGAGCAGACCGGATGTGCAAAAAGTCGCTCTGAGCTATCCGGAAGAGCGGGGGTCCCCGGAAGGTGGGAACCGTCATATGACCATGATGAAGTCATGTCATTTCCTATGGACGGCATTGGAAGGGCCTGGCCATTCGGACAGGCCATGTTTATATTTGTATTATATTTGTATTTGCAGGGACCACACCCGAACCCATTCTCAAATCCTATAACCTATATCCAAAACCTATAATCTATAACCTATAACCTAAATCAAAACCCCTAACCAAAACCAAAACCTAAACCTATAACCTAAACTCAATTCCCTAAAGCTAAACCTACACCTAATCTAATCTCAACTCCCTAACCTAAACCTAAACCTTAACTTGAAAACCCAAACTTAAATCCAATCTTGAACTCCGAACCCGATTTCCTAAACCTAAACCATAACCCATTCTCAAATCCAAAAATCTATAACCTAAACCTAAACTAAAACCAAAACCTATAACCTCTACCCGAACACATTCTCAAATCCAAAAATCTAAACCTTAACCAAAACCTATAACCTAAACCCGAACCCATTCTCAAATCCAATAACCTAAACCTTAAACTAAACCAAAACCAATAACCTAAACCAAAACCTATAACCTAAACTCAAATCCCTAAAACCTTAACCTATAACCTAAACTCAAATCCCTAAACCCGAACCCATTCTCAAATCCCATAACCTATAACCTAAACCAAAGCCAAAACCTATAACCTAACCTAAACCTAAACTATAACCCATTCTCAAATCCCAAAAACCTATAACCTAAACCTAAACCTAAACCTTAACCTAAACCTTAACCAAAACTCAGAACCTAAACCCGAGCCCATTCTCAAATCCCAAAACCTATAACCTAAACCTTAACCAAAACCTATAGCCTAAACCCGAACCCATTTTCAAATCCCAAAACCTATAACCTATAACCTAAACCAAAACCTATAACATAAACCAAAACCAAAACCAAAACTTATAACCTAAACCCAAACTCATTCTCAAATCCAATAACCTAAACCTTAACCTAAACCAAAACCATTAACCTAAACCAAAACCTATAACCTAAACTCAATTCCTAGAACTAAACCTTAACCTACAAACTAACCTAAACCTAACTCCCTAACCTAAACCTAAACCTAAACTTTAAAACCCAAACTTAAACCCGATCCCGAACCCGAACCCGAACCCTAAGTTTCCTCAACCTTCACCTTAACCTATTCTCAATTACCTAAAGCTTAACCTACAACCTAACCTAAACATAAACCTAAACTTGAAAACCGAAACGTAAACCCGATGCCGAACCCGAACCCAATTTCTCAACTTAAACCTTAACCTATTCTCAATTCCCTAAAGCTTAACCTACAACCTAACCTAAACCAAACTCCTTAGCTTAAACCTAAACCTAAACTTGAAAACCCAAACTTAAACCCGATCCCGAACCCGAACCCGCTTTCCTCAACCTAAACCTTAACCGATTCTTAATTCCCTAAACCTTAACCTATAACCAAACCTAAACCTAACTCCCTAACCTTAACCTAGACTTAAACTTGAAAACCCAAACTTAAACCCGATCCTAAACCCAAACCGTGTTTCCTCAACCTAAACCTCAACCTATACTCAATTTGCTAAACCTTAACCTACAACCTAACCTAAACGTAACTCCCTAACCTAAACCTAAACCTAAACTTGAAAACCCAAAATTAAACCCGATCCCGAACCCGAACCCGGTTTCCTAAACCTAAACCTTCACCTATTCTCAATTCCCAAACCTTAACCTATAACCTAACCTAAACCTAACTACCTAACCTAAACCTAAACCTAAACTTGAAAACCCAAACTTAAACACGATCCCGAACCCGAACCCGATTTCTTAAACCTAAACCTTAACCTTTTCTCAAATCCCTTAACCTAAACCTACACCTAATCCTAAATCTCAACTCCCTAACCTAAACCTAAACCTAAACTTGAAAACCAAACTTAAACCCGATGCCGAACCCGAACCAAATTTTCTCAACCTAAACCTTAACCTATTCTCAATTCCCTAAACCTTAACCTACAACCTAAACTAAACCTAACTCCTTAACCTAAACCTAAACCTAAACTTGAAAACTCAAACTTAAACCCGGTCCCGAACCCGAACCCGCTTTCTCAACCTAAACCTTAACCTATTCTCAATTCCTAAACCTTAACCTACAACCGAACCTAAACCTAACTCCCTAACCTAAACCTAAACCTAAACTTGAAAACCCAAACTTAAACCCGATCCCGAACCCGAACCCGGTTTCCTAAACCTAAACCTTAACTTATTCTCAATTCCCTAAACCTTAACCTACAACCTAACCTAAACCTAACTACCTAACCTAAATCTAAACCTAAACTTGAAAACCCAAACTTAAACCCGATCCCGAACCCGAAACCGGTTTCCTAAACCTAAACCTTAACCTATTCTCAAATCCCTAAACCTAAACCTACACCTAATCCTAAATCTCAACTCCTTAACCTAAACCTAAACCTAAACTTGAAAACCTAAACTTAAACCCGATGCCGAACCTGAACCAAATTTCCTCAACCTAAACCTTAACCTATTCTCAATTCCCTAAACCTTAACCTACAACCTAACCTAAACCTAAACCTAAACTTGAAAACCCAAACTTAAACCCGATCCCGAACCCGAAACCGGTTTCTAAACCTAAACCTTAACCTACAAACTAACCTAAACCTAACTACCTAACCAAAACCTAAACCTAAACTTGAAAACCCAAACTTAAACCCGAACCCGAACCTGAACCCGGTTTCCTCAACCTAAACCTTAACCTATTTTCAATTCCCTAAACCTTAACCTATAACCTAACCTTAACCTAACTCCCTAACCTAAACATAAACCTAAACTTGAAAACCAAAACTTAAACCCGATGCCGAACCCGAACCCAATTTCCTCAACCTAAACCTTAACCTATTCTCAATTCCCCAAAGCTTAACCTAAAACCTAACCTAAACTTAACTCCCTAACCTAAACCTAAACCTAAACTTGAAAATCCAAACTTAAACATCGTCTCGAACCCGAACCCAGTTTCCTCAACCTAAACCTTAACCTATTCTCAATTCCCTAAACCTTAACCTACAACCTAACCTAAACCTAAACCTAAACTTGAAAACCCAAACTTAAACCCGATCCCGAACCCGAACCTGGTTTCCTAAACCTAAACCTTAACCTATTCTCAATTCCCTAAAGCTTAACCTACAACGTAACTTAAACCTAACTCCCTAACCTAAACCTAAACCTAAACTTGAAAACCCAAACTTAAACTCGATCCCGAACCCGAACCCGGTTTCCTAAACCTAAACCTTAACTTATTCTCAATTCCCAAAACCTTAACCTACAACTTAACTTAAACCTAACTACCTAACCTAAACCTAAACCTAAACTTGAAAACCCAAGCTTAAACCCGATCCCGAACCCGAACCCGATTTCTTAAACCTACACCTTAACCTATTCTCAAATCCCTTAACCTAAACCTACACCTAATCAGAATCTCAACTCCCTAACTTAAACCTAAACCTAAACTTGAAAACCCAAACTTAAATCCGATCCCGAACCTGAAACCGGTTTCCTAAACCTAAACCTTAACCTATAACCTAACATAAACCAAAGATTTGTATTTTCAGCATTATTGTAATTGTAAATTGTAATTGTAATTCATTGAATGAAGGATTGTAATTGTAATTCATTGAATGAAGGATATTTATTCTTTCAATTCTTTATCTTTGAAATTTCAGGGTGAAGTCAAACAAATTTCCCTAATGAAGCCAAAGATTTGTATTTTCAGCATTATTGTAATTGTAATTGTAATTCATTGAATGAAGGATTGTAATTGTAATTGATTGAATGAAGGATTGTAATTGATTGAATGAAGGATTGTAATTGATTGTAATTGAATGAATGAATGATTGTAATTGATTGTAATGGAATGAATGAATGGTTATACAGGTGGTAATTGAATGATTATACAGGTGGTAATTGAATGATTATATAGGATGATTATACAGGTGGTAATTGAATGATTATACAGGTGATAATTGAATAAACGAATAATCTGTAGCGTTGTAACCTATAGCTACGGATTCAATCCGTAGCAGTTGTGATTAAATCCGTAGCTGTTGTAATCTACAGCTACGGATATAATTGCTACGGATTATATCCGTAGCGATTGCTAGATATAGCTACGGATTTAATCCGTAGCTGTAGTGAATAAATCCGTAGCTGTTGTGACCTATAGCTACGGACATAATTGCTACGGATTAAATCCGTAGCTGTTGTGACCTATAGCTACGGATTTAATCCGTAGCTATAGGTTCCAGACCTATTGTTACTGCACCTACGACTACGGACGTGCTACGGACTAGAACCGTAGCCATAGGTCTAAGGCTACGGATTTTATCCGTAGCCTTTGTCCCTTTTTTTGGTAGTGTTACTGAAGATAGGGATAGGAGAGGAAAACGAGAGGTGAAGCTGATAATTATGTTGTTTACCAAACATATATATCTTCTTAATAAGTAGAAACTAAGATAAGCTACTAATGGCATAATTAACTTATCTTAAGCAACTTACAATCTAAACAAGCCCTAAATGATATATTTGTTGGCACATATATTGTGTGTGAGGTTCGTACTGAGGTCTGTTCAAAGTTGAAAATAATACAAAAATTAGAGAAGCAAAACATTAATAAAATTTTAAATTACAGAAACCGGAAAAGGAAAGAGCAAAATCCACCCTCTATTTTTTTATTATACACACACACAGTTTCAGTGTATCTGTTTATTTATTTATTTATATTTTTTATCTGCCTAGGATGGATTTGATCCACCAGATGCCTTTGGTGTCTTTTGGGGTCTAATCATCATCTTCAGGTGGAGGGTTGGAGTGACTTGTCTTGTGAAGTTTGCTGACATCATAGCCTTGCTCTTTGGCCTTCTCGACCAGTTGCATGTATATCTCTTCATCCATGTGGTTCCGCCTACACAATATATGACCATAAAAATAAACTTCAAGCCCTGTCTGGGATCAAGGAAATGAGAATATAAGATTTGCATTGAATTTGGATTTTGCAAATTCAAAAGTCTTACCATTTGGAAGCAAACTACAAAGCCCTTTTGTTTATAAAAAAAATCTCTCATTTGAGAATTTGCCAAGTCTTTAGTTTTTTTTTTTTTTTTTTTCCTTATCTATATTTGTCTCAAGTCCATGAATTTATGGAGGTGTGGATTCTGAAAATTCAAATTTTTGGCAAATTCACAATAAAAGAAATAAACCAACAGGAAATTTGAAATTCATGGGTTCCACAAATCCTGGATTCGCGAAATTCATGAATTTGGCAAATCCACAACAAAGGAAGAAAACAAACAGAGATATTTAAATCCATGGGTTCCACAAATCCCTGTCTCATATACCTCACACTAAGCAGCCCCTAAAAATCCAACTGAGAGAGACTCTAGTACTCTAGGCAGTTTATTAAATTATCCACAAGCAAAAAGGAATTGTACGTGGTATGTAGGGAACTCAAATTGAACCGTTCAAATTGTATGACACACTTCTGATTGAATATCTAGTTGGTGTGATTTATTTTTTTGTGGATGGTCATCAGAATGTTATTGACACGCGTAAATATGCATCGATTTGATTATGTTGAGATTTTCAATGTTTATATTATATACATAGGTGTGATTAATTCGTGATAATTTATACATAGATATTCAGATTGGCCATCATGCTAAGATGTAGCCAACATTTACCGAATAGAAGTTTGGTCTGCTTCGCTCCTCGTGGACCATTGTACTAGTATGCACAATAGGAGCGATGTGTACTGAGATGTATGTACGTATTTGACAGAATTTATGCGGATCAGCTCCGTACTCAATTAAATTATATAAGCATATGTATAGCAGTGAGAATGGATCATTGGTTGATCTAATGGATTGCCTATGAGACGATGAACGTCAATCATTTACAAAAGAGCAATTGACAATTTACAATCCAATTGTTGTGTGATTATGCTGGTCTCGTAGAAAACTCAAACGTCCTTATTACCCTACACTACTTAGCAAGGACGCGATGAGGTGAAGAGGTCATGTGTACAAATTTGGCTAGGTCAAAATCACATTAGCAAAGCAGCCGAATCAAGATTAAGTCTCGTAGATGAGTTAAGGGGAGATCTTAGATGGTCGCATGGTGGCAATGATGTACATAAATCTTATCTAAAGCGTCGGATAAAATGGATGATTGGATTTTATTGTGAACGGTCTTGAAAAATATGTATATATTATTATATTAATATTTTCAACAAGTTTTAATCAATAAAGTTTGCTAAGATTTTATTTTTTAAAAAAATCATTCAATCTCAAAAGTAGATAAGTATGTGTTACAATTGGAGCATTGGGATTTATGCACGTGCATAGATGGAATCCAACATGCCAGATTGAGTGTGATCAGATCAAGACCCTGGGACAAGCTAATCTCTAGGACGAGATTACAAACTAGGTAAGTCATTCCTTGTCCACTTGTGAGTTTGGTGTGATATCATCCCCTAAAGAAAATTAGTCTTCAAGGCCTAACACTATATCTATTTGATTACATGGTGTAGATTGGATTTCCTCATTTGAAGGGAGCATGATACTAGAGTTGGGCACGGGACGACTCGACTCGACTAACTCAACTCGTCCGACTCGATCCGAACCAAATGGGTGAGTCGGTCCAAACTGAGTAGGCTTTGCCCAATTCGAACTCAAACCGAGTCGAGTCCGAGTTACCCAGTAACTCGACCCGAAACTCGATCCGATTAGAGTCGACTCGATCTGAAACCTGACTTGACTTGGATTCAGGTGTGTGTGTGTGTGTGTGTGTGGGGGGGGGGGGGGAAGGTACAATGCGCTCGAGCTGATTTTAACGCCCCATGAGGTCGAGCTGTGTGGGCCACACCACATACAGAAGTGGGGAGGGGCCGTGCACCATTAAAACATTCATAACCATTTTTGATGGCCCACCGAGATGTATTTTGCAAATCCAACCCATCCATTATGTGTGTCCCACTTGAATGAGGGTTCATACCAAGTTTTAGGCGCATGCAAAACTCAGGTGGGCCCCACCAAGTGCTTTTATATGTTTTAACGGTGCCTTCACATAATTTTAGATGGTATGGCCCACCTGAGTTCCATATGTGGCTGATTTTTGGGATATCCCATAATTTAAAGGGTACCCATCAAATGCACGGTGTTGATGGTCGAAACACATCATGGTGGGGCCCACACAGCTCGACCTCACGGGAGCTTATCATCAGCTCGAGCGCATTGTACCTTTTCCCATATATATATATATATATATATATATATATATATATATATATATATATATATATATATATATATATATATATATATATATATAACCCTAGTTTTTAAGTATTTCTAAACCTACCCGCCACACCCAACCCCGATCCAAACCCAAACTCTCCCTCTCCCTCCCTCATCCTCCTCCTCTTCCAAATCCAGCAACCGCCCACCACCATCACCACCCTCCTCCTCCTCCTCTCCCTCCCTCCTCCTCCTCCTTTCCCTCCCTCCCTCCCTCCCTCCCTCCCTCACCTCTCGATCCGACTTGATGCCAACTCGACTCGACTTGGTTCTTTTGACGGGTTCAGTCTCGGTCCGGATCAGTCCAGGGCATACCGGACTCGGATCGGTTCAGGCATGTCAGACTCAGTACCAAGTTGGGTTGAGTTCGGGTTAGGCATATTTCAAAACCAGATCGAGTCAGGTCAGCCCTAACTCGGTCCGACTCAACTCGATGCCTAGCTCTACGTGATACTTCGACCTCATTATCACCATAATATCAAAGATATTGGAGTATATGCTTTAATTAGGATTTCTCCATGATAAAAGACTATAAATAGGTGTAAGATTTTGGTTTGAGATACTTCTCTTCTCTCAAGCCCTAACCCTCAAAGAAATACTTTCCCTCCTAGAAACTTTTATCTACTAAATCTAGATATCTCGTTATCTCTCTGCTCATTTTCGGACAACAAAAAATATGATCTCATTTATGCATTTAAGGTACAAGGCCGAATTGGTACAAGGCGAAGGTGAAAAGCCTAAAAGTACATGGACAGAGATAGCAAGAAAAAAAAAAAAAAAAAAGTTGCTGACTTAACATGTTACCTAAAGTTATGACCCTTGAAACAGTGAAATAGCATGACAGCTTTGAAGCCAACGCCAATTGATTGAGATGAGGCTCAGATGATCATCATCATCATCGTTCAGTCAGTATACATGCACCCATTAATGGTTCAAATCGATCAACCCATTAATGGTTCAAATCGATCAACCGATCTAGGCCTGTTTATTTTTCCAGCTCATCCGTAAATAAGTTGTAAATGTGTAATTATTACTTCCCTCATATGAAAATGGAAATAGCCTATGAATTCCAAGTCTTGTGAGCCTGTTTGTTTTGTCTACTCACAACGGTAAATATTCGTTATTACCATTGTTTGTTGTTTGTTTTTACAAGTATTTCGTATATACGAGTTGGGAGTTAACCAAATCTATCCCACACCTTATCACTTGTACTCTACGCACTTAACAAAAAAATAAAGCAATCAACGGTGGAGATAAACCCAAAATAGATAAATAAAAAAATCAACAGCTTACCCAAAGATAACTTCTTGAAGGCTGTCCAACCAAAGCATACTGATAATCGCCATCAATGTACAAAGCCAATAATCTCCAACGACTGGGATGATAGGTAGGAAAGGTGGGACGTAGAATTTCACCTTCAGCTTGGCTTCATCGCTTGATGGGTTAGCTTTGTAAGCCGTCCCTTCAATGTATCCTCTCTTACTATCCGTCCATGTCTCATTAGGAAACGGATTGGCTACTCCCCCTGATACCAGCCCCGGAGCTGGTGGTCGGTGCTCTGTGGGCCCACCATGATGTATGTATTTCATCCATTCCGTCCATATATTTTTAAATATCAATTTATGGTAATACACAAAAAATGGGGTATATCCCAGTCTCAATCGGACCACATTACAGGAAATAGTTTTGAATGAACTTCGACCGTTAAAAAATTTTTGGGGGCCATAAAAGTATTGGATCAAGTTGATCTTTGTTTTCTCCCTTCATCTGGGTCTTTATGACCTAATCAACGGATTGGATGTCAAATAAACAGTACAGCGGGCCTTAGGAGGATCTAAATGATGGATATCCAATCACTATTGTTTTCCTGTGGTGTGATCCACTTGAGATTTATATCCCTCTCATTTTTGGGATGAAGATATAAAATGGTATTTAAAAATGGATGAACGGAATGGATGAAACACATACATCATGGTGGGGCCCACAGAGCACCGAACACCAGCTCCGGGGCGGGTGTCAGGGGGAGTAGCCAATCCGTTTCCGTCTCATTAAGTACATGGACCGTGCCATCCTCATTGAGTTTGTATGTAGCTCTTGTATCTATTCCATTCTTGGGCTGGAATCTTGATGGAAATGAGGCTATCTAGTACCAACGGCCCATGTATCTCTGCAAATCCAGGCCCTTCACTACATCCATCTCTTTACGGGCCATTAATGCTCGAAATCTAGAGAGAGGGAAAGAGGGGGATTTTTTTGGGAGTGTTTGGATGTTGGGAAGTGAAAAGGCGTGTGAGTATTGACAATAAGAGGGTTGGTTATATTTCTTATATTTATGGTTTTTGTTGGCGGTGACGTGTTGAATTTCTGGCCTTGTACAAAGGCGAGTTTATATGTCGCATGTAGAGGTTGATATAGTAGATTCAGGAGTATTAGAACAAAGAGCATTCATCTTTCTATATCATATACGTGCAATAATAATTTATAAATTTGATCCGTTCAATTTATAGATTTTATAATTTAGGATTATATTTTAAAGGGAAGATTCTATTGAATGGTCCTATCCATCCTTTCTATGACTGAAATTTGACCATTGAAATTTCATCTTTGGAATTTTTGCATATAAATCAAGATATATTATTATTATATATATTTGAATTTAAAAAATTGGACTATTTTCTAGTGAATGGACGGAGTAGATTTAGATATCAACTTTCGGAACGTAGAGTAGAGTGAGAGGTCTTCTGTATTCCGGTTCCTCATATTCTACCTTATAACGACGTTTTACTTGAAGAAAAAGTAACAGATGGATGGGAAAGAAATGAGTAAATCGGGGAGCTGCGTGTTGGGAACGTATATGCGCTTTTTTATTTCGGATAATTTGAGAGGATTATTTGACTATCTAGACCGTTAGTATGTTTTAATCAAAAATTTTAACCGTAAATATATTTCAATCTAACCAATAGAGATAAATATTAGCAACTGTCCACAATCAACTTAAAAATGACCAAATATGGTTGGATATAATATTATTTTTATATATACTCCAGAAAAATGATCAATTTACATTAATGGAAGAATTTTAATAGTCATTATTTCTTAATAATAAGGTAGAAGTACCATATCCGAAAGTGCGTGTATAATGCTCAAAGATGAAAACCCACGTACCGAAAATTTTCTCATCCAGGGGCCTTAACGTCGGTGCAGGATGGATCCGAGGAGGATAGCTGAAATGTCAGAGCGATTCGCGCGTGGTCGATGGAAGAAGCGAGTCGCCGTGCATATGCCAGATGGATGGTGTTTGCCAACTGACACTGCCAATCAGATGGACTACTGGACGGTGCTCTGTGGCCCCATCATGATATTTGTGTTTTATAGACACCGTTCGTTGATTTTTCCATATTGTTTTATGGCAGAAGCTCTCAATAGAGATAGATTCAGATCTCGTGTGAACTACACCGTAGATTCAAATCTCATGTGAACCACACCGTAGAAGAAACTGGTGATCGAACGCCTACCGTTAAAAGCTTCTAAGAGGCTACAAAAGTTTTGGATTAAACTGATTTTTGTTTTTCTCTCCGTTGAGATTTGTGTGACTTAATCAATAAGTTAGATGTCAAATAAGCATTATAGCGGACCTTAGGAAGTTTTCGATGGTGAGTACTTAATCTCCAGTGTGAGATCTAGATTTATCTAAGCTTGTAACATAAAATGAATGAAGGGCTTGGATAAAACACAAACATCCTAATGGACCACGGAGCCATCAGCCAGTCGCTGCAACGCAGCGTCCGTATGCAATCGGCGTACATGCGAGATTGGCATAGGTGGGCGAAATTCAGGATGTCACCGTAACAGCATGTTATGTCGGGAACGGATTGGCTACTCCCCCTGACACCAGCCAATGGTTGATGGTCGGTGCTACGTGGGCCCCACCATGATGTTTTTGTTTCATCCATGCCATCCATCTGTTTTTAAAGTTCATTTTACAGTATGATTTCAAAAGTGAGGTATATCCAAATCTCAAGTGGACCACATTACAAGAAACAGTGTTGAATGAGGGTCGACCATTAAAAACATTTTGGGGGCCATAAAAGTTTTGGATCAAGCTGATATTTGTTTTTTTATCTTCATCTGGGCCTTTATGACCTAATCAACATATTGGATGTCAAATAAACAGTATAGTGGGCTTTAGAGGATTTTAATAGTTGATATCCAATCACTATTGTTTTCATGTGGTGTGGTCGACCTGAGATTTATATCCCTCTAATTCTTGGTACAACGAAATAAAATGATCTTTAAAAATTGATGAACGGAATGGATGAAACACATACATCATGGTGGGGCCCACAGAGCACCGACCATCAGCCACGGAGCTGGTGTCCGGGGAGTAGCCAATCCGTTTCCGTTATTTCTTTCAAGTGTGATAATTCTAGGTAAATAAGTATACATAAGTAATTATGATTAATTTTACCTGATTAAAATAGGTGAGAAATTATATCTCCAAAACTGATCCACACAAATCATGTTATTACAGGCTTAAATTTGTGAGCACAATCCTGATGTATATAACTTATCTACATCATTCAACTTTTTTAACGGCACATTTTAAGCCATGAATACAAAAATGAGTCAAATCTCGAGGTGCAGTGGGCTACACTCTGAGAAACAGTCCTATAAAGATGTGTTAACCGTTGAAAGTTATTTTCTCCTCAGGGCCTATATTGGCGTTGATTTGTCATCCAACCTACTCATAAGGTCACAAGCTATGGATAAAGGGAAAACAAGAACTTTTGGGGCCTCAAAAAGCTTTCAATGGTGGGAGCTCAATTCTCATTGTGGTCTACTTGAGCTTTAGATCTGTCTCCATTTTCTGCTCATGCCGTGAAATGAGTTGGCTAAAGGGATGAATGATGTGGATAAAACACATATATTATAATGGACCCCACAAATTTAATGATTTTTTCCCAGGTTGATCATCGTGAGAGTGCTATAAATGATGGCAGCATTCAATATTGAAAATGCAGCCCCAAGTTCCAAGGTAAATCATTATTTTACCCATTTACCTTGAATTATCAAAGCAATTAGAAAATCAAACATCCCATGAGTATCACTAGTTCCTTAGCTATGGCCTACTGTAGCATTGGATGGTCTCATTTTTTATCCCATGTCCTATCATGATTGGGCAAACCTGATGGACCGAGTGGATCTGTCACATAGCTTTTACAGGTCCCATCGTGTTTAAAAGAAATGGAAGCAACGAGCCAACATGTCACTGGGAAATCCAACCCACCTCCACGAAATTCTCTCTCCTTCTCCTTCTTCTACATTTTACATTCCTGCCCACCTCATAGTCAATCATGGTGGGCCCCTCATTTAGATCTGAACTATCCATCTGAGTAGATTGTTGTGGAAACCCAAAGCTCAACCATTTGCTGATCCGAAACTCTCTATGCGACTTACTCAAACCACCGATCAACCTCATTTTTTAGCTCTCATCCCCAACTGAAGTGTAGAACCTGTTTGATAATTTAGATTTCTTTTCAAACCATCTCAGTGGATCCACACATAACTTACATAACCCACACATAACTTCTATTATGCAACTATAGTATGCAAATAACCCACGACTGTTATAGAGTCCGCTTGAAATGGAATCCATCAACTTCCAAAATCGAATTTCTCCTTCAAGGAATTGCCTGCCTAACCTCAACTGTCCATATCCTTAGGTTTAAACCTTTATCCAATAGTTAACAATGCTTTGGCAATTTCCTTTGTTATTAGCTAATCAACAAGAATCCGTTTTTCCCATTATTCTTCATGATTGAGCGTGAACAGTCCAAACTCGTCCGACCTTCTCCTTCCAAACCCACCATGCAAATGGAATTAGAGCTTCAAAATTTTGATGTCTCGATATTCAGGGGACTAATCTACACCATCCATAAAGGTTTGTTTGAAGAAACACCGTACCTATAGAATATTGCCATTAACATGCCACCATTCAAACCGATAGAACCCGCCATCATTTGGTCAGTTAAAACCTTGCATTTAGACTCATATTGTTACATGAGGCCCACTGGATCAATACATAATTGTTGATGCAGAAATCTGGTCAGCCTTCCCTGAACTTTCGTGTACCTGCACAAAAGACGAACAAAGGAGACCCTGACTCATATAGGGGACCCTCTGATGCCTAAGTCAGGTAGGGAATACGTGTTTAGTTGAGTAATGGGTTTTAGGCTAGAGATTATGCGTACCTCTCACCATTAGAGACACTCATATTTATAGTTGAGGAGAGGCGGTGGCGTAGGAGGGGTCTCCTTATTTAACCGCTCATAATAGGATCCATATCCTACTATAAGTCATAAGGATCTTCTTAGATTCTCGACTGAGATTTCGGACGGATCCGTATTGCGGTAGGCTTATTAGATCTTCGACCAGGATCTTGGACGGGCACAGTTGAGATCAGGTCGAATCCAGTAGAAGTCGGGTCTCGCCGACCTGCGATGCGCCGACCTGAGATGCGCCGACCTGAGATATGCCGACCTATCTTCTTTGGCGAGTGGTCAGCCACTTAGGCCTGGGTGTAAGACCAAGCCCGACCTTGAACTTGTGTCGAGCTTGTCCCTGTACCTAGGCAAACTGGAGTGGAGATTGAACTCATGGTTCGACAGATAGTGCTCTTGGCTTATCGTAGTTGATGCTGGTTGGACCAACTCGCCCTCGAGGGCAAGTGAGCCATATGATAGTAGATTTCTCGATGGAAGTTGTTCTCCTGTCTTGAGCCATATGATAGTAGATTTCTCCTGTCTCATGAAATGCATGAAAATGACCATGAAGTGAAGTGAATTGACCGTGAAATGCATGAAAATGACCGTGAAGTGAAGGGAATTGACCGTGAAATGCATGGAAATGACCGTGAATCAAAATGGAATCACCAGGATTGACCGTGAAATGCATGAAAATGACCGTGAAGTGTAGGGAAATGACCGTAAAATGCATGGAAATGACTGTGAAGTGAAGGGAATTGACTGTGAAATACGTGGAAATGACTGTGAATCAAAATGGAATGGCCGGGATTGACCGTGAAGTGCATGGAAATGACCGTGAAGTGAAGCGAATTGGCCGTGAAATGCATGAAAATGACCATGAAGTGAAGAGAATTGACCGTGAAATGCATGGAAATGACCGTGAATCAAAACGGAATCGCCAGGATTGACCTTGAAATGCATGGAAATGACTGTGAAGTGTAGGAAAATAACCGCGAAGTGAAGGGAATTGACTGTGAAATGCATGAAAATGACCGTGAATCAAAACGGAATCGCTGGGATTGATCGTGAAATGCATGGAAATGACCATGAAGTGAAGCAAATTGACCGTGAAATGCATGGAAATGACCGTGAAGTGAAGGGAATTGACCGTGAAATGCATGGAAATGACTATGAAGTGAAGGGAATTGACCGTGAAATGCATGGAAATGACCGTGAATCAAAACGAAATCACCGGGATTGACTGTGAAATGCATGGAAATGACTGTGAAGTGTAGGAAAATGACCGTGAAATGCATGAAAATGACTGTGAAGTGAAGGGAATTGACCATGAAATGCATGGAAACGACCGTGAATCAAAACGGAATCATCGGGATTGACCATGAAATGCATGGAATTGATCGTGAAGTAAATGAAATGAATGAAATTGACCGCGAACTGATTGAAATTGACCGCGAAGTGAATGAAATGGATTTTCCACCATAGACCTGATGGAATCTTGAAAAATAACCATGTTGGCTGGCTAAAGTAGCTTCTCCTACCCCAAAATCATATAGGGTGCGTCAAGTAACTAATTTTGGTTTAAAAGATATTCTTGTTAAATTAATAAATAAATAAACGAAAAAAAAGAGAGAAAAAAATATATATGCTTATATATATATATGTGTATATATATATATATATATATATATATATATATATATATATATATATATATATATATATATTAGAGAAAATTGTATGAAGAATAAAGTTTTCCATGTAAAAAAAAAAAAAAAATAAATTCATAGATTGGCACAGACTACAGTTATGGCTATGGTTATAATCCGTAGCTATTGATCAAATCACCTTCGATACATATCGAAGTATCGAATACTCTTCGATATGTATCGAAATTACAGGATTTTTGAGGCAAACTCACTGGACAGTTTTGGACCTTTTTCGATTAATTGAAAGACCTTTAATACATATCAAAAGACCTTCGATACATATTAAAGGACATATTGAAATGGCAGGGTCTACGGCTCTGGCTACAGTTATAATCTGTAGCTACAGAAAACCCCGTAGCGATAAGTTTTTGGTTTATTTATTTATTTATTATTATTATTTTATTTTATTTTTTGTCTCATGCTTCAAAATATTATAAGTAAAATAGATAGGCAGAATAGATATATCATATACATCACCGTACCATTTAAAAAATAAAATTTTCTCTCTTGAACTAATTTTAATGGCACAAATACTATAAATTTTCAAACATGGTAAACTATAGTAATTACCAATTTCCGGTGTATTTACAATGGCTTTGAAAAAACAAACAGCCTATCCTACCAGATGGATTGGAAGATTCTGGATGAAGGAATGAGTAATTTGGGAGCTGCATGTTGGGAACGTATATGTACTTTTTTATTTCGGATAATTTGAAGGATTATTTAGCTATCCAGACCGTTTGTATGTTTTTATCAAATATTTTAACCGTACATATATTTCAACATAATTAACCATCTTCATTCTGAATAGAGATGAATATTAGAAACTGTCCACAATCAACTTAAAAATGACCAAATATGGTTAGATATAATATTATTTTTATATATACTCCAGATGAACGTCCAATTTACATTAATGGAAGAATTTTTAATGGTCCTTATTTCTTAATAATGGGGTAGAAGTTCCATCTCTAAAAGTAACTGTATAATGCTCAAAGATGAAAATCCACGTACCGGAAAATTTCTCTTCAAGAGGCTTTAACGTCGGTGCCGGATGGATCCGAGAATTCGCACGTGATCTGTGGGACCCACCATGATGTCTGTATTTCATCCATTCCATTCATCCATTTTCAAAGATCATTTTAGTTCTTGATTGCAAAAATGAGAAGGATATAAATATCAGGTTGATCACACCACAGGAAAACAATAGTGATTGCATATCCACCATTAAAATCCTCCTAAGGCCCACTGTACTGTTTATTTGAAATCCAATCCATTAATTAGGTCATACAGACACAGATGAAGGGAAACAACAAAGATCATCTTGATCCAGAACTTTTATGGCCCCAAAAAAGTTTTTAATGGTCCACGTTCATTCAAAATTTTTTCCTGTAATATGGTCGACTTGACATTGGGATATACCTCATTTTTTGTCTCATACCATAAAATCATCTAGAAAAATATATGGACAGCATGGATAAAACACATACATCATGGTAAGGCCCACATAGCACCGACCACTAGCCATTGGCAGGTGGCAGGGGAGTAGCCAATCCGTTTCCCTACCACTACGTGAAAAATGGAAAAAGATGACGGATTTAGAGACGGTTCTGGACCGTCTCTAAAATTGCTTGGTTTAAAGACACTTTAGAGACGGCCATAAACCGTCTCTAATATTTTAGACGGCCCCTGACCGTCCTTAATATTGTCTTAAAAATCAGAATGTCCACAAATCATTTAAGACGGTTGCTGACCGTCTTATATACGGTCATTTGAGACGGTCATTGGCCGTCCGCATTAGAGACGGTCCTTGACCGTCTTTTACTTATAATCTAAGACTGTCAAAGACCGTCTCTAATAGAGACGGTCCTAAACCGTCTCATATCCCTGGCAAAAACCGTCTCTGCTAGAGACTGTCAAGGACCGTCTTTATTAGAGACGGTCAAGGACTGTCTCTAACAGAGACGGTCCTAAACCGTCTCTATTAGAGACTGTCAAAGACCGTCTCTATTAGAGACGGTTTAGACCGTCTCTAATGCTCAAGTAAAAAATTAAAAAGCTTCAAAAAAATTATGAATTTCGAAAAAAAAATAGTTGAGAAGCTTAGATAAATGATTAACAATGTTTAAGAAAATTTTAAATTTTGAAAAAAAAAAACTATAATTTTATAAAAATCTAAATTTTGAAAAAAAAATTAAGAACTTTGAATAATGTTGATAATTTGGAAAAAAAAATAATTCAATAAAACAATGATGTTTTGAAAAAGAAAATTTATAAAATTAAACAAATTTGTGAAAAAATTGACAAATTGTAAAAAAATATATTTAAAAAAAAAAACTAAATTTTGTAAATAAAAATGTTAAATTTATTTATAACAAAAATGATATTTAGTTAAAAGAGTAAAAAAAATATATACATTTTGAAAAAAAAATGTTAAATTTATTTGTGAAAAATAAAATTACTAAATTATTAGGCACATCCACTGTTGAACCTTTAATCGTTTTTGGACAATCTAATCAGTTTAAATTGAAGAGTAAATAACTTCAGATGTTTAAATCAAATTTCATTGAAATTGTTGATCAATCTTGTATGCCCAATATCTTTCTCATATGTAGCCCGATTGAGGCGAGTAACTAGTCAAAATGAAAATATTGATAGTAAAATAGAGTGAATAGACTAGACATGTAAATTGGGTCAAATATTCTGGTTAAAATTGTGACCCAATTTACTGACCTCGTGAGAACCTAAGAATTGATGTTAGTAAGTTTTGTAGGCCCCATCATGATGTGTGTCGAACATCAACACCGTGGAATTGATGTGTCCCCTTTAGGTTATGAGATATCTCAAAAATCATTGGTAAACAAAACTCAAGTGGGCCATACCATTTAAAATTATGTAAAGACATCCTAAAAAATATAAGCACTTGGTGGGGCCCACATGAGTTTTGGATGCAGTTGAAACTTGGTCTGACCCCTCATCCAAGTGGGACACACATAATGAGTAGGTTGGATATGTGAATCACATTTAAGCAGACCCAATATATAATTATGAATGTTTTAAGGAAACCCTTCTCCGCTACGTTTAGGTGAGTTACTCGTTACCCTTACTAGAGGAAACTCTGCAGGGTCCACTGTTATTTATTTATTTTATCCACTCCATTCATCCATGTTAAGAGATAATTTGAAGTCTAAAGAAAAAAAAAAAGGAAGCATATCCAAAGCTCAAGTGGACCACACCACAGGAAATAGTGTGATTGAACCTCTACCATTTAAAATTTCTTGGAGGCCATACAAATTTTGGATCAAGTTGATGTTTGTGTTTTCTATTATTCATATATTTTTCTCCTTATGAACAACCTTTAACCATTTTTGGACAATCTGATCAGTCCAGATTGAAGAGTAAATAACTTCAGATGTTTAAATCAAAATTGAATAATATTCAAAGATTAAATGGACCACACTACAAATAAGGGGAGCGGATTGACTACTCCCCCTAACACCATCCAATGGCTGGTGGCTGGTGCTCTGTGAGCCCTACCATGATGTATGTGTTTAATCCATGTCGTCTATCTATTTTGAAAGATCATCTTACGATATGAGACCAAAAACGAGATATATCCAAATCTTAAGTGGACCACATTCTAGGAAACAGTGTTGAATGAGCATCAACCATTAAAAAATATTTTGGGGCCATAAAAGTTTTGAATCAAGCTGATTTTTGTTTTTCCTCTACATCTGGCCATGTATGACCTAATCAACATATTGGATGTCAAATAAACAGTACAGTGGGCCTTAGGAAGATATTAACGATGGATATCCAATCACTATTGTTTTCATGTGGTGTGGTGCACTTGAGATATCGTTTTATATACTTCTCATTTTTGGGATCAAGTCATAAAATGATCTTTATATACCTCTCAAATTTGGGCCCCACCATGATGTATGTTTTGTATCCACACCTTCCGTCCATTTGGAGAGATCATTTTAGGGCAATGTCCAAAGAACGAGTTAAATCCAAAGCTCCAGTGGACCGCAGCACAGAAAACAATGGGACAATAATGCCCACCATTAAAAACTTCTAAAGGCCACAAAAGTTTTTGAACAAGTTGATATTTGTGTATTCCATTATTTCATGTTTTTTTTTTTTAAAAAAAAAAAAAAAAAAAAAAAAAAAAACTTTTGAACCAGTTGGATTTCAAATAAACATTCTGATGGACCTTAGGATAGTTTCAATGGTGGGAATCACCCTCTCCATTGTTTTCTATGACGGTGTCCACTATAGATTTTTATCGGTCTAATTCTTTGGCTAATGACTTAGAATGATATCTCAGAATGGATGTACGGTGTGGATATAACAAATACATCATAGGCTTTTATATTTTTTAAAATATTATATATATATATATATGTATATATATAACTCCAGCTCATGGGAACTCCCCATGAGGTCGAGCTGTGTGGGACCCACCATGACGTGTGTCAAACATCAACACCGTGCATTTGATGGGTCCCCTTTAAATTATGGGATATCCTAAAAATCAGCCGTATACGGAACTCCAGTGGGCCATCCCATCTAAAATCATGTGAAGACATGCCTAAAACATATAAAAGCACTTGGTGGGGCCCCACCTGAAATTTGGATGCGTCTGAAACTTGGTATGACCCCTCATCCAAGTAGCACACACATAATGGATGGGCTAGATTTGTGAACCACATCTCTGAGAGCGCAAAAAATAATTATGAATGTTTTAATGGAGGGTAACCCCTCTCAACTTTTGTGTTAGGTGGTCTGTGGGCCCTACCATGATGTATGTGTTTCATCCATGCCGTCCATTTATTTTTATAGATCATTTTATGATATTACAAAAAAAAAAAAGAGTTATAACCCAATCTCCAGTGGACCACACTACAAGAAAAAGTGTTGAATTAATGTCGACCATTAAAAACTTTTTGGGAGCCATAAAAGTATTGGATCAAGATGATCTTTGTTTTTTCCCTTCATCTGGGCCTTTATGACCAAATCAACAGATTGGATGTCAGATAAACAGTACATTGGGCCTTAGGAGGATTTAAATGATGGATATCAAATCACTATTGTTTTCCTATGGTGTGGTCCACCTAAGGTTTATATCCCTCTTATTTTTAGGATGGAAGCCTAAAATGATCTTTAAAAATGGATGAATAGATTGGATGAAACACACACATCATGGTGTGGCCCACACCACCGACATGACCACAAAGTAGCATCAGTTCCACTCCCAAAACGGATGCGGTTTCTGTGGGATTCTGTAGCCAATCCGTTCCACTCCCAAAGACGGATGAAGGATTTCCATAGGAGATGAAACAGTTAGAAAGGAAGCCTTCTTTGTTTATATGCCATCTAAACCGTTTAGAAGGTCATTTTCACTCGCAAGGATTTTGGGTGGGCCCTACTGTGATTTTTGTGAGAAATCAAATCCTTCCGTTTTTCAACCTCATTTTAAGACATTCTACCAAAAAGGAGAAGGATCCAAAACTCAAGTGGGCCATAGGAGATGAAACAAGTGGGGAAAGGAATGCCTTTTTCGCTTGTGTGAAACCTTCCTAAACTCCACCTTGGTCTCACTTTATATGCCATCTAAACCGTTTAGAAGGTCATTTTCACTCGTGGGCCTAAAGTGAAAACACTAGAACCGCATCCCCAAACCACCGTTACAAAACTTTTATGGCCATATAAATATTTCAACTATGGTCACTAAATCTTCACTTTTTCCTTACTGTGGCCCACTTGAGCATGAGAACGGATCCTCCTAATTTTTGGTCTCACTTTATAAAATGAGCTTAAAAAAAACTTCATACATGATAAATCAGGGGTTGATTTCTCACAAACATCTAAGTGGGCCTACACTTGAGTATCCGATCAGAACTTTCCTTTCGCAAAATCCAGCGTTTTTGGGGCCCACCTGATATCCGAAAAAATTGGGTTTTGACGGGTGAAATAATATGAGGAAAAAGATGGATGGTGCGAACACAAACATTACAAGGCCTCCCGTCGATGCATGTACACCATGCACATGCGCGCCCGCCGTGCATGGGACCGCCAATGGTCAAACGGACTGGCCGACTCCGCGACCCTCTCCTTCTTTCAAACCGAAAGACGAAACATGCCCGCCACACCGTCGCCGTGCGGACAATTCATCGTTTAAATGAAGACTATTGGCATTGCCTAGGTGGCAAAAACTTCAACCGATAGCATATATCGGTTTTTAACCGTACAAACACAAGATGGACTGAGAGTCTGAGTCGTGGGGCCTCATCAACAGTAGGCGAAACTCTGCACTCCCGACCGGTTTTCCATCCTCCACACAATGGACGGAGTGGATCTTTCATATGATCAACGGAATGGGCCCCACCATTATCAGCGGACGAAGGTTTGCGTCCGCAGAATCATGACAAGGGGCCCCACTCGTCAACATTCCGACCAATCCGATCCGTCCATCGTGTAAAGGGCCATGAATACTACAAAACCATGCTGATAGTTCACTCCCATGCGTACACACGTGCGTGATGATACGAGGCCACAAAAGGGTCGTTTCGGTGACGTTCAAAACCGATCTTTTCGAGATTTCTTCAGTCCGCTAATATTTACCTTCAAAACCACCCATTCTTAATCGAAATTTCGTCCTCCGAATCCAATGGACGGGGTGGATTTTCCAGAAAAACACCTTCAGGAGGCCCACCGATTACGGTTGCGATGAAAATCGCACTTCGAGTCCGTCTCCGAATCCAAAGGCAAGTTTTGGACATGGGGAAGGCATTCAGTATCTAGGGAATTTGAGATCCAGCTGGGAGAGGAGAAAGAGAAGAAAGAGAAGGAAGAAGAGAGAGAGATTGTTTTCCAATCTTTTATTTTATGAATTTTATTTAATATCTTTTTATGGATTTTATGGGTAACTAATCTCTCAAACTAATGTTGAGATGAATGATTAGCTCTTTGTTGGTTGATTTACTTTGAATATTAAAAATTTATTTTTTCTCTAAGGGCCCATTTAAATTCCATATTTTCCATCTATGAACTTGATCAAAGTATATAGATGGATTTGTTTGCTTATTACAGTGCCTCAAGAATAAGTTTCCTATCAGGTGCTTTAATGAATGTACATTCCATGTACCACCAAGGACATGGGATTTGTCTTTATGACCTAATCAATAGATGCAATGTTAAATAAATTTAGATCAAGGTGAATCAACAGACAAAACAAGGGTTAGATAATTAGGGTGGATGGTCCATAGTGCTCCTCTCGAGGAAGATTTTAATGGTGGATATCCAATCTCGTTGGATTATTAAGTTTTAGATCCGAGTGTGGTCTACCCGAGATTTATATCCAACCCTCATATTTTCCCCCTATACCGACACCGATCAATCGTGCTCGTGCACTAAAATGATCCATGCCGTAAAATCATGGATGAAACCAAAAATGAGGTATATCCCAATCTCAAATAGATGACATTACACATACATCATGGTGGGGCCCATAGAGTTTTGGATCAAGCACGGTTTTTGTTTTTTCCTTTCATCCGATTTTATGCCACAACAGTGGATGGTGGGCCTTAGGAAGATTTTAATGGTGGATATCCAATCTCTATTGCCATCCGGTGTGGTCTAAGTTTATATCCCTCATATTTTCGCGATCAAGCACTAAAATGATCCAAAATCCCGGATAACCCATCATCCCGAACTCTCTCTCTCTCTCGGGGGAGTAGCCAATAAGTTTCCGCGCGCCCCACCCAAAATCCCTAACCCATCATCCCGGACTCTCTCTCTCAATCCGCTCTCCCTCTCTCTCTGTCTTCCGCGTCCCGCTCTCCTTTCTCTCTCTCGCCCTCCTCTTCTCTCCCTCTCTCTCTCTCTCTCTCAACCTGTAAGTAGCTAATCTGCGTCCCCCTCTCTCAACTTGTTAGTAGCTTATCGGCGTCCCCCTCTCCTCTCTCCTCTCTCTCTCTCTCTCTCTCTCGCCTTCCTCTTTCTACTCCAAACCCTAACCCATCATCCACCAACGATGTCCATGGTCTTCCCGATCGGCGGTAGCAGCGGATCAAGTCCCAATGCATGGCTGCCCAACCTCCATCAACAACAGCTACCGTCAAAGTGAATATACTCTCTCTCGATCTCTCTTCCTTCATCTCTGTCTATCTCACTTCCCCTTTCAATTTGGGGATTTTAGGTCTTACAGATTTGGGGATTTTAGGGCTTACAGATTTGGGGATTTTAGGGGTTACAGTTTTAGGGATTTTATGGCTTACAAATTTGGGGATTTTAGGGCTTACAGATTTGGGGATTTTAGGGCTTACAGATTTTGGGGATTTTATGGCTTACAGATTTGGGGATTTTAGGGCTTACAGATTTGGGGATTTTAGGGCTTATAAATTTGAGGATTTTAGGGCTTACAGATTTTAGGGCTTATAGATTTTAGTTTCTTCGATCTGTAGAAAACACTGAAAAAATGGCATTCATCAAGCTAGAGACCCCTGTTAGTTGGATTGTGTTCATAAGATCAATTTCTGCATGTTGGGTTGAGCTAATTCTGTTTTGTTTTCTTTGTAATCTTTGCTCACTTCTCACGAGTTTTTAATAAATTTGCTGTTAATTTTTTTTAAAAAAAAAACTTATTTTGGTCCTTGATAGAGTGGAATGGCAGAAAAAGAATCATGTAGCAGACCCCTGTTAGTTGGGATTAGGCTTAGGCTGATGATGATGATGATGATGATGATGATGTTCTCTAGTACTTCCTTCCAGGCATACCATATTTTCTCGAGCTTGCTGAATAACCCTGTACACTCCTAATAAACTGAGTTGATTCACTATTTGCTGCAAAAGTTTGCCGGATTTGTTTTTTATAAAGATTGCATGGAATTGAATTAGTGGGATGGGCTGAAAATTTGTTAAGCCTACAACTGAGAATCAAAGCCACATACTGGTTGGACTTCATGGCAAACGGAACTTGGGTTCGTTATCGTTATAGGGTTGTCACTGGACAAAACATGCCCATTTGGCCTGCAGCATAGACCTCTATGGGCTGGCTTAGGCCTAAATTTAGGCTTGTGGACTGGACCTCGCCTGATTTTCAAACCTGAGCAATGAAAGGCCTGACCTTTGTTTTAGAACTATTCTATCAAGGCCTAGTGGACCTCATGCTGCCAGTGTCTGGATTTGAACTGATTTTTAGGCTTGAAAAACAAACAGGCTGGATTTGGGCTAAACTTGGCATGTCACAGGCACACCCGTAGTTCAAAAGGCTCCCTTGGAATTTGAACAGCAAAACTGGTCTCTGCAAATATGAAATAAGAACCTGGTAACTTTGCAGTGGAAATTTCAAGGGAGCTTCCATAGCCAAGTGACCTGATCTGCTCTTTTACATCCCTTGTTCCCTGATAAACTTTCATGTCCATCTGTTTTGACATTACAATCTTAATTTGGGATGAGCTGTTTGATAGTTTGCTCCCCCACCAAGAAACAATGTTGATGACCTTGTCTTTAATACAAAGAATGTTACTCATGCACATTTTATTGTTTGATACCTTTTGTGTTTTTGTTGTTTTATACATTTTGTCCTACCAACTGTGTGATTTTCAGCTGACCCGCTTAATCTGTGGTGTCTAGATGGACAATGCATTGCAACGGTTGTTAAAGTTCTGGTATGGTATCCTGTTGCTTATATGTTAAAGTTCATTGTGATTTCTCACCAACATGTTATATTTATAAGGCTGAGATAGAAGGCAATAGTTATATTCAAACTTTTTTTTTTTTTTTGAATTTGTGTGCTTGAATTGTGAATTCTTTTTTAGTCTGCAATTGCTGCTGTTTGTTAGTCAATCTGCAATGTACATTTATGGAATTTGTGTGGTTTTTTTACTTTTTATTACTTTTATTGGTATTTGTGTTGTTCTTTGTGTTTATTATTTTTATCTGTGTTTGTATGGTTCCGTACTAAGTTGTAAGTAGTGGCTCTTAAAATGAAAAGATGAAGTGTGCATTAGAATAAGGAAAATATGCAAGTAGTTGAGAATCAAAGAAGAATTTCCCACTTTGCAGAAGCAGCATAAATCCCCTGCATAGATAATTTGCTTTGCATATATGCATGTGTTTTCATCATTTGGATGATCATTGTATTTCATCATTTCTTTTCAAGGGAACCTTTGTTTGTTTACTCTTTCTGGCAATATTAGGTGTGAATATGTCCTGATTTAGCCATACTCCACAAGTGATCTCCATGGTTCATCCATGTCTTTGTGATCATATTAACAAGTTGGATGACAAATAAAAATTACTTTAGACCCTAGGAAGGTTTCAACAGTGGAAATCTGGATTTTCTTATTAGTAAATTTTAACTGAACTCGTTCTTTTGAAAAATAGAAAAATGGGAATATTAGTAAATATGGATTTTCTTATTAAGAAGAAAATGGAAGATGGATTGAAAAAACATAAAAGAGTTTTACAGAAATTCTTTGTTCCAAATAGGACATTTATCAAAGGAGCACTATTGGGTGATATTTAAGATTTTTATAATAAATAGATTAAGAGCCAATGATAATTATAAGTAGACTTGCAGCCAAAAATAAAGAATTTGATTTTTTTCAAAACATGGAAAGACTAATCAGTCCTACTTCTTGTAACTTCAGCCACTGCTTCAAATGGAGGGACTGCACAAAGATTTGGTTAGGGAGACCACTGATAGTGAACTAGCAGCTGCAACAAATATGAGAGTTACAAAGGTGAAAAGAAACATATGTCGGTCGGTAAGATAAGATGCATGATTTTCCTTTTCAATTGTTAGTCATAGATTGACAGTACTTGTTTCAATTTTCTTGGATGGATGATGCATGTATTTGGGAATGTAAATGAAAATAAAAAACTTATAATATATATATATATATATATATGTTATCAATGGAGGATACCTTGTTTAGGGGGACATGAAATTCTTGTAGCTTATGGTATGGTGCCCCATATTGGTTGTATGTTACTAGTATGTAGTAGATAATACTAGGTTCAATAGCAGATAATGCTAGAAAATCCCTAAACCTAAACCTACACCTAATCCTAATCTACTCCTTAACCCGAATCCAAACCTAAACCTATGCTTATAACCTAAAACTATTCTCAAATCTCAAAACCTATAACCTAAACCTGAATCCAAACCCGAACCCGTATTCCTAAACCTTAACCTAAACCTATAACCTATAACCTAAGCCTATACCTAAACCTAAAACCTAAAGCTAAAGTTAAACCTATAACTTAAACCTAAACTTAAATCCCTAAACTTTAACCTAAACCTACAACTTAAACTTAAACTTATAACCTTAACCCTAAACTTACACCTAATCCTAATCTCAACTCCCTAACCTAAACCTAAACCTAAACTTGAAAACCCAAAACTAAACCCGAACCCGAACCCGATCCCGATTTCCTAAACCTAAACTTAAGACCTTAACCTAAACCTATTCTCAAATCCCAAAACTCAAACCTATAACATATAACCTAAACTAAAACCTATAACCAAAATCAAAACCTATAACCTAAACTCGAACCCATTCTCAAATCCCATAACCTATAACCTAAACCTAAATCAAAACCTATAACCTAAACCAAAACTAAAACCAAAACCAAAACCTATAACCTAAACCCAAACCCAAACTCAAACCCGAACCCGAATTCCTAAACCTTAACTTAAACATATAACCTATAACGTATAACTTAAGCCTATACCTAAACCTAAAACCTTACTTATAACCTAAACATTAACCTATCCTCAATTCCCTAAACCTATAGCTTATAACCTAAACCTAAACCTAAACCTAACCTAAACCTATAACCTTAACCTAAACCAAATTCTATGACCTAAAACCTAAATGTATTCTCAAATCCCTAAACCTAAACCTTCACCTAATCCTAATCTCAACTCCCTAACCTAAACCTAAACCTAACTTGAAAACCCAAACCTAAACCCGATTTCCTAAACCTAAACCTTAACATTTTCTCAATTCCCTAAACCTTAACATATAACCTAACTTAAACCTAAACCTAAACCTAAACCTATAACCTACACTTATAACCTAAACCTAAACCTAAACCTAAGCCTAAAACCTAAACCTTAACCTAAACCTCAACATATAACCTAAAACATAAACTAAACCTATTCTTATAACCTTAACCTAAACATAAAACCTAAACCTAAACTAAACCTATTCTTATAACCTAAACCTATTATCAAATCCCAAAACCTATAACTTAAACCTAAACCTATACCTAAACCTAAAACATAAACCTAAACCTACACTTATAACCTATAACCTAAACCTAAACCTGAAAGCCAAATGTAAACTCGATCTTGAACCCGAACCTGATTTCCTATACCTAAAGCTTAACGTATTCTCAAATCCCTAAACTTAAACCTACACCTAATCCTAATCTCAACTCCCTAACCTAAACCTAAACCTAAACTTGAAAACCTAAACCTTAAAACCTAAATGTATTCTCAAATCCCTAAACCTAAACCTACACCTAATTCTAATCTCAACTCCCTAACCTAAACCAACCTAAACTTGAAAACCCAAACCTAAACGCGATCCCGAACCCAAAACCGATTTCCTAAACCTAAACCTTAACCTATTCTCAATTCCCTAAACCTATAGTTTATAACCTAAACCTAAACCTAACCTAAACCTAAACCTAAACCTATAACCTTAACCAAAACCTATGACCTAAAACCTTAACCTATAACTTATAACCTAAACTTATAACCTATAACCTAACCTTAACCTAAACCTTAACCTAAAACCTAAGCCTACACCTAATCCTAATCTCGACTCCCTAACCTAAACTTGAAAACCCAAACCTAAACCCGATCCCGAACCCGAACCCGATTTCCTAAATCTAAACCTTAACATATTCTCAATTCCCTAAACCTATAGCTTATAAGACCTAAACCTATAACCTTAAAACCAAAACCTATGACCTAAAACCTTAACCTTTTACCTATAACCTAAACTTATAACCTATAACCTAACCTTGACCTAAACCTAAAACCTAAACCTGAACCAATAACCTATAACCTAAACCTAAACCTAAAACCTAAATGTATTCTCAAATCCCTAAACTTAAACCTACACCTAATCCTAATCTCAACTCCAACCTAAACCTAAAACTAAACTTTAAAACACAAACCTAAACCTCGATCCCGATTCCTAAACCTAAACCTTAACCTATTCTCAATTTCCTAAACCTAAACCTTAACCTAAACCAAAACCTATAACCTAAAACCTAAATGTATTCTCAAATCTCGAAACCTAAACCTACACCTAATCCTAATCTCAACTCCCTAACCTAAACCTAAACCTAAACTTGAAAACCCAAACCTAAAACCCGATCCCGAACCCGAACCCGATTTTTCCTAAACCTAAACCTTAACCTATTCTCAAATCCCTAAACTTAAACCTACACCTAATCCTAATCTAAACTCCCTAACCTAAACCTAAACCTAAACTTGAAAACCCAAACCTAAACTCAATCTGAACCGAACCCGAATTCCTAAACCTAAACCTTAACCTATTTTCGGATCCCTAAACCTAAACCTACACCTAATCCTAATCTCAACTCCTAACCTAAACCTAAACCTAAACCTAAACTTGAAAACCCAAACCTAAACCCGATCCCAAACCCGAACCCGATTTCATAAACCTAAACCTTAACATATTCTCAATTCCCTAAACCTATAGCTCATAAGTCCTAAAACCTTAACCTTAACCTAAACCTATAACCTTAAAACCAAAACCTATGACCTAAAACATTAACCTATAACCTATAACCTAAACTTATAACCTAACCTTAACCTAAACCTAAAATCTAAACACCAATAGCTTAAAACCTAAACCTAAATGTATTCTCAAATCCCTAAACCTAAACCTACACCTAATCCTAATCTCAACTCCCTAACCTAAACCTAAACCTAAACTTGAAAACCCAAACCTAAACCCGATCCAGAACCCGAACCCGAACCCGAACCCGAACCCGATTCCCTAAACCTAAACCTTTACCTATTCTCAATTCCCTAAACCTATAGCTTATAACCTAAACCTAAACCTAAACCTAAACTATAACCTTAACCTAAACCAAAACTTATGATTTAAAACCTAAATGTATTCTCAAATCTCTAAACCTAAACCTACGCCAAATCCTAATCTCAACTCCCTAACCTAAACCTAAACCTAAACCTAAACTTGAAAACCCAAACCTAAAACCCGATCCCGAACCCGAACCCGATTTCCTAAACCTAAACCTTAACCTATTCTTAAATCCCTAAACTTAAACCTACACCTAATCCTAATCTAAACTCCCTAACCTAAACCTAAACCTAAACTTGAAAACCCAAACCTAAACCCAATCCTGAACCCGAACCCAAATTCCTAAACCTAAGCCTTAACCTATTTTCAAATCCCTAAACCTAAACCTACACCTAATCCTAATCTCAACTCCCTAACCTAAACCTAAACCTAAACTTGAAAACCCAAACCTAAACCCGATCCCGAACCCGAACCCGATTTCATAAACCTAAATATTAACATATTCTCAATTCCCTAAACCTATAGCTTATAAGTCCTAAAACCTTAACCTTAACCTAAACCTATAACCTTGAAACTAAAACCTATGACCTAAAACATTAACCTATAACCTATAACCTAAACTTATAACCTAACCTTAACCTAAACCTAAAATCTAAACACCAATAACTTAAAACCTAAACCTAAACCTAAAACCTAAATGTATTCTCAAATCCCTAAACCTAAACCTACACCTAATCCTAATCTCAACTCCCTAACCTAAACCTAAACCTAAACTTGAAAACCCAAACCTAAACCCGATCCCGAACCTGAACCCGATTCCCTAAACCTAAACCTTAACCTATTCTCAATTCCCTAAACCTATAGCTTATAACCTAAACCTATAACCTCAACCTAAACCAAAACTTATGACCTAAAACCTAAATGTATTCTCAAATCTCTAAACCTAAACCTATGCCTAATCCTAATCTCAACTCCCTAACCTAAACCTAAACCTAAACCTAAACCTAAACTTGAAAACCCAATCCTAAAACCCGATCCCGAACCCGAACCCGATTTCCTAAACCTAAACCTTAACCTATTCTTAAATCCCTAAACTTAAACCTACACCTAATCCTAATCTAAACTCCCTAACCTAAACCTAAACCTAAACTTGAAAACCCAAACCTAAACCCAATCCTAAACCCGAACCCGAATTCCTAAACCTAAACCTTAACCTATTTTCAAATCCCTAAACCTAAGCCTACACCTAATCCTAATCTCGACTCCCTAACCTAAACCTGAGCCTGAACTTGAAAACCCAAACCTAAACCCGATCCCGAACCCGAACCCGATTTCTTAAACCTAGACCTTAACATATTCTCAATTCCCTAAACCTATAGCTTATAAGACTTTAAAACCTTAACCTTAACCTAAACCTATAACCTTAAACCAAAACCTATGTCCTAAAACCTAAACTTATAACCTATAACCTAACCTTAACCTAAACCTAAAACCTAAACCTTAACCAATACCTAAAACCTAAAAATAAACCTAAAACCTAAATGTATTCTCAAATCCCTAAACCTAAACCTACACCTAATCCTAATCTCAACTCCCTAACCTAAACCTAAACTTGAAAACCCAAACCTAAACCCGAACCCGATTTCCTAAACCTAAACCTTAACCTATTCTCAATTCCCTAAACCTAAACCTTAACCTAAACCTAAACCTTAACCTAAACTTAAAACCTAAACCTATAACCTAAAACCTAAACCTAAAACTGAATGTATTCTCAAATCCTTAAACTTAGACCTACACCTAATCCTAAACCTAAACTTGAAAACCCAAACCTAAACTCGATCCCGAACCCGAACCCGATTTCCTAAACCTAAACCTTAACCTATTCTCAATTCCCTAAACCTAAACCTTAACCTAAACCTAAACCTTAACCTAAACTTAAAACCTAAACCTATAACCTAAAACCTGAACCTAAAACCTAAATGTATTCTCAAATCCCTAAACCTAAACCTACACCTAATCCTAATCCCAACTCCCTAACCTAAACCTAAACTTGAAAACCCAAACCTAAACCTAAACCCGAACCCGAACCCGATTCTAAAACCTAAACCTTTACCTATTCTCAATTCCCTAAACCTATAGCTTATAACCTAAACCTAAACTTATAACCTTAACCTAAACCAAAACTTATGACCTAAAACCTAAATGTATTCTCAAATCTCTAAACCTAAACCTACGCCTAATCCTAATCTCAACTCCCTAACCTAAACCTAAACCTAAACTTGAAAACCCAAACCTAAAACCCGATCCCGAACCCGAACCCGATTTCCTAAACCTAAACCTTAACCTATTCTCAAATCCCTAAACCTAAACCTATACCTAATCCTAATCTAAACTCCCTAACCTAAACCTAAACCTAAACTTGAAAACTCAAACCTAAACCCAATCCCGAACCCAAACCCGAATTCCTAAACCTAAACCTTAACCTAATCCTAATCTCAACTCCCTAACCTAAACTCGAACCTAAACTTGAAAATCTAAACCTAAACCCGATCCCGAACCCGAACCCGATTTCTTAAACCTAAACCTTAACATATTCTCAAATTCCTCAACCTATAGCTTATAAGACCTTAAAACCTTAACCTTAACCTAAACCTATAACCTTAAAACCAAAACCTATGTCCTAAAACCTAAACTTATAACCTATCTCAAATCTCTAAACCTAAACCTACACCTAATCTTAATCTCAACTCCCAACCTAAACCTAAACCTAAACTTGAAAACCCAAACCTAAAACCCGATCCCGAACCCGAACCCGAACCCGATTTCCTAAACCTAAACCTTAACCTATTCTCAAATCCCTAAACTTAAACCTACACCTAATCCTAATCTAAACTCCCTAACCTAAACCTAAACCTAAACTTGAAAACCCAAACCTAAACCCAATCCCGAACCCGAACCCGAATTCTAAACCTAAACCTTAACCTATTTTCAAATCCTTAAACCTAAGCCTACACCTAATCCTAATCTCGACTCCCTAACCTAAACCTGAACCTCAACTTGAAAACCCAAACCTAAACCCGATCCCGAACCCGTACCCGATTTCCTAAACCTAAACCTTAACATATTCTCAATTCCCAAACCTATAGCTTATAAGACCTTAAAACCTTAACCTAAACCTAAACCTATAACCTTAAAACCAAATCCTATGTCCTAAAACCTAAACTTATAACCTATAACCTAACCTTAACCTAAACCTAAAACCTAAACCTTAACCAATACCTAAAACCTAAAAATAAACCTAAAACCTAAATGTATTCTCAAATCCCTAAACCTAAACCTACACCTAATCCTAATATCAACTCCCTAACCTAAACCTAAACCCGATCCCGAACCCGAACCTATTTCTAAACCTAAACCTTAACCTATTCTCAATTTCCCTAAACCTATAGCTTATAACCTAAACCTATAACCTTAACCTAAACCAAAACTTATAACCTAAAACCTAAATGTATTCTCAAATCTCTAAACCTAAACCAAAACTTATGACCTAAAACCTAAATGTATTCTCAAATCTCTAAACCTAAACCTACACCTAATCCTAATCTCAACTCCCTAACCTAAACCTAAACCTAAACCTAAACTTGAAACCCAAACCTAAAACCCGATCCCGAACCCGAACCCGATTTCCTAAACCTAAACCTTAACATATTCTCAAATCCATAAATTTAAACCTACACCTAATCCTAATCTAAACTCCCTAACCTAAACCTAAACCTAAACCTAAACTTGAAAACCCAAACCTAAACCCAATCCCGAACCCAAACCCGATTCCTAAACCTAAACCTACACATAATCCTAATCTCGACTCCCTAACCTAAACTCTCGAACTTAAACTTGAAAACCCAAACCTAAACCCGATCCCGAACCCAAACCCGATTTCCTAAACCTAAACCTTAACATATTCTCAATTCCCTAAACCTATAGCTTATAAGACCTTAAAACCTTAACCTAAACCTATAACCTTAAAACCAAAACCTATGTCCTAAAACCTAAAATTATAACCTATAACCTAACCTTAACCTAAACCTTAACCAATACCTAAAACCTAAAAATAAACCTAGAACCTAAATGTATTCTCAAATCCCTAAACCTAAACCTACACCTAATCCTAATCTCAACTCCCTAACCTAAACCTAAACTTGAAAACCCAAACCTAAACCCGATCCCGAACCCGAACCCGATTTCCTAAACCTAAACCTTAACCTATTCTCAATTCCCTAAACCTAAACCTTAACCTAAACCTAAACCTTAACCTAAACTTAAAACCTAAACCTATAACCTATAACCTAAACCTAAAACCTGAATGTATTCTCAAATCCTTAAACTTAGACCTACACCTAATCCTAAACCTAAACCCGATACCGAACCCGAACCCGATTGCTGTAATAATGTAGCCCAATCATAAGGCAATAAACAAGAATGTATCTCTTTTAACACATGCCATTTTTTACAAAGCTTTAATTTTTGTTGTTGTTTCTATTAATTGAAACACTTTTTTGTATTATTTGCTCATATTAGGTTTATTTTAATGATCAGTTTTATTTTAAAAAAGTGCCCACTTTTTTGGATGAAGTTTCTGCAATTTTTCATGATTCTGAATTATAATGTTTTGTTAGTTGAATATTTTTTTATTAGATGAAAGATATAGAAAATTATTGTTGATTTTTTTCCTTTTTTTTACTTATGAAGTTAAACTTTATATGTATTATGCGTGGATGAATAATGTATTGTGGATAAGATTGTTTGTGTTTGGATGGATGTAGTTTATGTTTTGATGGATTTATGTAGTTTGGGTTTAGATGGATGTGAATGTGAATGTGAATGTGATGAAACAGGTGTATATTAGTCCTGTTTGGATGAAACAGGTGAATGTGAATGAAACAGGTATAAATGAAACAGGTGTATATCAGTCCTGTTTGGATGAAACAGGTGAATGTGAATGAAACAGGTGTATGTCAGTCCTGTTCGGATGAAACAGGTGTATGTTAGTCCTGGTTGAATGAAACAGGTGTATATCAGTCCTGTTTGGATGAAATAGGTGAATGTAAATGAAACAGGTGTATATTAGTCCTGTTTATATGAAATAGGTGTATATCAGGTGTATGTCAGTCCTGTTTGGATGAAACAGGTGTATATCAGTCCTGTTTGGATGAAACAGGTGTATGTGAATGAAACAGGTGTATATCAGTCCTGTTTGGATGAAACAGGTGAATGTGAATGTGATGAAACAGTTTAGATTTACGTATGTGAATGAAACAAGTGTATATCAGTCCTGTTTAGATGAAACAGGTGTATATAAGTCGTGTTTGGATGAAACAGGTGAATGTGAATGTGATGAAACAAGTGAATGTAAATGTGATGAAACAGTTTGGATTTACGTAGTTTGTATAACAAGTGTATATCAGAAAGAATACTGTAACATGTCAAATTTGAAAATATCCTTTAAGGGTCATAAGAGACGGCCCATAGCAGTCCTTTTAAAGGACGGTCCATGACCGTCCTTTAAAAGGACGGTCTATAACCATCCTTTGAAGGCTCATAAGAGACAGTCCTTTTAAAGGACGGTCTATGGCCGTCCTTTTTAGGATCATAAGAGTCGGTCCATGACAGTCCATGTTAAGGACGGTCCATGACCGTCTTTTTTTCGTCAATAAGAATGACGGTTTTCAACCGTCCTTTAAAAAATAAGACACGTCAAAATTTGACGGCCTATGTGACGGTCCATGACCGTCCTTTTTGGTCATTTGAGACGGTTTTGGACCGTCCTTTTTTCGCTGTTTTGGCGTAGTGTACTGGACGGTGGTGCTCTGTGTCCCCATCATGATATTTGTGTTTTATAGGCACCGTTTGTTGATTTTTTCCATATTGTTTTATGGCAGAAGCTCAAAATTGGTATAGATTCAGATCTCGTGTGAACCACACCGTAGATTCAAATCTCATGTGAACCACACCGTATAAAAAACTGTGATTGAACGCCTACCGTTCAAAACTTCTTATACTCTAGAAATGTTTTGGATTAAACTGATATTTGTTTTTCCTTCGGTCGAGATTTGTGTGACTTAATCAACAAGTTAGATGTAAAATAAGCAATATTGCGGGCTTTATGAAGTTTTCGATGGTGAATATTTAATCTCCAGTGTGAGATCTAGATTTGTGACGTAAAATGAATGAACGGCGTGGATAAAACACAAATATCATAATGGACCACGGAACCATCCTATAGCTAGTCGCTGCAACGCAGCTTCGGTATGCAATTCGCGTACATGCGAGATTGGCATAGGTGGACGAAATTCAGGCTGTCACGGTAACAACATGTTATTTCTCTCAACTGTGATAATTCAAGGTAAATACGTATAAATAAATAATTATGACTAATTTTACCTATTTAAAACAGGTGAGGAATTATATCCCCAAAACCGATCCACAAATCATGTTATTACGGACTTAAATTTGTGAGCCCAATCCTGATGTATATAACTTATCTACACCATCCAACTTTTTTTAACGGCACATTTTAGGATATGAATTCTAAAATGAGTCAAATCTCAAGGTCCAGTGGGCTACACTTTAAGAAACAGTCATATGATGTGTTAAACGTTGAAAGTTATTTTCTCCTTTGGGCCTATATTGATGTTTATTTGTCATCCAACCGTTGAAAGTATTCATCTAGCCAACAATGAGGGAGTTGGGTCAGGTGGGGTTCTTGTTGGGCATTTGGCAAATGAGATACCAATCCTTTAACTAGGGATAGCTATGGGCCAGTTGGCCTGACCAGACCAGCCAGCTTTGAGCTATTAGCTTACCCATGGGCCAGGTTTTGGCCTGTCATGTGTGGCTCAATAAATTATCAGGCTGGGCTTGGGTTTGAAATCATTTTAACCCAAACCAACCCGACAGGCTACGGCCTGTCATGTGTAGTGCCATCAATTTTCAGGCTGGTTTTGGGCCTAAGTCATTTTAGCCCCCAACAAACCTGGCTTGACTTGATATGCTTGTGCTCTATCCTACAAATGTCCTGTTCCAATAGTTACTAAGCAATGCATCTACATCTTAAATGTATTGGCATTTGGCTCACTTGATCATAGTTCCAAAATTCCACGACTCACACTGAGGACCTCAACCATGCCAGCCAATAGCATTTACTAGCTGACCAATTAATGGTATAGGTTAAAAATCACAAACTTTATTATACACAGTATTTTAAGTGTCTAACATTAGTGTTAATAAACTTGGAGTTTAATTATTAAATATTGAGTTGAGTTGAATTTTTGAGTCAACCTGACCTAGCTGGATATTGAGTCGAGTTGAGCTTTCGAGTTTTTAACTTTGAAATAATTGAAGATCCGAATGAGTCAAACAGTGAGCATCTTTGGCACATTCTAGAGACAATTACTGGACCTGGTCGGCCAGCGGCAAATCCAATAAAGATCCGGTTGACTGCACATCGGCAGGAACTCTTAAGGACATAGTAACTGATGTGCCAAAGGATTTCTTTTTTATTTTTAGATAAATTCTCTCTTGTGTGTATTTCTACAAATAATGTATTGCAATAAGGAGCCACCTCTAAATGAGTTTTAGGTATGCCCTGCCCTAATCCTACTCAGACTGAGTTACATAATATCTATACCTGAAATTCCCCAGGCTCTGCCAATCATGTCTAGATGTAGGGAGCACCCGAGTATAAGGTAAAACAGAACACAGGACACATTATTGCAATGCAACTCAAACTACTTATTTTGTTTTATTTACTTATGGAATCAATCCTTTTTTCATTTTTCTTTTCCATTTTGCTTCATCAACTGAATTTGGGATTTATTTATGCGGTAAGTTTAGTGTAAATATGCTTCAACCACTTGTTTAGATTTGAAAAGGCAAATCGTAGTACATCATTATAAAATTTTTAATCCCAGTTTTGATTTGCCAACTGTTGCTTTGGTAGGAGAGAGTCTTACAGCGCATGCGAGGTGACAAGACCAGACAACATGTTGATGTAGAGATTGCTTGCTTGACAGTTCATTTTCTTTTTATGGTTTTCATACTGTCTTGTATAACGGTGTGAGTTATTTGGATGATGTTTTCAGACATTGGCATGAGATCTGTAGTTTTATCTACCAATCTCTTCATAAATTGGTGTGTTTTATGGTGGTTGAATCCAATGATGACGGCTTACTTCCTCTCTAGTTGTAGATTGTGATTTCAGTTAGTATCCATAAGATTAATATTATGGGTTCATACACTGGTGTCCATATAATTGTGAGTTTTTTCTTTTCTTTTCTTTTCCTTTCTTTGAATGTTGCCTACTGCATATTTCAGAGTCAATCAATCTTTGTTTGGGCCGCTGAATGTATGACAACCACATTCATGTGGTAGCCCACCAAATCCTCAGGTTAAGCTTCATCCACGTCAGCCAGCAATTTTAAGGAGTTGAAATTGGCATGCATGCTATGCCACATGTACAGTGGATGGATGGAAAGACTACCAGTGTCATGGAAAATGGGCCAAAATGATAGGGGAAAAGCCTGACCGTAAACTAGGATGGACCCCATAAAAAATAAGTATTCATCTGGCCAATGATCGATGGGTTTACTTGTTGGGCAAATGAGATACCAATCCTTTGACTAGGGGTGGCAATGGGCCGGGTGGCTGCCCAAACCAGCCAGCTCACAGTTGAAATTTTCCTAGGGCCTGCTGTGATGTTTATTCTCCGTCCAACCTATTCATAAATTTACATAGACCTGGATGTGGGAAAAACATAAAAATTAGCTCGATTCAAAACTTCTATGAACCCCAAGAGGTTTTCAACTGTAAGAGTTTAAATCCCCATTCTGTGGTTCTGTGTCTTGAATCTGTCTCAGTTTACCTATATACTAAAATGATATAGAAAAATGGATGAATGTTGTAGGTGTGGATAAAACCTATACATTACCGTGGCCACTTGGAGGCCCTGCCCATTCCAAGCTGGTGTCGACGCAATTGCGTTCGATCAATGGTTTATGTTAAAAATTGCAAACTTTTATAATCAAAGTATTTTAAGTGTCTATAGTTAGTTTAAATAAATTCAGAGTTTAATTATTAAATAACCACTTTTTTTTATTATTATTTTTACACGCACACACACACAGCACACACTCACGCTAGTGGAATTTCACCACCTATGGGTACTCGAAGCCTTGACCAGGAGTTGAAACTCTTGAGAGTCTACCACCCGAGCAAGATTTAAATATCCACTTGAGTCAAGTTTTTCAGTCAAAGTGACTTAGTTAGATATTGAGTTGAGTTGAGGTTTTTGGAGTTTTTAGACTATGCACTTAATTAATAGGTGAATTAGGTAAAATCACGTGGAAAATAGGCTTTCTTTAGGACTGTTTTTCCAATAAACAGAGGAAGTCTAGTCATACTCAACACCCTTTTACACGCATGGCTTCGAATGCAAATGCAAGAACTCTCCCCACAAACTTCACCTAAGTTTTGGATTTGCTTTATTTTTTTGGGGGTCATGCCTTAAAATGAGCTGGCAAATGGATGAACCACATGGATATAAAACACATACATCACAGTGGGTCCACAGCATGGATCCACCAACCTCAATGGTTCCTTAGATCCACCGAATCTACATCCAATTGTATGGGATACAGATTGCGTAGTGGCCCTGCCACCATGGACATCCATAATGTCCCAACATAGCAGGATTTGAATGGGCCACATGCCACTATCAGATATATGAGTACGCATTTGACCTAGCAAATTTAAAACATGCTTTGTGTGGGTTTCATCTCTAATAGCCACGTGTCTCAATCAAAACCCGCCATGTCGAGTCACCATGGACATCTGCAGTGGCAAGCTCACTGTACCCACCTAGGTTGCACGCGGATCTGCAGATCGGGTCCATTGGATGCCTTTGCAACATGTCAGGTCCTGCCTATTGATTAGTTTGAATATTTGAACAGTTCTTCATTTGCTCAAAAAAGATTTGATTGAAGTTAGTTGAAGCTTGAAAAGTAGTTTATTCTCATTTTAAATGGGATCTATAAAATGGATTATAACAAATGAAATAGTTAGGAGAGAGATGCTCACCATTTTGAACGTGTATGCGAAATCCACTCCAACCATAAGATAATTTATAACCAGTTTGGCAGGATCACCAAGGGAAATAGTTTGGAGGGTGTACACCCCCTATTCACTGTTCTCGATGGATGTGACTGATTTCTAGACCTTAAGCTTAACGTGGGCATGTGCATCCGATGGTCAGAGTAGAGTTCATGTGCACATCACAGTGAGGCCCACTTGAGCCCACCCCGACTTTGCAAGCCCAGAAGATCTCCTGCAGCGCTCTCCATCGGAGACAATTTTCAGGTGTGGCTTCGGTGTATCCCCAGACAGTGTGGCCCACTGGTGATGTATGTGCCTTACATCCACACCATTCATCCGTTTTGACACATCAATTTAGGGCATGATTCAAAAAACGAAGCAAACCCAAATCGTAGGTGGACCACAACATAGGAAATAGTGGTGATTGAATACCCACCATTAAAAACTTTGTGGGGCCACCAGAATGTTCATTTGCCATCCGACCTATTGGTAAGGTTGCAATGACCTGGATGAAGGGACCATACACAAATATCATTTTGATTCAAAAATTTTATGGCTTACAAGAAGTTTTTAATTGTCAGTCACAACTATTTTTTGTGTGGTTCACCTCAGATTTGGATATGCTTCAATTTTTTTTATCATGCTCTAAGATTAGATTAGCTATAAAAATTGATGGACAGCTAGATCATGTAAGGAACATACATTAACATGGCCCCCATAGTCAGGATCCACCCACCTCGGTGGATCCCAGGTTCCATAAATTAGTACTAGGGCTGTCAATGCGCCGGGCACAGGCCTAAAAAGTCAGAATTTTGAATAGAGCCAGCACAAAACAGTTCACAATCCGGGTGATACCTAGACTAGGCCCAACCTGTGGACAGCCCTAACTAGTACGTCCAACTAGTAGTATGTAAGGCCTATGGTGTTTATATAACATCCAATTGGGACAAACAGTGGTGGGTGAGGCACGCCATGGTGTTTATATAACATCTGGTCCAGTAAGATAGTCCCACCATGAAAACAAGATGCCCAAAAAGTCAGATTCATCCCACTGTTATGGGGGCTACAAAATAGGAAACAATGAATAATTAACCACCCAAAAACTCCGTTCATATGGGTCCCAACTATTGGTTGGATCGACCTGACTTTTGGGGCATCCCATCTTCATTGCAGTTGTATGAGGTCATACAAATACCACAATTGGGTCCCATTGACAACCGGTTCTACGTCCAACTAGTTGATTAGTTAAGGATTTTTTGCTAATATATACCTACCAAATTGTGGGAGCGCTTAAATAGCACCGCTTTTCAAAGCATGCCCTTTTTATACTTTTTTTTTAAAAAAGATAAAATTGCCCTTAAACAGCTTTTTCAAATCTCTATGCAATCAAACATTATCTTGTTAGTAGCTTCTGGCAAACTCTACTACCCATATACTTAAAATAATTTATTGGCTTTTTTGAAATTCTTAAGCATCTAAGAAAGGGGAACGCATTAGGTGCAGCCCCGACCTCAATCAAGGCTATCTGACCTGTATTGTGTTTCCCACTTTGATTCATATATTTTATTGGCTTGTTAGTACACCCATTGGCAGTTCACACTTCACTGGTAGCCACCCACACTGGGGAATCGATACCAAGACATCGGTGTCGAAATGAGATATCTTTCACTCAGTCTACCACTTGAGCTATGGATATGGGTGTTCATTTTTCGATATCATTTTAGGGCATTATCCCAAAAAAAGAAGCAAATCAACATAAATGATATGGATCAAATCTAAAGCATCCGATAATCCAGTATGGAACTAATTATATGATTCAATATCCAAGATTTGATCTAATTGATGTGGCCCATCCAATGGCTAGATCGGTTTGAAAATTAGGGTCATATTATGTTTTGACCTCAGGGATCACATGATCTGTACAAATTCGATCCGACACATTTAGATGACCCACTCTAATCTCTACAACAAGAAACTCACCCAAGATCTAGGTTCTTTTCATCGCATAAATTCATAGACTAGGGAAATGATCACCCCCACCATAGCATAGATATGATGAAAATATGTTAAATGCACAAAAAATTAAACAAAAGGAAACTACCGATCTTCTCAATCCTCTCTTTTCTCTATTGTCTCTCCTTTTTTTCGTAGGGTTTTCTCAGAGGTATTGCATTTCTTAAGAAGGGATGAGAGCTCGGACTAGGCTGATTTTAATCGAGCAGAAAGGTATTTTACAACATTGGTTGAAATCGATCCTCTTACTTCACTCACAACCAAGAGTCGTAGTGCTTCCATAACCTCTCCTACATCTGAAAGTATCTTTATCGAATGGCTAAGGGATTTGTTATTGTTTAAAAATGAAAATTTTAAAATTTTAACTCCTTTACCTTATGATTTAGGTGTGCCTACTTAATGCATGAAAATCAAGGACATTACAATCACCGTCTTCTACTTAAGAATAGCATTTCAATTCACAAACATAGGAAAATCTCTAAAATTTAGTGAAGAAAATTGGTATTATTGATGAAAATTGTCAACTACACTACATTTGATGTGCTTCTAAAAGTGAAAGAAGCCTTCAATTTCTAATAACTTGAAATAGGGCTTTTTCTAAATAATAAAAATTATTAATATAAATATATATATATATATGTAATTATTTTAAAACTCGCAATAACCATTAAATAACTAAAACAAAGATTGTGAATTACAACCAAACTCCCAAAACCATAAAAATAGGAAAAGAATGAAGCTTATGAAAATAAAGTAAGTTTTAACTTAAAATTCTATGTAACGCTCTGAAAATCGGGGGTCAAGCAAAGTCATTTGGATCCCGAGTTCCAAATCTTATGCAACATAGATAATGATGATTATGATAGTGCATTGAAACATGATGAAATTAAGCTAATTCCATATCAAACTTAGAGACAGATAAATTACGCCAATGAAGATCATATATAATATATAAACTGTTGTAAGTCTCCAGTGTGAACATGTTACTAACAAATGGGTTAAATATATCTTACATGTATACTCCAAAAAATGGACAAAATGAATATACAAGGGTGTTCCAAAAGAGCAAACTAAAGTGTAATGGTATCTAATCAATAACCCTATTCCCTTCGATCGAAGATGGTCTACATAAACCCGCAAGCGATGGTCAGCCTATAAAGGAGAATTGCCTCATCATCATAAAAGCTGCTCCGCTTTGCAAGCATCACCATCATCTGAAACTCAAACAGGGTCTGGTTGGTGTGTACAACACCGTCCCGTAACGTGGGAGTGAGTAGCTAACTCAATGGAACAATAAAGCACAGGTTAACATGTTATTAATTCAATCAAGCAGTAATGATAAAGCAATAAATCACACATCCCTAAGTACTCTTGTTAATGCAAGAATGGTATGTATGTATGATGCATGCCCTCGCCTGCGCTCCCTCAGCGACTCCTTCTTACGTTCGCGGCATGCCACACTCCCTCAATACTTGACCATCAATGCCAAATGCACACGTATGCGATGCATAAATGTTATTACCAAGTTCTTTATTAGTCATTTTCATACAGCGGGTTGGGAAACTAAGGTACCTCTCTTATATCACTTCCCAAACAAGGATCCATTCTAGGGTCGTCAGTCTTAGTAAATCTCATACGATGATACGGTGTGGAGTCACTTGCAAAGGGCTCTGTCGCCTTATCAATACATCACCTAGTTATACTATCTAGTTACTACAGAGGGCTCGTAGCCTCAACGCAGGTTGAGTATGCTCGAGGTCACTACACCAACCGTCATCAAGGGGTGCACGCAATCACAAACCCTTCGTATGATATTATCCAAAACGAATCCATTTCAACAAACAAAAGGGAAGAAGCTCACGCACAACGCGTCTTCGATCGGTGTAGGCCGACATCCCGAATCTCTGTCCCATCCACCGATCTATCATGAGTCCGTTGCTCACTGGAGACTATGAGAGGCTCATCGCCATAGCGTGGCCGATGCCATTCGGTGTCCCATCCACCATGTTCGGCTCATGAGTCTTAGCGATATCACGGGGAAAGTTAACGATGGAATTTCACCGGTGAGTTATACCCTAGGTTCAAGCATGGCGTCCAAACATGGTTAACATACATCTTTAGAATCAGTTATTTGACGAGCTCGACTACCACGAGCGTATATCGAATTGATCGACATAAAGTGCATAAGCACTCCATGTGGCCTAACCACTGTCGTCAACCGATATACGACTCGGATTCATCAGGCACATCTCATGCGGCAAAACAACGTCAGCCACTAATTCAAGGCTTGTTACCGATTGCCTGGATTATACAATAGCCTCAATCACATTCAATTACAACAAAGTATCCTAGCAGATAGTTAAAGCAATGAATCTCCAAATCATATAACAAAGGTCCGATAATATCGTACTTTTAGGATCGTGATCATTGACCGAATCGATCACTACTCCCCATCACCCTTCACGGCTTTATTTTTTGTACATTTTATGAAATACAACTTAAACATGGATTGATACATATGCATCACATAAATAAATAGATACTATAATATACGATACATGGAGGAAAGCATACACATAGTTAAAGGAGTTGAGAATCATATCTCAACACCCTTATACATTACAATTTACTAACTACTTACTCATCAGACATTTCAACAAATTCTTTAGACTACATACATCGACATACATGACGTTTAGCGATGATGTACTCCTACCCCATATAAAAGTCTAACAAAAATAGGCTCTTGATTGATCACATAGGTATTAGGCTAAATCCTTTCACTAGGGAGTTGCCCCATGTATAACACGCGTGCATCCACGACAGATAGTCATGACAAGCATGAATCCAAGTTTCATATTCATTCATTTATTTCCACAAACGCTTGGGCTACACGCTTTAACAGATATAGCGTATATTGGCTCTAAAGTGATTTAGGCAAATCCTTATCAAAGGGGTATCGCCTATACAACATCATATATCCATGACAATTAGTCATGGTGAGCACGAATGTGAATTCTATACTCATTCAGTCATTTTCACAAACACTTAGGCTACATAATATAACATACGCAACGTATGTTGATATAACATATATTAGGCTAATCCATTCATCTAGAAGTTGATACACATGCATCTAGCATACATAGACAGCAATTAATCATGGCAAGCACAAATCCATATTTTATACGTATACGGTATTTTCTACAAATACGAGGAATACGTTATATTCAACATAGTTAACGTATATATGAAAAATGAAACAGACATCACTTTGTACATGTGCAATAGCATCCACATCAGTAATATATCATTAACTGATATTAAAAGTCTTGAAAACCATAACCTATACGTTTAAAGTTCACACCTTATGTCGTAGAAACGTAATGGATTCACTAGAAACTCTAAGCCTTCACCAATGTTGATATGACAACCTATAGCACGAGTTAAGTTAGTTATTCCGCTACTTACAACAATTAAAACTCTAGAACAGATTAGGGTTAGGTTTTCTTACCTAATAATGGAGTCAGAATCGCCGGAAAAGTGAAACGGTAGTCGTAGTTAGGCACGTAGATAAGTGAGTTTGAATCCCAGAAAGAAACTCCAGCAATCCCTCACACTTTCTCTCTCTTTACTCTCTTCTCTCTCCTAGGTTTTCTCAAATTCGTATGGAATGAGAGAGTGAGAGTTTAAGATCCTTATATAGGCTAAAAACTCTCCAAATTAGACCCAGGGTCATGGTATACCTAGGTTATGTCCAAATGGAGACTGTTCCGTCTCAACGGAGCACTTCTGAAGCCCCCCTCGAGCCAAAGGTCAGACTTAAGCTCCTTGACCATGGATCTAAGTCAAGTTAAGTTTTTAGTCCGATCGGATTTACAGATCACCCGTGGCGGACCATGTTTAGGCCACCCTCAACGGTCCACGATCATGCGATCGCCACAACATTCCCCATCACGTGTAGGAAATTCTCCCGATCAACTGTATTTGGGTCGATTTTAATGGCACCTTATATTCGGCCATAAATGACAAGTCTCAAATGACTTAAATTAGATTGAATTTTTAAAGGAAACCACGTTTTCTCACACACTTCGCTCCGGGCTCAAGTGAATAGCTTCGGGACACTATCTGGACTTAATTTTCGAGGTGGTGGTCAAGTCCAGTAAGGCGGTCTTAATTATATAATTTTGTAGTAATCGGACTTTCGACGTGCGGTCCAGATCCGATACATAGTTTCAATGTGCTCCCGAGAGCAATGGGTAATGAGATTGATCCTAGATTTTAGGGTAACCTAAGCGTCAATGATTCTTAAAGTTTTGGGTCTTAAAGAATCGTAAAAGTGATTAGTGCCAATTTCATACGTACTATTTTAAAAAGGTAATTCCAATTTCTAAAGGATTTGAGGTTTGAGAAATTAATAAGGGGTTGGGATCAACCCCTTGCCTAAGGACATCTAACTCCAGGTTGGCAAAAATCTGGGGCGTTACATTCTAACTTAACTCTTAAAGCAACTGAATTTTGCCAAGTCATTTTAGGGCCAACTATTAGTGTTTTGTGCTCTATTACTCCAATGTATTAAGCTTAACCATTGATTCGATATCTTAGTTGTAAATTATGATGATCATAGGTCCTGTGTGGACATGGCATTAATGTTATGACTAGTATGTAAGTATATCTTAAATCTTACATGTATATGGATTCAATGAAAGAGATTTTTTTAGTTGTCCTCGGGAAGTCAAAGGATAATGTATTCTATGAATCTCAATATATTCATCTTCCATGATAATTTAATAGGTTTTATGATAAATTTGTAATTGCTAACATTATTTTATGTTCATTCTATATGAGAAATTGATGACAAATTAAGATGAAACATCTCTACTATTGGGTTTAACAATGAGAGAGTGTATTTGTGCCCTACCCCATATAAAAGTCAAGTGTGCCACAAAAATAGGCTCTTAATTGGACCTAGCAAACACTTATGTTAGAAGATTAATTCAAGTCTATGATACCAAAAATTATTATTTGACTATCAGGTTGGTTTATATATATTCCCATGGCTTAAAGTAGAAAATATCCAATAGATCTATATTAAGGATCAAGTGTCTAGCTATAATCATCCAAGCAATCTTACCTTGGAACTGTAACTTCATGATGGTGTTTTGTACAATCTAGATGTTTTAATTTTAATTAACATATGCTACATTTACAACATGTGGGACATCGTAGTTGTGTATCAAGGGTATTGCTCTCTCTCTCCAGGGTCAAATATTGCATATCGGAAAACCAGAGTTGGGTCCCCGATTCTGAACATAATATTATTTAATGAGTCTCATTTAATCGTGTTTATAATGCGAAAGGATGTGATGAGGAGAGGAAGATCTAAAATGAGTGCTTAAAGGAGATTTAGTGCTATTGAAATTCACCAAAGTAACGGACATACTCCCGGTAGGACCAAGATCAACGCCGAGATCCAAGAAATGTGAAGAATCAAGATCAAGTAGGCACGAAAGTCACCATATAGAATGTAGTCCACGATGGTTCTCACCATCTGTTTGGTCGAACTTCATACATGGACTAAAGACCATAAATTAACCGTATCACATAAAATTTCATTCCGATGGATCGTCCTGAAATGGCCCAACGGAACAAATTTAAAAACTCGATTTGGGGCCCACGATTCTTGGATATACTTCAACGTCTCACTCCTTAAATTGGGTGCCAAATCGGATGGATGGAGCAGATTTTCTCGAAAATTAGGGACCGCACATTAAGTCCAAGATGCATGTGCACCATGGAAAATCCACGTGCGCCACAATTGGTTGGAGTCGGTCGGCAATACGGCGACGACCCGCACCATCTCCCACATGCGGAGAAGCGGACGGACGGCGTCCGTCCGTTTTATGACATTGGGCCTCATCCGTCAAATCCAAATTGATGGATCTCGGACCGTTCCATAGAAGGGTGCAACCATCGCCAGATCCAATTTGGAATCTCGGAAGACAATGGAAAAGATCTTCTTTTCAACCGGATTCGAAGGCAAGATGGACGGTGAATGAAAACTTTGGGCAATCCGCAATTTTTCTCCAAAAATATTCTTTCTGGGCAGTTTTCGACGTCGATCCAATGGACGGCTTGATTTCTTTAAAAGACATCAAGTGGAGCCCACCAAATCGGCCGATCGCAGTGATGAGATGGAAACATCCTAAAAGTAGTAGCTGAAACGGACACCCATCTTACCACGTGAAGTCCCATTGATGGCTCAGATCAATGATCTGAACCATCCATTAAGTCGGGAGATAGGGTGTAACTTACGCCTAGGTGTCCGTTTCCTTCCATGCAAGCTATAAGAAGATCCTAGCCGTCAAACGGAAGATTGATGGTGGAAATGTTTGAGATGGTGGGCTGCATTAAATTTAAGAAAAAATACACATTTCTCAGTTATTTTCTGCCACGAGTAGAATGAATGGAGTGGATTTCTTGTTTGACATCAGTCCTGGGCCCACCAATCAACGTAGTTGCGTAAGATCTTTTCTTTGGATTACATTCTGTCATACGAATCGTAGACGGTTTCTAACTCACATTCTTGAGTCGACCTCCTCACATTGGTTCGTGACATGTGACCCACTTAAAAGGAAGAGAAAAGAGGGCACGGAGGTCGAATCAAGGGCCATGACCTGCGTACATTATCTGAAATTTACCAGAACTAGAACTAGACTAAGATGAATTCTAAATCAGATGAATTTTGAGGAATAATAGTAAAATAGTAATGTAAAACTTAAGGGAATTCAAAGGAAAGGAACTAGGGATTCAGAGGATCCACTTGTAGAGATCAGGGAGAACTACACTTGATTCATGAAATTCAACTGAACTTCCTTTGATATAATTTTCAAGAGATGAAAGGTATATGAATTAGAATGGATTCTATCACCAAACCATGCCCGTTAGACAAAGTAAACAATAGAATTAAACTAATTACCAACCAATCAACATGTTATGAAAGTTAGGAAAGGTACCGTCATCCAACCATGCCCAGGAGACGATGGTGAACAACAGGGCTTCCTGACATCATAAACATAAAGAGGAAAAGAACATGCTCAAAGCCATCACAGACCCATTGTAATTTTAGTCACAATAGACCATTAACGACTAAAAACATTCCTTTAATAAATAAAAATCCATTCAGTCTAAATAAAGGCACAAGTATAAATCCTCCCATCACGCTACAAGCTTCACCTCTTAGCCCTAGCTAAGAGGTTTAGCCAATAAACATGATTTGGCTAAACATCTTAAAATAACATAAATAAATAAATAAAGAAAGAAAACTCTAAAATTACTTCTCCCTTTCTCCTTGCTCCACGACTGGCAAAACTCCAAGCTCCATTGATGATCTCCTCCAGGATCTTTTCTCTTCCCTTTATAGGCGCCTTGGCGTCAATCATGTCTTGTAGGTCGACTTCACGATGTAGTCCACGAAAAGGCTGATCTCGTTTATGCAACGTCGATAATCCAAAGAAAAGATCTTACGCAACTACGTTGATTGGTGGGCCCAGGACTGATGTCAAATAAGAAATCCACTCCATTCATTCTACTCGTGGCGGAAAATAACTGAGAAATGTGTATTTTTTCTTAAGTTTAATGCGGCCCACCATCTCAAACATTTCCACCATCAATCTTCTGTTTGACAGCTAGGATCTTCTGATAGCTTGCATGGAAGGAAACGGACACCTAGGCATAGGTTACACCCTATCTCCCGACTTAATGGACGGTTCAGATCATTGATCTGAGCCATCGATGAGACCCACAAGACCAAGATCTGGTTTTCGCGGACCTTCTGACATAATCTCATCACTTAACTAGATTCGTCACGAAGAGATGGTGGGCTCCACTTGATGTCTTTGAAGAAATCCAAGCCGTCCATTGGATCGACGTCGAAAAGCTTGTCCGGAAAAGAATATTTTTGGAGAAAAAATTGGTGCGGCCCACGAAGTTTTCATTCACCGAAATTGCCTTCGAACGGACGAAAAGAAGATCTCCATTGTTCTTAGAGATTCCGCCACCTACTGGCGATGGTTGCACCCTTCCTATGGAACGGTCCCGAATCCATCAAATGGATCTATCGACGGATGAGGCCCATTGGTTAAAAACGGACGGACGCCGTCCGTCTTTATCTCCGTGTGGGAGATGGTGCGGGTCGAAGCAATGCGTGCTTGAAGCCGAAAACTCCAAATCCGGTGTGGCGCACGTGGATTTTCCATGGTGCACATGCATCTTGCAATGTGCGGTCCACTGTGACATTTCTGAGAAATCTACTCCATCCATCCGATTTGGCACCCAATTTAAGGAGTTAAGACCAAAGTTGAAGTATATCCAGCAATCAGGTGGGCCCCAAATCAGAGTTTTATGGGCAAAAAAGTTGGGCCATTTCCACATTTCATGGTGAAATTTTACGTGTACGGTTAATTTATGGTCTTTAGTCCATGTATGAAGTTCTGAGCCAAACAGATGGTAAGAACCTTGTGATCCTGCATTATGGCTGACTTTCAGGCTACTTGATCTTCAGTTCTTCAGCTTTCTTGGATCTCTGGCGTTGATCTTGGTCCCCTGGAGTATGTCCGTTACTTTGGTGAATTCTGAGCACTAAATCTCAGCTTTAAGCACTCATTTTCAGTCTCAGCTCGTCATCACATCCTGCATTATAAACACGATTAAATCAGACCATTAAATAATATTATGTTCGTAAATCCAAGCAGTACTAGGGTCTGATATGCAATATTTGACCCTCAACACAACCCCCAACCAACATTTTGCTAGTCCCGAGCAAAGTATGCAAAAAATAAATTGAGAATTACTGAACAATTTCTAAGAACTCGAGTGATTTAGAAAAACAATCCAGACACGAGAAATCTAAGATTCATGAATATTAGGCATTCTTTCTTCTGGACTCAAGTACATGACAAAACCTCATAATCAAGTCCTAAGCATTAATCCATAAATTAGAAAAAAATTTAAACATCGAGTTCCATGGGTGTATAGTGGAATCTCGGCTTACCATCATTAAGAGATTCAGTCGTCTATTTCTAAGATAACATTAATGATCAAAAGAGCATTTAAGACAACCTAAACCAGAACTTGCTTCACAGATCATCTTTTCATTCTTCCAGCTTTTGATTTTTCCATAAACAGTAATCCAAAGAAGGGAATCAAATCCTCACCTATAGGGAGCAAACCTGTGGTGAAGTTTGTTCACCCAACCCTTTCCGACTCATTCTTGTGGAATTAAATCCTCACCTGTAGGGAGCAAACCTATGGTGAAGGCCATTCGCCCAATCCTTTCAATTACTCAGGTTTGTTCCTTTCAAGCTTAGTGATCACCAAGTTAATCCTTTAATATCAAACTGAACCTTAATGTGCAAGCAACATGTGTCCTGTGAAATCATGACTCAATCAATGTTTAAAACCTCTAATCAAGGATTAATAGTTCGAAATTAACTGTGAAATCTAACAAATACGGAATCCAAGAGTCATAAATTGCCAACATCACTTATCTTGTAATTCTAAATCCAAGATGGTCATCGAAAAATCACTTGAATTCATTGAAGAAATTTGGAAAATTTTAAAAATTTTCACGAATTTTGCTTAAGACCAAGAAAATGCTAATTAGGTCACCTAATCCCCACCCCCAACCAAAAATCCACATTGTCCTCAATATAAAAAATATAAGCATGCCATGCACATGGGACAACGAAAGTAAAAGAGAAGTGATGGGAAGATAGTACCTGGATGAGGAATTGTGAGAGACTTTCCAAGAGATTGCAACATGGAATCCAATCAGCACAAGAGAGAAAGCAACACAAAACTAACAAATAATAATAATAATAATAATAATAATAAAATCCTACCTATACCACTTTCGCATGTTATGCAACAAGCCTTTAAACCCCTAGGTTGCCCCTAGTGGACGAGTTGTAGTCTCGTGAGGGTTTGCAGTAATGTTACCCATAAACATTGAACTAACTAAATAGGAAAATGAAATGAATTGAAAAGCTGGGTTGCCTCCCAGGAGTGCTAAGTTTAACGTCTTCAGCTAGACAAATACAGCAACTACCCTAGTCCTAAGAAACCAATAAACCTACCTATACCTCTATCAGACTAGGAGATCAGTCCTGATAAACAGGATCATTCAGAGGCGTGGACATGTCCTCTGAATCAAATTTCTCGATAAATGGTTTTAATTGATGTCCATTTACTTTAAATTCCTTACCATTGTCGGGATCTCTTATCTCAACGGCCCCATGAGGATAAAGCGGTAAGCAATGTAAGGGCAGGTCAACAAATCGAAGCTTTTGCAAAGAGATGTAATCGAGAATTATACAAAATGACTTTCTGACCTGGCGTGAATGATTTTCGTAGAATATGCTGGTCATGAAACACCTTCATCCTGTCCTTGTAAATTCTCGAGTTCTCATATGCGTCGTTCCGGACTTCAAGTTCATTTAATTGAAGTTTACGTAGCGAGCCAGCGTTGTTCAGATTGCAATTTAGATTTTTGATCGCTCAGTAGGCTCTATGTTCCAATTCCACAGGCAAGTGGCAAGCCTTACCATAGACGAGTCTGAAGGGAGACATTCCAATAGGGGTTTTAAAAGCAGTACGGTAAGCCCACAAGGCATCAGTCAATCGAATTGACCAATCCTTACGATCAGGGTTAACCGTTTTCTCCAAAATGTGTTTGATCTCCCTATTGGAAATCTCAGCTTGCCCACTTGTCGTGGTGGTATGGGTGGAGATGGTCACCTTATGAGAGATACCGTATTTCTTCATTAAACTCTCGAATGGCCTATTACAAAAATGTGAACCCCCCCATCACTAATGATGGCTCGAGCGTTCCGAATCGGGAAAGGATGTTTTCTTTTAAAATTTAATGACCGTGCGATGGTCATTAGTTCGACACGGAATCGCTTCGACTCATTTAGTGACATAGCCTACGGCAAGCAAAATATATAAATTCCCAAAAGATTAGGGGAATGACCCTATGAAATCGATGCCCCAGCAATCACATGCTTCTATGATAAGAATGTGATTCAAGGGCATCATATTTCGACGGGACAATGCTCCCAATTTCTGACAACGCTCACAAGTTTTGCAAAACTCATGAGTGTCTCTGAACATAGTGGGCTAATAGAAGCCACACTACAGAATTTGTTCCATGGTTTTTAGCGAGAAAAGTGGACTCCACAGCAAAGTGACAAAAGGAGATGACACTTTGATGCTCATCGTCTGGCACACATCTCCTTAAGATTTGGTCTGGGCAATATTTAAACAAGTATGGATCATCCCAGAAGAAGTTGCGCACCTCGGTGAAAAATTTCTTCTTATCTTGCGCAGTCCAATGTGTCGATATGGAACCTGTGGCAAGATAATTAGCAATGTCAGCGAACTAAGGTGAATAGGAGACTCTAAACAACTGTTTATCAGGGAACATGTCGTTGATATGGGTCGCCTCAAGGGAATCAGAGGTATTAAGGCTAGAAAGGTGATCGGCCACTACGTTTTCTACTCCCTTTTTATCTTTAATTTTTAAATCAAATTCTTGGAGTAGAAGGATCCATCGTATCAGGCGGGGCTTAGAATCATTCTTAGAAAGAAGATACTTCAGTGCCGCATGATCTGTATAGATAATGATCTTGGATCCGATCAAGTAGGACCTAAATTTATCCAAAGCGAACACTACGGCTAAGAGTTCCTTTTCCGTAGTCGAGTAGTTCACTTGGGCAGGATTTGAAGTCCTACTCACGTAATGGATGACATAGGGCCTCTTATCTTTTCTCTGGCCTAGAACCGCTCCAAGAGCATAATCAGAGGCGTCGCACATAAGCTCAAAAGGAAGGCTCCAGGTCGGGGTACATTTAGCATGATGGATGCAGTGGTTAACATGCCTTTAAGCTTGGTGAGAGCTTCCTGGCATTGCTCAGTCCACTCGTATGGAACATCCTTTTGAAGAAGATTACATAAAGGATGAGAGAGGAGACTAAAGTCCTTTATGAATCGCCTGTAAAATCCCGCATGTCCTAAGAAGGATCGCACGTCCCTGTTCTTGGGTGGAGGCAGAGTTAGAGATAAGATCGATTTTTGCCTTATCTACCTCAATTCCCTTGGGAGATGATATGTTCAAGGACAATCCCCTTATGAACCATGAAATGGCACTTCTCCCAATTAAGTACCAAGTTCTTTTCTTCACATCTTTTCAAAGACACATTTAAGACTTTCCAAGCACTTCCGAAAGATGAACCATAGATAGAGAAATCGTCCATGAAGACACTTCTAGATATTGCCTACCATATCGAAAAAGATACTCGAGGATACATCTTTGAAGGTGGGGGGCATTACATAGTCCAAATGGCATCCTTCGAAGCAAAGGTCTAACCGTAGGGACATGTAAATGTGGTCTTTTACGGTCCTCAAGGGCAATTTCAATCGATTGTAGCTTACAGAATACCCGTCAAGGAAACAAGTAATAGGAATGACCAAATAGCCTTTCTAAGATTTGATCGATGAAGGGCAAAAATAATCCTTCCTTGTGACGGTATTCAACTTTCTCTAGTCAATGCACATTCTCCAACCGAAGAAACTGTGACTCTAGTTGTACTCGAGTTCATTATTAGCATTGGCTACGATGGTGATTCAGGACTTCTTAAGAACCACATTCATCGAGTTAGACTCACCCATTGACTATCGGATATAGGATATATGATACCCACATCCAATAGTTTGAGAACCTCGGCCTTAACCACTTCCTTCATGTTTGGATTTAGTCTACGTTGTGGTTGCCGAGCTGGTCTTTGATTATCCTCAAGATATATGCGGTGAGTACAAATTGAGGGTCGATTCCTTGAGGTCCGCGATCGTCCATCCTAGGGCTCCTTTATACTCAATGAGAGCTAGATATGAGATGACTCTCTTGATTTCTCCGGTGGGCGAGATATCACCACCGAGTATGTCTCATCTTGACCTAAATAGGTATATTTCAAATCGGAGGGCAAAGGTTTTAGGTCAAGCTTCGTAAAAGCCTCGAGGTTAGATGGAAGAGGCACTACATCGGTTGTGGCAATTCTTCAAATTGTGGCCTCCACCTTAACTTCAAGTCGGTCAAGATGTCAAAAGGCACAAGTCTTCCTAATCATATCATCATCAAACTCATGGGAGTGGGCAGCACGTCTCAGAGGATCGAGAGGATAAAGTAAGGGGTGTCCTATCTTCCACGAAAGTATCGATCATGTTAATGTCGTGGACATCGTCATCATCCTCGAGTTCTTTTTCGTTATTAAAAAAATGTTTGACTCCATGTCAAATTTCTAAAAGACATAGTCATGACACCATTCCCGCAATTGATGATTGCATTTGACGTGTGCAAGGAATGGGCGACCAAGAATGACGGGAATCAAGTGCTCATGTTATTGATGGGTTCGGTGTCCAAGATAAAATCTACAGGGTAGTAAAATCTATCGACTTGGACTAACACATCCTCAATAATCCCTCTTGGTACACGAACAGATCGATCGGCAAGTTGTAGTGTGGTTAGGGTGGGCTTTAACTCACCCAACCCTAACTGTTTGTATCTGAGTAATCGATTGACGCTTGCTCTATAAGTCAAGAAGTGCATGATCAATTCGATGGTTCCCGATTACACATGATATGGTTGGGCTAGGATCCTTAAATTTACGCGACACGTCTTGCTTCAGGATGGCACTCACTTTCTCGACTTAAGAAAATCTTCTTTTGAATACTCTACACCTTTTGGTCGTGCATAGGTCATTCGAAATTTTGCATATGAAGGAACTTGTTTTACGACATCAAGTAGAGGAATGTTGACTTTCACTTGTTTTAACACATCCAGTAATATCCTCGAGAGTTAGAAAGACGTTTTGGTGCAACCAACCGTTGGGGAACGAGACAAGCGGCTTCTCTGGAAGTTCCACATCTAATTTTTGTGGGACATCACTAGATCCATCATTATTGTCCTCTTCTAGTTCTTGAGGCTTTTAATTCAAGGGTTTTATCAATGATCTTCCCACTCCTAAGAGTGGTGATGGATTTAAGCGTGCCCCATTTGATTTGAAGAGTTGGGATCATTTATCTCGTATTACGGTTTAGGATTGGGGAGCGGTTGTGCAAGAAGCATCCCCTTTTCTATAACCGTCATACGTGAATCTATTTTTTGCATAAAGTCCCGCATTGTCTGGGCCAGCTCTTGCATGAAATTTTGAACCAGTTCTTCTTGAGGTTTCCCCTGATTTGGATTTTGATTAAAAAAACTTTGAGGGGTAGCAGTTTGTCCATTCCTCCAACTAAAATTTGGATGATTTCTCCAACCAGGATTATATGTATTAGAGGTAGATCCATTGAAAGGTCTTTGATAGTTATTTACGGCATTTACTTGTATAGAGTTGTAATTTGGGTTAGGTCGACCCAACCATTATATATGTATTATATCTACACAATCTATCCATTTCATGAGATCATTTTATGACATTAGCCCAAATTTGAAGAAGAACCAAAGCTTAAGTGGACCATGTAAGATCTAGATGCGGAATTGCCAAAGGATCTATTGTGCATTGGATATGGAGACATGAAGAAGGAAATGGCTTAGCTTGTTGTGATGCCATCGCTGTGAAAATGAGATGTTGAGGTCTTCCTTTCCTTACACCCTTTAGAAAAGATACGATGGACTTTTGCTTCTATCGGTTGGTGTTGGATTGGGGACCCAACACTAATATATATAGAAAGGGTAAAGGATTTTAAAACCCATCAAAACTCCTCTCCCTAAAGGCTCCACATGAATTGCAATTCCAGTTACATTGAAAATATATATATATATATATATATATATATATATATATTATGAGTTACGGATCAACCATCCACCCCTATATGAATTCTAGATACATCACACTTAGTAGGGCCCATTGGTACACCCGATCAAATTATCCAACCTTTAGGATGATCTAGACCCTTGATCAACACAACCCACCTTATAGAGTTCTTATAGACCACACCACAGAAAATAATGGGGACAATGATGCCACTGTTGATACTTTCTTAGGGCCCACTGTGACACTTATTTGCCATGCAACTTGTGGACAAGATCATACGGACCTAGATGAAGGCAAAACACAAATATCAGCTTAGTTCAAAACTTTTATGACCCGTGAAAAGTTTTCAATGAAAGATGCTCAATTCTCTTAAGCTTTGGATCTGCTTTATTTTTGGGCCCATGCTTTAAACTCATTTTGCAAAATGTATGGACAGTTTTGATATAACACATACATCATGATGGGTCTACAGAACTTGGTGACGTTAAGTGATGTGTGGCACACCACCGAAGTTACACACCATGCAATCGGCTTCCTTCCATTTCTATCCTGTCCTCTTTCAGGTGTGTCGCACATGGATGCGGATTAGCTATGGACAGGTTGAGTAGCAATACTAGGTATTGAAGTGATGTCATCATGTTTTGTAGGACCCATCATGATGTATGTGTTGTATTCACACCGTCTATCCATTTGAAGATATCATTTTAGGGCATGAGACAAAGAATGAGTCAGATCCAAAGCTCGAGTGGACCCCACCATAGAACAGTGGAGAGAGTGACACCCGCCATTAAAAATTTCTAAGGGCTACAAAAGTTTTCAATCAAGCTGAAATTCATTTTTTCCCTTATTTCATGTCTGTCTTAACTTATAAACAGGTTGGATCTCAGATAAACATGGTATTGGACCTTAGGAAGGTTTCAACAGTGGGCGTCACTTTCCGCACTGTTTTCTGTGATAGGGTCGACTCATTCTGTCTCGTGCCTTAAAATGATCTCTCTATATGGATGGACAGTGTAGATACAACACATACATCATGGTGGGCCCCACAGAACTTGGTGACGAGTCTCGGTACTCAACATGTCAGTAACTAATCAGCGTCATTCACACATGCAATGCCAGCACTGCAGATAACATAGATAACATACACGTGGTGCCTGGTATCCAGGTCCACACACCGAATCCTAGTCAGAAATGTGTTCCCTGCTAAAGCCTTTCCTAGGAAGTTCTTGCCTAGGTGGGTCATCGTCGTTTTTGAAAGAAAGCCACTCTTTCATCCATTTTACTAGATCATTTTAAACATGCGGTCGAAATTAAGGTGGATCTAAACTCTTGCTCCGGGGGTAGACTTGTAAGAGTTTCAACACCCGGTAAAGGGTTGAGTATCCATAGGTGGTGAAATCCCAGTACGGCATGAATGTGTTGGGGTGTGTGTGTAAAAAAAAACCGTAGATTTAGAACTCAAGTGGGCCGTACGGCCAAAAAATTTGAGAAAATAATTTCCTACCATTAATCTTTTCGGGATCCGCTGGATGTTTATATCTCATCTAAACCATTTATAAGGTCATTTCCACTGAGATGATTTGAAATCACAAAAACTTTAGTGAGATACTAAGCTTTTCTATGGCCGCATGAATATTTCAATGGTGTGGTCACTAAATATTCATTGTTTTCCTCTCACGTGACATATTCGAGTTTTGGATTCACCCCATAATTGGTACCATGTCCTAAAATGATCTCTAAAAACGTATGCACATGGTGGATTCCAACAAAACATCATGGTGGGTCCCACATAGCATCCCAACGCAATAACTTCAGAAAGGCTACTGCAGGAAACCGAGTCCATTCGACCAAATTTCTAAGATGGGGATATCCTCACAGAGTCTTCCTGCTAGGGAAAGCTAGGTGAGGCCCACTGTGTTGTTGGTTAAAAATCCAAACGTTCCATGTCATGGGCTAAAACTGACGCAAATCCAAAAATCAAGTTAACCATATGATAGAGGATTGAACGTCCATCGGTGAAACATGTGTGGGGTCACAGAAGTTTTGAATCAGTCTAATTTTTATGTTTTCCATTCATACTAGTAGGAATGACCACATGAATGGTATGGATGGTATATAAACATTGCGGTGAACCCTAGGGAATTTTCAATTGTAGGAATTTACCTACACATGTTTTCCTGATGTATGGCTAACTTGAGTTTTGGATTTAGATCGTGGAATAGTAGGCTAAGGGTTGGTGAATTGTTGAGGGGTATTTACCGGACCACCATCATATTGAGGCGGAACATGCTGACGATGGATCTGCTCCAGTATCTGCTTCATATAGTTTAGGTCAGTCCTGAGTTCTTGAATTTCCTTATCTAACCGACCGTTTCCTTGGTTCCGCTGGTTATGCCTGGTCGAAACGGAGGATGCTGGACGGGGGCAGACCTTGTAGGTTATCGAGTTGATTTTGAGCTCCTCGAGCCCCGTTCGTACCCGACGGACCGTGTCGGTGGTCCAGTAACAACCTCAGCAAGCTCGTTCTGAACAGTTCTTCTCATTCACGCCATGGACCCTTGTTTAAAGCTACTAGATAGAGCTTGAAAAATGACTTTTCGTATCATATCCCACAGACGACGCCAATCTGTTGATGCAAAAAACTGGTGAGCCCTCCCTCGTCCTATCACCTGCACAGGAATTAAACAAAGGAGACCCTGGCTAGAGCCGGGGACCCTCCGATGCTTAAGTCAGTGATAGGACAGTAAAAAGGGTTTTTGAGAAGATTTTTTTGCATACCTTTGAGCTAGGAGGTTCTTGTTTTTATAGGAATGGGAGGGCCCCATCGTGCAAGGATTCTTTCCCTGTTATTTTGGAGATTTGATTTCGATCTGTTTTTAGTCTCTACCTGATCCCGAGATCCTCGGGATCGGGGATCCTTTTATGAGATTTTTGGGACAGCGTTGCTGTTTACGGCGTCTTTTCCTTGCTCGATCTAGCTTTGGCCGACTCTAATAATGAGTTAGTCTGGACCGGCTTTATGGATCAAGTTGCTCGCCATCTGTCGGGTGAGATAGAGCCGACCTATAATCGACATCATTTTTTACTCCGATAGTCGACCTTCTAACCAACCGAATTGGATCAGTTTTACGGTCGGTCAAGCGGCTTATGAAGTTTAGGCCTTAATCAGCCTTTTAGATGTTGCTGCCTCGTTTTCCGAGTCAACTTCATGCATCTTATGTACTTTGTACTTTGCCTTTGGCTCATGACTTTATAAATCTCGGTCGGAGTTTTATTCCTCGCGATCCGAGCTAAGTCTCTCCTTGAGGCTTTTAGTTCTTTTGCCTCGGTCAGGCTTATTGCCTCGGATTCCCGGGCCTTGTCAGTAGAGTTGGTCCATTCCATAACCGGGTCTCCGGGACTTATCATATTTTTCCCCAACATGAATGGTATGGATAGTATATAAACATTGCGGTGAACCCCAAGGAAATTTCAACCGTAGGAATTTACCTACACATGTTTTCCTGATGTATGACTGACTTTAGTTTTGGATTTAGATTGCTTCTGGGCGCATTACCTAAAATGATCTTGCAAAACTGATGGACGTGGTGGATTTCCCAGGATGCGGGTTTCTTGCTAGAGCCTTTCGCGAAAAGTTCCTACACTGTAATGTTAGGTGGTGCCTACTGTGATGTTTGGGAGAAATCCACCTCGTCCATCCATTTTCTGAGATTATATTAGGAGATGAGACCAAAAATGGGGTAGATTCAAAACTCGAATGTGCCACACAAAAGGAAATAGTAGGGATTTAGCAACCACCGTTGAAACATTCATGCGGCCACAAAAACTTCGTATCAGGCTACATTTTGTGTGATTTCACTTCATCTCAGTGGGAGTGACCTTATAAACGGTTTGGATGGGATATAAACATCAAGGTGGATCTCATGAAGATTTCAATGGTAGAAAACTATTTCCCCAATTTTTCATCACGTATGGCCCATTTAAGTTTTAGATCCACCTTATTTTTTATCGCATGTTCTAAAATAATCTAGCAAAACTCCCTCAAGCACCACGGTGGACCCCACGTAGCATTCCAGCCGAGCAACTTCCTGCGAAAGGCTTTACAGGAAACCGGCGTCCAATTTCCCGTAAACATCAAGGTGGGCCGACCAAGCTTACGGTCGCACGAAGTTAGTGCGAAAGGATTTGGAAAGGAAACCGCGTACAAATTTATATATTGCCATTGACTTGCTTCAGTCATTGAATAATGCATTGTTCGGCTGAAAAACAACTTAATAATGCAATAGCACCCAAGAAGAGACGCCATAAGGACTCTGTGGGGGTATACCTTTATGTATACATTTTATCTACACTGATCTGTTTTTCAAGCTCATTTTTGAGGCATGAGATCAAACTTGAAGCATATTAAAGCTCAAGTTGACCACACACCATAGAAAATAGTGGAGATTAAACACCTACCGTGGAAACTTCAAGGAGCCTCGGAAGTTTTGTATAAATCTAATTAATATATATTTGTGTTTTCCTTTCATTTGAAATAAGTTGGATATAAATAAATATCACTGTAGGCCCTAAGAAGGTTTTCAACAGCGGACATCATTATACTTGTCGTTTCCTACGGTGTGGTCCACCTGAGCATTGGATCTGCTCACATGAGCTTAAAAAATGGATGGACGGCATAAATAAACACATAAATAATGGTGGGCCCACCGAGATCCGACACCAGTTAGGTGTTGCGGTCATCAGCCAAACTGCGTCCAGTCTATCAGTAGTTTAGAATTGGGTGTGTGACCGTAGATAACACGCACCACATCTACACACGCGTCGCCACTCGATCCGCATCATAAAGCAAGAGAAAATAAAGCCATGTTAAACAGTGATTTTTGAGTCTCATTCTGCATCTGTGAGTTTTGAAGGAAATAGACTTTTAGTCTCATTTGCATCTGTGAGTTTTGAGCGAGTGATTGAAGTTTCTCGTGAGAAGAAGAAAGAGAGACTAGGAAGATGGTTGTTGAGTCTGCTGTTTCCTTGGTTTTAAGAAAACTCAGTGATGTACTGGTTCAAGAGGCAGTTTCCCTCTACCAAGTGCGTGATCAGGTCGAGTGGGTCGAGAGAGAATTGAGGCGGATGCGGTGCTTCTTGAAAGACGCTGACGCAAAGCAAAGCGGTGATGAAAGAGTGAAGAATTGGGTGGCAGATGTGAGAGATGTTGCTTATGATGCAGAAGACATCGTCGACACCTTCATCCTCAGAATAGAACAAAGGAGAAGTGGGTTCGTTGGTTCCCTCGAAAGGTGCATGATCATCAATATTGTTGAATTATTGGCTCGACATGAGATCAGCAATGGGATCGAACGGATAAAGAATAAAATCCAGGAGATCTCTGCAAGCACAGAAAGGTATGGCATTAAAGATGTTAGCAGAGTCGAAGAAGGAAGCAGCTCCAGGGTGAAAGTCTGCGCGAGCAAAGGCAAACTTCTCATCTCTTTGGAGAGACAGAAGTCGTCGGTTTTGAAGAAGACATAAAAGCATTGGTGGCACGGTTGATCCAGGGTGATTCACGACGCTGTGTTGTTTCTGTGGTCGGAATGGGTGGTCTGGGCAAGACCACTCTTGCCATTAAAGTTTATAATAACGATGCTGTTAAGAAACATTTTGATTTCTGTGCTTGGATTTTTGTATCTCAAGAATATGCTGTGAAAGATCTTTTGCAAAGACTCATAAAAGATTTCATGACTCTTTCTAAAGAAGAGCTTGAGATGGATGCTGTTCAGTTGAGAGTGAAGCTTTCCAATCATTTGAAGGAGAAAGAGATATCTTCTGGTGTTGGACGATATATGGAAGACTGAAGCGTGGGGTCTTTAGTGGCTGCTTTTCCAGATACGAATAACGGAAGTCGAGTCCTACTCACCACCCGCAACAGAGAGGTAGCTTCATATGCAGATGCACGGAGCTCTCCCCTCGAGCTGCAGCTTTTAGGAGATGAAGACGCATGGAAATTGTTCTGCAAAAAAGCATTCTTTGAACAGGGTATCCATTACCCGCAGAATTTAGAGAAGATAGGAAAAGAGATTGTAAAAAAATGCGGTGGTCTGCCTCTTGCTATTGTCGTGATAGGAGGCTTACTATCAACGAAGGCAATGAAATCAAATGAGTGGGAGAAAGTGCTAAGGAGAATTAGCTCGCAATTGGTTGGGGATGAATCTCCAATCAGAAGAATATTGGATTTGAGCTATGAAGATCTACCTTACCGACTGAAGCCATTCTTTCTGTACTTGGGTGTTTTTCCAGAAGACCATGAGATCAGTGCTAAGAAATTGATTCACCTGTGGACTGCAGAAGGATTTGTAGAGGCAACAGGGGAAGAAACGGTGGAGGAAGCTGCAGAAGTTTGCCTGGAGGAGCTGATCCATAGAAGCCTGATTCAAGTGTCAAAAAGTAATTCCATTGGTGGAATTAAAAGCTGCCGCATACATGATCTGTTACGTGAACTCTCAATTTCAAAAGCCAAGGAAGACAAATTCCTAGACGTTCATCAGGAACAAACAAATCTTCACTCTCCATCAAAAGCACGCCGTCTTGCTATTCATCAGGCACCTAATAAGTACACTTGTTTAAATCGCACCAACTCACACCTTCGTTCACTGTTATGGAATGTTTTAACGATGGGAGAAGTTGAAAAAAAGCAAAAGCAGTTTCTTTTCAGAGGATTCAATTTGCTCAGGGTGTTAGATCTATCTTGTATGAAAATTAGAAAGCTTCCAAAAGAAATAGGTACACTGATCCACTTGAGATACCTTAGCTTCAGGTTCGCTGGCTCGGACAGCTGTGACTGTTGCTTAAATGGGTGTGATTCGGACCAAGTAAGCCTCCCATCATCTATGAGCAATCTCCACAATTTAGAAACCCTTTATGTAAAATCAAGTTATCTGTCAATTTACATACCCAATTTTATTTGGAAGATGCAACAATTAAGGCATGTGCATGTGCATGTGCCGTACGGCAGCATAATAAGTAAAGGTGCGTGGTCTAAAATAGTGAGACATCCATCACTCGAACTTGATTCTTTAGTTAATCTCCGGACTCTAAAACGTATAACAGCTGGCGATTGGATAGGAGATTATTTGGAGAAGTTAAATAATCTAAAGAAACTGGGAATAACGGGGATCTACCGGAGTAGGCATACAGAGGCATTGTCCAAGTCTCTTCCAAGATTGGACCTCCTCCAGTCTTTGTGGTTGGAATGGTACAGTACTATTCCAGTTTTTATGCCTATTTCACATAACCTGCATTTGAAGATGTTTTTGAGGGGAAAGTTAGAGAAGCTACCTGAGTTGAATGAATTTGCACCTAACCTCACCAAGCTTACCTTGATATCCTCCCAGTTAATGGAAGACCCGATGGCGACATTGGAGAAACTTCCCAACCTTCGGATTCTCATATTGGCTTATCATTCATTCAAGGGAAAGGAAATGGTCTGCTCTGCACAAGCGTTTCCTCAACTCGAATCCTTACATGTTGAATGGTTAGATGAATTAGAAGAATGGATAATAGAGGAAGGAGCGATGCCGATGCTTTTACATTTGCTGATTTTGGAATGCTCTCATTTAAAGATGATTCCATATGGACTGCATCACGTGACTACCCTCAAGAAATTGAATGTGGTGCACATGCCAAATGAATTCAACGCCAGTATGCAGGAAAGTGGCGGAGAAGATTGGCATAAGATTCAACATATACCCTCCATCGAAATAAAACGGAAATTGCATGGGAGGGCAAATTCAGCATCTTGACAAAGTCGGGTGAGTTTTTCTTCTTCTTTCGTTCATTTCCCTCCTTTTGATTAGCTCTAAGCAATACCGTCTCCTGCATGTCATGCATGTTAGTTGTTGGCGAAAATGCCCCAACCAAGAATGTCTGAGGCCATTACTTCAACTACATATGAATTGGCCCACATGAATGTGTGATTGGATAAGTGGCACCAGTCAGATTGCTCCCTGTTGATCATGAACTTTTGACCATTTTGGCTTCCGGCTTGAGTGCCACCATTCGAACAGTAAGAATGGGCTTGCCAGTACTATTTTCGGACTCTTTTCTACCTGGGAAAGGGTCCACTAGAGCAATGTTTATGATCATCTAAGCATGCAGCCACATGGACAGCTCTTAACATGCACCATCTTTTCTTTGAATGCTTAAGGATGTATTGAGATTTGAATATCTCAAGCCTTCACAATCCAAATGTTGTATTGCCCAAGTGATCTTTCTAGTTAACCATCGATTGATTGTGATACGTGCCATGATAGAGGTTGGTTGATTCTACATGCATATAGATCCCAGTCCATCCAACGTGGCTACTCATCCAATGTTGTACTCATGTGAAAGATCAAGCCATCCATCAGGTGGCGCCATTGTGATTGTGCCCTGACCCAAGAATCAGAATGGTCCAATAAGCAGGTGATCCACATGCATATATTGAATCTGGTTATGAGATTTTATTAATACAAATTGTATAGATTAGGAAAGGATTTCTTTCTTAGTTTTAGATAAATTCTCTCTTTTACTTATTACAATAAAGAACCACCTCCAAATGAGTTTTATCTATACCTTATCTTAATCCTACTCGAGTTACATAATATCTATACCCAAAATTCACCCGGCTCTGCCAATCACGTCTAGCTGTAGGGTGCTGCACCCATGGATTAGGAAAAACAGAACACAGTGCTGCACCCATGGATTAGGAAAAACAGAACACAAGACATGTTAATGCAATGCAACTAAAACTATTTATTTCGCTTTAATAACTCATGGAATTAATCTTCTTCTTCTCCTTCTTCGGTTTTTTTTTTCTTTTTTCTTTTCTATATTGCTTCATCAACTGAATTTGGTATTTATTTACGCAACGAGTTTAGTGTAAATATGCTTCAAGTACTTGTTTAGATTTGAAAAAGCAAATTATAGTATGTCATTATCAAATTTTAATCCCAGTTTTGATTTGTCAACTGTTGCTTTGGTAGGAGAGAGTCTCATGGTGCATGCGAGGCGACATGACCAGACAACATTTTGATGTAGAGACTGTAGGCTTGAAAGTTCATTTCCTGTTTATGGTTTTCATACTCTGTCATTATGTATAATGGTGTGTGTTAGTTATTTGGATGATGTTTTCAGACACTAGCATGAGATGTGTACTTTTATCTATCAATCTCTTCATACACTGGTGTGTTTTATGGTGGTTGAAATCGAACGATGATAACTTAATGCTTAATTTGTAGTTGTAGATTGTGATTTCAGCAGCATCCATCAGATTATTATGGGTTCATACACTGGTGTCCATCTGATTGTGAATTTCTCTTTTTGAATGCTTGGTATTGCTTATTTTCTGAGTTGATCAACATTTGTTTGGGCCGCTGAATGGATGGCTACCATAGTGGCACAATCTAATGGCTTTGCTTCTTCACTGTGGCTCATTCATGTGGTAGCCCACCAATTCCTTTGGTTTAGATTCATCCACGTCAGCCAATAATTTTGGGAGGTCCAAATTGGCATGCATGTATGCCACGTGTACAGAGGACGGGGCAAAGCACCCTAGTGAGGTAGCTGGTCGGGTGGAGATACTCCCAGTAAAAACTAGGTATTCATCTAGCCAATGATTAGGGAGTTGGGTCAGGTGGGTTTCTTGTTGGGCGTTTGGCAAATGAGATACCAATCTTTTGACTAGGGATGGCAATGGGCCAGGTGGCCTGACCAGACCAGCCAGCTTTGTACGGGCTTGGAACTATTAGCTTGGCCCATGGACCAGGTTTTGGCCTGTCATGTGTGGCTCAATAAATTATCAGGCTGGGTTTGGGTTTGAAGTCATTGTAACCAACCTGGCCAGGCTTCGGCCCGTCATGTGTAGCTCAATCAATTTTCAGGCCAGGATTGGGGATAAGTCATTTTAGCCCCAATAAACCTGGCTCGACTTCATATGCATGTGTTCCATCCTACAAATGTCCTGTTCCAATCCTTACTGAGCAATGCACGTACATCTTAAATGTAGACTATTTGCATGTGGCTCACTTGATCATAGTTCCAAAATTCGGTGACTCATACTGACGACCTCAATTATGCTAGCCAATGGCATTTACTAGCTGACCAATTAATGGTATATGTTAAAAATCGCAAACTTTTTTATTCACAGTATTTTAAGTGTCTAGCATTAGCGTTAATAAATTTGGTGTTTAATTATTAAATATTGAGTTGAGTTGAATTTTTGAGTCAACTTGACCTAGCTGGATATCGAGTCGAGTTGAGCTTTCGAGTTTTTAACTTTGAAATAATTGAAGATCCAAATGAATCAAACAGCAAGCATCTTCGGCACATTCTAGAGACAATTACGGGACCTGGTCAGCCAGCGGCAAATCCAATAAAGATCCGGTTGACTTCCTCAGGAACTCTAAGGACATAGTAACTGATGTGCGAAAGGATTTCTTTCTTATTTTTAGATAAATTCTCTCTTGTATTTCTACAAATAATGTAATACAATAAGGAGCCACCTCTAAATGAGTTTTATGTATGCCTTACCTGCCAATCATGTCTAGATGTAGGGCACACCTGTGTATTAGGTAAAACAGAACACAGGACACATTATTGCAATGCAACTCAAACTATTTATTTTTGTTTCATTAACTTATGGAATCAATCTTTTTTTTCATTTTTCTTTTCCATTTTGCTTCCTCAACTGAATTTGGGATTTATTTATGCAATGAGTTTAGTGTAAATATGCTTCAACCACTTGTTTAGATTTGAAAAAGCAAATCGCAGTACGTCATTATCAAAATTTTAATCCCAGTTTTGATTTGCCAACTGTTGCTTTGGTAGGAGAGAGTCTTACAGCGCATGCAAGGTGACAAGACCAGACAACATGTTGATGTAGAGATTGCTTGCTTGAAAGTTCATTTTCTTTTTATGGTTTTCATACTGTCTTGTATAATGGTGTGAGTTATATATTTGGATGATGTTTTCAGACATTAGCATGAGATCTGTAGTTTTATCTACCAATCTCTTCATAAACTGGTGTGTTTTATGGTGTTTGAATTCATTGATGACGACTTACATCCTCTCTAGTTGTAGATTGTGATTTCAGTTAGTATCCATAAGATTATTATGGGTTCATACACTGGTGTCCATCTAATTGTGAGTTTTTTCTTTTCTTTTCTTTTCTTTGAATGTTGCCTATTGCGTATTTCAGAGTCAATCAATCTTTGTTTGGGCCGCTGAATGGATGGCAACCACATTCATGTTGTAGCCCAGAAAATCCTCGGCTTAAACTTCATCCACGTCAGCCAGCAATTTTAAGGGATTGAAATTGGCATGAATGTTATGCCATGTGTACAGTGGATGGATGGTAGCATACTAGTGAGGTAGTTGGTAGGGTGGAAAGACTTCCCGTGTCATGGAAAATGGGCCAAAACGATAGGGGAAAAGCCTGACCGTAAACTAGGATGGACCCCACAAAAAATAAGTATTCATCTGGCCAATGATCACTGTAAGTTGGGTCAAGTGGGTTTACTTGTTGGGCATTTCGTAAATGAGATACCAATCCTTTGACCAGGAGTGGCATTCGGCTGGGTGGCCTGCCCAAACCAGCCATCTCACGGTTGAAATATTCCTATGGCCTGCCATGATGTTTATTTTCCTGTGATGTTTATTTTCCGTCCAACCTATTCATAAATTTACGTAGACCTGGATGTGAGAAAAACATAAAAATTAACTTGATCCAAAACTTCTATGGCCCCCAAGAGGTTTTCAACTGTAAAAGTTTAATCCCCATTCTATGGGCCACTGTGTCTTGAATCTGTCTGAGTTTTATACCTATATACTAAAATGATATAGAAAAATGGATGAATGGTGTGAATAAAACTTATACATTACCGTGCCCACTTGGAGCCTTTGCCCATTCCGATGACGCAATTGCGTTCAATCAATAGTTTATGTTAAAATTTGCAAAGTCTTATATTCAAAGTATTTTAACTGTCTATGGTTAGTGTAAATAAATTCAGAGTTTAATTATTAAATATCCACTTGAGTCAAGTTTTCAGTCAAGGTGACTTAGTTAGATATTGAGTTGAGTTGAGGTTTGGAGTTTTTAGACTATGCACCTAAGTGATAGGTGAATTAGGTAAAATCACGTGGAAAATAGGCTTTCTTTAGGACCGGTTTTCCAATAAAAGGTGGAAGTCTAGTCATACTCAACACCCTTTTACACGGGTGGCTTTGTATGCAAATGCAAGAACTCTCCCCATGAACTTCACCTAAGTTTTGGATTTGCTTTATTTTTTGTGGGCCATGCCTTAAAATGAGTTGGCAAATGGATGGACCACATGGATATAAAACACATACATCACAGTGGGTCCACAGCATGGATCCACCAACCTCAGTAGTTCCTTAGATCCAGCGAATCTACATCCAGTTGTATGGGATATAGATTACATAGTGGCCACTGTTCACAACCCCAAGTGTAAGTGTCACGATGTAGTAATAAGTCAGTGAGACCGAGGTCGAATCCACATGGACTAATCTCGTGAGTAATTCTAAAAGCAACTAAAAGTAGAACTAAATGAAGATGCAAATCTAAATTTGGAAATATAGGGAGTAATTGTGATGTATGTAATTATAAACTTAAGAAATTAAAGGTGGGAACTATGGTTTCCAAGGATCCACTTGTAGAGATCAGGGAGATTTATGCTTAATTCAAAGACTCAACTGGAATCAGAGTCCCATCTTATCCAATCGGAAGATATTTTAATAAAATCAAATCTGAACTTCATTTGACCTAATTCTCAATGGATGAGAGGTGTGAGAACTGACAGTGATTCCATCACAAAACCATGCCTAGGAGACAAGGCAAAAAACAGGATTTACCAATCCCACAACTAATCATAAGAGAATTAAGAAGATTAGGTAGGATTCCATCACCCAACCATGCCTATGGGACGATGGTGAACAACAGGATTTCCTAATTTCATAATCTCGATACATGAAAAGAGCATACTCAAAACTATCGCAGATCCATTGTAATTCGAGTTATAACAAATCATTAAAAACTGAAAGTATTTCTTAAATATCAAACTAGAATCAAAGATAATTCAACTTAAATATGAATCAAAGCAATAGAAAACATCTCATAGCACTACAAGCTTCACCTCTTAGCCCTAACTAAGAGGTTTAGCCAACCATAGACATGATTGAACTAGAATCTCTTAAGAAAAGTATAAAAACAACTAAGGAAGATGAAGAAAAACTTTTGGCGACGACTTCTCCACACTTTTTTCTCCACTCCTCAAACCTTGGAAGATGCCTAGCGATGCCCTGGGCACTCCTATTTATAGTTGTGCATCACTTCCTTTCGCACAGGCTTACTTGAAAAATCTCGAAAATTGCCTCAAATTTACACAGTCCGCGCAGGACCTGCGTAATCCTCGACTGGTCAAGGACAGCCTTTGAGGTCACCTTTGACTGGTCGAGGGTCTACTTCGACTGGTCGAGGATGATAGGAATTTAGAGGATTTGGTCGCTGGAGTTCGAGTCGAGGAATCTTCGACTTGTCGAGGGACGATTCGAAGGAAGCAGATTTTTAAGGTTCCTTTTCTTCACTTCAAATCTTCAATGCTCTTCATTCCTCACTTGATTTTCTTTGATCTTTAGCATGTGAATTCTTCATTCTTGGTCTCATAAGATCCATCCTTGACCTTGGTGATTCTTGAGCGTTAAATCCATGCTTTTAGGATCCTTTTCAATCCAAGCTCTTAAATTCACCTTGTAACATAAACATGATTAAAATAGAACATTAAGCATTATCATGTTCATAAAATCAAGTAATAAATGGGGACCAATATGTAATATTTGACCCTCAACAGCCCCGCCACCACAAACAATTATGATGTCCCAACATGGTAGGATTTGAATGGGCCACATGCCACTATTACAGATATGAGTACGCATTTGACCTAGCAAATTTAAAACATGCTTTGTGTGGGCTTCATCTCTAATAGCGACACATGGCCCAATCAAAACCCGCCATGTCAAGTCACCATGGATGTCTGCAATGGCAAGCTCATTGTGCAACCCACCTAGGTTGCAGATTTGCCAATCGGGTCCATTGGATGCCTTTGCGACATGTCAGGGTCCTGCCTATTGATTAGTTTGAATATTTGAACAGTCCTTCATTTGCTCAAAAAAGATTTGATTGAAGTTAGTTGAAGCTTGAAAAGTAGTTTGTTCTCATTTTAAATGGGGTCTATAAAATGGATTATAACAAATGAGATAGTTAGGAGAGAGATGCTCACCATTTTGAATGTGTATTCTTTATAACCCGTTAGGGCAGATATTTTTATTTTTTATTTTCACATGCATACACCACCACACACTCACACCGTAGTGGGATTTCACCACCCATGGATACTCGAACCCTTGGCGGGTGTTGATATTTTGTATTTTTTTGGAAGTTAAATCACATGCATGCATACCACCACACACCATCACACCGTAGTGGGATTTCACCACCCATGGATACTCGAACCCTTGACAATTCGGACAACACCATCATTACCATGAAACCCATGCCATTGATAATTCAATCCTTCCAATCCACCCGAGAGTCTACCACCAGAGCAAGAGCAAGGATCCCCCATTAGGCAGGATCACCAGGGGAAATAGTTTGGAGGTTGTACACCCCCTGTTCACTGTTCTCAATGGATGTGACTGATTTCTAGACCTTAAGCTTAACGTGGGCATGTGCATCCGATGGTCAGAGTAGAGTTCATGTGCACATACAGTGAGGCCCACTTGAGTCCACCCCGACTTTGCAAGCCCGGAAGATCTCCTGCAACGCTCTCCATTGGAGACAATTTTCAGGTGTGGCTTCGGTGTATCGCTGGACAGTGTGGCCCACTGGTGATGTATGTGCCTTACATCCACACCATTCATCTGTTTTGACACATTAGTTTAGGCATGATTCAAAAAATGAAGCAAACCCAAATTGTAGGTGGACCTAAACATAGGCAATAGTGGTGATTGAATACCCACCATTAAAAACTTCGTGGGGCCACCAGAATGTTCATTTGCCATCCGACCCATTGATAAGGTCGCAATGAACTGGATGAAGGGACCATACACAAATATCATTTTGATTAAAAAATTTTATGGCTTACAAGAAGTGTTTAATTGTCAGTCACAATTATTTTTTTTGTGTGGTTCACCTGAGATTTGGATATGCTTCAATTTGTTTTTATATCATGCTTTAAGATTAGTTATAAAAAAATCGATGGACAGCTATACATTAACATGGCCCCCATAGTCAGGATCCACCCACGTCGGTGGATCCCAGGTTCCATAAATTAGTACTGGGGCTGTCAATGCGCTGGGCTCAGGCCTAAAAAGGTCAGAATTTTGAATAGAGCCAGGACAAAACAGTTCACAATCCAGGTGATACCTAGATTAGGCCCAACCCGTTGACAGCCCTAACTAGTACGTCAACTAGTAGTTTGTAAGGCCTATGGTGTTTATATAACATCCAATTGGGACAACCAGTGGTGGGTGAGTTACGCCATGGTGTTTATATAACATCTGGTCCAGTAAGGTACTCCCACCATGAAAACAAGATGCCCAAAAAGTCAGATTCATCCCACATAACAGTGGGCCACACGATAGAAAACAATGAATAACCACACAAAAACTTCGTTCATATGGGTCCCAACTATTGATTGGATAGACCTGACTTTTGGGGCATCTCATCTTCATTGCAGGTGTATGAGGTCATACAAATATCACAATTGGGTTCCACTGACAAACGGTTCTACATCTAACTAGTTGATTGGTTAAGGATTTTTTGCTAATATGTACATACCAAATTGTGCGAACGTTTAAATAGCACCGCTTTTCAAAGCATGCCCTTTTTATACATTTTTTTTTTTTAAAAAAGAAGAAGATAAAATTGCCCTTAAACAGCTTTTTTCAAATCTCTATGCAATCAAACATTATCTTGTTAGTAACCTCTCGCAAACTCTACTACCCATATACTTAAAATAATTTATTGGCTTTTTTGAAATTCTTAAGCATCTAAGAAAGGAGAATATAGGTGCAGCCCCGACCTGATCACTCAAGACTATCTGACCTTTGCTGTAGTTCCCACTTTGATTCATGGATTCTATATCCATAGCATCCATCCATTTTTTGATTTTTTTTTTTTTTTTGTTAGCTTGTTAATACATCAATTGTCATTTTACACTTCACTGTTAGCCACCCCCACTAGGAAGTCGATACCAAGACCTCAATCTTGAAACGAGGTATCTTTCACTCAATCTACCACTTGATCTATGGATCAGGGTGTTCATTTTTTGATATCATTTTAGGGCATTATCCCCCCCCAAAAAAAAAGCAAATCAATATAAATGATATGGATTGAATCTAAAGCATCTGATAATCCAGTATAGAACTAATTATACGATTCAATATCCAAGATTTGATCTAATTGATGTGGCCCATCTAATGGCTAGATCGGTTTGAAATTTAGGGTCATATTATGTTTTGACCTCAGGGATCACATGTTCCGTACAAATTCAATCCAACACATTTAGATGACCCACTCTATTCTCTACAACAAGAAACTCACCCGAGATCTAGGTTTTTTCATAACATGAATTCATAGACTAGGGAAATGATCACCCCCACCATAGCATAGATACAATGAAAATATGTTAAATGCACAAAAAATTAAACAAAAGGAAACTACCGGTCTTCTTAGTCCTCTCTTTTCTCTATTGTTTCTCTCCTTTTTTTCGTAGGATTTTCTCATAGGTATTGCAATTCGGATGAGAGCTTGGACTAGGTTGATTTTAGTCGAGCAAAAAGATATTTTACAACATTGGCTGAAATCGATCCTCTTACTTTACTCAAAACCAAGAGTTGTAGTGCTTCCATAACCTCTCCTACATCCAAAAGTATCTTTATCGAATGGCTAAGGGATATGTTATTGTTTAAAAATGAAAATTTAAAATTTTTAACTCCTTTACCTTATGATTTAGGTGTGTCTACTTAATGCATGAAAATCAAGGACATTACAATCATGGTCTTCTACTTAAGGGCCTGTTTGGTCAGCTACATTAAAGAGGATTAGGTGGTATTGAATTAGAAAAATAAATGGTTCAAACTTCATGCATGTTTGGTTATTAGCTTTGGTGGTATTGGTTCAAGACTTTGGAAATTGAACAGGATAGAAATTTGAATTCTCCCGATCCTGCTGGATTTATAACTACCGGAGTGAATCCCGCATGGATTCAAGAAGAAGAAAAAATTGGTACGTTGCATGGTGGTGTATGGGTGTCACCAAGTTTCATGGGGCCCACTATGATATATGTATTATATCCATACCATCCATCCACTCTGAGAGATCATATTAAGCCATAAACCCAAAAACGAGATAGATACAAAGATCAAGTGGACCACACCACATAAAGTAACGAGGATAATGATTCCCATCATTGAAACCTACCTAAGGCCCATTGTGATGTTTATTTCTCATCTAAGATGTTCATAAGGTCACACAGACCTTGTTGAAGGTGAAAAATAAATATCAGATTGATTCTAAACTTTTGTGGCCCGCTAGAAGTTTTCAATGGTAAATGTTAAATCTTACTAGTTTATGTGGTGTGGTCCACTTAAGATTCTGATATGCTTCATTTTTGGGCCTGTACCCTAAAATGATCTCTTAAAATGTGTAGACAGTGTGGATGTATTACATACATCACTATGGGCCCCATAGAATGTGGTGACGTAAACGTAAATGCGGTGCGTCTCCGTCGCAATCCACGGCACCTCATCCACCACAGTTGGTGGGTTTTCACCATTGGTAGCCAAACACGATAACCATCGTCGTCCCGGGATATTCCAACTTATCCAAACAGACCGTCAAAAGTGTCCCAGGATATTGCAATACCATGGAACTCCAACCCATCCACCGACAACATCATCATTACCTTAAAACTAGTTCCATCCCTTCTGATCCCACCTAATGCAATCGGCCAAACACGCCCTAAGAATAGCAATTCAATTCACAAAGAGAGGAAAATCTCTAAAATTTAGTGAAGAAAATTGGTATTATTGATGAAAATTGTCACCTACACTACATTTGATGTGCTTTTAAAAGTGAAAGAAGCCTTTAATTTCTAATAACTTGAAATAGGGCTTTTTCTAAATAATAAAAATTATTAAAAATAAATATGTATATATATAATTATTTTAAAACTCGCAATAACCATTAAATAACTAAAACAAAGATTGTGGATTACAACCAAACTCCTGAAACCATAAAAATAGGAAAAGAATGAAGCTTACTAAAATAAAGTAAGTTTTAACTTAAAATTCTAACTTAACTCTTAAAACAACCGAATTTTGCAAAGTCATTTTAGGGCCAACTATTAGTGTTCTGTGCTCTATTATTCCAATGTATTAACTTAACCATTGATTCAATATCTTCGTTGTAAGTTATAATGATCATAGGTTCTGTGTGGACATGGCATTAATGTTATGGCTAGTATGTAAGTATCTCTTAAATGTTACATGTATATGGATTCAATGAGAGAGATTTTTTTAGTTGTCCTCGGGAAGTCAAAGGATAATCTATTATATGAATCTCAATATATTCATCTTCCGTGATAATTTAATAGGTTTAATTATAAATTTGTAATTGCTAACATTATTTTATGTTCATTCTATATGAGGAATCGAAGACAAATTAAGATGAAACATCTCTACTATTGGGTTTAACGAGTGAGTGTATTTGTGCCCTACCCCATATAAAAGTCTAAGTGTGCCACAAAAATAGGCTCTTGATTGGACCTAGCAAACACTTATACTAGAAGATTAATTCAAGTCCATGATACCAAAAAATTATTATTTGACTATCAAGTTGGTTTATATATATTCCCATGGCTTAAAGTAGAAAAAATCCAATAGTTCTATATCAAGGATCAAGTTTCTAGCTATAATCATCCAAGCAATCTTACCTTGGAATTGTAACTTCATGACAGTGTTTTGTACAATTTAGCTGTTTTAACTTTAATTAATATATGCTACATTTGCAACATCGTAGTTGTGTATCAAGGGCCATATGCCTGCCTGAGCATCATATAGAGTTGTAATTTGGGTTAGGTCGACCCCACCATTATGTATGTATTATATCTACACAATCCATCCATTTCATGAGATCATTTTAGGACATTAGCCCAAATTTGAGAAAGAACCAAAGCTTAAGTGGACCATGTAAGATCTAGATGCGGAATTGCCAAAGGATCTATTGTGCATTTGATATGGAGATATGAAGAAGGAGATGTCTTAGCTTGTTGTGATGCCATCGCTGTGAAAATGAGATGTTGAGGTCTTCCTTTCCTCACACCATTTAGAGAAGATACGATGGGCTTTTGCTTCTATCAGTCGATGTTGGATTGGGAAACCCATCAAAACTCCTCTCCCTAAAGGCTCCACATGAATTGCAATCCCAGTCACATTGAGATTTTGTATGTTACAATCACATTGAGATTCTGTATGAGTTACAGATCAACCATCCACCCCTATATGAATTCTAGATACATCACACTTAGTAGGGCCCACTGGTACACCCAATCAAATTATCCAACCTTTAGGATGATCCAGACCCTTGATCAACACGACCCACCTTATAGAGTTCTCACATACCACACCACAGAATATAATGGAGACAATGACGCCACTGTTGATGTTTCTTAGGGCCCACCGTGACACCTTTTTTTTTTTTTTCTTTTTCAAATGAGGATTTTCATTAATGTTGCACATGTACAGATAGAGACTTTCGGGTGGGAGAATAGGGTAAAAATCCTGCCCCACCTATCATATCCTATACAGAGGAAAAACCCCGACATTCCTGATTAGGGTCGAATATTGCATATCAGACCCCAGTAATTACTTGATTTTACATACATGATAAGGATTAATGGAGTATATTACTCGTGTTTTTATTACAGGATGAAATCAGGAGTGTAAATTGGAAATTGATGTTAAAAACATGGTTTTGGCGCTCCAAAATTACCAGAGCACGGGATGGACTCCAGAAAACCAATAATGAAGATTATACACGCCTGGGATCGGAGGAAAGCAAGCCAAAGGGGCCCGAAAAGGGTCCAGAATGCAAGATCACATGGTTCCCGCCATCCAATCAGTCCAAAACTTCATACGTGTGATGGGGTCCGTGAATTAACCGTACATATCAAGTTTCAGCTCTTGGATCACTATGGAAGTGCCCCAACGGACAAATCAGCCCACAAATCATCGATTCTAGGCCCACCTGTAATCTTGATGATCTTTTACGATTCCGACACCTAGGCGAGGGCAATTGCCACCCCAGGAAGCGGATGGACGGATCGGATCTCTCATTTGGACACGAGGTGGGACCCACAACTCAGGACCGCTGCCGGCTGCGGAAGACGCTGAGACGGAGCCTCCCTTCGCTGAAGACGTCGGTCAAAGCCGACTTTGAACGCCCGTTCGGTCCAGTGTACACCGAGTGCATCTATGCACTGTGTACTCTCAACTCATGTGGGGTCCATATTGATAATTATGACAAATCTAATCCGATCATCTGTTCTCTCACCTCATAAAACGGGATGATACCGAACTTGAAGCATATTCAGATTACAGGTGGGCCTAGAATCGATGATTTGTGGGCTGATTTGTCCGTTGGGGCACTTCCATAGTGATCCAAGAGCTGAAACTTGATATGTACGGTTAATTCACGGACCCCATCACACGTATGAAGTTTTGGACTGATTGGATGGCGGGAACCATGTGATCTTGCATTCTGGACCCTTTTCGGCCCCTTGTTGCTTTTCTCCGATCCCAGGCGTGTATAATCTTCATTATTGGTTTTCTGGAGTCCATCCCGTGCTCTGGTAATTTTGGAGCGCCAAAACCATGTTTTTAACATCAATTTCCAATTTACACTCCTGATTTCATCCTGTAATAAAAACACGAGTAATATACTCCATTAATCCTTATCATGTATGTAAAATCAAGTAATTACTGGGGTCTGATATGCAATATTCGACCCTGATCACAACCCCCAACCAGCATTTTGCTAGTCCCGAGCAAAACATGCGAAAAATAAATTCAGAAATAAAAGACAATTCCAGTAAACTCAAGTGACTTGTGAACAATAGCACGAGATGTGAAAATTCTAAGATTCATGAATGGTGTGTGGAGTTTTTCTCTTGGAATCAAGCTTACAGTAAACTTCATAATCAAGTTCAAAATATTAATCCATTAATTAGAACATTCCTAAACATTGAGCTCCATGAATGTAAAGTGTGATCTCGACTTACAATCATTAAGAGATCCAATTGTCAATTTCATGATATCATTGGTAATTCGTAACAACCAAACCTGAAACCAACACTTATCGTACAGATTAACTTTTCATCTTTACCAGCCTTTGAATTCCTTTATGAGCAGAAACACAAATGAGGGGAATCAAATTTCTCACTTATAGGGAGCAAACCTATGGCGAAAACTTGTCGCTTAACTCTTTTTTTTTTTGTTTTTATAGGTTAATAATGAGGAATCGAATCTTCATCTATAGGGAGCAAACCTATGATGACGATTATGTGACTTAGCCTTTTGATTTTTCTTTTTACCAAGTTAATCATTCAGTTATCAAACCGAAAAACTTAATGTGTAAGCGAGATGTGATATGTAGAATCATGGCTCAATCAATGTTTACAACTTCTGATCATGGATTAACAATTCAAAATTGACTGTGAAATCAAGCAGATGGCTGAATCCAAGAGTCATAAATTACCCATTACGTATCTTATAATGTTAAAATCACAACTATCCTTCAAAATCACTTTGAATTCAATAGAAAATTTTAAAATTTTCACAAATTTTGCTCAAGACCAAGAAAATACTGATTAGGTAGCCTAATCACAAATTTTGCTCAAGACCAAGAAAATACTGATTAGGTAGCCTAATCTCCCACCCCCAACCTAAAATCTACATTGTCCTCAATGTAAAAGAAATAAGCATACAATGCATATGGGACAACGAAAATAAAAGAAGAATGAGAGAAAAATAGTACCTGGACGGAGAATCAAGAAGCTTTCGAAAAAAAATATCATCATAAAACAGGTTAGCTCAAGAGAGAAATCAACAGAGAAGAAAAAAAAAATAGCAAAAAGGAAAACAAAAGAAGATCCTACCTATACCACTTTCGCAGGTGCTCTCGATTGCATTTAGCGTATGCAACAAGCCTTTAAACCCCTAGGTTACCCCTAGTGGACGAGTTGTAGTCTCGTGAGGGTTTGCAGTAATGTTACCCACAAACATTGATGGAACTCACTTGATTAACCGATCCCAGACAAGTGATGTGAGTTCCCATAGGCGGTGCTATCTGCAAGGAGGTAACTGACACTATTGTCAAAGAATTTAAGAACTTCTGCTCGCACGACTTTTTCCATATGAGGATCACGCTTCCTTTGTATTTCACGCGACATTTCCACGGCATGATCCATGCATATCGTGGGGCATACTCCCTGTATTTCCACTATCTTCCTTTCAATTGCTGCCTTATATGTTCTAAGAAAATTAAGCAGCCTGCTTGCCTTTGTCTTCTCAGAGTTCGAAACTGTGCTGTCAAGAGGTGTCTCAGAGGGATGAAGAGGTTCCACTTTCGCTCTCCATTTTTCAGTCTCCAAGATAGGAGTAGAGTCGAGCAATGCATTGACTTCATGGATGGGACTATCAATGTCAAAATCCATGCCCGATTGTGCTAAGCAGGTCTCAAGAGGATCTTCAAAAGATGTACGAAAGGAGTCCTGCACAAGGCTCTCGATCATGTCCACTTCAAATATGTCATCCAAATCTGCGGATTGTTGTCCTGCATTAAAAACATTGAGTTTAATATTCATGTTACCAAAGGACAATTTCATAACTCCATTCCTGCAATTGATAATAGCATTAGATGTAGCCAAAAATGGACGACCCAAAATGACTGGGATCTGACTATGAGGATTCTGGACAGGTTGAGTATCTATGACTATGAAATCCACTGGAAAATAAAATTTATCAACCTGAATTAACACATCTTCAATAACACCCCGGGGCACCTTGACAGATCTATCAGCTAGTTGTAATGTTACCTTAGTCGGTTTCAACTCACCAAGTCCTAGCTGCTCATAAACCGAATAAGGTAACAAATTGACGCTCGCCCTTAAATCAAGTAATGCCTTCCCTATCTTATGATCTCCTATGCCGCAAGAAATGGTGGGAGCTCCTGGATCCCTAAATTTAGGAGGGGTGTTATGTTGAATCATGGAGCTGAGCTGCTCTGCAAGGAAGACTTTCTTATGAACATTCTGCTTACACTTTTGAGTGCATAAATCCTTCAGAAACTTAGCGTAAGCAGGGACTTGTTTAATAGCGTCAAGCAACGGGATGTTGACTTGCACTTTTTGAAACACATCCAAGATTTCTTCAAAATTATTTCTTTTCTTCATTGGTGCCAGACGTTGAGGAAAGGGTGCTCTGGGCACGTAAGGTTGCACATCAGTGGCTCCTGGGGAGTCAGAGAGCTTTTGAACTTTGGATGCATTGGTGTGACTCTCTGCTTCATCTTGATCTTTTGTTTTAGAATTTGATTCATCCCTAGGCATCTCTATTCTGCATATCAATCACGCTTGCGACCTAAGGGTAATGTAATCGATTTGGCTTGCTCATGATATTGCCTTTGGTTGGAATTAGAGCCAATCTCATACTGTCCCTTAGGGTTAGCCTCAGGTTGGCTAGGGAACTTGCCCTTTTCTCTCTCACTCAATGTGGCAGCTAGTTGACCCATTTGAAGTTCCAGCTTAGCAATGGATTGTGCATTTGCATGTAAGCTTTCTGGTTGGCCAGAAGGGTTTGTTGGGTATCTTTTTGGAATTGGAGAGAACTCTGCATGAAAAGATGAAGTGTATCCTCAAGAGATGGGTTCCTTGATTGTGTAGGCAGTTGTTGATATTGCGGAATTTGTTGACTGCCAACTTGGAGGTGCGGTTGCATGGGAGGATTTCCGATGGTCCTCCTTGATGTGGTCCTTTTGCCCAAGAAAAATTTGGATGCCTAGCCCACCCCGGGTTGTATGTGTTTGAGTAAGGATCATTCCTGTGTTTTTGAAAAGTGTTCATAGCATGAACTTGTTCGAGAGAAGTTCTGGGGATGCTTTGCCCCGATGGACAAGATCAGGCAGACTAGAACATGTGGCACATGCCTCCACTTGAGTTGTTTGTGGAGGTCCATTATTTAATACCGAGCATCAACTTTCTTTGTCGTTATCAAGTTTGGCGCACAACTCGCACGACTCCTATCTCATATATACCACCTCTCTTTTGTGGTTGGGAACTTTTTCACCTCTATCTCGAATAGTCCCATTCTTTGGGAGTTTTCACACAAAGTTTCAAAAATTTCCATGCTTCGGTATCGCTTTGGTCATGAAGGACCCTCCACCGGTGGCATCAACCATGCGACGGTTCTGGGGTGTCAGACCGTCATAAAAGTATTGCACTTGTTACCACTTCTCAAAACCATGGTGAGGACATTTAAGAAGCAAGTCCTTCCATCTTTCCCAACATTCATGAAAGTGCTCGCCCTCTTTTTGTGTGAAGTTAGTAATTTCTCTACGGAGGGCATTGGTTTTGTGAACGGGGAAGAACTTATTTAAGAACTTCTTAGACAGTTGGTCCCATGTAGTGATAGTTCTAACTTCTAGAGAATTCAACCATGCTTTCGCCTTATCCTTTAAAGAAAAAGGAAACAGACGTAGGCGGATTGAATCGTCTGAGAAGTTTTGGAACTTAAAAGTGGAGCAAATGTCTAAGAATTCTTTCACATGATGATATGGGTCCTCCTTGTCCAATCCATAAAGGATGGCAAAGAATTGTATGATTTGCAGTTTAAGTTCAAAGTGTCTTTGCCGTAGTGGTTGGCAACACTATGCATGAAGGCGCATTAAATTGACAGAGCCGAATAATCTTTGAGAGCCTTAACTTCAGCCTCATTCGCCATTTCAACAAATTATTTCTCAATCTTTCACGCAGTTGTTCTTTCTATTTCAGATCAAACGGCGCTAGTTCTATATTCGAGATCTACATCCTAGCATAAACTATGTTATTGCAATGGGAGAAAAAAAACTAAACTAAGAAGCAACCTAAGAGAAATAAAACTAGACCTAGAACTATAAGATTTTAAAACAAGTTAAAACTATGTAAGTAAGAATGGGAAGAAAGAACCCTTGAATGATGTCGAAAAATTTAAGATGTTCCTCCTTCACTTAGTAGCTTCCTTCCTCAATTCCCTGTAAAAAAAAAAAAAAAAAAAAAAAAAATTTAGGTTTCTAAAATAATGATAGAAAAATCCTAAGCAACGGTTAATTTCTAAAAATAAAATAAAATTAAAATAAAATTAAAACTTTAACCTAAGTTAGTAAAATCCTAAGCTATGAATTATGATAAGAGAGAATCCTAAATTTAATTTGGAACGAAACAGTCCCCGACAACGATGCGCTAAAACTTGTTCACTCCCCAAGTATAGGGTTGTGATGTAGTAATAAACTCGGTAAGATCGAGGTCGAATCCCACGAGGACTGGTTGTCACAATTCAAATCTATGATTCTTCTTAACTAATCCGATGAATAATGAACTAAACTATTAAGCACAATTTTAGGAAAAACAATTAAAAATAGGGAAGAAAATTCAATCAGAGAGAGAGCACTAGGACTTTCGAATCCACCCCTAATTATCCTAACCCTTGTTTTGTCTGTTGATTCACCTTGATATAGATTGATACCACTTAAATAGAGAAAGCACAATCTGTGTCCTAAATCGGGCATACAGACTGGATCTAATTCCTTTAAGCAATGCCATGAATAACAAATTCCATGTCCTTGGTCTAGCACATGGAATGTACATTCATTAAAGCATCCTGTTTCTTCCTCTATAGGAAACCCGTTCTTGATCGACACAAGCACCTGTAATAAGCATCCAAACAACATCCATCTATATACTTTGATCAAGTTCATAGATGGAGAAGTATGGAATTTAAACCCATAAAGCTCACTTAGAGAAAAAAACAAATTAATTAAAATTCAAAGTAAATCAACCAATACAAGAGCTGATCAAATTAGAGGCTTCATCTCAGCCCTAGCTGAGAGATTAGTTACCCATAAACTCCATAAAAAAATATTAAATAAAATTCATAAAATAAAACACCAAACCGAACAATCTCTCTCTCTTCTTCCTTCTCTTTCTCCTCTCCCTGGCTCTGGATCTCGAATTCCCTGGATCTGAATGCCTTCCACACGTCCAAAACTTCCCTTTTATAGTTGCTGGATGGTGGAATCGGTGGCAGAGTCGTAGACGGACTCGAAGTGCAATTTTCGCAACCGTGATCGGTGGGCCCCACAGAGGTGTTTTCTGGAAAATCCACCCCGTCCATTAGATTCAAGACAAAATTTCAGTAAAAAATGAGTGGTTTTGAAGGTCCATTGGCGTGGCCCACAGAAGAAATCTTGAAAAGATCAGTTTTGAACGTCGCCGAAGCGAACATTGTTTGTAGCCTCTCATGTACCGCACACGTGTGTACGCATGGGTGTGGAATATCATCATGGATTTGTAGTGCTCGCGGCCCTCTACACGATGGACGGCTCGGATCAGATCAGTACGGGCGACGTGTGGGGCCCACATGCCAGCAAAAACGGCCGCCGATCGTTGTCGCCGCCACAGGACTCGGATTCGCTGTCCGTTCTGGTGGGTCCCATTCCTCTGATCAAACGGAAAATCCACTTCGTACACTGCGATGAGAACGAAAAACCGGTCAGGAATGACCGATTTTGGATTGTTTTTGGTGTGGTCCACAGAGTTTTGTACTCACCGTCCAACCTGCGTTTGAATGACTAGATTCCAATCTTGATGATCTTTTACGATTCCGACACCTAGGCGAGGGCAATTGCCACCCCAGGAAGCGGATGGACGGATCGGATCTCTCATTTGGACACGAGGTGGGACCCACAACTCAGGACCGCTGCCGGCTGCGGAAGACGCTGAGACGGAGCCTCCCTTCGCTGAAGACGTCGGTCGAAGCCGACTTTGACCGCCCGTTCGGTCCAGTGTACACCGAGTGCATCTATGCACTGTGTACTCTCAACTCATGTGGGGTCCATATTGGGAGATTAGGCTACCTAATCAATTCCCTAATAGAGCCTAGACCGGTTCTATCTAGAAGGTAACAACCCTTAACCAAGAAGGGAAGAGAGGAAGCGTCGCTGAAGTACCTATCAATTTGCATTTTACTACCCTCCTTTGCCAGACCATCTGCCGGACCATTTGCTTCCCTAAGGTTGTAAGAGATCCTGAAGGAGCCTCTGAGACTAAGCTTCTGAATTTTGGAGATCCAATAACACCATTTCCACCACGGGGACTTTCCACGACGATACGCCCATCCTTGCCCATTTGGAGTCCGATTCAATGATGACTCTATCTAAACCAAGTGCCACAGCAAAGAACATACCGTCGTATACCGCCCTTAATTCAACCCAACTGTTGGAAGCTTCCCCATAACCATTGATGAAAGCAAAGACGCACTTCCCTGCATGGTCCCTACAGATACCTCTGCCCCCGGCCAGACCTGGGTTCAAAAGGGAGGAGCCATCGACATTGATCTTGAACCAGCCCACAGGTGGTCTGGACCATTTGACAAGGACGAAAGCTGGGGAGGGGCGGGAGGGACGGGCCCGAGGCTGGAAAATGGGGCCTGTGCCATCAGATGGAAGGGAGGGAGACCTCTAAGAATGAGGGAAGATGGTTTTTACCCACCATTTCACTTTGGAGAAAAGAGCCTAAAGAGAGATAACATGGTCGTCGCTGTATCTGTCTGCTGATTAATGAATTTGTGGCATGGCGCATCCTTTAAAAAAAAAAAAAGAAAAAAAGAAAAAAAGAGATAACACGGTCGTCATACCTGGCACCGTTCCTGGCCCTCCATATCTCCCAAATCAAGAAAGCAGGGGCCAAACGAAGCACTGTGGGAGAACGTCGGAGGGGGAAAGGTCTCTACCACCACCATAGAAGTCTGCCCTTTATCGTGTTGTGGTGAAGGAGGGGAACACCGAAAAAACTAGCGAGCAAGTCCCATGCCTTAACCGCGAGGGAGCCAGAGAGGAAGAGGTGAGACAGGTCTTCCACGCCAGGGCTGGATGACTGATCGGCCCCACATCACACGCATTTAGATGCAAGGAGAATACCTTTCTTCTGAATGCGACCATCGACAGGAACAACCTCCTGCAGTAGCCTCCAAAGGAAAATGGAGATTTTTTGAGGGATGTTATGATGCCACACCCATTTTGCCCAAGGGTTCATCTGGCCTTTGACTCTACCCACATCCCATGCCGATTTAACTGAGAAAGAACTTGAGGAATCATGTGGCCATATAAGTAAGTCATCGGCTTTTGAGGTGCAGAAGCCTCTATGAAGGATGTGGTCCTTTAACCAGCCAGGAAGCGCAAAGGGGGTAACCTGTTGACAAGATCATATGGACTTAGATGAAGGCAAAACACAAATATCATCTTAGTTCAAAACCTTTGTGACCCATAAAAAGTTTTCAACTAAAGATGATCAATTCTCTTAAGTTTTCGATCTGCTTTATTTTTGGGCCCACGCTTTAAACTCATTTTGCAAAATGTATGGATAGTTTAGATATAACACATACATCTTGATGGGGTCTACAGAACTTGGTGACGTTAAGTGATGTGTGGCACACCATGCGATCGGCTTCCTTCCATTTCTATCCGGTCCTCTTTCAGGTGTGTCGCACGTTGACGCTCATTAGCTACGGACAGGTTGAGTAGCAAGACCGGGTATTGAAGTGATGTCATCAAGTTTTGTGGGACCCACCATGATGTATGTGTTGTATCCACACCGTCTATCCATTTGAAGATATCATTTTCGGGTATGAGACAAAGAATGAGTCATATCCAAAGCTCAAGTGGACCCCACCACAGAAAACAGTGGAGAGAGTGATGCCCACCGTTAAAAATTTCCAAGGGCCATAAAAGTTTCCGATCAAGCTGGAATTCATTTTTTCCCTTATTTCATGTCTGTCTTAACTTATAAACAGGTTGGATCTCATATAAACATCGTATTGGACTTTAGGAAGGTTTCAACTGTGGGCATCACTCACCGCACTGTTTTATGTGGTAGGTTCCACTCCAGATTTGGATCTGATTCATTCTTCGTCTCATGCCTTAAAATGATCTCTCCAAATGGATGAACAGTATATATACAATACATACATCATGGTGGGCCCACAGCACTTGGTGGCCAGTCTCACTACTCAACTGTCTGTAACTAATCCATGTCCTTCGCACGTGCAATGCCCGAACTGCAGATAACATACCCGTGGTGCCTGGCATGCGCAGGTCCACACACCAAATCCTAGCCGGGCATGTGTTTCCCGCTAAAGCCTTTCCTAGGAAGTTCTTGCCTAGGTCGGTCATCGTGGGGTTTGAAATAAAGCCACTCTTTCATCCGTTTTTACCAGATCATTTTGGACATGCGGCGGAAAATAAGATGGATCTAAACCCTTGCTCTCGTGGTAGACTTTTAAGAGTTTCAACACCCGGTCAAGGGTTCGAGTATCCATAGGTGGTGAAATCCCACAACGGCGTGTGATGTAAAACTCAAGTGGGCCATACGAGAAAAGAAATTGAGAAAACAGTTTCCTACCCTTTTTGGGATCGGCTTGAAGTTTATATCTCATCCAAACCATTTATAAGGTCATTTCCACTGAGATGATTTGAAAGCACATAAACTTTAGCCAGATACTAAAGCTTTTTTGTGGTCGCATGAATATTTCAATGGTGGTCACTAAATATTCTTTGTTTCCTCTCATGTGACATACTTGAGTTTTGGATTCACCCCATAGCTGGTACCATGTCCTAAAATGATCTCCAAAAACGTATGAACGGAGTGGATTCCAACCAAACATCATGGTGGGTCCCACATAGTATCCCAATGCAATAATTTCAGAAAGGCTACTGCAGGAAACCGCGCCCGTCCGACCAAATTTCTAAGACGGGGATATCCTGACTGAGTCTTCCCGCGAGGGAAAGCTATGTGAGGCCCACTGTGTTGTCGGTTAAAAATCCAACCGTTCCATGTCACGGGCTAAAACAGCCGCAAATCCAAAAATCAAGTTGACCACACGACAGAGGATTGAACGTCCACCGTTGAAACATGCACGGGGTCACAGAAGTTTTTAATCAGGCTAATATTTATGTTTTCGGTTCATACTAAATAGGAATGAGCATATAATGCTATGGATGGTATATAAACATCGCGGTGAACCCCAAGGAATTTTCAATCGTAGGAATTTACATACACATGTTTTCCTGATGTACAGCTGACTTGAGTTTTGGATTTAGATCGCTTATGGGCGCATCACCTAAAATGATCTTGCAAAACTGATGGACGTGGTGGATTTCCCGGGACGCTGGTTTATTGCTGGAGCCTTTTATAGGAACTTTCTTGCACGGGGATGTTAGGTGGTGCCCACCATGATGTTTGGGAGAAATCCACCCCGCCCATCGGTTTTCTGAGATCATTTTAGGAGATGAGACCAAAAATGGGGTGGATCCAAAACTCTAATGTGCCACGCAAGAGGAAATAGTAGAGATTTAGAGACCACCGTTGAAATATTCATGCGGCCACAAAAACTTCGTAAAAGGCTACGTTTTTTGTGATTTCACTTCATCTCAGTGGGAGTGACCTTATAAACAGTTTGGATGGGATATAAACATCAAGGTGAATCTCATAAAGATTTCAATGGTAGAAAACTATTTCTCCAATTTTTCCTCTTGTATGGCTCATTTAAGTCTTAGATCGGCCTTATTTTTTGTCGCATGTTCTAAAATAATCCAGTAAAATGGATGGACTGGGTAGATTTCTCTCAAGCACCATGGCAGACCCCAACTAGCATTCCAGTGGAGCAACAGGAAACCCGCGTCCGATTTCCCGTAAACATCACTGTAGGCCGACCTAGCTTACGGTCGCAACAAGTTAGTGTGAAAGGATTTGGAAAGGAACCGCGTCCAAATTCATGTATTGCCGAACTTGACTTGCTTCAGTCATTGAATAATGCATTGTTCGGATGTAAAACAACTTAATAATGCAATAGCACCCAAGCAGAGACGCCGTAGGGACTTTCTAGGGGCATACCTTTATATATACATTTTATCTGCACTGTTCATCTATTTTTCAAGCTTATTTTAAGGCATGAGATCGAAATTTAAGCATATTCAAAGCTCAAGTTGACCACACACCATAGAAAATAGTGGGGATTAAACACTTACCGTTAAAACTTCTTAGAGCCCCACAAGTTTTGTATCGATCTAATATTTGTGTTTTTCTTTCTTATATGTATGTGTAAAAATCACTTCAGGCCCTAAGTAGGTTTTAACAGTGGACATAATTTTACCTGTCGTTTCCTACAGTGTGGTCCACCGAGCAATGTATTTGCCTCACATGAGCTTAAAAAGTGGATGGACGGCATAAATAAACACATAAATAATGGTGGGCCCACAGAGATTTGACACCATCTAAGTGTTGCCGTCATCAGCCAAACCGCGTCCAGTCTATCAGTAGTTTAGAATTGGGTGTTTAGCCGTAGATAACACGCACCACATCTATGCACGCGTCGCCACTCAATCAGCATCCTAGAGCAAGAAAACAGTAGCACTGTAGACGCTTTACTTTTTTTTTTTTTTTTTTTTTTTTAATGAAAGGCGAAAACCTTATTTTATGGAAGTAGTTTTCCAGAATACGGGAAGACAGCTCTGGACAAAAATACTCCTAATTTTAGGGTAAAGCAGCTGAAAAAAGTAAGGATATTTTCATTTTTATAGGCTTATTCATAAGGGTAGTACAGATTTAGGCTTTGTTCAGGCGGAGTAAAAAAGAGTGAATGGTGGGTGGCGCCTATAGTAAAATATTACCCTAAAGCAAGAGATAATTGTAGACACCCCACCGAAAACAAGGATACAACGTTCTTTGAGCTTCGACTTGACTTTAATCAATTGTCTCCTGCGAATTGGGAAATTAATGAAAACTCAAACGGATCACGGTGGAACTAAACTCGGTACGCGCCGGAAATAATCAACGGACCAGATTGGCTGACACCAAATCCAGTAACGATTCGGTCACCTCCGACCCTCCAAACTCCAAAACCTCTGAAACTCTCTGTATGATGCAACCGACAGGCGAAAATAGATAAAACGAGTACTCTCTATCCACGGTCACTCTTTGTATTATTCAGTCTTTCCGGGTAGCGTTGTGTCGAGGTTAAAAGATCATATCTTTGAAATCAAGGAAAAATACGGTCGTCCCGATATATGAAATGGTCATGATATTATTGGAGGCAAACCCTGACCGACTAGGATGATTTATGATTCATTGGAAAGGTGGTCAAATGACCTTCCTAACAAACTTAAGTTTACTCCAATCCTAGTCAGGATGAGGAAGATTCATCTCGTTTATCAAAACCATATGTTACCGATTGACCAAGATCGAAAAAAACTTTGGCTGCGCTTTAAACTAGTCAAACGAGATCTGATCGAGATGATTTCAGTTACCATGAAAAGCTTATTAGACAACGTTTCCAAAAATCCTAATATCATCAAAGGCAGACCATTGGTCAAGTTGCAAACATCCGATTTCATACATTAGACGGACGTGCTTTCGGCATATCAAACGATGTCCGATTGAAGTAATCCTAGTCTTATTAGAAGCTTGCCTGATTACCTTTCCAACAAGATAAAAATTACCCAAAACAGACGGCTAACGAAGAAGATGTGGATATTTAAACATTTACCATAAAAAATAAAAAAAATAATAATAACTTATATATATATACATATCATCAAAGGCAGACCATTGGTCAAGTTGCAAACATCCGATTTCATACATTAGACGGACGTGCTTTCGGCGTATCAAACGATGTCCGATTGAAGTAATCCTAGTCTTATTAGGAAGCTTGCCTGATTACCTTTCCAACAAGATAAAAATTACCCAAAACAGACGCTAACGAAGAAGATGTGGATATTTAAACATTTACCATAAAAAATAAAAATAATAATAATAACTTATATATATATATATCATCAAAGGCAGACCATTGGTCAAGTTGCAAACATCCGATTTCATACATTAGACGGACGTGCTTTCATCAAACGATGTCCGATTGAAGTAATCCTAGTCTTATTAGGAAGCTTGCCTCGATTACCTTTCCAACAAGATAAAATTACCCAAAACAGACATTACTAACGAAGAAGATGTGGATATTTAAACATTTACCATAAAAAAATAAAAAATAATAATAACTTTTATATATATATATCATCAAAGGCAGACCATTGGTCAAGTTGCAAACATCCGATTTCATACATTAGACGGACGTGCTTTCGGCAGTATCAAACGATGTCCGATTGAAGTAATCCTAGTCTTATTAGGAAGCTTGCCTGATTACCTTTCCAACAAGATAAAAATTACCCAAAACAGACGGCTAACGAAGAAGATGTGGATATTTAAACATTTACCATAAAAAAAAAAAATAATAATAATAACTTTTATATATATATATATATCATCAAAGGCAGACCATTGGTCAAGTTGCAAACATCCGATTTCATACATTAGACGGACGTGCTTTTACGTATCAAACGATGTCCGATTGAAGTAATCCTAGTCTTATTAGGAAGCTTGCCTGATTACCTTTCCAACAAGATAAAAATTACCCAAAACAGAAGGCTAACGAAGAAGATGTGGATATTTAAACATTTACCATAAAAAAAAAAAATAATAATAATAACTTTTATATATATATATATATCATCAAAGGCAGACCATTGGTCAAGTTGCAAACATCCGATTTCATACATTAGACGGACGTGCTTTAGGATATCAAACGATGTCCGATTGAAGTAATCCTAGTCTTATTAGGAAGCTTGCCTGATTACCTTTCCAACAAGATAAAAATTACCCAAAACAGACGAACTAACGAAGAAGATGTGGATATTTAAACATTTACCATAAAAAATAAAAATAATAATAATAACTTTTATATATATATATATCATCAAAGGGACCATTGGTCAAGTTGCAAACATCCGATTTCATACATTAGACGGACGTGCTTTCAAGATCAAACGATGTCCGATTGAAGTAATCCTAGTCTTATTAGGAAGCTTGCCTGATTACCTTTCCAACAAGATAAAAATTACCCAAAACAGACGCTAACGAAGAAGATGTGGATATTTAAACATTTACCATAAAAAAAAAAAATAATAATAATAACTTTTATATATATATATATATCATCAAAGGCAGACCATTGGTCAAGTTGCAAACATCCGATTTCATACATTAGACGGACGTGCTTTTCGCAGTATCAAACGATGTCCGATTGAAGTAATCCTAGTCTTATTAGGAAGCTTGCCTGATTACCTTTCCAACAAGATAAAAATTACCCAAAACAGACGGCTAACGAAGAAGATGTGGATATTTAAACATTTACCATAAAAAAAAAAAATAATAATAATAACTTTTATATATATATATCATCAAAGGCGCAATTTAAATTGGTCAAGTTGCAAACATCCGATTTCATACATTAGACGGACGTGCTTTCTGCCAGATCAAACGATGTCCGATTGAAGTAATCCTAGTCTTATTAGGAAGCTTGCCTGATTACCTTTCCAACAAGATAAAAATTACCCAAAACAGACGGCTAACGAAGAAGATGTGGATATTTAAACATTTACCATAAAAAAATAAAAAATAATAATAATAACTTTTATATATATATATCATCAAAGGCAGACCATTGGTCAAGTTGCAAACATCCGATTTCATACATTAGACGGACGTGCTTTCGGCGTATCAAACGATGTCCGATTGAAGTAATCCTAGTCTTATTAGGAAGCTTGCCTGATTACCTTTCCAACAAGATAAAAATTACCCAAAACAGACGGCTAACGAAGAAGATGTGGATATTTAAACATTTACCATAAAAAAATAAAAAATAATAATAATAACTTTTATATGTATATAAAACAATCGTTACTTTTTCCCTTTTATATAATATATATATATACCATTACCTTTTACATATATTATAATATAATAAAATCATTACCTGTGCACACGTCAGGGCCAGGAGCCAAGACGTTACCCTTTACATGCTATGAAAGCTCGTCTGTCCCATGTAGGGCCCACGTACCAGGACTGACGAACAGTTGTTTACCTTATATATATACATATTATATAAAATATCTCACACATATGCAACGTCCCATGGCTCACATAATAGTGTTGCCCACGATTTATGGTAGGCGCCCACCATGCAGTAGCATGCAGGGCCATCGGTGGAGGTGGACGCTCACGCCGAGACCACAGCATCGGTCATCTGAGACATGGGTCGCTGCCTATATAAGGCATCCAGGGACATGAGATCGGGGGGGAAAAAAAGGAAGAGAAAAAATTCAAAGGGACGACGGAAAGGATAAATCAAAGGAAGTAGAGGAAGAAAGGAAAAATTAACAGACAGAGGGAAGAGAGTTCCAGTAGACAGAGAGAAACTGATAGGGAAAGAGAGAAAATAGAAAGCAGAAAGAGAGAAAAAGAGATACAGAGTGTCTGGGATTTGGGAGTTTGCCTAGAGGTGCTACTAAGAGTACCTTAAATATTTTCAATGTGCCGACATGCTGCCCAATGCAGGAGACAAAAATGGTCATCAAATGAGTCAAAAAGGCTAAGGACTTGTCTATTTCTATTCAATTAGCATTCTACTCCACACATTCCTATTGCATTAATCACCTTCATATTTTATTCAGCATCATTCTCCATCTTCCATTTTTCACTTTATCTGCCTGCCCAGGATCTTAAATCCTGTGAAGTAAGGCTAGTTGGCATTTATTTCCATTAACTGTTTTATTTTATTTGCCTACCCAGGCCACTTGGCTCTGTGATGTAAGGCCAGATAACCTTTTTATTTTATTTGCCTGCCCGGGATCTTGAGTCCTGTGAAGTAAGGCTAGTTAGCATTTTGCCTTATTTACTGCTTTTATTTCATTTGCCTACCAAGGGCCACTTGGCTCTGTGATGTAAGGCTAGATGACTTTTTTTTTTATCTTCGCCTGCCCACCCCACCTGGGATATGTGAAGCAGGGTCAAGTATAAAATGCCGACATTTCATTAAATCCCCAAAAAATTGCAAATCTTGTGAAGTAGAGACCGCACATTGTGCGGGCGGAAAAGGGTGCTTAAAACCTTCCTTTTTCGTCACTGAGGCCCTTACTCGGAATCTACGGCTGCAGACCAACCGTGGGAGTCACTTGAGTTGGAAAATCGTGAGATTGCCTAACTCCTAAGCGATTCTATGGTTCCTAGCCGGCCGTAGATTTTATGCTTCATTTGGCTAGTGGCGACTCCAAATCAAATGCAATTTTACACCTGAGCCAATAACACACATTGCCTATAATAGAAAAAATCAATACGAAAGCCAACCAAGTGACACCGCCGCAACGCTCGTGAGCGCGTGCGTTCGGGGGGAGGCGTTCACAGAATGGCGACTCCACTGGGGACTGTGCTAGTCACCAGCCCAGGCCCAACTCGAAACACATGATTCTTCAATTTATGGGAATTTTTAAAATTTGGCATATTTGCTTTCTTGTACTCCAGTGAATACTGGTCTTATTTACTCTCCATATCATGCCTATTAACATTCCAGTAAATACTGGTCTCTTACTAACGCACTAATTCTCTAATTGTCCACTCTATACTGGTCCACTTTACCTTCCTACCTGCATCCCGCATTCCAGTCTATACTGGTCTCTTCTACTTTCTTGCAAGCATACTGCAATCCAGTTCTCACTGGTCCATTTACTTTTCTGTTAATCCAGTTTGTATTGTTCCTCCTATATTTTCCTGACATTTACGTTTGCCTTTTACAAAAAGAAAAGAAAACGCCAAAAAAATTTTAAAAAAAAAAGAGACAAAAACAAGAGAAAAAGAAAATACCAAAAAAGAAGGAGGTGATCGCAAGGTACACCCATTGCAAGGAAGTAGTAGGCCATTCTGTAACCATTGCGCCCAGAAACCAATTACGGGTTCGTCGTCCTGCACAATCATCGCGTACTTACCAAAGTATCATCCGAACCCGTGCACAAGCAGCCATGTCAGGACAAGGTGACAATCCTCCAACTCCTCCAGAATCACCAAGACCGCAAGCCGCTCAACCGTCCGCATCCACTCCCTCGACAACCGAGCTCGCCCGCGGTTTAAACAGGTTAGAGAATATTGTGAATCGCATTCACACAGAAATGGCGCCACTCATTCATAACATGCGTCCACCGAGCATCCATGTGGGTCTATCAGACCCAACTGTTAATCAATTTCAACCCATTCCTCTTAACGGAAATCGGGTTCACTTTCAAAACCCACCGATTCATGAAGAACTCAAACTCCAAAGACCTCCTCCCCTTGATGGGAGTCAACCAAAGACATTCTAGTCAATCACACCGGTCAATTCCAACAACCTTCTCCCAGGGGAATTTATTTCAATTTCCACCCAGTCAACCACATCAAATACCTACTATACATGGACATCCACCCATCCAAGCTCGCCCTCTCGGCGGGACCGCATCCCAATTCCCACACCACACCGTGCACTCAATCCCTCTGACTGAGGGGCATAGGAACATCGAAGAAGTCAACCATTATGAAGAAGAGGCTAAACGAATGCCAGAAGGAGCACGACCTCCTTTGTCCCAACCAAATGAATTTGATCGATTGCGGGAAGACTTTGAGAACCAACTAAGGGCAATGCGAAATGAACTTCAAAAACAACATGGGGTGGAACTCCCATCCACAAAATTCAGGGATCTTTGCCCATTCCCTGATGCTAGGGTACCTGCAAACTTCGAGGTACCCAAGTTTCAACGATACGATGGTACGGGATGCCCAACTGCACATTTAAAGGCTTTCTGTGGTGAACTTGATGCCATGGCAGAAGATGATGGAGCATTGATCCGTCTGTTCCAAAAATCCCTAAGGGGTGATGCATTAGATTGGTACACATCTTTGGACTATCACAAGATTAGAACATGGGAACAATTGTCCCAAGCTTTTGTAGATCGTTTCGCGTATAATCTAAATGCAGCACCCCGAAGGTCAGACTTGGCAGCCCTTAGGCAAAGGAGCGACGAAACGTTGTCTGCATACGTGGGGCGATGGAGAGCCATGGCCGCACGAATGAAAACACCAATTGACGAGGAAGAACATATCTCTATGATTGTCCATTCGGCTAATCCAAATATATCGGGATATCTGATTTCATACCCGTATGCCAATTTTACTCAGCTAATTCGTGCGGGGGAACAGGTGGAGGCCGGAATAAGAACCGGCACAATCGCACCATGGCCCCACCAGTCTACCCCACAAAAGGCGAAACTTGAAGAAAAGACAGGCAAATATGGAGTAAGAAATAGAGATATGGCTCCTCCTCGTCCAGCGGAAACTAATAATGTTATCGCTTCCGCACAAGGAATGCCAAGAAATCCTCCACAGGAACAACAGTACTACTCTCAGCAGCAGCAACCTAGGTGGAATCCGCGATACACAAACCAGAACAGGCAAACGGGTGCGGCACAGGTGTCTAGGCAATTTACACCATTAGCCCAATCATACACGGACATTCTCACCACACTCATCCAAAGGCAACTCTTGGCACCTCTCCAGCCTAGACCGCCGCCAAACCCGTTGCCTCCAAATTTCAAAGAAAATGAGTATTGTGCATTCCATCAAGGGCGGGGTCATACCACAGAACGTTGTTTCTCCTTGAAACATGCAGTTCAAAATTTGATTGATCAAAACCAGATCACAGTCACGGCCCCTGAAACAGCTGCTGCTAATAGTAGTAACATACTCCAAAATCCTCTGCCGCAGCATCAAGAACGCCCCAACACTTCTAGCACTCCCACTGTCAATGCCATCCAGGGAGAATATCCTCCCCATGTTTGCCAAGCATTCTCGACCAAAAGCTACGACATAGAAATTCCTCCATTCACTTTGCAAGGGGCATTACCATCTCCTCTGTTGGTCCTTCAAGGGAAGGCCCATGAACCTCATCCCAGTCCTACTCATCACATAAAACAAACATGGGATCAACCGTTGGTCCTACAAAGAAGAGCCCCCACGTCAACACAAACCAACAACTCCCACCAGTCAGGAGTCCACCGGCCAGTTGTCCTTATGGGAAAGGCTCCATCCCCCATGCCCAGTCATGTACCATACCATCTACCCATTGATGCACAAGAACGACGTCCTCTCCCGTTCAGCATGCCACACGAACTCGCAAGATCCGGACGGACAATCCAGGAAGGCCCACATTCACAACTCTTAGGGGCACCGTTGGCGTCGCCATTGAAACACACATCTGCTATCGCTAGCCCACTGTCTCCTCTAGAATCTTCTCCTCCTCTGCCTCTTCAAGGAAAGATGGAACTGGTCTCAGACAACAAGGCAGTCCCCTGGCATTACCCCGAATGCTCAGAGGTGGGAAACATGCATCCTAATGGGAGATGTCTTCGAAAAGAAGGACTCAGAGGAGATCCCAAGGGACCTTTGGCAGGGACGGCACACAAGGCTGATACCACATACGATGTAGCGGCCCAGCTTAAAACCATCCCGGCCCAAATATCCATTTGGGAACTCCTCTGTACATCGCAGGCACACCGGGAGATTTTTGTTAAAACTCTGAACGATGCGCATATTTCCCGGGAAGCTGCCCCTGAGATGGTCGCGCACATGATAGGGCAACTCCTGGCGCCCCGAGCCATAACTTTTTCAGATGACGAATTGCCACCAGAAGGCCGCAACCATGCCAGGTCATTAAATGTAACTGTCTGTCATAAGGATAAAAGCATCCCACTGGTATTGATTGATAATGGTTCAAGTTTGAATGTTTGTCCACTTCGGACTGCCTTATATTTGGGACTAGATCCATCTATGTTCAGGCCAAGCAATATGAATGTGAGAGCATTCAATAATTCCCGAAGACAAGCGCAAGGAGAAATTGATCTTGAACTACAAATTGGCCCCGATACGTCCACCATTTCCTTTCAGGTTTTGGACGTCCCTTCATCATTCAATCTTCTCCTTGGTCGGCCCTGGCTTCACGAAGTAGGGGCCGTACCATCAACGCTTCACCAGAGGGTCAAGTACATCCATGGGAATAAAGTGTTATGCATTCTGGCGGATCCTGAACCACTTTTTCCCGCTGAAACAAATCTTCAGGGGGAGCCTAACATCCCAGTTATTGACGCATGGAAATCGGACAAAGACAAACTATATTGTAGCTTCCAATTTGAAGCTGTGGATCACGTCCCATCAGTATGTCCTTTAAAATCAAACTGTATTTTCACTCCAGCCGAGCGTCAAATCCTAAACTACCGTCTTGAACACCAAGATACCGCCAAGGTGATTGAGGTTCAAGAAAGAGTAGGGAGGACAGGACTGGGATATGAGTCTCCTCCACCAGAAAAACCAGAGAAAGCAGATACCAAGAGGAGGTGGAAGGGCCAAGAGATGAGTCATCCTTCCCATTTTACACCAATCCAATTCATTAGCGCAGGAGTCATCCATCCAAGTCAAAATCCAGAGTCCGATCCACCAAGTCATGATAATGGTCTCACTCTCACTGAGTTGCCCAAGCAACAACTGGGCAAGGGGCAGGAGCTACCGTCTCTTGATTGGACCACAACGATGGTCCCATCAGAGCCACAACAACCTGAAGAGCTCCACGACACAGGGAATGAAGAAGGAAGGTCCGATGAATCTGACGTCGAGTCAGAACCCAGCCCTCGCTACATCATGATGATTGGGTGTAATAGCGAAAATCAGCCCACTACATCCCAAAACCCTGCCTCTCGAGGGGAGAGAGCGCAGGGCTCCACTTGGTTCACCACCCCCATGACTCTTGAATCGACCGGTCAGTCTTCTCAGAATGCCGGTCTCAAAAAAAAAAAACGTCCTTGTAAATAGACATTTGCACCACGAGCAAGACCATGATAGACACTGGTTTGAAACTCCAACTTGCTCGGTGTTCGATAAAATTAAAACACAAAAAAATCTGAAAAATCTTCAAAAACATGAAAAAATAGAAAACCCTCAAAAACAAAAAACAATAGAAAATCCACAAAACCCAAAAACAGAAGAAAATTTACAAAAATCAAAAACATCAAAAAATTTTCAAAATACCCAAAAATCAGAAAACTTTTCAAAAGCCATAAGCAATAAAGTGTTAGACTCATCCAAAGAGCTGCATGAAGCCGAAGTTGACATCTATGACTTTGACATAGAGCTAGATTTCGAACTCATGGGTTTAGAAGAAGTCAAGGATAAGGGAAATGATGATCCGACTCCCGAACTTGAGAATCTCCTCAATAAGTTCGATTCAAAAGCCAATGTTGTACCTGACGATTTCGAGGTGGTCAATCTCGGAACTCCCGAGAATTCTCGGGAAGTACGCATTGGAAAATCTTTATCTCCGAGCGACAGGAAGATGATGATCGAGTTTTTGAAACCGCGGCTGTCAAACTTTGCCTTCTCCTACGAAAATATGCCTGGACTCGATGAAGATCTGGTGGTACATCGTCTACCAACGAAGCCCGAAATCAAGCCAGTCAAGCAGAAGTTAAGGAGAATGCGACCAGAGTGGATCCTGAAAATACAGGAAGAAGTAATCAAGCAGTACAACGCCGGTTTCCTGGTAGTATCTAACTATCCGGAATGGCTGGCCAACATCGTTCCCGTTTCCAAGAAAGACGGCAAGGTTCGGATGTGCATCGACTTTCGTGACCTCAATAAAGCCAGTCCGAAAGACGACTTCCCACTGCCCCACATTGACACTCTAGTCAACAATACGGCAGGTTACAAAATTTTCTCTTTCATGGACGGTTTCTCTGGCTACAACCAAATCAAAATGGCTGTAGAAGACCGTGAAAAGACATCATTCATTACGCCGTGGGGAACATTTTGCTACCGAGTCATGCCATTTGGGTTGAAAAATGCCGGAGCTACGTACCAGCGAGCCATGACGGCACTATTCCACGACATGATGAACAAAGAGCTGGAAGTGTATGTGGATGATATGATCGTCAAGTCTCAAAGCATCGAGGGGCATTTCAAAGACCTCGAAAAACTCTTCAACCGATTGGAAAAGTTCAAGCTCCGTCTCAATCCACAAAAGTGTGTCTTCGGGGCAACCAGTGGCAAGTTACTCGGTTTCATCGCCAGTGAAGATGGCATCCGAGTCGACGAATCAAAAACAAAAGCAATTTTAAAGATGCCATGTCCTAAAAATGAGAAAGAAATTCAGGGTTTCTTGGGCAGAATCCAGTATATCAGTCGTTTCATTGCCCAGCTTACGCCCATATGCGAGCCCATATTCAAGTGCTCTCCGCAAGAACACGCCAAAAGAATGGAACGAAGATTGTCAAGAAGCCTTCGACAGAATCAAGAAGTATTTGCTAGATCCACCAGTGCTAGTCCCACCGGTGCTCGGACGGCCCCTACTGCTCTATATCTCAGTCGCCGCAGACGCCATCGGGTGCGTCCTTGGCCAACACGATGACACAGGAAGAAAGGAGCAAGCAATCCACTATCTTAGCCGTCGATTCACTGATTACGAGTCTCGATACTCGTTAATGAAAAATCATGCCTCGCCCTCGTATGGGCCACCCAACGCCTTCGCCAATACATGATCGCTATCCAGTCCTCCTGCTCGCACGAATGGATCCACCGAAGTACTGCTCGAGAAACCGGCTCTAACTGAAGGATCGCAAAATGGCAATTGTTACTTTCCGAGTTTGACATCACCTATGTCACTCGTAGCAGCAATCAAGGGGCAAGCTTTGGCCGACCATCTCGCAGCACACTCTCTGACTGACTATCAGCCGCTGAAGACTTTCTTCCCTGATGAGGATATCTTATTCCTTGAGGGAGAAGAAGGACAAGATGCCGATGAATGGACCTTATATTTCGACGGTGCGGCTAACGCTAAAGGAAGCGGAATAGGGGCAATCCTTTACTCTCCAGATGACATCCCCATCCCTATTTCAAGAAGGCTATCCTTCGGGTGCACGAATAACATAGCCGAGTATGAGGCATGTATAGCAGGCTTAAAGGAAGCAATCATTTTAAGAGTGAAAAAGCTAAGGGTCTTTGGTGACTCTCAACTCATCATCAATCAAACAAATGGTGATTGGAAGACGAAGGACGAGAAGCTGATTCCGTACCACGTTTACCTCGAGAATCTCATCGACGAATTTCATAAAGTCACTTTTACATACATGCCACGTGCCAAGAATCAATTTGCTGATGCCTTGGCCACATTAGCATCTATGTTAAACATTCCCAAGGGAGCAGCACAATGGGAACTTATAGTCGAACTACAAGAAGATCCAGCATTCTGCTTGCAAATTGAACAAGCCGAAACACCACCTGACAAGCACCCTTGGTATACCGATATCAAGAAATACTTAGAAAATCGGGTATACCCGGAAAGCGCCGCTCCAACGGACCGTCGTACAATCCAACGATTAGCTACACAGTTTACTATTAACGGTGGCATCTTATACAAACGATCCTTCAATCAGGTCTTATTGCGATGCGTGGACGAGGCAGAAGCTGCGAAAATCATGTCCGAGGTCCATGACGGAATTTGCGGCCCACACATGAACGGACACATGATGGCCAAGAAAATCCTACGTTTAGGATACTACTGGCTAACTATGGAAACCAACTGTTGCCAACACGTCAGGACTTGCTTTAAATGCCAAGAACATGCCAATCGGATCAATGCGCCTGCTTCCGAGTTATATAACCTGACCACACCCTGGCCATTTTCAATGTGGGGCATTGACATCATCGGCAAAATCAGCCCCAAAGCTTCCAATGGCCACGAATATATCCTGGTAGCAGTCGATTATTTCACCAAGTGGGTGGAAGCGGTATCTTTTACCACCATCAATGCTTCTCACGTGGTACGGTTCCTAAAAACAACATCATCGGTCGATATGGAATCCCACACGCCATCATCACGATAACGGACGCCTTTTGTGAACCGAAGGTGGACAACTTCCTCGAGCAATTTAAAGTCAAAAGGCATAGATCCAGCCCCTATCGGCCGCAAATGAATGGAGGGGTGGAAGCAGCCAATAAAACACTTGTTCGTATCCTCGAAAAAATGGTGAAAACATATCGTGACTGGTCCGAAATGCTCCCATATGCACTTTGGGCTTATCGAACATCCATACGCACCGCAACGGGTGCCACTCCATACGAACTCACATATGGAATGGAGGCAGTTCTACCGGTTGAAGTCGAAATTCCCTCACTGCGCATTCTGTTAGAAAGTGAAGTGGAAGAAGGAGAATGGTTACAAGATCGCTACGATCAACTGCATCTGACAGACGAAAAGCGCATGCGAGCTTTATGTCATTCCCAAGCCTATCAAAGAAGGATTGCACGAGCTTACAACAAGCGGGTCCGTACGAGAACATTCAGAATAGGAGACGTAGTAATGAAGAAGATCCTACCTCCTCATCTACCTGACCCAAGGGGAAAATTCAAACCCATCTGGGAAGGCCCGTTCGTTATACGTGAAGTACTCCCTGGAGGTGCACTCCGCCTCACCAACCTGGAAGGACAGGATCTAGCCGAGCCCATCAACGCCGATCACGTCAAAATACACTACGGATAACAAGTAAGCTAAAAGAAATGTTTCCTAAGATCGGATCTTACAACTCCCTACCCAATCACCCTTAGCAACAAAGTAAGACACAAAAAAAAAACGTATGTACATATGACGATTCAAAATTTCCAAAAATCCAAAACAAAAAAAAAAAGAAAAAAAAAGTGAGGAAAGGAAAACAAAAAAAAAGAGAGATGAATGAGGAACCAAAAAGACAATCTATAGTACACATCCATCAGCCTTACCCCCTGTTTTTAAGAAAATTTTCGATCTTAGAAGGCATTCCGAAGCCTCTCGTTGCCCTAGAAATCATTATCGGCCAATATTGAGAAAGTTTTCAAAAAAGAAAAAAAAAGAAAAAAGAAAAAAAAAAGAGGTGTGTCTAAGCAAAATGGACGAGGTAAAAACCTGCAAGGGCGCCTCGGGTAAAAACAGCGGACACACAGCGGACCTGGTGAAAACCTGCAAGGGCGCCAGGGGCAAAAAGGCACAGCTGCCAAGGGGCCGGCAAGAGCAAATACTCGGGACGGGGTGAAAACCTGAAAGGGCGCCACGGGCAAAAATGACGAGTTAAGCCAGACGTAACGAAAACTCGTAAGAGCGTTACGGGTAAAAACGGCAAGAAAAGAAAAAAAGAAAAAAAATAAGAATAACAAAACACTTCAGTCACGGCAACAAATTCGTATCCGAAGTAAAAAACGTGAAGACCGCGATGTTTCAAGAATTATCAAGCATAACCTAAGCCAAGAGACATGGATTCTCACTGCGTACTCTCAAAGATAATTTCAAAAATCTTCAAAAAAAAAAGAGAAAAATCCATTCGGAAGTCGTATAGGATGAACAATGGAAAAGTCAAGTGTCTGATCCCTGCCGACCAAAATATAAACCATGCTCATAAGACAAGTCTGGCAAAAAAAAAAAGAGAGAGAGAGAGAGAGAGAATTTCCATCTTATTCATTTTCTTTATTTACATGCATCGAAAAAAAAAAACTTAAAACTTTAAAAAAGAAAAAAGAAAAAAAAGAAGCAAAAAAAAAAACTCTTGCAGTGCAACATGAAGTTATGGTCGCCTTTTCAAGACACCCGGCCCAACAACAACCTCTGCTGGCTACTCAGGTTAGTTTCGCTCCCTTAGCACCAAACTCTTCGATCGTTCTCTTAAGCTCTCTATCTTTCTTTACAGGAATCGAGGCTCCCTCAACAACACACTGATATGAGCAACACACTTGAAGTTGGACACTGAGCAGAGAACGTGCTTCAATAAGAGCCGACTTCGATAAGGATCGTTGAAATCCCCAATGGAAGTGATCAGGTCAGACCTATTTTTTTAGAAAGGCCAAACTAAAAACCGCTTGACGACGCCCCCGCGAGATCAAGCGGATCTTTCCAAAATAAATGGCCTAAAAAAAAAAATCTTTCAAAAAAAAAACACTACGCGCATGGTATCCGAGGCACTGGAAGTCCTCCATACTTTCCGGTGGGTACCAACGCAACAACAATAATTGGTTTTAGTTTTATCCGAATCATCGGTTTTCTCTAAAATCAAAGTGGAACATGGGACGGTCGGACTGAACTTTCGGTGTCACTTCGATCATCTCGGAATGCGAATTGAATATATCCAAGTTAGTGTAACCATACTTTAAGTCGTGGGAAAAACTATCACAACCATAGTGTCAAACTCAAAAAAATCGAATGACGAAGAAATAACTCAAGGTGATTCTAGTCCGGGACACTTGTCAGTCTAGTAAATTGTAATGCGGGAGATCCGTAAAGCCGCAAAAAGCGCAGGCAACTGCCCATTACAATAACTAATCTTATAGGTGGTCCCAGGGGATTGCATGACATCGAGAATTACTCTTCAAAATCAAACATGTTAGGCGGATTCTCGTAAGCCCGTGAAAAGCGCAGGGGCACTAACCACTCAAAAATTCATACTTACAAACACATATCGATGCAAACCGTCAATCACGACTTTTTCCTCAACCCTCATGAGCCACCTGAATTACTCTTTAACCAGACGAGTCTTTCGCTAATGACACTTCGGTAGAAATAGACTTTACCACGTCTACATACAGAAGGCGGGGTGTCCACTTCCTTTGGCATTCAGTTGCCCACAACCTCTGCCAAAGAGGGGCATCTGTAGACACCCCACCGAAAACAAGGATACAACGTTCTTTGAGCTTCGACTTGACTTTAATCAATTGTCTCCTGCGAATTGGGAAATTAATGAAAACTCAAACGGATCACGGTGGAAGTAAACTCGGTACGCGCCGGAAATAATCAACGGACCAGATTGGCTGACACCAAATCCAGTAACGATTCGGTCACCTCCGACCCTCCAAACTCCAAAACCTCTGAAACTCTCTGTATGATGCAACCGACAGGCGAAAATGGATAAAACGAATACTCTCTATCCACGGTCACTCTTTGTATTATTCAGTCTTTCCGGGTAGCGTTGTGTCGAGGTTAAAAGATCATATCTTTGAAATCAAGGAAAAATACGGTCGTCCCGATATATGAAATGGTCATGATATTATTGGAGGCAAACCCTGACCGACTAGGATGATTTATGATTCATTGGAAAGGTGGTCAAATGACCTTCCTAACAAACTTAAGTTTACTCCAATCCGAGTCAGGATGAGGAAGATTCATCTCGTTTATCAAAACCATATGTTACCGATTGACCAAGATCGAAAAAAACTTTGGCTGCGCTTTAAACTAGTCAAACGAGATCTGATCGAGATGATTTCAGTTACCATGAAAAGCTTATTAGACAACGTTTCCAAAAATCCTAATATCATCAAAGGCAGACCATTGGTCAAGTTGCAAACATCCGATTTCATACATTAGACGGACGTGCTTTCGGCGTATCAAACGATGTCCGATTGAAGTAATCCTAGTCTTATTAGGAAGCTTGCCTGATTACCTTTCCAACAAGATAAAAATTACCCAAAACAGACGGCTAACGAAGAAGATGTGGATATTTAAACATTTACCATAAAAAAATAAAAAATAATAATAATAACTTTTATATATATATATATCATCAAAGGCAGACCATTGGTCAAGTTGCAAACATCCGATTTCATACATTAGACGGACGTGCTTTCGGCGTATCAAACGATGTCCGATTGAAGTAATCCTAGTCTTATTAGGAAGCTTGCCTGATTACCTTTCCAACAAGATAAAAATTACCCAAAACAGACGGCTAACGAAGAAGATGTGGATATTTAAACATTTACCATAAAAAAATAAAAAATAATAATAATAACTTTTATATATATATAAAACAATCGTTACTTTTTCCCTTTTATATAATATATATATATACCATTACCTTTTACATATATTATAATATAATAAAATCATTACCTCGTACACGTCCAGGGGCCGTGGAGCCAAGACGTTACCCTTTACATGCTATGAAAGCTCGTCTGTCCCATGTAGGGCCCACGTACCAGGACTGACGAACAGTTGTTTACCTTATATATATACATATTATATAAAATATCTCACACATATGCAACGTCCCATGGCTCACATAATAGTGTTGCCCACGATTTATGGTAGGCGCCCACCATGCAAGAGCATGCAGGGGCCATCGGTCAGTATGACGCTCACAAGCAGACCACAGTACATCGGTCATCCGAGACATGGGTCGCCGCCTATATAAGGCATCCAGGGACATGAGATCAGGGGAAAAAAAGAAGAGAAAAATTCAAAGGGACGACGGAAAGGATAAATCAAAGGAAGTAGAGGGAGAAAGGAAAAATTAACAGAGAGAGGGAAGAGAGTTCCAGTAGACAGAGAGAAACTGATAGGGAAAGAGAGAAAATAGAAAGCAGAAAGAGAGAAAAAGAGATACAGAGTGTCTGGGATTTGGGAGTTTGCCTAGAGGTGCTACTAAGAGTACCTTAAATATTTTCAATGTGCCGACATGCTGCCCAATGCAGGAGACAAAAATGGTCATCAAATGAGTCAAAAAGGCTAAGGACTTGTCTATTTCTATTCAATTAGCATTCTACTCCACACATTCCTATTGCATTAATCACCTTCATATTTTATTCTGCATCATTCTCCATCTTCCATTTTTCACTTTATCTGCCTGCCCAGGATCTTAAATCCTGTGAAGTAAGGCTAGTTGGCATTTATTTCCATTAACTGTTTTATTTTATTTGCCTACCCAGGGCCACTTGGCTCTGTGATGTAAGGCCAGATAACCTTTTTATTTTATTTGCCTGCCCGGGATCTTGAGTCCTGTGAAGTAAGGCTAGTTAGCATTTTGCCTTATTTACTGCTTTTATTTCATTTGCCTACCAAGGGCCACTTGGCTCTGTGATGTAAGGCTAGATAACTTTTTTTTTATCTTCGCCTGCCCACCCCACCTGGGATATGTGAAGCAGGGTCAAGTATAAAATGCCGACATTTCATTAAATCCCCAAAAAATTGCAAATCTTGTGAAGTAGAGACCGCACATTGTGCGGGCGGAAAAGGGTGCTTAAAACCTTCCTTTTTCGTCACTGAGGCCCTTACTGAATCTACTGCTGCAGACCAACCGTGGGAGTCACTTGAGTTGGAAAATCGTGAGATTGCCTAACTCCTAAGCGATTCTATGGTTCCTAGCCGGCCGTAGATTTTATGCTTCATTTGGCTAGTGGCGACTCCAAATCAAATGCAATTTTACACCTGAGCCAATAACACACATCACCCATAATAGAAAAAATCAATACGAAAGCCAACCAAGTGACACCACCGCAACGCTCGTGAGCGCGTGCGTTCGGGGGGAGGCGTTCACAATAATAAAGACACGTTAAACTGTGCTTGCTCCAGAGATTGTATATTAACACTTCGATTTTCACTTTGATATAAGCGGGGCCAATGTTTGTTCATCCAAAGCCTTGATAAGCTTGAAGGGGCTATGATTTTCCAATATATATGAATCCCCATCCATAATGTCAGCCATCATATGAACAGTTTCGTTTGCTTAACCATGATATGTACTTGAACAAAGCAAACCGGCCCAGTCCACTCTTCAGGTGGTACTCAGTGTACGAAACAAGGTTGGGATTATTTTATTGTCAATTTCCTTCCAAGAGATTGTGATTTGGGAAATTGATTGTACTGACCTCGAAGTTTGGTCAAATTACTTCGGGAGCTATAACATTCCAGATATTCCAAGAGTAGCCTTTTGACAATTTTTGTATATTGTTTCGGATGAAAATGCCCCTGTCCTCGGTTCAGAAGTCACACGGTCCTAGAGTTAAATAGAATTTACTTTTTACTTCAACCCCCGATAAAGTGACGGATCGATTACTTCCCCTGCCACCAGCCAATGGCTGGTGCTCAGTGCTTTGTGGGCCCCACCACCATGTATGTGTTTCATCCATGTCGTCCATGTATCTTTCCAAATCATTTTATGGTATGAGACCAAAAATTAGAGATATCTCAATCTCAAGGGGTTCACATTATAAGAAACAGTGTTGAATGAGCGTTGTAAACCATTAAAAACTTTGTGGGGACCATAAAAGTGATGGATCAAGCTGATCTTTGCCTTTTCCCTTCATCTATGTTTGTACGACCTAATCGACAGTTGGGATGTCAAATAAACAGTACAGTGGGCCTTAAGAGGATTTCATTGGTGGATATCCAATCACTACTATTTTCCTTTGGTGTGGTCCACCTGAGATTTATATCCCTCTCATTTTTGGGATCAAGCCTAAAATTATATGTAAAAACAGATGAACGGAATGGACGAAACACATACATGGTGGTGGGGCCCATGGCTGGTGACAGGGGGAGTAGCCAATCTGTTTTCCTCCTAGAATACGAAAGCATTTATGAGCTTGGGAAGGGTCAAATGTTGCCTTTATTCACCTTTTACAAACCTTCTTCTTCTTTCATTTTCCTAAAAAAGTGAAGATCCAGGGACCAACTGCCAGAGAGAGACGTTGTTTCTCCTTGCCGATTCTCTGGTCTGAAATCCTCTTCCACTACGAGGTTGGTATTTTATTTTATTATAGGCATTTGCTAAGGTAAAGGAAGATCAGAGTCGAGAAGATGAGGGTTCTGGTTGTCACGTGACACGTGAAGGGAGCTTACTGTAGGGCACACCTTGATCAAACATCCACCATTAATAGTAGAGAACCACGACTTCACGTTTTCAAACCTTCCACCCTCATAGAAATCAAACCTCGACCACTGACAGTGACAACCACGACCCTTCATATTGTCAAAAGCACGATCCAGACGAAGGGTCGTGGTTCACATGCACATGGGATCTTGATTGTCATGTTATAAGGATCGTGCTTTTCCCATGCACTTGAGTCGTGGTTATCATGTTACATGGTTCGTGGTTGGCAGATGTTACAGGTTGTGGTTATCATGTCAGATGAGTCGTGATTGTCATGTTATAAGGATCGTGCCTTTCACTATCCTGTGCAAGACCTAACTCGTTTGGCCCATAACCTTATATCATGGTTGTCAGGTTATATGGGTCATTATTGTGAGGGTATATGGATCCCGGCTTCCAGTTGTTATGGATCGTGGTTGTCATGTTATATGGATCATGGTGTTCATGTTAGATGGGTCGTGGTTGTCAGTTGATATGGGTTGTCGTTGTCATGTTATATGGGTCGTGGTTGTCACGGTATATGGATTGTGGTTGGTAACCACGTTCCACATTGGATTCAACAACGATCCATTGTCCGTCATAACCATGATCCATGTGCATGACAACCACAATCCATTGTGCATTTGAACCACGCCTCATTGTCCATGACAACTAGTACCATTTGCGCTTCATAACTACGACCCTTCGTACTGGCCTCGATTCACGGTCCTACCTCTCAAATATTCTAAGGGTGGCCTTTTGACAACCTTTATAAAATGTTTCGGATGAAAATGTCCTTTATCTTGGATAAGTAGTTATACGATTTCAATGTACAGAAGAAGTTACCTGTTTTGAACAATCCCGAGAATGTGACGTGGACCGAAGTTTTTTTGAGCAATGAATTAGGGTTTCATCTAGAGTGGGTCGTGGTCAACAACCACAATCCAATGTGGATGATAGCCACGATCGAATATGCATGTGAACCACGAGATCACACAACAGGGTTGTGGTTGTCTCACACTGGGTGGTGGTTCCTAACCACGATCCATTTTGGATGACAACCACGTCCTATTGTTCGTCATATCCCTGACCCTTCGAGTGGATCGTGGTTGTCATTCATATAGGTACCACGACCTATTATGGATGACGACCACGACCCTTTATTCGTCATAACTAAAGTGGATCGTGGTTGTCATCCACAGTGGTCTGGGTTATGACGAACAATTGGTCCTTGTTGCCTTGTTGTCATCCACAACGGGTCGTGGTTCACCAACCACAACCCATTTTAGTTGAAAACCACGATCTTCCGAGTGGTTCATGGTTGTCGTCTACAGTGGGTCGTGGTCGTCAACAACAACCAATGTGGTTGACAACCACAATCTAATGTGCATGATAACCACGATCCTTGACAGATAACAACCAATATCCCGCATTTCTAACAACTTATACCCATTCAATTTTTTCGCAGATTAACGAATATTAGAAGAGTATGGGTCATAGGCCTATATTATGCTTTTATGATGGAGAGAGTGTATATGACAAGGGAATGTTTACTTACGATGGTGGAGACTCAAAGGGATTTGTTGTAAGTGATGATATTACATATCGACAACTCCTAAATAAAATGCATCAGATTACGAAGACTGCATAGGATGAATTCGATTTGATAATTAAAGTTGTGTATGGTGATGCAGTACATGGATTCCTCCGTCTATATATAATCAAAGACGATGAAGATCTCGAAGCATATATGTTATTCTATGGACAGACTCCTCCAACATAAATACCATTGTATGTAGAGAAAGTGAGGCGTTGTCCTCTGGTTGAGGATAACAGCACATATTATATTTTACAGTCGAACCTATCGTCTCTTCGGCTTTCAAGCAATGATTGGACACTCGATGTTTCTGATATACCTGGCCCATCAAGTAATGATAGATATCACGATCAAGGACTCGACGATTGCGATACATGCGGCTCTTCATGTAACGATACATATCATGATCTAGGGAATGATGACTGTGATATACTTGGCCCATCAAGTAATGATAGATATCATGATCTAGGGCTTGTCAATTGCGATATATTCAGCCCTTTAAATAACGATCAATTTCAGGGAATAGCTGACCACTGCAATCTTCAAATCTCATCCGTCAATGATGCGTCTTTTGATCCATCCGTGCAGGTCAATACGCAACCTATAAACTTAAATCACTACCAAAAATATCAATATTAGGGGCGCTTTTATCACTGGTGGCCACAACAAACCGCCATTGTAGATGGACATCAGGGGCGTTTTTATGTGGCCGCCAGTGTGCAACGAAGCCACCGCTGCTGGTATTAAATGGAAATTAAAAACCTAAATTCGGTTTTCCCCCCAAATCGCGCCCTCCCCAAATCGATTACGATTCTTCTCTCCCGCGCGCCTCTTCTCTCCCAAAACCTTTCTCTCCTCTTCTCTCCCACCTCTTCTCTCCTAAAACCCTTCTCTCCCTCTTCTCTCCTCTTCTCTCCTAAAACCCTTCTCCTCCTCTTCTCTCCTCCCTTCAATAACCGACCGAAACTCTCTCTCTCTCTCTCTCTCTCTCTCTCTCTCTCTCTCTCCCCCCCCCCTCTCTCTCTCCCCCTCCAACGTCTCTCGATCTCCATTTTCCACTCTGGCCTCTCTTGATCTTGCTTCCATTTCCATTGCTGGTTGAAGACGCTGATCTCTCGGCTATCGAATCTCGTCCAGTTTCAACCGGAATACTATTCCTGGTCTGAGCAACCTATGTATGGTAAACAGTAGCGGTCAATCCGATCTCAGTGCAAAGAGTATGGGAGCAGAGCTTGCTTGCTGCAGAATGGGAGTAGATATTATGTTCAGGTCAAAGGCAAAGGCAAGATTTGTCAAAGCTCAAGATTCTGGTTCATGCACGCATCATTTTGATGTTGATAATCTGCTGATTTTCTTATTATCTGTTTGTTTCAATTTTAGTAGGGTAAAATATTTTCTTGATTTGAGAATTGAGGAATTAAAATGTCTTCATCATGTTTGTTTGTGTAAATCGGTTATTAGTTATAATTGTTATCAGATTAAAGGATGCGATTGGTTGAGTTCACTATTTGGGAGTAGACACCTCTACATTGAGTTCTCTGTTTGGGAATAGACACCTCTACATGTGGGGCACATGTGACCACCTGGTGCATGGATGCGGCATTTAAGCCAATGGTTGGGCGCTTTACAATTCTATAGTCAATAATGTCCTTCTCTTTAGTCTTTTTGTTAATCTATTGATTGTTTAATGATAGTTCTATATTTTCTATTCGACAAGATATCAATTAGAGTCTCAAGATTTCTAAACAAAAATAGATTTGTTAAAAATTTCAATTTCAGCATCCATTCCACATCTTTCGTGCATCACTACCTAATGGTTGTTTCAATATCAGTGGTATGTAGAAGGATCGAGCAATGATATGATGCTTATCCATTTGTCACATTAGTTGGGATATGGCTTGTCCTTCTGAAACTCTCCCTCCACATCATCACGGGCAAAGGCACTGTGTATGGGGTCTGCTTGAGATGGGAGTTCATACTCTGCCATCTCAATCATCAACATCATCATCATTAAGCCTGATCCCAACTAATTGGGGTCGGCTACATTAATCCTTTTTTCCCTCATTGATGTGCTGCTTGGATCTGTGGGCCATTCACATTAAAGGACACTAGAAGGCATATCAAGATTCAGCACCCCCCTGCGATGTGTACTCAGGGACATGGAAGCTATTTTGTTAATTTGAAATAGTTGTAATCACAATTTGAAGACTCTTAAACAATTGCAATTTTGTTAATTTCTGCACAATTGAACTAATTATTGCAATTCAATTTGATTGTGCATCCAAACACTGCCTAACTACAAAGCTATACCAATGTGCTGATTTTGGCATTGCACTCATGTCCTTTTCCCCTGTAATATCTTTATGTTTGATGATTCTGTAGATGGAAGGAAATGCACTGAACGCTGTTGAAGTAGTTACCTTTGACTACCCATGTGAGTTGATGTTCGTACTAACGGTTTGTTTGATTTTCTTCTGTATCATTGCAAGTTCTTTTAATATAATGAGCTTTTGCAGTGAGAATGTTTTGTGATGAAAATCACCTCATGGTAGGCTACTAACATTACAACCACTGTTTATTGGACATTTATCTATTGGACACCAGCCAATGGCTACTTTTAGTTTTAGCCATCCATTACCAGATAAGTGGGTCCCATTATATCGGAAGATCTAGTTTTGGTTAATCCCCTGAAAAATATAGATTTTTTTTAGTTGCACAGATTAAAAATCAAATGCTCAGGTATAAGAATATAAGCAAAGATTCATTAGTTTCATTATGGAACAAAAGGAGACATTTGAAATTAGAATTTGGAGAAGTACCCACTTACAAATTTTTCTCCTTCATAATCCGTTGGTGTAGGAATGCCAAAACGATACATCAAGTGATCTCCATTTACCATGAAATATTGAGAACACACAGGGCATTCATGTGGCTTGTCTTTCTCTAGCCAAAACCACACAACATCATGCTCATCCTCTGCACACGCACAAAAAAAATTCCATTCCAGAAAAAAAAAAAAAAAAAAGCTAATGGTATGACTCTGTACACTCATTTGGCTGGCACTCTATGTGAGTGCTGAATTGGTTTGTAAAATCCATGATAATTTTTTCAGTGGAATTGTTTGTGTAACATCCCGAAAATTGAGGGTCGAGTAGTAACTCAACTCTCGAGTTCCAGAACATCACTTATGCAACAAAATGAATGATGATTGAATGTTGGCTGTATTAGAGTAGTGAACATGAGTGAGATTAAGCCAAAACAACATATCATACTCCAGAGACAGTTAAATTTGCAAGCAGAAGACTGTGATAGATAGATAAAATATATAAACTATGATGAGTCTCCAGAGTGTGATAACATTACCAGGTTAAATAATTACAAGTACAATCCTAAAATATACCAAATGTGTAAGGTCCTCTAGTCAATATCCAAGAAAGCCCCGTCGATCAGGACACGGCTCACAGGAAGCAGTCAGAAGACAACCAATACAAGCAGGCATCATAGTCATTGCAAAGTCTGGCTCTGCCTCAGAAGTAGCGTCGCCTTCTGAAATCAGACAATGTCTGGTGGGTGTTCGAAACACCGTCCCGTAACGTGCGAGTGAGTAGCTAACTCAGTGGAATAATAAAGCATATGTTAACATGTTATCGACTTAGTCAAGCAGTAATGATAAAACAGTACAATCAAACACTCCTAACTACTCTTATTAATGCAAGTATGAATGACACGATGTATGCCCTCACCGACATACTCCCTCATGCGACACCATCTCACACTCGGGGCATGCTTTCATCCCACAGTGCTCCATATCTTCCAGGCACATGCAATGCATGATGAGTATGATTACCGAGTTTTTAATTAGTCCATTTCAAACAGCAGGATTGGGAAACTAAGGTACCTCCCTTGTATCATTCCCAAACATGATCCATTCTAGGGTCATCAGTCCTACGTAATATCAGACGATGGTGTATTTTCTAGGTCACTACAGAGGCTGCCAGGGCTGTTACGCACAAAGGTTACACCACTCTCCCATCACCCCTTAAACGATTCATCACAATATAGAAACAGGCCTAGTTCATACTCTATATATCGCGGCGAACCCTGAGGCGCACTGCGATTTTAGAGTACGCTCGAGGTCACTACAAAGGACTGTTAGGGCTGTTACGCAAAAAGGTTGCACCTCTCCCCCATCACCTTATCAATATAGGCCGACAGCATGAATATAGTGTCCCATACCACCATAATCGGCTCACAAGTTTGGTTGCTCACTGGTCACTACGGGGAGGCACGTGGCCCTTGCGTAGGCCGACAGCTTGACCACGGTGTCCCATACCACCATGCCCGGCTCATGAGTCTTAGCAGATCGAGGTACCATGGTTAAAAGGGTTTTCACTGGTAAGTTTGGTACCCTAGGTTCAAGTAGTAGCGACCAAACATGGTGAACATACATTAGACAAATCGGGTTACATGATGAGCTCGGCTAGCTCGAGAGCACAAGTTGAAAGACATGAAGTGCATAAGCACTTCGCGTGGCCAACCACTATTGCCAACCGAAGTACGACTTGAGTTCGTCGAACACATCTCACGTGGCAAATGAATCACAGCCATGAATTCAATTCTGGTACCGATTGTCTGGACTATAATCATAGCCCCAAACACAATCAATTGTCATCCATAGCATGTGCAATAAAGAATAATAAACAAATTAATTCAAACATGCTAGTAGGCATGTTATAAAGCATGTTATAAAGCATGATATAAGGTATGTTGTAAAGCACTACGTCAATAGGAATACAAACACATATATTGCAAGTAAGCAGTTTAAGTAAACAACCTCATGGAGGTAATCATACATGTCACTAGGGTAGTTGAGAATCTCATCTCAACACTCTCCTAAGGCATCAACATTCAAACACTTGCTCACACAAGCATTTTCACAAACACTTAACATACACTATTTCAACATACATAGAGTATGTTAACAAACATGTATTAAGGCGAATTCTTTCGCCAAGCAAGTATTTTATGTACACATAATATATTTATACAACAATTAATCATGGCAAACACATCTCTAAAATATACATGTATACGGTACTTTTACAATACAGTATTTCTATATACATAGTGTATATTAGTAAAACATGTATTTAGGTGAATCCTTTCGCCAAATAAGTATTTTATCCATATATCGTATATCCATATAACAAATAATCATGTCAAACACATTTCCAAAAAATATACGTATACGGTATTTTCTACGAATACCTAGAATATGTAAAATTCCATATTCTACAACTTTAATCTAAACAGAAAACGGAAAGCACTTTGTACATGTGCAATTATATGCAGATCATGAATCTATCATTATCTGATATTCAAAGCATTGAAAACCATAACCTATACACCTAAAGTCCGCACCTTTTGTCGTAAAATCGTAACGAAGTCGATAGATTCGCTAAGCTTCCGTATACGGGAGTTTAGCAACCTAGAGAACGAAATAGGTTAGCTATTTCATAACCTACAACCTATACAACCCCAAAACAGATTAGTATTAGAGTTTCTTACCTAGAAATGGAGCTGGAATCGCCGGGAAGCGATATGAATGGAGCGGTGGAGCCCGTGGAGCGGCAGGGAAGTACGGCAGGGAGATCCTCCCACAACTCCCACACTTTCTCTCTCTTTTCTCTCTCTCAAATCCAAATTCATATGGTTGCAATGAGAGAGGGTATAAGGTCCTTATATAGCCTAAAATGTGTCCAAAATAGGCTTAAAGTCAAGGTATACTTGGGTTATAACCAAAGCGGGGCAGTTTCAGCTCAACGGGGGACTTCTGACGGGCCTCCTTGAGCCAAAGGTCAGACTTAAGCTCGCCGACACCGGATCTTCGTTCTATTAAGTTTTCGTTTCAGTCGGATTTCCAGATCACGTGTGGCGGACCGGTTTCAGTTCAACAGTCAGTGGATCTCGATCAGAGATTCCGAGTACATGTAAATGTGTATGAAATTTCTCCTGATCTGAAGGTGTAATTTGGTCTGATTCTGACGGTCTGGTCACTTAAAACTGATCCGCAAACGAGAGATGCCAGATTACTATTCAAGATATTTATTTTGGAAAGAAATAAGTGTTTTCACACTCTCTCGCTCCGGACTCAAGCGATCAGTCGTGGGACACTATCTGGATTTGATTTTCGAGATGGTTGTCAAGCCCAGCGAGGCAGTCCTAAGTCCTTAACTTGGTATTATTCGGACTTCCGACGTGCGGTCTAGATCTGATACGGAGTTTCAAGATGCTCCCGAGAGCAGCCGAGTAATGAGTTTGATTCGAGATTTTAGGGTAACCTAGCGTCAATGATTCTACAAGTTTTGAGTCTTGCAGATCGTATTTAAAGCGATTCAAATGGATTTCATGGCTAATCTGGTTTCGCACTGGCTAATCTTCGCCTCATTTCTAAAGGATTTAGTCCTATAAGATTTCTGTCTGAGGTGGTACTTAGTCCTTTATAGTTTGTATCTAAAGTGATCCAAGTTATACTACCTAGCTAGTTTAAGATAGTGTCTAGGGCGAAAGTGCTTTGAAAAATTGAAAGAACAAGGTAGTGAAGGGTGAGATTTGTGAAGGAAATGGGTTAAGGAGCGATTTTAGACTATGGGATTCAGTTCTGACAAGTTAATAAGGTATTAGGATCGACCCATCGCCTAAGGATGTCTAATCCCAGGTTGGGAAAAATCTGGGATGTTACAGTTTGAGAGCTTCTATTTTTTACTCACACATAAGAAATCACATGTTTTTATTTTATTTTATTTTATGTTTGCATTTGTGGACAACTCGTGAGCATGCTTTCAGTTGAAAAGGGCTTAAGGGAACTTGCCTCTTTGAAGGTCTTTTAACTTCAATGTTGGACATTTCTCCCTCCTATAATTTTGTTTTTATTTGAATGCTATAAATAAATTATGGTGGTAATTGTAAAAGTCTTTTTTAGGATTCTTTTTGGTGGGAAGAAGCCAGCTGTGAGTGTTTAAACTATGCTATATATCTCCATCATGTCATTATTTCTCTCTATTTTATTTTTTGTAAATAAATTGTGTTGTATGGTTAAAAGTAGAATTCAAAACATGTCTTAAGAATGTCATCTTATGTTTAGGTTGCTCCGAAGGTACCTTGCCGGCATGTGATATGTCTATAATTAATAAAGTATAAAGCTAAAAATTTACATATTCGGATGCCCGATGGGCAACCAACTTGACCTGATTTCCGACAGGATCCAAGTCCATCGGACTGAGTTCAACCTGATTTCTAACAGGACCCAATTCCGTGGGCCCGTTTTAATTGGGTTATTTATCCAGACAGATTCAATCTGGTTTGACACTTTGAGTATCCACGAATCTGGGTTCTCACTGACAACACTATGTTTTGGTCATGAGGGAAGGTGGCAGGGTGTTGCTTGTTTTATGCATGTCTTATTGATTTATGTTGGCATTCTTTTATCAGATTTTGGTTTCAATTGGCTATTGATCTCTCTCTCTTTATTGTTTTTATTATTTATAATTAGAGGTTCATCAATCAATCCTAGCCATTCAGTTAATGGGCTTCTTTCCATTGCATATACATTAGGTATATTCTTTCCTTCTGACTGTGCATTCGCTGGAAAAATAGGATGGCTAGGATTGTTTGGTGGGAACACTTTGTCTTGCATTGCCTATTAACAGAGGGGAATCACCTGATGAGCTGTTTGCGTCACTTATTGGTGGGCTCTGCCCATATTAAATGTTGGCCTGAATGAAAATTCCAGTAGTTTCAGACCATGTGAATCATAGCTTCTTTTAAAGGAGCTGATATTTGTGCAGCACTGCTTTTTGTTCCTTCTCATTTTCTTCTTTGTTTTGGTATTGAGAAGGTCTGGTAAGATCTCCGGTATCTACTACACTACCGCATATCAATTCTAGGTTGTTTGTAACATGGGGAATTTTGTGGAGTTTCCCTGAGGTAATGGTGCTACATTCAATAAAACATATATTATTACTACTTATATTTAAAGTAAAGAATTGTACAAACAAAATGACATTTTGTTTGTAGACTTGAACACGCTTGTTAGCTCTTTGGTTATCAGTTGGTCTATCACAGAGGTGCGGGTTCTTCCATGATTATGATATGAATTCATCGCATCTCTTGAACAATTTTCGATTAGGAGGTAACTCTTGTTGGCTAATTTGGTGCTGCATTGTTAATCTCTTGTGTCTATGGTGGTGAGTAGTTCTTAGTTAACGGGCAATTCGATTTTTAGTTTCTGACAATTTACTTATCACTTCTTCAATGTTAAAAAGGTTGACTTTGTTAATTCTAATGAATTGATACTTCCTCAAATTTATTTTGAACATTAGCATTTATTCTAGGAGAAAATTTACCTATTCTGAGGGCATAGGTTTAGTTGTCCTATGCATGCTGCACAAAAATTGGATGCATGGTCCTATGGTGTTTTATCCGAAGCATTCATCTGCTGTGCATTGCCCCAAATGGGCCATTTTTAGAGTTGTCCCATCCCATTGATTTCAAAATCATATAGCTGACCTACAATTGGATTGTAGAAAGAACTAGGGGATGTGGTATGTACAACGCATGTGGTGTGGGTGTGAGTAAAAAAAAAAACATTTTCATCCTTCATTCCAATTGGATTATTTTGAATACATTTTGCTGGAGATGGACAAATATCTTTTTGTTTAGATACATTGCCATTGATGCTTACTATTGATAAGCTCATACACAATGCAAGTTAAACCATTTAATTTCCTTAGTGAATGTGTACAAAAGGTAAGTCCTTAGTGATGAACAACTTAATCTAGTAAGGGTGTGCCATGTTGGATGTCAGAGAATGTGAGTGGTGAATGCCTACATCAGTGGAGAATCCAACTGAGAAATGGTGTAAGATTTTTTTTTAATGGATGAACAAATTGTTGGTAACTAATGTAGTTTTTCTTTTCTTTTCTTTTTTGCAACTACTATAGTAATTTAGCATGGGAATTGATAATTAAAACCAGAATGATTTTGAGCATCCATTTTCAATTTGGGAATTGAAATTCATGTTGGGTAGGTGCCCTCCAAATTCAATGGCCGTGATTTCCTTTTTTGTTTTTTATTTTCCCCCCCTTTCATCTTGTAAAGTAATTGTTGTAGGAATAAATACTTACAACCCTGATTGATTTTGAGTACACCCATTTTAAATTTATGGATTTGAAAAACTACAAGAATGCGGCTGTAGGCAAAATGGGGTGTTTGCTAGTGATCTGCAATGGAATTGCTTCAAGGTTCAAGTATATTTGATATGCATTGGAGCTTGTATTTTTTTAAATTCTATTTTTTAATTACTGTTTGCATTGTACGAGGGATGATGATTCGAAGGAGCTAGAGAAAAGCAATGTATTGTTGATGGGTCCAACTGGCTCAGGTATGGCCTCCGCTTTTTAAAGGCATGGAAGTGTTGGTTGTCTGCTAATTCATTTATCTATCACATTATTCTTGGTGCTTTCCTTAAGGATCTGTGGATTTTTGCCTTCACGTGGATTGAGGTTCATGATCTTGCTTACATACTATATAATATTAATTGTAAGGACATGGAAGACATTGCTTGCAAAAACATTAGCTCTCTTTGTGAATGTGCCATTTGTCATTGCAGACGCACAAACATTAACACAGGAAAGTTCATTTCTCATTTTCTCATTAGCTTCGTACATCTACAAAATCACTCTTTCAACTGTTTGTTGCAATTCTGATTTTTGTAGGATTGCATTTTATATGGTTTGACTCATTGTTGTGAACTCAGCTGGTTGACTTGGGACTCACCCAAATCAACTCAGAACAGCCATTTTCTGAGTCAACTTTCATTTGCATTGACTTGGTATTACTTGGCTGGCTCATGTCAATAGAACTCAACTGTCATTCGGTTTTCTACTTGAATATCCAGGGTTGAGGCACAACACGTTGCACGACTTTATGGTAGGCTTATTTTCACTCCAAGCTTCTTTTCTGTCGTTTCTTCATTTTTCTGTAGCTAGTTATTAGAAGGCATTTTCTGTATGCAATGGTCGGTTTTTTTTTTTTTTTTTTTTTTTTTTTTTTTTTTTTTTTTTTTTTTTGAGTTTGGAAGAACTGTGTTCTTGCTTCACTTGTGTAGGAAGAAGAGGCTCTCATTTCAGCTTATAAAAAAAATCCAGATAGAAGAGGGTTGCCCCAATTGCTTTTGTACTTAAGCTGGTTTTGCAATATTGAGGGTCGGATATCAGCAACACCAATCTATATATTCTTTTTAGTGTATTTGGGTATTTACACCTTTTGTGGTGGATGCAATGTGTTATGCCCTTTTTTCTCTGGATGAATCCCTATTCTGAAGGGCTTCTTACTCTTGCCTTTGTACCTATAAAGCAATTATCTCTCAAGTGTAGACGAATTCCATTTCAGTCCAATAATTCTAATGTCTTGATGATTGTTGTTTCCCTTTTCAGGATAATTTCAATTATGCAATTACATATTACCATAAGGTCAGATACTACCAGCCATTTTTGTTGCTATTGCATTGCTTGAAATTTGCATGTTAGTTTAAATTGTATAATCCATGGAATCAAACAGAATATGATCAAATTTCCTTCCTGTGTTATAGGGGAACTCCAATTTGTGCATTCTATCATTTCAGCTAATAGTATTTGTTCCTTTTATCATCATCATCATCTTGAACTGCAAGTTTATTTTATTTTATTTTATTTTTTTTTCCATTTGGCAGAAAATAAATTAATTAAGTCAATGCAACTTTGATTTTTTTTGCCCGATTTTGTTTTGCACTTCACAATTGAGCAATATTTAAAAGCTTTGTTGGTTTTGCAATTAGGCTTTGTGGTTGAAACCCGATGATCAGTTTTGCTTCATCCAGATTTATATGATCTTATTCATAGGTTGGATGATAAATAAACATTAAGAAACATTACACTAGGCTTTAGGAAGTCTTTAATGGTAGGGCGTTCAAATTGAAGTAGCTTGTCAGGAAACCTTTGTTTATGCCTTGCCTCAAATTTTTTTTTTTATAACTTGATATTGGTGCAGGTACACTTACAAGTTGGGGCATAGGTTATTCAATGGTTTGTACATTTGAGTAAGAGGCAGTCATTATCAGAATTTAGTGTGTGGGGGAATATACCTATCTGTTGCATATTTCTCTTTAATATTTGTGCGAGGCTATTTTTTCTAGGGTTCTTTTTTTTTTTTTTTCTGCTATCTTGGTAATTAGCTGCTTATGATGGTACCTAATTCTGCTCGTTGGCAACTCTAAAATTCTAAGATCTTTTTAACCAGACAAGAATTCGCTGCTGCTAATTTACTTCAAAATTTTCTTGAGTTCAACATTTCCAACTTAAGAATTTCAAGGAGTTTTGGTTATTGTGCAGGTGCTAACAATTTAATACCAATGGAAATTGCTCTTAAGATTGAAAACAAGATCAAAGCGAATGAGAGATTTTCTGCCTATATAGTTATCTCAATGTGGCCTGAAGGTGATCCGACAAGTGTTCCTACACAGAGGATTCTTTTTTGGCAGGTGATCTCCACCGACTGTCTTTGATTTTAGTTTTTATTAGGAATCTTAGACATCTTGAGAGGCTTTAGACATTGAATGGGAAATGTAATTTACATTTTTTTTTAATATTATAAATTTTATCATTCATCATTTTGTACTCTGTATAATGTAATGTTTATTTATATGGAGACCTTTTGATTGTTGAAGAATAAAACAATGCAAATAATGTATGACATAATTTATAAGGCCTTGGAAGAGGTTGGGCTCAAGAAAACATATGTGCCGCAAGATTATTTGAATTTTTTCTGCCTTGGCAATCGTGAGGCTGCAGATGGAACCGATGCCTCATGTGAAAGTCCTACGGCAAACACTCCCCAAGTAATTCTTTTGTTCCTGAAGCATTTTTTGTAGTTTTATATTCATAACCTTTTCTTTTCTCTTTTGTTTTGTGGGTAAGCTGGAATCAATCCCATGACTTCATTCTCGTAGTCTTTCTCTTTACCACATGGACATTGGGTATGGTTTGAAACTTGGAGCTGAGACTCTGTATTCTACTGAGTCACTCAATTTTTCTAGAAACCAAGCACCGAATGATGCAGTAAACTCACTTTGTACTCACATGGTTTGATTCTGGCTTAATTATTGACTTGGTTAGGAACCAACTCAATCTTGAGTCGATTATGGATGCCTTTTTTAAAATCTATCTGTAGTACCCATGCCTGTACAAGGCATGCCATCTACATGCCACCATATGTCCCAGCATGACAAGCAGGTGCAAGATCCAAGCCATCCATCAGGTGGGTTTAGACAGTATGAAATAGCAGATTTTATGGAGCTTGAATTTACCATATTCAACATGAAAATCTGCATGATACTAAATACTTATGCATTAGCTTGATTTTCCACTAGTATTGGCAAGATAATTTGTTGAATGAGTTGACAGAATCACATGTTTCTCATTAGTGCTTACAGTGTGACGAATGATGCAATCACTCTGACAAATGATGTGAATGGTCATCATGTCATGTTGTATTGCTTCAAAAACTTTAAGGAACATACTAAGGTAATTTCTGATAAAGTTTATCTGAATTATAACTATTTCTTTGGTGGAATTTTTTGATATCTGCCAATAGTATTTCTTTGCCTTGAGTAATAGGTGTTCCATATCTGCATTACTTGATATCTGTTAGTCTTGTTACCAAACAGGGGCTTGTCACACAAGTTCTGTATATCAATAAATATTTTTAATTGAAAACATTTGAAGCTATCTACCTTGTAGTTTGAAGACTTGCTTTAATTATCCAAATAGGAGTCTGTTGAATTTTGGGTCGGGTTACTCTTGTCTGCTTCACTATCTTTTCGTCTCTATTCTCATTTTAGTTTTTATGAAATCGGATTATTAGGTAATTCAAATTCTTGTCATTCAGTCATAGGGTTTTGATAGTTATGCAAATAGAGATTTGATAGCTAGACCGATGGAGATTTGATTGTAGGACAGCAGTTATAGGAAAGGATTAGTCAGAATCAATAAGAACTTGTGTGAAAGGATTAGTAAACAAATAGTAAGAATTTCTATTATCGATACCTTTACTGGCATTTTTGTAGCTTGTATCAGCGTTGTTTCAATCTCTTATCGGCTCCGTACATCTTTTACCAGCGTTTGTAGCAACTGGTTAGTGGCGTTGCTTAGAGTTTTAGCGGCGTTGATATAGTTTTTAGCAGCATTTTGTACAGTTAACGGCGCAACGTACATTTTCTAGCGGCGCTTTTACAGACCGCCAGTCAACAGACTAAAAGTTCGACTTTTAGCGGCGGCCATGAAAAACGCCGGTAAAAAGTGCTATCGTCGGCAAAAGATACAGCGACGCCCCCCTTTAGTGGCACGTGCCTGACCGCCGGTAATACTTGTATCGGCGGTATCGGCGGTTTTTGGGAATTTTAGGGGTAGTTTTGGCCACCAGTAAAGGGTTATTTTCTTATAGTGAATTTACCCATACCGGTGTATGAAGAAAATGAAGATATTCCTAGATTATTGTATACTGTCTTCGCCCCATCTGATGAGGCTTTTATCAATTCAGATCATCAAGGATATCCAAAATTTATGGAAGATCCAATCGAAATATCGATCGGGCAAGTGTTCAAGGACAAAGGCCGATTACAACATTTTCTATGTAAATATTCGATGCGCCACAACTTCCAGTATAAGGTCTTGAAGTCTAACAAGCTGAGATATATGATTAAGTGCGTTATAGAAAATTGTACTTGGAGGATGCATGCTTCAAAGTTGGATGGCACAGGGATGTTCAAGATAAAGACTTACAAGTTGAAGCATATATATAACATGTTGTTTGAGGCGATACGCCACTCTGAGTCAACGATCGTGGATGGCGGTCATGATGTCGTAACCTCAAAGAGGAAGGGAAGAGATCATTGCTAAGCCACCAGTTTGATAAACAGTGAAATTGATGTTGGTCGTATGAGTTTAAGACTGACTTGCATGCCAAAAGAAATTCAATATCGAATTAGCGAGATGTACGGGGTTGAGATCAGCTACAAGAAAGCATGGAAAGGTAAAGAGATGGCAACGGAACAAGTCTTGGAATAAAACGAGGGTTCTTATAATGAGCTTCGGCTTATCTTCATGAGTTGAGAAATGACAATTTAGGGACTGTGTCGGAGTTACAGGTGAATGACGAAACAAATATTTTTGAAAGATGCTTTATTGCAATTGGACAGTGCATCGGAAGCCTACATTTGCATATTTGGAGGGTCTTGTGTATTAATGCGGCACATTTGACAAGAAGGTACAAAGGTGTTCTTTTCATGGCTACTACATTGGATGAAAATAATCACATTCTCCCTGTGACATATGGGATCAAAGAATCCGAGAACAATAGTAGCTGGAGGTGGTTCCTTGAGAATTTATCCAAAGCAATCGAGATTCTTCCAGGACTAGTTATAGTGTTAGATTGTCACAAAGGGTTGGTCAGTGAAGTCCCTAACATTTTCCCATATGTGATTCATTGATATTGTGCTCATCATATTATTAGAAACATGAAGAGGCATGTTTGGATGATTTTGTGAGGGAATACTTTTGGGGTGCAGTTAAGATACACTGGACATCCACATTTTGGGAGATGATGCGATGCATTCAAATGTTGAATCCCACAGCATATCCGTTCCTTAATGGTATAGAAAAGGAAAGATGAGCATCCGTTTTCTTTCCTGGCATGAGGTAGAACATTGTAACCACTAACATCGTCGAAAGCATGAATGCATTGTTCGTAGATGGACGAGAGTACCTCGTCACGAAACTTCTTGAATCGATAAGGAGTAAAATCCAAGACTTCTTCCTCCGCTGACGAGACGAGGCCTTGGCTTGTAAGGAAATTTTGACTCCTTGGTGTTCACTCCCCAAGTGCAGGGTTGTGATGTAGTAATAAACTCGGTAAGACCGAGGTCGAATCCCAAGGGACTGAAACTTGAACGTAATCTGAAAACTAACTAGATGTAGAACTAGAATGAGATGAAATCTAAATTAATTTGTAATTCGAGGAATGATTGTGAAATTATTATCTAAAACTTAGGAGAAATTCAGAGGAAGGGAACTAGGGATTCAGAGGATCCACTTATAGAGATCAGGGAGATCTTATGCCTGCTTCAAGAATCATGGAAATTACACTGAACTTATTTGATATAGTATTCAAAAGATGAAAGGTGTATGAATTAGAATGGATTCCATCACCAACCATGCCCAGGAGACAAAGTAAACAACAGAATTAAACTAATTACCAACCAATCAACAATGTATGAAGGCCAGGAAAGGTACCGTCATCCGACCATGCCCAGGAGACGATGGTGAACAACAGAGCTTCCTGACGTCATGAACATAAAGAAGAAAAGAACATGCTCAAAGCCATCGCAGACCCATTGTAATTTCAGTCACAACAGACCATTAACGACTAAAAAAAAACATTCCCTTAATAAAACCCAAATCAACATCAGTTTAGTCTAAACAAAGGCACAAGCAAAGAGGCATCCCATCACGCTACAAGCTTCACCTCTTAGCCCTAGCTAAGAGGTTTAGCCACTCATGAACATGATTGCACCATACCTCAAAATAAAAACAGAAAAATAAATAAATAGAAAATAACACTCTACTTCCTGTTTCTGCTCTTTATCCACGTTCAAACCGTGCCTCAGCCGAATAATCCCACATCTCTCTCTCCTTGCTCTCTTTATAGCCGCAAAGATGTCATGGAAATCAGTGGCTGAAATCCTCTCTGGAGACTGCCTGAGAAGGCTTTTACGCAGCTCTTCTTACGCAGCCACATACGGATCCTCCCAACTCCCTTGTTCCTGTGATTCTGTCAAAAAGAATACCGTCTCTTGGGACGTTTTTGGGTGGCATACACGATGAACGGATTAGATTTATCATCCGATCATCGCCGTGATCACAGAACACCCCGCAAAAGTCGGACGGCGTTCGGTTTTCTCGGACGTCCGCAACAGGGCCTGCGCTGATGCGTGGTGGGGCCCAGTATTGATTTTAACGGGGAAATCCAAGCCGTCCATTGCGTTCCTATCAAAAAACCGTTCAGAAAGGGCCGGTTTGGATCGATTTTTGGTGTGGCCCACGAGTTTCCTACTCAGCCGTCCGTCCGACATTTACACGGCTGAGATCCCATTTCCTTTATCCTTTTCAAATTCCGTCAGCTAAGCCTTAGTGATGTGGGCCGCAGAAGTCGGATGGACGGTCCTGATCTGACCTTTAAAGTGTGGTGGTGGCCCACAAAAAAGGACCGCAGGTCCCTGTTTCGCAGTCCCTGCAAAACAGAGTTATGCTCTCACGATTGGTGGGTCCCAGATAGATTATGTATGGCAGATCCGATCCGTCCATTATTTTTATAACGAAAAACCGTTAAGGAGTGGCTAGATTCAATTAATTTCGGTGTGGCCCATGAAACGTTACATTGTACCGTCCGTCTTGCGTTTTACGGCAAAGATTACCTGGGTGCATGCATGGGACCCAGATAACAGGTAGGATACGGTCGGTTTGACTCCTTGAATCGAATGAAGGGTCCGGATTACTGGTACCATGACTGTAAGTGGGCCACATGACCTCCCAGCAATCGTCCTGTGATCGGAGGAGAGAGATTCTCTCTCGCTTTGGAAAGTCGAGTGAAATCGACTTAAAGTCGAGTGAAATCGACTTTGACTGGTCTTCCGGTCCAGTGCACGGCGAGTGCACTGGAGTTGTGCCCACCACTGATGTGATATAGGTCCCACCTTGATACATATTCGGAATCTGCTCCGCCCATTCATTTTGCCTGCTCTTTTAAGACATTAATTCCAAATTTGACGCATATCCAGTAATTAGGTGGGTCCCATAATGACGATTTATGGGCCGATCTGTCTGTTGGCCTACTTCTGTAGGCATCTAGGAGCTGAAATTTGACATGTACGGCTCATTTGTGGTCCTCAGGTGATGTATGAAATCTCGACCTGAATGGATGGTGGAAATCCTGTGATCTTGCCTGTCGGATCCTTTTTAGGTCACTTGAGTTTCAGTTTCTGGATTTTCGCAGATGTTTGGCGTGTAAACTTGTCGATCTTGGTCTCTTGGGGTCCGTCCCTTGCCTTTGTGACTTTTGAGCGTCAAATCCACACTTTTAGTGCTCTTTTACAATCAAAGCTCCTAATTTCAACGTGCAGCATAAACACGATTAAGTCGGCCTTTAAACAATATTATGTTCGTAAATCCAAGCAGTAACTAGGGTCTGATACGCAATATTTGACCCTCAACACTTGGGCAAAAAAAAAAGATTGACCAAACGTTGTCACTTAGATGTGCGAAAGACACAATGTATCATGATTTCAGCGGATGAGTTCCAAGTGACAGCACGGGGAATGACTGATATAATGAAGCTAAGAGGAATGAAGTGTACGTGCGGTGAGTTTGATTCAATGTTGTTGCCTTGTGTTCATATGATAGCGGCCTGTGATAAGTATCAGCTTGATATGTACAAATATTGCTCTCCATTTTACTCCAATGAAATATATTATAAAACATACCAAGAGTCAGTTTACCCAGTGCTTGACAAGACACAATAAAACATTCCAGACTAAGTGAAGGTTTTATGTGAGAATATAAAGCCTCCAGAAATGAGAAGATCTGATGGAAGACCGAAAAATGTTCGAATTACATCCCAGGGAGAAGATAGGCCAACACCTAGATGCTCGAGATGCAAACGAATAGGTCACAATCAGTGTCGATGCACTTTCATCCTTGAAGGTTGATGCTGATGATGACTTATTACTCTAGTTTTTTTTTTTTTTTAATTGTATGTGATAATGTAATGTAATCACACCAATGAACATTTTGGCCTTATGAACTGTAATATACTTATTGATTAATGAACTATTGTTTATGTCAACCATGACCCAATATGGATGATAATCACAAACCGTTGTGCATTTGAACCACGACTCAACGAGGAAATCGTGTACTTAACAACGGGTCGTAGTTGTCATGATATATGGATTGTGGTTGTCATGTTATATGGGTCGTGCTTTCACATAGGTTCATGGTTGTCAACAACGATCCAATATGGATGACAACCACGATCCATTATAAATGTGAACTATGACATATGTAACATGTCAACCATGACCCATGCAACACTACAACCACGACCCGTATAACATGACCAACACAAACCCATACCAACTGGCAACTATGATCAATGCTTCACGACAACCACGACCCATGTATCATTACATTCAAGGTCCATGTACCATGACAACCACAACCTATACAACATTACAACCATGACCCATATATCATGACAATCACGACCCATGTACGACCACGACCCATGTAAGATGTTAACCACAACCCATGCGCTGAAGTTGGCGGTTATGATGAGATCGTGCTCTGGATATCGCTCCATACGTGCGTTATTGGAGTCAAGTCTCGAGTACGATTATAGGGCTTGTCTCTATCTGAGCCAACCTTATAATCTGAGTCCTTCCTATGACAGTTTAGTCGTGTTGTCGATGAGCAGCTACTCAGAGTCGGCGGACGAGGTGTGTAACGGCTTCTTCTGGGTTCCAGGCTGATGTAAAAGCTCTACAGAAAAACCTATGACTCTGAGTAGGTGTAGTCCAATGATTCGCCATGGTTTATCTTCCTTTTTTCCCCTTTTGAAGGCTTATGGTGTTTCTCCACCTATAGACCAATTACAACCACCCCTCAAAAATACACTAATAACAACATTGTGTTTTCAATGTATTACTACATATTTCTAAAACAAATAAACAATTTCCAACATAATGCCAAAGACACTTCCAAGACATACTTCAATTTCAAACTCTTCCCTTTTTTCATGCATGTAACATAGTCCTAAAGCCATGAATCATGAATCATGTAACATAGTCCCAAAGCCTGATGTGAAAGCTTTACGGGCAAGGTGTGTAATAGCTTCTTCTAGGTTCCAGGTTGACTTGAAGCTTTACAAAAGAACTTGAGATTTTGTAACATGACAACAATGATCCATATAACATGACAACCACGATCCATATGACATGACAACCACGATCTATATAACACGACAACCATGATCCATATTACATGAAAACAACGATCCATAAAAACTGTCAACACACTGCCAAAAAATCGAGCAAAGGGTAGGGACTTTAAAAGGTTTCGGCTACGGATCTAATCCATAGCAATATTACTACGGATTTAATCCGTAGCTAAAACCTAATGGCTCCGTACCTACAGCCCCCCTTGAAATATATATGTTTGATCTAAGCCATCCATAGGGCCCATTGAAATATATATGTTTGATCTAAGCCATCCACAAATTTTGATATATACTTTCAGTCGATTGGGCCAAAATTCATGTTGATTAAAGGTCTAAGTGGACCACACAATAAGAAATCATAAAAATTGAATATCTATTGTTAATATATTGTGTGGTCTTGTTACCGCTTCGATCTGACTTATTTTTTTACATCAACCCTTAATATAATATTTTAAATTTAATGGATGGAGTGGATAAATAACGTACATCGTGGTGGGACCCACAGTCCTAAAACCCACCATCCTTTATGAGCCGTTCGTCACGTGCCCCACCCCCAAAATTTCATTCCGCCATTTTCTCCTGCTCGCATGCCTCCCAAAACAAAATGACTCCCTCTCTCCATCTCCCAGGCTCCCTCACCCTCTCTGTCTCTCTCGCACTCAGCCTCTCCCTCGCCATCTCTCGATCTCCCGCTCTCCCTCACCCTCTCCCGGTCTCTCGGCCGCATTCCCTGGTCTCTGTTTCCCCTTTCACTGAAGAAGGAGAAGAACGGTCAGTCTCTCTCTCTCTCTTTCTCTATTTCCGAAATCAGTTGCAGTCGGATGCGCCATTGAAATCTCTGTTTCTGTTTTATTTTTATTTTTTTATTTTTTATTTCAAACCCATCCCCTGACATTGTGAACTAGATAGGTCAAACCCAAACATCACCCAACAGTACGAAATCAGCAGAATAATGCAATTTCATATCTATTTTGCATTACATTAATAATTTCATATCTATTCTCCCGAAATCTGGTTCGGATCGTTGTCACGCTCGTGGAGGGATAGCTTGTGCAGAAGAAAGCGGATTTTGGGACTGGAGATGCCGCTTTCTAAATTGGAATCAGATGTATACCCACGCCAATTTTGAAGTTTTTAAATGGGGGTGGGCATGAAAAACTGTTGGAGGGATCTAATTCATTCGATTGTTAACCGAGGCCATGGGGGGGGAATGCTGCTGAACTCAAGATACTCTGAGCCCAGTTCATGTTCTTTTGGTTGGTATGGTTGCTTGTGTTCCACCTGCGTGGTATGTCAGACAGTTGTACGCAGGAGTTATTTTGTCATCTGTTCATTAACAATTGACTATCCGGGAAAAAAATGACATCTGTTCATTAACAATTGACTATCCGGGAAAAAAATGACATCTGTTCATTTGGAGATTTATCTGTTGATTTTTTATTATGCCTGCAAAAACAAACAATATCCTAAGACGTGTTCATTAGAAAATTTTAGAAGTAATCCTGTTGGCGCATAACTGAATAGATATGCTTTTTAGGTTCTTTTAATTTAAAAAAAAAAACAAAAAAAAATATCTATTCTGCATTACGTTGATAATTTCAGGCCATCTTTTCAAAGCGTTTCTTCTCTCCTTAACCACCTATTCCTAGGCCATCTTTTGAAAGGTTAAGATCTTCTAATCTGGATGTTGCTCAAGTAATTCACCCACACATGCTGTGGCCCATCTGATCAAACATTTGGGGTTTTTGGTGTTTATGTTTAAAATATGTGTGGTGCTTGGTGATGAAAATTGAGTTCATTGATATAAAATTGATTGCTCGTTGTTATCTTTTATTTTGATTACGCGTCTTTGGTTCATGCGACTCCATGGTTATTTTGATTTCAACAACACAATTCACTGAGGCAATTCAGATCTATTTAAGTGGCGGGCTGTTATTTCAGTTGGGTTTTTTTGAATTATATGCAAATTTATTAGGATTCAAAGGTTTTGCATAGGAGCCCTTACTTGGTAAATGGTTGGATCAAAAAGGACATGAAACTCATATGGTCCTCAACAAGATACATTGAGTGGAATTTATAGATTGAGTAAACAATATCAAGATTAAAAAAAATTCAGTTAGTCTTCTCTATATGTCGGTTATAGATTGAGTAAACAGTATCAAGATTAACAAATTTCAGTTTGTCTTCTCTATATGTCAGTTATGGAAGGGAAAACAACAAGAAGATTGTCATTCTTATTAGATAAGCTAACTAAAAGAAAAAGAGGACCAAAGAGAAGCATTTGCATTGTGGACCCATGGGGGAACATGGAAATCAATTCAATTGGATTATGTGAGCTTCCCCTCCACGATCAATTGACACCTCATTAGGCATTGCAAAGATCTTCACACCCGTTGTAATGACAAAAAATTCCACCATTATAGGAAAGGGTGGCAATAGAATCTTCAAAAAAGGAAAAAAGAAAAAAAAAAGGTGGTGGTGGCAATAGGTTGGGTACACGAACTTGGCTTGAAACAGGTTGGGTATGGGGTTGGTTAAATGGGTGGGGTGTAGGTATGGGTATTAATTTAAGCCCATTTGATGGTGTGTTGTGCAAAGAGAACAATCCATTCTATAGGGAAGCACATGGACTTTGCATGTCCATCTTTGTGCATTATTAGAATTTTAGAAAGATGATGAAACTAGAATTGGACTAATGCATCCCTAACCTACAATGGGGCATTATCCATTGAATCTTTGGAAATAATCACCATAAGTACTATCTTCATCATAATCATAGCCTTTTCCCAATCACCATCAGTATTGTCTTCGTCATAATCATAGCCTTTTCCTAGCGGGTCGGAGTTGTTGTGAAAATTTATAATGTGCTTACAAATATAGAAGTAGAAAAATTGGGGAAACATAGGGAGAACTCCAAAGCTTGTTGTATTCTATAACCAAGTTTTACATTATAACACTAACAAATCGAGGTTTGAAATGTTTCATTTCACCCTCCGTTATTGTTGATTTGTGTAACATGATTTGAAAACTAGTTTTCCCTTGTCGACACAGCCAATGTATGCATGTTAGTTGAGCTGCTAGTGAATCTCCCTGCTAGTGGGGTGACCTGGGCTTCACTCCCACTGATGTACTGCTAGTGAATGCTTACTGGATTCCTTCCTCTGTCTTTTAATGGTGAGGATGTGAAAGCGCAACTTTCTTAGTGTTGAGTGCATCTAGTTGTACCCATGTATATAACTACGTTTGCAATATAAAAATGAAAAATGATAATAAAGTTAGTACATTGACTCGTCTTGCAATATATATTTTCTCTATTAAGAGACTTTTTATGAAATATCTCATTGTAGTGGTTTCACAGAAACCACATTGGGTAGAGCAAAATGTTAGCATAATTATTAATTTGTTGTAAAAATACAATGATTACAAACTCCTTAATACATTGTATTTGGTAGATAATATCTGTATGGGTTCAATCACCTAATAGCACTTCCTTCATTTCCAATTTTTTAGGAGGATGGTGCATGAGGCTAATTTTCAACCTTAATTTTTGGTAAGGTGTAGGTTGAAAATGGACCCCTTCGTTAATCGAGATCTAGGTGTAATGAATAGGGAGTGGATGACACTAAGTTTCCCAAACCCACGTTTTCTTTCTGGAATCAGAAGTTTTTTAAAGTTTGCACAAGAAAACCTTCCTGGTAGAGAATCCGTTCCTTGTCCATGCACCACTTGTAGATGTGCATGTTTTCCGGTTTCTTATGATGATATGGAAATACATTTAATGAAAAATGGATTCGACCCAAGCTATAGGGTTTGGAACATGCATGGGGAGCATGTATCACCAAAGTATTCTGTACGTGAATCAAGTTCCCAACAATATCATAGTGTCCCGAACTTAAATGAGTTGCACAACACGATCGTTCAAGAACTTGGTGGTAATAACCTAGATGAAGTTGTACAAGATGAGCCGAATGTGACCCCTGTAGTCGAAGGCGTCTTTGGAGAAAATGAAACTAATGAGTTTGAAGAAAATCTACGAAACGCGTGACTGAGCTATACCCTGGGGCCCAAGATTTTACCGTGCTGACTTTCATTGTACAGCTTTTCAAATTAAAGGTGAATCATAGATGGAGTGAAAAAAGCTTTATAGAGCTCCTTCAACTACTAAAGAAGGTGTTACCTTCTAGTAATAAAGCCTCAACTCATATATACCAAGCGAAGAAGATCATTACAAAGTTGGGTCTTGATTATGTGAAAATCCATGCTTGTCCAAATGATTGCATATTATACTGGAGAGAGAACGAGTTGAAAACCATTTGTCCAAATTGTAAAAGTCCCAGGTTTAAGATTGAAATGGATTCTCAGAGAAAACAATCTAAAATACCTGCGAAGGTGTTAAGGTATTTTCCATTAACACCAAGGCTATAAAGAATGTTCAGTGTACCATGGTTGGCGAAAGAAATGTCTTGGTACTCAACTAGGAAATTTCAACATGAAAAGATGGAGCATCTGGCTGATTCTATTGCATGGAAGAATCTCGATGATAAGTATACAGATTTTTCAGCTGAACCTCACAATGTTCGATTAGGCTTGACTACAGGTGGGTTTAACCCATTCGACGTTTTCAGTATGTCATATAGTTCATGGCCCATTATGTGTGTGACGTACAACCTTCCACCAAAGCTTTGCATGAAACCTCAGTTTACTATGTTGACTTTGCTCATTGAGGGACCGTGACAACTGGGAAAGGATATTGATGTTTATTTACAGCCATTGGTTGATGAACTGCAAGAGTTATGGCAAAAAGGGGTCATGACATTTGACGCATACCATGAGAACAAATTCAACATGCGTGCCATTCTGCTCTGGACAATCCATGACTTTCCAGCATATGGTAACATTTCTGCTTGTAGGACCAAGGGTAAGTATGGTTGTCCTGTGTGTGGTCCCGACACAGATTCTTTGCGACTCCAATATGGAAAGAAACATGTTTATATGGGCTATAGATGGTGGTTGCGAATATCAGAACCGGCTAGGAAGGACAAAAGTGCTGGTGCGTTCAATAAAAAGGTGGGGATACGACGTCAACCTATTCGTCTGGATGGGATTGAGGTCAAAAGATAAACCGCAAACTTGAATATACAGTGGGGGAAGACTAGGAAGAGTAATGTAAGGGGTACTGATGGAGGCCAACAAGAGCTAGCGGATGATGTTGAATCACCATGGTTCTTTAAACGGTCTATATTATTTGATCTGGAGTATTGGAAAGATAGTCCCGTGCATCACAATCTTGATGTTATGCATATTGAGAAAAACATATGTAAAATCCTTGTTGCCTTGATGTTGAACACGCCTGACAAAACCAAGGATGATGCTAATGTATGCAGGGACCTGGAACAATTGGGAATTAAGAAACGTCTATGATTGAAAAAGAACAATGGCAAGGTGATTAAAAAACAAGGTCCTTTCTGTCTAAGCAAAGAAGAGAAAAAACTTTTCATCCAGACTTTGCATGATTTGCGTGTTCCGATAGGTTTTAGTGCAAATTGGAAGACCATTATAAAGGAAGATTGCATGGATTTAAAGGGAATGAAGTCTCATTCTTACCATGTGTTGATGCAACATTTGCTCTCAGTTCTCATCCAGCATGCATTCAAGGATAGGAAGGTCATTCGCCCTATAATTACAAGCTTTTGTACCTTCTTTAATGCCTTGTGCTCGACAACTGTAGACCTTCAAACGCTCCTTACTCTTGAGAGGGGCATGGCTAGGACATTATGTCAGCTTGAGACTATATGTCCGCCATCAATATTTGTCATTATGATGCATTTGTCGATCCATTTGGCTTACGAGGCTCGCATATGTGGTCCAGTATACTATCGATGGCTGTATCCATTCGAAATGTACGCTATGAGCTTAATAAGAATAAATCAGCTTAACATCTACATTTACATGTATATATAATGTATCATTAACTTTGTCAGGTTCATGAAGACATTTAAGGCATATGTTCATAACAAGACACAACCTGAGGGTTGTATTGCAGAACAGTACATTCAAGAGGAGACAGTTATATTCTGCAACCAATATAAAGGAAAATAGAAAATAAGTCTATTGGAAAAGCTGGAAAAAAGGTTTGATGAAGTCATTCTAGGACTATGTAAGTTGCGAGATATCGTTGATGATGACCGTGATGATGATGATGTTGGTCCAGTAGGTTCGGGTCAAAGTGTTATCCTAGTGGGTATCGAATACGAACAAGCTCCTATATGGGTACTAAAGAGTCATCCTAGCTACGATGAGTGGGAAGGGTATGTACAATAAGCTCATATATATATATATATATATATATATATGCGATTTCAATATAACAATGTTATCGAATATCAGGAAGCACAAAGATTTCTTGTAGCGATGCTACAAGAGGACCAACAGGGTGCCTAACGAGGATGAATTCATACCTTGGTTGAAGAGGCAACTAGAGTTCATTGAATCTGATGATAAAGAATTTAAAGACAGTGAGAGGACCTTTAGCTTTTTCTATGCAATACAATAAGTATTGTATTAATGGTTTCCTCTTTATTACTAAGGACTATGAGGAAAATAAAATGAACCAAAACAGTGGGGTTATGACAGAGGGCATGACAACCTTTCGATCGAGTGCTAAGGATATAAATACAGTGGATGAAAATCAACCTTATTACAGAGTCCTTCGTAGAATTATTCAATTGGAGTACCGAACAGGGTAAGTGTGATTGGGTGAAGGTGACACATCATGGTGTTTCTTTTGATGTCGAAGTGAATCTGAGATTAGTAAATTTGTCCAGTCTTTACAGTTCAGACAAAGTCGGTGACAAGCCCTTCATTCTTGCAGAGCATGCCACGCAAGTTTTCTATTCCAGAGATCCAAAAAATCCTGAATGGCATGTGGTCTTGGAGGTTTCAAAAAAATTTTTGTCGAAGAAGAGACGTGCGCTCTATCAGAACGATTAAAGGTTGTAAGTAATGCCGATGCAGGACCTGATCTCACCTCATTAGCAATTGTTGATGAGTTGATATTCAATGAACCTGAAGACGTCAGTGTTATAGTCAAGAAAACAAAGAAAAGAAAATGATCAAGGAGTATCTATTGAATGGTTTGTATTTTCTAAGCATGTAACAAAATGATATTTATTGGAGGTAATTTAATCAAGGTTTGTACTTTATCTGTGATCTAAATTATTTCTTAACCATTAGTGTTTTTTTTTTTTCATTTTAGCGAAAAAATAGGCACATAGATTCACAGCCAAAGGTATTGAGTGCGCAGTTGCTTGGGAGTGCAGATGTAAGCAACACTGAAGGTAATAAGATACTTCTCCTTAATTAAATATGTAAATTTCATTTTCCTTATATATTGGCGGTAATCAATGATGTATATATATAACTGTTATTTTTTTTTTAATGTAATTGTGTCAGCTTCTGCTTCATCTAGAAAGAGAGGCATTACTAGGGGGTCTCTTTACTTGTGCAACCTAAAAGGAAAAAAGTCCTAAAGACGAATGAATTTGGGCAGCCAAATGAGGACTATTCCGATCACAGAGACTTTGCATCGCACGTCGGTGTCCTAACTCGTTCTCATATCTTGATCATATACCTGGACTTTCACCAGGTGCCTTCTGAACACATTCATATGGTCACAATAAGATTGTCACAGTTTTATGAGTTTGAGGGTCAATGTTGGGATGTAAGTCTTGATTACGTTACACAACGCATCAATGAAGCGTGGAGGAGATACAAGAAAATGTTGACTCTAAAATATATTAAAAACAAGGATCCTTTTGCTGTGAGACCCCCCCCCCGGTATCCCTATGAAGGATTGGAGGGTCTTTGTGGATCAATGTACCACTGAGGAATTCAAGAGGGCAAGCGCAAGGAATAAAGTCAATCGGGCCAAGCTAAAAGGACCTGCTTGTCTTGGGAGGCGCAGCATGGCTGTTACTCGCCATAAGATGGTATGTATTTAAAAATAAATATTATAGTTTAAAATTGAATTTAAATTTGAATTATCATTCATCTAACTCTATTAATGATGTGTACTTGAACGATATGTAATGTGCCATAGGCGATGGAGAGGAATCTTACCTCTGATGCCAAGATAGGTAGATGTGAAGTCTACTTAATAGCCCATACAAGAAAGGACAAAGTTGTCCAGTATCCTGACCTTGTTGTAAGTGCATCGATCCCTTGTACCACTAACTAGTAGCCTTATGAAAATCTTATGTATAACTTTGAATTATTTTAAATTCATTTCTATTTTTTCACAGGAAAAACTAGATGAGCTCTATAGTAGCAATCCTGCTTCTAGGATGACCGGTGTGGATGATGCCCTTAGTGAGGTACTAAAAAAATTTAAAATTACTTAAGTTTTATGGTAATTATGAATATCCTAATAACTTGATTTACAATATTTTACAGTTGGTTGGTTCTAACAGTAGAGGGCGAATGCGGGGTCTAGGTTGCTCAATAAGCAAGACAGTACTGAAGAAGTCAGCCCCTGCTCTTTCAAAGGTAGAGAATGTGACAAAAGAAAAAGAGAGCCTAACTCAAGATATATCTAAGATGAGGAAATCATTAGCCGATATAACTCAAGAGTTTTTGGAGATAAAGAAAATGTGGGTGGATGCACAGAAAGAGGGACAGTATAATCAAAATGTCTCATCACCAGCAGTCGCTAAATCTACTCAAGCATCGTCGGTATGCAAGTATAAATTTTTTTTACTGTATTGAGCTTTCAATTATATCATAAACGCTAACAATACCAATGCCATTTTATGTTTAAATGTAGCTGGATATTATATGTATCGGTAAGAAATGCGACTTGCTTGGCTTTAAAAAAACGTGGTGTAGTTGCTAGTGGTCAAGTACACGAAGTTAATCCAAATGCAACTGTCCCTTGCAAACCGTTGGAGGATGGAGCTTTTGTTCTTGTCCTGACTGAGGTTATATAACCTGGCGCTCCTTTGTGGAAAGAAGATGGGTTCGCATCTATACTTGGAGAGGCCGGTCTCGGATCATTTGTGCAATGGGGGAAAGAGGCTTTGAGAATTCAATATTAAAAAAATTTGGTACTCTATAATTGCACATGTGTAGTGTACATGTTTTGCTTAGTTACTTTATATGATGTTTGGCTTGTTGGTTTCTTAATTTTGAACTAATTTGGCACTCTATAGTTCAACATGGTTATAGTATACATGTTCTTTCTAGTTACACTAGATGTTATTTGATTTTTTTTTTTAAATATTGAATGAATTTTGTACTCTATATATGAACTTATTTATAGTCTTAGGCTCCATTTGGTCATCACATTAGTATTTATGAATACATTTTTTTTTCAAACCAAATGGAGCCTAAGCCCTTTTTTAACTTCGCCAATGCAACTCCTTGCATTGCCGGTCCCAAGCCCGGGTAAAGGAGGAGGGAGAAGGGCTTTAGAATGAGATTGTTAATAAAAACAGTGGCCTCGACTCTACCATTGGTGGAAGGCTTAGATCTGACCTGAAGTCTGATGAGACCCCACAATGTAGTGAGCCCCTGTTTCAGCAATCCAATGTAGGCCATGATAAGTCAAAGAATTACAATTTCTGAGTACTACAAAGCTGGGCCTACTTTAATGAAATTGACATATTATTCTTTTGTAGGTTGAGCAGAGGAAGGAGCATGCATCGCTGTAACATCCCGGATTTTTGCCAACTTGGGAATAGACGTCCTTAGGCAATGGGTCGCTCCTAACGCCTTATAAACTTGTCAGAACTTTATCCCACAGTCTAAAATCGCATCTTAACTCATTTCCTTCACAAATTACACCTTTCACTACCTTGTTCTTTACACCTTTCACTGCCTTGTTCTTTAAACGTTCTAAGTACTTTCATATTAGGCACGAATCCTACCGTTTAGGTGATGAAGAACAATGCTTTAGAAATCCGTACAAAGACCCTAGTACCACCTCAGACAGAAATCTTACAGGACTAAATCCTTTAGAAATTTGACAAAGTAACTAAGTGCGAAACTAGATGAGCTATGAAATCCACTTGATCCACTTTAAATACGATCTGCAAGACCCAAAACTTGTAGAATCATTGACGCTAGGTTACCCAAAAATCTAGGATCAATCTCATTACCCGGCTGCTCTTGGGAGCATCCCGAAACTCTGCATCAGATTTGGACCGCACGTTGGAAGTCCGATTAACACGAAGTTAAGGAATTAGGACCGCCTTGCTGGGCTTGACAACCATCTCGGAAATCAAATTCAAACAGTGTCCCAATGCTATTCGCTTGAGCTCAGAGCGGGGAGAGTGAAAACACTTAGTTTTCTTTACAAATAAATATCTCAAATAGTAATCTGAGGCTTGTCGCTTGCAGGTCAGTATTAAGCAACCTAACCGTCAGAATCAAGCCAAATTACACCCTCGGATCAGGAAAAATTTCATACACGTGTCAGAGTACTCGGAATCTCCGATCGAGATCCACTGACCGTTGAACTGAAACTGGTCTGCCACACGTGATCTGGGAATCCGACTGAAATGAAAACTTAACTCCACCTGGATCCAAGGTTGGTGAGCTTAAGTCCAACCTTTGGCTCAGGGTGGCCCACCAAAAGTCCTCCGTTGAGCTGGAAAAGGGGCGCTTTGGGTATAACCTAAGTATACCTTGACCATAAGTCTATTTTAGTGAGATTTTAGGCTATATAAGGACCTTAGAACCCTCTCTCTCACAGCCATACGAATTTGAAAGAAACCCTAGAGAGAGAAGAGAGAAAAGAAAGAGAAAGAGTGAGAGAAGTGGGAGAAACTCCTTGCTACTATTTCCTGCCACTACCCAAGCTCCACCACTCCATTCTTGTCGCTTTCCTGGTGATACTGACGTCATTTCTAGGTAAGAAACCCTAACCCTAATCAGTTTTGGAGTTATAAAGGTTGCAGGTTATGAAATAGCTAACCTATTTCGTTCTATAGGCTACCAAACTGCAGAATACGGAAGCTTAGCAAACCTAGCTGATTCGTTATGATTCTAAGACAAAAGGTGCGGACTTTAGGTGTATAGGTTATGGTTTTCAACGCTTTCAATGTCAGATAATGATAGATTCATGATCTGCATGCAATTGCACATGTATAAAGTGCTGTCTATTTTCCGTTTCGATTAAAGATGAAGAATATGAAATTTTACATACTCTAGGTATTTGTAGAAAGTACCGTATACATATAAATTTTGGAAATGTGTTTGTCATGATTATTTGCTGTATGAATATATTATTTATGGATAAAATATATATTTGGCGAAAGGGTTCGCCCTAATACATGTTTTGCTAATATACACTATGTATGTAGAAATAGTATATTGTAGAAAATACCGTATATGTATAAATTTTAGAAATGTGCTTGCCATGATTATTTGCCGTATGAACATACTATATATGCGTAAAATACATATTTGGCGAAAGGGCTTGCCCTAATACATGTTTTATTAATATACACTGTATGTTGAAATAGTGTATTCTAAGTGTTTGTGAAAATGACCGAATGAGTATAGAATTCTTATTCATGCTCGCCATGACTAATTGTCATGGATATATGATTGTTGTATTGGCGATACCCCTTTGATGAAAGGATTTGCCCTAAATCACGCCACGGCCAATATACACTATATATACTAAAACGTGTAGCCCAAGTATTTGTGAAAATGACTGAATGAACATGGAACTTGGATTCCTGCTTGCCATGACTATCTGTCGTGAGTGCTCCCGTGTCATCCATGGGGTAGCTCCCTAGTGAAAGGATTTGGCTTAATACCTGTGTGATCAACATACGTCAGGTATGTTGATGTATGTAATCTAAAATGTTTGTTGAAATGTCTGTATAAGTAGCAGTTAGTAAAAATTGTAATGTATAAGGATGTTGAGATAGGATTCTCAACTACCTTAGTAATGTATATAATTTTCTCCATGTTGTTTGTTTAGTTTAACCACTTACTTATGAAACGTATGTGTTTGAATTTTCTGTTTGTATTGTGTTTTATAACATGCTTGTTAACATGTTTGAATTACTTGTTTATGTAATTCTACTCTAATTACTTCACATGTTTAAGTTGTATTCCATAAAAATTCGTGAAGGGTGATGGGGGAGCGGTGCAACGAGTGCGTACAATAGCCCTGACAGCCCTAAACGGATAATATCAGACTTTAATTGTATGATTTGAATATTGATCTATTACTGCTTTAACTATTTGAAATTGAATGTGATTGGGGCTATTGTATAGTCCAGGCAGTCGGTAACGGGATCGAATTTGTGGCTGAGATTCATTCGCCACGTAGGTCATGTTTGACGAGCCCGAGTTGTGCTTTGCTTGTCGACAGTGGTTAGGCCACACGAAGTGCTTATGCACTTCATGTCGCACAACTCAATGAGCGCTCGTGCTAGTCGAGCTCGTCAAGTATCCCGATTTGTCTTATGTATGTTCACTATGTTTGGACGCTACTGTTTGAACCTAGGGTACCAAACTTACCAGTAAAATCCCTTTAACTATGGTACCTCGATCCGCTAAGACTCATGAGCCGGACATGGTGGTATGGGACACCGTGATCGAGCTGTTGGCCTACGCTGGGGCCACGTGCCTCTCCGTAGTGACCATTAAGCAACCAGACTCGTGAGCCGAATACGGTGGTATGGGACACTGTATTCGAGCTGTCGACACCTACGGCGAGAGCCGAGTACGGTGAGACCTATATTTATGCTGACGGGCGACGTGCCCTTCGTAGTGTCTTCGAGTATACTCTAAAGTCTGTGATTGGCGATGAACCCTTTGCAGCAACTAGAGCATGAGTTGAGCTGAGTATGGTGAGACCTTTATTCGAGCTCACGGCCAGCGATTGAGCTAAGTACGGTGAGACCTGTATTCAAGCTGACGGCCAGCAATTGAGCCGCATACAGTGAGATCTGTATCCGTGCTGACGGGTGACGAGCCCTTTGCGATGACTTCGCGATGTCTCTTGAACCATAATATCGTATGAGATTATCTAGGTTTGACGACCCTAGAATGGATCATGTTTGGAAATGATACAAGGGAGGTACCTTAGTTTCCCAATCCTGATGTTTGAAAAGACTAATAACTACTCGGTAATCATACTCATCATCGCACTACATGTGCCTGGTAGATGTGGAGCACTGAAGGATGAACGCATGTCGCGAACGTAAGATGATATCGCATGACGGTGTTTTGGCAAGGGCATTCATCATGTCATTTCATACTTGCATTAAATAAGAGTATTTAGAATTGTTAATTGTACTGCTTTATCATTACTGCCTGACTGAGTTGATAACATATTAACCTATGCCTTAGTGTTCCACTGAGTTGATCACTCACTCTCATGTTACAGGACAGTGTTCCAAACACCCACCAGACTTTGTCTGATTGCAGATGGCGACGCTACTCCTGAGGCGGAGCCGGACCTTTATGATGATAATGATGCTTGTTCGTATATGTTGTATGCTGACGGCTTCAAGTGAGTCGTGTCTTGATCGACGGGATTACAGGGATGTTGACTAGATAACACTACACCTTTGGTATAATTTGAAATTGTACTTATAATTCATTAACCTAGTAATATTACCATACTCTGGAGACTCACCACTGTTTCTATATTTTATATATCTATCACAGTCTTCCGCTTGCAATTTAACTGTCTCTAGAGTATGATATGCTGTTTTGGCTTAATCTCACTCATGTTCAATGCACTAATACAGACAACATTCAATCATCATTCATTTTGTTGCATAAGTGATGCATTGGAACTCGGGAGTTGAGTTTATGCTCGACCCCCGATTTTTAAGGCGTTACAATCGCTTCCCATACCACCAGCTGTTCTACCCGCTTTAGAGAATTGGCTGTCATTTACCCTTTCCCAAGGTAGTGCAAGTCCAAACTCCCACATGCTGCTGCCCCACCGATCTCTACCGCAAGCAGTGACCCATCCATCAGTCGAAGCGGAAGTATCGTCCACCGGAAGAATTTCATGTAAGTGAAAACCCAAAGAATATCTGTTTTCAAACTTATTTTCCTCAACTCAGTACCCAAAGATTTTAGACATGTTCTGATTTCTCAAGAATCCTTAATTACAAGGTGCTATTGTATAATTACTATAGAACTTACAGAGAAAATGTTGCAAAGATTTTCTGCTAGGGGGATTAATTGTTGGGGGAGCAAAAGGTTGATTTCTGTGCTGAATGGAAAATGCTTTATTTTTGGGTTCATATCTTAAAATGATCTAAAAAAATAAATGGATAATGTAGATAAAATCTATACATTACTGTTAGCCCCAAAGAGCCCCTTCCTGGACGGATTAACATCCAAGTGGGGCCAGGATGCAGTTGGCTTTCTGATTGAATGCCCACAGTTCAAAGCTCATTAAAATCTTCCTAGGGCCCACTGTAGTGTTTATTTGCCATCAAACCTGTTAATCAAGTCACGGGGACATGAATGAGAGGAAAACACAAATATCAGCTTCATCCAAAACTTGTGTGGCCCTAAAAAGTGTCCACGTGAAATTTGGATTTGCCTCATTTTTGGGCCGGTGCCCTAAAATAACCTGGAAAATTGAATGAACAGAAAAACTACATCATGTTGGGGCCCACAGAGCACAGTCCAGTAGCTACTGATAGTGATTATGCAACTCAGTTGAGAATGGTGAATTATGCCTCCATTTACGGCAGCCATGAACCCATATGAGCATTGCATCCATTCATACATGCATTCATAAACTGATAACTAGGAAATGACTAGGAGAATAGGGGCAATATACCGAATTACGATCAGTTTGTAGTTTCCAACGAAGGAGCTGGTCAAAGAAGTTGAGAACTTTGTGGCTGAATTCAAATGCCATAATCAGGAGTATGATGAGGAACACATATGAGAACATGTATTTGCACATCCTTCGATACCATTGTCAATTTGCTACTTTTTTCATGTTAATAAAGTTTGGTTATCCTTTCAATAGAAGAAAGGGTTTTTGAACCAAAAACTCCATTCCCATTCCAGCTGAATTTAGAGCATTCAATCGCTCAATCAGCTTAGCCTTCCTCTTCTTGTAGGTCAGCTTCTTCAAATTATACCTCTTGTGCTCCTTTGGAGGTGCTTTCTCTGTTTTCAATAGAGTGGTGAATTGTTTTCTTGTGTAGGTTGCCTGATGCCATGACTGCTAGGATGACTTATTTACTAAAGCAGACCAAAGAGCCAAGTTGTTATTAACATGGTAGAGTTGTGGTTATTTCTTGAATTCTTTTCATTTCCTACCATTGTTGCATGGACTAATGGTAGAAAACATGTTAAAATCAGAGGGAGGGCAGCTCCAATAATGAGATCCTGATCATCTTCAGTCACATGATTCTTAAAAAATTTGATTAGAAATTTACAATTAGAAAGATGAACACAATCAAGAATGATTCCCCGCACATCTGTTTTCCCATTCTATGTTTTGCTACAGTCAGTCACTGAGTTTGATTTGAGAATTTGTGGCATTCAATACAAGTTAACAAACTGGAATGCAGACCACACCTATATGTGGTGTCGTAACAATCCTAGTGTAGTTACAAGTCTTAGGGGAGGGGAGCAGCCAATTGGCCAATCTGGCTGGATGGATGTTGGGCACAAAGGGTTGTCAGTTGGGATTTTGTAGTGAGGGTGGGCCTGTAGGGGAGGATGGACACCTTTTTTAGGGAACTCGTCAACCCCACTGTCAGTTGACACTTCACTGTTAGCATATGTCTTTGTAATTCTGCAGCGGTGAAGGCTCCCATTTGTGATGAGTTTTTAGCTGACCTTGAGTTGTAAATTTGAGTTTCTGGTTAAGTGCCTTGAGCCTAATCACTTATTTATTTATTCTCTTTATCTTGTTGGATGTTATAGCCTACTGTGTAGTTGCAGTTGAGTCAGCTGGTAGACAAATTCCCATTGCCTTCCTGCAGCGGGTTGAGGATGATTTCAACAAGAAGTATGGAGGAGGAAGAGCTGCCATTGCTGTTGCTAACAGCCTCAACAAGGAGTTTGGGTATAAATTTCCAAAGCATGACTCACTCGTTCCTTTTGGTAGACATGGGATTCTGTACCAAGATACTCCACTGCCCATTTGGTGGTTGGTAGGAGTTCCATGCAAATTTAAGTTTCTATTAATGCTAGTTTTTCAAAAAGTGGGCAAAAAATGTGGATAAGTAGTTGGATGTCTGTGACAGTCTCATCTATTGACCGGTAAAGATCTTTTCCCACTTTCTGATTCTTAAGATGCTACAAGTTTTAGAAGGCTAGTTTAGATACTATTGGATGGCTGTCATGTTTTTTGAATTAATGGATGCCAAGAAAAAATGAAATATTTTTGTGCAGTTTTGATTTGCTGGAATCTTTTGACAGGATAATCCTTAGATGTGGTTTTTTATTGAAAATTTTGGATGGTATAGTCTGTGTTAAAAAAAAAAAAAAAAAAAAAAAAAAACACATCTTAGTTGTTCTCCATATTAGTTTCTTTTAAAATTGAGCTTTGCTGTCATGGAGTCTTCATTGTTGTTATTTACTTTATGCGCCTCATGTCACTTTATGCAACCAATGGTGGTTTCCAATAGCTGAAAGCCTTTATTTAGGGTGCCACTTCTGTTTCAAAATTTCATCTTGTTATGTTGTCATGAAATTTTTTATACCAACTGTTGAGTTTGGATGAAAGTGAGAGGTGTTTCCCACCCTCTGGATGCACTCTTTTGCTGTTAGGAAATGACGTATACATCTCATTGTAGAAAGTGAATTTCCTTTCATATATCGTTCTACATCCTTGGACATGAAGATTTGATCTTTTCTCTTTTCATAGCCTTCCTTGTCATGATATCTGATCTTTTCTCCATGTGGACTTTGCACTTGATGCAAGTGGTGACAATGGGCTATTAGCTGGAGCAATCGTCGCATCGTAGCTGGCTGTTGTGTTGTTATTGGATTGATTTTGGAATTTTTTTGGATGAAAGGTTACTTAGGAGTAAAAGACCTTATGGACAAAGGTGAGATGATGAGTTAATGTCTGCTTTGTTTATATTATGGGAGGGACATGGTGAGACAATCTCAGCTAAGATTAGGATCTAGAATATGATTCATATAGATCACCCTTTGAATCATCATTTACCATGAAAATTCTAGTTGAGTGCAGAAAACAGTGCTACCTATTCAATGTGTCTCTTGATTGTCACTTAAACTGCAAATTGTTTTTTGCAACTGCCTGAGATCATGATCGCCTATCAATGCAATATAAGGCATATATGTGTATGCATGCAGATGTGCAGGGACTAAACAAGAAAATAAGTTAGATTGAGATTTAGGCAAAAAAAAAAAAAAAAAAAAAAAAACAAAAACAAACATATATGAATTTGCATTTGGCCATCACTGTGGGTTTGAGTTTACTAGAACTAGATAGCTCTTATTTCACTCAAAACCTACATCAACAAAGAGGAGTTATGTTTTTTTCTTCCATTTTATGAAGCTGTTATAGTTTTTGAGTTTACTAGAACTAGATAGCTCTGATTTTGCAGGACGATTATTTACAAAGGTCAACTAAAGGCAGATCAGCCAGAATGAGATGAAGAAGCTTCTACCCATCGTCGATGCCAGCTCTTCTGATTCAGGTGACCTTATGCTTACTAAGCATTTTGTATAAACAGTTTGTTCATTGAACAAGGCCCAAATCTAATGTCTAGGGGAGGGAATTCTCTTCTTGAGGAAGATACTGTACAACTTCCATATTAAGATTGTTTTGAGTGAAATTTCTCTGCTTTCATGTTTCATGAAATGGAATACTTGTCATGCTTTCAAAAAAAAAAAAAAAAGAAAAAAAAAAAAGAAAGAAAGAATAGAAATAAAGAAACATTTGTAGAAACTGAAATCCCAGAGAATACTATGCATAATAATGCCTAAAGACCAAATGGAATTCTCACACTTTCTTTTTCTTAGTACAAAAATTCTAACACTTCCACTCAGCAGATCAAATGGAATTCCTGAGTTACCCCTTCTCTTTTCTCATTGCAGGGCCTTTACATCTCCATGAACTTCCCACCCTAACTCACTGGATGGTATTTTCTTGGTGGTGACCCCTATGGAGAAAGCTGGGAAGGAATCAAATGCTCTGGAGATGCCATTCATTCCATGTAATGCATAACCTTTTGTTCTTATCTTTCTCATCAATTTCTCTTATTGTGCAAACTATTTTTATTGTGGAAAAATAGTAGAAGCCATCAAGGGTGGTGGAAGCTTAGTTCGCGTCGGGGCCACAAGAACAACTCCTCGATGACCAGGAAAAACAGTTGATGTCATTCACTCTCTATGCTCACTTTCTTTTGATTGAATAAAGGATTGTAATTGATTCATTATATAATGAATGATTGTAATTGAATGAATGAATGAATGATTATGCAGGTGGTAATTGAATGAATGAATGAATGATTATGCAGGTGGTAATTGAATGAATGAATGAATATGAATTTTTTTATTGTAGGCAATAGCTATGGATATTAACTGTAGCTGGTAGTCTAACAACCGTAGCTGTTATAAAATTCCGCTTATTGCTACGGATCTAGCACTACTTTTAGCTACCAATAATATCTGTAGCTGTAGGTGCTATTGGCTACAGAAATATTTGCTATGAATTAGATCCGTAGCTATTTTAAGCTATGGCTACGGATTTAATCCTTAGCCATAGATTTTAGACCTATTGGCTCGGCACCTACGACGACGGTCCTGCTACTGATTTAATCCGTAGCCATAGGTCTATGGCTACGGATTTAATCTGTAGCCTTTGGCCATTTTTCTGGTAGTGACAACAACCCTTTGTTTGGGTCGTGTTCTGACAACGCGAAGGATCGTGGTTGTCATCTACGAAGGGTCGTGGTTGTCACTGTAAATGGTCGAGATTTGATTTCTTGGAGGGCGGAAGGTTTGAAAACGTGAAGTCATGGTTTTCAACTATCAATGGTGGAGGTTTGATCAAGGTGTGCCCTACCGTAACCTCCCTTCACTTGAAAACCCTCACGTTCTCTAGTTTGATCTTCCCTATCCATAGCAAATGCCTAGAAGAAGGTCTGATAAATAGATACATCCCCCTATGGGGAAACAGTCGTTTTACATTAGGAAATCTATTACATTAAGGAAACATACGTTTTCCATTTCCCGGTACATTCCCCGTATGGGGAAACGGTCATTTCCATTGGGAAACCCTCACCAACTCGAATTGCATTTTGTCTAATTATAATAGAAATGATATTTTGTTAAAAGAGTAAAAAAATATATACATTTTGAAAAGAATATGTTATTTTTAAATGGAAATTGAAATTTATCTGTGAAAAATAAAATTACTAAATTATTAGGCACATTGTCACGCCCCGAACTCGAAAACCGGGCTCACAAAATTCTCGATCGCCGAATCTGGTGCCGACAGCCTTCGTAGTACCCCATTCTCGGCTCCCGATACCCATACACCAGGTTTCGATCCTGGGATGCTACGAGGAGGATTTCCAATATCAATTTGATTCATAATGAGCATAACCAAGCATAACCCACGAACAATAACCACAAGAACACCATCATAAAATCCACTATAATCAAAAACTTTGAGTACAGAGCGTATAAAGGGAAATACAAGATAGTGGTAATATCAAAACTTCAAAAGCTCGACTGCACGCTCCAACTGCGGCGAAGCTACGGCTGCGACCTGGCGTCACCTGCATGCATCAATCGTGCATAAGCTTATGGAAAGCTTAGAGGGTGGTGTAAGTGTGTGCGCAATATGAGCGTGCTCAGAATGCAAGGTCAGAATAATGTGGAATAGTGCTGATGAGTACATAAATGCAACCAGCCGTACCAAGGCTATATAGTACAAGATATGAATGCAATCAGGCATACCAAGACCATGCGATAAGAAACCTCACTATCCGCCTGGCCAATAGTCTGTCAATACCCATCCGGCACATCGATAGCGAACCCATTCACGAGCTGGTCAGACTTAGCCTAGTATTGCCGCCTACCCTCGGGCGAGTAAGGCCACACCCCTTTCCAACTGACCACGACACAGTGGGAGACGTGGCCTTCTGGTATTCGGCCCTTGTGCGCTCATATATCCACTTGGTGTCGACGTTGGAGTCATCCTCTGGTACCATTGGGTTTAGAGATTTTCACCCAGGGACATCTATGGCGCCCATATGCTAGAATCAAACATTTCCGGTATCCAATCCAGCCATCCATGATGTGTCTGTGGAGGCTATGGCCTGGTGTCGCTAGGGCATACAGTAACTACAATCACATAATGCAAGTGCATGAGTCACACTACCAGTCATGCAACAGTCCTGCGTGAACCATGCGCTCATGTAGGGCAACTCCGCCTATCATGGAGCCCATAAACAGTTCGCCCGAAGGCATATGCTATGATCAGTCACTCCTCATACCAAGCATACATATGATGCGTATGATCATGAATCATGTATCTATACTAAACATGTTATAGAATGATGGGCTCTGTTTATAACAAAGATGGGCCTATACGGACTACATTTTGTGAATATGGGCCTATCAATGGGTCGTAGGGAGAGTGACAATGTGGACATTTAACCAACATCGTCTTTGCAATGTGGACCTCAAACCATCACTGCTTCCAAGGCATGGCCTGCCTTGAACATCGTTGCATAACCCATGGTGAAATCATACATTGCAGTGGGTCTTATGTACAGCTAATTGGGCCCAAACCCATGGGCCTAAGATACGTCAGATGGGCCGCATAACATGGTCCTCATATATATATATATATATATATATATATATATATATATACATACATGGGCCTCAACAATGGGCCATAATTACCTCAAGATGGGCCTCAGAACATGGGCCCTAGATACATCAAATGGGTCGTTTATCATGGGCCTCAACTATTCCCAAGTGGGCCTTCATGAACTATAGATCCGTCTTATTTTTGGTCTCAAGCCTTAAGACGATCATTCATAATGGTAGGACAGGTTAGATGTAACACATGTATCATGGTGGACTTCCATGTGGGCCCACTATAACATTTATTTTCCGTCCAATCCTGGGCCCACTTAAATGCTTATCTACCACCCAACCTGTTGGTAAGACCACGTGAGCAAGGGCTCCACTATAATTTTTATTTTACATCCAACCTGTTGATAAGGCCATGTGGCAAGGGGCCCACCAAAATGTTTATTTTTCATGTAACCTGTTGATAAGGCCACATGACCGTGGGGCCCACAGGATATTTATTTGCCACCCAAACTGTTTATAAGGTCGCTGGACCTGGGGTGGGCCTAGAACCCACCGTGATATTTATTTGCCACGCCACCTGTTCAAGTGGTCACGTGGACTAGGGGCCACGGTGATGTTTATTGCCATCCAGACCATTCAAAAAGGGTCACTTGGACCAGGTTAGGGCCCACCGAGATGTGGTTCACAAATCTAGCCCACCCAAACTATTTGTCCCACTTTGCTGAGGGTTCAGACCAAGTTTCAGCAGCATGCAAATTTCAGGTAGGCCCCACCAAATAATTTTTATATGTTTTAGGCATGTCTTCACATGATTTTTGACGGTGTGGTCCACTTGAGTCCCGTATACGGTTGATTTTCGGGTGGGCCATAGCCAGGGGAGAGGCCCACCCAATGTACGGTGAAGATGTTCAAAAGGCACCATGGTGGGGTCCACAATTGGGCCGTGAGGCCCAACCCGTCCGTCCGTCCACCCGCCAGTAGCCGTAGGCGCTGCCTGCACTGCTGTCAGTAGCAGCAGCAGCAGCAGCAGCGTCGCTGCTATTTTTTTTTCCACGGTTTTTCCCGTGTGGGGCCTGCATCCTGGAAATCCATTCCGCCCATTATCTTCTACGGCTCAGGACCGTCCTAATGAGTCTAATATGCCATATATTTTTGGTGAATAGAAAGATCAAGGTGGGTTTTTAATGGTAATGTCGCTATTTTCAATAGTACGGCCCGCCCGAGAATCAGATTGATCTCAAATCTCGGCTCAACGTTAGAAATGAGCTGAGGAATGAAATGGACGGCTTGGATTAGAGCCTTACATCGTCTGTATGAGTAGCCTATCCCAAAAACATTATTTAATTAGCTTTGTTAGTACACAACCATGTCAGTACACGCACTCTATATTACCCGCACGTCCAGCGTCCAGGGATGCTGGACGGCATGGATGTAACACACACATCATGGATGGGGCCCACGCATACCTGGCCCACGTTCATCAAGGTGGGTCCCACATGGTTGTGGCCCACCATAATGTATAGTGTATATATATATATTATATAATATAATATATTACACATATTATTGTCTAAGAGATGAGATCTCCCTAAAATGTGGTGGGCCACTCTGTCTGATGGGTGGAGTAGATTTTACATAATTTGGTGGGGCCCACTACATTCTAAGGAGGGGAGAAGGAGAGAGAGAGAGAGAGAAAGAGAGAGAGAAAGAGATACACGGTGAGATAGAGGAGGGGCCCCGCCACTATGGGCCCTCCATTTCATACATGCATACATCAAATGGGTCCCACCACATGTGGCCCAAAAATATAAGAAATGACGGTGGATCACCCACCTCTTGTACTCCTCCTTGCTCCCTTAGCCCCCTTAGCTCCTAGCCTCCACTTTTAATGGTGGCTGATGATGATCCAACGGTTGAGATGAGAGATGTGAGAGTAGGAGAAAGTGGGCCACCTTGGTGTTTGGGAGGGAGAAGAGGTTGGACGTATGTAGCTTTGTTGCTTGGGAGAGAGTTTTTGAGAGAAATGGAAAATTAATTGTGAGAGAGATAGGTGGAATGGTGGGTGTAAGGATATGGGTTGGGTTGAAAAGTTGTAAAAGTAGTATGGTTATGGTTTAAATTTGTAAAAAGGAGGAATGGTAAGAGGAGAGAGAAGTTGACTTTTAAAAAGGGAGGGATGGGTTGTTGTACTCATGGCATGTTGTGTACTTGACATGATTTGATGGGACATCTCGTAGAGATTCTCTCATAATTCATAATGTGCAGTGTTTCTTCGGAATGAACACAGACTGACATCTTTCCACCTAGGTATCGGTTCTGTGCGCGAGTCATGGCGTTGGAACTGCGGCGACGGCGCGGTCGTTAGGATACAAGTTTCGGTTCGAGCCGACTTCGGTATGCAGGACTCGGCTTAGGATCACGTATAATGTTGGAAATGGGTCGAGGATTGCCGGAATTCGACCGGTAGGATCGCGAAAGCCTACGGAACGGTACGGACTAGGGTACAGGTCTTACAACTCTCTCCTCCGAATAAAAATTTCATCCTCGAAATTTGCATAATCATTGCAACTAGTCATAACTCATAATAGAAGGGGAAACAAGGCATCGTCATATAAAATCGAAGGCAACATACAAGATACAGTATATGATCAATCATCAAAGAGATGATGATAACGCTCTCGAATCTCGGCCTCGCGCTCCCAAGATGCCTCATCAACAGAATGGTGACCCTACTGAACCTTCACCAAGGGAATGACCTTGGTCCGGAGGACCTGCTCCTTTCGATCAAGGATACGAACTGGCTGCTCAATGTAAGAAGCGTCCTCACGAACCTCTAACAGCTGCCAATCAATAACAGGAACTATGTCTGACCCACGCTTCCTCAACATAGAGACGTGGAAAACGTTGTGGACGCTAGACAACTGTGGTGGTAAGGCAAGACGATAGGTCACAGCGCCAATGCACTTAGTGATCTCGAAAGGTCCTATGAATCTCGGGGCAAGCTTGCCCTTCGCTCCAAATCGAACCACGCCCTTCATGGGGGAGACCTTGAGATACACATGGTCCCTTACATCAAACTCCAAGGGACGATGTCCGCGATCAGCAAAACTCTTCTGCCGACTCTGAACTGTGCGCATCCTCTGCCTGATGATATCAATAGCCTCTGAAGTCTCCTGCACAAGCTCGGGACCTAGGAGACGCTACTCTCCAACCTTGGTCCAATAACTCAGAGATCTACACTGTCTGTCATACAATGCCTCAAAAGGAGTCATGCCAATGGTCGCCTGATAGCTGTTGTTGTATGCGAACTCAGTCAATCACAGATGCTCATCCCAGCTACCCTCGAAATCAATCGCACAGGCCCGAAGCATATCCTCAAGGATCTGGTTGACCCTCTCAGTCTGGACATCGGTCTGCAGATGGTACGCGGTGTTGAGCTGCAAATCAGTCCCCATCGCTCTCTGGAAGCTCCCCTAAAGCTGAGACGTAAACCTCAAATCTCGGCAAAAAATGATCGAGACTGGAACGCCATGCAGTCTCACAACCTCCTCGATAAATAAACGCCATGCAGTCTCACAACCTCCTCGATAAATAACTTCGCAAGCCGGTCCATAGACCAAGTCGCACGAATCGCGAGAAAATGTACCGACTTTGTCAGACGATCCACAACAACCCAAATGGCGTCAGGACTGTGCTGAGTCCTCGGCAAGCCCATAATGAAATCTGTCGACACGTGTTCCCACTTCCACATCGGGACGCTCAACGACTGCAATAGACTAGGAGGTCTCTGATGATCGGCCTTAACACGCTGGCATGTGTCACACTCTGCCACAAAACTGGCAATCTGACGCTTCATCCCCGCCCAGAAATACTGTCTTCTCATATCACGATACACTTCGTCGAGCCAGGGTGGATAGGAAACCGCGATCGATATGCCTCGGTCATAAGATTTCTGCGCAACTCTGGAATGTCCGGGACACATAATCAGCCGCTGAAGCGAAGTCCACTATCAGAACCAATCTGCCAATCTGTCTGACTCTCAGATACTGCCTCTGCTCAGTAATCCTTTAACGACTCATCTATCTGCTGAGCTTCAATCACCCTTACGATAAGAGAGGGTTGAATCGACAGGCTCGATAGCTGAACGATAGAAGACTGCAGACCAAAATCAAAGTCGTAATCTGCTATATCCTCCAGCATCCTCCACTCCTGAATTATCATGTGTGCCACCAGGCCTCGCGGCTGACGGCTGAGGGCATCCACCACCACGTTTGCCTTACCTGAGTGGTACTGGAGGTCAAAATCATAGTCTTTCAGAAGCTCCATCCAGCGTCTCTGTCTCATGTTTAGCTCAGACTGAGAGAATAAATACTTCAAGCTCTTGTGGTCAGAGAAGAGCTCAAACCTGACCCCATAAAGATAATGTCTCCACACCTTCAGTGTGAAGACGACTGCTGCTAGCTCCAGATCATGCGTGGGGTAGATCAGCTCATGAACCTTGAGCTGACGAGATGCGAAGGCTACAAGCCTGCCATGCTGCATCAAGACAACACCTAAACCAATACGTGAGGCATTGGTAAATACAATAAATCCATCACTCCTAGAGGGAAGAGTGAGGATAGGAGCGGATGTCAGACGGTCCTTTAGCTCCACGAATGCCTGCTCACATGCATCAGTCCAAACAAAATCTACGCCCTTCCGAGTCAACCTGGTCATCGGGGCCGCGATACGAGAGAAGCTCTCTATGAAACGTTGATAGTATCCCGCTAAACCAAGGAAACTGCGGATCTCGGACGCAGTCGTGGGCTGGTTCCACTGACGTATGCACTGCCTCAACCTTCGAGGGGTCCACTACGACACCCTCCCTCGTCACCACTTGACCGAGGAACTTCACCTCCTCCTGCCAGAACTCGCACTTCTCCAGCTTTGCATACAGCTGGTGGGCAAGGAGGGTCTGCAATGCGATCTCCAGATGCTGCATATGATCCTCACGAGTCCTCGAATATATCAGAATGTCGTCGATGAAGGCCACAACAAACTGATCAAGATATGGATGGAAGACCTCGTTCATCAACTGCATGAAGACCGCGGGTGCATTGGTCAGTCCAAAAGACATGACCTGAAACTCAAAATGACCGTAACGCATCCTGAAAGCCATCTTTGGGATGTCCTCCTCTTAGACACGAATCTGATGATAACCAGAATGCAGGTCAATCTTCGAAAAGAACTGTGCACTCTGTAGCTGATCAAATAAATCGTCTATCCTCGGGAGTGGGTACTTGTTCTTAATCGTGACCCGGTTGAGCTCGCGGTAGTCGACGCGGAGCCTCAACGAGCCATCCTTCTTCCTGATGAAGAGTACCAGTGCTCCCCAAGGCGAACTGCTCGGACGTATGAATCCCAACTCGCGTAACTCGTCCAACTGCCGCTGCAGCTCATGCAACTCCATCAGTGTCATACGGTACGGGGCATTCGAGATAGGCACAGTACCGGGCACAAGATCTATCTGAAACTCAATATGATGACGCGACGGCAATCTCGAAATCTCTTGGAACACATCGGGGAAGTCACAAACCACCGACAACTAATCGATACATACAGCAACGGGCTCCTCGACTGCACAGGACATCAAACGAGACAGTGGCTCTCCTCATGGCTCTGCAACGAACTGAAACTGTGGCAAGTCGGGTATACAGAAAGTGACTGTCCTCGCGAAATAGTCCAAAATGGCGTGGTACTTGGCAAGCCAATCCATGCTCAAGATAACGTCAAAGTCCGTCATCGGTAGCTCAAACAAGTCAGCGGGCAAAAAGATATCACGGACCAGAACGAGGCAAGATGAACAGAAACGGCCCAATACTATGGTCTTTCCCAAGGGCGTTGATACAGTCAATCCCTCACTCGCAGACTCAATTGGTAATCCAGTCGATCGACAAAAATCCTCAGACATGAATGAGTGCGAAGCACCGGAATCAAATAATACTCAGGCAATACATGAAGAGACTGGAAGTATACCCTCAACGACTCCTCCGGATGTTTGTGGGTCCTGCTGAGCCGCATAAAATCTAACCTGAGCTGGCTGGGGAGGTGCCTGTCCCCTCTGAGGTCCCTGGTGCTGTTGTTGCTTCGCGCGCAACTCCGTACTTCCGTCCTCGTCTTCGGGGCCTTAGCGGCCGAGGTAGCCGTGGTTGCTTCGCTGAGGGGGTTCTTCTTATCTTTGGGGCCACCGATGAGGTCGCTGCTGTGTTGGAGGCTACTGATGAAGTCGCTGCTATGCTAGAGGCTGCTATGACCCTCTCGACTGCTGCAGATGAGGGCGAGGGCACTCAAACAGGCGGTGCCCTACCCCACCACATCCAAAATAGCCCCTGTAAACGGCTACTGGGATGGCGCTAAAGGTGCTGCTGGTGCCGCTGGCGTCCTAGAAGGTGGGTGGCTCTTATATCTCTGTGGTAGTCGATACTGCTGTGAGTTACTAGAGGGGGCCTGCCTCTTCTGACCCCTCCTCTGATCTCGGTCGACCTGTGTGCCGGTCCACTCAATCTCATAAATCTGAGCCCTCCGCACTACCACCTGGAAGGTTGGGAGCTCGTGCCCAATAACACGGCCTCGAAGACCATAACGTAAGCCGTTCTCGAAACGGCGGGCCTTCCGCCCCTCATCATCAACCATATAAGGCGCAAACCTTGATAGCGCCACAAAACGGGCCGCATACTGCGCCACGATCATGTCCCCCTGCACTAGTCTCGAACTCTAACGCTCTCTGTCAACGGATATGGTCGGGGAAGTACTGCTCCTCGAATCGATCGATAAAGTCCTCCCATGTCCAAACATAGTCAGGTCCTGCGATGCTGGTAACGGAGGTCCACCAATGCTCGGCCTCACCCTGGAAAAGGAATACAGCCAACCGGACTCGCTGCTCGGTCGTACATGACATAGTATCGAAAATCTTCTCCACATCAGAGCGCCATCTCTAAGCTACTGTCGGATCTGGCTCGCCCTGGAAACGTGGAGGGTCAAGCTGTCTGAACTCTTGAAGAAGAGCACTCGCGCGCTCCTGCTCTGCCTGAGCTGCAGAAACAACTAGGCGCCTGCCCTGCCCCTGAAGCGCAGCGGTCACAGCTTGCAACATCTTCTGTAACTGCAAGGCACTCACAGGCACGGTCGGATCCGCACCAGCATCAAGTGGAGGAATATCATCCTCAGGAAAGGGAGCAGGGATCTCTGGCTGTAGAACGGGAGGTACAGGTGGTAAAGCTGGATCCTCGAGTGGTGGATCAGGGTGCGCTCGAGTCACTCTCTTGGGCGGCATGTCCTATGAAAAAGATAAGGCGCCAATCAATCTTGAGAATCGTGCGTTAAGGAACTCAATCGAAAGGTTACACACTCGGAACCTAAGCAAACATGTGATGTTGTTCTCGGTTATTCCCAAGTTATGCTCTGATACCAACTTCTGTCACGCGCCGAACTCAGAAACTGGGCCCACGAAATTCCTGATCGTCGAATTTAGCGCCAACAACCTCCGTAGTACCCCATTCTCGGCTCCCGACACCCATACACCAGGTTCCGATCCTGGGATGCTACGAGGAGGATTTCCAATATCAATTTGATTCATAATGAGCATAACCAAGCATAACCCATGAACAATAACCATAAGAACACCATCACAAAATCCACTATGATAAAAAACTTTGAGTATAGAGCGTATAAAGGGAAATACAAGATAGTGGTAATATCAAAACTCCAAAAGCTCGACTGCACGCTCCAGCTGCGGCGAAGCTATGGCTACGACCTGGCGTCACCTGCACGCTTCAATCGTGCATAAGCTTATGGAAAGCTTAGGGGGTGGTGTAAGTGTATGCACAATATGAGCGTGCTCAGAATGCAAGGTCAGAGTAATACGGAATAGTGCTGATGAGTACGTAAATGCAACCAGCCGTACTAAGGCTATATAGTACAAGATATAAATGCAATCGGCCATACCAAGACCATACGATGCAAGATGCAGCTCAAGCATGCCAATCCTCATCCAAATCCTCATGTCAATACAGTTCTCAATCTGAATAATCACCGGGGTTTAGAACACTCCAAATGGCACTGTCGCTCTCCAGCCTCACAGTCCAAGTGAGCGTAAGAAACGTCACTATCCGCCTGGCCAATAGTCTACCAATACCCATCCGGCACGTCGATAGTGAACCCATTAATGAGCTGGTCAGACTCAGCCTAGTATTGCCTCCTACCCTCGGGCGAGTAGGGCCACACCCCTTTTCAATCGACCACGACACAGTGGGAGACGCGACCTCATGGTATTCGGCCCTCGTGCACTCATATATCCACTCGGTCTCGACATTGGAGTCATCCTCTAGTACCATCGGGTTTAGAGATTTTCACCCAGGGACATTTATGGCACCCGTATGTTAGAATCAAACATTTTCAGTATCCAATCCAGCCACCCACGATGTGTCTGTGAAGGCTATGGCCCTGGTATCGCTAGGGCATACAGTAACTACAATCACACAATGCAAGTGCATGAGTCACACTACCAGTCATGCAACAGTCCTGCGTGAACCATGCGCTCATGTAGGGCAACTCCACCTATCAAGGAGCCCATAAACAGTTTGCCCGAAGGTATATGCTATGATCAGTCACTCCTCATACCAAGCATACTTATGATGCGTATGATCATAAATCATTTATCTATACTAAACATGTTATAGAATGATGGGCTCTGTTTATAACAAAGATGGGCCTATACGGACTACATTTTACGAATATGGGCCTATCAATGGGCCGTAGGGAGAGTGACAATGCGGACATTTAACCAACATCGTCTTTGCAATGTGGACCTCAAACCATCACTGCTTCCAAGGCATGGCCTGCCTTGAACATCGTTGCATAACCCATGGTGAAATCGTAAATTACAGTGGGTCTTATGTACAGCCAATTGGGCCCCAACCCATGGGCCTAAGATACGTCAGATGGGCCGCATAACATGGTCCTCATATATATATATATATATATATATATATATATACACGTGGGCCTCAACAATGGGCCATAATTACCTCTAGATGGGCCTCAGAACATGGGACCTAGATACATCAAATGGGTCGTTTATCATGGGCCTCAACTATTCCCAGGTGGGCCTTCATGAACTATAGATCCGTCTTATTTTTAGTCTCAAGCCTTTAGACGATCATTCATAATGGTAGGACAGGTTAGATGCAACTCATGCATCATGGTGGACTTCCATGTGGGCCCACTATAACATTTATTTTTCATCCAATCCTGGGCCCACTGAAATGCTTATTTGCCACCCAACCTGTTGGTAAGACCATGTGAGCAAGGGCTCCACTATAATGTTTATTTTACATCCAACCTGTTGATAAGGCCATGTGGCAAGGAGCCCACCAAAATGTTTATTTTCCATGTAACCTGTTGATAATGCCATGTGGCAAGGGGCCCACCAAAATGTTTATTTTCCATGTAACCTGTTGATAAAGCCACGTTACCGTGGGGCCCACTGGAATATTTATTTGCCACCCAAACTGTTTATAAGGTCGCTGGACCTGGGGTGGGCCTGGAGCCCACCGTGATATTTATTTGCCACCCCACCTGTTCAAGTGGTCACGTGGACCAGGGGCCACGATGATGTTAATTACCATCCAGACCATTCAAAAAGGGTCTCGTGGACCAGGGTAGGGCCCACCGAGATGTGGTTCACAAATCCAGCCCACCCAAACTGTGTGTCCCACTTTGCTAAGGGTTCAGACCAAGTTTCAGCAGCATGCAAATTTTAGGTAGGCCCCACCAAATAATTTTTATGCATTTTAGGCATGTCTTCACATGATTTTTGATGGTGTGGCCCACCTGAGTCTCGTATATGTTTGATTTTTGGGTGGGCCATAGCCAGGGGAGAGGCCCACCCAATGCATGGTGAAGATGTTCAAAAGGCACCATGGTGGGGTCCACAGCTGGGCCGTGAGGCCCAGCCCGTACGCCCGCCCGCCAAGAGTCAAGATGGCAGGGCGTTATTGCTATGCTTATTCTATCGATGGCAAAGACAGCATGTCAGTCGCTCTTTCTTTCTTCTTTTTTTTCCACGGTTTTTCCCGTGTGGGGCCTGCATCCGGGAAATCCATTTCGCCCATTGTCTTCTACGGCTCAGGACCATCCTAATGAGTCTAATATGCCATATATTTTTGGTGAATAGAAAGATCAAGATGGGTTTTTAATGATAATGTCGCTATTTTCTATAGTATGTCCCGCTCGAGAATTAGATTGATCTTAAATCTCGGCTCAACGTCAGAAATGAGCTAAGGAATGAAATGGACGGCTTGGATTAGAGCTTTACATCAAGGTGGGGTCTGCATGAGTAGTTTATCCTAAAAACATTATTTAATTAGCTTTGTTACTACAAAACCATGTCAGTACACACACTCCATATTAGCCGCACCTCCAGCGTCCAGGGACGCTGGACGGCATGGATGTAACACACGCATCATGGTTGGGGCCCACGCATACCTGGCCCATGTTCATCAAGGTGGGTCCCACATGGTCATGGCCCACCATAATGTATAGTGTATATATATATATATATTATATTATATAATATATTACACATATTATTGTCTAAGAGATGAGATCTCCCTAAAATGTGGTGGGCCACTCTATCTGATGGGTGGAGTAGATTTTACATAATTTGGTGGGGCCCACTACATTCTAAGGAGGGGAGAAGGAGAGAGAGAGAGAGAGAGAGAGAGAGAGAGAGAGAGAGAAAGAGAGAGAGAAAGAGAAAGAGAGAGAGATACACGGTGAGATAGAGGAGGGACCCCGCCACTATGGGCCCTCCATTTCATACATGCATACATCAAACAGGTCCCACCACATGTGGCCCAAAAATATGAGAAATGATGGTGGATCACCCACCTCTTGTACTCCTCCTTGCTCCCTTAGCCCCCTTAACTCCTAGCCTCCACTTTCGATAGTGGTTGATGATGATCTAACGGTTGAGATGGGAGATGTGAGAGTAGGGGAAAGTGGGCCACCTTGGTGTTTGGGAGGGAGAGGAGGTTGGACGTATGGAGCTTTGTTGCTTGGGAGAGAGTTTTTGAGAGAAATGGAAAATTAATTGTGAGAGGGATAGGTGGAATAGTGGGTGTAAGGAAGGATATGGGTTGGGTTGAAAAGTTGTAAAAGTGGTATAGTTATGGTTGAAATTTGTAAAAAGGAGGAATAGTGAGAGGAGAGAGAAGTTGACTTTTGAAAAGGGAGGGATGGGTTGTTGTACTCATGGCATGTTGTGTACTTGACATGATTTGATGGGACATCTCATAGAGATTCTCTCGTAATTCGTAATGTGCTGTGTTTCTTCAGAATGAACGCAGACTGACATCTTCCCACCTAGGTATCGGTTCGGTACGCGAGTAGTGGCGACGGCGCAGTCGCTAGGATATAAGTTTCGGTTTGAGCCGACTTCGGTATGCAGGACTTGGCTTAGGATCGCGCGCAACGTTGGAAATGGGTCGAGGATTGCCGAAATTCAACTGGTAGGATCACGGAAGCCTACGAAACGGTACAGACTCGGGTATGGGTCTTACACACATCCAATAATTAAACCTTTAATCATTTTTAGACAATCTAATCTCAAAACAGTAAGTACAACATCATCTTTGCATTTGACCTTTTTTCCTCAGTGTGGGACACTAATGGCTTGATATGGCGCGAAGATTACACAATTGTAGAGAATTCGTTAGCCTTAAATAGTATTAAAGAATTGGATCTGATTTATGATGGACGACCCATATAACATGACAGTAAAGGATCGTCGTGGTTGTCATCCACATTGGGTCGTGGTTGGGAACCACCACCCATTGTGTATGACAACGACGGGTCGGATATCGAGTCATGGTTTACATGCACATTGGATTGTGGTTGTTACAAACATTGGATCGTGGTTGTCACAGAAATGTGATGGTAAGACCATGCATCCAGTCCAATACTAAGGGTCATGGTTATGAAGAATAATTAGTCCTGGTTGTCATGGAGAATGGATTGTGGTTCACATGAATAATGGATCGTGGTTGTCATCTACCTTGTGTCGTGGTTATGATGAACAATGGATCGTTGTTGTAACATAACAACCACGATCCATATGGCGTGACAACCACGACCCATGACATCTGACAATAATGACCAGTGTAATATAAAAACCACGACCCATATAATATGACAACCACGATCCATAACCACTGGAACCCACGAACCATATTCCGTGACACCCTCGAACCATATTCCGTGACAACCACGACCCATGTTTAACGGGTCGTGTTTAAGGCCCAACTCTTTGGCCCACAACTTTGTATTGTGGTTGTTATATTATATGGGTCGTGGTTTTAATGTGCGATGGGTCCTAGTTGTCAGTTATTATGGGTCATGGTTTTTAGGTAAAGTAGGTCGCTGTAGTCATGTTATATGGATCATGGTATTAGAATTTTACGCACCTATATGCCCTTGACACGTAAAAAGAAGTAATGATGACAAGGTAAGGTCGGTGCATGATTTCTTGTATTGTGCTGTTATGTCTCATATGGCTGTGGGACAAATTTGATGTAAATTTTCAATCTACAATGATTATTAGTTATTTGAGTATGTCGTAATCTTTATCCAAAAATATGAACTTTACTTACAGATGAAGTTGACCACACCGAAATAAATAGTTATAAAGTGTTAAGCACTACATGGGCTGTACACCCTTCTGATAAACATTAATATTATGTTATGCCTTTATATATGTACATTACATAAGATGATCAGGTTAGATGACATTTACAAATCACTTTGGACCCCAAATATCTTATTTTGTACTGGATTAATATGTCACATGTACATACATTAAAAATGGCGATAAAAGGTGAAAAAGTTTACGTACGATTCCCAACGCATAATACCAATCATCAATCATCTTGTTCTAGACTCTAGGTCCATCATAATCGGATCTAATCCCTTAGAATTGTTCAGGGCTGATGGATTCCTTATCTGTGGTTAATGCTGACACCATATCGGGCCATCAGTGGCCCACACTAAGTAAAAAGGATAAATTATTTGCTTTTACGAAAGCTATTGGTTTGAACTGTCGTGGTCCACCCATGCTGAATATTTTGATGATTCTTTGGGTAATTGTGTTCCTTAATTTTACAAATAGAAAGGATGGAGCAGATCAGACAAAATGCAAATCGATGTGACTTAGAAATGTTCCAGGTTGGAAGATATATAATGTAAAGCAACCGCTTGTCCCCATACGGAACACCGACCTTATTTGAAGCTTCTTCTCTGGGACCCCCTTACCTTTACATTTTCCAGGTTTTGAATCTTCTTCACTGGGCCCTTCCATCGCCACTCAACGAGTACATCTACAAGTTCGGTTTAGCTCTTTCCATATAGATGGCAAAGCAAGGTATGCGTTTAAAGAGTAGTCGTGGTTTGTATGAAAGTATGGTTGAGGTTTACGTTCACAATGGTCTGTGGTTGATATGCACAAAGGAACGCGGTTAATACGTTATATGGATTATGGTTATCAAAAAATGGTTGTGGTTGACAGGCATAGTGGATCATGCATGTCAACCACGACCCTATGCCTGTCAACCACGACCCAGTGTGGATCGCAATTCATATGTACAACGGTTCTTGATTATGATCATGGTTGATATGCCTAGTGGATTGTGGTTGACGGGCATAGTGGATTGTGGATCACATGTTATGTGGGTCGTGGTTGTCAACCACGTACGTAGATGACAACAACGATCGTGGTTGATATGCATATTGGATCATGGTTGACAGGCACAGTGGATCGTGGATCACATGTTATGTGGGTCGTGGCTGTCAACCACGACCTAACGTAGTGACAACAACGATCGTGGTTGTGATCGTGGTTGATATGCCTAGTGGATCGTGATTGACAGGCACAGTGGATCGTGGATCATATGTTATATGGGTCGTGGCTGTCAACCACGACCCAACGTAGATGACAACAATGATCGTGGTTGTGATCGTGGTTGATATGCCCAGTGGATCGTGGTTGACAAGCACAGTGGATCAGGGATCATATGTTTTGTGGTCGTGATTGTCAACCACGACCCAACATAGATGACAACAACGAACTGTATGACATGAAAAGCATGATCCTTTATTACTCGTGATAAACATGACCCTTCGTGGATGACAACCATCTTATTATTAATTAACAATCCACGACCATACTGGAATGCAGGTCGAAACAAGTCAATGTGACCACATGCTTAGACTTCGTAAAGGCACAGGTCTCTCCGAAGTGCTCCATTAGTTTTTTGAAGGAGTATATGATTGAAGACTTGGAGAAGCATCCTGATAGAAAGAAATTATTTAGGAACAACTGTTGTGGATTTCTGCTTGACTTTTCACTGACTGGGTGGATGGCACAATCTCAGATCATGCATTGCCTAATGCAAAGGCATGTTAGTGATCTGACATTCGATGTTCATGATAAATGTAACACCCCGGATTTTCACTACTTTGAATTTGCCAAAAATCCTTTTGAAAAAAAATTGTAATAACTAGCCACGTCATCACTTACAGACCATTGATGCTCGAGGAGAGATTATACGTGGCTGGTACCAATAAAGAACCGTACAAATAAGATTGATCAACCGTAGAAAACTAATGAACCCAACCGATCATTAAAACATCAAGTTTATCCTCGTGATTTGTTCACATAGGGCCCAAATCTAACTGATCCACTACTGATTAATCAAGACAATCGTAACTAAATTAAAAGATCTACCCGAAGCTGAGTCAGATAAGGGTCGGACATTAATTAATAAACCAAATCAACCCAGTTACTCTTTTAGTCTAAAACCGACGGTTTAGAGTAATCATGACCAAATCTCTACTTTCACTAATTTCGAATAGGCCATACGATGAACTTAGTCAATCAATACCTCAACAACTACGCTCAAGAAATCCCCCTACCCAATTTATTCTAGAAATGCCCCGATTACCCAAACAAGCTCTAGAATGATCGTTTGTGGGCCACTGTTCTAAAATTGTAAAGTAACGTCCATCCCACTGGGTTTGTGGTCCATCACAGATGATAGACTCAGACGACACCCAAAAATAGATGATTCACGCTGTCAAGTCAGCACTTGTAAAGTGCAACTCGCACTAGCATTGGCCAAAAGTCTAAATTTTAAAATAAATGGCCCCACCACTTAGGGCAATAAATTAGGATATTTCAGCCTTCGGATTCCACCCAAATTTGCACAATAAGTTGAAGATATTTCTCTGAACGTATCCGTGAAAATCTGACCGTTTATCGAGGATCAGTGATCGTTGATCGTAAACTAGGCCATTCCGGCAAAACCCCGCATTCATTTGCTGTTAAACTTTACCCAACCCTTCATCAGGCCATCGGGCACCTATCCCATAAATTAGATGTGTCACAGGGCCATCAGGGAAGCCCCAATAACCAGAATGGGTCCCACAGGGCCATTAGAGGCAATTACCAACGTGCAGGGCCAACTGTAATAAATTTCTAGATATTTATATCCAGCCCTCTCTCTCACTCCCATAAACTCTAGGAGCAGAGAAAGAGAGAGGCAGAGAGAGAGAGGGCAAGGGAGGAGAGAGAAGGGCCTCCTCTAGTGGTGCATGTGAGCTTGGAGCTTGAGATATTGAAATCCCGGTACTTTCACCTCTCCATGCCGACTCTAATCATTATTGGAGTGGGATTCCAACCCATCTAAGGTAAGATGGGGTTCCAAATTACATGTTCCCTAATTTTTGCAACATGTATGTGTCTTATCCTCCGTTCTATGCAATGAAGGGCCCCAGCAGCTCGAGCTTGTGGCCTCGGCGGTGCTAAGACAATCTGAGCAACCTCCGGCCAAGAATAGGTGTGGACCATTACCTTTAGGTGACCGATTATCGTGCCTAGCGTGGGTTTAATGCAAGTGTGTGGTGAATGTTAATACATGTTGCAAAATTTTTGTTTGGATTGCATGGATGAGATAATAGCCTAGGATAGTATAATTATGGAAAATGGGTTAGATCCCAATTTTCCAAACATGTGACTCGTTGACTTGCATGTTCATGTAGAGTACAATATTCAATTTTTCTCAAATTGTTGCTGATGGCTATTAAATTCCTGATTTAACTTTAATTAGCTTGGAATGGAGGCATGGGATGCTGTAATTTACCGATTGGTGGTTAATTCCCTGATTGTGTGGTTAATTATGCTTGGGTAAAGGCATGGAATGATGTGAATTGGTTGATTGGTTGAGTTATTTGCCTTGATTTTCAATGTATAGCTGAATTATGTAATGCATGTTGACTTATGAAAGATTAATTGCGGGGTGATGGTGTATGACTGTTTTAATGAATACATGGCTAGACCATGTTATGTATAACCTGTAAATTTGGGGTGGAACTTAATTTTTTGCTGCCCATGTACTAATCATACCAATATTTTGTCAGCCATGTGTGAATTGTGCCCAACGATAACTATGCTTGTTGTGTATTGATGCATTTTCCCATATGGATCGGTCGATTACCTAGAATTACATGGGCGGTCTTTGTTGGGCCTGTCCGTAAGTGGATCTGGCCCGAATAGCTAAACTATAGGTCGTTGGCTGTAGTTGGACTACATGAGACATTGTTCTCAGGTCAATTAGCTACGATTCAGCCCGTCGGGGCATATTGACTATAAGTTGACCATCCTTATACGTCAACCATGTTTGATCATGCCTGTATGAACCTGAAGTACCCCAAGACCTTTGCGCCCACTGTTAACTATAAACTTATGGCCCACAAAGTCTCATGAGCTGGGGATGGTGGTATGGGACACTATGCCCGTGCGGTCGGCTTACGTTGGGGTGACAACCCTCCCCGTAGTGTCCATTAAGCACATAGACTCGTGAGCTGGGAACGGTGGTATGAGACATTGCAACCATGCTGTCAACCTGTGATGGGGTGATGACCTCCTTATAGTGACTGCGAGTAGGACATTTAAGTTCTAATTAATTTCGTCTCTGTTTATACTTCCTTTCGGGATTGACGACCCAATATATAGGGCTAAGGGTCACGAGAGTCACATGACCTCGGCCCCCTGAGTCGCGCGATCGGATTAAGGCAATTACCTCACTAAGGGTTTTCCTGTTTCCCCAACCTGTTGTATGAATGAACTTAACTAATCAACTAGGCTAATATATTTCATGACATTGTATTATATTTGTTGGCGATTATGTAGTCAAGGTCGCTTTTGAGGGAGTGTTGTTTCATTGCGAACGTTAGATGTCGTCGCTTAAGAGAGAGTTGGTTAGTGAGGAGCATGCATCATATCATAACCATGCATTTGTATTAACAACAGTGTTTAGGTTTCTATGCTATTTGTTATTCATTAAACGTATTTTATGTATGATAATTTGTGTGGCCTATTACTAATGATACCACTGAGTTAGTTACTCATTCCCATGCTAGGACAGTGTTCTAAAACACCAACTAGAATCCGGTATAGATGCAGGTACCTTGGAGCGGGTACGCTGGATGATGTCGGTATAGACGACAATGAGGAGCGGTGCACTCCCAGACTTCAGTTGTTTCTTCTAGTTTATGGTTGGATGGTAGCGAGACATGGGCCAGGGCCCTAGTCATCGTGGGATATTTATCTGGGTGGGTCTAGTTCCAGGTTGAATTTTCTTGGTACTGTATTTTGGATATCTTACCTATTTAGTGGCCCGTATTTATATTTTATGATATTCTCATGCTTATGGTTTGCTAAACCCGTCATTGCTTATAAATAAACCCAAATGCATTAAAATCTGGAGCCCATTAAGGCATACGTGGCACTCGGGAATTTGGGAGCTGAGTTCCTACTTTGCCCATGAAATTCGGCGCATTACACTAAAATTGACTGAGCTTGATTTTGCGTTAATAATGAGTCTTAAGTTTGGACCAGTTAGGATAGATGGTGGTAGTCGTGTCAAGGCCGGAAGAGTAGAGGAAGGAAAAGGTATTAGGGAGACCTATCTGAGAGAAGTTAGTGTGATTAAAGAAGAATTGAAAGAAGCCTATATGTCACTCGCTAATAAAGAAGAATATATGGACACGGTGAAGTTGACTCTAATAATTTACGTTGAGAGTCTAATAGTTGGATCTCTGCAAAAAAATTACTGTGTTGATAAGTTTATCGACATGGTTGATGACTTGGAATATTTTAATAACTACCCCTGGCACAGTGTGGGGTATGAATATTTGATGGATGAGGTTAACACTACAATTGGCAGTGTTCGGGCGAATGACCAGTATCCCAAATCATACAACATATGCAGATGCGCGTATGCCCTACAAGTAAGTTATTATTGTCCCTTTAAGTTTGAATCTTTTCTCCATACATGTTAACCAATATGTAATGCATGATAATTGATTTTAAACAGATTTAGGCCTACAAACGGTTCCCCAAACTCACTAGTGACGGTGGGTGGGCTAGAAGACTGCATACAAAGATTCCTTGAATACTAAATTGGGATCCCCATAAAGTAGGCAGATATCCCCTATCTTCGCCATCTTTAAAGCTGTACCGGTAAGAGTTATTTAATTAGCAGTGTAATTTAATTATGTAATATGTGTATAATTAATAAATTAATTTTGTGCCCACAGATGGCGCTAGCTCCAGAGCAATGACCAACAGTCGAAGAAGCAGAGACCGAGGTTGTCAGGAGTATAACTGATGACACTTATAGAAAGGACAAGGCTCTGTAGGCAGCACCCACAATAAAGAAAATGGTGGAGGACATGGAGGAAATAAAAAAATAAACTTGAGGCTGATCTTAAAGCCTCCCTCGAGGAAATAAAAAATAAACTTAAGGATGATCTTAAAGCCTCTCTTGATACCCTTGTTAGCAAGATATTTAAAGATAATAAACATCAAGTTCCGCAATAAAGAAATTTAAGCAGTGAATGGAGACCATTGCCACTGAAGTGGAAGGAATAAGGGATGAAGTGAAGCAGATTGATGAGTTTGGAGGAGAAATAAAGTAGCTCAAGGAGGAGAATGCTTCTTTACGCGAAGAAATGAAGTTGATGAGAGAGGATATTAATACAAAATACGTATGTGAAATTGCTTTGCTTTATTTGTTAATAGGTCACTGTGAATGTATTGTCTTCTAATATATGATTTTAATACAGGTCAACAGAACAACACAATAACAACAACTGTTGATGATGGGATGAGACATCTCAAAGATGACAATGCTTCACTGCGGGAGCAGATGAAGCAGCTAATAGATGAGTTTCAAGCATCGAAGGTAAATGAAAATGGATCATTGTCATCATCCACATGGGGTCGTAGTTGTTATACACATTAGGTCATGGTTGATGCACGACCCTACATTGATGACAACCATGATCCAGTTGAGGGTTGTGGTTACTGTGAAAAATGGGTCGTGATTTCTATGAACTATGGATCGTGGTTTTCATCCAATGTGGATTGTGATTTTCAACCAAAAGGATTGTGATTTTCATCCACGATGGTTCGTGGTTGAACTACGACCCAACGTAGATGACAGCCACGATCCATTGTTCATAATAACCATGACCCTTCTCTTGATCGTAATTGTCATCCACAGTGGGTCGTGGTTCACATCCAAGAAGGGTCATGGTTGAGTTCCTTAAAAAAGACATTAAAATACATAATAATATATGAATTTTTTATAGGAGAAAGTACCTTCGATGAGCCCTCTCAGAGGAAGAATGCTTTACTTTTGGAGCAGATGAAAAAGCTTGGAGAAAAGTTCGAAGCAATGAAGTTATAAATGAAATTGAATTTATCTTAAATCTTATTTGGTCGTTGTTGTGTTCCATATTGGACCGTGGTTCACATTCCCAATGGAACCTGGTTTCCATCCATAGTGGGTCATGGTTAAACTACGACTAATATGGTCGTCAACCACAATCCATTGTTCATTGCTTGAAACTCATGAATAATATATGATTTTATTACAGGACAATGTCCCTTCCATGAGCCATCTCAGAGGAGAGAATGCTGCACTGCGGGAGCAGGTGAAGCAACGTAGAGAAAAGATCCAGGCAATGAAGGTATATGAAATTGAATTTATCCTAAATCTTATTTGGTCGTTGTTGAGTCCTGTTTTGGGTCATGATTATGATCCATTGTTGGATCGTTGTTATCATCTACCAGGGGTCGTGGTTGTCATACACACTGGGTCATGGCTGAACCAAGATTGATGACAACCATGATCTAGATAATGAGTCATGGTTTGTATGAAATGTGGACGTGATTATAATCCATAGTGGATCATGGTATTCATCCAATGTGGATCATGATTTTCATCCACGATGATTCGTGGTTGAACCACGACCTAATGTGGACGACAGCCACGATCCATTGTTCGTAATAACCACGACCCTTTTCCTGATCGTAGTTGTCATCCACTGTGGATCGTGGTTCACATCTAAGAAGGGTTGTGGTTGAGTTCCTTAAAAAAGACATTAAAATACATAATAATATATGATTTTTTTACAGGAGAAAGTACCTTCGATGAGCCCTCTCATAGGAGAGAATGCTTCACTTGTGGAGCAAATGAAAAAGCTTGGAGAGGAGTTTGAAGCAATGAAGGTATAAATGAAATTGAATTTATCCTGAATCTTATTTGGTCCTTGTTAAGCCCCTTTTTGGGTCGTGGTTATAAACCATTATCTGGATCATTGTTATCGTCCACCAGGGGTCGTGGTTGAATCACGACCTAAGATTGATGACAACCATGATCTAGACAATGGGTCATGGTTTGTATGAAATGTAGATCGTGATTATCATCCACAGTGGATCATGATTTTCATCCATATTAGATCGTGATTTTCATCCAATGTGGATCGTGATTATCATCCATAGTGGATCGTAATTTTCATCCATAGTGGATAGTGATTTCATTTCTAATATATAATTTTATTACAAGACAATGTCCCTTCGATGAGTCATCTCAGAGGAGAGAATGCTTCACTGTAGAAGCAGGTGAAACAACTTACAGAGGAGATTCAGCAATGAAGGTATATGAAATTAAATTTATCCTGAATCTTATTTGGTCCTTGTTGAGTCACTTTTTAGATCGTGGTTATAATCCATTGTTTGGATCATTGTTATCGTCCGCTAGGGTCATGGTTATCATAAACACTGGGTCGTGGTTGAATCACGACCCAAGATTGTTGACAATCACGATCTAGACAATGGGTCGTGGGTTGTATGAATTGTCGATCGTGATTATCATCCATACTAGATCATGATTTTCATCCACGACCTAATTTGGTTGACAATCACGATGGTAGGATTTCTTGAAAAAGACATTGAAATTCATAAATGATATATTATTTTATTACAGGACAATGTCCATTCAATGAGCCCTCTCAGAGGAGAGAATGCTATCCTGCAAGAGTAGATGAGGCAGCTTGTAGAGCAGATTCAAGCAATAAAGGATGGAATGAGCTAACTCACTCGTTTTGAAGATGAGATGAGCCATCTTAAAGATGACAATTCTGCACTGTGGGAGGATATGAAGCAAATATAAGAGGATTTCAAATCTACGAAAGTATATGTATTTTAATTTATCTTGGTCCTTATTTGGTCATGGTTATCTTCCACAATAGATTGTGATTATCATCAACAGTGGATCATGGTAGTCATGCTATATGGGTGTGGTTATGATATACATTGGGTTGTGGTTGTTGCACGACCCAATGTGGATGAGAACCATGATCCAATATGGGAGATAGGTGACAACCACGACCATTCATCTGATTGATACATAAATAATATATGATTTTATTTCAGGATAATATTTCAACAAGCCCTCTCAAACGTGAGAATGCACAACTGCAGGAGAGGATTAGGAAGCTAAGAGAGGAGTTTGAAGCATCGCAGGTATATTTATGGGTCGTGATTATCCACAATGGATCGTGGTTGACAGCCACAATGGGTCGTGGTGTTATTCACATTGGGTTGTGGTTGATGCACGACCCACTTTGGATGACTTGTGGATGACAACCACGATCCACGACTCTATATGGATGACATCCTCACTTCCCCTACATGAAGTGTTGAAATACATAAATATTATGCTTTTGTGTTACAAGACAAAAACCCTTCGATGCAAAGTTGAAGCTGAGATCGTGCAGCTGAAGAAGCACAATGCTTCATTAAAGCAGGAGATGAACCTGCTAAAGGATGAAGTTAATAAGAAAAACGTATGTGAAATTACATTTATTTAAATTTGTAAATTGACATTATGTTATGAATTGCATAGATAATATGTGATTTTATTACAGCTTAACATTGGTACTTCGCCATTGAGTGAGGAAGGGAGAGGACAACCAACGGATGCAGGAACTGCTGCTGGGGTGGATGCTACTCTTAATGCTGATGTACATAGGCCACAACGCAATGTCGCGGCCTCGAAATGGGTGTCTTCTCCATACACAGCTCCATCTTCTTCTCCGATAAAGGAGAGTTACGTAGATCCCCACCGAGCTTTAACTGATGCCGAAGACAACGAGTTGAGAGTTGTTAGAGAATCAAGTGCACATCAGTGGTTAAAAAACATCAATGACTTAAATTCATGGGTTGACTCTGAGATAAGTTTATATCCTTTCTCTTTCTTTATTTAATATCAATGTATGAATATTATATCACACATTTTCCTCATTACGTAGGTCATCGATCTATACTTAAATTTCTATCAACACGTTAAGAAAATTGATCACGAGGTAAACAGGACTATGCATTCATCTTGTCACTATTTATGGTAACGTGAAAACCACGACCTTAGTTTTCTTTAAAAGATCATTAATTATTTATGTTTCTAACACTATCCATTATCTCAATAACAATTCATGGAAATTCAACGTGACATGTTGTGCACTTATGGAGTTAGGAACCATAAGGATCGACAGGCCATGAGGACTGAAAATTGAATGAAATTCTTATAAATATAGTCGTCGGTGATGGTAAACAGAAAGCTTTATGGAAATATGAAGTGGTAAGATATTAGTTACTTGCACATGTACATGGACTTAAATGATATTATTCAGTTTATAAAGGCATGAGTTTAACTGTTGTCATATTTCTTGTGCTTGACAGTTATACATCCCTCTCAACGCAAGGGGCCAACACTGGTTAATGGGTGTTGTTTCTCTGAAGAAGATAGAAGTCACTTTGTATGACAACATGATTACTAATTAGAAAGAGAAAAATGAGCTAGTCGTCGTGCAGGTAACGGACGAACTGAGGTGGTTATCCATATTCTTGATGGTGGAGCTAAGTTATGGGAGAAGCCATGGAATGTGAGGATCAACACTGATAGACCTGCGCAACACAACTCTAACAATTGTGGCGTGTAAATGCTGAAATTCATAGACTTCTTGAGTGGCATGCATGTAATTGATTTTACACTTGTAAGTATATATTTATTCGTCTACATTAAGTCTTGATTGCTTTGTCTTTTGTTTTAATATTAGTTCATTCTTTTTCTGTAGGAGGAAATTTCTAAATTTAGAAAGACAATTGCATACGACTATCTGCAGTACAAGAAAGAAGCTTATGCTCACTACCAGAAAAAATGGGCAAAGGCTACGGATTAAATCCCTAGCCATAGACCTATGGCTATGGTTTTAGTCCGTAGAACGACCGTAGTCGTAGGTGCTGTAATAATAGGTCTGGAACCTATGGCTACGGATTTAATCCGTAGCTATAAGTACCAACAGCTACGGATATAATCCGTAGCAATAACTACCAGAAAATATATAAAAGCTACGGATAATATCCGTAGCCATAGACCTATGGCTATGGTTTTAGTCCGTAGCACGACCGTAGTCGAAGGTGCCGTAACAATAGGTTTGAAACCTATGGCTACGGATTTAATCCGTAGCAATTATATCTGTAGCGAAAACTTCAAACAGCTACGGATATTATTTGTAGCTAAAAGTCCGTAGCAATATGTCAAATTTAATAAATGCTACACCTGTCAGATTAGTGGCTACGGTCAATATCCGTAGCTATTTTGTACATTAAAAAATTATATATAATCATTTGTTCATTCAATTACTACCTGTACAATCATTCATTCATTCAATTACAATCATTCATTCATTTAATTACAATCCTTCATTCAATCAATTACAATTATAATCCTTCATTCAATCAATTACAATTACAGTAAATTACAATCCAATTCATTCAATCAATTACAATTACAATCAATTATAATCCAATTCATTCAATCAATTACATTTACAATTACAATAACGTTGAAAATACAAATCTTTGGCTTCATTAGAGAAATGTGCTCGACTTCACCATGAAATTTCAACAGCTTCGTATGTTCCATCATCCTATAAACAGTCATGTCATTCATAAATTAGAATGCCCATTGGGGAAAAGAAAGACAAGTGAAAGAGATGCATCATGTATAACCATTTTTTTTCCTTAATGAATTAAAAACAAAAAAACCTCAAAGAAGAATGAAATTGACACAAAAGAAATTGTCTCACCATATGATTATAAGTTTTGGTTTAGGTTTAGGTTATAGCTTTAGGTTAAGGATTAGGTTAAGGTTAGGCTATAGGTTATAATTAAGTTTAGGTTACAGGTTATAGGTTTTAGTTTAGGTTAAGGTTATAGGTTTAGGTTTAGGTTATAGGTTTAGGTTTAGGTTATAGGTTATAGCTTTCGGGAACTTTATTATAGGTTAAGGTTTAGGTTTAGGAAATCGAGTTCGGGTTCGGGATCGGGTTTAGGTTTAGGTTTTCAAGTTGAGATTAGGATTAGGTATTAGTTTAGGTTTAAGAATTTGAGAATACATTTAGGTTTTAGTTTAGGTTTAGGTTAAAGGTTTAGGAAAAGGTTATAGGTTTAGGTTTGGGTTTAGGTTTAGATTAGGTTATAGCTTTAGGGAATTGAGAATGGGTTATGATTTAGGTTTAAGAAATCGGGTTCGGAGTTCGGGATTGGGTTTAAGTTTGGGTTTTCAAGTTTAGGTTTAGGTTAGGGAGTTGAGATTAGGATTAGGTGTAGGTTTAGCTTTAGGGAATTGAGTTTAGGTTATAGGTTTAGGAAAGGTTAGGTTTAGGTTATAGGTTTTGGGATTTGGGAATAGTTTTAGGTTATAAGTATAGGTTTAGGTTAGGTTATAGGTTATAGGATTAGGTTAAGGTTTAGGTTTAGGTTATAGGTTTTGGGATTTGAGAATGGGTTTGGGTTTAGGTTATAGGTTTTGGTTTTGGTTTAGGTTATATGTTTTGATTTAGGTTATAGGTTCTTAGATTTGAGAATGGGTTCGGGTTTAGGTTATAGGTTCTTGATTTGAGAATGGGTTATGGTTTAGGTTTAGGAAATCGGGTTCATGTTCGGGATTGGGTTTAAGTTTTGGTTATAGGTTTTGGATTTGAGAATGAGTTATGGTTTAGGTTTAGGAAATCGGGTTCATGTTCGGGATTGGGTTTAAGTTTTGGTTTTCAAGTTTAGGTTAGGGAGTTGAGATTAGGATTAGGTGTAGGTTTTGCTTTAGGGAATTGAGTTTAGGTTATAGGTTTAGGGAAAGGTTAAGTTTAGGTTATAGGTTTTGGGATTTGGGAATAGTTTTAGGTTATAAGTATAGGTTTTAGGATTTGAGAATGGGTTCGGGTTTAGGATTTGGTTATATGTTTTGGTTTAGGTTTAGGTTTAGGTTATAGATTTTTGGATTTGAGAATGGGTTCGGGTTTAGGATTTGGTTATAGGTTTTTGTTTAGGTTTAGGTTTAGGTTATAGGTTTTGGATTTGAGAATGGGTTCGGGTTTAGGTTATAGGTTTTGGTTTTGGTTTAGGTTATAGGTTTTGGGATTTGAGAATGGGTTCGGGTTTAGGTTATAGGTTATAGGTTATAGGTTTTGGTTTTGGTTTAGGTTAAGGTTTATGTTTAGGTTATAGGTTTTGGGATTTGAGAATGGGTTTGGGTTTAGGTTATAAGTTTTGGTTTTGGTTATAGGTATTGATTTAGGTTATAGGTTTATGTTATATGTTTAGGTTATAGGTTTTGGATTTGAGAATGGGTTCGGGTTTAGGTTATAGGTTTTAGGATTTGAGAATGGGTTCGGGTTTAGGTTATAGGTTATAGGTTTTGGTTTAGGTTTAGGTTAAGGTTAAGGTTTAGGTTTAGGTTATAGGTTTTGGGATTTGAGAATGGGTTCGGGTTTAGGTTATAGGTTATGGTTTTGGTTTTGGTTTAGGTTTAGGTTATAGGTTTTTAGATTTGAGAATGGGTTATGGTTTAGGTTTAGAAATCGAGTTCATGTTCGGGATTGGGTTTAAGTTTTGGTTTTCAAGTTTAGGTTTAGGTTTAGGTTAGGGAGTTGAGATTAGGATTAGGTGTAGGTTTAGCTTTAGGAATTGAGTTTAGGTTATAGGGCTAGGGAAAGGTTAGGTTTAGGTTATAGATTTTTGGGATTTGAGAATAGTTTTAGGTTATAAGTATAGGTTTAGGTTAGGTTATAGGTTAAGGTTTAGTGATTTGAGTTTAGGTTATAGGCTTTGGTTTAGGTTATAGGTTTTGGTTTTGGTTAAGATTTAGGTTTTTGGATTTGAGAATGGGTTCGGGTTTAGGTTATAGGTTTTGGTTTTGAGAATGGGTTATGGTTTAGGTTTAGGAAATTTGGTTCATGTTCGGGATTGGGTTTAAGTTTTAGTTATAGGTTTTGGGATTTGAGAATGGGTTATGGTTTAGGTTTAGGAAATCGGGTTCATGTACGGGATTGGGTTTAAGTTTTAGTTTTCAAGTTTAGGTTTAGGTTTAGGTTAGGGAGTAGGGATTAGGATTAGGTGTAGGTTTAGCTTTAGGGAATGGAGTTTAGGTTATAGGTTTAGGGAAAGGTTAGATTTAGGTTATAGGTTTTGGGATTTGGGAATAGTTTTAGGTTATAAGTATAGGTTTTGGGATTTGAGAATGGGTTCGGGTTTAGGTTTTGGTTTTAGGTTTTCGTTTAGGTTTAGGTTTAGGTTGTAGGTTTTGGATTTGAGAATGGGTTCGCGTTTAGGTTATAGGTTTTAGTTTTGGTTTAGGTTATAGGTTTGGGGATTTGAGAATGGGTTCGGGTTTAGGTTTTGGTTATAGGTTTTGGTTTAGGTTTAGGTTTAGGTTTAGGTTTAGGTTATAGGTTTTGGATTTGAGAATGGGTTCGGGTTTAGGTTATAGGTTTTGGTTTTGGTTTAGGTTATAGGTTTTGGGATTTGAGAATGGGTTCGGGTTTCGGTTATAGGTTTTGGTTTTGGTTTATGTTATAGGTTATAGGTTTTGGTTTTGGTTTAGGTTATAGGTTATAGGTTTTGGTTTAAGTTTAGGTTAAGGTTTAGGTTTAGGTTATAGGTTTTGGGATTTGAGAATGGGTTCGGGTTTAGGTTATAGGTTTTAGTTTTAGTTTTGGTTATAGGTATTGATTTAGGTTATAGGTTATAGGTTATAGGTTTTGGTTTTGGTTTTGGTTATAGGTTTTGGTTTTGGTTTTGGTTATAGGTATTGATTTAGGTTATAGGTTATAGGTTTAGGTTATATGTTTAGGTTTGGGTTATAGGGTTTTCGATTTGAGAATGGGTTCGGGTTTAGGTTATAGGTTTTAGTTTTGGTTTAGGTTATAGGTTTTTGGATTTGAGAATGGGTTTGGGTTTAGGTTATAGGTTTTGATTTTGAGAATGGGTTTTGGTTTAGCTTAGGAAATCGGGCTCATGTTCGGGATTGGGTTTAAGTTTTGGTTATAGGTTTTGGATTTGAGAATGGGTTATGGTTTAGGTTTAGGAAATCGGGTTCATGTTCGGGATTGGGTTTAAGTTTTGGTTTTCAAGTTTAGGTTTAGGTTTAGGTTAGGGAGTTGAAATTAGGATTAGTTGTAGGTTTAACTTTAGAGAATTGAGTTTACGATATAGGTTTAGGAAAGGTTAGGTTTAGGTTATAGGTTTTGGGATTTGGGAATAGTTTTAGGTTATATGTATAGGTTTTGGGATTTGAGAATAGGTTCGGTTAAGGTTTTGGTTATAGGTTTTGGTTTAGGTTTAGGTTTAGGTTATAGGTTTTTAGATTTGAGAATGGGTTCGGGTTTGGTTTAGGTTATAGGTTTTGGGATTTGAGAATGGGTTCGGGTTTAGGTTTTGGTTTTGGTTTTGTTTTTTGTTTTGGTTTTGGTTATTGGATTTGAGAATGGGTTCGGATTTATGTTATAGGTTTGGTTTTGGTTTTGGTTATAGGTTTTGGGATTTGAGAATGAGTTCGGGTTTAGGTTATAAGTTTTGGTTTTGGTTTAGGTTATAGGTTATAGGTTTTGGTTTTAGTTTAGGTTAAGGTCTAGGTTTAGGTTATAGGTTTTAGGATTTCGAATGGGTTCGGGTTTAGGTTATAGGTTTTGGTTATGGGAGGTGTTGATTTAGGTTATAGGTTATATGTTTAGGTTTAGGTTATAAGTTTTGGATTTGAGAATGAGTTCTGGTTTAGGTTATAGGTTTTGGTTTTGGTTTAGGTTATAGGTTTTGGGATTTGAGAATGGGTTCGGGTTTAGGTTATAGGTTTTGTTTTGGTTTAGGTTATTGGTTTTGGTTTTGGTTTTGGTTAAGGTATAGGTTTAGGTTATAGGTTTTGGGATTTGAGAATGGGTTCGGGTTTAGGTTATAGGTTATGGTTTTGGTTTAGGTTTACGTTATAGGTCTTTGGATTTGAGAATGACTTATGGTTAAGGTTTAGAAAATTGGGTTTATGTTCGGGATTTGGTTTAAGTTTTGGTTTTCAAGTTTAGGTTTAGGTTTAGGTTAGGGAGTTGAGATTAGAATTAGGTGTAGGATTAGCTTTAGGGAATTGAGTTTGGGTTATAGGGTTAGGTAAAGGTTAGGTTTAGCTTATAGGTTTTAGGATTTGGGAATAGTTCTAGGTTATAAGTATAGGTTTAGGTTAGGTTATAGGTTAAGGTTTAGGGATTTGAGTTTAGGTTATAGGTTTTAGTTTAGGTTATAGGTTTTGGTTTAGGTTTTGGATTTGAGAATGGGTTCTGTTTTAGGTTATAGGTTTTGGTTTTGGTTTAGGTTATAGGTTTTGGGATTTGAGAATGGGTTCGGGTTTAGGTTATAGGTTTTGGTTTTGGTTATAGGTTATAGGCTTTGGTTTTGGTTTAGATTAAGGTTTAAGTTTATATTATAGGTTTTGAGATTTGAGAATGGGTTCGGGTTTAGGTTATAAGTTATATGTTATGGTTTAGGTTATAGGTTATAGGTTTTGGGATTTGAGAATGGGTTCGAGTTTAGGTTATAGGTTATGGTTTTGGTTTAGGTTTAGGTTATAGGTTTTGGTATTTGAGAATGGGTTCGGGTTTAGGTTATAGGTTATAGGTTTTGGTTTAGGTTATAGGTTATAGGTTTAGGTTTTGGTTATAGGTTTTGGATTTAAGAATTGGTTCGGGTTTAGGTTATAAGTTTTGGTTTTGGTTTAGGTTATAGGTTTTGGGATTTGAGAATGGGCTCGGGTTTATGTTTTGGTTATAGGTTTAGGTGTAGGTTTAGGTTTAGGTTATAGGTTTTGGATTGAGAATGGGTTCGGGTTTAGGTTATAGGTTTTGGTTTTAGTTTAGGTTAAGGTTTATGTTTAGGTTATAGGTTTTGTGATTTGAGAATGGGTTCGGGTTTAGGTTATAGGTTATGGTTTTGGTTTTGGTTTAGGTTATAGGTTTTGGATTTGAGAATGGGTTATGATTTAGGTTTAGAAATCGGGTTAATGTTCGGGATTGGGTTTAAGTTTTGATTTTCAAGTTTAGGTTTAGGTTTAGGTTAGGGAGTTGAGATTAGGATTTGGTGTTGGTTTAGCTTTAGGTAATCGAGTTTAGGTTATAGGGTTAGGAAAAGGTTAGGTTTAGGTTATAGGTTTTGGGATTTGGGAATAGTTTTAGGTTATAAGTATAGGTTTAGGTTAGGTTATAGGTTAAGGTTTAGGGATTTGAGTTTAGGTTATAGGTTTTGGTTTTGGTTTTGGTTAAGATTTAGGTTTATGTTATAGGTTTTGGGATTTGAGAATGGGTTCGAGTTTAGGTTATTGGTTATAGGTTTTGGTTTAGGTTATAGGTTATAGGTTTTGGTTTAGGTTATAGGTTTTGAGATTAGAGAATGGGTTCGGGTTTAGGTTATAGGTTATGGTTTTGGTTTAGGTTTAGGTTATAGGTTTTGGGATTTGAGAATGGGTTCCTGGTTTAGGTTATAGGTTATAGGTTTTGGTTTAGGTTATAGCTTATAGGTTTAGGTTTAGGTTATAGGTTTTGGATTTGAGAATGGGTTCGGGTTTAGGTTATAGGTTTTGGTTTTGGTTTAGGTTATAGGTTTTGGGATTTGAGAATGGGTTTGGGTTTAGGTTTTGGTTTAGGTTTAAGTTTAGGTTTAGGCTTAGGTTATAGGTTTTGGATTTGAGAATGGGTTCGGGTTTAGGTTATAGGTTGTGGTTTTGGTTTAGGTTATAGGTTTTGGTTTTGGTTTAGGTTAAGGTTTAGGTTTAGGTTATAGGTTTTGGAATTTGAAAATGGGTTCGGGTTTAGGTTATAGGTTATGGTTTTGGTTTAGGTTTAGGTTATAGGTTTTTGAATTTGAGAATGGGTTAGGAAATCGGGTTCATGTTCGGGATTAGGTTTAAGTTTTGGTTTTCAAGTTTAGGCTTAAGTTTAGGTTAGGGAGTTAAGATTAGGATTTGGTGTTGGTTTAACTTTAGGTAATTGAGTTTAGGTTATAGGGTTAGGGAAAGGTTAGGTTTAGGTTATAGATTTTGGGATTTGGGAATAGTTTTAGGTTATAAGTATAGGTTTAGGTTAGGTTATAGGTTAAGGTTTAGGGATTTGAGTTTAGGTTATAGGTTTTGGTTTTGGTTTAGGTTTATGTTATAAGTTTTAGGATTTGAGAATGGGTTTGGGTTTAGGTTATAGGTTATACGTTTTTTGGTTTAGGTTATAGGTTATAGGTTTTGGTTTAGGTTATAGGTTTTGGGATTTGAGAATGGGTTCGAGTTTAGGTTATTGGTTATGGTTTAGGTTTAGGTTTATGTTATAGGTTTTAGGATTTGAGAATGGGTTCGGGTTTAGGTTATAGGTTATAGGTTATAGGTTTAGGTTTAGGTTTAGGTTATAGGTTTTTGGATTTGAGAATGGGTTCGGGTTTAGGTTATACGTTTTGGTTTTGGTTTAGGTTATATGTTTTGGGATTTGAGAATGGGTTCGGGTTTAGGTTTTGGTTTGGGTTTATGTTTAGGTTTAGGTTTAAGTTATAGGTTTTGGATTTGAGAATGGGTTCGAGTTTAAGTTATAGGTTTTGGTTTTGGTTTAGGTTATAGGTTTTAGTTTTAGTTTAGGTTATGGTTAAGGTTTAGGTTATAGGTTTTGGGATTTGAGAATGGGTTCGGGTTTAGGTTATAGGTTATGGTTTTGGTTTAGGTTTAGGTTATAGGTTTTTAGATTTGAGAATGGGTTATGGTTTAGATTTTGGAAATTGGGTTCATGTTCAGAATTGGGTTTAAGTTTTGGTTTTCAAGTTTAGGTTTAGGTTTAGGTTAGGGAGTTGAGATTAGGATTAGGTGTAGGTTTAGCTTTAGGGAATTGAGTTTAGGTTATAGGGTTAGGGAAAGGTTAGGTTTAGGTTATAAGTTTTGGGATTTGGGAATAGTTTTAGGTTATAAGTATAGGTTTAGGTTAGGTTATAGGTTAAGGTTTAGGGATTTGAGTTTAGGTTATATGTTTTGGTTTAGGTTATAGGTTTTGGTTTAGGTTAAGGTTTAGGTTTTTGGATTTGAGAATGGGTTCGGGTTTAGGTTATAGGTTTTGGTTTTGGTTTAGGTTATAGGTTTTGGGATTTGAGAATGGGTTCGGGTTTAGGTTATAGGTTTTGGTTTTTGTTATAGGTTATAGGTTATAGGTTTTGAGATTTGAGAATGGGTTCGGGTTTAGGTTAAGGGTGTGGTCCCTGCAAATACAAATATAAACACGGCCTGTCCAAATGGCCAGTCCCTTCCAATGTTGTTCATAAAAAATGGATGGCTTCATCATGGTCATAATAACGGTTCCCACCTTCCAGAGACCCTCGCTCATCCGGATAGCTCCGACGCACATCCGGGTATACTCCATTAATTTTGAGCAAATACATAAACACAACATGTCTAAATGGCCAGGCCCCTCCAATGCCGTCCATAGGAAATGAAATGCTTCATCATGGTCATAACTGCAGTTCCCACCTTCCAGGGAGCCCCGCTCATCCGGATAGCTCCGACGCACATCCGGGCCTGCTTAATCAATTTTAAGAAAATACATAAATACGGCCTGTCCAAATGGCCAAACCACTCCAATCATCTACATTCTTGACAAGAGATGTACCAGATGCTTGAATCTGAAATATGCAGCTCCAATCCTCCCACATGCAACATCCACTTGAAAAAAATTTCACACCAATACATCTCCTAGCCACTTTAAACATAAACAAATCATTTCCTGCATTAAAACATGATGTTAGTCAGGAACTTGGAATTAAATACAATAGGAAAAGATTTGAATAATTTGCAACATGATTTTAAGACCATTGGCTATGGAATTAAATAAACTACTAAAGGAACAAGTTATTAAAAGAAAAAGATCAAGGGTTTAAATGACACACATGTAATTCTGATTAAAGTCTTAAGGAAAATACCACAGAAGAAACGTTGTGGCCACAACAATCACGTACATAATAAGACCCATGATTAATCTTCCTAAGAATACATTGAGGGTGCTTTTGGATGCATTATCAAATCAAATTGCAATTATCATTATACTAAGGCTGAACAAGGTTTTGAAAAACATCTCAACATTCACTCCTTGTAGTGATGAGTAATAACAGAAAATAAAAAACCTGTCAACCTTATTCTCGTAGCAAATAATGAACTATATACCGGACTCCCTAGTCCGGAACGAAGCTTAACACAATAGAGAGAAAAGTGTCCATGCCATCAACGATAGTATGAGCATCAAAAGAAAAGGCAGGGTGAAAGAAGTATATACCCTGGATACATATTAATAATGTCATATATCTCAATATTGACTCCCTAGTTCGGACCAATCAACATGTCACTGGTTGCCCTTTCAACGCACTCTGCAGCATTAGCCATACTCTTTGTACTTCCACTCTCTACACATAGAAAATTTAGACCAACCACAATTTCAGCTAACATTTTTTTCTTATTTAGAAATAAAGTTTCAATCTATAGTATAGTTATAGGAGTTACAACCAATAGATGTACTAGAAAGCGCTCTCAAATGAACTGACAGTGGGTGTACTAACAAGCTAACAAAAAAAAAAGCATGTTTGATGGGACTTAAGAAAAATTAGACAAATAATTGATGTACAGAACTGGCAAAACAAGTGCTTGTAAACTGATTTGAGTGAAGAATACTAATGTATGATAGAGTTGAGATGCATTTTCAAAAAGGAATTATATTGCTTATGTGTTGTGTAATAAATGCCATCTTCCACGCATTGTTAGTACTACAGCATGCGAGTGTGAATGCTTTTATGTGCTTGTGTTATATACTAATTCTTCATCAAGACTTGCATTTGTATCAAGACCTGCATCTTTTGCGCACTTTTTCCTCCTACGTTCTTGCTACTTTCTTGTATGCATTAACTAATGCTTTTGGTATTTGGGATATCTGAACACAGAAATTATGAACTGAGTAAATTGAAATTTAAATTAGAGAAATGATCCAGTGCTCCCATGGCCTTAAAAATTATGTGCTCCCAATTGCATATGGCTACCTAGACAGAGCAATCACACTAATCGGACAACTACAACAATTTGTTTAATGAGTATACACAACTTTTTTTTATCAATGATGAGAAAATTCCACTGAAAAGTATGAACAACACGCACATTATATTCATAGTTAGCAAGATGACATATGTCAAAATAGCAGTATGCGTTCAATTCCAATCTTTAATGATGATCAAATTACAGTCAAAGAAACAAAGTGTCAAAATTGGGAGATGGACAAGTTTGTAATTAATATGGTCAAATTATCTTTCTCAAATCCTTCATTTCCAAGTAATCAACAAAAATAAACCGGATCCTTCCACTAAAATTTCTCACTTTCCACATACTTCTATCAATGGATAATGACAACCAATCACTAACTTTATTTGAATTGTTCATGTGTTTCATATCTTCATCTCAGTTACATTAATATTCCTTAGTAAATTTCAACCACATTAACTACCAAAGTTACATTCTTAAAAAACACTTATCTCAATAACAAATTTTCAAAAAAAAATTTGTCTGCAACATAGAATAAACAAATGAAAATAAATCTAAAGAAAAATTTCCTTACCTTGTTTTTAAAGGAACTACTCATGAAAATTAGTACCAATCTGCGGCTATTATTGCGCCATCTATTAATAGAAGTCAGATGATCATGATTAGCACAAATAAATACTTGTGCAGAAATAAACAAAAGAACTACAACAGAAATAAAAGACAATTACTATGAATAGGTGCTTGTGGGGGTAGGTTGTATTTTTTATTTTTCCCTATGTTTCTTTTGTAGCTTTCTGTTTTCTCCTTTAAGCCTTTCAGTTCGTGCAATAAAATTATCAATTCTGAAAAAAAAAAAAAAGAAAAAAAAAAAGATTCTAACAGTACATAACCTTAAGAAGTGGAATTTTATACCTCCGAATAGGTGCTTGATGTGCAAAGCTAAGGAGACTTGGGCTTTTTCCCTAGAAAATTTCACTTTATACTTTTTTCATCTTTTTTATCTTAATTAGTTCCATAGGGGAGGTGATGAGAAGGTCACCCTCTTGTAGAATTGCTAGAATCAGATTACGACCCAAAGCATTCTCTAAGGCAGTAGGGAAAAAAAACAAAAAAAAACATAAACCAAAAAAACAAAAACAAAAACAAAAAAACAAAATATAAAAACAAAAAAAAAAAAAAAAATCCAAACAACACAATATTTTGACATGCCTATGTAATGCTCTCATACCTATAATCCAAAAACGGTCACCATAATCCATAAAGACCCAAAAACATGCATTCAAACAAAAACAAAAAAAAAAATAAAAAATCAAAAAGGAACTAACGGTACCACTTAAAAATGGGTTCGTTTCATTTCTATGTATTAGAGACCAATTTTTTTGTAGGGTTTAAAAGTATAACCAACAATTTATACAAACTATGATCTCTCATAAGCAATTGACAACAACTAAAATGAGATGAGTACATTTCTAAGAGGAGGCAACCAAATAGGCGCCAAGTTAACAATGTGAAATTTCAACATAAACCTAGGTAAGAATTCAGACCTATAAACTCATCGTCTAACATTAAAAACACATAAATAAATAAAAAGCACCTTTGCCTTCACCACCATATCAGGCTTGACATCTGCATGGGTGAAAACATGCCCTTTGAATGCACTAGCCTACATATGAAAAAATATGTGCCTTAGGAATTTTGTTTCCAATTGGACCCTAGCACAAAATGCTTGTAAAAGTGGATTGTGTGTTAGGTAAACTATAGCTAGTTGTAGGCCACCAGTTCCCTTTTCAATGACCAACTAAATAAAAGCAATCAATCATCGTGAAAAAATAGAAAGAAAGCCTAAATGGAATGATTACATTGAATTATGCAATTGGAATTAAAAACCTAAAAATCCAAAACAAACCCAAATCAATTTCCTAGTGATTTTGGTATATTCTGCTTGGATAAAGCTTTTGTAGTGGCAATAATCCATTTGCAAATTAAAAATTAAAAGACGAGTATGGACTCAAATCTACAGTATGAATTGATTCATCCTACAATGAATATCATCATACAAAAAAGTTATGCCCAAAATTGAAGAACTAAAAATATAGAAAAGGACAAGGATGAGATGTCATAAAAAAAATAAAAAATAAAAATAGAAACAATACTTCAAGAGCACACGCTCATCTACTCAATTATAAACTCTAAAAAACTAAGAAAAATACGCATCATTTAAAAAACAAATAAACATCAAACAATTCATTGGAGTGAATGCTTCCCCATACTTTTGTTCAAATATTAATCTTCCCATCTCTTTCTTTAGATTCATAGGTGCCTCAACTTGTTGGACAGTCATGGCCTGAACAAAATCAGCAATACATAGCCTCCAAAACAGATAGTATTCAATTATCAACTTTCTTTTAGAAAGTTTTAAATCTCAAGTTTGTAACACTAGAGTAACATGCGAAATATCGCATGGACATTTCAAACCTGAGAATTATCTTCAAATTACCCCACATTGTGATCCTAACCATTGAATAAGTGGGCCTTTCTAAAACTTGTCATTCCAACTATTTTTGGACACTCGAGACACATCCAATCAGTAAGATATTACAATCTAGTATCTTAAAATAGCAAACCTGCCATTATTGATGATGAGATGAAGCCTCAAATCTCATCACATAAGTGCCCCTGTTTACCACCAGATACAACTTTAAAAATTCACTACATTGGAAATACATTCAAAGTTGTATTCTATTTTCTTACAAGAACTGCACACCAATAAGAACTGCAGCATGTGCAACCAAAGCCCATAGAAATCAATCCCTATTCATTCATCTGATCACAAGATATGAATGTCTCAGACAACCTAATTATTAAATACCAACTCAAGATCAACCATCATAATTCAACTTTCAAGAGCATAAGAATTCAAATTTTTTACTTGGGATGAAGAAACATGAAGAAACATTTCATGGCATCAACTCTATGAAGAATCATAGTCCACCAAAATTCAGTTCTGAAACAACAAACCACAGATAAATAAAGAGGTATTAATTTAATGTTAGGGCTGACATGCTGGAGAATAGACTAGGTTTCCATTTTGTACAAGTGGGACCCACGGCTTGAGTGATCCAAACAATTGATATGGTGGGTCCATCCATTGATGGCTCATGCACTAAAAATCTCTTGGACTGCAAGATTATACATAGATAATATACAACATTTTCTTGCTTGAATATAAATTGTTGCAGCATATTCTTACTTAAAATATTATCCCATGGCCACTATTCATGAGCTAGATTGACAAAGCCCTAAATCCAAAAAGCCTCAAATAAAATTAGCCAAAATCGAAAAAATTAGGGAATCGACACTGCGAATCCATAATTAGGGAATCGACACTACAAATCCACAAAGCTCTAAACCCAAAAAGACCTCTGATACATGACTGTCTTCTCTTAAACAACACCTCTACACTAATCGACAATTAGGGAATCGATACTACAAATCCCTAATTAGGGATTAGAAACTCAAATATTCCTAATACACAAATCATTGGACAATGTTACTTGAAGGATTAAAAAATGCTAAAAAAAATGCCTGAATTGATATGAATAGATAAGGAGAGAGAGAGAGAGAGAGAGAGAGAGAGAGATACCTGATGTTGCAGCAGAATGCTCCTTGATGTGCGGTAGATCGAGTGGAGAGGGAGATACCTGATGTTGCAACAGAGGGCCGAGGAGATAGAAAGAGAGAGAGAGAGAGAGAGAGAGAGAGGAGAGGAGTAGGGTTTTGAGAGAGAGAGAGAGATAGGGATAGAGAGAGGAGAGGGAGAGGGAGAGGGAGAGGCAGAGAGAGGGAGGGAGAGGGTCGGAGACGGAGAAGGAGAGGCAGAGAGAGGGAGTGGCAGAGAAAGAAGTGGGGAGAAGATAGAGAGAAAGGAGCGAGAGAAGAGAGAGAGAGAGAGAGAGAGAGAGAGAGAGGTGGGGGCGCGAGAATGAAAATTACAGTGGGCGAGGGCTTTTTTTGTGCGTGCGGCCGCCAAATGGAGATGAACGGTGATGTTAAGGGCTCCATGTGGCCCACCATGATGTATGTCATTCATCTATGCCTTCCATTCAATTCAAAGAATTATTTAGAAATTTATCCCAAAAAATGAGGCAAATAGAAGACTCACATGGACCACACCACAAATCAACAAAAGGCACTTAATCTCCATTGTTTCATATGGTGTGGTCCACTTGAGCTTTAACTTTATCTAATTTTTGAGCTAACACATTAAAATTATCTGTCAAAATGGATGGACGACTTAGATTGAGCACAAAATTTGTGGTGGGCCCCCCATAGAACTTCAATGAGACTATCAATTAAAGCAAAGGCTATGGATGATTGGAGTATTTAGCCACGGATTTAATCCGTAGCTAAATAGCTACGGTTTATATCCGTAGCTAAAGACTCCAATCATCCGTAGCCTTTGCTCGTTTTTTTGGTAGTGGCTGCTTTCGCAAAGAAACAACAAGAAATATTAAGTAAGCCAGTGAAGAGAGCCAGACATTGATTTAGTATTGAATGCTGAATGGATTGGTGTATATAATGTTTCTTCTTATTATTATCTGTAATGGTTTGGTGAATGAGATGGGCCGTAGTTGTCTTGCACTTAGGCTCATGGCTGTAATGTTATATGGGTCGTGGTTGTAAACCACGAGCCTTTGTGGATGGCAACCACAATCCATTTAGCGCAACAACCACGAACCATAGTAACTGATAACTACGATCCATGCAACACGACAACCACGACCCATATAACATAACGAACACGACCCGTATATCATGATAACCACGACCCATTTAACATGACAACCACAACCTATATATAATGACAACCATGAACCATATAACATGACAACCACGACCCATATGACATAACAACCACGAACCATAACAATTGACAACCACGACCCATATAACATTACAACCATGACCCAGATAACATGATAACCACGACCCCTATATAACTGTGAACCACGACCCATCTAACATGTCAACCACGACCCATATAACATGTCAACCACGATGCAGCATAGTGAGGCCAACGAGTTACGACTTTAACGCGGCCCTTACAACAATGACCTTTACCACACGACAATCACGACCCTCACTACAACCATATATGATATTCTATTGCACCCGAAAGTTACATTATACATGAACTCCACAAGATGACTATAAAATCAACAAGTGAACTTTCGTTTAATTACAACAAGAACAGGACAATGAAGAAGAAGAGTGGTTGGATGAGAGCTATAGGAAGGGCGATTTGAGGTCTTCAAATCTTTTAGCGGCCTCAACTTTCGCTTCCTTTGCAGTGTTGCACCTCTCGATCCAGTACAACCTTTTCTTGATAAAGTCCTACTTGTGAGTACAGTGCAGCCTGTTCTTCCCAGTTTGTTCAAAGCGGGCTGGCGGAGCCCTGCACTCAGCACACTACAAGAAAGAGGGTTTTTAGCGACGAAACTTTTAGCGACAAAATAAGATTTCGTCGCTAAAGGCTGTAAACAAATTTTTGACAGATCTGAATGAATTACTTTTAGCTACAAAAATTTTCGTTGCTAAAAATCGTGTATGAGACTTTTAGCGACGGAAATTTTCATCGTTAAAGGCTGAAAGCAAATTTTACTTTTAGCTACAAAAATGTTCGTAGCTAAAAATCTAGCATGAGACTTTTAGCGACGAACATTTTCATTGCTAAAGGCTGCAAACAATTTTTCAAAAAATTCAAATGGATTAATTTTAGCTACGAAATTTTTCGTAGGTAAAAAACATGGATGAAACTTTTAGCGACGAAAAATTTCGTCGCCAAAAGCTGCAAACAATTTTTCACAAGATTATTTTTAGCTATGAAAACAAAAATCAAAAGGTTTACTTTTAGCTACAAAAGTTTTGCTATGAAAACAAAAATCAAAAGGTTTACTTTTAGATACAAAAGTTTTCGTAGCTAAAAAACATCGGGGAGACTTTTGGCGATGAAAATTTTCGTCGCTAAAGGCTGTGACGAGTCAAAAGGTTTACTTTTAGCTACGAAAATTTTTGTCGCTAAAGGCCGTGACAATAACAAAAGGTTTACTTTTAGCTACGAAAATTTTTGTAGCTAAAAAACATGGAGGAGACTTTTGGCGACGAAAATTTTCGTCGCTAAAGGCTGTGACCAGTTTTACTTTTACTTACGAAACTTTTCGTAGCTAAAAAACGTGGAGGACACTTTTAGCGACGAAAATTTTCGTCGCTAAAGGCTGTGACCAGTTATTCGAAAGTTTACTTTTAGCTACAAACATTTCCGTAGCTAAAAAACGTGGAGGAGACTTTTAGCGACGAAAAGTTTTGTCGCTTAAGGCTGTGAATAGTTTTTTTTAAAAAAATCTGAAGGTTTACTTTTAGCTATGAAAATTTTTGTAGCTAAAAAACATGGACGAGACTTTTAGCGATGAACATTTTCGTCGCTAAAGGCTGTGAATTGTTTTTAAAGAAATCCGAAGTTTTACTTTTAGCTACGAAAAGTTTCGTAGCTAAAAAACGTGAATGAGACTTTTAGCGACGAAAATGTTCGTCGCTAAAGGGTCTCTTTTTTAAAAAATATTCCATCTAAAATTTCTCGAAATACACTTGTTAGAATATAATTCATCATATTCTTCCTAATATACACTTGTTATATAATATATTTCATCATATTCATATTCACATCCATCTAAACCCAAACTATGTAAATCCATCCAGACATAAACTACTTTCATCCAAACACAAACAATCCTATGGAAAAATAAATAAATAAAAAGAGAGAACATATGAGAGGTGCTCCAGACAAATGAAAAGAAAACCAACCTTAACCTGAACCTATAACCTACACTTATAGGTTTAGGTTTAGGTTTTTGGTTTTAGGTTTAGGTTAAGGTTTAGGTTATAGGTTATATGTTTAGGTTATAAGTTATGGGTTATAGGTTATAGGTTAAGGTTTAGGTTATAGGTTTTGGTTTAAGTTAAGGTTATAGGTTTTGGTTTAGGTTATAGGTTATAGGTTTAGGTTTAGGTTTTAGTTTATAGGTTTAGGTTTTGGTTTTAGGTTTAGGTTAAGGTTATAAGTTTAGGTTTTAGGTTTTTTAGGTTATAGGTTAAGGTTTTGGTTATAGGTTTTGGTTTAGGTTAAGGTATAGGTTTTGGGTTTAGGTTAAGGTTATAGGTTTAGGTTTTAGGTTAGGTTTAGGTTTAGGTTTAGGTTTAGGTTATAGCTTTGGGAATTGAGAATAGGTTAAGGTTTAGGTTTAGGAAATCGGGTTCGTGTTCGGGTTCGGGATCGGGTTTAGGCTTGGGTTTTCATGTTTAGGTTTAGGTTTAGGTTGGGAGTTGAGATTAGGATTTGGTGTAGGTTTAGGTTCAGGGAATGAGAATAGGTTAAGGTTTAGATTTAGGAAATCGGGTTCGGGTTCGGGATCGGGTTTAGGCATGGGTTTTCAAGTTTAGGTTTAGGTTTAGGTTAGGGAGTTGAGAATGGGATTAGGTGTAGGTTTAGGTTTAGGGATTTGAGAATACATTTAGGTTTTAGGTTTAGGTTTAGGTTTTAGCTTGTAGGTTTAGGTTTTAGTTCTAGGTTTAGGTTAAGGTTATAAGTTTAGGTTATAGGTTATAGGTTATAGGTTAAGGTTTTGGTTTTGGTTTAGGTTAAGGTTATAGGTTTTGGTTTAGGTTTTGGATTTAGGTTAAGGTTATAGGTTTAGGTTAGGTCTAGGTTTAGGTTATATGTTATAGGTTATAGGTTTGGGAATTGAGAATAGGTTAAGGTTTAAGTTTAGGAAATCGGTTTCGGGTTCTGGATCGGGTTTAGGATTGGGTTTTCAAGTTTAAGTTTAGGTTAGGAGTTGAGATTAGGATTTGGTGTAGGTTTAGGTTTAGGGATTTGAGAATAGGTTAAGATTTAGGTTTAGGAAATCGGGTTCGGGTTCAGGATCGGGTTTAGGTTTGGGTTTTCAAGTTTAGGTTTAGGTTTAGGTTAAGGAGTTGAGATTGGGATTAGGTGTAGGTTTAGGTTTAGGGATTTAAGAATACATTTTGGTTTTAGGTTTAGGTTTAGATTTAGGTTTTAGCCTATAGGTTTAGGTTTTCGGTTTTAGGTTTAGTTAAGGTTATAAGTTTAGGTTATAGATTATAGGTTAAGGTTTAGGTTATGGTTTTGGTTTAAGTTAAGGTTATAGGTTTTGGTTTAGGTTATAGGTTTAGGTTTAGGTTTTAGTTTATAGGTTTAGGTTTTAGGTTTAGGTTTTGGTTTTAGGTTTAGGTTTAGGTTATAGGTTATAGGTTATACGTTAAGGTTTACGTTATAGGTCTTGGTTTAGGTTAAGGTTATAGGTTTTGGTTTAGGTTAAGGTTTAGGTTTTGGGTTTAGGTTAAGGTTATAGGTTTAGGTTATAGAGGTTTAGGTTAGGATGAGGTTTAGGTTATAGGTTATCGGTTATAGGTTTGGGAATTGAGAATAGGTTAAGGTTTAGGTTTAGGAAATCGGGTTCGATTTTGGGATTGGGTTTAGGTTTAGGTTTTCAAGTTTAGGTTTAGGTTTAGGTTAGGGAGTTGAGATTAGGATTAGGTGTAGGTTTAGGTTTAGGGATTTGGGAATACATTTAGGTTTTAGGTTTAGGTTTAGGTTTAGGTTTTAGCTTATAGGTTTAGGTTATAGGTTTAGGTTTTGATTTTAGGTTTAGGTTAAGGTTATAAGTTTAGGTTATAGGTCATAGGTTATATGTTATAGGTTAAGGTTTAGGTTATAGGTTTTGTTAAGGTTAAGGTTATATGTTTTGGTTTAAGTTATAGGTTTAGGTTTAGGTTTAGGTTTATAGGTTTTGGTTTTAGGTTTAGGTTAAGGTTATAAGTTTAGGTTATAGGTTTTGGTTTAGGTTAAGGTTATAGGTTTTGGTTTAGGTTAAGGTTTAGGTTATAGGTTATAGGTTATAGGTTATAGCTTTGGGAATTGAGAATAGGTTAAGGTTTAGGTGTTATACAGATTGATGTTCTTAAGCAGTTTGATGCATATTTGTTGAAAAATGAAGTGTTATGCAGATTTATTATATTTTTTTGTGGTTTATACGATGGAATCTCATGTGGGTGCTTTTGCAGTGATCAATTCTTAAAATTTGTGGGATTACTTGATGTGAATCAATGGGAGTTTTTGATGATTAGTGGTTGTTTTTGGGTGTTCTTGGACTGAAACCAATGGAATTTGTGGCACTTTCAAGTTATTTGATGCTTGTTGATTGATTTTAGTGTTATTTGGACTTGGTATGATTAATGGAGTGTTGTACACATCATTTATGTTACATGTAAGGGAATCTCATGTGGGTACTTTTGCATTTGGTAGTTTGTAAAGTTTATGTGATCATGTTATATTAATTGATGGGAATTTAGGATGATGGGTACTTGTTTTCGGTTTTTTTTTTTTGGGACCAAAATCAAGGGAATTTGGGATGTTCTCAAGCAATTTGATGCATATGTATTGACCCAGATGTTCTTCATGCTTGGATTATCTGAAAAATGAAGCGGTCATGTAGATACTTTTCTGTTTATTAGTTTTTTAAGTTTGTGTTTATTTGATGAAAATCAATGGGAGTTCAGGATGCCGGGTACTTGGAAAGTTTAATCCTGTTCAATAGATTTGAGGGTGTGGAAAAAAAATGGTTGTTTGTCTGAGCTGATAACATTTGAATTTTCTAGCATTCCTGTTTTCGAGTACTTGAAGTGGACATTTCAAGCACTTTACTTAAAATTCACAAAATACATGGATAGTGTCAGCTATAATGAATAGTGTCAGCTTTTTCTTCTATTATCTTTTAAGCGTGGATGGTTGGAATACATGTAGAATCTTTAAATCTACACATGCATGCCTTAGTTCAATTTTTTGCATCTCATTTTCATTTTTTGTAACTTTCTATTTTCAAGTAATTTTTGGAATGAATGGTGTCAATTCATAAAATTTAGCAAAATTAGTTTTTTTCTTCTTCTTCTTTTGAGTGTAGATGGTTGGAATACATGTAGAATCATTAAATGTACAAATGCATGCCTTAGATCAGATTTTTGCATCTCATTTTCTATTGTTTTTATATTTTATTTTCATCTAATTTTTCAAATGAATGGTGTTAGTTCATAAAATTCGGCAAAAAAAAAAAAAAAAAAACAAAGAAAGATTTCTCTTTTCTTTTCTTTTCTTTTGAGTGTGGATAGTTGAAATATATGTAAAATGAGATTTTCGCACCTCGTTTTCTATTTATTTATAGTGATTGGGACTGTGCACCGGTTGTCACCACATTGGTGGGCAATGAGCCAAAAATGACAGAGATTGGATTGCTCTAGTCCACGTTCTGATTGAGAACTTGATTTCCATGCAATAAAAGGTCAATGACAACTGCTGTATTTTCTGGCGATGGCTCTGTTCTAGCTATATTGCTGCAGAAGATATTGTCACTTTATGGGACCTAGACACAAATGTTCTTGTAGATGTAATTGGAGAGACTCTTACAGTGATGGTCTGAATATCATTATCTAATTGTGTTGTGTGTGCAAAGAAGACATTTGCTAACTGTAATTGGAGAGACCCTACAACTTTGCATGTCTTACACTTGTGTATGTTTATTCCTTCTCTTTCACCTTTGTATGTTTGCTCTTTCTTTCTTACTCTGGATCATTGCTAAAAAATTACTGATGGTTATCATACACACTAATTTGGCGTGAAAGCTTACCAGAAGAGATGTGGCCTTGGTGCAAAGAAAGAGTGCCATAGAAAAAGGTTCATTTTTTTAAGTGTTTTTTTATGCAGAATTCTCTATTTTCATTGATGATTTCATTGAATTAAAGTTGCATTTCTTTGGAAATTGGTTTGGGATCTGTTTGATAGTATTTTGATATTTGATAAGTTGAATTCTTGAAGAAGCGATGACCAAGAAAAGGAGGTGGTTGATTGATTGAATTCTCGAATTTGGCTCTTCAATACTAGAAAACGGTAACTTTCATTTTGGGTTTTTAAATTCCTAGGGCCTCAACAACAGAAATAAAAGAGCTAATTCAACAATGACATCTTGCTTAATCTCATCTCAAGGGCTCATCTCTTTTTCTCAACATTTTTTAGGTAACTTAGTGCCTTTTTCTAGAACTATATCATTAATCTCTTGGTTCCATTCCATCATTGATATATGTCTAGGCCCAAATTGAGATTATAATAGTTTCTTGTTCAACTTCAAATGCATGGACTCACAACTAGCTGTCATTTTGAAATTATGAACTAAAAATGGTGCCACTCATGTGTTGGTCGCATCTGGACATTATGTATGTCATGATGCATCAGGATCTGGTACTTCTCTCTTGTAAAAAAATCCATCTGTCAATACTCTCAGATGACTATTGAACAAATTACTTATTATCTGATTGGTTATATTGTTCTTGTAGCTTGGTTTCAATTCTCTATACTTTGCAAGGATTGATTGATTACCAGGAAAGGGCAAAGCATAAGGTGGATAAATCACTTGAAGTTGTATGGCATGGGTCAAGACTTTTGGTTCTTCTTCTCCAGTATGAAACTTCAAGTTCTTGTTCAGTTATTTATTTATTATTTTAAATTGCAATAGTTTCCTGACATATCATGTTGTCCAACCACCAGATTTTCACAAGTGCCTTTCCTATTTATTATAGTCCTCCAAATGGTTTCCATTTTGAAGTCAATGATGACTCTTCACCTATACAGGTACCAACTTCTTATGACAGTTCTCATATACTCATCTGGATTTTGTTGTAACTGTATCTCCTCGTTACAATGTTGAACAACGTGTAAATGATTTTATTGATGCTGCTAGGACTTAAGTAAGCCTTTACAGAACTCGTCATATGAAGTGTCCTAGTGGTTTCTAATAAGAGTACAATTCAGCCCATGCATTTAATGTAATACTTGTATTCACTCTCGCTCCCTCTTGTATAATTTTATTTGGCTTTGATGAACAAGCAAATGTGACAACTGACACGTACAAATCACATCATGTGGACAATGGGTGATGATTTTCAGTACCAATATGTTGAATCTTGGTTCAAACAAATGGACAAGTTTATCCATTATGTTAACAAGGTAACGCATTGGGACAAATTCAAACCGCCTTTCAATCTTGGGTGGAAACTTGGAAGTAGTCTATTCAACTTTAGAATATTGTTGCTTTAAAAAAAAAAAAAAAAACTATAAGAACCAATATATGACCAAAGAATGTAGGTACTGAATAGTCATATAACAGATTTACATTACATTTGTTCTTGTTCTAACTTAATACTATCTTTATATACTATTTCCTCTGAAATAATCCCTTCCAAATTGTATAGATTTGTTGTTGTGCATAGGATCACATCCTTTTACTCATGTCCAATAGACCATTGGAAATGATTCACAGTTCTATGAGGAAGATTGTAGTACACAATTTATTGATGTGTCCATGCTCCCTTCAGGCAAGGGAATTCTGCAATGACTATGGCTTTGATGACGCAGCCTCTTGAGGTTCTAAAAGTGCGTTTTAACGGTTTGTGTTTACCCTGTCTTGACATCTCTTCCCTATCCAGAGTCCTGTCTGGGAGTGGTTTGTTTAGCGGAATCTTCATGTCAAGGGAAATCTTACTTGCAAGTTGCAACTCACTTCTAAGGAGTAAATCGGTTATCCAATCCAATGCAATCAGAGGATAGTTAAAAATGACTACTATTATGTTGACTATGACATTATATATAGTAGAGATATGATACTTCTTGTCCAACTTTGAGATGATTTTCATCTGATAGTTTGTCTGGTACTTCTCTTAAGTGGTTATTGGTCTGAACCATTTTTGCAGGTAAAAGGTTCCATGAGATGGAGCTATGTGGGCTGATTTAGATCTTTTGGTTTCCATAGGCAAGTAATACATACAAGCTGCAAAATTTACCTATTATTTACGATGTAGAAAGGGCATTCCTGGGTCAGTTTGCACTTGGATTTTGAACTGGAAGTGTTTGGCGTGCCGGCCTCATCAAATTTTTTTTTTTTTGCCCAAATTGTGTCGTCCAAATTATACTCACCCTTTCCATTATCCAGGGAGGACAATTAACAACTCAAAATATTCAAATTTGGGTTGCTTCCAAATTTGACTGTTGTTGCCAATGTTATTGGACAGGCAATATATCAATGCATTTGAAAATAAAAATAAAAATTGGGCATAAGTTATTCTAAGTAGCAGCCTTAGAGTAGCCCAATGGTAAGTAAACAGATACAGAGAAAATCGAGATGGTTCAACCATGTGCCTCAAAAGCCGGGGACAACTGTAATAAGAAGGGGAACTTTCGTAGGGTTAGGGTTTGGGTTGAAAGTAAGTGCTGGAGCTGACGCTTTCGGAGTCCGAACTCATTCTTTTGAAAAATAGAAAAATGGAAATATTAGTAAATATGGATTTTCTTGTTAAGAAGAAAATAGAAGGTAAAGAAGAGACATAACTGAAACTTTGCTCTGTGAAAAGTAATATTAACCATCTTACTTTCCCCGTTGAATTTGACGTCCAGGAAATGGACCTTTTCTAGAAAACCATGGATTTAAAACCATTAAATCCTTATCAGAAATCTGAGTGTATTGAACTGAATTGAATTATTACAATTCAATATCCAAACGTAAGGTTTCCATGAATGAGGCAAATGAATTCATTCTAACCCATTTTATTGAATATCCAAATGCAAGGATTTATTATTATTATTATTATTATTATTATTATTATTATTATTATTATTATTATTTTGTGATATGCAATAGCTTTTCAGAATTCATATGTAGGTGCATACTTGTGCGCATTCACATGGACTTTGACTATCTTTCTTAAAATTCTTTGGTTTTTCTAATTTTTTATATCTAATTTTGAATTTCTAGGCCCTAAAACAAGATTCGAGGTGCCGTCAACAATGCTAACAGAATCCTCTAGGTCAGATTATTGATTGGACCTGATTTTATTTAAATGATCTTGATAATCCATTTTATTTAAATGAGCAGACCCGGATGTGCGTCAGAGCTATTCGGATATTGAGCGGGGGTCCCTGGAATGTGGGAACCGCTGTTATGACCATGATGAAGTTGTCTATTTCCTATGAAAAACATTGGAGTGGCCTGGCCATTTGGACAGGCCTTGTTTATATCTGTATTTGCTCGAAATTGATGGAGCAGACCTGGATGTGCATTGGAGCTATCCGGATGTTAAGCGGGGGTCCCTGAAAAGTAGGAACCACTGTTATGACCATGATAAAGCTGTCCATTTCCTATGGACAGCATTGGAGTGGCCCGACCATTTGGACAGGCCGTGTTTATATATGTACTTGCAGGGACCACACCCTTAACCTATAACCTAAACCTATTCTCAAATCCCAAAACCTATAACTACAACCTAAACCTTAACCTAAACCTATAACCTATAACCTAAACTCAATTCCCTAAACTCTAACCTACAACCTAAACCTAAACTTAAAACCTAAACGTAAACTCGATCTCGAACCCGAACCTGATTTCCTAAACCTAAACCTTAACGTATTCTCAAATCCCTGAACCTAAACCTATAACCTAAACTGAATTCCTAAACCTTAACCTATAATATAACGTAAACCTAAACCTATAACCTACACTTATAACCTAAACCTAAACCTAAACCTATAACCTTAACCTAAACATAAAACCTAAACCTAAACCTATACTTATAACCTAAACCTATTCTCAAATCCCAAAACCTATAACCTAAACCTAAACCTTAACCTTAACCTAAACCTATAACCCAAAAACGAAACCTAAACCTACACTTATAACCTATATCCTAAACCTAAACCTAAAACCCAAACGTAAACCCGATCTTGAACTGAACCCGATTTCCTAAACCTAAACCTTAACGTATTCTCAAATCCCTAAACCTAAACCTACACCTAATCCTAATCTCAACTCCCTAACCTAAACCTAAACTTGAAAACCCAAACCTAAACCTAATCCCGAACTCGAACCCGATTTGCTAAACCTAAACTTATAACCTTAACCTAAACCTATTCTCAAATCTCAAAACCTATATCCTAAACCTAAACCTATATAACCTTAACCTAAACCTAAAACTTAGCTTATAAACCTAAACCTATAACCTAAACTCAATTTCCTAAACCTTAACCTATACCCTAATCTAAACCTAAACCTATAACCCGAACCCGATTTCCTAAACCTAAACTTATAACCTTAACCTAAACCTATTCTCAAATCTCAAAACCTATAACCTAAACCTAAACCTATATAACCTTAACCTAAACCTAAAACTTAACCTATAAACCTAAACCTTAAACTTAACTTATAACCTAAACTTAATTTCCTAAACCTTAACCTATAACCTAACCTAAACCTAAACCTATAACCCGAACCCGATTTCCTAAACCTAAACCTTAATGTTTTCTCAAATCCCGAAACCTAAACCAACACCTAATCCTAATCTCAACTCCCTAACCTAAACCTAAACCTAAACCTAAACTTGAAAACCCAAACCTAAACCCGATCCCGAATCCGAACCCGATTTCATAAACCTAAACTTACAACCTTAACCTAAACCTATTCTCAAATCCCAAAACCTATAACCTAAACCTAAACCTAAACCTTTACCTATAACATAAACCTAAACATTAACCTATAACTCAATTTCCTAAACCTATAACCACACCTAAACCCGATTCCGAACTCGAACCCGATTTCCTAAACCTAAACTTATAGGTTATAGGTAAGGTTTAGGTTATATGTTATAGGTTTTATGTTTAGGTTTAGGTTTAGGGTATTTTTGTTTATGATGTTAAGCTTATATGTATTTATGCGTGAATGAATGTGATGTGGATAAGATTGTTTGTGTTTGGATGAAGGTAGTTTATATTTGAATGGATTTACTAGTTTGGGTTTAGATGGATGTGAATGTGAATATGATGAAATATATTATATAACAGTTGTATATCAGGATGAATATGATGAAATATATTGTAATAGGTGTATATCAGGAATTTTGTATGGAATTTTGTGCTGAAATATTTTTTTTTAAAGACTTTTAGCGACGAATATTTTCGTAACTAAAAGTTTTGCAAAATATTTTTTGCGATGACAATTTTCGTAGCTAAAAGTTATGCAAATATTTTTTAGCGATGAAAATATTCGTAGCTAAAAGTTTTGCAAAATATGTTTTTTCGTGGCTGTAAGTTTTGCAAAATATTTTTAGGGACGAAAATTTTCGTAGCTAAAAGTTATGCAAATATTTTTTAGTGACGAATATTTTTGTAGCTAAAAGTTATGCAAATATTTTATAGCACCATATTTTCGTAGTTAAAAGTTTTCGAAAATATTTTCAGTAACAAAAATTTTCGTAGCTAAAAATATTTGCAAAATATTTTTGGCGACTAAAATTTGCGTAGCTAAAAGTTTTGTAAAATAATTTTAGCGACGAAAATTTTCGTAGCTAAAAGTTTTACAAATATTTTTAGAGATGAAAATTTTCATAGCTAAAGTTTTGCAAGTATTTTTAGCGATGAAAATTTTCATCGCCAAAAGTTTTTTTAGCAACGAAAAGTTTCGTCGCTAAAAAGCTCGCCTTTAGCGACAATTCAAACTTTTCATCGATAAAACCCTACTGCCTCGATCTTTTAGCAATGAAAATTTTCATCGTTAAAAGTTTTTAGCTACGAAAATTTGGCTTTTAGCAATGAAAATTTTCATCGCTAAAAGTGGGATTTCTTGTAGTGGCATTAAGGGCCGACAGACGAGATAGAGTAGAAGAACACAACTCGATTTCTCTGTCCGCCTCTGAGAATTTTTCTTTGAGTTGCCGGAGTTCTGAAATTGTCTTTAGAATTTCTTGTGGAGGCTGTGAATCTTCAGGAAGATCGACAACATCCCTGAGAAAAGGGAAGGGATCACCCATAAAGGAAGAACGCGAGAAAGACTCGATGCCTTCTTCGAATATCTCCAACATTATTTTGATTGAAAGAGTAAGGAAATCCATGAATGCTTAAGGTGTTGCAATAAGGATTCTGGTTCGGATTAGCGTGTCAAAGTAATTTGAAACCCAAGTAAAAGTTTTATAGGTTGGTGAACCAATGGTTAATGTGATTAAGATGCAGTGTGACTATTGGTTTTTCGATGTTAAGAATACTGTTTTTCAGGATTACGGGGAAGTAACGAAATCAATGCGATTTCCTAAAAAAGAATGTGGTGCCATTACCGAAGGGTCGTGCATATGATGAAGAATGGGCCGTAGTTGTCATCTACAATGGATTGTGGTTAGGAACCACCAGCGTGTATGACAACCATGACCCTGTCGTGTGATCGTGGTTCAGATACACATTGGATCGTGATTGTCATCGACGTTAGATCGTGGTTGTCATCCAACGTTGGATCCTGGATCGGGGGAAAATGGATTAGCTACTCCCCCCCCCCCCCCCCCAATCACCAGCCATGGGCCCAACCACGACCCATATCAGCTGACAACCAGGACCCGTATAAATAGATCATTTCATCTGATAGACGGTAAGGATCTTATGTATGTTTATCCCATGTAGTTAACAAGTTAGTGTAAGTCACGCCATAGTCATGCAAACGATATTTGTATATTAACATAGGTCGCATTAGGTGGTTGTAATGTGGAAAGGGTCGTGGTTGTAGTGTCGTAAGGGTCGCAGTTGTCATGGGTCGTGGTTGTCATGATATATGGATCGTGGTTATCATGAGCTAAGGGTCGTGGTTGTTTTCATTTTATATGCCTTGGCCCTAAAATGAGAACCATGACCCATATAACATGAGAACCACGACCCATATATAATGACAACCACGCCTCGTATAACATGACAACCACGACCTATGAAAACTACAACCCATTAGAACCACAACCCATATCACTTGATAACCACGACCCATATCACATGAGAACTACGATCCATGACAACCACAACCCATATAACATAACAACCACGACCCATATAGCATAACAACTACGACCCATGAAAAATACAACCCATATAACATAACAACTCCGACCCATGAAAAATACAACCCATATAACATAACAACTACGACTCCATGTGAAATGAACGGTTCTCTTCAACGGGTACCCAGCGAGCTGAAAAACTCTGTTGAGAATATCTTGTTTGAGCCTGACCATAAACTGTAAAACCACGACTCCATGAAAAACCACGACCCATATAACATAAAAGCCACGATCCATATAACATGACAACTGCGACCATAATTACAATACAATATGAAGAACAGTTCTCTTCAACGGGTACCCAGCGAGCTAAAAAACTCTTTTGAGAATGTCTTGTTTGAGTATGACCATAAACTGTAAAACCACAACTCTATGGGAAATGAACAATTCTCTTCAACGGGCACCCAGCGAGCTGAAAAATCTGTTGAGAATGTCTTGTTTGAGCCTGACCATAAACTGCAAAACCATGGTGTAAATAGATCGTTTTATTTGATGGACGGTAAGGATCTTATGTATGTTTATCCTATGTAGTCACCAAGTTAGTACAAGTCACGCTATAGTACCTCTTTTATAAACTGGTGAACCAATGGTTAATGTGATCAGGATGAATTGTGACTATTGGTTTTTCCAAGCTAGGAATACCGTTTCTTGGGATTACGGGGAAGTAGCGACATTAATGCAATTTTCTGAAAAATAATGTAGCACTGATATCGAAGGGTCATGGATATCGAACAATGGGTCATGGTTGTCATCCATAATGGGTTGTGGTTAGGAACCAAGACGCAGAGTGTATGACAACCACGACCCTGTCGTGTGATCGTGGTTCACATGCACATTGGACCGTGGTTGTCATCCACGTTGGATCATGGTTATCATCTAACGTTGGATCGTGGTTCGGGGAAAACGGATTGGCTATTCCCCTGGTCACTAGCCATGCTAACAACCACGACCCGTGTACTATGAAAACTATGACCCATATAACATGACAACCACGATCCATAACAACTGGAAGCCACGATCCATAAACCATGCCAACCACGATCCATATAACCTGCCAACCATGATACAAGGTTATGAGCCAAACGAGTTGGGCCTTGCACGAGGCAGTCAAAGGCACGATCCTTATAATATGACAATCAAGATCACATGTGCATGTGAACCACGACCCTTAGTCTAGGTCATGGTTTTGACAACGTGAAGGGTCGTGGTTGTCACTGTCAGTGATCGAGGTTTGATTTCTTTGAGGGTGGAAAGTTTGAAAACATGAAGTCATGGTTTTCTACTATCAATGGTGGAGGTTTCATCAAGGTGTGCCCTACAGTAGGCTTCCTTCACGTGACAACCAGAGCCCTCACCTTCTCAACTCTGATATTCCTTTACCTTAGCAAATGCCTATAATAAAATAAAACACCAACCTCGAAGTGAAAGAGGCTTTCAGACGAGAGAAACGACAAAGAGAAACAATGTCCCTCTAGCAGTTGGTCCCTGGATCTTCACTTTTCTAGGAAAACGAAATAAGAAGAAGAAGGTCTGTAAAAGGTGAATAAAGGTGACGTTTGGCCCTTCGCAAGCTCATAAATGCTTCCGTCCACACCATGGGTGAAACACATATAGTGATTGGATATGTGGATGGCATGGATGAAACACATACATGGTAGTGGGGCCCATAGAGCACCGAGCACCAGCCATTGGCTAGTGGCAGGGGGAGTAGCCAATGAATCACTTTCTCGGGGGTTAAAACAAAAGATAACTTTTGTTTCACTCCAGGACCATTCGACTTTTGAACCAAGGAACGGGGCATTTTCGTCCGAAACAATAAAAATAAAAATAAAAATAAAAATAAAAAAATAAAAAAAAATTGTCAGAAGGCTACTCTTGGAATATCTGGAATGTCATAGCTCCCGTGGTAATTTGACCAAACTTCGAGGTCAGTATAGTCAATTTCCCTTGTGATTTAGGTAACAGGAAATTACCCAATGCACTTGACTTTTAGTCTCATCCTGCATCTGTGAGTTTTGAGCAAGTGATTGAAGTTTCTCGTGAGAAGAAGAAGGAGAGACTAAGAAGATGGTTGTTGAGTCTGCTGTTTCCTTGGTTTTAAGAAAACTCAGTGATGTACTCGTTCAAGAGGCAGTTTCCCTCTACCAAGTGCGTGATCAGGTGGAGTGGGTCGAGAGAGAATTGAGGCGGATGCGGTGCTTCTTGAAAGATGCTGACGCAAAGCAAAGCGGTGATGAAAGAGCGAAGAATTGGGTGGCAGATGTGAGAGATGTTGCTTATGATGCAGAAGACATCGTCGACACCTTCATCCTCAGAATAGAACAAAAAAGGAGAAGTGGGTTCGTTGGTTCCCTCAAAAGGAGCATGTTCATCAATGTTGAATTATCAGCTCGACATGAGATCAGCAATGGGATCGAACGGATAAAGAATAAAATCCAGGAGGTCTCTGCAAGCACAGAAAGGTATGGCATTAAAGATGTTAGCAGAGTCGAAGAAGGAAGCAGCTCCAGGGGTGAAAGTCTGCGCGAGCAAAGGCAAACTTCTCCTCTCTTTGGAGAGACGGATGTCGTCGGTTTTGAAGAAGACATAAAGGCATTGGTGGGACGGTTGATCCAGGGTGATTCACGACGGTGTGTGGTTTCTGTGGTCGGAATGGGTGGTCTTGGCAAGACCTCTCTAGCCATTAAAGTTTATAATAACGATGCTGTTAAGAAACATTTTGATTGTTGTGCTTGGGTTTTTGTATCTCAACAATACGTTGTGAAAGATCTTTTGCAAAGCTTTATAAAAGATTTCACGACTCTTTCTAAAGAAGAGCTTGAGATGAATGCTGTTCAGTTGAGGGAGAAGCTTTTCAATCATTTGAAGGAGAGGAGATATCTTCTGGTGTTGGACGATATATGGAATACCGAAGCGTGGGATTCTTTAGCAGCTTCTTTTCCAGATTTGAATAACGGAAGTCGAGTACTACTCACCACCCGCAACAGAGAGGTAGCTTCATATGCAGATGCACAGAGCTCTCCCCTCGAGCTGCAGCTTTTAGGAGATGAAGAGGCATGGAAATTGTTCTGCAAAAAAGCATTCTTTGAACGGGGTATCCATTACCCACAAAATTTAGAGAAGATAGGAAAAGAGATTGTAAAAAAATGTGGTGGTCTGCCTCTTGCTATTGTCGTGATAGGGGGCTTACTATCAAGGAAACCAATGAATTCAAATGAGTGGGAGAAAGTGCTAAGGAGAATTAGCTCGGAATTGGTTGGTAATGAATCTCGAGTCAGAAGAATATTGGATTTGAGCTATGAAGATCTACCTTACCGACTGAAGCCATTCTTTCTATACTTGGGCGTTTTTCCAGAAGACCATGAGATCCGTGCTAAGAAATTGATTCAAGTGTGGACTGCAGAAGGATTTGTAGAGGCAACAGGGGAAGAAACGGTGGAGGAAGCTGCAGAAGTTTGCTTGGAGGAGCTGATCCATAGAAGCCTGATTCAAGTATCAAAAAGTAGTTCCATTGGTGCAATTAAAAGTTTCCGCATCCATGATCTCTTACGTGAACTCTCCATTTCAAAAGCCAAGGAAGACAAATTCCTAGACGTTCATCAAGAACAAACAAATCCTCTCTCTCCATCAAAAGCACGCCGTCTTGCTATTCATCCGGCACCTAGTAAGTACACTTGTTTAAATCGCACCAACTCACAACTTCGTTCACTGTTATGGATCGATTTAACGAAGGGAGAAGTTGAAAAAAAGCAAGAGCAGTTTCTTTTCAGAGGATTCAGTTTGCTTAGGGTGTTAGATATATCTTATATGAAAATGAGAAAGCTTCCAAAAGAAATAGGTACACTGATCCACTTGAGATACCTTGGCTTCTGCTTAACTGACGTGGACATCCGTGACTGGTGGTTAAATGGGTGTTCGTTCAAAGTAAGCCTCCCATCATCCATGAGCAATCTCCACAATTTAGAAACCCTTTATGTAAAATCATTTAGTATGTCAATTAACATACCCAGTTTTATTTGTAAGATGCAACAGTTAAGGCATGTGAATGTGCCGCACGGCAGCATAACAAGTAAAGGTGTGTGGTCTAAAATAGTGGGGCGTCCATCACTCGGACTTGATTCTTTAGTTAATCTCCAGACTCTAAACTATGTGAAGGCTGGCGATTGGATAGGGGATTGTTTGGAGAAGCTAACTAATCTAAAGAAACTGGGAATATGGGAGATCGACTGGAGTTGGCATAAAGAGGGATTGTTCAACTCTCTTCCAAGATTGAACCGCCTCCAGTCTCTGTGGTTGCAATGGAAGGGTACTATTCCAGTTCTTATGCCTATTTCACGTAACCTGCATTTGAGGAAGATGTTTTTGAGGGGAAAGTTAGAGAAGCTACCTGAGTCGAATGAATTCTCACCTAACCTCACCAAGCTTACCTTGATATCCTCCGAGTTAATGGAAGACCCGATGGCGACATTGGAGAAACTACCCAACCTTCGGATTCTCATATTGCGTCTTGTTTCTTACATGGGAAAGGAAATGGTCTGCTCTGCACAAGGGTTTCCTCAACTCGAATCCTTACATGTTGAACGGTTGCCTGAATTTGAAGAGTGGAGAGTGGAGAGTGGAGAAGGAGCAATGCCGATGCTTTTACATTTGCTGATTTGGGACTGCTCTCATTTAAAGATGATTCCAGAAGGACTGCAACATGTGACTAGCCTCAAGAAATTGGAGGTGTTGCGCATGCCAAATGAATTCAAGGCCAGAATGCAGGAAAATGGAGGAGAGGATTGGCATAAGATTCAACATATACCCTCAATCGAAATAAAATAGTGAGCGATCAAAGGCAGGTGAATTTAGTTGCTTGTTTCTTCCACCAACGGACAACACGCATGGAAGGGAAAATTCAGCATCTCAACAAAGGCGGGTGAGTACTTTTTCTTCTTCTTTCATTTATTTCCCTCCTCTTGATTAGCTCTAACCAATACTGTCTCGTGTGCATGTTAGTTGTTGGTGAAAATGCCCAAACCAAGAATGTCTGAGCTCATTACTTCAACTACCTATGAATTGGCCTACATGAATGTGTGATTGGATAAGCGGCACCAATCTGATTGCTCTCCGTTGATCGTGTACTTATGACCATTTTGGCTTCCAGCTTGAGGGCCACCATTCAAACAGTAAGAATGTGCTTGCCAGTGCTATTTTCGGACTCTTTTCTATCTGGGAAAGGGTTCACTAGAGCAATGGTTATGATCACCTAAGCATGCAGCTACATGGACAGCTGTTAACATGCCCTATCTTTTCTTTGAATGCTTAAGGATGTATTGAGATTTGAATATCTCAAGCCTTCACAATCCAAATGTTGTATTGCCCAAGTGATCTTTCTAATTAACCATCGGTTGCGATACGTGCCATGATAGAAGTTGGTTGATTTTACATGCGTATAGATCCCAGTCCATCTAACGTGGCTACTCATCCAATGTTGTACTCATGTGAAAGATCAAGCCATCCATCAGGTGGAGCCATTGTGATTGTGCCCTGACCCATGAATCAGAATGGTCCAATAAGCAGGTGATCCACATGCATATATTGAATCTGGTTATGAGATTTTATTAATACAAATTGTATAGATTAGGAAAGGATTTCTTTCTTAGTTTTAGATAAATTCTCTCTTTTACTTATTACAATAAAGAGCCACCTCCAAATGAGTTTTATCTATACCTTACCCTAATCCTACTCGAGTTACATAATATCTATACCCAAAATTCCCCCGGCTCTGCCAATCACGTCTAGATGTAGGGTGCTGCACCCATGGATTAGGAAAAACAGAGCGCAAGATATGTTAATGCAATGCAACTAAAACTATTTATTTCGCTTTCTTCTTCTCTCTCTTTTTTTTTTTCTTATCTATATTGCTTCATCAACTGAATTTGGTATTTATTTACACAACGAGTTTAGTGTAAATATGCTTCAAGTACTTGTTTCGATTTGAAAAAGAAAATTATAGTATGTCATTATCAAATTTTAATCCCAGTTTTGATTTGTCGACTGTTGCTTTGGTAGGAGAGAGTCTCACGGTGCATGCGAGGCAACATGATCAGACAACACGTTGATGTAGAGACTGTCGGCTTGAAAGTTCATTTCCTGTTTATGGTTTTCATACTCTGTCATTATGTATAATGGTGTGTGTTAGTTATTTGGATGATGTTTTCAGACATTAGCATGAGATGTGTACTTTTATCTATCAATCTCTTCATACACTGGTGTGTTTTATGGTGGTTAAAATTGAACGATGATAACTTAATCCTTAATTCGTAGTTGTAGATTGTGATTTCAGCAGCATCCATCATATTATTATGGGTTCATACACTGGTGTCCATCTGATTGTGAATTTCTCTATTTGAATGCTGGGTATTGCTTATTTTCTGAGTTGATTAACATTTGTTTGGGCCACTGAATGGATGGCTACCATAGTGGCACAATCTAATGGCTTTGCTTCTTCATTGTGTCTCATTCATGTGGTAGCCCACCAATTCCTTTGGTTTAGATTCATCCACGTCAGCCAATAATTTTAGGAGGTCCAAATTGGCATGCATGTATGCCACGTGTGCAGAGGACGGGGCAAAGCACCCTAGTGAGGTAGCTGGTCGGGTGGAGATACTCCAAGTAAAAATTAAGTATTCATCTAGCCAATGATCAGGGAGTTGGGTCAGGTGGGTTTCTTGTTGGGCGTTTGGCAAATGAGACACCAATCTTTTGACTAGGGATGGCAATGGGCCAGGTGGCCTGACCAGACCAGCCAGCTTTGGACGGGCTTGGAACTATTAGCTTAGCCCATGGACCAGGTTTTGGCCTGTCATGTGTGGCTCGATAAATTATCAGGCTGGGCTTGGGTTTGAAGTCATTTTAACCCAAACCAACCTGGCCAGGCTTCGGCCCGTCATGTGTAGCTCCATCAATTTTCAGGCAGGGATTGGGGGTAAGTCATTTTAGCCCCAATTAACCTAGCTCGACTTCATATGCATGTGTTCTATCCTACAAATGTCCTGTTCCAATCCTTCCTGAGCAATGCACGTACATCTTAAATGTAGACTATTGGCATGTGGCTCACTTCATCATAGTTCCAAAATTCGGTGACTCATACTGACAACCTCAACCATGCCAGCCAATGGCATTTACTAGCTGACCAATTAATGGTATATGTTAAAAATCGCAAACTTTATTATTCACAGTATTTTAAGTGTCTAGCATTAGCATTAATAAATTTGGCGTTTAATTATTAAATATTGAGTTGAGTTGAATTTTTGAGTCAACCTGACCTAGCTGGATATCGAGTTGAGTTGAGCTTTCGATTTTTTAACTTTGAAATAATTGAAGATCCAAATGAATCAAACACCGAGCATCTTCGGCACATTCTAGAGACAATTACCGGACCTGGTCAGCCAGCGGCAAATCCAATAAAGATCCGGTTGACTCCACATCCTCGGGAACTCTAAGGACATAGTAACCGAAGTGCGAAAGGATTTCTTTCTTATTTTTAGATAAATTCTCTCTTGTATTTCTACAAATAATGTAATACAATAAGGAGCCACCTCTAAATGAGTTTTATGTATGCCCTGCCATAATCCTACTCAAGCCAAGTTACATAATATCTATACCTGAAATTCCCCAGGCTCTGCCGATCACGTCTAGATGTAGGGTGCACCCGTGTATTAGGTAAAACAGAACACAGGACACATTATTGCAATGCAACTCAAACTATTTATTTTGTTTTATTAACTTATGGAATCAATCCATTTTTTCATTTTTCTTTTCCATTTTGCTTCATCAACTGAATTTGGGATTTATTTATGCAATGAGTTTAATGTAAATATGCTTCAACCACTTGTTTAGATTTGAAAAAGCAAATCGCAGTACATCGTTTTCAAATTTTTAATCCCAGTTTTGATTTGCCAACTGTTGCTTTGGTAGGAGAGAGTCTTACAGCGCATGCAAGGCGACAAGACCAGACAACATGTTGATGTACAGATTGCTTGCTTGAAAGTTCATTTTCTTTTAATGGTTTTCATAGTCTTGTATAATGGTGTGAGTTATTTGGATGATGTTTTCAGACATTAGCATGAGATCTGTCACTTTATCTACCAATCTCTTCATACACTGGTGTATTTTATGGTGGTTGAATCCAATGATGATGTCTTGCATCTCCTGTAGTTGTAGATTTTGATTTCATTTAGTATCCATCAGATTATTGTGGGTTCATACACTGGTGTCCATCTAATTGTGAGTTTTTTTTTTCCTTTCTTTGAATGCTGACTATTGCATATTTCAGAGTCGATCAATCTTTGTTTGGGCTGCTGAATGGATGGCAACCACATTCATGTGTTAGCCCACCAAATCCTCAGGTTAAGCTTCATCCACATCAGCCAGAAATTTTAAGGGGTTGAAATTGGCATGCATGTTATGCTACTTGTACAATGGATGGATGGTAGCATCCTAGTGAGGTAGTTGGTAGGGTGGAAAGACCTCCAGTGTCATGGAAAATGGGCCAAAACTATAGGGGAAAAGCCTGACCGTAAATTAGGATGGACCCAACAAAAAGTAAGTATCCATCTCACCAATGATCGGTAAGTTGGGTCAGGTGGGCTTACTAGTTGGGCATTTGGTAATGAGATACAAATCCTTTGACTAGGGGTGGTAATGGGTCGGGTGGCTTGCCTAACCCAGCCAGCTTTTGATGGACTTGGAACTATTAGCTTGGCCCGTAAGCCTGGATTTCATTCCTGTCATGTGTAATAATTTGATCAGACTGGGCTTGGGTTTTAAGTCATTTTAGGCTTTAGCCCAAACCAACCCGGCTACTCTGCAGCCTGTCATGTGTTGCTCCATCAATTTTCAGGCCGGGATGTAAGTCATTTTAGCCCAAACAAACCTGGCTCCAATCCATATTCATGTGTTCTATCCTACACATGTCCTATTCCAGTCTTTACTGGGCAATACACATGCATCTTAAATGTAGACTATTGGCATGAGGCACACTTGATCATAGTTCCAAAACTCGGTTACTCACTCTAAAAACTTGGATAAAATCAAAGTGCAGTGACTCCAACTGACAACCTCAACAATGCCAATGCAATGGCATTTACTAGCTGACCAATCAATGGGAATGCGGATTGCGTCCAACCCCACAGGTCTCGAGATGGGAACAGGTAAGAGCTCTGAGTAACCACTATGATGTGTGGTTTTATCCACACCATCCATCCATTTTGACATGATATTTTATGAAATGGAACTAAAATTTAGGCAGATCCAAGGGTCCAGTGGATCACACCACAGGAAGCTGTGGTGATAATAATGCTAACAGTTGAAATTTTCCTAAAGCCCGCTGTGATATTTATTTACTGTCTAACCTATTCATAAATTTAAATAGACCTAGATGAGGAAAAAACACGAAAATTAGTTCTATTCAAAAAATTCTATGGCCCCAAGAGGTTTTCAATGGTAAGAGTTTAATCCCCTTTCTATGGTCCATCTGTGTCTTGAATCTGCCTCAGTTTTGGGACAATATACTAAAATGATATAGAAAAATGGATGGACGGTGTGGATAATACCCATACATTACAGCGGCCACTTGGAACCCCTGCCCATTCCCAGCTGGTGACAGGCAGTGTAGGTCGCAATCGCGTTCAATCAATGGTTTATGTTAAAAATTGCAAACTTTTATATTCGAATATTTTAAGTGTCTATGGTTGGTGCAAGTAAATTCAGAGTTTAATTATTAAATGTGGAGTTGAGGCAAGTTTTTCAGTGAAACCGACCTAATTAGATATTGAGTCGAGTTGAGCTTTGGAGTTTTTAGACCATGCACTTGATTAATTGGTAGGTGAGTTAAGTAAAATCACGTTGAAAATAGTCTTTCTTTAGGGCTGCTTTAGCAAATAAACAGTGGGAGTCTAGTCATACTCAACACCCTTTACACCGGCGTGACTTGGTATGCAAATGCACAGACCCCTCTCCACGTATTGCACCTAAGTGTTTCATTTGCTTCATTTTTATGGGCACATGCCTTAAAATGAGCCGGCAAAATGGATGGACGACCTGCATATAAAACACATACATCACAGTGGGCCTACAGCATGGGTCCACCAACCTCCCCGGTACCCTAGATCCACCGAATTTATATCCAGATGTATGGGATGCAGATTGCATGGTGGCCACGGACATCCATGACGTCTCAAGGTGGTGGGTTTTGATGGGGCCACATGCCACTCTCATATATGTGGCCTAATCGAATAGGCATTTGACATAACATATTTAAAATATGCTTTGCGTGGGCTATCTCTCTAATAGCAATACGTGGCCCAATCAAAACCCATCATGTCGAGTCACCATGGATATCTGCAGTGGCAATGTCACTGTGCAACCCTTCCAGGTTGTGAATCTGTCGATTGGGTCAATCGGACGCCTTTGTGATGGGTCAGGGTCATGCCTGTTATTTGTTTGGATACTTCAATGGTTCTTTAATTGGTTAGAAAAGATTCAACTGAAATCAGCTGAAGCTGGAAGAGCAGTTTATTCTCAATTTGGTTGGAGGTGTCTAAAGTGGGTTAATTTTATTTTATTTTTATTTTTTTGGGTTAGCTTGTTAGTACACCCCACTGTCAGTACACACTCCATGGTTAGCCACCCCCACTAGGGAACGATACCAAGACCTCAATGTGGTTACAACAAGTGAAACAGTTAGGAGAGCCGCTCATTGTTAATTTTTTATAGGGCTCATGATGATGTGTATGTGAAATCCACTCATGGTGATGTGTACGTGAAATCCACTCTGATAATCAGATTATTTATAACCCATTAGGCACACTCACCAAGAGAAATAGTTTGGAGGGTGGACACCCCTATATACTATTCTCAATCATGTCACTCACCCAAATCATGGATGTTGCTGATTTTTAGACCTTAAGGTTAACATGGGCGGATGCATCCGATGGTCAGAGTGGAGTTCACGTGCACACCACAGCGAAGCCCACTTGACCAACCCTGACTATGCTAGCACGTAAGATGTCCTGCAGCGCTCTCCATTGGAGACAATTTTCAGCCGCAGTGTGGTCCACCAGGGATGTATGTGCCTTACATCCACACCATTCATCCATTTTGGCATATCATTTTATGGCATGATCCAAAAAATAAAGCAAATTCAAATAGTAGGTGGACCACAACAAAGGAAATAGTTGTGATTGAATGCCCACCATTAAAAACTTCTTGGGGCCACCTGAATGTTCATTTGCCATCCAACCTATTGAAAAGGTCACAAAGACCTGGATGAAGGGACTACAGGCAAATATGGTATTGATTCAAAAATTTCATGGCTTACAAGAAGCTTTTAATTGTCAGTCACCACTGTTTTTGATAATATGGTTCACCAAAGATTTGGATCTGCATAAGTTTTTTTTTTAAAATTTTTTTAATTTTTTAATGTTTTTAATTTAATTTTAATTTTTTTTAAATATTGCCCTAAGATTAGCTGTAAAAATGGATGGACAGAATGAATGTAAGGAACATACATTAACATGGCCCCTAAGTCAGGGATCAGCCCAAGTAAGTGGATCCCAGATTCCATCGAAGCCACGCCCACAATTTTTACTAAAAGAGATGTTCACACATAACTAGTATCAGGGGTGTCAATGTGCCAGGCACAAGCCTGAAAAATCAGATTTTTGAATAGGGCTGACCTGAAACAGTTCAAAATCCAGGCCCATACCTAGCCCAGGCCTGACCCATTGACAACCCTGACTAGTAGGTCCAACTAGTAGTGTGTGAGGCCTGCCATGGTCTTTATATAACATCTGGTCCAGTAAGGTAGTCCCACCATGAAAACAAGAAGTCAGATTCATCCAACTGTTGTGTGAGCCACACGGTGGAAAACAATGAACAACCGCACAAAAACTACTACATTCATATGGGTCCCAACCATTGGTTGGATAGACCTAACATTTGGGGGGCATCCGATCTTCATTGCGGGTGTATGAGGTCATACAAATATCATAATTGGATCCCATTGACACCCAGTTCTACATCCAACTAGTTGATTAGTAAAGGGCTTTTTTGGCTAATACATAGCTACTAAGCCATGGGAGCACTTAAATAACACCGGTTTTCAAAGCATGACTTTTTTTGTATGTTTTTATTTTTTCTAGATAAAATTGTCCCGTAAGTATCTTTTGAAATCTCTATGCAACCGTACCTTATCTTGTCGGAAGCTTTTGACCACCTCTCTCTCTCTCTCTCTCTCTCTCTCTCTCTCTCTCTCTCTCTCTATATATATATATATTTATATATATATATATATATATATATGAAAAAGGTACTATGAGGTCGACCATAAAGCGGTCGTCCATGAGGTCGAGCTGGGGTGGGCCCCACCGTGCTTCCTTTCGAAGATCCACACCGTCCACCAGATGAACCGCTCCAAGTGGGATCCACACGGCTAGAGATCCACCGTCCACGGAACTCAGGTGGGCCATACCTTCTGAAAACATAAGTATACACACGAAAATATGTAAAATCACTTGGTGGGGCCCACCTAAGATGTGGATACCACCTGAAAAGTGGTCTAAATTAAATTCAAGTGGGACACACATGATGGACGGTTTTGATCATGAAAAAACCTCTCGAAACGCCCCCACAACTGGTTTTGAATGTTTCAATGGTGCACGGCCCCTCTCCACTTCTGTACGTGGTGTAGCCCACAAAAGTCACGGATTGAGGTGATTTTCAGCTGTGTGGGCCCCACCTGGGATGGTGCATCTGACTGAAGGGGTAGATGTTTGAACGGCATCACGGTGGGGCCCACCCCAGCTCGACCTCATGGAGACCGCTTTACGCTAGAGCGCATAGTACCTAAACCCATATATATATATATATATATATATATATATATATATATATATATATATATATATATATATATATATATATATATATATATATATAAAAAAAAAAATTCTTAAGCATCTAATTAGACGAAATGCATATTAGTTGCAGCCCCGGCTTCCATGTCCATCCGTTTTTGGATATCATTTCACGGCATTATCCCATTATCCTAAAAAAGAAGCAAATCAATATAACAAGTATGGATGGGATCTAATGCATCGCATGATCTAGCGTAGAACTAATTATACAATTCAATATCTAAGATTTGTTCTAATTGATGTGCCCATCCAATGGTCAGTTCGATTTGAAAATTAGGGCCCTATTATGTTTTGACCTTAGGGATCACATGATCTGTATAGATGCGATCTGACACATTTAGATGACCCTCACTCCAATCTTTACAACAAGAAACTCGCCCAATATATAAGTTCTTTTCATCACATGAATCCACATATTAGGGCAATGATCAAGTGACCAATCCGCCACAACCATAACATATATCTAATGAAAAAATGTTAAATGAACAAAAATAAATAAATAAAATAAAAAGGAGACTATTGATTTTCTCAATCATCTCTCTTTTCTCTACTGCCATTCTTAAGAAGGGAGGGGAGGAGGAGAGCTCCGGATTAGGCAAATCTTAGTCCAGCATAAAGGTATTTTACAACAGTGGTAGAAATCAATCCTCCGACTATTGTTGATGTCTCAAATCTTTCAGCAATAGGGTCTGTCGATGCCATTGAAAGACCATTCGATGCCATCGAAAGATGCTCGATGCCATCGAGAAAATTCAGAAATCCCATGTTGGTTGCTGGACACTTTATGATGTTCTACTTGATGACATTGAAGAGGTTCGATGTCATCGGCAGGTCGTCGATGCCATTGAAGCCCCCATCGAAGATGTCATTGGAAAAATCCAAAAAATTCATGTTTTATCACTGGAATGATTTGGTGTTTCCTCAGTGCCATCGAAGGAGTGTGATGCCATCGAGAGTCTGTCGATGCCATCGAACTACCATCGAGTGCACTCACAGAATTGCTTAAGTGTGGGATTTGTTTTCGATTTTGACGCAGGATGAACGTGATGAGGTCGATCACTGTCTTCCTCAGGGATAACTACTTCGAATCTACAAAGCTTCTCTGGACTCCTTACAGAGACTGCTCGAATTCACGAGGAAAAATAGAAACTAGAGATACTTCTAGAAAGTCGAAATAAATTGATTGATGATTGATAGATGAAATAAATGAATCTACAACCCTTTAAATAGGGATACCAAGACTTGGAAGAAGTTAGGAATTAAACTACAACTAAAACTCCCTAAAATTTGTAACTTACTATAAATAGTAAATTTACTATTTATAGTGTCCTATTTTACTTGACCACATTATTCTCCTAATTTTTCTAAGCACCTTTTATGTTGGACACAACTCCTAAAGCCCAACGGATGAAGACTTACAATCAAACCAAAACTTACTAAAATAGTAAAATTGAAAATAAAAATGGAATCTCACAAATTCTGCTAAAGTAGCTCATCCTACTGCAAAATCATATATGGTATGTCGAGTAACCCATTCCGGTTTGCAAGATATGTCTGTTTTAAGGTTCTGACAGTCTTGATGACTTCTACCTCCAATCGGGCCTTCTCTGATCCATCTTGGACATGAAAGTGTCTGTGACCCGCTCTACATCAGTCCCCTCCACTTCAAAAAAACTCCTCCTCGAGTTCTCGTGCTACTTCGATTCTTGATTCTCGATCTAATGCGCCGTAACAAAACCCAAATCAAAAGTTATGATCAATTTACCGTCCACATTCTTTTGGTCCAACCATATTAGGAATGTAACTGTGGCACGTTCTACATTAGATTTCTATTGTAATTCTTTTATATGCTATATATATAGGTGTAATTGGGATTTGGGAGTAGCAGAATGTAACACCTCGAACTTTTTAATACCTGAGTATAGAAAGTTCTCAAGTGTTACCATGAAATTTAACTTATTATGTACATGTGTACGATACCAATCTAGCTATCATAACCTTATATCCATTCTCCAACACGATTCTGACTGTTGGGAATAATCTCGATTCATAAATCAAGCCATCTGACCATTGATTTTAAGATATGATCATCATATACCCAAGTATTCTCACTTGCCCATTATAACTAACCGTTCAGTCAACTATTCACTACTAGGTAAAGCTATCTGACGTCCACTCTGAGTTTGGACTACCTGATCATGGTAAGCTACTTGATCTTAGCATATACTCGTACACATATCAAATTGAGATTCTGATCTGTTCATCTTGTTCACCACCTATGAATATACTTAACCCACCATCAAAACTACAATATGATAAGCTTACTGTTGAGGGTCAAATATTGCATATCAGACCCTAGTTACTGCTTGGATTTACAAATATAATATCGTTTAAAATCCTAATTTAATCGTGTTTGTAATGCAAGGTACATTTATAGTGGAAACTACAAAAAGGTGCTAAATGTGTGTATTTAATGCTCTGATGACACTACAAGCAAGGGACGGACTCCATAGGACAAATATTGAAGAAATTATATACCAGGGAGCCGAGGAAATCAAGCCGTTCACATGAAAGAGGCCCTAAACTAGTGCAGAATGCAAGATCACAGGGTTCCCACCATCCGTTCTACTCGAAACTTTATACATGAGCTGAGGAGCATAAATGAACCGTACACGTCGAATTTCAGCTCCTGGATCTTTGCGAAAATGGCCCAACAGACATATCAGCCCACAAATCGTCAAAGTGGGGCCCACCTGGTATCGGGATACGCCTAAAAATTGGTCTCAATACCAAAAATCACATGAGTAAAAGGATGGATGGAGTGGATTTTGGAAGAACATCACGATAGGGCTCCACATATGAGGCGAGAGTGCACTGTGCGGTGTACATTCGAGCCACACCGAATGAAACCATTCGGTCAGCGGGCGCTGACCCGAGCCCATGTGGAAACCGGCAGCGGACGGACACTGATCGTCCGTTCTTCATGTAGTGGGCCCCACCCGTTGATCATGTGGAAGATCAGGACCGTAAGTTGTATCCAGAAGGTGGGGACGATCACAACCATGGTGTTCATTTGGTCCCATGCATACACTCAGGAAATCTCCACTGAAAAACGGAGGATGGACTCCGCATCTCAGGGCCACCCAAACCGAGCAAAATTCACCCTTCCCAGACGGTTTTTCGAGGGAAATTTTACGGACGGAGTGGATTCTACACTCGACACCGAGGTGGGACCCACCCATCGTCGTAAGCAGCGTCCGCGGGCTCTGTTACGCAACAGAGCTTGCGGCATTCACTAGTGGGCCATCATCACGGCTCGAAGGTCTGATCCGGACCGTTCATCACACTCCCACGGTCTTTAGGATCAAAGCCTAGGTGACATAAGTTTAGAAGATATCATGGATTGGATTTAAATCATCTAAACGGAGGACGGACGGTGATACGGAAAATCCAGTGGGCTACACTAAATCCGACCAAAACAGTCCTTCTCGAATGGTTTTTCGAGGAGAAGCTGATGGACGGGATGGATTTCTCAGAGAACTGCGATAATGAGCCCCGCCATCGTCTCAGCACAAGAACGGAGGCCCTGTTGGCGCGTTCGTGAAACCCGACAGTGTCGGAATCCTGTGGGCCACCACCCTTGTTCGGTTGGCGAATCCAAACCGTCCATCTTGTAAGGTGCTCAAAAACGTCCCTGGGGACGTTCTCCTTTTCAACAGAAGCGAGGGAAGATAGGAGTTTTCTGCCTCTGTTTTCGGTGCGGAAACCACATTGTGTCCTATTTGCAAAACAACTTCAAGGTCGGTCGCGAAAAGCAAAGACCGATTTTTTCTCCACGGCCCTGGCTGCATATAAGAAGGAGAGAGAGATTGAAGTTAGAGGGAGTACGGCTGGAGATCTGGAGCAGCTGAGCTTGGAGGGCTGGACGTGAGGGCAGGGAGAGGGAGTAGATCTATTTTATTTTTCTTTTATTTTTATTTTTTATTTATTTTATTTTGTTTAAGAGGTTCCACCGTACTCATGTGCGGCTAAACCTCTTGGCTAGGGCCAAGAGGTGAAGCCTCGTAGCGTGATGGGAGGTCTCTTTGCTTGTGCCTTTGTTTAAGACCGATCCGATTTTGATTTAATTTATTAAGGGAATGTTTTCGGTCTTTAATGGTCTCATGACTAAATTACAATGGGTCTCAGCAATGGCTTTGAGCATGTTCTTTTTCTTTTATGTTTATGACGTCGAGCCCCCATTGTTCACCATCGTCTCTCCGGGCATGGTTGGATGTCGCATACCCTTCCTAACCTTCATACATTGATTGGTTGGTAATTAGTTTAATTCATTTGTTTGCTTTGTCTCCGGGCATGGTTTGGTGATGGAATCCATTCTAATTCATATACCTTTCATCTTATCAAAATTACATTAAAGGCATTCGCTTAATTTCCTAAATTGTAATACAAGCATAAGATCTCCCTGATCTCTACAAGTGGATCCTCTGAATCCCTAGTTTCTTTTCTCTGATTTTTCCTAAAGTTTTAGATTAATTATTTCACCATTATTCCTCAAATCATAATTGGTTTAGATTTCATCTCATTCTAGTTCTATTTCTACTTAGTTTTAGATAACGTACAAGTTCCAAATTGGGATTCGACCTGGTCTTACCGAGATTATTACTACATCACAACCCTATACTTGGGAGTGAACAAGTTTTTGGCGCATGTTTGGACTCGACGGCTACGATTTTCTCAAATTAATTGATTTAGAGTTAGTTTAAGATTAGGATTTTACTAATTTTAATTTTATTTTTTTAATTCATAGAACTAACATATTTCCTATTCTGTAGGTTGTTAAGATAGAACTTCTAATTTGGTAAACTCTTTCTAAATTTCTAGATTTTCTAACTCTTTATATTTGGTTTACTTCAGAAACTAACGTGTTTTGTTTTGTTTTATGGTTTTTAACATAGGAACTTCTACTCAAACATCCTTCGCACCTCTCTTCCATATTCGTTGTAGGAATTTTATTTTAGGATTAGACTCAGAGTTAGGGTTGCACCATGTATATGCACGAGTGGGAACGTCAGTATGCTGAGAAGAATAATCTATATTGGGATGATGATGATGATAGAAAGCCACCAATGTCTCAAAAATTTTCTGAAACTATCATCGAGAATCGACCGGAATACAAAGATCCACCAGTTAAGAAGTCCTTACGCGATCATATACGGAGAACAATTCCACCCCACACTGACCGTACGTGAATGTTGGGTTATCATAACTATGGGAGTAATAATTACTATCACCCATCTGAGAAAAAGAAAACAATGCGTGATTATATCATGAGTGATAATAAGTATTACCAACCATCAGATTCTCCCACCTATGATCCGTATGACTATAATCAAGTGGAAACATCAATGTTGGAAAGATGAACCAACAACCTATTATAATGATTATTCTTTTGGATCCCCTACCTTTAAGATTCAACCAAAATCGATCCAAGAGAATTCATTTCAAAGTATACGACTCTTCTTACGACATGATGAAAATACTGGAAGAGCTTGAGTTACGCCTTGATAGGTTAGAGGAAGCTCGCTCATCCCAACTACAATCCAATCCGGAAATACAATGTGAGAAAGTGATCCTCACTCGCTTTTTAAATCTGAGTTTGGAATGAGGAGTTGGATTCCATTAATGAGCATACGGTTCAATTCCCCAACGAGTCGATCTCAATGACTGCTCAAAAGAATGGTGGAGATACATGGGTGTGTTTCAAATACGATGATGATGACACACTTTCCTTACATGATACACAGATCTCAATGATGAGGTTGATGTGAGTTTATTCGAACCTCAACCGAATTTAGAATGTAAGGAAAGCGATCCCATCTCAAGTGTGTCTTGCCTTGATCGAATTGGAAGTCGAGAAGTATTGGGATGAGATTCATGAGAGCATAACCCAAATTCCTCCGGGAATCAATCTCAAGTATGGTCCAGTGTTAATGCTCAAGAAGCACACGAAGTGATCGGTCCATCTTGAGCTACTCCACTCACCTAACATATCCGATTTAAAAGTGGAAGATGAGCTCATTAAAACCGACCCTTCCAACTTCATGAGACATGTTTGGACCACTCTCTTGAATTGAATGATAATGTGATTCGGGAGAAGGACGAGCCGCTCGCTACGACTCTAGAATTTGAAACCACTCAATTAAGACCACCATCCGAGTCGTACACGTCCGACAGCTTCAACGCCTCGATTGAGTAGTTTCAATGAACAAAGTGATCCCATCGATGCTTCCCTATTAATCTTCAATATGTTTGTGCAGTGTATTTGAGCAAGAGAACATATCTTCATATACTTTTAAGGGCGAGGAGTCCTTGAGCATCTCATTACAGATTTCCATGAGGAAAATAAGTCACTCTCACCGAAATTTCCGACTTTTTAATAATTGTCAAGTACACTACTTTTCAAAGTCAAACGATCACATGTCAAAAGACAAAGTGGATGCCTTGCAAGACAACATCTCGGTAGTTATCACTGACCGAGAGAACCCTTACTCTGAAGCCCCTCCTTCCACAGATCCCGAATGTTTACCATTAGGGAGGAGGAGCTAAAAATTGAACCGAAGTCTGATACTTCGGAATGTGTTGAGGCTACATTACTTTTTGCGAAGTTTTCTAAACTTTATCTACTTGTAGTCTCTGATTCACTATGGGATACTGACGTTGAAACTTCTTCTGTCACAGGTGAATCGTACATACTTTGGTTACCTCAAGCAATACAATGGAAAATTTCTTATGAGGTACATAAGTCTCTTTGGAAAGTCATGCTCCAGGGCACCCAAGCCTTTTGCAAAAAGGGCTTTTGGATGATCTTGTTGAGGAACTTACTGAGGAACTTATCAAGATATCTGGCCAGAAGATGAACCTTGCAAAGATGAGTAGTGAGTTCAATGTTTGTGGGTAACATTACTGCAAACCCTCACGAGACTACAACTCGTCCACTAGGGGTAACCTAGGGGTTTAAAGGCTTGTTGCATACGCTAAATGCAATCGAGAGCACCTGCGAAAGTGGTATAGTTAGGATTTTATTTTTTTTTTGTTGTTTTGTTTTTGTTTTGTTCTGCTTTCTCTCTCGTGCTGACTGGATTCCATGCTGCGATCTCTTGAAAAATCTCTCTCGATTCATCATCCAGGTACTATCTTCCCATCACTTCATATTTACTTTTCGTTGTCCCATTCCATGCTCATATCTTTTACATTGAGGACAATGTAGATTTTAGGTTGAGGGTGGGAGATTAGGTAACCTAATCAGTGTTTTCTTGGTCTTGCGCAAAAATTGTGAAAATTTTTAAATTTTTCTGAAAATTCTTGTGAATTTGAAGTGATTTTGACAGATATTCTAGATTTAGAATGTTAAGATACGTATTGTTGGTAATTCATGACTTTTGGATTCAGTTATCTGTAGATTTCACAGTTAAGTTTGAATTGTTAATCCATGATTAGAAGTTGTGAACATTGATTGAGCCATGATTCCACATGTCACATCTCACTTACACATTGAGGTTTCAGTTTGATATTGAATGATTAACTTGGTAATCACTGAGCATGAAAGAAACCAGCCTAAAAGATTTGGCCATCAGGGTATAAAAAAAGAGAATTACACCATGGGTTTGCTCCTATAGGTGTGGATTTGATTTTCCATGATTAACAGTTAGACAGAATTTGACTAGTTTCACCATAGGTTTGCTCCCTATAAGTGAAATTATTCCCATCTTGACATGTTTAAAAAAAAAAAAAAAAAAAAAAAAAAAAAAAAAAAAAAAAAAAAACACTAAAAAAATGAAAGAATGATCTGTGAGGCAAGTTTTGGTTATCATGAATTCTCTTGTTGATTACCAACGAAATCCTGAAATAAAGAATTGAATATCAATGTTGAAAGTCGGGATTACACTCTACACCCATGGAACTTAATGTTTAAAATTATTCTAGTTTATGGATTAATATTTGAACTTGATTATGAAATTCACCGTGCATGAGAGGCCAGGAGAAATTGATAATCACCATTCATGAATCTTAAGATTTTTCATTTCTGGATTGTTTTTCAAAATATCACTCGGCTTCATAAGAAGTGTCTCGTAATTCTCAACTTAATTTTCGCATATTTTGCTCGGGACTAGCAAAATGCTGGTTGGGGGTTATGTTGAGGGTCAAATATTGCATATCAGACCCTAGTTACTGCTTGGATTTACAAATATAATATCGTTTAAAATCCTAATTTAATCGTGTTTGTAATGCAAGGTACATTTATAAGTGGAAACTACAAAAAGGTGCTAAATGTGTGTATTTAATGCTCTGATGACACTACAAGCAAGGGACGGACTCCATAGGACAAATATTGAAGAAATTATATACCAGGGAGCCGAGGAAATCAAGCCGTTCACATGAAAGAGGCCCTAAACTAGTGCAGAATGCAAGATCACAGGGTTCCCACCATCCGTTCTGCTCGAAACTTTATACATGAGCTGAGGAGCATAAACGAACCGTACACGTCGAATTTCAGCTCCTGGATCTTTGCGAAAATGGCCCAACAGACATATCAGCTCACAAATCGTCAAAGTGGGGCCCACTTGGTATCGGGATACGCCTAAAATTTGGTCTCAATACCAAAAATCACATGAGTAAAATGATGGATGGAGTGGATTTTGGAAGAACATCACGAGAGGGCTCCACATATGAGGCGAGAGTGCACTGTGCGGTGTACATTCGAGCCACACCGAATGAAACTATTCGGTCAGCGGGCGCTGACCCGAGCCCATGCGGAAATCGGCAGCGGACGGACGCTGATCGTCCGTTCGTCATGTAGTGGGCCCCACCCGTTGATCATGTGGAAGATCAGGACCGTACGTTGTATCCAGAAGGTGGGGACGATCACAACCATGGTGTTCATTTGGTCCCATGCATACACTCAGGAACTCTCCACTGAAAAACGGAGGATGGACGGCAGCGAGAAAACCTCTGTGGGCCACCCAGAAACTGAGCAAAATTCACCCTTCCCAGACGGTTTTTCGAGGGAAATTTTACGGACGGAGTGGATTTTACACTCGACACCGAGGTGGGACCCACCCATCGTCGCAAGCAGCGTCCGCGGGCTCTGTTACGCAACAGAGCTTGCGGCATTCACTAGTGGGCCATCATCACGGCTCGGAGGTCTGATCCGGACCGTTCATCACACTCCCACGGTCTTTAGGATAAAAGCCTAGGTGACAGAAGTTTAGAAGATATCATGGATTGGATTTAAATCATCTAAACGGAGGACGGACGGTGATACGGAAAATCCAGTGGGCTACACTAAATCCGACCAAAACAGTCCTTCTCGAATGGTTTTTCGAGGAGAAGCTGATGGACGGGATGGATTTCTCAGAGAACTGCGATAATGAGCCCCGCCATCGTCTCAGCACAAGAACGGAGGCCCTGTTGGCGCGTTCGTGAAACCCGACAGTGTCGGAATCCTGTGGGCCACCACCCTTGTTCGGTTGGCGAATCCAAACCGTCCATCTTGTAAGGTGCTCAAAAACGTCCCTGGGGACGTTCTCCTTTTCAACAGAAGCGAGGGAAGATAGGAGTTTTCTGCCTCTGTTTTCGGTGCGGAAACCACATTGTGTCCGGCTGCAAAACAACTTCTGCGTATGGCTGCGAAAAGCAGCACCGATTTTTTTTCCACGGCCCTGGCTGCATATAAGAAGGAGAGAGAGATTGAAGTTAGAGGGGGTACGGCTGGAGATCTGAGCAAATGAGCTTGAGGGTTTGGACGTGAGGGGCGAGAGAGAGGAGTAGATCTATTTTATTTTTCTTTTATTTTTATTTTTATTTATTTTATTTTGTTTAAGAGGTTCCACCGTACTCATGTGCGGCTTAAAACCTCTTGGCTAGAGGCCAAGAGGTGAAGCTTTCAGAGCGTGATGGGAGGTCTCTTTGCTTGTGCCTTTGTTTAAGACGATCCGATTTTGATTTAATTTTATTAAGGGAATGTTTTCGCCTTTAATGGTCTTGTGGTAGACCGAAATTACAATGGGTCCGCAATGGCTTTGAGCATGTTCTTTTTCTTTTATGTTTATGACGTCGGAAGCCCTGTTGTTCACCATCGTCTCTCGGGCATGGTTGGATGTCGTACCCTTCCTAACCTTCATACATTGATTGGTTGGTAATTAGTTTAATTTTGTTGTTTGCTTTGTCTCCAGGCATGGTTTGGTGATGGAATCCATTCTAATTCATATACCTTTCATCTTATCAAAATTACATTAAAGGCGTTCAGCTTAATTTCCTAAATTGTAATACTGGGCATAAGATCTCCCTGATCTCTACAAGTGGATCCTCTGAATCCCTAGTTTCTTTTCTCTGATTTTTCCTAAAGTTTTAGATTAATTATTTCACCATTATTCCTCAAATCATAATTGGTTTAGATTTCATCTCATTCTAGTTCTATTTCTACTTAGTTTCAGATAACGTACAAGTTCCAGTCCCTTGGGATTCGACCTCGGTCTTACCGAGATTATTACTACATCACAACCCTATACTTGGGGAGTGAACACTTACACATGTGAACAAGTCACTTAAATCTAACGGTAGACATGTTCTGCCTCTGGATCACTTTAAAACTCACTTGTGATCATCTGTTTACAAAACTGACCGTATACCCACTTACATACATGATCAAAAGACTAACCATCAAGTTTTTCTATTTTTAACATGTCATCTGACCATCCATTATATTAGTTGATATATGTATATTTCCTTAATTAATTCGGTGAATAATTCTTTGTTCATAATGATTTATATAAGTTTTTTTGTAAGAAGTACTTAGAAACGTACCTATAACCATATAGAACCATTAGATTTCCCTTAGAGAGAGAGAGAGAGAGAGAGAGAGAAGCCGAGACGTCCTCTTCCTTCTCCATATGTATGATGTCTCCCTCTTGCTCAAGAGATGTCATGATTCATGTAGAAGCTTTTCATGAAGAAGCTTTCCTACACGGATATTTACCTAGGGTTTGGATTTTAGACTAAGGTGAGGGATTCCTTTAAGCTTACATTAATTTGAGTTGATATGATTTATCTTGCCCTTTTGCATGCTTCTATATTACTGTAAATCGTCCCTTCAATTATTTGATTTACCATCATCAATTATTTATCCTTTGGAAATTATGGTTAAGGTATAATTTTAATTTTGTGTGATTTTTTAAAAATTTATGTGGGGTGATGAATATAAGCCCTGCCGTTTACCAATTTTGAGAGTGACACGTGCTTCCACTCTATATTAAGATGGCCTTTTGCTCTTCTCCCCTTATTTTTGTTGAGTTAGCCTATTTGCTAATCTTCTTTTTTATCGAGTTAACTTATTGCTACTCTTCTACTTTATTAGGTCAACCTTGTGCTACCTTCCTTTATACCTTGGGCATGTGTCTTGGAATTCTAAAACCCTTATGGTTTGACTTATATTTCTATTGATGCAAGTACTATGTTGGAAATCTCACTTCTAGTGATAAATATATTATCGGGACGTAATGCGTTACAGGTAACGGCCCTCTTGGTCGGCACGTAATCTTGTTGGTTGATTAGTGGTGCACAATTGATGTAAGTAAATCATCATGTGTGTTACATCATTTTTTGAAATTGGATGTCGTAAATAGTCGCTTCATAAACACATCGTGTCACGTAAATCTCTCAATCGTGTTCTTGTGTCGCCTTGAGATGTTTGCATAAATCCACGTTAATGTTTGACACGTCAGTGAATCTCCATAGTGTGAGAATGAGAGGCGAGCCAGATATCTTTAGACTACTTTTCCACATTGTGATCATGATCACTAAGTGTAATGGACTGCACATACTTCACTAGGCATGCATATCATATAGAATGTTTGCGCATATCGATACCACTTGTATTTGTGGAGTATGAGATCTATCGAAACCCTTATATTATTCTTATGAATCACTTGAATCATTGTAAACTTTAAGGACAACCACCACTATGAGTAGGGCGTTGACCCTCTCCAACTGTATAAATGTTGCAGATGAATTATCAATTAATGAAAAGGACGACAACCATTATGTGGAAGACAGGTTCAAATAGAGAAGAATAATAGTGCACAATTAGCTTTATTTATTTTTCGCTGCCAATTTTGATAATGTAATAAGCTATCATTAAGAGGGCATTTAATGATTTGTTGAATTTTTTTACTCTAATGGAATAATAAATATAGTTTATTTTACTCTTGTGAATGTAACCGTATGTGATTTTAAAAAATATAATAATAAGGTGCGATTTTGAAACATCAAAGTTTTACATTATTAACAATCGGAATTCTCGGGCATGAGTATGTACTTGAGCCGCGAAAATTCGGGATATTACAGTTGGTATCAAAGCATGGGAATGAGATTAACTGGGCTTGAGGGAATGGACCATCATAAGCTTTACTCGACCAGGATAAAATCATGAATTAAATACTTAGGATTATTTTCCAAAGGAGTTAGGATGTTGAGCAATTAGAAACCCATATTTAGGTTTCTCTTCAAATGTGATAGACGTGGAACTTAGAAACTATAAATTTAGATACCCCCATAATAAATCCCCAAAATTCTGAACAAAATTTTTCTGAGCTAAAAGTCATCATTAAATAGAGTGACAATAAAAAAGAATGAGTTTCCCTTATAAGAATAGAGATTTTCTAATTATTATAGAATTTTCGACTATTTCAACGAAATTCTAATATGTTGTGAAATCACCACTAATTACAAAAATAAGACACATTAAAAAATTTTGAAAATTTTTCAATAGATCACTTATGCCTCCATCAACCTTCCTCTAAAATTTCATCTTGATTGGGTCTATACAAAATTCCATAAAAATCTGACATTAACAAAAACAGTAAAAATAGCTGCTGGATAGTAAGATTTTATACACCTCACAAGGGTGAAACACCTCCCAAATCGTGGAATCTTGCCTCATGAATTTTTATGGAGTCTTAAGAATAAGTCAGGGGCTTAGGCTTCAAATTTCGAATAAATTGGATGCATGGATCATAAATTAAAATTCTAAGAGTGACAAGCTGTAAATATAAAACGATTTTGGGAATTTACAACCCTATATATAAAGGATACATCATCAGAGTACTAACCATTAAGTTTTTCTATTTTTAACATGTCATCTGACCATCCATTATGTTAGTTGATATATGTACATTCTCTTAATTAATTTGGTGAATAATTCTTATTCATAATTATTTAAATATAAGTTCTTTTGTGAGAAGTACTTAGAAACGTGCCTATAATCATGTAGAACCATTAGATTTCCTAAAACTCTCATATCAACAATAATTACAAAAATGTCATTAACGTAGACCCTTGAATTTTAGATCATATGGTTCCCACGATCTACTTTATGTAAAATTTTATACCATATCTATTATTATAAATTAACCATACATGTCAAATTTCAATCATTAAATCATTGTAAAAGTGACTCAATTGACAAATCAGCTCCTTAACCATTGATTTTGGTATCCATCAAGTGAAGAAACCTCATGGGTAGTCATATTATGATATTTTCTTTCATATGAATGACTTAGATTACCCATAATATGGACTCAGTATGAAATATGAATACCCGACCATGATAGGCTTTTCCTTATGCATGAGTTATCCTTTCGACACCGACCCACTGCTTATAAATCTGGATCTTCTGATTTAACTACTTTCTTTCGTCCATCGCAACTCAAAATTGGACCATAATTTGGTCTCATATGACTATGAGTTTATACAAAATTTAGGCCCCGATCTATAATCTTATACCGTTGAAGGTCAAAGCCAATTCCTTCTTTTATGTACAAAAGGAAGAAATTTTAGATTTAGGCTTTTTCCACTATTGATCAACAACCAAATTTTGTCTAACCATTTGCCTACCATGACTATACATTTCTCCTAAAATTGAGTCCTGATCATTAAGCGTGGACCGTTAATTGAGATCAAGTTCGTTTTGGTACCCATCAGTGGCCCTTGAAGCCTCGCCTGTGGTAGTACCTAATTCGCGCCCACTAATCTGGTATCGAATTGGAACGGATTGGCTACTCCCTGCAACCAGCCAATAGATGGTGGTCAGTGCTTTGTGGGTTCCACCACGATGTATGTGTTTCATCCATGTCGTCCATCTATTTTTCTAGATCATTTTAGGCCACGAGACCAAAAATAAAGTATATCCCAATCTCAACTGGACCACATTAGACAAACAGTATTGAATGAATGTTGACCATTAAAAACTTTTTGGGGGCCATAAAAGTTTTGGATCAATGTGATCTTTGTTTTTTCCCTTCATCTAGGTCTGTATGACCTAAGCAATAGATTGGATGTCAAATAAATAGTACAGTGAGCCTTAGGAGGATTTAAATGGTGGATATCCAATCACTATTGTTTTTCGGTGGTGTGGTCCACCTGAGATTTATATCCCTCTCATTTTTTGTATCAAGCGATAAAATGATCTGTAAAAATAAATGAACCGCATGGATGAAACACATACATCATGATGACCCACAAAGCACTGACCACCAGCCACTGGGCTAGTGGCATGGGGTTTAGCCAATCCGATCCTGAGAAATTTCTACTACGCCGAATTCCTGTAAGAGCCTTTTGCAGGAAATTCTTATGAGAAGCTAGTTTGGGCCCAGTGTGTTGTTTGTTAGAAATCCACACGTTCCATGTTGGAGGCTAAAACTGAGGCAAATCCAAAAATCAAGTTGGCCACGTGACAGAGGATTGAACATCAACCGATGAAACCTGCGTGGGTCACATAAGTTTTGAATCAGGCTATTTTACATTTTCAGTTCATGCTAGTAGGAATGACCATAGGAACGGTATGGATGGTATATAACATCATGGAGAACCAGGGAGGTTTCAATGGTAGGAATTTACTTACACGTTTTATTGATGTACGGCCCACTTGAGTTTTGGATTTAAATTACTTTTGGGCCCACCTCTTAAAATGATCTTGCTAAAGTGACGGACGTGGTGGATTTCTATACTCATCATGGTGGGCCCACCTAGCTCCCCTCGTAGGAAGTTAGTGGGAAAGGCTTTAGAAAGGAATCCTCGTCTAAATTTCTATTTTACCATTGGCTTGACTTGCGTCAGTCATTCAATAATGCATGGTCAGGCTGTAAAGCAACTCAATAATACAATAACACGCAAGCAGAGACGTCATAGGGAATCTGTCGGCAACACCTTTATATATCTTCTCATTATTTAAAGTAGCAAATATCCAATTACTCTGTGTCAAGGATCAAGTGTCTATCAACTAGAAGCTATAATCATTAAAGCAATCTTAGTCTGGAACTGTAACTTTATGATGATGTTTTGTGTAATATAGCTATTTTTATATTAATTAATTAATATATGCTACATTTATAACTTCTTAGTTGTGTACCAAGGGTCTTATGCTTGATTGAGCATCACATAGTAGCAATTTAGGTTAGATTGACCCAACCATGATGTATGTATTATATCTACACAATCTGTCCATTTCATGAGATCATTTTAGTCCAAAGTTGAGGCAGAGCCGAAGCTTAAGTGGACCACCTTGGGGACAACGACATCATTTCAAAACCTTCTTAGAGCCCACCATGACGCTTTTTTGCCATCCAACCTGTTAATAAGGTCACACGGGCTTGGATGAAGGCAAAACACAAATATCAGCTTGGTTTAAAACTTTTGTGGCCTTCTAAAAGTTTTCAATGGAAAACGCTCGACTCTTTTAAGCTTTGGATCTGCCTCCTTTTGGGGCCCATCTTCTAAAATGATTTTGCAAAATGTATGAACAGTTTGGATATAACACTTACATCATCGTCGGTCCACGTAACTTGTTGACGTGAACAGGCCACCACACCGCAAAGGTTTGTGATGTGTGGCACATCATGCAATCCGCTTCCGATTCCGGAAACCGATTGGCATGCCACTAGCCCCATGGCTGGTGGTCGGTGCTCTGTGGGCCCCACCATGATGTATGTGTTTCATCCATTCCGTTCATCCATTTTTACAGATCATTTTATGGCTTTAACAAAAAATTAAAGGGATATAAATCTCAAGTGGACCACACCACTGGTAAACAACAGTGATTGGATATCCACCATTAAAATTCTCTTAAGGTCCACTGTACTGTTTATTTGACATCTAATTAGTTGATTAAGTCATATAGACCTAGGTGAAGTGAAAAAACAAAGATCATATTGACCCAAAACTTTTAGGGCCCCAAAAAGTTTTTAATGGGCAACGTTCATTCAACATTGATTCCTGTAATGTGGTCCAGTTGAGATTGGGATATACCTTATTTTTTATTTCATAGCGTAAAATGATCTAGAAAATAGATAGATAGCATGGATGAAACACATACATCATTGTGGGGCCCACAGAGTACCAACCACCAGCCATTGGCTAGTGGCAGGAGGAGTAGCCAATCCGTTTCCAATCCTACCTAAGTTTCTGGGACTCCGAATTCCTGTCAGAGCCTTTTGCAAGAGCTTCTTAAGATAAGCTAGGTTGGGCCCACTTTGTTTGCTAGAAATCCACAAGTTCCATGTCGGAGGCTAAAACCACGCAAATCTAAAAATCAAGTTGGCCACACGAAAGAGGATTGAGCATCAACCGGTGAAACATGATTGGGGTCACAGGAGTTTTGAATCAGGCTAATTTTTATGTTTTCAGTTCACGCTAGAGGTGGGCATTGAGTCGAGTCAGATCGAGTTAGGTCTAACCCGGCTCGATTCGGTTTTGAAAAAGGCCTGATTAGAATTCAATCCGTCTCAGTACCAAGTCCAGCATGCCTGCCTAGATCCGAGTCTAGGTTTGGGCTGAGCTAATCCGAACCAAGTCCAACCCGATAAAAAATACCGTGTCGAATTGCTTTTGCACCAATTCAAATCGGGTTAGATGGCTCCTCCTTCACAAACAAACTCACTGGAACGACCCTTCAATGCTCTCTACATTTCTCATTCTCAACGGGTAATCCTTTGCTTTGATATTCTCAAAATTTCAACCAAATTGTTGCCAACCTCAACAACTAGTGTGGTAAGTGTATGGAAGCCTTAAGATGTACATAATTGTATTTGGACTCAGTCAGACTTCACATAACATTTCTGGACCGTTCATAAAGTCGAGGCCACTGTTTTTTTACTTGCATGTGAAATTCACTGCAATTGGATGGTTCTAAATATTTGTGGCTGGAACTGTATTTATCTATTGATCTTGTCCATTATTCTTACATGCTCATGAATAGATGGTTTGATTTATCAAGAGGTTATTACTTTTTTAAAGAGAGATATAACAAGTAGAATAGACATAATGGACGGTCTAGATATTTGATGTGATTGCCGACTTGCTGAAAGGTAGTCATATGGATGAAAAGCTTCCGATTAGCATCAGGAGTCCTTTATGCAAAACCTGTGCTTCGCTGTTTTTTACGCGAAAAGGATGTCGCCCACTATCTAGGCCCCATCTCCTCATACAATCACGTGTTGTCCCCCACCCCTGTCGTGCCGTCCTACACACTTGTAGCCTTCTCACCCTATTCGGTGCATATTACTGTATCGTCTCGCCCCTCTCTCTTTCAAAACTGCACTTTGCAAGTGTACTTGTGGCCACAAGTTCCCAATCGCGAGATCTGGATCGTTCAAAAGCTAGGCGTAATGGTGTATACTAAGTAGCCAACTCAGCTTTTGTATGGTGGTCCACTCATGTGATAAACATGTTGGATGTCAAAAGGGTCAACCATTGAAACATATGTAAACGTGTAATTAAAAAGATTAATCTGACAGACTGAATTTGATCCTATGGAATCTATACAGCATGTCAAGATTAACGGACTGGATCATGCACTTATGGACCCAGGGGTGAGAGTTGGCTATCAAGTGTACCTAGGAAAGTGCACTCGTGCGAGCGCCGTTGCTGTTTTGGATCTCTCTCTCAGGAATTTGACAGGTACATCCACTCTATATGCTTTACCTGAGGATCTGACCCGAGTCCGGTTTCTGCTCGGGTCCAGTTTGATGGATCGAGTTATCCACTCTATATGCTTTACCCAAGGATCTGAGTCAGAGTTTGGTTTCTGATGGGTCGAGTTTGATGGATCGAGTTTCGGGTTGAGTTGACCTGAGTTATTGAGTAACTCAAACTCGACTCGGTTTGAGTTAAGATTGGGCGAAGCACTCGCTCATTTGGTTTCAATCAAGTCGAACGAGTTGAGTCGGATCATGCCCAGCTCTAGTTCATGCTAATAGGAATGACCATATGAATGGTGTGGATGGTATATAACATCACGGAGAACCCCAGAGAGGTTTCAACAGTAAGAATTTACCTACACACGTTTTATTGATGTACGGCCCACTTGAGTTTCGGATTTAGATTGCTTTTGGGCGCACCTCCTAAAATGATCTTGCAAAAGTGATGGAGGTGGTGGATTTCAATAAACATCACGGCTGCGGGCCCACCTAGCTTCCCATCGCCGGAAAGGAATCCTTGTCGAAATTTCTATATTGCCATTGGCTTGACTTGCTTTCAGTCATTCAATAATGTATTTTTAGGCTGTAAAGCAACTCAATAATAATGCAATAGCACCTACGTGGAGACGTCATAGGGAATCTGTGGGGCATACTTTATGGATACGTTTTCTATACACCGCATGTCCATCTGTTTTTAAAGCTTATTTGGGCCTGAGCCCAAAATTTAAGCATATTAAAAATAGTGAAGATTAAATGCTTACCGTTAAATCTAACAAGGGCCTAGAAGTTTTGGATCAATATATCTGTGTTTTTCACTAGTCCAGGTCTGTGTAACCTTATTAACAGGTTTGATACAAATAAAAATGACTGCAGACCCTAGGAAGATTTCAATAGTTGACATCATTTTCCTCACCGTTTCCTATGTTGTTGTCACTTCAGCTTTGAATCTGCCTCACATGAGCTGAAAAAAAGGATGGACAGAATAAACACATAAATCATAGTGTGCCCACAGAGCTTTAACACCAGGTAGGTGTTGCGGTAATCAGCCAAACCTCGTCCGGTCTATCAGTCATTTAGAATTGGGTGTGTGGACGTAGATAACACGCACCACATCTACGCATGTGTCACCACACAATCGAACAATCGGCATCCTAAAAGCAAGAGAAAATAAAGGTTTGTTAAACAGTGTGGACGCGGATTGCGTCCTACCCCCACCCGGACAGTAATCCGTCCGGGAAGGGCTCTGTGGGTCCACAGTGATGAAAGTATTATATACACTCCGTTAATAGTTTTTATTAGATAATTTGAAGGTATGAGTCAAAATATGAGGCAGGTACATGGCTTAGGTGGAACACAAGGTGGGGATTGAACGTCCATCATTAAAACCTTCTTGGGAGCTAGAGAAGTTTCATATCAAGATGATATTTGTTTTTTAAATTCATCCACGTCTGCGTGACCTTATTAATAGGTTGGATGGTAAAAAAGCATCATGGTGTCCCTTAGAATGGTTTCAACGGTGGGTATCATCATCACTGCAGCTTCCTTTAGTGTGGTCCACTGGAGCTATGTACCTACTTCATTTTTAGGAGAATAACTTAAAATGATCCGAGAAAAGCGATAACGGCATGAATAAAACAATTACATCACGGTGGGCTCCACAAAGCCCTGCCCAGACGGATTACTGTCTGGGCGGGGTAGGACGCAGTCCGCGTACTAAACAATGTTCACTGCAGAAATTATATATGAAATAATTAATAGCTCGTTTCAACACTTGAGGTCTTGGTATGATCCCTAGTGGGGGTGGCTAACAGTGCATATACCGACAGTTGGTGTGTACTAACAAGCTAACAAATATATATATATATATATATATATATATATATATATATGAAATAATTAGAGGAACGGATGAGTCTGTATGATGCCTTTTTTATTTTCGCTGGCCGGAAACTTATTTTGCAAAAAACAACTTTTTAGGATTCGGAAACTGGTATTTTGACGAAAATACCCTTTGACTATTAGGGTAAGCAGCGGTAGAAGGAGGGGTATTTTGGCCTTTTTGGGTTCATCCGTATGACCCGAGGTCTAGTTTCACAATTAAGGTTTCTTTGCGGCGAATGAAATTGTTGGCTGAAACCTGAGGTCTATACGCCTCAAGATCCCATTATATATTAACGTTTGGGCTTTCAGTTCGATACAAGTGGGCTAAGCTTTATTTATACAAAACATTGATAAGCTTGAAGGGGTTATGATTTTCCAGTATGAATCCACATTCGTAATGTCAGCCATAAGATGAACGGTATCGATTGCTTAACCACGATATGTACTTGTACCAAGCAAACTGGCCCCGTCGAATCTTCAAGTGGTCCTCAGTATATGAAACAAGGTTGGGATTGTTTTCTTCTCTATTTCCTGCTATTTAAGCTACGCGATCGATGACTAGGATTTTCCTCAGTTGAAGGGAAGAATTCATCCTATTAGTTCTATATCGTGTGACCTACTTGTTCTACTTCGATTGGTCGACAATTAGGACTTCCCTTAGTCGAATGGAAAAAAAAAAGTCTCTACTATTAATTCTACCGTATGCGATCTATCACTGAACAATCGACTTATCGATCTTATGATTGCTCAGCTCACTAGTTTTACTCTGTCCAACCTCTCAATAAGATTGTACATCGAGCCGAGTTGATTTGAGTTGGGCCAAGCTCGGCTTGACTCGTCCGTGTTATACTCGAGTTTGAGCTCGAGCTCAACATTAAAGCTTGGCTTGTTTGCCAAAGCTTTTGAGTCAATCTCGAGTCAAGCTAGTGGTTCGAGTTGAGTGAGCTTACCTCGAGTTGAGTCGAGCTTGTTCATATGCCAACCCAGCGCCCAGCCCGACCCAAACCCACACCCAACTCAACTCGGTCCCCAACTCGACCTAACCCAGCCCGCACCCCGACCCAAACCCCAACCTGACTCAATCCAGCGCGGTCGGGTAGGGTTTTTTAGTAAAAACTTTAAAATTTTAACTCTTTTTTTTTTTTTTTTTTTTTTTTTTAAGTTAAACATATTATATATATTTAATATTAATATAATATAATATTAAAATATATTACTCGACCCGAGTCGAGCTCGAGCTCGAGCTTCGAGTCGAGTCGAGTTGAAATGCACCATGGTCGAACTCGCCCTGAACTCAACTCGAGCATTAGAAAACAAGTTTGACTCACCCCGAGTCGGCCTTTCAAGCCGAGTCAATCCGAGTCGTCCTTTCAAGTCGAGTCAATCCGAGCTTACTCGAGCCGAGTCGAGCGAGCTTTTCGAGCTAGCTTGACTTATGTATAGTCCTACCTCTCAACCTCCCGACCTACCCCTTCGATGCAAGGCATCACACAGTGTTAGTCCATGCTAACTTACTTCCCGAGCTCCTGAAGAATGCTCGGAAGTAGGGGGCTACTGTTATGGATAAAAATGGACTGACCATATGTACAAACTCAAAAACTATGAATTGCTTGAGGGCCAAAAAATCACCCCGACCTCGGGTACTAACCTCGGCCTCGGATATCAACGATCTCTTCCGTAAGCCGCAATCACCATCCAAGAGGCATTGTCATATACGTCTCTCAGACTAGAGACTATAAATAAAGGCCTCCTTTATAGTAAAAGGTACAACAAATATTCCGATTCTATTATGCCTATTGTAGGTCAATATCATGACTTAGGCATTGGAGGGTTCCCAGTCTTAACCGACGCCCTTTATGTCTTCTCTTGTTCTTTAGTAAATTACAAATACTCTGACTAGCAGGAGGTGAGGCAGTATCGACCAGATTTCAGCATCAACAAGATATATTTAAAGGATCAAATAGATGTTATAATCATTCAAGCAATCTTATTTTGGAACTGTTAATTTCATGATGGTGTTTTATGCATTTTAGTTGTATTAATTTTAATTAATATATGCTATATTTACAACTTCTTAGTTGTGTAAGAAGGTTTATATGCTTGCTTAAGCATCATATAGAGTAGCAATTTGGGTTAGGATGACCCAACCATGATGTTTGTATTATATCTACACCATCCATCAATTTCATGAGATTTTTTATGACATTAGCCCAAAATTGAGGCAGAACCAAAGCTCAAGTGGACCACACCACAGAAAGAAATGGGGACAATGACACCCACCGTTAAAACCTACTTAGGGCCCACTGTGATGCTTATTTTCCATCCAACCCGTTGATAAGGTCAAGAAAACCTAAGTGAAGGCAAAACACAAATATCAATTTAGTTCAAAACTTTTATGGCTCCCATGAGGTCTTTAATGAAAGACACTCATTTCCCTTCAGCTTTGAATCTACCTCCACTTTTTGGGGCGCTTATCGGATGCGGATTGCGTACTACCCCCGCCCGGATGGTAATCCGTCCGGGCAGGGATCTCTGGGGCCCACTGTGATGTAAGTTTTTTTTCCACGCCTGTAACACCCCGGCCCCTCTAGTATGATATTGTCCGCCTTGGCTGGTACAATGTCCACCTCACGGCTTTGTTCTCGTAGGTGGAAGCGGTTAGTGAACCACCCGTAAAACGCGTCATACCATTGAAGGCCGAAGCCCCACATATAGCCCAGATCTTTAGGCATTCCCTTTCCGATGTGGGACAGATGCACTACCCCAGACCAGCTGGCAGTCTATTTTCGAAAGCTCTTCACCAACCCGACTGGAGACCACAGCCCGGCTGGGCAGGCACCCCTCCCCCCCTCGAGAGACAGAGCGCCCTCGCTCTGATACCATTTGTAACACCCCGGCCCCTCTGGTATGATATTGTCCGCTTTGGCTGGCACAATGTCCATCTCACGACTTTGTTCTCGTAGGTGGAAGCGGTTAACAAACCACCCACAAAACGCGTGTTGAGGGTCAAACATTGCATATCAGACCCTTGTTATTGGCCAGATTTACGAGCATGATACTATTTAACGCCTAATTTTAATCATATTTGTGATGCAGGGTGTATTTGAGAGCACGGACGGCAAAAAGTTGTTAAAAGCATGGATTTAATGATCTGAAGACACCAAGGCAAGGGAAGGACTCCAGGGGACCAAGATCTACTGATTTACACGCCAGAAATCTAAGAAAATCAGGCCGTTCATGTTAAGTGGCCTGAAGGACATCCAGAATGCAAGATCACAAGGTTCTCACTATCCGTTGAGCTTGAAACTTCATACATGGCCTGAGGACCATAAATTGACAGTACATGTCGAATTTCAGCTGTTTAATCTCTGTGGAAGTGACCCAATAGACACATCAGCCCCTAAAACTGTGATTTGGGGCCCACATGCTATCTGGATGTGCCTCAACTTTGTTCCCCACAATTAAGAGGATGTGAGAAAAGAGATGAACAGAATGGATCTCGCATATACACCCAAGTGGACCCCACCTTGAGTGGCGTGTGCATCCAACACAAGCGCACTCACTGTGCACCGGAAGAGCTGGATCGGTCAGCGGGCGCTGACCCGATCCATCTCCTACACAGAGACGGCGCACAAGCGTTGTCCGACCGATTTTGGCTTGTGAGCCCCACTCGTTATACATGTTAATGATCCGAACCGTCAAAGTGCTTGAGGGGGTGGCCACGACCCTCACCTAGATGGTCTTTCGAGACCATGCAAGATGTTGCAACATCCTACCCGTTAAACGTCAGATGAACAATAGAGTAAACAAGTTCGTGGGCCACAACTATTTTCTCCAGAAAATACTCTTTCTCAGAGGATTTTTAGTCGTAAACCCAGTGGACGGAATGGATTTCTCCATAAACATTAAGGTGGGACTCGCCAACCATCACAGGAAGATTCGCAAGCTTTGTTTCGCAACAGAGCCTGCGGTTTTTCATTGTGGGCCACTCCCGTGCAACGAAAATCCAATCTGGACCGTTCATCATGAGCTTACGGACTATCTCACCTCAGCCTAGGTGGAGAATTTCAATAACCTATGGAGATAAAAATTTGATCTTCCAAATGGAAGAAGGACGATAGCGTTATAAGTACGGTGGGCCGTATCATGGAACATCCAGGAGTACCCTCTTCTGACTAAAATTTCGAGGAGAAACTAGTAAACGGAGTGGATCTCCTGTACAAACTCAAGAATGGGCCGCACCGGGAAATCAGCGTAAGAGTTAATGCGATTTGGATTTTGGCTGCGAAAAGAAGTCGGTTCGTCCGACTATAGCCACTGCCCAGTCCTTCTCTATAAAAGGAAGTAAGAGAGAGATGAGGGGAGATCTGGCTTGGGGGAGTCCACGTGAAGAGAAGGAGATAGGGAGAGAGAATGAGTTTAGATTTCTTTTAATTTTTTTCTACTGTTTTTCTTATTAATTCTTTTAAGATGTATAGCCTATCCATGCTAGGCTAAACCTCTTAGCTAGGGCTAAGAGGTGAAGCTTGTAGTGAGATGGGGGATTCTATTCATTGCCTTTAATTTGATTTTTATTCATGAACCGAATTTGATATTGGTTTGATTATTATGGGAATATTTCTAGTCTTTAATGTCTGTTGTGACTGAAATTACAATGGGTCTGCAATGGCTTTAAGTATTTCTTTCTCCTTTTGATGTTTATGACGTCAGGAAGCCCTGCTGTTTACCATCGTCTCCTGGGCATGGTTGGATGTCGGTACCCTTCCTAACCTTCATAATCATCTGATTGGTTGTAAATTAGTTTAATTCTGTTGTTTACTTTGTCTCTAGGGCATGGTTTGGTGATGAAATCCATTCTAATTCATATACCTCTCATCTCTTGAAAACTATATCAACAGCAGTTCAGTTAATTTCCCTGATTTTTGAAACAAGCATAAGATCTCCCTGATTTCTACAAGTGGATCCTCTGAATCCCTAGTTTCCCTCTCTCTGAATTCTTTAAGTTTAGATTAATATTTCATCATTCCTCAATTCACAGTTGATTTAGATTTCATCTTAGTCTCGTTCTACTTCCATTTAGTTTCAGATAACGTACAGGTTTCAGTCCCCGTGGATTCGACCTCGGTCTCACCAAGTTTATTACTACATCACAACCCTGCACTTGGGAAGTGAACAAGCTTTTGGCGCCATTGCCGAGGACTGACGGTTGCGTTTTTCTGAAATTGACTGGTATTAGGATTATTGTAAGATTAGGACTCTTTTAATTTTAGGATTTTTAGTTTTAAAATTTCCAGGCTTTCCCTTTAAAAATTTCCTATTTTTAGTAACTTTTTAATTTCTTTAAGTGTTAGATAGTCTTTGTTTCCTTTTTAGAAACTAACCCAATTCTCTTGTTTTGTAGACTCTGATAGACTTCTAAATTGGTAACTTTCTTCTTCTTTCCTATCTATTTACAGAGTAGGATTTGTCTTCCTTTTTAGGTAATTTCTAATTCTAAATTTTTTTAGAATCTAATCTTGTCTCCTATTTTATTTATTAGAAATTTTCTGTTTAGAAACTAACTTTCCTGCTTTATAGGTTTTTAAGATAGAAATTTCTAATTTGGTAAGCGCTTTCTAACTTTTACTTTCTAATTCTCAAATTTCTTTCATTAATCACTTATTTCCTAGTTTAGAATTTCCTAATTTGTTTAGAAGTTTTCTCCTTTTTTTTTTTTTTTTTTTTTTTTTTTTTTTTTTTTAAGGGATTGCTCTTTTCTAATTTAGAACTTAGTTGATTACTATTTTTCATCTTAGGAATTTCCCACTCTTAGGCTTACTATCCTCAGAAACTAACTTGTTTTGTTTTATTTTGCAGGTTTTAACTTAGGGACTTCAATTTGGTAACTTCCTTCCAACCCTCTCTTCTTGCTAGTTTTTATTTTCCTTTCTTAGGATTAGGTTTAGAAATCAATTGAGGGCTATAAAGTGTTTCATGCCCAAGTGGGCTCGTGACAACACTCGACGTCTCTTGACTGAAGGAGGATTAATCGAGGGGTTAACTGTCCATCGCAGGACTAGACATTGCTCGAATTCCCCTGAGTTGATTGAGGTTATGGTTGCAAATCAACCTCAAGCACTACCTCAACTTAGGGATGAGGAAGTACATGATGAGAATGAGGTGCATCAAGCACCCCCGCTTCGTACTTTATGAGATTATTTACAACCGGCGGGGGTGAGTACGCCCTCATGTATGATTTTTCCTGAAAACACAGGACAGATGGACATCAAGCCAGGAGTTATCGAATTCCTTCCTAAATTCCATGGGCTTGAATCAGAAAGTCTATACTTACATTTGAAAGAGTTCGATGAGATCATAGCCACCTTATACTTTCCTAATGTATCCGAGGATACAATTAGGCTGAAACTCTTTCCTTTCTCCTTGAAAGAGAAGGCTAAGACGTGGTTACATTCACTGCATCCTAGATCCATTGACACATGGAATGATATGCAGAGGGAATTCATAAAGAAAATTTTCCCACACCATAAAACAATTACCCTCAGAAAAGCAATCATGAACTTCGCCCAAAAGGAAGATGAGACATTCTACCAATGTTGGGAAAGGTTCAAGGATCTTGTCAGTTCATGCCCACAACATGGTTTTGAAATGTGGCGCATTACAAATTTTTTCTATGATGGACTGACATCTTCTATGCGCCAACTGGTCGAGACAATGTGTAATGGAGAATTCATGAATAAAGAGGTCGATGAGGTATGAGATTATCTCGATAGACTTGTCGAAAATGCACAATCATGGGACCATTACCCAAAATCAAACCCCACGTTTAGGCTAACTCAATCTAAGGAGAAAGGTGGAGTATATCTCCTGAAAGAAGAGGATGATTTAAATTTTAAAGTGACTAATCTCATACGAAAAGTCGAGGCCATGGAAGGAAGGAAGGATAAGGTTAATGAAATTGTTTGCGGCATCTGTGATTGCAACATTCATACCACTGAAAATTGTCCTACAATATCTGCTTTTTGAGGAGTGTTGAATGAGCAAGCTAATGCCGTAAATAACTATCAAAGACCTTTCAATGGATCTACCTCTAATACATACAATCCTGGTTGGAGAAATCATCCAAATTTTAGTTGGAGGAATGGACAAACTGCTACCCCTCAAAGTTTCTTCAATTAAAATCCAAATAAGGGGAAACCTCAAGAAGAACCGGTTCAAAATTTCATGCAAGAGCTGGCCCAAACAATGCGAGATTTTATGCAAAAAATGGATTCATGCATGACGGTTATAGAAAAGGGGATGCTTCCTGCACAACCGCTCCGCAATACGAGATAAATGTCCCAGCTCTTCAAATCAAATGGGGCACGCTAAATCCATCACCACTCTTAGGAGTAGGAAGATCATTGATAAAACCCTTCCAGTTAGGCATGAAAAGCCTCAAGAATCAGAAGAGGGCAACAATGATGGATCTGGTGATGCCGCACAAAAATTAGAACCGAAACTTTTAGAGAAGCCAGTTGCTCCGTTCCCCCAACGGTTGGTTGCACCAAAACGTCTTTCTAACTCTTAGGATATTATGGAGGTGTTGAAACAAGTTAAAGTCAACATTCCTCTACTTGATGTCGTAAAATAGATTCCTTCATATGCAAAATTTCTGAAAGACCTATGCACGACCAAAAGACGGCAGAGTATTCAAAAAAAAGATTTTCTTGACTGAGAAAGTGAGTGCCATCCTGAAGCAAGACGTGCCACAGAAATTCAAGGATCCCGGTAGCCCAACCATATCATGTATAATTGGGAACCATCGAATTGATCACGCACTTCTTGACTTAGGAGCGAGTGTCAATCTGATTCCCTACTCGGTATACAAACAGTTAGGTTTGGGTGAGTTAAAACCCACCCTAACCACACTACAACTTGCCGATCGCTCTGTTCGTGTACCAAGAGGGATTATTGAGGATGTGTTAGTCCAAGTCGATAGATTTTACTACCCTGTAGATTTTATCATCCTGGATACCGAACCCATCAATAACATGAGCACTCAGATTCCCATCATTCTTGGTCGCCCATTCCTTGCTACGTCAAATGCAATCATCAATTGCAGGAATGGTGTCATGACTATGTCTTTTGGAAATTTGACATTGGAGTCAAACATCTTTTTCAATAACGGCAGCAACTCAGAGGATGATGACGATGTGCACGACATTAACATGATTGACTCTTTCGTGGAAGATACAACACCTTTAACTTTATCCTCCGACCCTCTAGAGATGTGCCTGGCCCACTCCCATGAGTTTGATGATGATATGATTAGGGAGACGTGTGCCTTGCTGGATACTGCACCGGTACTTGAAGTTAACCAGTGGAGGCCACAATTTACAAAATTGCCACAAATTGATGTAGTGCCTCTACCGTCTAACATCAAGGCACCGAAGCTTAACCTAAAACCTCTACCCTCTGATTTGAAATATGCCTATTTAGGTCAAGATGAGACATACCCGGTGGTGATCTCTACCCACCTGGAGAAAGAACAGGAGAGTATGCTCATATCTACTCTCATTGAGCATAAAGGAGCCCTAGGATAGACGATCGCGGACCTCAAGGGAATCGACCCCTCGATTTGTACTCACCACATATTTTGAGGATAATGCGAAGACCACTCGGCAACCACAACGTAGACTAAATCCAAACATGAAGGAAGTGGTTAAGGGCGAGGTTCTTAAACTATTGGATGTGGGTATCATATACCCTATATCTGATAGTCAATGGGTGAGTCCAACTCAGGTGGTTCCTAAGAAGTCCGGAATCACCATCGTAGCCAATGCTAATAATGAACTCGTGCCAACTAGAGTCACTACTGGTTGGAGAATGTGCATTGACTACAGGAAGTTAAATACCGTCACGAGGAAAGACCACTTTCCTTTACCATTCATTGATCAAATCCTGGAAAGGTTAGCCAGTCATTCCTATTACAGTTTTCTTGACGGGTATTCGGGCTATAACCAAATTGAAATCGCCCCTGAGGACAAGGAAAAGACCACATTTACCTGCCCCTATGGCACCTTTGCTTACAGAAGGATGCCATTCGGGTTATGTAATGCCCATGCCACCTTTCAGCGATGTATGCTGAGTATCTTTTCTGACATGGTGGGGAAATACCTAGAGGTCTTTATGGACGATTTCTTTGTTTTCGGATCATCTTTCAGCGAGTGCTTAGAGAATCTCAAATGTGTGCTGAAAAGATGTGAAGAAAAGAATCTAGTACTTAATTGGGAGAAGTGTCATTTCATGGTTCATAAGGGGATTGTCCTTGGACATATCATCTCGTCCAAGGGAATTGAGGTAGATAAGCCAAAAATCGATCTTATCTCTAACCTACCTCCACCCAAGAACATTAGGGACGTGCGATCCTTCTTAGGACACGCAAAATTTTATAGGCGATTCATAAAGGACTTTAGTCTCCTCTCTCATCCTTTATGTAATCTTCTTCAAAAGGATGCTCCATACGAGTGGACTAAGCAATGCCAGGAAGCTTTCACCAAGCTTAAAGGCACATTAACCACTGCACCCATCATGCAGCCACCCGACTGGAGCCTTCCTTTTGAGCTTATGTGAGACGCTTCTGATTATGCTCTTGGAGCGGTTCTAGGCCAGAGAAAAGATAAGAGGCCCTACGTCATCCATTATGCGAGTAGGACTTTAAATCATGCCCAAGTGAACTACTCGACTATGGAAAAGGAACTCTTAGCCGTAGTGTTCGCCCTGGACAAATTTAGGTCCTATTTGATTAGATCCAAGATCATTATCTATACAGATCATGGGGCACTAAAGTATCTTCTTTCTAAGAATGATTCTAAGCCCCGCCTGATACGATGGATCCTTCTACTCCAAGAATTTGATTTGAAAATTAAAGATAAAAAGGGAGTAGAGAACGTAGTGGCCGATCACCTTTCTCTCCTTAATACCTCTGATTCCCTTGAGGCGAACCATATCAACGACATGTTCCCTGATGAACAACTGTTCAGAGTCTCCCATTCACCTTGGTTCACTGATATTGCTAATTATCTGGCTATAGGTTCCATACCGATACATTGGACCGCACAAGATAAGAAGAAATTCTTTACCGAGGTACGCAAATTTTTCTGGGACGATCCATATCTGTTTAAATATTGCTCAGACCAAATCTTAAGGAGATATGTGCCAGACGATGAGCATCAGAGTGTTATCTCCTTTTGTCACTCACAGGCCTGTGGTGGTCACTTTTCTGCTAAAAAAACCACAGCCAAGATTTTGCAGTGTGGCTTCTATTGGCCCACTATGTTCAGGGACACTCATGAGTTTTGCAAAGCTTATGAGCGTTGTCAGAAATTGGGAGCATTGTCTCGTCGAAATATGATGCCCCTGAATTCCATTCTTATCATAGAGGTATTTAATTGCTAGGGCATCGATTTCATGGGGCCATTCCCCCAATCTTTTGGGAATTTATATATTTTTCTTGCTGTAGACTATGTCACTAAATGGGTTGAAGCGATTCCGTGTCAAACTAATGACCATTGCATGGTTATTAAATTCCTAAAAGAAAACATTCTTTCCCCATTTGGAACGCCTCGAGCCATCATTAGTGATGGGGGCTCACACTTTTGTAATAGGCCATTCGAGAGTTTAATGAAGAAATGCGGTATATCTCATAAGGTGAGTACCCCATACCACCCACAGACAAGTGGGCAAGCTGAGATTTCTAATAGGGAGATCAAACACATTTTGGAGAAAACAGTTAATCTTGATCGTAAAGACTGGTCAATCCGATTGACCGATGTCTTATGGGCTTACCATACTGCTTTTAAAACCCCTATTAGAATGTCTCCCTTTAGACTCGTCTATGGGAAGGCTTGCCACTTACCTGTGGAGTTGGAACATAAAGCGTACTGGGCGATCAAAAATCTGAATTTCAATTTGGACAACGCTGGCTCGCTACGCAAACTTCAGTTGAATGAACTCGAAGAAATCCGGAACGACGCGTATGAGAACTCAAAAATTTACAAGGACAGGATGAAGGCGTTTCATGACCAACATATTCTATGAAAATCATTCACGCCAGGCCAGAAAGTCCTCTTGTATAACTCTCGATTACATCTCTTTCCAGGTAAGCTTCGATCTCATTGGACCGGCCCCTTTACTGTTATCACTGCATATCTTTATGGGGCCGTCGAGATAAGAGACCCCGAGAATGGCAAGGAGTTTAAGGTAAATGGACATCGCTTAAAGCCATTTGTCGAGAAATTTGATTCAGAGGACATGTCCATGCCTCTGACTGATCCTATTTACCAGGAATGATCTCCTAGTCTGATGGAGGTATAGGTAGGTTTCCTGTTTGCATAGGACTAGGATAGTTGCTTTGGTCTGGCTGAAGAAGTTAAACTTAGAGCTCCTGGGAGGCAAGTCAGCTTTTCATTCCTAGTTAGTAGTTCAATGTTTGTAGGTAACATTACTGCATACCCTCATGAGACTACAACTCGTCCGCTAGGGGCAACTTAGGGGTTTAAAGGCTTGTTGCATATGCTAAATGCAATCGAGAGCTCCTGCGAAAGTGGTATAGGTAGGATTTTATCTTTTGTTATTTTTATTTTACTTTCTCTTTCGTGCTGATTGGATTCCATGCTGCGATCTCTTGGAAAGTCCCTCACAATTCATCATCCAGGTACTATCTTCCCATCATTTCACATTTACTTTTGTTGTCCTATGCGCATTCCATAGCCATATCTTTTACATTGAGGACAATGTAGCTTTTAGGTTGGGGGTGGGAGATTAGGTTACCTAATCAGTATTTTCTTCGTCTTGAGCAAAAATTGTGAAAATTTTAAAATTTTTTCTGGACTTTCTGGTGAATTCAAAGTAATTTGACGACCATCTTTGATTTAGAATTACAGGATATAGAATGTTGGTGATTTACTACTCTTAGATTCAGTTGTCCGTTATATTTCACAACTAAGGTTGAATTATTAATCCGTGATTAGAAGTTGTAAACACTGATTGAGTCATGATTTCATATGTCACATCTTGCTTAAACATTAAGGTTTCAGTTTAATATTGAAGGATTAACTTGGTAATCACTAAGCATGGAAGGAACCAGCCTGAAAAATTGTCCGTCATGATCAACTGAAGAAAAGGAAAAAAAGATACCTTTGAAAAGGATTTGGCGAATAATCTTCACTATAGGTTTGCTCCCTATTGGTGTAGATTTAATTCTCCATGGATGATATGTAAAAAGGGTTAGGTGTACAGTTTTCACCATAGGTTTGCTCCCTATAGGTGAGGACTTGATTCCCTTCTTGGTGTTACTTTTAATGAAAAAAAAAAATCAAAAGCTGAAGGAATGAAAAGATGATCTTTGAAGCAAGCTTTGGTTATCATGAATTCTCTTGTTGGTTACCAACGATATCTTGAAATAAAGAATTGAATATTAATGTTGAAAGTTGGGATTACACTTTACACCTGTGGAACTCAATGTTTAGGATTATTCTAATTAAGGGACTAATACTTTGAACTTGGTCATGAAGTTTACCGTGTGTTTGAGTCTAGGAGAGAGTAAGGCCCAACATTCATGAATTATTGAATTCTAAATATCTGGATTGTTTTCCAAAATCACTCAAGTTCATAGAAATTCTCCTGTAATTCTCAACTTATTTTTCGCATACTTTGCTCGGAACTAGCAAAATGTTGTTGGGGGTTGTGTTGAGGGTCAAACATTGCATATCAGACCCTTCTTAATGGCCAGATTTATGAGCATGATACTGTTTAACGCCTGATTTTAATCATATTTGTGATGCAAGGTGTATTTGAGAGCACGGACGGAAAAAAGTTGTTAAAAGCATGGATTTAATGATTTGAAGACACCAAGGCAAGGGAAGGACTCCAGGGGACCAAGATCTACTGATTTACACGCCAGAAATCTAAGAAAATCAGGCCGTTCATGTTAAGTGGCCTGAAGGACGTCCAGAATGCAAGATCATAAGGTTCTCACCATCCGTTGAGCTTGAAACTTCATACATGGCCTGAGGACCATAAATTGACCGTACACGTCGAATTTCAGCTATTTAATCTCTGTGGAAGTGACTCAATAGACACATCAGCCCCTAAAACTGTGATTTGGGGCCCACTTGCTATCTGGATGTGCCTCAACTTTGTTCCCCACGATTAAGAGGATGTGAGAAAAGAGATGAACAGAATGGATCTCGCATATACACCCAAGTGGACCCCACCTTGAGTGGCGTGTGCATCTAACGCAAGCGCACTCGCTGTGCACCGGAAGAGCTGGATCGGTCAGGGGGCGCTGACCCGATCCATCTCCTACACAGAGATAGCGCGCAAGCGTTGTCCGGCCGATTTTGGCTTGTGGGCCCCACTCGTTATGCATGTTAATGATCCGAACCGTCAAAGTGCTTCAGGGGGTGGCCACGACCCTCACCTAGATGATCTTTCGAGACCATGCAAGATGTTGCAATATCCTACCCGTTAAACGTCAGATGGACGGCAGAGTAAACAAACTTGTGGGCCACAACTATTTTCTCTAGAAAATACTCTTTCCCGGAGGATTTTTTGTCGTAAACCAAGTGGACGGAACGGATTTCTCCATAAACATCAAGGTGGGACTCACCAACCATCACAGGAAGATTCGCAAGCTCTGTTTCGCAACAAAGCCTGCGGTTTTTCATTGTGGGCCACCCCCGTGCAACGAAAATCCAATCTGGACCGTTCATCATGAGCTCACGGACTATCTCACCTCAGCCTAGGTGGAGAATTTCAATAACCTATGGAGATAAAAATTTGATCTTCCAAACGGAAGAAGGATGGTAGCGTTATAAGTACGGTGGGCCGTATCATGGAACGTCCAGGAGTACCCTCTTCTGACTGAAATTTCGAGGAGAAACTAGTAAACAGAGTGGATCTCCTGTACAAACTCAAGAATGGGCCCCATTGGGAAATCAGCGTAAGAGTTAATGCGATTTGGATTTTGGCTGCAAAAAGAAGTCGGTTCATCCGACTATAGCCACCGCCCAGTCCTTCTCTATAAAAGGAAGTAAGAGAGAGATGAGGGGAGATCTGGCTTGGGGGAGTCCACGTGAAGAGAAGGAGACAGGGAGAGAGAAAGAGTTTAGATTTCTTTTAATTTTTTTCTACTGTTTTTCTTATTAATTCTTTTAAGATGTATAGCCCATCCATGCTAGGCTAAACTTCTTAGCTAGGGCTAAGAGGTGAAGCTTGTAGTGAGATGGGGGATTCTATTTATTGCCTTTAATTTGATTTTTATTCATGAACCGAATTTGATATTGGTTTGATTATTATGGGAATATTTCTAGTCTTTAATGGTCTGTTGTGACTGAAATTACAATGGGTCTGCAATGACTTTAAGTATTTCTTTCTCCTTTTGATGTTTATGACGTTAGGAAGCCCTGTTGTTTACCATCGTCTCCTGGGCATGGTTAGATGTCGGTACCCTTCCTAACCTTCATAATCATCTGATTGGTTGTAAATTAGTTTAATTTTGTTGTTTACTTTGTCTCTAGGGCATGGTTTGGTGATGGAATCCATTCTAATTCATATACCTCTCATCTCTTGAAAACTATATCAACAGCAGTTCAGTTAATTTCTCTGATTTTTGAATTAGGCATAAGATCTCCCTGATTTCTACAAGTGGATCCTCTGAATCCCTAGTTTCCCTCTCTCTGAATTCTTTAAGTTTAGATTAATATTTCATCATTCCTCAATTCACAGTTAATTTAGATTTCATCTTAGTCTAGTTCTACTTCCATTTAGTTTCAGATAACGTACAGGTTTCAGTCCCTGTGGATTCGACCTCGGTCTCACCGAGTTTATTACTACATCATAACCTTGCACTTAGGAAGTGAACAACGCGTCATACCATTGAAAGCCGAAGCCCCACATATATCCCAGATCTTTAGGCATTCCCTTTCCGATGTGGGACAGGTGCACTACCCTTGACCAGCTGACAGTCTATTTTCGAAGGCTCGTCACCAACCCGACTGGGGACCACAGCCCGGCTGGGCAAGCACCGGCTGGTCGGGGGTAGTGCACCTGTCCCACATCGGAAAGGGAATGCCTAAAGATCTGGGCTATATGTGGGGCTTCGGCCTTCAATAGTATGACGCGTTTTGCAGGTGGTTCGCTAACCGCTTTCACCTTCGAGAACAAAGCCGTGAGGTGGATATTGTGCCAGCCAAAGTGGACAATATCATACCAGAGGGGCCGAGGTATTACAACGCCGTTGAGATTTTCTCTTAGATCATTTCAAGGTATGAGATAAAAAATGAAGTAGGTTCACAGCTCCAGTGGACCACACCAAAGGAAGCTGCAATGATATGACACTCACTATTGAAACATTTCTAAGGGCCACCGTGATGTTTTTTTACTATACAACCTATTCATAAGGTCACGTAGACGTGGATAAAGTGAAAACATAAATATCAACTTGATCCGAAACTTCTCCAGCTCCTAAGAAATTTTTAATGGTGAACGTTTAATCCCCGATTTGTGGTCCATTTAGGCCTTTTGCGTGGCTATTTTTTGTGTCATAGCTTAAAATGATTTGAGTGAAATCTCAATGGCGTGGATAAAATTATTACATCATGGTGGGTCCCAGAGTGCCCTGCCCGGACGGATTACCGTCCGGGCGGGGGTAGGACGCAATCCACGTCCGACGCTTACCTAAAATAATTTTAGGTAAATGTATGGCCAACTTGGATATAACATATACATTATGGTGGGCTGAAAGAACTTGGTGATGTTAACACACCACCAAGGTTGGTGGTGTGTGACACACCATGCAACCGGCTTCCTTCTATTTCCCTCCTCGTTTCGCATGTGCAGTGCCAATATTGTTGAGGCGGATTTCTTTCCAAAGCCTTTTGCAGGAAGTTCCTGCGCAAGGATGCTACGTGGGACCCACTTCAATGTATGTGAGAAATCCATTCCGTCCATCTGTTTTGATAGTTCATTCTAGGATGTGCCACCAAAAATGAGCTGAATACAAAATTCAAGTGGGTAACACGAGAGGGAAAATTGGGGGAAGAAATTCCTACCGTTGAAACGTTCCTGGCTCCACCTTAATGTTTATATGTCATCCAAACTGTTTATAAGGTCGATGAAGTGAAAAACCCAGAAAGATAGCCTGATACAAAAAATTTAAGGCCATAGAAATGCTTCAACGGTGCTAGCTGAATTTCTACTATTTCCTCTTGTGTGGCCCAATTTAATTTTTTATCCATCTCATTTTTGGTGGAAGGTCTTAAAATGAGCTGGCAAAACAGTTGGACAGAATGGATTTCTCACATACATTGAATTGGCCCCACATAACATCCTTGTGCAGGAACTTCCTGAAATATGCATCCCAGTACTGCAGATAACTAATGTGTGGACGTCCTGGCTGCTACCCACGTCCACACATCGAATTCTAGCCAAATTTCTATGTTGCCATTGACTTGACTTGCTTCAATCATTCAATAAATATTGCATTGTTCGGCGGTAAAACAACTCAATAATGCAATCGCACCAAGCAGAGACGCCATGGGACTTCGTGGTGCACACCTTTATGCATACGTTTTATATCTACACCATCCATCTGTTTTTTAAGCTCATTTTAAGTCATGAGAACAATATTGAAGTATATTCAAAGCTCAAGTGGACCACACACCACAGAAAATAGTGAGGATTAAACGCCTACCATTAAAACTTCCAGGCGGGCCAGAAGTTTTGGATTAATCTGATATATGTGTCTTTTGTTCATCCAATCTATGTAACTGATGTAGAGCGGGTTGTGGACACGTTCCTAGTATGGTTGGGCCAAAAGAAGGTGGGCCGTAAATTGACCGTTACTTTTGATCCGGGTATCGTTATGGGGTGCATAACCTATCAATCTTTACTGAAACGAGTCATCCGAGGTGAACCGACCCACAAAGCGCATCTGTCTGTTTCGTAAAAAAACGCACACTTTCAGCTCAAAAATGAATTTTTAGGAAAATTTTACTATTTTTAGTGATTCTAAATTTTTTAATATTTTCTATTTTTAAAGTTTTAGATTTTTTTTCCTTTTTAGAAATAACTTTTAATTATACTGGGACTCTTCTAACAAAAGTTTATTTGGAATTTTTATTTTTAGAAATTAGGTTTTAGAAGAGTTTTATTAGAATTAGAATTTTTATTAGAGTTAGAATTTTGTTATTTTTGGTAATTACGAATTTTGTTTTTTTTTTTCTTCATTAATGGTGTAAGGAGACACATTAGACATTCATCAATCAATCAAATTTCGAATTTATTAGAATTTATTTCTATTTTATTGCTTTCTTTCCTCGTGGATTCGAGAAGTCTCTGTGAGGAGTCCAGAGAAGCTTCGTGGATTTGGAGTAGTTATCCTTGAAGAAGATGGTGATCGACCTCATCATGTTCATCCTTGCATCAATTGGTATCAGAGCGAGGACTCCCCTCGGCCCGATGGCAAATAACGAAGGTATGAACAAAAATCTTGTGAACGGTGATCCAGGGATTTGTTATTTTTCGGAAAAAATGGAAGCTTTCCACTGGGAGAGTCAGTTGATCATGCAAGGGCTGCAAGAAACTCTCAATTGTATTGCGGATGCGCTAATTCCGCCCGAGCTCAAAGTGATGCTCAACCGCCCGTGGTCGTGAGGAAGCCGTTATACATGCCAAATGTATAAATAGAATTACAACGAGACAACATCTTTCAAATGAGGTGCACTGTAAGCCAAAAAGTCTGTAATGTGATCATCGATGTTAGGAGCAATGAGAATCTCATGTCGAAAGTAATGGTGGAAAAGTTGCAACTGAAAATAAAAAAGTATCCATCCCCATACACGATTGGATGAATCAAGGAGGTCAATAAAACAGAGGTAACTGAACAATGCATTGTCTCGTTTTCAATTGGTAAAAATTATAAGGATCAAGTACTTTGTGAAGTAGTCGACATGGAAGTTTGTCATATGCTACTTAGTCGACCATGACAAAATAATATTGATGTTATTGCTATGCATAGAGGTCAGGATAACGTATTTAAATTTACTAAAAATGGTAGAAAGATTGGCCTTCTTGCTATGAGAACGGAGAACCAACCCAAGACTTCTAAAGTTGAGGAATAATCTCTTACAATTAAACAAGATTTTGTTAAACAATTTGAGGAAATAATATATATATATATATATATATATATATATATATATATATATTCATTAGTTGAAAAGAAAGAATATATGGAACCTATGAACATCGCAAAGGATTTGAAACCAGTGTTGCAAGAGTTCAAGGTGAATTTGTTCAATGAACTTCCTAATAAATTGCATCCTATAGGAGAAATACAAAATTAGATTGATTTTGTCTCAAGGGCAAGTCTGTCTAATTGTCCACATTATCAGAAAGAATGTAAGATCTTGAAGGCAGAAGTGAAGGAACTTATCGATACTAGTCAAGTCAAGGAAAACATGAGTAGATGTATTGTGTTAGTTCAAAAGCCTAATGCCAAGTACAAGAAAAGAGCTAATAAACATCGACATCAGAAGTTATCTCAGAATCATGAACCAAGTCCCTTGAGTAACTCGGGGATGGGTTTTTTCCAAGAGGAGGGGTCTAATGTAAGACATGGCATGCATCGATACATTCCTAGCATGGTTGGACCAAAAGAAGGTGAACCGTAAATTGATCATAACTTTTGATCCAAGTATCGTTATGGCGCACTAGACCGAGTATCATGAACCAAAGTATCATGAGAACTTGAGGACGAGTTCTTTTGAAGTGGAGGGGACTAATGTAGAGTGGGTCGTGAACACATTCCTAGCATGTTGGGCAAAAAGAAGGTGGGCCGTAAATTGACCGTAACTTTTGATTCGGGTATTGTTACGGGGCACAAAACCTATCAATCTTTACTGAAACGGGCCATCCAAGGTGGCTTTTGTCCTTTTCGTTAGAAAACGCGCGCTTTTAGCTCAAAAATGAATTTTTAGGAAAAATTTACTATTTTTAGTAATTTCAAAATTTTTAATATTTTCTATTTTTAGAGTTTTAGATTTATTTTTTTCCCTTTATAGAAATAACTTTTAATTATAGTAGGACTCTTCTAGCAAAAGTTTATTTTGAATTTTTATTTTTAGAAATTAGGCTTTAGAAGAGTTTTATTAGAATTAGGATTTTTATTAGAGTTAGGATTTTGCTGTGTAACATGGACATACATGTCAAACAATCAATCAATTTATGGATTTCTAGACATATCAGGAATCTGGAAACCTATGCGGGAAGATCTCCGATGTATCAGGAAAGACTTCCTATAGTATGATTAATTCTCATTCTCCTATAAATAAATGTATTTCTAGCCAATGTAAGGTACGCGTACACATCTTAATACTTGACTGGTGACTATTTTCCTTAAGATCGTAACCTACAAAAGACTCAAGATCCTGACTTAGGCATCGGAGGGTCCCCTGTACGAGCCAGGGTCTCCTTTGTCTATTACTTTTGTCTGTGCAGGTCCCGCAGGGTTAACCAAGGAGGGTCTACTGGAAATTTTCATCAACAGGTTGTAAGATAAATTTCTCATTGTTATCATTCTTTTATAGTAATTCTATATGAGGAATCAATGACAAATTAAGATGAAACGTCTTTACTATCGAGTTCAACAACGAGAGTCAACGCACCTACTCCATATAAAAGTGTAAGTGTGCCATAAAAATAGGCTCTTGATTGGGCCTGACATACACTTATATTAGAAGATTAATTCAAGTCTCTATTTCTAGGATGATACCAAAAAAATTATTATTTGACTATCAATTGATATATATATTCTCACGGTTTAAAGTAGAAAATATCCAATAGTTCTATTACAGGTAAAAATGGACTGACCAGATGTACAGACTCAAAGACTATGGATTGTTTGAGGGCAGAAAAATTACCCTTACGATGACAAAAAGCAGAAAGAGGGCCTAGGCCATGATCGCAGCAGGTGCTCCCCCACTAGCGGAGTAGTCTGTGGACCACGAAGACCCATCCTCACAACTTCAGGCTGATTCTGAACACGCAGGCCCTGCAGGTCGGCTCATCTCTTTAGAGCATTAAGTCAAAGCCTTGACCTATAATATTAACCAAATAATGCAGATATTGGAGAGACAAAACTCACCTCCCGACTAGGGGATAGATGCACGAGTAGCCACTAAGGTCTTTGCACCACCTCAAGCACTCGTCAACTCACAGAAAATTAAGTAACATCCTAGGCAACCGAGTGTTTACAACCCCAAGCGTAGGGTCGCGATGTAGTAATAACCTCGGTGAGACCGAGGTCGAATCCACAGGTACTGAAACTTGTACGCTTCTGAAATTAACTGGAAGTAGAACTCGGAGATGATGTAAACTAATTCTGAAGTGATTGAGTGTAACACCCCGGTTCCCAAAACCCGAGTACACTACTCGTTTTCCAAAAACCCGTGTGTTAACCTTTAACGGTGGCTCAAATATCACGTACATTTTTCTTTTCTTTAACATCAGAGTTAATAAACTAGCGAAATAGAAGCAAATCAAGTATACGAGGGAGTCCAAATATACAAAATCAAATATTCGAGTGGTTGCCCATAAACTTAAACAACCAATGTCTCGAAACTAAAAATTGAACAGACAAATAATTAAAATAGGCTATAAATTATAGCCGCATTGTCATCGATCTCTTCATGCGATGCACTAGAGTCAACTCATACATCATCCACGTATCCTGCACACTGAATATGGTTTGATAGCTTCAATAGCTATCCCAGTGAGGCATGACCCCCAAGATTTATCATATCATCAATATAATTAAGCATAGTTATCAGGAACAATGTATAACAAATATTCCACAATGATTATCATAGAAATTTGATAAGGTTCATCAGATAAATTTCACAAAGATAATCCTGTTTGAATGTATGCATATGCTCACAGACCTGACAATGCACATCCAGCTGGTAAAAAGTTGCCCAAGGAGAACTACCCACCGAAAAAGTACTCAAAGGTACGCCCTGGGAGAACTAAACACTCAGAAAAGACCATGCAATGAGGACATCCTAGGTGAACTAGTCTCCCGGAAAAGTACTTAAAGGTACACCTAAGGAGGACTAGGCACCCGGAAAAGTCCATGCAACAAGGACAACCCATAGCGGTTCGAATGCATACAATAATAACTTGGGATCACCTGGTAAAATACTTTATGGTACAACCCATAGTGATCCAAGAAAATCTCCATGTCTTACATCGACGACCTGGTAAGGTCCATATGCCATGAAAATGCATGATTAACCCAACCATTATTATTCCAATTTCAAACAACCATTTTAAGGAAGCTCAAGGTCACTATGGGGGGCTCGCTACCCAACATAGGCCGACAGCTCAGGCATATGTCCCATTCTACCATCCCTGGCTCATGAGACTAACAAATAGGATGTTTAAAGGTAACCTACTCAACTAGTGACCAATTATAGTTCTACAAGTGGAACTTACCATCGTAAGGTTATATGAAGACGGTTCATTAAAGCCACATAAGGCAAATATTACATCAAGCCGTATAGGGCAAACAATCCATCCCAAGGATGTGATAAAAAGGAATTATCTCAAAAGCCACTTAGGCAACAAATGATCCATAAGATAGTAAATCCACCATATTCTTTCATTTAATCTATTACACAAATGACCACTAATTCGAGGACCACTAAATACCATAAAATAGTCACAAGTGGTGAAACAAGCTACGTATAATGTCAATAACAATTATCCATATAAGATGTTTCATTTAAACTATGGTAGAAATACTTGCAATCATAACATGTTCAGATACTTGGATATAAATGCAACGACCAATCATTTATGAAGAATTCGCTTTAGTATAGACTATTATTCATCATCATTATGACTAAATATTAAGTTAGGCAATTGTTGAAATAAATGAACTAAGATAATTATCATGATGTAGAAAAGCTTGAAGGTAATCCTCACCTTATGTAGAAATTACGGATGGTCTTGAGATCAATTTCAATCCCTACTTCTTGAATACCATCCAACTATCTTAGATTATCTTACAATTGTTGCATAAGAATTAGAATTAAGACCTAATTCTATCTCGAACCTAGACTTGTTCTAGGGATTAATATAGTGTTAAAATCTTCACATAGAGATGATTAGATGTTGAAATGGAATGGATTCTATATGACTCAGTTCCACTTGTTGCAATTTAGTGCGACTTGGGAACGAGTCTATAGGAATTCATCGTGTTGCACTATAAGTTTGATGTTGGCAAGGTTCCTAGTTGGTTGAACCCAAGCTTGATTCAAATTCCAACATGCCTCAATGAGGCAACATGAAAGGCTATTACCTTAACTTTAAAATGCTACAAAACTTGCATTGGATAAATGAAATATACAAGGGTCATTTACCTAATGTAGTGCCGCCAACACAGCCGACCTTGACTTGCAATTGTCTAAACTCACTCGTAGAATAAATGGTTTGACTCACTAAGTTCAGGTAGCCCTCATTCTCACCCTCACTTCTTCCTTTTCTCAATCTCCCCTTCTTGTTTTTCTTCCATAACCCCAATGTCCAGCAAGTTGGTTGGACTAAGCAAACTCTCCCTAACTCGGTGGGACGAGAACCGAGTTGACTCGGTACAACTCAACCATCAACTCTGCCCACCCTTTCCTTTCTCCATCTTTTATTCTCCTTCTTCTATTCCTTCTTGCTTCCCTCGACACAATTACGGCCAACAGCTTGCTGGACCCAACCAACTCAAAGCATCAGCGAGTCAGTGATCCATTCAACTCGACGAAGACTCGACTCAGCCCAACATGGTGAATCGTCAGTCATGGTGAGCAGCGACTTTCTCTCTCATTTCTCTCCTTCTCTGCTTCTTCTTTCTCTGCTACTAATGTCCAACAACTGGACTCGATGAACCTGACCCGACTCGCCAGAACTGAGCAAATTGAGTTTTTGACTCGATCATGACTCGACAGGGCTCGATGCGGCACGACGAGCACAGATTACAATGCCTGCTCCTCATCTTTCTTTCTCTTTCTTTCCTTCATTCATGGGTTGTCCATCAGCCCTAAACCCGAACCAAACTCGTCCTGATTCTTTCCTAACTCAGGAATAGACTCAGTGAGTTGATCCAATCCAGTGAAACTCGATCCGACTCTATTTCAGTGAGTCGCCTCCCCTCGACTTGGCCGCAACCCAACTCGAATCCTCCCTTTTTCTTCTCCTTTCTTTGTTTCTTTCCTCTTCAGTTGGATGAGAGTGGACCGGACTTGCCCGAACGTGCAGCGATTCAAGTCGAGTTGACTCAACTCGATATAACAGTCAAGGCAGCGTCGTCACTATTTTTTTCTTTCTTTCTTTCGTCTTCCTCCTCTCTCTCTCTCTCTCTCACCGTTCGCCAGCCAAGGTAAAGCGGAGTTTCCGCTTTAAAAAACCGTTGCACATGGCCTATTTTGTGCTAGTGTTTGCAAGCACGCACGTGTGCTTGAGTGCGTGATGCTGATTAGGTTTTGCGTGGCTTTACCTACCGAGTATGATGGGCGGTTATGATCGTTGAACGGGACTCAATCGGGTCAACACAGTCAAACCGTGTTGACGGTTTCGGTTTGCTGCGTGTGCATGCGTACCTTGTGCACACCATTATGTATACATTTTATCTACATTTTAAGTCATGAGACCAACATTGAAGTATATTCAATCCACATACAACAGAAAGTAATGGGGATTAAACACCTACCGTTAAACAGTGTTTGCTTCAGAGATTGTATATTAACGTTTGGGGTTTTACTTCCATATAAGTGGGCCACGGTTTATTAATCCAAAACGTTGATACGCTTGAAGGGGCTACGAGTTTTCAATATGAATCCACATTCGTAATCTCAGACATCATATGAACGTTTTCGATTGCTTAACCATGATATGTACTTGTACAGAGCAAACTGGCTGAGTCTAATCTTCAAGTGGTTCTCAGTATACGAAACAAGGTTGGGATTATTTTCTTCTCCATTTCCTGTGAAGGGATAGTGATTGAGGTACGATCTTCAAGTGATTCCTTTGATTGTTTACTCTTCAAAGGGAACTTCCTCACAACTGTCCACATTTCTGCAAGGAAGGCTCAAGGGGCCACGATCTTCCAATCTGGAATCCCCATACATAATGGTAGCCATCAGACGAACGGTTTGGATTGCATCCCAAAACTTGTTCTTTTTTGAAAGATGTGGAGGGAAGGAATAACGTGGGAAGTAAAAAAGCAAGGGAAAAGAAGAGGACTCAAGGCTACGTTATGCTTTCCTTTTAAAACAAGAGAGAATTGGATTCTGCTTTGATTGGCCAGGGCAAGTGAAAGAATAATTGTGAAAGAAAGGATATCTGAGAGAAGGCTATCTCTCATTCTGCATCTGTGAGTTTTGAGCGAGTGATTGAAGTTTCTCGTGAGAAGAAGAAAGAGAGACTAAGAAGATGGCTGTTGAGGCTGCTGTTTCCTTGGTTTTAGGAAAACTCAGTGATTTCCTGGTTCAAGAGGCAGTTTCCCTCTACCAAGTGCGTGATCAGGTGGAGTCGGTCGAGAGAGAATTGAGGCGGATGCGGTGCTTCTTGAAAGACGCTGACGCAAAACAAAGTGGTGATGCAAGAGTTAAGAATTGGGTGGCAGATGTGAGAGACGTTGCTTATGATGCAGAAGACATCGTCGACACCTTCATCCTCAGAATAGAACAACAAAGGAGAAGTGGGTTCGTTGGTTCCCTCAAAAGGTGCATGTTCATCAATGTTGAATTATCGGCTCGACATGAGATCAGCACTGGGATCGAACGGATAAATAATAAAATCCAGGAGATCTCTGCAAGCACAGAAAGGTATGGCATTAAAGATGTGAGCAGAGTCGAAGAAGGAAGCAGCTCCAGGGGTGAAAGTCTGCGCGAGCAAAGGCAAACTTCTCCTCTCTTTGGAGAGACAGAAGTCGTCGGTTTTGAAGAAGACATAAAGGCATTGGTGGCACGGTTGATCCAGGGTGATTCACGACGGTGTGTGGTTTCTGTGGTCGGAATGGGTGGTCTGGGCAAGACCACTCTTGCCATTAAAGTTTATAACAACGATGCTGTTAAGAAACATTTTGATTGCTGTGCTTGGATTTTTGTATCTCAAGAATATGCTGTGAAAGATCTTTTGCAAAGACTCATAAAAGATTTCATGACTCTTTCTAAAGAAGAGCTTGAGATGGATGCTGTTCAGTTGAGAGTGAAGCTTTCCAATCATTGAAGGAAAAGAGATATCTTCTGGTGTTGGACGATATATGGAAGACTGAAGCGTGGGGGTCTTTAGTGGCTGCTTTTCCAGATACGAATAACGGAAGTCGAGTCCTACTCACCACCCGCAACAGAGAGGTAGCTTCATATGCAGATGCACGGAGCTCTCCCCTCGAGCTGCAGCTTTTAGGAGATGAAGACGCATGGAAATTGTTCTGCAAAAAAGCATTCTTTGAACAGGGTATCCATTACCCGCAGAATTTAGAGAAGATAGGAAAAGAGATTGTAAAAAAATGCGGTGGTCTGCCTCTTGCTATTGTCGTGATAGGATCCTTACTATCAACGAAGGCAATGAATTCAAATGAGTGGGAGAAAGTGCTAAGGAGAATTAGCTCGCAATTGGTTGGGGATGAATCTCCAATCAGAAGAATATTGGATTTGAGCTATGAAGATCTACCTTACCGACTGAAGCCATTCTTTCTGTACTTGGGTGTTTTTCCAGAAGACCATGAGATCAGTGCTAAGAAATTGATTCACCTGTGGACTGCAGAAGGATTTGTAGAGGCAACAGGGGAAGAAACGGTGGAGGAAGCTGCAGAAGTTTGCCTGGAGGAGCTGATCCATAGAAGCCTGATTCAAGTGTCAAAAAGTAATTCCATTGGTGGAATGAAAAGCTGCCGCATACATGATCTGTTACGTGAACTCTCAATTTCAAAAGCCAAGGAAGACAAATTCCTAGACATTCATCAAGAACAAACAAATCCTCACTCTCCATCAAAAGCACGCCGTCTTGCTATTCATCAGGCACCTAGTAAGTACACTTGTTTAAATCGCACCAACTCACTCCTTCGTTCACTGTTATGGATGGATTTAACGGAGGGAGAAGTTGAAAAGAAGCAAGAGCAGTTTCTTTTCAGAGGATTCAATTTGATCAGGGTGTTAGATCTATCTTATATGGAAATTAGAAAGCTTCCAAAAGAAATAGGTAAACTGATCCACTTGAGATACCTTAGCTTCAGGTTCGCTGGCTCGGACAGATGTGACTGTTGCTTAAATGGGTGTGATTCGGACCCAGCAAGCTTCCCATCATCCATGAGCAATCTCCACAATTTAGAAACGCTTTATTTAACATCAGGTTCTCGGTTGGTTCACATACCCAGTTTTATTTGGAAGATGCAACAATTAAGGCATGTGCATGTGCCGTACGGCAGCATAATAAGTAAAGGTGCGTGGTCTAAAATAGTGGGACATCCATCACTCGAACTTGATTCTTTAGTTAATCTCCAGACTCTAAAACGTATAACAGCTGGCGATTGGATAGGGGATTATTTGGAGAAGTTAACTAATCTAAAGAAACTGGCAATAACGGGGATCTACTGGAGTAGCCATGCAGAGGCATTGTCCAAGTCTCTTCCAAGATTGGACCGCCTCCAGTCTTTGTTGTTGGAATGGCACAGTAGTCTTCCAGGTTTTATGCCTATTTCACATAACCTGCATTTGAAGAAGATGTCTTTGAGGGGAAAGTTAGAGAAGCTACCTGAGTCGAATGAATTCTCACCTAACCTCACCAAGCTTACATTGATGCTCTCCAAGTTAATGGAAGACCCGATGGCGACATTGGAGAAACTACCCAACCTCCGGATTCTCCGTACGTATGGTTATTCATATGTGGGAAAGGAAATGGTCTGCTCTGCACAAGGGTTTCCTCAACTCGAATCCTTACATGTTGAACGGTTGCCTGAATTAGAAGAGTGGAGAGTGGAGGAAGGAGCGATGCCAAGGCTTCTACATTTGCAGATTTGGAACTGCTCTCATTTAAAGATGCTTCCAGAAGGACTGCAACACGTGACTACCCTCAAGAAATTGCAGGTGCTGAGCATGCCAAATGAATTCAAGGCCAGAATGCAGGAAAATGGCGGAGAGGATTGGCATAAGATTCAACATATACCCTCAATCGAAATAAATTAGTGAGCGATCAAAGGCAGGTGAATTTAGTTGCTTGTTTCTTCCACCAACGGAAAACGCATGGAAGGGCAAATTCAGCATCTCTACAAAAGCGGGTGAGTTTTTTCTTCATCTTTCCTTTATTTCCCTCCTCTACAAAAGGGCGATAACGCCTCTTGCATTTCATGCATGTTAGTTGTTGGTGAAAATGCCCCAACCAAAAATGTCTGAGGCCATTACTTCAACTACCTATGAATTGGCTCACATGAATGTGTGATTGGATAAATGGCACCAGTCTGATTGCTCCCTGTTGATCGTGAACTTTTGACCATTATGGCTTCCAGCTTGAGGGCCACCATTCAAATAGCAAGAATAAGCTTCCCAGTGCTATTTTCGGGCTCTTGTCTATCTGGGAAAGGGTCCACTAGAGCAATGGCTATGATCATCTAAGCATGCAGCCACATGGACAGCTCTTAACATGCACTCTCTTTTCTTTGAATGCTTAAGGATGTATTGAGATTTGAATATCTCAAGCCTTCACAATCCAAATGTTGCATTGCCCAAGTGATCTTTCTAATTAACCATCGATTGCGATACGTGCCATGATAGAAGTTGGTTGATTTTACATACGTATAGATCCCAGTCCATCCAACGTGGCTCCTCATCCAATGTTGTACTCATGTGAAAGATCAAGCCATCCATCAGGTGGAGCCATTGTGATTGTGCCCTGACCCATGAATCAGAATGGTCCAATAAGCAGGTGATCCACATGCATATATTGAATCTGGTTATGAGATTTTATTAATACAAATTGTATAGATTAGGAAAGGATTTCTTTCTTAGTTTTAGATAAATTCTCTCTTTTACTTATTACAATCAAGAGCCACCTCCAAATGAGTTTTATCTGTACCTTACCCTAATCCTACTCGAGTTACATAATATCTATACCCAAAATTCCCCCGGCTCTGCCAATCACGTCTAGATGTAGGGTGCTGCACCCATGGATTAGGAAAAACAGAACACAGTGATGCACCCATGGATTAGGAAAAACAGAACACAAGACATGTTAATGCAATGCAACTAAAAGTACTTTTTTCGCTTTAATAACTCATGGAATTAATCTTTTTTTTTTTTTTTTTTTTTTTTTTTTTTCTTTTTTGCATTTTTCTTATCTATATTCCTTCATCAACTGAATTTGGTATTTATTTACGCAACGAGTTTAGTGTAAATATGCTTCAAGTACTTGTTTAGGTTTGAAAAAACAAATTATAGTATGTCATTATCAAATTTTAATCCCAATTTTGATTTGTCAACTGTTGCTTTGGTAGGAGAGAGTCTCACGGTGCATGCAAGGCGACATGACCAGACAACATGTTGATGTAGAAACTGTGGGCTTGAAAGTTCATTTCCTGTTTATGGTTTTCATACTCTGTCATTATGTATAATGGTGTGTGTTAGTTATTTGGATGATGTTTTCAGACATTAGCATGAGATGTGTACTTTTATCTATCAATCTCTTCATACACTGGTGTGTTTTGTGGTGGTTGAAATCGAACGATGATAACTTGATGCTTAATTTGTAGTTGTAGATTGTGATTTCAGCAGCATCCATCAGATTATTATGGGTTCATACACTGGTGTCCATCTGATTGTGAATTTCTCTTTTTGAATGCTGGGTATTGCTTATTTTATGAGTGATCAACATTTGTTTGGGCCGCTGAATGGATGGCTACCATAGTGGCACAATCTAATGGCTTTGCTTCTTCACTGTGGTAGCCCACCAATTCCTTTGGTTTAGATTCATCCACGTCAGCCAATAATTTTAGGAGGTCCAAATTGGCATGCATGTATGCCACGTGTACAGAGGACGGGGCAAAGCACCCTAGTGAGGTAGCTGGTCGGGTGGAGATACTCCCAGTAAAAATTAAGTATTCATCTAGCCAATGATCAGGGAGTTGGGTCAGGTGGGTTTCTTGTTGGGCGTTTGGCAAATGAGACACCAATCTTTTGACTAGGGATGGCAATGGGCCAGGTGGCCTGACCAGACCAGCCAGCTTTGGACGGGCTTGGAACTATTAGCTTAGCCCATGGACCAGGTTTTGGCCTGTCATGTGTGGCTCGATAAATTATCAGGCTGGGCTTGGGTTTGAAGTCATTTTAACCCAAACCAACCTGGCCAGGCTTCGGCCCGTCATGTGTAGCTCAATCAATTTTCAGGCCGGGATTGGGGGTAAGTCATTTTAGCCCCAATAAACCTGGCTCGACTTCATATGCATGTGTTCTATCCTACAAATGTCCTGTTCCAATCCTTACTGAGCAATGCACGTACATCTTAAATGTAGACTATTCGCATGTGGCTCACTTGATCATAGTTCCAAAATTCGGTGACTCATACTGACGACCTCAACCATGCTAGCCAATGGCATTTACTAGCTGACCAATTAATGGTATATGTTAAAAATCGCAAACTTTTTTATTCACAGTATTTTAAGTGTCTAGCATTAGCGTTAATAAATTTGGTGTTTAATTATTAAATATTGAGTTGAGTTGAATTTTTGAGTCAACCTGACCTAGCTGGATATCGAGTCGAGTTGAGCTTTTGAGTTTTTAACTTTGAAATAATTGAAAATCCAAATGAATCAAACAGCAAGCATCTTCGGCACATTCTAGAGACAATTACGGGACCTGGTCAGCCAGCGGCAAATCCAATAAAGATCCGGTTGACTTCCTCGGGAATTCTAAGGACATAGTAACTAATGTGCGAAATGATTTCTTTCTTATTTTTAGATAAATTCTCTCTTGTATTTCTACAAATAATGTAATACAATTAGGAGCCACCTCTAAATGAGTTTTATGTATGCCTTACCCTACATCTGCCAATCATGTCTAGATGTAGGGTGCACCTGTGTATTAGGTAAAACAGAACACAGGACACATTATTGCAATGCAACTCAAACTATTTATTTTTGTTTTATTAACTTATGGAGTCAATCTTTTTTTCATTTTTCTTTTCCATTTTGCTTCCTCAACTGAATTTGGGATTTATTTATGCAATGAGTTTAGTGTACAATTTAGGGCTTAGCCGACGATGGCAATTTGCCACTTGTTTAACGATGTGTAAATAGTCCCTTCCTATTTAAAAAAAAAAAAAAACCATAAATCTCTCTCTCGCGCGCCCGTCTCCCAAAACCCAAAAGCCTCTCCCTTTCCCTCTGCCTCTCTCGATCTCCCACGCTCCCTCACCCTTCTCTCTCACACTCACCTCTCCCTTTCCCAATCCTAAGAAGAATGAAAGGTAAAGCTATGAATTTTTCTCCGACCCGATTCTCTCGAAAACCCTACTACCGATTTTCCATCTCTATCTCTCTCTCTCTCTCACACTTTAAATGCTAGAGGAGAGAGCTCTCTTTGATTCGCAGATCTCAACGAGCTCACGTTTTCAAAGGCGGAGTTCGCTTTGCATCGGATCTAGGGTTTCTTTTACTTTCTTGCTTCCCGCATCGCTTTAAGGTAAGAGCAAATGCAATCTTTTGATCTCGTCTTCCAAAGATTGCTAAGGTTAGGGTTTCATCGAATCAGCAAGCTTGAAAAATAAACATAATCAGTATTGCTTTTTATTTCGGTTTTTTGCTTTCTTTCCGAAACCTCTTCTTAGGGAAATGGTTGTACTTTTAATCTTTATTTGCCTAGAATTTTGTTTTTGTGATGTTGCTTTGATTTATTTTTTCTCGAGGAACTTTCATTATTGCATTGCTTGTCATTTTTTGAGCAATTGTTGAATCGCATTGTTTTTCCCCTCAATTTTAAGAATGTTTTTCACATTAGCATGTGAATTCTTAAAACAAGGTAGAAATGCATTCCGGTTGTCATTTTTCCAATCTTTGTTTTATTGTATCCTACTGATCCTGGTTTTGGTTACTATTCTGATCTCGGTTTGAGCTTTGATAGTGATTTTGAATTGTGATGTGGTTTTGCAATGTCATTTTCCATAAATACCCACAGGTTAGAGTTTTTGCAATGTCATTAATGGTTTGGGATGAGCGAAAACTCGAGCTTATTGTCAAAAGCATTGTATATCTTGATTTATCAGTATGAGGAATTGCATCGACCAGAAGAATATGCTTATGTTTTGAAACCTTGTTATGGAATTCATTCCAAATGACCTTGAAATGATATGTGTGCATTGAACAATATGGCTTATATTTCTAAAAAATAGTGATTGATATTATCATGATTTCTTTTCATAGTGCGCCAACCTTTTTCCCTTTTCTCAGGCGCTTTGTCAATGATGCACCCCATGACAATGATTGAATTGGAAAGTCCAAGAAATTTCAACTAAACATTTTCGTAATTTAGATAACAACCATTTATTTGGGGTTTCCATTTTGATTATGGCCAAAATCAAACATTTTGATTTGGGACCCATATCCCATTTTTTTCCATATTCCTTTCAGCCAGCAATATTCTCCTTTTAACTCTGGCTAGAGCTTTCAATTAATTGAATAGTTAGTGATCCCTGTTATCCTGTGGAAAATCATTGAGAATTGGATATTGATAGCACTTCATAATTATAGGCTTGCCTTTAGGGATCTTGATATGTTTGCGTGCATAATGTAAAATACCCTCATGTATTATTGAACATCTGTCCTTTGTATTATAAATTTAAGCATACATTTTCATTTTTGGTGTTTATTGCAAATGATGTTATTATGTCATACTTTGTTTCTTTCTATAAATCTTACAAGGTGAGTTTCAAACTGAAAACTCATACAAATAGCTTGGAGTATGTATCAATTTTTGTATGGACTTGTCTGAACGCTTAAACTTCTTTTCATTCCCTCATCAGCAATCCTGTTTCTCATCTATTTTGCAAACCACCACTTGCCTATTCCCACCCTAGTATTTGTTCCATCTCTCACTTTGAAGTTTTTTTCGGAGATCTATTTTGTAGCTCTTATTGGAACTAGCCTTCTTTGTTGAATTGTCTTTCTTAGATGGTGAAGCTTCAGTTTTTTCTTCTGTAGTAGTTTCATCATGTTATTACATTTTTGCCTATAATGAACGAAGTTTTATTGTTCAATGTTTTGTGATGTAAGTGGAATGGAATGATGAATTTCACCTGATAGATTTGAAAGTTAATTTGTTGATTGTTACTTCTATTTCAAGATGGATTCTCACCAAAGGTTATTAAAGGTTTGATTCTCACAGAGGCTTGATTTTAAAGGCTTAATTAGAACTTCTATTCTAATTAATAGTTCTTTTTAACTTCTATTTATACATTACAAGCCAGAAAATGCTTGTTTATTTTGAAACTTCAACTAATTGTAGGGTTGATTTACAACTTGGGTTGGTCAACTGCTTTGATCTCTTTAACAAGGGCCTGATCTCTCGAAAGAAATTAGGATTTGTTTGGATTTTTTCAGAGGAATCAATGATACAAATCCACCCTATCATTTGATTGGGTCACAAAACAGAAACACATTGAGCGAGTTCATTTTGTTGATTTTTCTGCTGAGTAGTTGCTTGCCTCTCGACATGCTATTGCTAATAAAACCATTATCCTGTGCAGACAACATATGGCTTGGACTCATGCATCATGGGAGAAGTTTGCTATATCATCCCTAAGTGTGGGAAGTGTAGGAATTATTTAAACTGCTCCAATTTTATCTTTGTTAACTATAGTTTGTGTTGCAGGGTTGTGGAATGTGAGTTGCTAGTGGTCCCTGCAAGTGAATTACCATACGAGGGACATGACCCAGTTGAGGTATGCTTTAGTTGATCCGAGGTTCAACTTCTCTTATTTTTATGGTCCTTCAAGAGCATTTTTATTTATCATTTGGGTATTTAAATGGGCCCTAGGAATGTTGCCAAAGATTCTATCTATTGTGAAGCTCTTCCAAATAGTTTCATTTTGAATTTATTTTCATTCTGTTGCTCAATCGGGCATTGTGTACTTTTTTTAAAATTGAAGAAAAGCTGGTGAAACTTGCGCTTTTCTAGAGGGAATCTTATATATCCAGCAAGTGAAACAAAAATGAGATGATCAAGAGTAAAAACCTCATCAAGAACTCTTGCAAGATACCATACCACATGCCTTGCTTTAGGATACATTTGGATGTTAGGTTCTCAAGGGTGACAGGATGTGCTCTTGATGGTTATTATGTTGACTTCTGATATCAGCAAACTTTCAACAACTAGTCCAAGTTTTTAAAATGCTCTAACTATTCATTTTCTTCTTTTGATTTTGTAAAAGACAATTGCAATATTTTTTAGTTGTCTCGCTATTGAGAAAACATATCAGTCCTTCGGAATATTGTATTAGCATTGCGCTTTTCTTCTGTTCATATTTTGAGATCATACCTTTTTGTCATGCAATTTAGAAGGGAACTGATTTAAGGCATTTGATTTTATAGGCAATGCTGTGGTTAATGTGTACATCAAGCACGAGAAGAAGTGAGCAATGCAATGGCATTAGACGGGATAACATTGGAGGTAACCATGTTCCCTTGTTATTATTATTATTATTATTATTATTTTAAAGGTACCTTGTTCCATTTATTTCTAAATAAAGTATTTTCTGCAATTTGATTTTGGTGATAGGGAAGACGATACATGTCCTGAACAAAAATGAGCATGCTCTTGATATGGCTGCAACACTTCATCACCAATTAGGAGATATTAACGAGCCAAACGATGGCAATGCCTCGGTGAAGTAGAGAACTAATGTGTTAGTTCTTGGTGATCGCCTTGGAGATCTAGGAATGTCTGATGGTTCAACTATGAGAACCAAATTGATGTTGATTCTTGTAAGTAAATCATGCCTTTCTATCTTTTGTAGTTATAAATTGTCGCTTTTCTTTTTCCGTGAACCGTTACTTGTAGATAAATGGTCTTAGTTGAATTTGTTGGGGTTATGTTTCAAAAGCTTGTTCCATCGCCAGAAATTCCAACCAATACCATATGCTACCCTAAAATCATTAGAATATTTCCCGTGAAGTTGTAGATAACTAAACAAAAGAAGTCTTAGGAATTTTATGTCGATGGGAACAAAGCCTCGATTGCATTATTTTCCTTTTCGGAGTTCATTTTTCTTCATTTGTTTATTATCTCTTTGGACATCCAATTTAAAAGCCTTTACCATTACATGATAGTTATGGTCATGTATAGACAACATGCTTAAATTTGAAGAAAATAAAACATAGAAAAGTCGACAAAATCTACAATATCTGTTTTACATCAACCATTCCAATTTCTTCCATTAATGACCATTAATAAGATGGGTGTTTTTGAAGAAATGGCCGCTATAGCAGTTTCTACAACCATGCTTTTAACTTAAGCTACATTTGTACATGTGCAGTAGATTTAAATTAAATTCCAACGAGTAAGATATCCAAAATTGGATTACTCCCACTTTATTTAGTGAGTGATATGTTCCAAGTTGCAATTGCATTTATTTTAAGTTGGACTTGAAACAAAGACAATTGTAGCAATGTTGAGAGAAAACCATCTATAATCAGAAAATTGTTGCGATTGTTTATTTCCACTCTGTTGCATCTTATTATCTTAGTTGAAGTTTGTATGTCCAACCTTATTGTAGTTTTGCTTTGAAGAAAACTATGTTTGCATTGCAGTGTTTTAGATATTTTTTTTTCCTTTTCCTTTTTCAAAGTTGGATGTTGTATCTTGGATACCATTTCTCATTTTGGTTATTGGATTGGCATTATGAATGCGATGGAAGGACAATCCAGTAATACAAGATTTGTGAATTCCCAGTATGTTTGTCATCCTTGGGTTTTCATATTGCTTTATCGGAAGTTGTGTAGGCATTAAAATTAATTTACAAGATCCATGTTTGTAGTTTAAACTTTCTTGAAGAATTAGATTGTTTTGAGAGCTTATATTTATCTTTTGAATTTATTAGAATTTATTTATAGTTTTCTTCGTGGATTCGAGTAATCTCTATGAGTAATTATTCTTTTAGGAAGACGGTGATCAGCCTCATCAATCCTCCCTTATAACCCAACTATGATCAATGGATGAGGATGAATGATCATGGGGAAGCCAAGACACAGAGTGTTCCAGTACAAACAATGGTAGTTCCTCAGCTGATTACAACTTCCTAATGTGCTAACTGCATAAAAGAATCTTAGAAAATGAAAAGGTAAAAAGAGAAATTCCAAACCATTAGAGGATCATTTCCATTGGACCTGTGTTCTGATTTATTAAATGAGCAATGTGGGGCCCACTAGCAGGTATAAAATCAAGTTGGTCCACTCATCAGGTGAGCCTGTTTATGAAACAACCAAGAGGGTGATAATTGCATGTGTAATAGAAGTTTGCTTAGGATTAAATATCTAAACGATTTTCACAAGACCAAACTGTTAATTCTTCTCAACAATCAGGCTTATAGTGCAGGTTGGGATTTACCTCTTAAATTGTGCCCTGCTGCTTTTACAATTGGTTTCGACTTACAAGCTCTCTACACAATGTGTAGATAATTTCTTGGGAAATAAATTGGGAGTATTTCTACTGTCGAGATTCAGGTGTGCTCTAATTTATCCAATTATTTCGCTTTTGGATCCATGGCCGTAGGTGTAGATTGGTACACGCATAGCACTTAGATATATGAGTATTAATTTTCTTATCTTAGATTAGTACACGCATGGACAAAGTCATCTTAGTATTAACCTCCCATCTTTCCTTGTCTGTTTATATAATCTTTCACTACCAAAATTTGCTTCTTTTCAAACCCGAGAAGCAAAGAAATTACAGACGTAGATGAGTTGACTAGCGAGCATGGATCGTCCAACGTTAGCATTGGAGCTGGTTGAAGCACGAAAGATCAAGGTATTTGTAGACGGAATTATGTTTTCAGATCTTTACATCAATTGAAGCAAAGAAGAGCATCGGATCGTATGCATCTTGCAGACTCTCCATCATATATTCGAAATGCTAGGAATCTATTAGTAGATTCAAAAGTAAATCCATTTAATGGCTTTACTCTTTCGGTAAGTGAATCCATTATATTTTTGTTTTGCAATCAACTAAAATTTTTGTCTTCAATTTCACTTCTTTTTTTTTTTTTTTAATGAGAAATATTTGCTCTATTGCTACGGTCGCACTGTGGGGCTAAGATATTTTATGTACGGATTTTATCCGTAGCTTCTGCTATTTCTATCATGTAGCAAAACTGCGATTTAGCGCTCCGTGACGAATAAGGTAAAACTGACCACAGAAAGCCTTTACCGACCGAGGCTTCACCGGCTGTTAGCTAACCGCGGGTAAAGGATTTACCGGCGGTTTTCTTGGCTTTTGCCGGCGGTTTTGACCGCCGGTAAAGACCAGTTTTCTTGTAGTGTGAGTTTAGTGTAAATATGCTTCAACCACTTGTTTAGATTTGAAAAAGCAAATCGCAGTACGTCATTATCAAATTTTTAATCCCAGTTTTGATTTGCCAACTGTTGCTTTGGTAGGAGAGAGTCTTACAGCGCATGCGAGGCGACAAGACCAGACAACATGTTGATGTAGAGATTGCTTGCTTGAAAGTTCATTTTCTTTTTATGGTTTTCATACCGTCTTGTATAATGGTGTGAGTTATATATTTGGATGATGTTTTCAGACATTAGCATGAGATCTGTAGTTTTATCTACCAATCTCTTCATAAACTGGTGTGTTTTATGGTGGTTGAATTCAATGATGACGACTTACATCCTCTCTAGTTGTAGATTGTGATTTCAGTTAGTATCCATAAGATTATTATGGGTTCATACACTGGTGTCCATCTAATTGTGAGTTTTTTCTTTTCTTTTCTTTTCTTTGAATGTTGCCTATTGCGTATTTCAGAGTCAATCAATCTTTGTTTGGGCCGCTGAATCGATGGCAACCGCATTCATGTTGTAGCCCAGAAAATCCTCGGCTTAAACTTCATCCACGTCAGCCAGCAATTTTAAGGGATTGAAATTGGCATGAATGTTATGCCACATGTACGGTGGATGGATGGTAGCATACTAGTGAGGTAGTTGGTAGGGTGGAAAGACTTCCCGTGTCATGGAAAATGGGCCAAAACGAAGGGGAAAAGCCTGACCGTAAACTAGGATGGACTCCACAAAACATAAGTATTCATCTGGCCAATGATCAGTGTAAGTTGGGTCAAGTGGGTTTACTTGTTGGGCATTTGGTAAATGAGATACCAATCCTTTGACCAGGAGTGGCATTGGGCTGGGTGGCCTGCCCAAACCAGCCATCTCACAGTTGAAATATTCCTAGGGCCTGCCTTGATGTTTATTTTCCTGTGATGTTTATTTTCCGTCCAATCTATTTATAAATTTACGTAGACCTGGATGTGAGAAAAACATAAAAATTAGCTTGATCCAAAACTTCTATGGCCCCCAAGAGGTTTTCAACTGTAAGAGTTTAATCCCCATTCTGTGGTCCACTGTATCTTGAATCTGTCTGAGTTTTATACCTATATACTAAAATGATATAGAAAAATGGATGAATGGTGTGAATAAAACTTATACATTACCGTGCCCACTCGGAGCCTTTGCCCATTCCGATGACGCAATTGCGTTCAATCAATAGTTTATGTTAAAATTTGCGAAGTTTTATATTCAAAGTATTTTAAGTGTCTATGGTTAGTGTAAATAAATTCAGAGTTTAATTATTAAATATCCACTTGAGTCAAGTTTTCAGTCAAGGTGACCTAGATATTGAGTTGAGGTGAGGTTTGGAGTTTTTAGACTATGCACCTAAGTGATAGGTGAATTAGGTAAAATCACGTGGAAAATAGGCATTCTTTAGGACCGTTTTTCCAATAAAAAGTGGAAGTCTAGTCATACTCAACACCCTTTTACACGGGTGGCTTTGTATGCAAATGCAAGAACTCTCCCCACAGACTTCACCTAAGTTTTGGATTTGCTTTATTTTTGGGGGGCCATGCCTTAAAATGAGTTGGCAAATGGATGGACCACATGGATATAAAACACATACATCACAGTGGGTCCACAGCATGGATCCACCAACTTCAGTAGTTCCTTAGATCCACCGAATCTACATCCAGTTGTATGGGATATAGATTGCATAGTGGCCATTGTTCACAACCCCAAGTGTAGGGTCGCGATGTAGTAATAAGTCAGTGAGACCGAGGTCGAATCCACATGGACTAATCTTGTGAGTAATTCTAAAAGCAACTAAAAGTAGAAATAAGAGAAGATGCAAATCTAAATTTGGAAATATAGGGAGTAATTGTGATATATGTAAATAGAAACTTAAGAAATTAAAGGTGGGAACTATGGTTTCCAAGGATCCACTTGTAGAGATCAGGGAGATTTATGCTTAATTCAAAGACACAACTGGAATCAGAGTCCCATCTTATCCAATCGGAAGATATCTTAATAAAACAAAATCTGAACTTCCTTTGACCTAATTCTCAATGGATGAGAGGTGTGAGAACTGAAAGTGATTCCATCACAAAACCATGCCCAGGAGACAAGGCAAAAAATAGGATTTACCAATCCCACAACTAATCATAAGAGAATTAAGAAGATTAGGTAGGATTCCATCACCCAACCATGCCTATGGGACGATGGTGAACAACAAGATTTCCTAATTTCACAATCTTGATATATGAAAAGAGCATAATCAAAGCTATCGCAGATCCATTGTAATTCGAGTTATAACAAACCATTAAAAACTAAAAGTATTTCTTAAATATCAAACTAGAATCAAAGATAGTTCAACTTAAACATGAATCAAAGCAATAGAAAACATCTCATCGCACTACAAGCTTCACCTCTTAGCCCTAGCTAAGAGGTTTAGCCAACCATAGACATGATTGAACTAGAATCTCTTAAGAAAAACATAAAAACGACTAAAGAAGATGAAGAAAAACTTTTGGCGACGACTTCTCCACGCTTTTTTCTCCACTCCTCAAACCTTGGAAGATGCCTAGGGATGCCCTGGGCACTCCTATTTATAGTTGTGCATCACTTCCTTTTGCACAGGCTTACTTGAAAAATCTCAAAAATTGCCTCAAATTTACACAGTCCGCGCAGGACCTGCGTACTCCTTGACTGGTCAAGGACAGCCTTCGAGGTCACCTTTGACTGGTCGAGGGTCTGCTTCAACTAGTCGAGGATGACAGGAATTTAGAGGATTTGATCGCTGGAGTTCGAGTCGAGGAATCTTTGACTTGTCGAGGGACGATTCGAAGGAAACAGATTTTTAAGGTTCCTTTTCTTCACTTCAAGTCTTCAATGCTCTTCATTCCTCACTTGATTTTCTTAGATCTTTAGCATGTGAATTCTTCATTCTTGGTCTCATAAGATCCATCCTTGACCTTGGTGATTCTTGAGTGTTAAATCCATGCTTTTAGGATCTTTTTCAATCCAAGCTCTTAAACTCACCTTGTAACATAAACATGATTAAAATAGAACATTAAGCATTATCATGTTCATAAAATCAAGTAATAAATGGGGACCAATATGTAATATTTGACCCTCAACAGCCCCGCCACCACAAACAATATGATGTCCCAACATGGTAGGATTTGAATGGGCCACATGCCACTATTACAGATATGAGTATGCATTTGACCTAACAAATTTAAAACATGCTTTGTGTGGGCTTCATCTCTAATAGCGACACGTGGCCCAATCAAAACCCACCATGTCAAGTCACCATGGACGTCTGCAATGGCAAGCTCATTGTGCAACCCACCTAGGTTGCGGATCTGCCGATTGGGTCCATTGGATGCCTTTGCGACATGTCAGGTCCTACCTATTGATTAGTTTGAATATCTGAACAGTCCTTCATTTGCTCAAAAAAGATTTGATTGAAGTTAGTTGAAGCTTGAAAAGTAGTTTATTCTCATTTTAAATGGGGTCTATAAAATGGATTATAACAAATGAGATAGTTAGGAGAGAGATGCTCACCATTTTGAATGTGTATGCGAAATCTTATAACCTGTTAGGCAGGATATTTTTTATTTTTTATTTTCACATGCACGCACACCACCACACACTCACACCGTAGTGGGATTTCACCACCCATGGATACTCGAACCCTTGACCGGGTGTTGAAATTCCTGAGGGCCCGTTTGGCCGGGTGGATTGGAAGGGATTGGATGGTACTAGAAGGGATTGGAAGTTAAATCCCGGGATTGGCCGGGCATGCCAAACAAACTAGGTGATCTAATCCCGGGATATAGCAATCCCATAGATTTTAAGACAATCCACTGACAACACCATCATTACCTTTAAATTCCATCCAATCCACCCTAATCCGTTCAAATTTGCCTGGGACGTGTTTGGTTCAACGGATTGGAAGGGATGGGAAGGTTTAATCTTGAGATTGGCCGGGTGTGCCAAACAGACTTGATATAGCAATCCTGGGATATAGCAATCCCATGGATCTTAAGACAATTCACTGACAACACCATCATTGCCTTGAAACCCATGCCATCCACCCTAATACCATTCAATCCCTTCCAATCCACCCGTCCAAACAGGCCCTGAGAGTCTACCACCGGAGCAAGAGTAAGGATCCCCAGTTAGGCAGGATCACCAGGGGAAATAGTTTGGAGGGTGTAAACCCCCTGTTCACTGTTCTCGATGGATGTGACTGATTTCTAGACCTTAAGCTTAACGTGGGCATCTACATCCGATGGTTAGAGTAGAGTTCATGTGCACATCACAGTGAGGCCCACTTGAGGCCACCCTGACTTTGCAAGCCCGGAAGATCTCCTGCAGCGCTCTCCATCGGAGACAATTTTGAGGTGTGGCTTCGGTGTATCCCCAGACAGTGTGGCCCACTGGTGATGTATGTGCCTTACATCCACACCATTCATCCGTTTTGACACATCAATTTAGGGAATGATTCAAAAAATGAAGCAAACCCAAATCGTAGGTGGACCACAACATAGGAAATAGTGGTGATTGAATACCCACCATTAAAAACTATGGGGCCACCAGAATGTTCATTTGCCATCCGACCTATTGGTAAGGTTGCAATGACCCGGATGAAGGGACCATACACAAATATCATTTTGATTCAAAAATTTTATGGCTTACAAGAAGTTTTTAATTGTCAGTCAACTATTTTTTTGTGTGGTTCACCTCAGATTTGGATATGCTTCAATTTTTTTTATCATGCTCTAAGATTAGATTAGCTATAAAAATTAATGGACAGCTAGATCATGTAAGGAACATACATTAACATGCCCCCATAGTCAGGATCCACCCACGTCGGTGGATCCCACACTACGCCAAAATCGCTGATTTGCAACGGACTAAAACCGTCGTAAAACCAAATAAACGACGGACTTAGTCCGTCGTGAGGTCCGTCACTGTTTAGTGGGTCGTTTTTTGTTTTAGGACGGATTTTATCCGTCGTTTAATCTGCGACGGATAAGGTCCGTCGCATCATAGCGACGGATAAAATCCGTCGTAAAAATTAAAAAAAACCGTCGGTGAAATTCAAAAATAGTCCTACCTAGAAATGTTAGCGACGGACCTTATCCGTCGCTAATATTAGTAAGCGACGGACCCCAAATCCGTCGTTAATTTTAACGGTCAGAAATTAGCGACGGATAAGGTCCGTCGCCAATATGAGTAAGCGACGGACCTCAAATCCGTCGTTATTTTCAATGTTCAGAGAATAGCGACGGATTTGGTCCGTCGCTAAAATATTTGCAAAAAAAAATATATATATACCAATAAATTATTATTAAAATTTTTTTAAATCATGCACCTGATAGTCATTCAAAAAATAATTCACACTATTGTTTGATAAGGATCCTATTCACAAAATTGGTAACAACTCAATTCAATAAAAGAGGAAATGACCTTAGTGGCCCACTGCAACAAAAATTCACTTCAACCCTCCTAACAAACACTTCCCCCTACTAATCTAGGACCCATACAAAAGAAGTTACCTGGAACTTCCAACTGTTGGCTATGCATTGTTTTGTATTGGCTACTTAGTATCTGCACCTGATAGTCATTCAAAAAATAATTCAATACGATTGTTTAATAAGAATTCTATTCACAAAATAAATCCTATTCACATGATAGTTTAATAAGAAACCTATTCATCAAACTAAAAAGTTGGAAGCATTATATGATACCTCATATGAAAAATATATGAAAAATACATGCACATAAATGGAATCCACTAAATATGATATCTCATATAACATATAACCATCTACTTGCAAAAGCCTGCACCTCCCTAATGAAATCTAATATATACTTGTGACGGGAGCTTTTGATGGGACACTTCTTTCAGAGCACTTACAAAACATGACAATCAATAATTATCACGGTATTTCTAGAAGACGGAATATTAATTAATTAAATACAAATAGAAGAAAAGTCTCGTTAATAGTACATGAATCTTTGAAGTGGTTTTTGTATCGATAAAAGACTTCCTTGTCCTCCACAGCAGCCTACATGAATCTTTGAAGTGGTTTTGGTATCGATAAAAGACTTCCTTGTCCTCCACAGCAGCCTACATGAATCTTTGAAGTGGTTTTTGTATCTATAAAAGACTTCCTTGTCCTCCACAGCAGCCTAAAACCAGGTCCAGCATTGATGATAAACATTCGGCACAATGTCTGTACAAGAGCAAGTCCAATGCTATAGGCAAGCACTATCTAGATGCACATTTCCATTAACAACTCGAATTCCTATTTAATTGGAGAGAGAGAGAGAGAGAGAGAGAGAGAGAGAGAGAGAGTAGAGAAAGGAGAGAGCAGAGAGAAGCTTTTTCTCGTTCTTGTTTAAGATTTAGGAGATGGAGTCAGCACAGCCTACAGATACAGAAGAACCGGTGGTTTTGCCGCCGCCTCCACCCGTCATACCACCAAATGTAGTTCCAAAAAAAGTCTCAATGTCAAATCGAGTCCCAATGGCAAGATCTGGTACTGGACGGAAAGGGCAAAGTATACAGCTGTACACAAACCATTTTAAAGTCGCTGTCACTAATGTTGATGGTTTTTTCTCTCACTACAGTGTTTCACTTTTCTATGAAGATGGCAAACCCATCGATGGGAAGGGTATCGGAAGAAGGTTGATTGATAGAGTTCACCAGACTTACCATACTGAGCTTGGTTGGAAAGGATTTTGCTTATGATGGCGAGAAGAGCTTGTTTATGTTGGAGCTCTTCCTCAACAAAATTTTGAATTCATCACAGTGCTTGAAGACATGTCCTCAAACAAGACTAGTGGGAATGGCGTACCGTGGTAATGACAACCCTTGGGAAGGAGATCGGAAGAGACAGAGACGTCCATATCAATCGAAGACATTTAAGGTTGAGATTCGTTTTGCCACCCGAATCCCAATGAAAGCCATAGCGAATGCTCTACGAGGTCATGATTCAGAGAGCTCTCAAGAAGCTTTAAGAGTGCTTGACATCATACTAAGGCAAGACGCAAAGAAAGCAAGGATGCTTACTCGTACGGCAATCGTATTTCAACAATGAGCCTCGTAACTTCACTGACATAGGAGGTGGTGTTGTTGGCTGTCGAGGTTTCCATTCTAGCTTCCGCACCACCCAAGGAGGCTTGTCTCTGAATATTGATGTGTCTACAACAATGATTATAAAGCCAGGACCTGTTGCAGATTTTCTAGTGGCTAACCAAAATGTTAGACATCCCTCTGAGATAGATTGGGGAAAGGCAAAGAAAATGCTGAAAAACTTGAGAGTGAAGACAAGACCTTCTAATATGGAATTCAAGATTGTAGGACTAAGTGAACTTCCATGTGACCAGCAACTGTTTACACTAAAACAGAAAAATGGAAGAGATGCCAATGGTGATAGTCCGATGCAGACAGTTGAAATCATAGTTTATGACTATTTTGTCAATTATCGCCATGTAGAGATTGGTTATTCTGCTAGTTTGCCATGCATTAACGTTGGGAAACCAAAGCGCCCCACCTACTATCCTCTGGAGCTTTGTTCCCTAGTCTCCTTACAAAGGTATACAAAGTCTCTGTCCACTCATCAAAGATCATCTCTTGTGGAGAAATCTTGACAGAAGCCTCGGGAAAGAATGAGGGTGTTGACTGATGCATTAAAAGGTAATAACTATGATGCTGATCCAATGTTACGGGCGTGTGGCGTTACAATCAACACACACTTCACTCAAGTAGAAGGACGTGTACTAACTGCACCAAAGTTAAAAGTTGGTAATGGAGAAGACTTCTTTCCTCGGAATGGTCGCTGGAATTTTAACAATAAGAAATTGCTGGAACCCACAAAAATAGAACGCTGGGCTTGCGTAAACTTCTCTACACGTGATATACGGAGCCTTTGTCGTGATCTTAGCAGATGTGGCGAACAAAAAGGAATTTTCATTGATCAGCCATTTGATTACTTTGAAGAGAGTCCTCAGTGGAGGCGTTCTCCACCTACTGTTAGAGTGGAGCAGATGTTTGAACTGATCAAGACAAAACTTCCTAGAGCACCACAATTTCTTCTTTGTGTTTTGCCAGAGAGAGAATTCTGATATTTATGGTCCATGGAAGAAAAAGAACCTGTCAGAATTTGGTATTGTTACTCAATGCATTGCGCCACAAAGAGTCAATGACCAATACTTGACAAATGTTCTTTTGAAGATAAATGCCAAGCTTGGTGAATTCCTTACTTGCAGTTGAACACTGACCTTCCATTCCCCTGATTTTTAGAGTTCCCACAATCATCCTGGGGATGGATGTATCACATGGTTCCCCAGGCCAGTCCGACGTTCCATCAATTGCGGCGGTTGTCAGCTCTAGGCAGTGGCCCCGATTTTTCGGTATAGAGCATCTGTGAGGACACAGTCACCCAAGGTTGAAATGATAGATTCCCTTTTTAAGCCCACATCAGCCACCGAGGACAGTGGCATAGTGAGGGAACTTCTACTAGATTTCTATATGAGTTCAGGGAAAAAGAAGCCTGACTAGATAATCATTTTCCAGATGGAGTGAGTGAATCACAATTCACACAGTCTTAAACATCGAGCCGGATCGATTATTGAGGCTCAGTAAATTCCTTGATGAGAACCGGTCACCAAAGTTTACGCTATTGTGGCTCAAAAAAAACCACCACACTAAATTCTTCCACTTCAATCTCCGAGACAATGTTCCGCCTGCACTTGTTGTGGACAAAGCAATTTGCCATCCGCGAAACCATGACTTCTACATGTGTTCACACGCAGAATGATTGGAACAACGTGCCCTACTCACTACCATGTTTTGCTGGATGAGATTGGCTTCTTCCCTGATGATCTCCAGGAGCTTGTGCATTCATTGTCGTATGTATATCAGAGGAGCACAACTGCGATATCAATCGTTGCACCGATAAGCTACGCACATTTGGCGGCGACGCAGATGTCACAGTTCATGAAGTTTGAGGATATGTCAGAGACATCATCTGGCCATGGTGGAATTACATCGGCAGGGGCTATTCCAAAGGTTTGAGCCGCCAAAGCTTCATGAAAATGTGAGCAGCTCCATGTTTTTCTCTCAAGTAGCCGGTGGGTAGGGTTGGTGAACAAAATGACTTTTTGGAGGGCACGGTGGACCTGGACAATAACATACGGTTGTAAATAGTTCTGTTTCTAACTGCAGGCTACGTTAAACCTAGACACCACCTTGGGATGTTGGGTGGTGCAAACTCCATGATGTGGTTTTCGGTTTTATTAGTTTTTGGACTGCTTTGGTTGCAGTTGCACAAGTCACGACTTGGATGATTTATATGGCTAAGGTAGAAGAACAGTATTAGTTTTGCTGCACGGATGGTGTATACATGGCTTTGATGCGTTCTGGCTAAAACAATTCCCAGCTGTCCGTTTGGACAAAATCCAGATGGCTGATGGAATCGATCGTTGATTTAAAAAAAAAAAAAAACAAAAAAACAAAAAAAAAATTCCTATTTAATTTTTAGTCTGAACCAAATAATGATTACACCCCATCTCGTCCATTTCAATCCTGCACAGATCCATTTCTGCCTTAGTTTCACCCCAATTAGTCAGGTGACTCATTTCAGGCCAAACCAAAAATGATAAGACTGGACGGCACCAAGTTGTATCGGACATCATTTAAAACCATGTTAAACAGGTGGGTGATGTAAGGTAGGGGCTAGAAAAACTTTGTACATAAGAAAAATGAAAAAAGGTGCAGAAAATAAGAGGTAGAGCAGAATTGCGACGTTAAACTTACATTTAAGCTTTTTGACAAGCTCAGCTCACCCATTATAGATGCAACCTCCTAAGGAAGTCTGAGAGCCTTAAAGAACCATGAATTTTGTAAGAAACAAATGCAAGCAGAAGGATACAGATGCACCAGATAGTGTGCTTGAATACCAAAAGAAAAATTGGAGAAAGTGATGCCAAAGAAAAGCCAAACCTCGATATGTTTAGCTATCACAATGTTTCCATCTTCGCGCCAAGATGGTGTAGTACCACTTCGCTAACCGGCCACCACGGTATGCATGCTTTGAAATAACAAAATGCATGAAATCAAGCCTGGAAAATTGGCGTCTTTGTAATGAAACAATTACCATAACAGTATGTTACAAGTGGAAGATGCAAGACATGAAACCCATAGCATGCAATTATCTCGGGGAAAAGGCAATGATCCCTCCCGCCTCTCAATCCCTTGAAAAGATTCACACAGTTACAAGGAAGCTAGCACTTACAAAACATGACAAAATCAATAAAAACAATTTCATGATGGAGTTCCACATGAACTAGAGACAATTTGATTTCACTACTAACAACAGGATGGATGTTTCATATGATAAACAGAGCATCGATGCCACTAACCAATAGTTTGCACGGCGTATCCCTTCTCATAGATTACATTTGTTATCTATCATGAAACTTTATGAGGAAGCAACTGGTTCCCGCCATGGAATTTTCAATGGGATAAGCTTCATAATGCTTGGACAGAGATCTATCCCTTCCATACAGTTTACAAAAACTTACAGGGAAAAAAAGGGATACATTAGCTTCTGGATTTAGGATGCTTAAATCTTCTTTTCATGTCAATATCACATTAGCCTAAGCTTCACCACATTTGGTCCTAAATACAGATTTCACTGGCCACATTTTTCTGAATAGAACATCAACAGCAAGGCTAGATTGATGAAACATAAACACAAAATCTGGTAGGTCAGGAAATAATCTCAATCACAATTTAACTATTTCTTTTAAGTGAATAGAACATTTACGATTCAATTTGGCTGTGCATGCAAGACACTGTAAGTGAAAGATTGACTAAAAGAAAGGTCTAAAAGAAAGATTGACTAACCAGAATTCATGCATGGTCCATGCAAACTCTTCCAATTCCCATCATGAGCAACACATCAGTGTTGAAATTTCAGTCCGTAGGTAGATACATCAAGAGAAAAAGTACAATAGCGATCAAATAGATCTCTGATTATTTATTTATTTTTTAACTCAAAAGTTGAATACTCTCATACTTCAATTGATAAAATATCAATTAATAATTTATATAATTGTTAAGTTGATAAGACCAACTTCTATCTATGATTCCACAATGCTCTAAAATGGAATTTGATTTATTTGTGCAAAATCTTTGTAATGTACAATATTACCATAAATTTAGTCAAGTCCGTGACTTAGGCCCCTGAGGATGAACTTCCTGTGACTACTTGGCGCCCATGAGAATGAACTTCCTGTGACAACATGGCACCATGTCAAAAGAATAGCAGCACGCTAAAACCCTCATCCTATAATTTGAAAACAAAATCCAAATATATTCACATTACATCCATAATTTGAAGCATATACATGTATTAAAACTAGTGATGTATAAAATAGGACAAGAATTAAGTTCCTAGCACCCTTACATGCACATCCAAAAGAAATTTCTTCCGCTTTGAATATATTCACATTACATCCAAAATTTGATTCACTAAATACAAATCAAACACTATGGAAGCCATTTTTTATGTCAAAGTATTGAATAAATCAGATAACATGATACCATATCAATATATTGGGTCAAAAGAAAGAAGTAAAAAATAAAAAATAAAAATACATATCAATTCAAAAGCATCGTCCATATATCTTACCTCATCTGGCTTCACAACATCAACCAGCATCATGTGAAAAAGCTTAATTGCCTCACCAAATTCCCATTCTTAGCATAGCCTGAGATCATGGCCATCCATGCTACCACCTCTCTCAACCATCTGATCAAACAGGCACCTTGCACAACCATATTTAAGTGGTAAAATATGGGAAGCTGCTTTTTCAAAGGGAAATTGAATCTACTATATGCCTTTAGTATGAATATGGACAATATGGACATAATTCTAGTACCTGAACAAGCCCTGCGTTTCTTCTCTGTCCAAGATGGAAGGATGGTCACATAATGCAAAACCTGAGAGAAAGGGAATGAGAAAATCAAGATAACTCAAAGATAACTGTGCATGCTAGCACTTCAATTGAAGAGTTACAAGTTGCCTCTTGAAAGAAGGTAATTGGCTGAAATAAATTACTTTTTCTTAAAAGATACTTATTTAAGTTTGATATCCAAACAAATGGGGCATCTAACACACAATTGGCATTCTCTTCATCTTTTTTTTTTCTTTTTTTTTCTTTTGTAAATCTGGGATCATTGCTCTATTGGGCCCCACTTGGATGGATAGCATTCACAATACAGGGGCTACTTTGGTTTTCACATTCATAAACAATTTCCCAATGGTCCACGTTCACACACACACAAGTGGTTCCCTGATGAGTGATCCACCTGATTTCTGGACCAGGTCATCTACACAAATACACACACCTTACAGTTAGCTTAGATGTCCCACATGTGCTAGGTGCAGCCACAAGTAGGGATGTTTGTGGAGTTTTCCTATTTAGTGTGCTTCCCTTGTGATTGGGTAAGCACCTTTTGTACATATTTTTCTCCAAGGCAATGTGTATAGACATTGAGAAAATACTGCAGGAGGCATTGCAAATTCAGATGCATTTTGGAGAATCTTCTGTCATCTAGCATTTGCTTCTTCAGTGCAAAACCACCGCATTTAAGAAAATCAGTTGATGAGTAAGATTATTATTTCTTTATGATCCATCCAGGTATAGGCCCAGTCAGCATATTCCTAGTTAAATACCTAAATGGAGGAAAAAAAAGAAAAAGAAAAAGAAAAAGAAAGAAAGAAAATCCCCACTTCATTGTTATCAAGGGTAAGCATTGACTCAAATAGCAAATTCTAACATACATTCAAACATACATATTTAGGACCACTATAAGTCACAAGTGCTTCTAATTCTATACTGTAACCTTGGCAATTCAATCTATTAATCTGAACCTTCTAGTTGCATCTGCTCCTAATTCGAAGGTTGTCATGCAAAGTTCACCTTGATCAGACCATTGTAGCCATCCAATCTATAGCTTATGGTTTGATGGTGGAGATTTTTTTGAAGAGTCTGTTCAGTCAACCACAAATTTCAGATGCAAACACATTTCAGCAAGCACTTATGTGCTGAGATCCAACCAAAAGCCCAAAACCATATATCAGTAAAGAAATCATAGTTTAAGTGCATCTGCAGTCAAGACAATGCTGACTGGCCAATCTACTTTGTAACCCAAAGTGATAAAATCAATGGCATGGACACCTGCAATGATGACATAATAAAAGCTCAATTACAATGAGAAACACAAAGGACAATCAGTCGATAACCATACAACGCATTAAACTTATGCTTAAAAAACTGTCAAAAATGTGCTAGGAAATGTATCTCCAAGGTGCAAGGAGCTTTTGTATATAGCAGACAGATTATAGATGAAACTTTGATTGCCCACAAGTGCATCAATTCCCAGTATATGGAAGGCAAAAAGGGAAATAGATGAAAGTACAATAGCTGCCATTGGCCTTTTTTCTTTAAAAGGATAAGTATAAATCCCATGGTGGCTTTTGCTAATTTTATGAATCAATCTAAACGTGATTTTAAATAAATCTTAAGATTTACCTTTTCAAAATTTACATTCCAACATGGCATACCATTTAAACATTATATATGCTTCAGTTTTGGGATCAGGCACTAAAATTATTTGATAAAATGGATGAACGGAGTGGATCAGATACGTAAATCATGGTGGACCTCACAGAGTTTACTCAGTACGCTAAGCGTAGTGAGTGACTCACTACGCAATCCGCTTCCCCTTAATTTTTGGGAAAAGATGTACAAGTTCAGATTAACCTGATGGACAGGTTGGATCTTACACCTATTTGCCATGTTGGCACATGTGGTGTAAAACCAATTAAGCACTTCAAATATATATATATATATATATATATATATATATATATATATATATATATATATATATATATATATATATGGAACAAAACATCGGACCATACCTGAAGTAGAGGAAATATGTCAGAAACAAACGAAATAAATCCCCTTGGCATAACTGCAACATTCCTTCAAATAGAGATGAGAAGTGTGAATAGAAGATCAACCAACAGAGAAAGTGGAAAGTAAAATTTATGGTGAATAGGAAAACATACTTCAACATGCTACTGAGAACAATACCTCCAAAAAGATTGAGCCCTCCCAATCCTATAACCATTGCCTTCTCTGATGTTCCTGCTTTGCTGAAACATCAGAGACCACAATAATGAATCAACATTCGACAATTATTGTTATCAAAGCTTGGCATTACACATGATTGCATGTGCCAACCTAGCACTTGTGTTGGACATCCAAGCCAGGCATCATGCAGTTAGGTGATCTGTCCCAAAGAAGAGGACAGTCAGCTCACAGTGGGGCACACCTGATGCACAGGTCAGATGTCATGCACATACACATCTGACCACAGATAGAGGTGAACATAAAGAGGTGTATGTGGACTTTGCCAAGCTATATGCTAACATCCTTTAATATCTATGTTTTCGTCAACACTCTAGGCCAAACGAGAACATCACCCACATCGCAATCGGCTAACGTCTTCTCAATGTCACCAAACACATTCGCGCTGTGAACTTCAACAACATACCAGTTGAGGCGAGTCTAGGCTGGTGATTGTTCAAGAGGTAGATTGGGCAGCAGAGGTGTTTGTTGGATGTGGCTCCATGCGTTGGCTGTATGCCTCCGCGAGAGAAGGAATTCCTACTGGAAATGGCCTTGTAGGATGGCCGGATACAAAACTGTAGCAAACCAGTTGGGTCTTAAGCCTGGCTTTGACTTCAGATTGCTGCTACTGCTCTTATAATGGCCCTGTCTTCAGGCATAGTTTACAAGAATATCACATAGTTTACAAGAAATAGAAACATGATATCAATCAAAGAACTGATGAAGATCTTTATGAGTTAAGCCAAGCATTGAGGATCCTAGAACCTCATGCATATTAGACAAAGAATCTACATGCTCTAACAAAGAACAGGCATCAACCTCCCATTCTTCAATATCCTTCAGAATGCTCTGAAGCATCTCTGCTGCTTTCAAAGAGGCTTTCAGAAGCTTTGACTGAGTGACTAGTTCCTGCAAAATCAAGTGCATGAGCATACAACATACCCACCAGCTTAGAAAACAGATGACTCGAAATGATAAAACGACATCAACATCAAGGCATTAACTTTCAGCAAAGGATTCAGAGCATGCCCAGAACAAACAACAGACATTAAAAAGGGTTGAGATGCCCTTATCCATGATTCAACCATCGATAATGCATCCTTGACATCCTGGAGAGAAGGCAACTGTGCAAATATGCTTTCTGAAGTCTTAAAATATTCAAAGACAACAATCATAAATTGAGGGATTTATCAAATGATCAGAAGGGTGAGTAACAAGAACTAAAGCACAGTAAATGAAAACCTTAATTAGGGCATCCTCAAACTCAGACATCTGACCCATGCTACAAAGAAGATGCCTAGCACTCTCTAATTAGAACCTTATAATTCATTATACCGGTTGATGATGGTAACATTGCGACGGCTGTAGAAGTGAAACCTAGCCATCCAGTTTGGATATTTTCCACATTAAAGAAAGACATGCAAAGAAAAGTCGAATTTCTAAGGAGCAGTGCACTTTCGTGGTCCCACCTCTAATAAAACTCAAATATCACCAAGCACCATCATCGTCCAAGCAACAGACACGTGACGTACATGCTAAAAAATGAGCACATACATGAACTACAAACAGGACATGTCTACGTGCAACCATTTGTGAATAAGACGGTTGTTTATACTCTAGTTGCATGTGACACTTGGTACACAGCACCTAGAAATGGTACGGTAGTATATATTGACTCAAATGGTCAAATGGACTTAACTGTGGAAAACACTGTTTTTAAGTTATAGTGTAAAACTCAGACTGGTTGAACATTAATCCTCTGGATAATTTAGCAAAAGACCAAAAAAAAAAAATCAAATTCCAAAGAGCAAGCAATCTGTTGCGGTCCCACCTCTAATAAAACCCGTAACACTGCAGAGGATCCTCTATGTTGAAGTCACAGGTAAAGTCAGCGATGTCCCTTCTCATTGGTCAATGTCACCATCCATGCCACTGTGTCACAAAATACCATATTCGCGTCTCTTGAATAGACTGTCCATTACACATCCAATGAGTAGGGAAAGTTAAAAAATGAGGCACATTCAATTCTCAAGTGGACTACACCACATAAAGCAGCATTGATTGAATGATTACCGTTGAAATCTTCCTAACCTCCACCTATGAGGTTTATTTGCCATCTAACTGCTTCACGAGGTCACACAAACCAGAATGAAGTAAAAACACTAATATCAGCTTGATCAGAGCCTTCTATGGTCTCAAAATATTTTCAGTGGTTGGCATCAATTCCCATTGTTTCCTGCAGTTTGGCAGACTTGATCCTTGGATCTGCCTTGTTTATGGTCTCATGCCATTAAATGGAATGGAAAAATGGATGAACAATTAGGATCTGATACATACACCATGATGACACCTGCAGAAGTTCCCCATATCAACACTTCCTGATTTCTCTCTCGCTGCGAATTCCAGTAAGCCACCACACAAAGAAATCGCTGAATTTGTTGATGTGTGAAATTTGCATGGCCCCACAATGATATATTTCTTAGATCTACACTGTCCATCCATTCTTTTAAATCAACATGATTTTAAAAACAAGGCAGATCCGAAGCTAAAGTGGGCCATACCATGCACAGAAAGCAGTAGGAATTGATGTTAGCATTGAAAACTTCTTGGGCCACTAAAAATTCCCAAGAACTAGCTTCTTCTAGTACTCTAGAAACATCCATGAACAATTTCTCTTTTGTGATTCGTAACCTGAAAGTTATTTTTAAGTTGAAAGATCATGAAATGGTAAACCACAACCATTGGTTAAAACTAAAAAATGCTCAAGAGTCACGACAGAAAAACATACAAAGCGCTTCTTTCATCACTCCTGGATAAACTCCAAAGTGGCATTTGAATAGTTAGTGTCTCAGATGTAACAAGAATATTTTATAAGTTTATAACATTTAAAATAATTGAGGTACATACACAGTGCTTTAAAACTATAAGTCAGAGGACTCAAAACTAGAACACTTCAGATGAAACCAACTCGTACTTGAATTTAAAACCATGCTCAGAAATCTGACCAAGTGCTTTAAAATCCCATCAAGAGTGTTTCAAGCCAGCAGGATGGTAAAAATTGCTATAGGATGTGCCTTGGGAGTTTTAAATGATCGTCACGTACCATTCAAACTAAAAGGGAAGTTTTATAGAATAGTTATAAGACCAACCACGCTTTAGGGAACAAATTGTTGGGCAAGGGGAAGGCCCAAAAAGACGTGGATGGAGGTAGTAAGAAAAGACCCGATGACCTATGGTCTAACTGGAGGTATGGCCCTTGATAGAGTGGAACGGTGGAATAGGATTCATGTATGCGACCCTAATTAATTAGGATATGGCTTACATGATGACGATGATGACGATTATTTCATATATAAATTGCAATATAATAATTTGCAATATATATATATATATATATATATATATATATATATTACATATACTTAGAATATGTATTGGAATTTGGAGCAACCGACATTATCCCACACCCATTGTACCATGTATTAGAGGAACTAGTGGTGAATGGATGTTTGATTTATCCAAAAGGTATCTAGTTTGAAGCTGAAACGCATAAAAAATGTCTTTTCCAAGTTCTTTTACTCGGTCTTCCACTCAAAACAAAATGTTTACTATTGATCCTAGTATTATCTACTACATACTAGTAACATACAACCAATATTGGGGCACCATACCATAAGCTACAAAATTTCATATCCCCCTAAACCAGGCATCCTCCATTGATAACATATATATATATATATATATATATCATAAGTTTTTTATTTTCATTTACATTCACAAATACATTCATCATCCATCCAACTATTAACAACATTTACAAAAAATAAATTATATCCAACCAACTCTTAATAATAATTTGCAACTTAACCTGCTAGGAACCGTCATGCACCGTAATGTCTTACGGCAGAGCGGGTTCTGAGGAGTTACAAGTTGACCCTGACGACAGCATATAAATGAAGCGATAAAGATATAAATGATTCAAGATTAATTATAGGTTTTGAGAACTTACATCCACCTTACTCTTATTGCCAAGTAGTCCTGATGAAAATGCATCCACACTACAAGAAAGGGAAAAAAATAAAAAATTTGTGGCTGCACCGATACGGTCTAGTATGGACGGTACCGCCACGTACTCCAATGTTGGAAGATTGGGATCAAGCCACTACGTAGTTCTTAATATTTAAATCAGAACATTTTACGCATAAGTAAAGAAAAAATGAAAACAAAACATAATAGAAATATGTGTACCTTCTGTCACGCATAAGAAGATGAACAGCTGAAACAAATCACTAGATTAGTCAATCAAAACTACTAAATAATTCAAGATAAAGATTTATGCTAGGATACTCCATGCACGATGTGGCTTGCTTATATGTTAGAAACATGTCATAACAATAAGCAACCAACCTATATAATCAGCTGAATTCAATCCTGATTAGTTCATTTTCAGCTGATTGGCTCCAAAGATACAATGCAGAAATCCTAACCTGGCAGCAAAATGAAAGGACTCCCCCCAACCATATTCATAGAAGCTGATTGCTTCTTTTGTATATTTAAATGCAGTTATAAAATCATTGAAAGAAACCAACAAAGAATTTTCTTTGCATGCCATTTTCAGTTTTAAAATCCTAGGAAATAAGAAAGTTCCATCATCCATATGTTTTGAACTTAAAATGCAGTTTTGAAATTGGTAAAGAACCCACAGGATTTTTTTCATGCATGTTGCTTGTGAGTTTAAAATGCAGTTTTGACATCACGAGAATGAGGCTAGTTCTTTCTTCTTCTTTTTCTTTTTTTGGTCATGTTTATTGGAATGTTGAAATGCAATATTGAGTCATAGACAAAACCATGAAGATTTTTCTCTGTTGGTTTTGAGCTTGAAATACATTTTTGAAACCATAAATGTTTGTTTGAGCTTACTTAAGAAATCAAAAGTCAATTTGCTTCTAGGACTTCCCATCTCGTGAATTTCATTGCCAACTTCATTGCAAAAATTCCACCTTTTCTTCAATGCCACTCTCAATCCATCTTTCTCATTCCTGGATCACCCATCATGAAATATACCTTTGTTCTATAAAACAAAAGAAACTGAAAGAAAGCATTTTCATCATAATAAACAATACAAAAAATGGTTTTCCATGGATCTTTTCAAGCAAGTCTCATTGAGAAAGAGGGACCTGAATACTTGAAAAGGGATGCATGCGGTGTTAGCCTCTTTTTTATTTTTTTTAGTCCTTTTATCATATGTAGATCTTTGTTGTGTTCTTTCTTCTTGCATTGGTTTCTTTCCTAACACTCTTATTAGTATCTACAAGCAAACAATTGAGAAAATTCATGAAAGATAGCCCCTGATTTTTATACAAATAAATAAGATTCACTTCAAATGAAAGAAAGAAAGAAAGGAAAAAAAAAATCAAATGAAAATTGAGAAAATTTGTGGGCATTTTTGGTAATTTTCATGACAGGTGGTTTATGATGCACACTGCTGAAAAGTGCATCTAAGTGTGTCTAAATGCAGTTGCCTCAACTATTTGAAATTCCCGCATTTTATTCCGGAGGATGAAATGACTAAAATGTCCTTGTACATTTTTTTTCTCTCAAATTCGAGAATTATGAGGCCCACGTCTCCTCATATGACATCCAACCCGTCCAATAGGGGCATCTCATCTGATGATCACGGAAGCAAAAAATTCTAGCCAATCAAATCATCATTTGGGTTATACAATAAATAACAATGCGCGCCACTCAAAAATATCGAATTCATGTGGCCCATCCGATGATTGGATCAGCCTGATTTTTGGCTTGTACCTGTTGGACAGATTGATATCATATGAGTACCAAGTAGGCCCTACAATTCTCGATTGTAGCTCTCCAATGTGGCAAAACTCCTAGAGTTTCCTAGATAGTAGTGTGAAAATTCTAGCTCAAGAAAACTGATGTAATGAATCTATATACACAGGTAACTTGAAATTAGTAAGTTATTCTGCCAAGCAAACCCATATTCACGATAACCACAAACGATGATTTGGATAAGAGCAAACGATACCACCAGAAGGCCACTGATTCAAGTTACCACCTTCCATGGGACCAATGTAGAAACTCTCTTTCAGAAGTTAGACTTGAAATGCATGTGTTCAAACAACTTCTCATTAAGATTTGAAATGGAAGCAATATTTCTTTTTATTTTTGCAATCCTTACATCAATGTGAACTTGGGAGTTCATATCAGAAAGCGTAAGAGAAAAAGTTTGCAAAGCTGCTGCTAAGCATTCTGATTATACAAACATACCAGCTATCTGGCCTAAGTTTCTTAGTTTGCTTGTGGAAAACAACCGGCATGTTTATGAAGCAACAGATTGGATGTCTATATATGCAGAAGATTGTTTATGAAGCATAACTTCCTATCTGAGACACTCTCATGACAACACCCATCCATGATATGAACCATCCAATGAAAAGTCAGGATTACCGAACCTTAGGTCCATTCATGTCAATGATGATGGCAAAAGATACACCCAAAAACCTGAAGAAGAAAAAAAATAAAAAATCAAGGATATGAAACTAGTTTCATTGGCATTTCCCATATCAGTCACTGCTAGAACTAGTCATCATCAGAACTTTCCAAGCTGATACAACCTCTTTGTCCATCGTCGAAACTGATTAATATCAGGCAAATACATACAGTAACATTGAAAAATAAATATTTCACTAACAACAATCCTTATGCAGTAAAATTAGTAAAGAAACCAAATGATGGCCCACATATTCCAACAGTCCATGCATGTTTTCATTTCTGACAAGTGGGGCCCGTTGTTCACTAGTCCTGGACCATTGTTACATTGTGTCCTACCATGAACGTCCACCTCTTTAATCTTTAACCTCGACCTCTCAATTTCTGGCCTACAGATATAGCTATTAAGAAGAGATGCAACAACAGCCCATGTTCAACTGAAAAAGGTCCTAATATTCACTGTTGGGATCTCCCAATCTTGGATGTCTACAACAAGCCAATTGAGTGGATTATGGAACCATGAGCCCCAATTGTCGGAATGGAAAAACCAATGCATATATTGCAAAGATGCAGGCCGCATCCCGTCCAAGCACTTGTTTTCACTTTATCCATGTCAGCGTGACCTTATCAAATGGCTAAAAAACATTATCGATAGGCTCTGAGAAGTTTTTAATGGTGGGTATTCAATGTCTACTCTTTTTCTGTGGTGTGGTCCACTTAAAATTTGGATCTACTTTATTTTTGGAATCACATACTGGAATGATGTATAAAAGCTGATGGATGGCATGGATATATAGAGTATACATGAAGGTGGGCCACACGGTCAGGTAATCACCCTACTGCTTTGTTACTAAGTAACACTGATCCACTCCCCACCAATCTCGGATTGTCCGACATTTCTGGGAACCAACCGTCCAAGAGGTCTACCTTTTATGTTTGCACAAGGACTACCGTGATGCTGCGTACCACGAGATCTACTCCGAATTAGATGTGTAATCCTGTACAGGGTGCAGAGCCAAAAAATCGGACTGATATGTTATTCAAGTGGGCCATACTAATAGAAACAGTTGGGAGTACAGGATCCAGAGCCAAAAAAATCGGACTGATATGTTATTCAAGTGGGCCATACTAATGGAAACGAGAGACATCCACCCTCGATTGTTACCAGGCTCACCGTGATGAGCATGTGAAATCCATTCCAACCACTGGATTCCACACCAAATTCTAGGCCTGATGGCTAAAATGAAGACTCATAAATCATTTCGGTGGGGCCATATCAAAGGAACCAGATGAATCCCATCCCCAGATCTAATCGCTAAAACAAGATTAAAAGACGGTACTTACAAAGCAGAGGGGAAGAACCCAGATCCAAAGAGGGGCTGCTATCTGCCTTCCTTCCAAAAATGAGAGAGAGAGAGAGGGGCTGGTATCTGCCTTCCGAAAACGAGAGAGAGAGAGAGAGAGGGGCTGGTATCTGCCTTCCAAAAACGAGAGAGAGAGAGAGGGGCTGGTATCTGCCTTCCGAAAACGAGAGAGAGAGAGAGAGAGAGAGAGAGAGAGAGAGAGAGAGAGCGGAGGTGAATTCGGAATGGGGCTAGAATCCCTCTTTGAAATTGGAATTGTAATTCAGATCCGCAAAAGTGTTTGTTTTACATCATTTATATCATATAATATATTATCATTCGTACAATTAAGGGCCCACCTAATAGATGATTAAGATTATATAATATGGTAAAATCTTAAATATTAACCATTAACAGGTGGAACCACTATTTGGATGGTCTGGATAACCATACATCATTGCCTTAAGTGACATGAACGAGTCACCACTATTTTACATTATATCCAAAAGTAGCACATTAAAATCCTATTTTGCAGCCAGTAAAGCTGCCGCTCGTGGTCGGTGATCCGTGGGCCCCACCATGATGTATGTGTAATTTATCTGCACCGTCTATTCATTTTTAGATATTATTTTGGGGCTTGATCTTAAAAATGAGGCAAATCTAAATTTCAAGTGGACCACACGGGAGAATAAGTAGTATTGAATGTCCACCATTAAACCTCCCAGGGCCACTACAATGTTTATTTGGGACGCGGATTGCGTCCTACCCATCCAGGCCAGGCAGGGCTCTGTGGGCCAAAGTGATGTAAGTGTTTTATCCACGCCGTTAATAATTTTTCTCGGATCATTTTAATATATAATTCAAAAAATGAGGCAGGTACAGGGCTTAGGTGGACCACAAAGTGGGGATTTAACGTACACCATTTAAAACTTCTTGGGAGCTTGAGAAGTTTTGGATCAAGCTGATATTCGTGTTTTAACTTCATCCATGTCCGCATCATGGTGGTAAAAAAACATCATGGTGGCCCTTAGAAAGGTTTTAACGGTGAGAGTCATTATCACCGCAGCTTACTTTGATGTGGTCTACTGGAGCGATGGATCTGCTTCAGTTTTTGTCTCATACCTTAAAATGATATAAGAAAAGCCGTGGATAAAACACTTACATCACTTTGGACCCCCCTTGCCTGGATGGATTACTGTCTGAGCGGGGTTAGGATGCAATCCACGTCCGTTTATTTGACATCCAACTTGTTAATTAGGCCGTAAAGACTTCAATGGAAGGAAAAAAAAAAAAAAACAAATATCAACTTGATTTAAAAAATTTGTAGCTCTCAATAAATTTTTAATGGTGGGCGTTCAATTACCACTTTTCGCGTGATGTGGTCCGCTTGAGATTTAGTTTTACCTAGATGTGGTTCACAGATCTAACCCATTCATTATGTGTGTCCCACTTGGGCCCACAGTAATGTTTATTTGTTATCCAACCTGTTCATAATATCATATATATATATATATATATATATATATATATATATATATATATATATGAATGAAGAGAACACAAACATCAGCTTGATAAAAAACTTCTATGGCCTTCAAGAATTTTTCAATGGTATAGGTTCAATCACACTATTTCCTGTGGTGTGGTCCACTTGAGCTTTAGATATATATGCTTCCTTTTCGTTCTTTAGACCTCAAATTATTTGTTAACATGGATGAACGGAATGGATAAAATAAATAAATAACAGTGGACCCCACAGAGTTTACTCTGGTAAAGGGTAATGAGTAACTCACCTAAACGTAGTGGAGATGAGTTTCCTTAAAACATTCATAATCACATATTAGGTCTCCCTAAATGTGATTCACATATATAACCCACTCATTATGTGTCCCACTTGGACGAGGGATCAGACCAAGTTTTAGCCGCATCCAAAACTCATGTGGGCCCCACCAAGTGCTTTTATATTTTTTACGATGTCTTCACATGGTTTTAGATGGTATGGCCCACCTGAGTTTCGTATACTGATGATTTTTGAGATATCTCTTAACCTAAAGGGAACACATCAAATGCACGGTGTTGATGTTCGACACACATCATGATAGGGCCCACAAAACTTACTAACATCAATTCTTAGGTTCTTGCGAGGTCAATAAGTTGGGTCATAATTTTTTACAATAATATTTGGCCCATTTTATATGTCTGGTCCATTCACTCTATTTTACTAATCAATACCCTCAATTTGACTAGTTACTTGCCCCAATCAGGATAGCTACATAAAGATATCTGGGCATACGAGATTGATCAACAATTTGAGTGAAATTTGATTTAAACATCTAAAGTTATTTACTCTTCAATCTGGACTAATTCGATTGTCCAAAAATGATTAAATGTTCAATTAGTGGATGTGCCTAATAATTTATTAATTTTTATTCACAGATAAATTTCAATTTCCATTTAAAAATAACATTTTTTTTTCAAAATGTATATATATATTTTTACTCTTAATTTTTCTTTGAAAACTTTTAACAAAATATCATTTTTATTATAAAATATTTTAAAAAAATAAAATACAAATTTTGAATTTCTATTTTCAAAATCTCTAAAATTTTCACAAATTTTTTTTTTTCCCAAAAATTCCAAAATGCCGATTTTTTTTCTTCAAAAGCATCATTTTATTTTCAACTTTCTAATTTTCTTTCTTTAAATGATATATTTTTTTTTTCAAAATCTCAGTCTTTTTTATAAATAACCTTTTCTTTTAATTTCAAATTTTGAACATTTTCAATTATTTTTCAAAATCACATATTTTTTCAACTTCTTTATTTTCGTTTCAAAATAATAGTTTTTTAATAAAGTTTTGATTTTTTAATCTCATTTTATTTTAAAATTTTCAATTCTTTTTAACTTCTCCATTTTTTTAAAGCATTTTATTCGAACTTGTTAATTTTTATTGAACTTCTCAATTTTATTTTATTTTTCAAAATATGTCTTATTTTCTTTTTTAAAATATTTTCATTTTTCAACATTGTGAAAATTTTCACATAAATTTAAAATTTTTTTTTTTTTTTTGGGATATTATTTTTTTCTCAAAATCGAAGCTTTTTTTTTTTTTTTTCCTTCAAATTTATCAAATTTATTCAATATTCTTTTTTTTCCCCCACTAGATTTTTATTAAATCACGATTTTTATTTATTCAAAATCTCTTTTTTTTTTTTTCTCTAACATTGTTAAATTTTTTATCCTCGATATTCTTTTTCATCTGATATTACAAATCATTTAAATATTAGTTTATTTTTTTTAATTCCACTTATTTGTTATAAAAACTTTTTTTTTTTTTTTTTTGCATACAATCAACTGTTAAAAAATAATCTTATATACAAATATGTACAATTATACCACTGAAATTCTATTAAAAACAATTATTCGACTACAAAAAAACAATTTTGCATCATATTCTTAAAAAAAATGAAAAAAATTAACGTGTAGGGCAAAAGTCCTTTTACGACGGACCATGATCCGTCGCAAAAGCAGCTAAAAACCATCGCCACCTTGTAATTTGGGCGGGAATTTATCGTCGGTCGCAAAATCAAAATTGGCGACGGATTTAGTCCGTCGCTATTTTACGACGGATCTAAATCCATCGTAGATCCGTCGTAAATCAGATTTTGGCGACGGATTTAGGTCCGTCGCGAAATTCCACGACGTTTGAACAACGGATTCACGAGAAAGGTGGGATTGGCGACGGACTTTTTCGCTTAGCGACGGATTAAATCCGTCGTTAAACCAAGCGATTTTTGCGACGGACAAAGTCCGTCGCAAAAATGCGTAGTAAATCGCCCCTTTTGGCGTAGTGCCAGGTTCCATAAATTAGTAAATTTGTCAATGCGGCTGGCTCGAGCCTAAAAGGTCAATTTTGAATAGAGCCAGGACAAAACAGTTCACAATCCAGGTGATACCTAGATTAGGCCCAACCCGTTGACAGCCCTAACTAGTACGTCAACTAGTAGTTTGTAAGGCCTATGGTGTTTATATAACATCCAATTGGGACAACCAGTGGTGGGTGAGTTACGCCATGGTGTTTATATAACATCTGGTCCAGTAAGGTACTCCCACCATGAAAACAAGATGCCCAAAAAGTCAGATTCATCCCACATAACAGTGGGTCACACGATAGAAAACAATGAATGACCACACAAAAACTTCGTTCATATGGGTCCCAACTATTGATTGGATAGACCTGACTTTTAGGGCATCTCATCTTCATTGCAGGTGTATGAGGTCATACAAATATCACAATTGGGTTCCACTGACAAACGGTTCTACATCTAACTAGTTGATTGGTTAAGGATTTTTTGCTAATATGTACATACCAAATTGTGGGAACGTTTAAATAGCACCGCTTTTCAAAGCATGCCCTTTTTATACATTTTTTTTAAAAAAAAAGAAGATAAAATTGCCCTTAAACAGCTTTTTCAAATCTCTATGCAATCAAACATTATCTTGTTAGTAGCCTCTCGCAAACTCTACTACCCATATACTTAAAATAATTTATTGGCTTTTTTGAAATTCTTAAGCATCTAAGAAAGGAGAATATAGGTGCAGCCGACCTGATCACTCAAGACTATCTGACCTTTGCTGTAGTTACCACTTTGATTCATGGATTCTATATCCATAGCATCCATCCATTTTTTGATTTTTTTTTTTTGTTTTTTTGGTTAGCTTGTTAATACATCAATTGTCATTTCACACTTCACTGTTAGCCACCCCCACTAGGAAGTCGATACCAAGACCTCAATCTTGAAACGAGGTATCTTTCACTCAATCTACCACTTGATCTATGGATCAGGGTGTTCATTTTTTGATATCATTTTAGGGCATTATCCCCAAAAAAAAAAAAGCAAATCAATATAAATGATATGGATTGAATCTAAAGCATCTGATAATCCAGTATAGAACTAATTATACGATTCAATATCCAAGATTTGATCTAATTGATGTGGCCCATCTAATGGCTAGATCGGTTTGAAATTTAGGGTCATATTATGTTTTGACCTCAGGGATCACATGATCCGTACAAATTTAATCCGACACATTTAGATGACCCACTCTATTCTCTACAACAAGAAACTCACCCGAGATCTAGGTTTTTTCATAGCATGAATTCATAGACTAGGGAAATGATCACCCCCACCATAGCATAGATACAATGAAAATATGTTAAATGCACAAAAAATTAAACAAAAGGAAACTATCGGTCTTCTTAGTCCTCTCTTTTCTCTATTGTTTCTCTCCTTTTTTTTCGTAGGATTTTCTCATAGGTATTGCAATTCGGATGAGAGCTTGGACTAGGCTGATTTTAGTCGAGCAAAAAGATATTTTACAACATTGGCTGAAATCGATCCTCTTACTTTACTCACAACCAAGAGTCGTAGTGCTTCCATAACCTCTCCTACATCCAAAAGTATCTTTATCGAATGGCTAAGGGATATGTTATTGTTTAAAAATGAAAATTTAAAATTTTTAACTCCTTTACCTTATGATTTAGGTGTGTCTACTTAATGCATGAAAATCAAGGACATTACAATCATGGTCTTCTACTTAAGGGCCTGTTTGGTCAGCTACATTAAAGAGGATTAGGTGGGATTGAATTAGAAAAATAGATGGTTCAAACTTCATGCATGTTTGGTTATTAGCTTTGGTGGTATTGGTTCAAGACTTTGTAAATTAAACAGGATAGAAATTTGAATTCTCCCGGTCCTGCTGGATTTATAACTACCGGAGTGAATCCCGCATGGATTCAAGAAGAAGAAAAAATTGGTATGTTGCATGGTGGTGTATGGGTGTCACCAAGTTTCATGGGGCCCACTATGATATATGTATTATATCCATACCATCCATCCATTCTGAGAGATCATATTAAGCCATAAACCCAAAAACGAGATAGATACAAAGATCAAGTGGACCACACCACATAAAGTAGCGAGGATAATGATTCCCATCGTTGAAACCTACCTAAGGCCCATCGTGATGTTTATTTCTCATCTAAGATGTTCATAAGGTCACATAGACCTTGTTGAAGGTGAAAAATAAATATCATACTAATTCTAAACTTTTGTGGCCCGCTAGAAGTTTTCAATGGTAAATGTTAAATCTTACTAGTTTATGTGGTGTGGTCCACTTAAGATTCTGATATACTTCATTTTTGGGCCTGTACCCTAAAATGATCTCTTAAAATGTGTAGACGGTGTGGATGTAATACATACATCACTGTGGGCCCCATAGAATGTGGTGATGTAAACGTAAATGCGGTGCGTCTTCGTCGCAATCCACGGCACCTCATCCACCACAGTTGGTGGGTTTTCACCATTGGTAGCCAAACACGATAACCATCGTCGTCCCGGGATATTCCAACTTATCCAAATAGACCGTCAAAAGTGTCCCAGGATATTGCAATACCATGGAACTCCAACCCATCCACCGACAACATCATCATTACCTTAAAACTAGTTCCATCCCTTCTAATCCCACCTAATGCAACCGGCCAAACACGCCCTAAGAATAGCAATTCAATTCACAAAGAGAGGAAAATCTCTAAAATTTAGTGAAGAAAATTGGTATTATTGATGAAAATTGTCACCTACACTACATTTGATGTGCTTTTAAAAGTGAAAGAAGCCTTTAATTTCTAATAACTTGAAATAGGGCTTTTTCTAAATAATAAAAATTATTAAAAATAAATATGTATATATATAATTATTTTAAAACTCGCAATAACCATTAAATAACTAAAACAAAGATTGTGGATTACAACCAAACTCCCGAAACCATAAAAATAGGAAAAGAATGAAGCTTACTAAAATAAAGTAAGTTTTAACTTAAAATTCTAACTTAACTCTTAAAACAACCGAATTTTGCAAAGTCATTTTAGGGCCAACTATTATTGTTCTTTGCTCTATTACTCCAATGTATTAAGCTTAACCATTGATTCAATATCTTGGTTGTAAGTTATAATGATCATAGGTTCTGTGTGGACATGGCGTTAATGTTATGGCTAGTATGTAAGTATATCTTAAATCTTACATGTATATGGATTCAATGAGAGAGATTTTTTTAGTTGTCCTCGGGAAGTCAAAGGATAATCTATTATATGAATCTCAATATATTCATCTTCCATGATAATTTAATAGGTTTAATTATAAATTTGTAATTGCTAACATTATTTTATGTTCATTCTATATGAGGAATCGATGACAAATTAAGACGAAACATCTCTACTATTGGGTTTAACGAGTGAGTGTATTTGTGCCCTACCCCATATAAAAGTCTAAGTGTGCCACAAAAATAGGCTCTTGATTGGACCTAGCAAACACTTATACTAGAAGATTAATTCAAGTCCATGATACCAAAAAATTATTATTTGACTATCAAGTTGGTTTATATATATTCCCATGGCTTAAAGTAGAAAATATCCAATAGTTCTATATCAAGGATCAAGTTTCTAGCTATAATCATCCAAGCAATCTTGCCTTGGAATTGTAACGTCATGACAATGTTTTGTACAATTTAGTTGTTTTAACTTTAATTAATATATGCTACATTTACAACATCGTAGTTGTGTATCAAGGGCCATATGCCTGCCTGAGCATCATATAGAGTTGTAATTTGGGTTAGGTCGACCCCACCATTATGTATGTATTATATCTACACAATCCATCTCATTTTATGACATTAGCCCAAATTTGAGAAAGAACCAAAGCTTAAGTGGACCATGTAAGATCTAGATGTGGAATTGCCAAAGGATCTATTGTGCATTTGATATGGAGATATGAAGAAGGAGATGGCTTAGCTTGTTGTGATGCCATCGCTGTGAAAATGAGATGTTGAGGTCTTCCTTTCCTTACACCCTTTAGAGAAGATACGATGGGCTTTTGCTTCTATCAGTCGATGTTGGATTGGGAAACCCATCAAAACTCCTCTCCCTAAGGCTCCACACGAATTGCAATCCCAGTCACATTGAGATTTTGTATGTTACAATCACATTGAGATTCTGTATGAGTTACAGTTCAACCATCCACCCCTATATGAATTCTAGATACATCACACTTAGTAGGGCCCACTGGTACACCCAACCAAATTATCCAACCTTTAGGATGATCTAGACCCTTGATCAACACGACCCACCTTATAGAGTTCTTACATGCCACACCACAGAAAATAATGGAGACAATGACGCCACTGTTGATGTTTCTTAGGGCCCACCGTGACACCTTTTTTTCTTTTTTTTTTTTTTTTCAAATGAGGATTTTCATTAATGTTGCACATGTATAGATAAAGACTTTCGGGTCGGAGTATAGGGTAAAAATCCTGCCCCACCTATCATATCCTATACAGAGGGAAAACCCCGACATTCCCTAATAGAGCCTAGACCAGTTCTATCTAGAAGGTAACAACCCTTAACCAAGAAGGGAAGAGAGGAAGCGTCACTGAAGTACCTATCAATTTGCATTTTACTGCCCTCCTTTGCCAGACCATCTGTCGGACCATTTGCTTCCCTAAGGATGTAAGAGATCTTGAAGGAGCCTCTGAGACTAAGCTTCTGAATTTTGGAGATCCAATAACACCATTTCTAGCCAGCGGGGGACTTTCCGCTGATATAGTCCACTACCCATTTGGAGTCCGATTCAATGATGACTCTATCTAAACCAAGCGCCACATCAAAGAACATACCGTCGTATACCGCCCTTAATTCAACCCAACTGTTGGAAGCTTCCCCATAACCACTGATGAAAGCAAAGACGCACTTCCCTGCATGGTCCCTACAGATACCTCCGCCCCCGGCCAGACCTGGGTTCAAAAGGGAGGAGCCGTCAACATTGATCTTGAACCAGCCCGCAGGTGGTCTGGACCATTTGACAATGACGAAAGCCGGGGAGGGGCGGGAGGGACGGGCCTGAGGCTGGAAAATGGGGCCTGTGCCATCAGATGGAAGGGAGGGAGACCTCTAAGAATGAGGGAAGATGGTTTTTACCCACCATTTCACTTTGGAGAAAAGAGCCTAAAGAGAGATAACATGGTCGCCGCTGTATCTATCTGCTGATTAATGGATTTGTGGCATGGCGCATCCTTTAAAAAAAAAAAAAAAGAAGAGATAACACGGTCGTCATACCTGGCACCGTTCCTGGCCCTCCATATCTCCCAAATCAAGAAAGCAGGGGCCAAACGAAGCACTGTGGGAGAACGTCAGAGGGGAAAAGGTCTTTGCCACCACCATAGAAGTCTGCCCTTTATCGTGTTGTGGTGAAGGAGGGGAACACCGAAAAAACTAGCGAGCTAGTCCCATGCCTTAACCGCGATGGAGCCAGAGAGGAAGAGGTGAGACAGGTCTTCCACGCTAGGGTTGGAAGACTGATCAGCCCCACAGCACACACATTTAGATGCAAGGAGAATACCTTTCTTCTGGATGTGACCATCGACAGGAACAGCCTCCTGCAGTAGCCTCCAAAGGAAAATGGAGATTTTTGGAGGGATGTTATGATGCCACACCCATTTCGCCCAAGGGTTCATCTAGCCTTTGACTCTACCCACATCCCATGCCGATTTAACTGAGAAAGAACTTGAGGAATCATGTGGCCATATAAGTAAGTCATCGGCTTTCGAGGTGTGGAAGCCTCTATGAAGGATGTGGTCCTTTAACCACCCAGGAAGCGCAAAGGGAGTAACCTGTTGACAAGATCATATGGACCTAGATGAAGGCAAAACACAAATATCATCTTAGTTCAAAACTTTTGTGACCCATAAAAAGTTTTCAACCAAAGATGATCAATTCTCTTAAGCTTTCGATCTGCTTTATTTTTGGGCCCACACTTTAAACTCATTTTGCAAAATGTATGGATAGTTTAGATATAACACATACATCTTGATGGGGTCTACAGAACTTGGTGACGTTAAGTGATGTGTGGCACACCATGCAATCGACTTCCTTCCATTTCTATCCGGTCCTCTTTCAGGTGTGTCGCACGTTGACGTGGATTAGCTACGGACAGGTTGAGTAGCAAGACCGGGTACTGAAGTGATGTCATCAAGTTTTGTGGGACCCACCATGATGTATGTGTTGTATCCACACCGTCTATCCATTTGAAGATATCATTTTAGGGTATGAACAAAGAATGAGTCATATCCATAGCTCAAGTGGACCCCACCACAGAAAACAATGGAGAGAGTGACGCCCACCATTAAAAATTTCCAAGGGCCATAAAAGTTTCCGATCAAGCTGAAATTCATTTTTTTCTCTTATTTCATGTCTGTCTTAACTTATAAACAGGTTGGATCTCAAATAAACATCGTATTGGACTTTAGGAAGGTTTCAACTGTGGGCATCACTCACTGCACTGTTTTATGTGGTAGGTTCCACTCCAGATTTGGATCTGACTCATTCTTTGTCTCATGCCTTAAAATGATCTCTCCAAATGGATGAACAGTATATATACAACACATACATCATGGTGGGCCCCACAGAATTTGGTGGCCAGTCTCACTACTCAACCTGTCTGTAACTAATCCGCGTCCTTCAAACATGCAATGCCAAAACTGCAGATAACATAACCGTGGTGCCTGGTATGCAGGTCCACACACCGAATCCTAGCCGGGCATGTGTTTCCCGCTAAAGCCTTTCCTAGGAAGTTCTTGCCTAGGTCGGCCATCGTGGGGTTTGAAAGAAAGCCACTCTTTCATCCGTTTTTACCAGATCATTTTGGACATGCGGCGGAAAATAAGATGGATCTAAACTCTTGCTCTCGTAGTAGACTTTTAAGAGTTTCAACACCCGGTCAAGGGTTAAGTATCCATAGGTGGTGAAATCCCACAACGGCGTGTGATGTAAAACTCAAGTGAGCCATACGAGAAAAGAAATTGAGAAAACAGTTTCCTACCCTTTTTGGGATCGGCTTGAAGTTTATATCTCATCCAAACCATTTATAAGGTCGTTTCCACTGAGATGATTTGAAATCACATCAACTTTAGCTAGATACTAAGGCTTTTTTGTGGTCGCATGAATATTTCAATGGTGGTCACTAAATATTCTTTGTTTCCTCTCATGTGACTTACTTGAGTTTTGGATTCACCCCATAGCTGGTACCATGTCCTAAAATGATCTCTAAAAACGTATGAACGGGGTGGATTTCAACAAAACATCATGTTGGGTCCCACATAGTATCCCAATGCAATAACTTCAGAAAGGCTACTGCAGGAAACCGCGTCCGTCCGACCAAATTTCTAAGACGGGGATATCCTGACTCAGTCTTCCTGCGAGGTAAAGCTATGTGACGCCCACTGTGTTGTCGGTTAAAAATCCAACCGTTCCATGTCACGGGCTAAAACAGCCGCAAATCCAAAAATCAAGTTTACCACACGACAGAGGATTGAACGTCCACCGTTGAAACATGCGCGGGGTCACAGAAGTTTTTAATCGGGCTAATTTTTATATTTTCGGTTCATACTAAGTAGGAATGAGCATATAATGCTATGGATGGTATATAAACATCGCGGTGAACCCCAGGGAATTTTTCAATCGTAGGAATACATACACATGTTTTCCTGATGTACGGCTGGCTTGAGTTTTGGATTTAGATCGCTTTTGGGCGCATCACCTAAAATGATCTTGCAAAACTGATGGACGTGGTGGATTTCCCGGGACGCGGGTTTATTGCTGGAGCCTTTTACAGGAACTTTCTTGCACCAGGATGTTAGGTGGTGCCCACCATGATGTTTGGGAGAAATCCACCCCGTCCATCCATTTTCTGAGATCATTTTAGGGGATGAGACCAAAAATGGGGTCAATCCAAAACTCGAATGTGCCACACAAGAGGAAATAGTAGAGATTTATTGACCACCGTTGAAACATTCATGCGGCTACAAAAACTTCGTATCAGGCTACGAATTTTTGTGATTTCACTTCATCTCAGTGGGAGTGACCTTATAAACGGTTTGGATGGGATATAAACATCAAGGTGAATCTCAGAAAGATTTCAATGGTAGAAAACTATTTTTCCAATTTTTCCTCTTGTATGGCTCATATAAGTTTAAGATCGGCCTTATTTTTTGTCACATGTTCTAAAATAATCTAGTAAAATGGATGGACAGGGTAGATTTCTCTCAAGCACCATGGTGGACCCCACCTAGTATTCCAGCGGAGCAACAGAAACCCGCGTCCGATTTCCCGTAAACATCACTGTGGGCCGACTTAGCTTACGATCGCACCAAGTTAGTGTGAAAGGATTTGGAAAGGAACCGTGTCCAAATTTATATATAGCGGAACTTGACTTGCTTCAGTCATTGAATAATGCATTGTTCGGATGGAAAACAACTTAATAATGCAGAGACGCCGTAGGGACTTTGTGGGGGCATACCTTTATATATACATTTTATCTACACTGTCCATCTGTTTTTCAAGCTCATTTTGAGGCATGAGATCGAAATTTAAGCATATTCAAAGCTCAAGTTGACCACACAGCATAGAAAATATTAGGGATTAAACACTTACTGTTAAAACTTCTTAGAGCCCCACAAGTTTTGTATCAATCTAATATTTGTGTTTTCCTTTCTTATATGTATGTGTAAAAATCAGGCCCTAAGAAGGTTCAACAGTGGACATCATTTTACCTGTTTTCCTACGGTGTGGTCCACCGAGCATTGTATCCGCCTCACATGAGCTTAAAAAGTGGATGGACGGCATAAATAAACACGTAAATAATGGCGGACCCACAGAGCTTTGACACCATCTAAGTGTTCCCGTCAACGGCCAAACCGTGTCCAGTCTATCAGTAGTTTAGAATTAGGTGTGTAGCCATAGATAACACGCACCACATCTATGCACGCGTCGCCACTCAATCCGCATCCTAAAGCAAGAACAAATTAGCACGGTAGACACTTACCTTTTATGCTTTATTTATTTATTTAATGAAAGGTGAAAACTTATTTTATAAAAGTAGGTTTTTAAGGTATGGAGAGAAGGTTTTGGGCAAAAATATCCCTGATTTTAGGGTAAAACAGTTGGAAAAAGCAGGGATATCTTCATCTATATGGGTTCATTTATAGGGGTAGAAGTATAAATTGATAAGTAGGTTTTGTTCAAGTCAAGTATAAAAGAGTGGATGGTGGGTTGCGTCTATAGTAAAAAATTACCCTAAAGCAAGAGAAAATAAAGACACGTTGAACAGTGCCTGCTCCAGAGATTGTATATTAACACTTGGGCTTTCACTTTGATATAAGCGGGCCAATGTTTGTTCATCCAAAGCGTTGATAAGCTTGAAGGGGCTATGATTTTCCAATATGAATCCCCATCCATAATGTCAGCCATCAGATGAACGGTTTCCATTGCTTAACCATGATATGTACTTGAACAAAGCAAACTGGCCCACTCCACTCTTCAGGTGGTACTCAGTACTGTATGAGACAAGGTTGGGATTATTTTATTCTCTATTTCCTTCGAAGAGATTGTGATTTGGGAAATTGATCGTACTGACCTCAAAGTTTGGTCAAATTATTTTGGAAGCTATTTTGGGAGCTATGACATTCCAGATATCCTAAGAGTAGCCTTCTGACAATTTTTGTATATTGTTTTGGATGAAAATGCCATTATCCTTGCTTTAGAAGTAGTACATTCCTAGAGTAAAACAGAAGTAGCTTTTGTTTCAACCCTCGAGAAAGTGACGGATTGACTACTTCCCCTGCCACCAGCCAATGGCTAGTGCTTGGTGCTCTGTGGGCCCCACCACCATGTATGTGTTTCATCCATGTCGTCCATATATCTTTCTAAATCATTTTATGGTATGAGACCAAAAATTAGAGATATCTCAATCTCAAGGGGTTCACATTACTAGAAACAGTGTTGAATGAGCGTTATAGAGCATTAAAAACTTTGTGGGGGCCATAAAAGTGATGGATCAAGCTGATCTTTTCCTTTTTCCTTCATCTGTGTCCATACGACCTAATCAATAGTTAGGATGTCAAATAAATAGTACAGTGGGCCTTAAGAGGATTTCATTGGTGGATATCCAATCACTACTATTTTCCTTTGGTGTGGTCCACCTGAGATTTATATCCCTCTCATTTTTGGGATCAAGCCTAAAATTATATGTAAATACAGATGAACAGAATGGATGAAACACATACATGGTGGTGGGGCCCATGGCTGGTGACAGGGGGAGTAGCCAATCCGTTTTCCCTCAAGAATACAAAAGCATTTATGAGCTTGGGAAGGGCCAAATGTCGCCTTTATTCACCTTTTACAGATCTTCTTCTTTCGTTTTCCTAGAAAAGTGAAGATCTAGGGACCAACTGCCAAAGAGGGACATTGTTTCTCCTTGCCGATTCTCTGGTCTGAAATCCTCTTCCACTATGAAGTTGGTATTTTATTTTATTATAGCCATTTGATAAGGTAAAGGAAGATCAAAGTCGAAAAGGTGAGGGTTCTAGTTGTCACGTGAAGGGAGCTTACTGTAGGGCACACCTTGATCAAACCTCCACCATTGATAGTAGAAAACCACGACACCACGTTTTCAAACCTTCCACCCTTATAGAAATCAAACATCGACCACTGACAGTGACAACTACGACCCTTCACGTTGTCAAAAGCACGACCCAGACGAAGGGTCGACGTGGTTCACATGCACATGGGATCTTGATTGTCATGTTATAAGGATTGTGCTTTTCCCATGCACTTGAGTCGTGGTTATCATGTTACATGGGTCGTGGTTGGCAGATGTTACGGGTTGTGGTTATCATGTCAGATGGGTCGTGATTGTCATGTTATAAAGATTGTGCCTTTCACTGTCCTGTGCAAGACCCAACTCGTTTGGCCCATAACCTTGTATCGTGCTTGTCAGATTATATGGGTCATTGTTGTGACGGTATATAGATCTTGGCTTCTAGTTGTTATGGATCGGAGTTGTCATGTTATATGGGTCATGGTTGTCAGTTGATATGGGTCATGGTTGTCAGTTGATATGGGTCATGGTTGTCATGATATATGGGTCATGGTAGTCATGGTATATGGATTGTGGTTGGCAACCACGTTGCACGCTGGATTCAACAACGATCCATTGTTCGTCATAACCACGACCCATGTGCATGACAACCATGATCCATTGTGCATTTGAACCACGCCCCATTGTTCATGACAACCAATACCATTTACGCTTCAAAACCACGACCCTTCGTACTGACCTCGATTCACGGTCCTACCTCTCAAATATTCCGAGGGTGGCCTTCTGACAACCTTTATAAAATGTTTTGGATGAAAATGTCCCTTGTCCTTGGATAAGTAGTTATACGATTTCAGAGTGCAGAAGAAGTTACCTATTTTGAACAATCCCAAGAATGTGACGTGGACCGAAGCCTTTTTGAGCAATGGATCGGGGTTTCATCTAGAGTGGGTCGTGGTCGACAACCACGATCCAACGTGGATGATAACCACGATCTAATACGCATGTGAACGACGAGATCACACGACAGGGTTGTGGTAGTCATACGCACTGGGTGGTGGTTCCCAACCACGATCCATTTTGGATGACAACCACAACCCATTGTTCGTCATATCCCTGACCCTTCAAGTGGATCGTGGTTGTCATTCACACAGGTACAATGACCCATTATGGATGATGACCACGACCCTTTGTTCGTAATAACTATGACCCTTCAAGTGGATCATGGTTGTCATCCACAGTGGTCTGGGTTATGACGAACAATTGGTCCTTGTTGCCTTGTTGTCATCCACAACGAGTCATGGTTCACCAACCACGTCCCATTTTGGTTGAAAACCACGACCTTCCGAGTGGTTCATGGTTGTCATCCACAGTGGGTCGTGGTCCTCAACAACAATCCAATGTAGGTGATAACCACGATCCAATGTGGATGATAACCACGACCCTTTATAGATAACAACCAATATCCTGCATTTTTTTTTTTTGATTTGATGTGGACCCTCATTTAGGGATTTGGGGATTTTAGGGCTTATAGATTTGAATGTGGACCCCGAATTGGGGTTTTTCTGATTTTACAAATTAGGGATTTGGGGATATTAGGATTTTAGGGATCTGAGGATCCAACCAGAATTAGGGATTTCTGATTTTACAAATTAGGAATTTCTGATTTTACAAATTATGGATTTTACAAATTATGGATTTTGGGGCTTACAAATTTGAATGTGGACCCCGAATTGGGGTTTTTCTGATTTTACAAATTAGAGATTTGGGGATTTTAGGATTTTGGGGATCTGAGGATCCAACTAGAATTAGGGATTTCTGATTTACACTGATGGATGGTTGGATGGCTAGACATGTACATATGCATGGATGGATGATTGGATTGGATGCATTTATATTATACAAACTCATTCTGGTTACTATTGCACTGATATTTTACAATGACACGTGCTTTTAAACCCCCATAAAATGGGAACTTATCATGTATGCCTCTTTTTGCAATTATTTGATTACTAAGTGTCCCAAAAAAGTCCAACCAGTTCAATTATAAGGCCCGAACCAACCACAGGCTAACCAGTTTCCAAGGCCTAATCATTTCAAAGTATTACAAATGGCCTATTTGAGTTAGGTGCAAGGGTACTAAAACCTATATTTGTACTCATGTTGAACCAAATGAATGCCCATATTTATACCTGTCAAAGTGTGGTTTGGACCAATTGTAGGGTTGAAAACGAGGTTTAAGCCCAGCCCATGACTAGCACTTAACCCACTTATTTCCCGAACAATTAGACTAGGTCCCGGATTTGCGTCGGAGCTATTCGGATGTTGAGCAGGGGTCCCTGGAAGGTGGGACCGCTGTTATGACCATGATGAAGCTGTCCATTTCCTATGGACAGCATTGGAGTGACTTGACCATTTGGACAGGCCGTGTTTATGTATTAGCTCGAATTTGTTGGAGTAGACGTGGATGTGCGTTGGAGCTATTCAGATGTTGAGCGGGGGTCCCTGGAAGGTGAGAACCACTGTTATGACCATAATGAAGCTATCCATTTCTTATGGATAGCATTGGAGTGGCCTGGCCATTTGGACAGGCTGTGTTTATGTATTAGCTCGAATTTGTAGGAGCAGGCCCGTATTTATGAAAATCTTCATTTATGCTCGAGTTAATTTTGTGTAATTTGAAATGAGCATAACCGTAACCTATAACCTAAACCTATAACCTATAACTTATAACCTAAAACCTAAACCTAAACCTAAACCTAAACCTATAACCTTAGCCTAAACCTAAACCTATAACCTAAACCTAAACCTAAACCTAAACCTATAACCTAAACTTAATTCACTTAACTTAGACCTACACCTATACCCAAACATATAACCTGAACCTGAACTCGACCCCGAATTCCTAAACCTAAACCTAAACCTTTAACCTATAACCTTAACCTATAACCTTAACCTAAACCTATAACCTATAGCCTAACCTAAACCTAAACCTAAACCTATAACCTCTAACCTAAACCTAAACCTATAACCTAACTTAAACCTAAACCTAGAACCTTAATCTAAACATAAAACGTAAACTTAAACCTAAAACCTAAATATATTCTCAAATCCCTAAACCTAAACCTAAACCTAAACCTAAACCTATAACCTAAACCTATAACCTACAACATTAACATAAACTTAAATGTATTCTAAAATCCCTAAACCTAAACATAACCTAAAACTATAACCTTAACCTAAACCTAAACCTAAAACCTAAACGTATTCTCAAATCCCTAAACCTAAACCTACACATAATCTTAATCTCAACTCCCTAACCTAAACCTAAACTTGAAAACCCAAACCTAAACCCGATCCTAAACCCGAACCCAAATCCGAATCCCTAAACCCTTAGCTTTAAACCTAAACCTATAACCTAAACCCATAACCTAAACTTAATTCACTTAACTTAAACCTACACCTAAATCCAAACATATAACCCGAACCCAAACCCGAACCCAAATTCCTAAACCTAAACCTAAACCTAAACCTATAACCTTAACCTAAACCTATAACCTATAACATAAAACCTAAACTCAGTAACCTAAAACATAAAACATAAACCTAAACGTATTATCAAATCCCTAAACCTAAACCTACACCTAATCCTAATCTCAACTCCCTAACCTAAACCTAAACCTAAACTTGAAAACCCAAACCTAAACTTGATCCCGAACCTGAATCTGAATCCCTAAACCCTTAGCCTAAGCCTAAACCTAAACCTAAACCTATAACCTAAACTTAATTCACTTAACTTAAACCTACACCTAAACCCAAACATATAACCTGAACCCGAATTCCTAAACCTAAACTTATAACCTAAACCTATAACCTAAACCTAAATGTTAACCTATAACCTAAACCTTAACCTATAACGTATAACCTATAACCTAAACCTATAACCTAAACCTAAACTCAATTCCCTAAACCTTAACCTATAACCTAACCTAAACCTAAACCTATAACCTACACTTATAACCTAAACCTAAACCTAAACCTATAACATAAAACCTAAAACTTAAACCTAAACCTAAATCCTAAACCTAAACTTTAAACCTAAATGTATTCTTAAATCTCTAAACCTAAACATAAAACATAAACCTAAACCTAAAACCTAAATGTATTCTCAAATCCCTAAACCTAAACCTACAACATTAACATAAACTTAAACGTATTCTAAAATCCCTAAACATGTAACCTTAACCTAAACCTAAACGTATTCTTAAATCCCTAAACCTAAACCTACACCTAATCCTAATCTCAACTCCCTAACCTAAACCTAAACTTGAAAACCCAAACCTAAACCCGATCCCGAACCCGAACCCAAATCTAAATCCCTAAACCCTTAGCCTAAACCTAAACCTATAACCTAAACCTAAACCTAAACCTATAACCTAAACTTAATTCACTTAACTTAAACTTACACCAAAATCCAAAATATAACCCGAACCCGAATTCCTAAACCTAAACCTAAACCTACACCTAAACCTATAACCTAAACCTAAACCTAAACATATAACCTTAACCTAAACCTATAATGTAAGACTCGTATCCTAGACCGTACCATTCCGTAGGCTTCCGCAGTCCTTCCGGTCGAATTCCGGCAACCTTCGACCCATATTCGATGTTTGCGCGTGATCCTAAGCCTAGTGCTGCATACTAAAGTCGGCTCGATCCGAAACTTGTACCTTAACGACCGCACCGTCGCCGCGATTTCAACGCCGTGACTCGCACATCGATCCGATACCCAGGCTAGAAGATGTGGGCCTGCGTTCATTTCAAGAAAAACGTCGCGCTTGCGAATTTTTGAGAGAATCTCTACGACCTATCCCATCAATCAATCAATCAATCAAGTACACACCTACCCCAAGTACAACAACCCATCCCTTCCCATTCCCCAAGTCAATTCTCTCTCTCTCTCTCCACCCATCCCTTTCTTACATCACCCATCACCCATCATCCCATCCATATCATCCCATCACCTCTTAATCTCTCATTTCTCAAACCTCCCAAGCAACCCAAAATACCTCACGTCCAAGCTCCTCTCTCCAAGTCAAGTGTGGCCCACCTTCTCATCTCCCATCTTAACCTTCTAATACCCATCAACCTCCATTATAGTTGAAGGCAAGGAGCTAAGGAAGCTAAGGGACCAAGGAGGAGTGCAATAGGTGGGTGATCTAGTGATCCACCGTTAATTTCAATTTTTAAGGGCTCACTTGTTGTGGGACCTACTTGATGTATGCATTGTATTTGGGAGGGCCCAATAGTGGCGAGGTCCCTCCCCTTCACGTGTACTCTCTCTCTCTCTCTCTCTCTCTCTCTCTCTCTCTCTCTCTCTCCCCCCCCTTAGAATGAAGTGGGCCCCACTGATATGTTAAATCTACTCCATCCATCAGACGGTGTGGCCCACCACATTTCAGGGAGATTTGTCGTCTACTGTTGAGATGGTGAGAAGTCCCACCGGCTAGACTGACATATATATGATATATTTATATTATATTAATATATATATACATGCATGGTGGGCCACGTCCATGTGGGACCCACCATGATGTTGTGTTATTTCCACGCCGTCCAGCGTCTAGGGATGCTGGACGTGGTCCCACAGTGATGTGTGAACTAACGGTATGGTCTGCTGTCAGGCAGCAGAAAAATAAAAAAATAAAATAAATATTAGCTTGATTCCAAACTTTTGGGTGGGCCGCTCATGCAAGCCCCACCTTGATGCATGTATATAATCCACGCCGGCTATACCATTTCTCAGCTCGTTTTAGATGTTGAGCTGAAGAATGGAGCCAATCCGAGTATCTAGTGGACCATAGCATAGAAAATAGTGGTTTTTACCATTGAAATCCACCATGATGTTTTGACACGCCAAAACACCTTGAATATTGGGCTTGATGGGTTTGTATTAAGCTATAGAAACCAATGGCTGGGTTGAATTTTTCTGAGGCGGGCCCCACCTGGGAAAAACCATCAGAAAATATATATATATATATATATATATATATATATATATATATATATACATGAGGCAGCAGCACTTGCTGCTGCCGTTGACACCAGAGGATGCAGCAGTGTCCTGCTGCTGCGTGGATGCTGGGCAGGCAAGGACCGTGGGTCCCAGCCGTGGGCCCCACCATGATGTGTGTTAATCATCAACATCGTGCATTTGTTGGGTCCCCTCTGACCAGTGGGCCACCCCAGAAATCAGCCATATATAACGCTCAGGTGGCCCATGTCACAGGAAACAGAGGTGATTGAACGTCTGCCATTGAAACCCTTTTGAGTGTCCCAGAAGTTTTGGACCATTATGAAATTTGTTTTTCCTCTGCATCCAGGTCTGCGTGACCTTATTAACAAATTGGATGGAAAATTAACGTTATGGTGGGCCCCGCGTGGGACCCACTGATGTATGTATGTATACCCACACCATCATCCATTTGGTGGGAACCACCAATGATGTATGTGCTCTATCCGCACCGTCCACAGTTTGGACAGTGGGGCCCACCATGATGCATGTGTTGCATCTAAGCTATCCAACCATTTTGAAAGCTCATTTTATGGCATGAGCTAAAGAATGAGTTAGATCTATAGTTCAAATAGACCCCACCATTTAAAATAGTGGGAACAATGACATTCACTGTTCAAAACTTCTTAAGGGCCACTGTAGTTCCGATCAAGCTGATATTATTACTTTCATTTCACCTATCTCCATGTAAATTTATGAATAGGTGGGCCCTGTAGGATTTTTAATGGTGGAAATCATTGTCGCCACTGTTATTTGGAGTGTGGTCCCGTTGATCTTTTAATATGATTCATATATATATAAGGCCATATGATTAGGCCCGTCTTGATGTATTTGTGGTCGTCCGTTGAGGCCCACCTTGGTATCTATATAAGGCCCATGTGATTAGGCCCATCTTGATGTATTTGTGGCCCGTTGTTGAGGCCCACTTGGATATACATGAGGTGCATGTGATGCGGCCCATTCGAGGTATTTGGAGTCCTTAGGTCGAGGCCCAACGAGATGTACATAAGGCCCATTGTAATATGTGATTCCACTATGGTTTATGTAATGATGTTCATGGCAGGCCGTGCCTTGGGAGCAATGATGGTTTGACGTCCACATTGTAAGAATAATGTTGGTTAAATGTCCGCATTATAACTCTCCCTAGGGCCATTATTAGGCTCATACTTGTAGTGTGTAGGCTGTCTAGGCCCATCTTCATTATGAACGGAGTCCACCACCATATAACATGTTTAGTATAGATCCATGATTCATGCTCATACGTATCATATATATGCTTGATATGAGGAGTGACTGATCATACCATATGCCTTCGGGCAGATTGATTATGGGCTCGCTGATTGGCGGAGTTGCCCTACATGAGCGCGCGGTAGCGCATGATTGCTGCATGACTGGTAGTATGATTCATGCACTTCGTATTTGTCTGACATGATTACTGTACACCCTAGCGACATCAGGGTTGTAACCTCCACAGGCACATCGTAGATGGCAGGATCGGACACCAGAAATATTTTTTCTAGCATCAGGGTGTCATAGATGTCCCTGGATGAAAATTCCTAAACCCGATGGTACCAGAGGATGACTCTAACGTCGAGACCGAGTGGATATATGAGCGCATGAGGGCCGAATACCAGAAGGTCGCATCTCCCACTGTGTCGTGGTCAGTTGGAAAGGGGTGTGACCTTACTCGCCCAAGGGTAGGGGACATTACTAGGCTGGGTTTGACCAGCTCATGAATGGGTCTACTATCGACGTGTCGGATAGATATTGGCAGCCTAATGGCCAAGCAGATAGTGGGGTTTCTTACTGTAACACCCTGAAAATTGGGGGTCGAGCAGGAGCCCAACTCCCGAGTTCCAACGCATCACTTATGCAATATAGATAATGATGATTAAATGTTGTCCGTATTAGTGCATTAAACATGAGTGAGATTATACCAAAACAGCATATCCTACTCCAGAGATAATTAAATTACGCAAGCAGAAGATTGTGATAGATGTATAATGTTGCACAGCACGCCAACAACGCAGTGAGCCTAGATCCAATCTCAGGCCTTACCTACAAATGATAAACAAGAATAAATATAAACTAGAAATAGATCAAAGCAATCCAAGCAAACCACAAGACAAGATATACGTGGAAAAACCCCAAACTAGGGTAAAAAACCACGGATATAAACTTCCACTATGAAGAACAAAGATTATAAGGCAATATACTAACCTCTCCCTTAGAGATACAAAGAAAATCCTTTTTCCACACCTTAGAATAGCTCCCCAATATTCACCTTAACCCTAGAATAGCCCTAGGGACCCCAATTTATAGTTTTGGCAACTTTCCTTTCGCATCCCAGTTGCGAAAGGACTTGCGACATGAAATCTGCGAAACTCCTTTCGCATCCCAATTGCGAAAAGACTTGCGACACGAAATCCACGAAACTTATTTCGCATCCCAGTTGTGAAAGGACTTGCGACACGAAATTCACGAAACTCCTTTCACATCCCAGTTGCAAAAGGACTTGCGACACGAAATCCGCACATGTGGCTCCACTTCTCAACAATCTCCCAGTTGGAGACACATTGTCATAAACCTTTGTCTTCTTCATCTGGAGTACACCACCTCCCCGTCTCCAAGCCTGAAGACCAATCAAAGCTGAATAGAGCTTCAGCTTCTCCCTTGTGACCGCCTTGGTCAGCATATCCGCAAGATTCTCACTTGTATGAATCTTCTCCAGAGCAATCGATCCATCTTCCAGTACCGAACGTATGAAGTGATATTAATGGCAATATGCTTGGTCCTTGAATGAAAGGCTGAATTCTTAGCCAAGTGTATTGCACTCTGACTGTCACTGTACAGCTTGCAATCTGCTTGCTTCTTACCCAACTCTTCCATAAAACCTTGCATCCATACCATCTCCTTGCATGCTTCTGTAGCCGCAACATATTCTGCTTCTGTCGTACTGATAGATACTATCTTTTGTAACTGAGAGACCCAACTGACTGCAGCACTACCCAGAGTAAAAACATAACCTGTAGTGCTTCTTCTGCTGTCGATATCTCCTGCCAAATCTGAATCCACGTAGCCTTGTAACTTGATTTCTGATCCACCATAACACAGCCCTACGTCCTTAGTATCTACCAAGTACCTAAGGATCCACTTCACAGCTTCCCAATGTTCCTTCCTGGGGTTGTTCATGAACCTATTAAAAACTCCCACTGCTTGAGCAATGTCTGGTCTCGTCCTCACCATAGCATACATAAGAATCTCAATAGCTGACGCGTATGAAACTTTAGTTATGTAGTCCTGTTCCTCCTGCGTCTTTACACCTTGCTCCTTAGATAGCTTGAACTGGTTGGCTAATGGAGTGCTAACCGGCTTAGCACCTGCCATATTGAATCGATCAAGTACTTTGACTATGTACTCTGCCTGTGACAAAACTAATTTCTTGTTTCCCTGTCACGCTTTTCCTCATGCCTAGGATTTGTTTTGCAGCTCCTAAATCCTTCATGGCAAATTCTCTAGACAATTGTCTTTTGAGATCTGAGATGTCCTTCATGCTTGAACCGGCCACAAGCATATCATCAACGTACAGAAGAAGGATGATGTAAAACGTATCAAACTTCTTCAAGTAACAACAGTGGTCTACATGACATCTCCTAAAACCGTTTCCCGACATGAAACTGTCGAACTTCTTATACCACTGCCTCGAGGCCTGCTTCAGGCCTTATAAACTCTTCTTCAGTCTGCACACCTTGTTCTCATTACCTGGTGCCACGTATCTTGTCGGCTGATGTATATATATCTCTTCTTCAAGATCCCCATGAAGAAAGGCTGTCTTAACATCTAGCTGTTCTAGATGTAAGTCCTCTGAAGCCACTATTCTCAAGACCATGCAAATCGTAGACATTTTCACTACCAGTGAAAATATTTCAGTGAAATTGATACCTGCCTTTTGTTGAAACCCTTTCACAACCAATCTAGCCTTGTACCGTTTCAAACCATCATGCTCCTCCTTCAGTCTGTAAACCCACTTGTTATGAAAAGCTTTCTTACCCTTGGGTAGTGTGACTAGCTCCCATGTACGATTAGACTCAAGAGAGTCCATCTCATCATCCATGGCCTGCTCCCACTTAACCTGTATATCTAACTGTAACGCCTCTTTAAAATACTCTGGCTCATCATTATCTGTCAGTAGTAGATAATGTAAGGAGGGTGGGTATTAGACCGTGGGTCTCCTCTCCTGAGTAGACCTCCTAACAACCAGTGTATGCGGCTCTGCCTCATCCTGTGGCGCTGTAACACCTATGTCCGGTAACTCTTCCAACTCTACGAATTCCTTTTTCTCGGCCTTATTTTCCTGCACACTGTCCTTATGCATCACTTTTTCATTGAAGACTACGTCCTTACTTCTGATGATTTTTCTGTTTTCTGTATCCTAGAACCTGTAGTCAAAATCATGTTGCCGTAACCTATAAACGTGCACCTCCTGGACTTCGCATCCAACTTGTTTCTGTGCTCTACATCAATGTAAACATATGAAGTGCAATCGAATAATCTGAGATGTACAAGGTTCACTTCCTTCCTAGTCCATGCTTCTTCTAGTAGCCCACCATCCAATGGTGCTGAGGAACTTCTATTGATGAGATATGCAGCAGCATTCATAGCATTTGCCCAAAAGGTCTTGGGCAACCTTGCATGTAACCTCATTCTCCTGGCATGCTCAAGGATGGTCTTGTTAATACGCTCAGCCACACCATTCTGTTGTGGTGTCCCTGGAATCATTTTCTGATGTTTGATTCCATTTGCTACACAATACTCCTCAAACCTCTTATCACAATACTCTCCCTCATTGTCAGATTTGAGACACTTTACTGTTTTGCCTGTCTCATTTTCTACCATAACTTTCCACTTCTTAAATACATCAAATACATCAGATTTATATTTTAAGAAGTAGACCCACAGTTTTCTACTAGCATCATCAATAAAGGTAACAAAATAATGTGAGCCACCAAGAGATAATACCTGTGCCGGTCCCCACACATCAGTATGTACAAGCTCCAACAGATGTGTCTTTGGAGAGCGTCCCGTCTTCTTGAAGCTTACCCTCTTTTGCTTACCATACACGCAGTCCTCGAAGAATTCCAAGTCAATAGACTTCAGCCCTGGTAGCTTTCCTTTTGACAATAACACTTTCATCCCTTTCTCACTCATATGTACCAACCTCTGATGCCATAACTGCCCATTAACTCCAGTTGATGTGACTGCGAGTGAACTATATGATTCTGAAGTCACGTACAAAGTACCTTCCTTTTTGTCTCGAGATATTACCAAGGAACCTTTTGTGATCTCCTAGGAGTCACTGGTGAATGTCGTCACATAACCGGTATCGGCCAACTGTCCCACTGAGATCAGATTACGTTTCAAACTCGGTACATGTCTGACATCCTTCAATTTCAAGACCTTTCTGTCCTTTTGATTTACATGAACATCCCCCTTTCCAACAAGATTGCACGGCTCATCATCACCTAGGTAGACTCTCCCAAAGTCACCTGACACATAATCACGCAGAACTTCCTCACACAAAGTAGCATAAAACGAAGCACCTGAGTCTATAACCCAAGACTCATTCATCGCATCAAGAGACAAGATCAACGCCTCTGTGTCGCTCTCCTTAGACAGATTCACTAAATCCTTCCCGCCTTGAGAGCTTCCTTCTTGTTTCTTGAGCTCCCTGCAATCACGTTTCTTGAGCTCCCGTCTTTGTCTTTCGGTCCCTTGGACTTCTTCCTCGACTTAGAACGCCCGTGTTTATTACCTCCTTTGTTCAGCGATCTTCCTCTTCCTTCAACGTTTAAAGCATTCCCTGAGTCCCCTGAAACTCCTGATGCCTTCCTTCTAGATTCTTCGCTGAGAATTAGACCGGCCACATCATCAAATTTCAACTTTGTCGACCCTGAAGAATTGCTCACAGCAATCACCAAACCATCCCAACTGTCTGGCAAACTGGATAAGATCAATAATGCCCTGACCTCATCCTCAAAAGGATTGCCAACAGATTCCAACTAGCTCGTGACTGTATTAAACTCGTTTAGATGTTCTGTCACGCTCCCACCATCTGACATCTTCATGTTGAATAGCTGTTTCATAAGATGAACCTTGTTGGATGCTGAGGGCTTTTCATACATGGTGGTTAGGGCTTCCATTAATTCTTTTATCGTTTTTTACTTTAGATATATTGAAGGCGACGCTCTTAGACAAAGAGAGTCGGATCGTTCCTAAAGTCTTCCTATCCAGTAAAAACCATTCATCATCTGTCATCTTTTCTAGTCTCTTCTCTTTTCCTCCTAGAGGAATATAGAGGTCCTTCTGATACAAATAATCCTCCATCTGCATCTTTCAGAAGGCAAAGTTTGAACCATCAAACTTCTCAATTCTAGTTTTCACATCTTCCGCCATCGCTCCCAATAGAACTAAGCCAATAGCTCTGATACCAGTTGTTGCGCAGCACGCCAACAACACAGTGAGCCTAGATCCAATCTCAAGACTCACCCACAAATGATAAACAAGAAGAAATATAAACTAGAAATAGATCAAAGCAATCGAAGCAAACCACGAGACAAGATATACGTGGAAAAACTCCAAACTAGGGTAAAAAAACCACGAATGCAAACTTCCACTATGAAGAACAAAGATTACAAGGCAATATACTAACCTCTCCCTTGGAGATACAGAGAAAACTCTTTTCCCACACCTTAGAATAGCTCCCCAATATTCACCTTAACCCTAGAATAGCCCTATGGACCCCAATTTATAGTTTTGACAACTTCCCTTTCACATCCCAATTGCGAAAGGACTTGCGACACGAAATCTGTGAAACTCCTTTCACATCCCAGTTGCGAAAGGACTTGCGGCACGAAATTCGCGAAACTCCTTTCGCATCCCAGTTGCGAAAAGACTTGCAACACAAAATCCGCGCATGTGGCTCCACTTCTCAACATATAAAGCATATAAGTGGTTGTAAGCCCCCAGAGTATGAACAGGTTATTAGGTTAAATGATTACATGTATAATTTCAAAATGTGTAAAATGATAAAATATAATGTCATCTATCCATATCCCTGTAGCCCTGGTGACGTAACTCCAGATCTACATAGACCCGTCAGAGGGTTGCATGTAGGAGAACTCTTCATCGTCATCATAAAAATCAGGCTCCGCCTCGTAAGGCTCGACGTCACCTGCAACTACAACAGAGTCTGGTTGGTGTTTTAAAACACCTTCCTAGAGTGGGAGTGAGTGATCAACTCAGTGGAGCTATAAGGCAAAGGTTAACAGGTTATCAATTCAGTCAAGCAGTAATGATAAAGCAGTACAACACTCATATCCTAAGTACTCTTGTTAATGCAGGAATGGTATGCTGTAATGATGCATGCCCTTGCCTACACTCACTCTTCGACATTATCTCACGATCGTGACATGCACCCCTTCCTCTGTGCTCAACTCCAACGCCAAAGGCACATACAGATGCGGTGCATGTACGTGATTAGCCAAGTTCTTATTAGACTTATTCATACAGCAGATTCGGGAAGCTAAAGTACCTCCCTTTATATTATTTACCCAACGATGATCCGTCTAGGGTCGTCAATCCTAGTTTATCACATACGATAGTAAGTTATAGGGCAACATCACCCCTGATTATAAAGTAGTGAACAGGCAAGTTTAGGTCACTATGAAGAGGCTCGTCACCGTCCTCATAGGCCTTAATTTATACTTAAGGTCACTACGAAAAGGCTCGTCACCTTAGCGTAGGCCGACAGCTCGAATATAGTGTCCAAAACCACCGTATTCAGCTCACGAGTTTGGCTCACTGGTGTTCACTCCTCAAGTGTAGGGTTATGATGTAGTAATAAACTTGGTGAGACTAAGGTCGAATCCATAGGGACTGAAACCTGTACTTAATCTGAAACTAACCAGAACTAGAACTAGAATAAGATGCAATCTAAATCAAGTGAATTTGAGGAATAATGGTAAAATATGTATTTAAAACTTAAAGAATTTAGAGAAGGGAAACTAGGGATTCAGAGGATCCACTTGTAGAGATCAGGGAGATTTACGCTTGATTCACGAACTCAACTGCACTGCAAGTCCCATCTTCATCCAGTTGGAAGATATGACACTAAAACTCAATCTGAACTTCCTTTTGATCTAGTTTTCAAAGAGATGAAAGATATAAGAATTAGGTATGATTCCATCACAAATCCATGCCTAAGAGACAAGGTAAACAACAGAACTTAGACCAATCCATAACCAATCAAAAGATGTATGAGTGTTAGGAAGGATTCCGTCATCCAACCATGCCTAGGAGACGATGGTGAACAACAGGGCTTCCTAACCCCATAATCAGAATAAGAAAAAGGAAAACTCAAGCCATCACAGATCTAATGTAATATCAGTCACACTAAATCATTAAAAACCAGAAGTATTCCCATTAATCAAACTAAAATCAACCAAAAGTTCAGTCTAACATGAATCATAACCATAGAAGTAAGCCCATCAAACTACAAGCTTCACCTCTTAGCCCTAGCTAAGAGGTTTAGCCGACCATATTTGGCTAGATCACTCAAAGTAACATAAACAAAACAGCAAAACTCCAAAGAAAACTAATCCTTCTCTCTCTCCTATGCTCACGTTCCAACCTTGGAATTTTCCTTCAAAACTTCGATTCCCTCTCCTCCCTTCTCTTTCTCCTCTTTCTTTATACAGATGGAAGGTCGGTCGGATGGTTCTTCCGCACAAGGAGACGGACCGTAGACAGCTGGCGTGCAATTTTTAGAAAGTAGTCATGGCAGCAACGGAGGTCCTGTTTTGCTTCATCAGACCGAACGGACGTGAGAGATGGATCTGCATCAATCTTACTAAGAAACTTGAGTCTGACCCACCTCATCCATCAGCTGAACTCTGGATGGTTTTGGATCAACATCCGATGCTCCTGGCCCAAGGATCTGCAGCTGGTGTAATCCCGCAAGTGAACTACTGCGTCCGAGATTCCTGCGCAGTACTAAAACAGCAATCGGTAAGAGATTTCGCGGAGCACACTTCGGTGAAAAGATTTTCGCATTTTGGAAAGCTTGGTGACAACTGAAACTCCCTCTGTATTGATTTGGAAGGTCTGGATTTAGGGAAATTTTTGAACGTGGATCACATTATTAGCAAAAGTCAGACGGTGTCCGGAAGTTCGCTGATTGCGGAGGGATTTTGAAACCGAATTAGATCTGCTTTCAGTATCTCTTTAGGAGTTGTACACACAGCTGTGATCAGCTTCATCCTGTGAACACCTTGGATGGTTCAGATCAGTCTGAGCATTCCTGAAGGTGGGCCACATCGTCCTCCAAACGGACTCTGTTTAAACTCGGTAGCGCAGTGCAGAAGTCCCGTTCGGCCAACGATTACATGCACAAATGCCTACTGTATCTCCTGATATTACTTGTATTGTGACGAATTCGTCCGGGATATCCGATGAACGGTGTGGATTTCTCATGTGGGCCATGATGGTGGCCCACCGTCTTCCGCAAACGGACGTGGTCCGTCTGTTACGCGACAGCAGCACGGCAGTTGCCGTTTTTAGAGGAGAGGCGGGTCCAAGACGGTTTGACCGTCTTGGACTTGCCGTGCACTTCCAATGCACATGTGCACCGTGCACATACGATCTTCAATGGGGTCCACCGTGATGGTTTTATGAAATCTACTCCGACCATCTGTTTTCTCACCTCATAAAACTGGATGAGACCAAATTTGAAGCATATCCAGATCTCAGGTGGGCGTCAGATTAACAATTCATGGGATGATCTGACCGTTAAACCGCTTCCAGAGAGATCCACTGACTGAAATTCGACGTGTACGGTTAATTTGGAGTCCTCAAGCCCTGTATAAAGTTTTAAGCTGATCAGATGGTGGGAACCCTGTGATCTTACATTCTGGACGTCTTTCAGGCTTGTTTAAGGTGAGTGGCTGGAATTCTCTGATCCCTGGCATGTAAATCCTCGATCTTGGTTTCATGGAGTCCCGTCCAATGCCTTGGTGCTTCTTGAGCGTTAATTCCATGCCTTTAGCATTCTTTTCAGTCCAAGCTCACAAATGTAACTTGCATCACAATCACGGTTAAATCAGGGCGTTAAATAGTATTATCCTTGTAATTCTAGGCAAAAACTGGGGTCTAATATGCAATATTTGACCCTCAACACAACCCCCAACCAGTATTTTGCTAGTCCCGAGCAAAGTATGCGAAAAATAAGTTGAGAATTACAGGACAATTTCTATGAACTCAAGTGATTTTTGAAAAACAACTCAGATTATAGAATTCTAAGATGAATATTGGGTATTACTCTCTCCTGGACTCCAGCGCACGGTAAACTTCATAATCAAGTTTAAAGTATTAATCCATCAATCAGAAAGAAAATTCTAAACATTGAGATCCATGAGTGTATAGTGTAGTCCCGGCTTATCAACATTAAGATTCGATTTGTTATTTCATGATATGATTGGTAACCAACGAGAGCATTCAGGATAGCCACCTAAATCAAAACTTGCCTCATAAATCATCTTTTCATTCTTCCATCTTTTGATTTTCTTTATGAATAATGACGCCAATGAGAGGGATCAAATCCTCACCTATAGGAAGCAAACCTATGGTGAAAACTTGTCGCCCAACTTTTTTTTCACGTATCATTCATGGGGAATTAAATCTACACCTATAGGGAGCAGACCTATGGTGAAGTTTGTTCACCCAACCCTTTCCGCAGGCAGCTATTTTTTGTAGCTGGGTATTTTCTTTTTCTTTCATTCTTCTTATCGAACATGGTGGACAAATTCCCCAGGTCAGTTCCTTTCATGCTTATTGATTACCAAGTCAACCCTTCAATATTAAACTGAACCCTTAATGTGAAAGCGAGATGTGATATGTGAAGTCATGACTCAATCAATGTTTAAAACTTCTAATCATGGATTAACCATTCAAACTTAACTATGAAATCTAACAGACACTGAATCCAAGAATCATAAATTACCAACATCTCGTATCTTGAAATTCTAGTGCTCTACATGACCGTCAAGATCACTTCGAATGTACAAGAAAGTCCAGAAATTTTTTTAAAAATTTTTCACAATTTTTGTTCAAGACCAAGAAAAACACTGATTAGGTTTACCTAATCTCCGCAACCCCCAACCTAAAAGCTACATTGTCCTCAATGTAAAAGATATGAGCATGGAATGCACATGGGACAACAAAAGTAAATGTGAAGTGATGGGAAGATAGTACCTGGATGATGAATCGTGAGAGATAGTACCTAGATGATGAATCGTGAGAGACTTTCTAAGAGATCGCAGCATGGAATCCAATCAGCACGAGAGAGAAAGCAACATAAAATTAACAAAAATAAAATCCTACCTATACCACTTTCGCAGGTGCTCTCGATTGCATTTAGCGCATGCAACAAGCCTTTAAACCCTTAGGTTGCCCCTAGTGGACGAGTTGTAGTCTCGTGAGGGTTTGCAGTAATGTTACCCACAAACATTGGACTGACTAACTAGGAAAATGAAATAAATTGAAAAGCTCGATTGCCTCCCAGGAGCGCTAAGTTTAACGTCTTCAGCCAGACCAAAGCAACTACCCTAGTCCTATGCAAACAGGAAACCTACCTATACCTCCATCAGACTAAGAGATCATTCCTGGTAAACAGGATCAGTCAGAGGCATGGACATGTCCTCTGAATCAAATTTCTCGACAAATGGCTTTAAGCGGTGTCATTTACTTTAAACTCCTTGCCATTTTCGGGGTCTCTTATCTTGATGGCCCCATGGGGATATGCAGTGATAACAGTAAAAGGGTCGGTCCAACGAGATCGAAGCTTACCTGGAAAGAGATGTAATCGAGAGTTATGCAAATGGACTTTCTGGCCTGGCGTGAATGATTTTTATAGAATATGTTGGTCATGAAATGCCTTCATCCTGTCCTTGTAAATTCGTGAATTCGCATACGCGTCGTTCCGGATTTCTTCGAGTTCATTCAACTGAAGTTTGCGTAGCGAGCCAGCGTTGTCCAGATTGAAATTCAAACTTTTGATCGCCCAGTAGGTTCTATGTTCCAACTCTACAGGCAAGTGGCAAGCTTTCCCATAAACAAGTCTAAAGGGAGACATTCCAATAGGGGTTTTAAAAGCAATATGGTACGCCCATAAGGCATCGGTCAATCGAATTGACCAATCCTTACGGTCAGGGTTAACCGTTTTCTCCAAAATGTGTTTGATCTCCCTATTGGAAATCTCAACTTGCCCACTTGTCTGTGGGTGGTATGGGGTGCTCACCTTATGAGAGATACCGTATTTCTTCATTAAACTCTCAAATGGTCTATTACAAAAGTGTGAGCCCCTATCACTAATGATAGCTCGAGGCGTTCCAAATCGGGAAAAGATGTTCTCTTTTAGGAATTTAATGACCGTGCGATGGTCATTATTCCGACACGGAATAACTTCGACCCATTTAGTGACATAGTCTACAGTGATCAAAATATATAGATTTCCAAAAGATTGGGGAAATGGTCCCATGAAATCGATGCCCCAACAATCAAATGCCTCGATGATAAGAATGGGATTCAAGGGCATCATATTTCGACGGGACAATGCTCCCAATTTCTGACAACGCTCACAAACTTTGCAAAACTCATGAGTGTCCCTGAACATAGTAGGCCAATAGAAGTCACACTGCAGAATCTTGGCAGTGGTCTTTTTTGCAGAAAAGTGACCACCACAGGCCTGTGAGTGACAGAAGGAGATGACACTCCGATGCTCATCGTCTGGCACACATCTCCTCAAGATTTAGTCTGGGCAATATTTAAATAAGTATGGATCATCCCAAAAGAAGTTGCGCACCTCGGTGAAAAATTTCTTCTTATCTTGCGCAGTCCAATGTGTCGGTATGGAACCTGTGGCAAGATAATTAGCGATATCAGCTAACCAAGGTGAATGAAAGACTCTGAACAATTGTTCATCAGAGAACATATCATTAATGTGTGTCGTCTCAAGGGAATCAGAGGGATTAAGGCAAGAAAGATGGTCAGCCACTATATTTTCTACTCCCTTCTTATCGTTTATTTTTAGGTCAAATTCCTGGAGTAGGAGGATCCATCGTATAAGGCGAGGCTTAGCTTCATTCTTAGATAGAAGATACTTGAGCGCTGCGTGATCAGTGTAAATAATAATCTTGGATCTGATCAAGTAGGACCTAAATTTGTCCAAGGCGAACACTACGGCTAAGAGTTCCTTTTTCGTAGTCGAGTAGTTCACTTGGGCAGGATTTAGAGTCTTACTTGCATAATGAATAACTTAGGGTTTCTTATCTTTTCTCTGGCCTAGAACCGCCCCAAGAGCATAATCAGACGCGTCACACATAAGTTCAAAAGGAATGCTTCAGTTAGGTGGCTATATAATGGGTGCACTAGTCAATATGCCCTTAAGCTTAGTGAAAGCTTCCTGACATGGTTCAGTCCACTCGTATGGTGCATCCTTTTGAAGTAGATTACATAGAGGACGAGAGATGAGACTAAAGTCCTTTATGAATCTTCTGTAGAACCCAGCGTGTCTTAAGAAGGATCGCACATCCCGTATGTTCTTGGGTGGAGGTAGGTTAGAGATAAGATCAATTTTTGCCTTATCCACCTCAATTCCTTTAGACGAGATGATATGTCCAAGGACAATTCCCTTATGAACCATGAAATGACACTTCTCCCAATTAAGTACCAAGTTCTTTTCTTCACATCTTTTCAGCACACATTTAAGACTTTCCAAGCACTCGCTGAAAGATGGACCGAAGACAGAGAAATCGTTCATGAAGACCTCTAAATATTGCCCCAACATGTCAGAAAAAATACTCATCATACATCGCTAAAAGGTGGCAGGGGCATTATATAGTCCGAATGGCATCCTTCGGTAAGTAAAGGTGTCGTAGGGACATATAAACGTAGTCTTTTCTTGATCTTTAGGGGTGATCTCTATCTGGTTGTAGCCCGAATACCCGTCAAGGAAACAGTAATAGGAATGACCAGCTAACCTTTCCAAGATCTGATCAATGAAGGGCAAAGGAAAGTGGTCTTTCCTCGTGACGGTATTTAATTTCCTGTAGTCAATGCACATCCTCCAACCAGTAGTGACTCTAGTCGGTACGAGTTCATTATTGGCATTGGCTACGATGGTGATCCCGGACTTCTTAGGAACCACCTGAGTTGGACTCACCCATTGACTATCAGATATAGGGTATATGATACCCACATCCAATAGTTTAAGAACCTCAACCTTAACCACTTCCTTCATGTTTGGATTTAGTCTACGTTGTGGTTGCCGAGCGGTCTTTGCATTATCCTCAAGATATATACAGTGAGTACAAATCGAGGGGTCGATTCCCTTGAGGTCCGCAATTGTCCATCCCAGGGCTCCCTTATGCTCAAGGAGAGTAGATATAAGCATACTCTCTTGTTCTTTCTCCAGGTGGGCAGAAATCACCACCGGGTATGTCTCATCTTGACCTAAGTATGCATATTTTAAATCAGAGGGCAAAGGTTTTAGGTCAAGCTTCAGTAGCTTGAGGTTAGACGGTAGAGGCACTTCATCAGTTTGGGGTAACTTTTCAAATTGAGGCCTCCACCGGTTAACTTCAAGTACTGGTACCGCATCAAGCATGGCACACGTCTCCCTAATTATGTCATCATCAAACTCATGGGAGTGGGCCAGGCACGTCTCTAGAGGATCAGAGGATAAGGTAAGGGGTGTCCTATCATCCACGAAAGTATCGATCATGTTAATATCGTGGATATCGTCATCTTCCTCTAACCGTCTGGCCGTGTTGAAAAATATATTTATTTCTAATGTCATATTCCCGAAAGACATACTCATGACACCATTCCTGCAATTGATAATTGCGTTTGAAGTGGCAAGGAATGGGCGACCAAGAATGATGGGAATCTGAGTGCTCGTATTACTGATGGGTTCGGTATCCAGGATGATGAAATCAACTGGGTAGTAAAATCGATCAACCTGGACCAACATATCCTCAATTATCCCTCTTGGTACACGAACAGAGCGATCAGTAAGTTGTAGTGTGGTTAAGGTGGGTTTTAATTCACCTAAACCCAACTGTTTGTATACCGAGTAGGGGATAAGATTAACGCTCGCTCCTAAGTCAAGAAGTGCATGATCAATTCGATAGTCCCCAATTACATATGATATGGTTGGGCTACCGGGGTCTTTGAATTTTTGCGGCACATCTTGCTTTAGGATGGCACTCACTTTCTTAGTCAGGAAGATTTTCTTTTGAATATTTTTTCGTCTTTTGGTCGTACATAAGTCTTTCAGGAATTTGGCATATGAAGGTATTTGTTTCACGACATCAAGTGGTGGAATGTTGACCTTCACTTGTTTCAATACCTCTAGAATATCCTGAGAATTAGAGAGAGGTTTTGGTGCAACTAACCGTTGGAAAAATGGAGCAACCGGCTTCCCTTGAGGTTCCGGTTCTAACTCTGGTGGGGCATGGCTAGATCCATCTTCTTTATCCACTTCTGGGTCCTTAGGCTTTTCAACCCTAACCGGAATGGTTTTCTCAATGATCTTCCCACTCCTAAGAGTGGTGATGAATTTAGCTTGCTCCATCTGATTTGAAGAGCTTGGGTCGCTAACTTCATATTGCGGTTTAGGATTTGGAAAAGGTTAAGCTGGGAAGCTCCCTTTGTTCCCAATCGTATTTTCAACCTTAAGTCCTTGTATTGCTTTTATAAGGTCTTGAAAGGCTTGTAGCATACCCTGATTGAAAAGCTCTTGCTTTTGAAAGTGTTTTAGAACCGAATCCTCTTGAGGTTTCTCTTGAGTTGGATTTTGATTTAGGAAACCTTGAGGTGTAGCGGTTTGTCCATTCCTCCAACTGAAGTTTGGATGATTTCTCCAGCCAGGATTGTATGTGTTAGAGGTGGGCCCATTGAAAGGTCTTTGGTAATTGCTTACAGCATTGGATTGCTCATTCAATACCTCTTGAAAGGCAGATATAGTTGGATAGTTTTCAGTAGTATGAATGTTGCAACCACAGATGCTACAAACAATTTCCTTGGCCTTATCCTTATTAAATTCCATGGCCTCGAGTTTCCTAGTGAGATTAGCTACCTTAGCATTAATATCATTATCTTCTCTCAGGAGATACATTACACCCCTTTCCTTAGAATGAGTCGGCCTAGACGTAGTACTAGGTCTAGGGGAGATGTCCCATGATTGTGTGTTCTTAGCAAGTTTATCAAAGTAATCCACACTTCATCGACTCCTTTATTCATAAACTCCCCATTACACATCGTCTCGACTAATTGGCATATGGGAGATGTCAGTCCATCATAGAAAAAGTTCGTGATGCGCCACGTTTCAAAACCATGTTGTGGGCATGAACTAACAAGATCCTTGAACTGCTCCCAACATTGGAAGAATGTTTCATCTTCCCTTTGGGCGAAGTTCATGATCGACTTTCTCAGGGTGTTCGTCTTATGGTATGGGAAAAACTTCTTAATGAACTCCCTTGTCATGTCATTCCATCTACCAATTGATCGAGGACGTAGTGAATGTAACCACGTCTTGGCTTTCTCTTTCAAAGAAAAGGGAAAGAGTTTCAACCTGACCGTATCATCAGACACGTTAGGAAAGTATAAGGTAGCTATGATCTCGTCAAATTCTTTTAAATGTAACTAAGGATTCTCTGACTCAAGCCCATGAAATTTAGGGAGGAGTTGGATCACAACTGGCTTGATATCCATGTGTCCTGCATTCTCAGGAAAAACCATGTATGAGGGCGTACTCACCCCCGCCGGTTGTAAGTAATCTCGTAAGGTACAAGGCGGGGGTGCTTGATACACCTCATTCTCATCCTAGACATCTTCTACCTTAGGTTGGGGTATAAGAGGTTGATTTTCAGCCATATCCTCAATTAACTCAGGGGATTTCGAGCGATGTTTAGTCCTACGATAGACAGTTAACCCCTCAACTAATCCTCCATCAGTCAAGAGACGTCGAGTGTTGTCACGAGCCCACTTGGGCATGAAACACTCACAGCCGCCAATCAAATTCTAAACCTAATCCTAAGAAGGGAAATAAAAATCTAAAAAGAAAGAGAGGGTTGAAAGGAAGTTACCAAATTGTAGTCCCTAAATTAAAACCTGCAAAATAAAACAAAACAAGTTAGTTTCTAAGAATAGCAAGCCTAAGATTATAAAATTCCTAAGAAGAGAAATAGCAATAAACTAGTTTCTAATTTAGAAAAAGAGAAATTCCTAAGAGAGTATAAAATTTCTAAAACAATTTAGGAAAGTTCTAAACTAGAAAGTAAGTTAGTAATAAAAATTTGAAAAATAAAAAGTAGAAATTAGAAAGAGCTTACCAAATTAGAAATTTCTAAAAGGCCTACAAAATAGGAAAGTTAGTTTCTAAACAGAAAGTCTTCAAATAGAAAATTTCTAAAAATAAAATAGGAAACAAAATTAGATTCTAAAAGAGTTAGAATTAGAAACTTGTTAAAAAGGAATCCTAATCTAGAAATAGCAAAGAAGAAATTAGGAGAGAGATTACCAATTTAGAAGCCTATCTCAGAATTCTACAAAATAAGAAAGTTGGGTTAGTTTCTAAAAAGGGAAAACTATCTAAAAATAGAAAGTTACTTGAAAGAAAATTTCTAAAAATTAAAGGAAAACCTGGAATTAGAAAATTCTAAAAATAAACCCTAAAAATCAGAAAAGTCTTAATCTTAAACTAATCCTAAAACCAGTTAACTTCAGGAAACGTAGCCGTCAATCCCCGGCAACGGCGCCAAAAACTTGTTTACTCCCCAAGTATAGGGTTGTGATGTAGTAATAAACTCGGTGAGACCGAGTTCGAATCCATAGGGACTGAAACCTGTACGTAATCTGAAACTAACCAGAACTAGAACTAGAATAAGATGCAATCTAAATCAAGTGAATTTGAGGAATAATGGTAAAATATGTATCTAAAACTTAAAGAATTTAGAGAAGGGAAACTAGGGATTCATAGGATCCACTTATAGAGATCAGGGAAATCTACGCTTGATTCACGAACTCAACGGGACTTCAAGTCCCATCTTCATCCAGTTGGAAGATATGGCACTAAAACTCAATCTGAACTTCCTTTTGATCTTGTTTTCAAAGAGATGAAAGATATAAGAATTAGGTATGATTCCATCACAAATCCATGCCTAAGAGACAAGGTAAACAGCAGAACTTAGACCAATCCATAACCAATTAAAAGATGTATGAGTTTTAGGAAGGATTCCGTCATCCAACCATGCCTAGGAGACGATGGTGAACAACAGGGCTTCCTAACCCTATAATCAGAATAAGAAAAAGGAAAACTCAAGCCATCACAGATCTAATGTAATATCAGTCACACTAAATCATTAAAAACCAGAAGTATTCCCATTAATCAAACTAAAATCAACCAAAAGTTCAGTCTAACATGAATCATGACCATAGAAGTAAGCCTATCAAACTACAAGCTTCACCTCTTAGCCCTAGCTAAGAGGTTTAACCGACCATATTTGGCTAGATCACTCAAAGTAACATAAACAAAACAGCAAAACTCCAAAGAAAACTAATCCTTCTCTCTCTCCTATGCTCACGTTCCAACCTTGGAATTTTCCTTCAAAACTTCGATTCCCTCTCCTCCCCTCTCTTTCTCCTCTTTCTTTATACAGATGGAAGGTCGGTCGGATGGTTCTTCCGCACAAGGAGACGGACCGTAGACAGCTGGCGTGCAATTTTTAGAAAGTAGTCATGACAGCAACGGAGGTCCTGTTTTGCTTCATCAGACTGAACGGACGTGAGAGATGGATCTGCGTCAATCTTACCAAGAAACTTGAGTCTGACCCACCTCATCCATCAGCTGAACTCTGGACGGTTTTGGATCAACATCCGATGCTCCTGGCCCACGGATCTGCAGCGGGTGTAATCCCGCAAGTGAACTACTGAGTCCGAGATTCCTGCGCGGTACTAAAACAGCAATCGGTAAGAGATTTCGCGGAGCACGCTTCGGTGAAAAGATTTCCGCGTTTTTGGAAAGCTTGGTGACAACCGAAACTCCCTCTGTATTGATTTGGAAGGTCTAGATTTAGGGAAATTTTTGAACGTGGATCACATTATTAGCAAAAGTCAGACGGTGTCCGGAAGTTCGCTGATTACGGAGGGATTTTGAAACCGAATTAGATCTGCTTTCAGTATCTCTTTAGGAGTTGTACCCACACAGCTGTGATCAGCTTCATCCTGTGAACACCTTGGATGGTTCAGATCAGTCTGAGCATTCCTGAAGGTGGGCCACATCGTCCTCCAAACGGACTCTGTTTAAACTCGGTAGCGCAGTGCAGAAGTCTCGTTCGGCCAACGATTGCATGCACAAATGCCTACTGTATCTCCTGATATTACTTGTATTGTGACGAATTCATCCGGGATATCCGATGAACGGTGTGGATTTCTCATGTGGGCCATGATGGTGGCCCACCGTCTTCCGCAAATGGACGCGGTCCGTCTGTTACATGGCAGCAGCACGGCAGTTGCCGTTTTTAGAGGAGAGGCGGTGTCACACCCCAAACTCGGAGACCGGGCTCACAAAATTCCCAATCGCCGAATCCGATGCCGACAGCCTCCGTAGAACCCCACTCTCGGCTCCCAGCGCCCATACGCCAGGTTCCGATCTTGGGATGCTACAAGGAGGATTTCTAATATCCATTTGATTCGTAATGAGCATAACCACAGCATAACCCACGAACAATAACCACAAGAACACCACCACAAAATCCACTATGAACAAAAACTTTAAATACAGTGCGTAGAAAGGGAAATACAAGATAGTACAAATAACAAAAACTCCAAAAGCTCGGCGGCACGCTCCAACAACGGCGAGACTACAGCTGCGTCTTGGCGTCACCTGCACGCATCAATCGTGCATAAGCTTATAGAAAGCTTAGAGGGCGGTGTAAGTGTGTGTGAACGTGCTCAGAATGCAATGCCGGAGTAATACAGAATCATGCTGATGAGTACGTAAATGCAACCAGCCGTACCAAGGCTATGCAGTACAAGATGTGAATGCTATCGGCCATACCAAGGCCATGCGATGCAATATGCAAGTCAAGCATGCCAATCCTCATACCAATGCAACTCCTCACTAGAGCATCAAATCAGTACGGTTCTCAGTCTGGATAATCATCGAGGTTTAGTACACTCCAAATGGCACTATCTCTCTCCAAGCAGCACAGTCCAAGTGAGCGTAAGAAACCTCACTATCCGCCTGGCAAATAGTCAGCCAATACCTATCCGGCAAGTCGATAGCGAACCCATTTCCGAACTGGTCAAACTCAGCCTAGTAATGCCCCCTGCTCTCGGGCGAGTAAGGCTACCACTCCTTTCCAACCGACCACGACACAGTGGGAGACACGGCCTCATGGTATTCGGCCCTCGTGCACTCATATATCCACTCGGTCTCGACGTTGGAGTCATCCTCTGGTACCATCGGGTTCAGGGACTCTCACCCAGGGACATCTATGGCGCCCCAATTGCTTGGAACAAGATTTTCCGGTATCCAACCAGCCAACCACGATATATCTGTGGAGGCTATGGCCCTGATGTCGCTAGGGCATATCTCAATCATACAGATGCAAGTGCATAAATCATACTACCAAACATGCATCAATCCTGTGCATACCGTGCACTCATGTAGGGCAACTCCACATATCGAGGAGCCCGTAATCAGTCTGCCCGAAGGCACATGCTATGATCAGACACTCATCATCTCAAGCATACATATGATGCGTATGATCATAAATCATGGGGCTGTGCTAAACATGTTATGAAGCAATAAACTATCCTTTCAATGAAGATAGGCGTAGATGGCCTACATGAAACCGATACGGGCCTATCAGTGGCCTTAGGGAGAGTTATAATGTGGACATCGAACCAACATTACTCGTACAATGTGGACGTCAAACCAACATTATCCCCAAGGCTCGGCTCACCTCAAATACCAATAAATAAATCAGGGTGGAATCACACATTGCAATGTTCCTTAGGTACATCCCACTGGGCCCTAAATACATCAAATGGGCCGTATCTCATAGGCCTTATATTCATCAAGTGGGCCACCTCAATGACTCTCACCAATGGGCCCTAGGTACATTGCAATGGGCCATCATCCATGGGCCTGAGAATGTATTAAAATGAGCCCGATCGAATGAGCTTCATGTGAATCAAATGGGCCTAATCACATAGGCCATATACATATCAAAATGGGCCTCAATAATGGGCCCATATACCTGCCAAGATGGGCCTAAATGCATGGCCCATATATACCAAAGTGGGCCTTAATAATGGGCCTAAGAAAAATACCTCAAGATGGGCCTAAGTACATGGACCCATATGCATCTATGTGGGCCACATGTGAAGCCCACCATAATGTTTATTTTACTATTCAATCTGTTGACAAGGCCATATGAATAGGGGCCCACCAAAATATTTATTTTTCCATCCACATGTTGATAAGGCAATGTGGCAAGGGGCCCACCAAAATATCTATTTTAAATCCAACCTATTTATTCGGTCACGGGACCATGGCCCACCGTGATATTTACTTGCCATCAAACCTGTTCACACGGTCACACAGACCAGGGCCCACCGTGATATTTATTTTCCATCCAAACCTGTTCATATGGTCACGCCGACCCTGGACCCACGGTGATGTTTATTTCCATCCAACCGGTTCAGGGCCGCACGGTCAGGGATGGGTCCCACCGTAAGGTTTATTTGCCATTCAACCAGTTTAGAAGGTCACCGTCAAGTGGGGCCACTGTGATGTGGTTCACACATCCAATCCACCCATTAGGTGCGTCCCACTTGGTTGAGAGTTCGGACCAAGTTTCAGCGTCCAAAAATCAGGTAGGCCCCACCAAGTATTTTATATATTTTAGGCATGTCTTCACATGTTTTTAGAAGGTATGGCCCACCTGAGTTCCGTATTCGGTTGATTTTGGAGGAACCCACTTAAAAGAGTGGCCCACATCATAGACGGTTTGGATTTCCGAAAAGCATCACGTGGGGCCCACGGCTGGAGCCGTGGGGCACAGCTCGTCCGCCCGCCATCCATGCGAGCGGCGGCCATTGCAATGGCCGCCACCTTTTTCTTTTTTTTTTTTTTTTTTTTTTTTTTTTTCGTGGGGCTCGCATCGGCCAAGATCCAGCCCACCCATTATATGTGTCCTACAAGTCGGCCGTCCACCAAATTTCAATTGCATCCAAACTCCAGGTGGGTCCCACCAAGTACTTTTATATGTTCAGGCATCTCTTCACATGGTTTTAGAAGGTATGGCCCACCTAGTGATCAGATCACCTTGAAACTCTGGCTCAACGCCTAAAATGGTCTTGTAAGTCAAATGGACGGCGTGGATTGAACACATACATCATGGTGGGGCCTGTATGAGCGGCCCACCCCAAGGCCTCTCTCTTTTCTTTTTTCTTTTTTAATGAACTGGCACTGCCAGTCCAGTGTCCAGAGACACTGGACGGCGTGCAAAAACAATACATTCCGGTGGGTCCCACATGTACGTGCATCATGGTGGGTCCCACCCACATTAGCCACCTCAACTAGGGATGGATACCAAGGCCTCAAGTGTTGGAACGAGGTATATCCACTCAGTCTACCAGTTGAGCTATGGGTCAGGGTATTTCATGGTGGGTCCCACCATTCATGTTGGATGGTATAAATGGAGCTCTAAATGGTGGGGCCCACTACATCCAATTGGGTAAAAGAGAGTAGAAGAGAGAGAGAAAGAGAGTGACGGTAAAGGAGGGAGGGACCCCGCCACTAATGGGCCCTCCCTTAAACAATACATACATCATGTGGGTCCCACAACAAGTGGGCCCTTTAAAATTGAAAGCAATGGTATAACACCCACCTATTGCACTCCACCTTGCTCCCTTAGCTTGGAAACTTCTCACCTACGGTTTTTATGGACGTTGATCGGGTTTTAACGGTGCGGATGATGATCGGACGGTTGAGATGGAAGATGAGGAGGTGGGCCACACTTAGGATTTTGGGGAATTTTTTTGGGAAGCTTGGAGATTGCTTGGACGTATGAGAGGGAGAGAATGGGAGAATGAGAGAGAAAAAAAAAGAGAAATAAAATAAAAGGAGAGGGAGGGATGGAGGGATGATGTCATGGGCATGGGTAGAGTTGAAAAAGAGAGAGAGAGTGGACTTGGGCTTGCTTGTGTAAGAGAGAGGCATGGGTTGTTGTACTTGGGTAGGTGTGACTTGACTTGAGTGATTGATTTGATTGATGAGACATCTCGTAGAGATTCCCTCGAGATTCGCAACGTGCGGCGTTTCTTTGAACCGAACGCTGACTGGCATCTTCCCACCTAGGTATCAGTTCGGTGCGCAAGTCGCGGCATTGGAACCGCGGCGACGGCGCGATCGCCAAGGTATGAGTTTCGGATCGAGCCGCCTTCGGCAGGCAGGACTCGGCTTAAGATCGCACGCAACGTCGGATATGAGTCGAGGATTGCCGGAATTCAACCGGAAGGATCGCGAAAACCGACGGAACAATACGGTCTACGATACGGGTCCTACAGGCGGGTCCAAGACGGTTTGACCGTCTTGGACTTGCCGTGCACTTCCAATGCACATGTGCACCGTGCACATACGATCTTCAATGGGGTCCACCGTGATGGTTTTATGAAATCTACTCCGACCATCTGTTTTCTCACCTCATAAAACTGGATGAGACCAAATTTGAAGCATATCCAGATCTCAGGTGGGCATCAGATTAACAATTCATGGGATGATCTGACCGTTAAACCACTTCCAGAGGGATCCACTGACTGAAATTCGACATGTACGGTTAATTTGGAGTCCTCAGGCTTTGTATAAAGTTTTGAGCTGATTAGATGGTGGGAACCCTGTGATCTTACATTCTGAACGTCTTTCAGGCCTGGTTAAGGTGAGTGGCTGGAATTTCTCTGATCTCTGGCATGTGAATCTTCGATCTTGGTTTCATGGAGTCCCGTCCAATGCCTTGGTGCTTCTTGAGCGTTTATTCCATGCCTTTAGCATTCTTTTCAGTCCAAGCTCACAAATGTAACCTGCATCACAATCACGGTTAAATCAGGGCGTTAAATAGTATTATGCTTGTAATTCTAGGAAAAAATCGGGGTCTAATATGCAATATTTGACCCTCAACAACTGGTCACTACGGGGAGGCTCATCGCCCCAGCATAGGCCGACAGCTCAACCACGGTGTCCTATACCACCATGTCCAACTCAACTGGTTTTCCTCTGGCAAGTTGGTACCTTAGATTTAAGCAATAGTGTCCATACATGGTGAACATATATTGGGCCAATCGGGTTACTTAACAAGCTTGACTAGTACGAGCGTACGTTGAGTTGATCGACATGAAGAGCGTAAGCACTCCGCGTGGCCTACCCACTGTCGACAATCAGCATATGACTCGGATTCTGTCTTATGTGGTGAAATGACCTCAGCCACTAACTCGATAATCATTCCCGATTGCTTGGACTACATCGTAGCCCCAATCACACTCCAAATAACAGCATTCACATGTAATGTCAAAGACAACATGTGATAACCAATCTCAATACAAATCTCATTTGAGCATTTCAACAAACACATATTACACATGTTGTCATGCATAGGCATTTCATACATAAAGCACATGGTAGTAAGTTAGGTTACATGAAGGAAATTGTAACTATAGGTAAGGGAATTGAGAGTCACCTCTCAACACCCTAATTAAATACATTTCAACAACCGTTCTCTCATCCAAGCATTTTATCAAATACTTAGACTACACATATCACGTACATGTAACAAATTAGTTAGAACGCATATTATAACAAATCGTTCCACATAGGTGTTGCCACACGCATAACTATCATGTGTTCCCAAGCATGCATCATAACAAGCACAAATTATAATTCCATATTCATTTAGACATTTCGACAAACATATAGAATGCATTTACAATTGACATAGATTACATATTTGTGAAATATACGGAAAACGTCGTATCTAAGCTTATGTGATAGCAATCAAGTTAGACATAAATCATTACTGACATTGAAAGCCTTGAAAACAATAACCTAAACGTTTATAGTCCGCACCTTTCGCCGGTAGACTCATAACGATATCAGTTTGAACTCTATGTCTTTGTTTACGGCATAATGACAACCTATAGCATGAAGCAGGTTAGCTATTTCATCATCCACCCTATTTCAATCCCTATAACAGATTAAGGTTAGGATTTCTTACCCAAGAACGGAGTCGGAATCACCCGAATAACGATACAGATAAGCCGATTCAGCACGTAGAGCGGCAGGGTCGAATCTCAGGAACTCTCTCCCACTTTCTCTCTCTCTCCTTCTCTCTTTGCTCTCTTCTCTCTCTTAGGGTTTACAAATTCGTATGGAATAAGAGAGGGGTGGGTTTAGGTCTTTATATAGGTCCAGAACTGACCTCAATGGCCCAGGGTCATAGTATACTTAGGTTATAGCCAAAAGTTAGCTGTTTCGGGCCAACAGAGCTCCTCTGGAGGCCCCTTTTCTATGTATGGTCCGGAGCAAGCCCTAACATTGGATCTAGGTTAAGTTAAGCTTTCAGTTTGATGTTTTATTTAAACCAACATGATTTAAATGATTTTTAAACTCGCAAGTATACGAATCAGATGTAGATACGGTACGTATTACGAGATCGTTCCCACGAGGACTGGTCGTCACAATTCAAATCTATGACTCTCCTTAACTAATCTAACAAATAATGGAGTGAACTACTAAGCACAATTCTATGAAAAATAATTGAGAATAGGAAAGAAAATTCAATCAGAGAAAGAGCACTAGGACTTTTGAATCCACCCCTAATTATCCTAACCCTTGTTTTGTCTATTGATTCACCTTGATCTAGATTGATACCACTTATATAGAGAAAGCACAATCTGTGTCCTTAATTGGGCATACAGAATATCTAATTCCTTTAAGCAATGCCATGAATAACATACCCATGTCCTTAGTCGGGCACATGGAATGTATAGTTCATTAAAGCACCCTGTTTCTTCCTCTATAGGAAACCTGTTCTTGATCAGACACAAGCACCTATAATAAGCATCCAAACAACATCCATATATATACCTTGGTCAAGTTCATAGATGGAGAAGTATAGAATTTAAACCAATCAAGCCCACATAGAGAAAGAAACACACCAATTAAATCAAAGTGAAATCAAAATATAACAGGAGTATTCAAATTAGGGGCTTCATCTCAGCCCTATCTGAGAGATTAGTGACCCATAAAATCCATTAAAAAGATGGATGAACAAAATTCATAAAAACAAAAAACCAAACCAATCGATCTCTCTCTCTTCTTTCTTCTCTTTCTTCTCTTTCTTCTCTCCCTTGCTCTGGATCTGGAATTCCCTGTTTTTGAATGAATTTCCCACGTCCATAATTCCTCTTTTATAGCTGCTGGAGGGCTGGAGTCGGTGGCAGAGTTGTAGCAGGACATGGAGTGCAAATTTTTGCATCCATGATCGGTGGGCCCCACAAAAGTATTTTCTGGAAAATCCACCCCATCTATTGGATTCAGGATGAAATTTCAGTCAAGAATGGGTGGTTTTGAATGTCCATTGACGCGGCCCAGAGAAGAAATCACGAAGAGATCAGTTTTGAACATTACAGAGCAGTCCGTTTGTGGCCTCTGTATCATGCACGTGTGCACGCATGAGAGTAGAATATCAGCATGGTTTTGAAGGTCTCGAAGCCCTCTACACGATGAACGGCTTGGATCAGCCGTACGGTTGACGGGTGGGGTCCACAAACTCCTGCAAAACTAGCCAGCGGTCGTCCGTTACGCGGACTCGAAAACAGCTGCTGCTGTGATGGTGGGGTCCATGATCGGAATCTATAGCGAAATCCATTCCGTTCACCAAAATTTCTATCAAAATTTTGGTCGGAACTACATAGTTTTTCTCCGTTTTGGTCTGGGCCACGGAAGATCTCGTTACACCGTCCATTCCATGTTTGAACGGCTGGATTCCACTCTTGATGATCATTCACGATTCTTCCACCTAGGTAGTGATAACAGCCTTCATTTAGTCCTGATAAACGGCCCGGATCACGCATTTGGGCAATGTGTGGGGCCCACTGTGAGGACCGCAAGTCGGACGACGTTAACGCTGTAACGCATTTTGAATTTTGAGAGAGAAGGAGTCGGTCAACGCTTGCGCTGACCGTCTCAGCCGTCCGGTGCACAGCTTGCGTATTGAGTGCATGGTGTACATGCATCACATATGGGGCCCACTGTGATGTTTTTGAAAAATCAGATCTGAGCCTCTGATTGGTCTCCCCATTTAAGGCATTGAGACCAAATTTGAGCCAATTCCAGATATCAGGTGGGCCCAGAATCGATGGTTTATGGGCTGATTTGTCAGTTGGCTCACTTCCCGAGATCTTTAATGGATAAAATTTAATATGTACGGTTAATTTAAGGCCCTCATCCCATGTATGAAGTTTCGAACTGATTGGATGGCGGGAACCATGTGATCTTGCATTCTGGACCCTTTTCGGGCCTCTTTAAACGTGAACGGCTTGATTTCCTTGGGTCCCTAGCATGTAAATTCTTCAATCTTGATCCTTTGAAGTCTGTCCCTTGCTCTGGTGACTTCGGAACATCAAATCCACGCTTTTCACATCAATTTTCAATCAACGCTCCTGATTTCATCCTGTAACAAAAATACAATTAAAATATGAAGTTAAGCGTTATCATGTTTTGTAAAATCAGGTAATAGTCGGGGTCTGAGATGCAATATTCGACCCTCATCACAGTCCGATCGGATTTGCAAATCGACCGCGTAGGACCAGTTTCGGTTCAACGGTCACCGGTACTCGGTCAGGGCCACAAGTACACTGACCTGTGTAGGAAAATTTTCCTAATCCGAGGGTGTATTTGGGTCAGGATCTGACGATCTGAATCCTTAAATTTAGCCCGCAAGTGAATGACCCAAATCACTTGAATCTGAATTCGTTTTCTAAAGGTATTCGCGTTTCTCACACACTTCGCTCCGGGCTCAAGTTATGCGTTTCGGTATGTTATCTGGATTTGATTTCTGAGATGGTTGTCAAGCCCATTAATGCGGTCATAACCGTATAGCTTCGCGTTAATCAGACTTTTGACTTGCGGTCTAGGTCCGATACGGAGTTTCAAGATGCTCCCGAGAGCAACTCGGTTTAGAGATTAATCCTAGGTTTTTAGGTAATGTAGCGTCAATGATTCTACTAGTTTTGGATTTTACAGATCGTATAGAAAGTTGTTCAAGCTAATCTAGCGATTAATTCAGTTTAGTACTTAATTAATTTTTGTCTAATATCTAAAGGATTTGGTCCTGAGTGATTTCTGCCTGAGGTGGTACTCGGGTCTTTGTACGGATTTTTTCGAGACGTTACACTTACGCATATCTTATAACCTATAACGTATAACCTAAACTCAATTCCCTAAACCTTAACCTATAACCTAACCTAAACCTAAACCTATAACCTAACCTAAACCTAAACCTATAACCTATAACCTAAACCTAAAACCTAAACCTAAACCTAAAACCTAAATGTATTCTCAAATCCCTAAACCTAAACCTACACCTAATCCTAATCTCAACTCCCTAACCTAAACCTAAACCCGATACCGAACTGAACCCGATTTTCTAAACCTTAACCTATTCTCAATTCCCTAAAGCTATAACCTATAACCTATAACCTAAACCTAAACCTAAACCTATAACCTTAACCTAAACCAAAACCTATAACCTAAACCTTAACCTATAACCTATAACCTAAACTTATAACCTATAACCTAACCTTAACTTAAACTTAAACTTATAACCTAAAACCTAAACCTAAACCTAAAACCTAAATGTATTCTCAAGTCCCTAAACCTAAACCTACACCTAATCCTAATCTCAACTCCCTAACCTAAACCTAAACCTAAACTTGAAAACCCAAACCCAAACCTAAACCCGATCGCGAACTTGAACCCGATTGATGTAATAATGTATAGGTCAATCACATGACAACAAACAAGAAAATCTTACTTTGTTGGCAAGCATACTCGAACTCAAGCATCACAATGTATCTATTTCCATCTCCACTATCTCTTATAACATAGATTATTTGAGAGTTGGATTTATCTCATTTTTAGAGCCATGTCCTAACATAATATGATAATATTAATAGACAAGGTGGATTTGTTACCAACATTATTCCAAGACGCATATAACTTCTCCTTATAGGAAGTTGGGTAGGGCACATGCAACTTGAATCTATTAAAGGAGATAAGGATCACCTCTCATATGTTCTCTCTCCTTTCATTTGTTTTTTTCCATAGGATTGTTTATTTTGTGGTGTTTGCTCTAATATACGTACAACATTTTATCATGTTAATATAATTATAAGTGGCCTAATATCACCTTTCTAAAAACAACTAATAATAATTTTTACCTAATGAGAAATCACCAAGTACCATTAGGCTCAACCCAAAAGATAAATCAGAATTTTCTTTCTTTCCTTTTCTTTTAACACACATTCACACACCAGAGTCGCTTACGGCTACAATGGGTACTTGAACTCGTGACCTTGTATTGAAACTATTTTGAATCTACCATGAAGGCATGAGTAAAGACCTAGGTGTGCGTGCACAGTTGGCGATGTGTTCACCACACTGAATTTTGTGAGCCCCACCAGGAAATAGCCTATGAATAATTTTTTTGTATTTTATTTATGATGTTAAACTTATATGTATTTATGCGTGGATGAATGTGATGTGGATAAGATAGTTTGTGTTTGGATGGATGTAGTTTATGTTTAGATGGATTTATGTAGTTTGGGTTTAGATGGATGTGAATGTGAATATGATGAAATATATTATATAACAGGTGTATATCAGGAAGAATATGATGAACTATATTGTAACAGGTGTATATCAGGAATTTTGAGCTGGAATATTGAAAAAAAAAAAGAAAAAGAAAAAAAACAAGACACTTTTACCTACGAAATATTTTGTAGGTAAAAGTTTCATCCACGTTTTTTACCTACGAAATATTTCGTAGGTAAATGTCTCATCCACGTCTTCAACCTTAAAAATATAACACTTTTACTGATGAAATGTTTCATCGGTAAAAACATTATTCCCGATGGTTTTAGTTCGTCGGTAAAACTTAGAGTGAAATTTTTCCAAGTTACAAAATATAACATTTTTACTGACGAAACGTTTCGTTGGTAAAAGTTTTTGGTGTGTTTTTTACTGACGAAAAGGTTCATAGGTAAAACTCAGTGTGAAATTTTTTTATCTCAAAAATATAAGATTTTTACCGATGAACATTTTTGTTAGCAATCCAACGGTTTTAGTTCGTCGGTAAAGTCTTACTACGAACTTTTCAAAACAACGGCAAAATTTTCTATCATAAAAATTATTATATTTTTACCGACGAAACTTTTCGTCGGTAAAAACGTTATTGCCGATGATTTTAGTTCGTCAGTAAAACTCGGCGAAAATTTTCAAAGTGAAAAGTATAACACTTTTACCGACGAAACGATTCATCAGTAAAAGTCTTATTGCGAACTTTTCAAAACAGCGGAAAAATTTTCTATCTTAAAAATTATTATATTTTTACCGACGAAAATTTTCATCAGTAAAAACGTTATTCCCGACGGTTTTAGTTTGTCGGTAAAACTCGGGGTGAAAATTTTTAAAGTGAAAATTATAACACTTTTATCGACGAAAATTTTCATCGGTAAAAGTCTTACCGCAAACTTTTCAAAATAGCGGCAAAATTTTTTATCTTAAAAATTATTACATTTTTACCGACGTAAATTTTCGTCGGTAAAAACGTTATTCTCAACGGTTTTAGTTCGTCGATAAAACTCAGGGCGAAAATTTTCAAAGTGAAAAATATAACACTTTTACCGACGAAAATTTTCGTCGGTAAAAGTGGTTTTGTGCTTTTTCCCGATGAAAAGTCTTGTTGGTAAAAGTCTTACCGCGAACTTTTCAAAATAACGACAAAATTTTCTATCTGAAAAATTATTATATTTTTATTGATGAAAATGTTCGTCAGTAAAAAGATTATTACCGATGAAAAAAACTTTCGTCAATAAAAGTTTTGTTTTACAGACGAAAAAAATTTCATTGGTAAAAAAGTACTTTTACCGACGAAATTTTTTCCGTCAGCAAAAATTTCGTCAGTAAAAGCGATATTTCTTGTAGTGTAATTACCATGAAAGCCTTTCTGAGGAAGTTCTTAGGATGAGATGCTACGTGGGGTCATCATCATGTTTGAAAAGAAAGCTACTTGCTTCATCCGTTTTACTAGATCATTTAGGACATGCGACTGGAAATAAGGTAGATCTAAAACTCTAGTGGGACATGCAAGTGGGAAAATTGAGAAAACAGTTTCCTACCATTGAAACCATTATGGGATCCATTTGATGTTTATATCTCATCCAAACCATTTGTAAGGTCATTTCCACTGAGATGATTTGAAATCACAAAAATTTAGTCCGATACTAAGCTTTTTTGTGGCGGCATGAATATTTCAGCTGTGGTCGCTAAATATCCACTGTTTTCTCTCATGTGACACACTCGAGTTTTGGATTCACCCCATAGTTGGTACCATGTCCTAAAATGATCTCTAAAAACATATAGACGGAGTGAATTCCAACAAAACATCATGGTGGGTCCCACGTAGCATCTCAACGCAATGACTTCCTAAAGGCTCACGTATAAACCGTGTCCATCCGACCAAATTTCTAAGACGCGGATATCTTGACTAGAGCTGGGCATCGGACCGAGTTGGATCGGATTTGGTCCAACTTGACAAGGTTCAAAATTTGTAGGTTCCTATCTGAACCTGATCAGATATTGAAGACCGGATCCGGGTCATTAAACTCGAACAGACCCGAATTCCTGCTGGCCTAAATCGATCCGAGTCTGACTCGGTCTAAAAAATGAGTCGAAACAGATTAAGTAAGGTTCAGATAAAAACTAATGGATGGTGTGGATAAACCAAAAGAGGTTCAAGATGGGCCCCACATAATTTATTCAGTACAAAAAATCGGACGGTTAGCTTCCTGGAGAAGCTTGGTAGATAGCTTCTTGAAGAAGCTTTACTCTACAACAATAGCTTCTTGGAGAAGCTTGGTAGATAGCTTCTTGAAGAAGCTTTACACTACAACAATAGCTTCTTGGAGAAGCTTGGTAGATCGCTTCTTAAAGAAGCTTTACACGCTAGTGGTCGGTGTTTTGTGGGGCCCACCATGATGTATGTGTGTCATCCATGCCATCCATCTATTTTTATATATCATTTTATGATATGATAAAAAAAAATGAAGTATATCTCAATCTTAAGTGGACCACATTATAGGAAACAATGTCGAATGAATTTTGACCATTAAAAATGTTTCGGGGGCAATAAAAGTTTTGGATCAAGCTGATATTTATTGTTTCCCTTCGTCTGGGTCTTTATGACCAAATCAACTGATTGGATTTCAAATAAACAGTATAGTGGGCCTTCGGAGGATTTTAATGGTGAATATCCATTCATTATTGTTTTGCTGTGGTGTGGCCCACCTAAGATTTATATCCCTATAAATTTTTTTATCAAGCCCTATAATGATCTGTAAAAATGGATGAATGGAATGGATGAAACATGTACATCATGGTGGGGCCCACAGAGCACTGACCATCAGCCGCGGGCGGTGTCACTCTCGCTGTCTTGCTATCTGTAGCTAGCAGCCTAGCACCAGTTATATAGGGTACGTGTCGTGCGAAGACGAGCACCCACCAGCTATCAAATAAACGTTTTTTTTTTGTCTTCATTTACCACCATTGAAATATTCATGTGGCCACAAAAACTTGATATCAGGCTACAATTTTTGTGATTTCACTTCATCTCAGTGGGATTGACCTTATAAAGGTTTGGATGGGATATAAACATTAAGGTGGATACGAGAAAGGTTTTAATGGTAGGAAACTATTTTCCTAATTTTTCATCTCATATGACCCATTTGAGTTTTAGATCGGCATCATTTTTTGTAGCTTGTTCTAAAATGATCCAATGAAACAGATGGATGGGTGGATTTCTGTAACACCACGAAGCTTCAGGACACGAGTATATGACTCGTGTCCCAAAAACCCGAGTGTTAACCTTAAAGGATGGTCAATTTCGAGTGTACATTTTATTTTTCTTTTATCAAAGTAAGCAAATGAGCGTACTGTAGACAAATTGACATAAGGGAAAATTTCATTATCATTCAAATATACAAGAAGCTGCCCATAATGACTTATACAAACCAATGTCTCTGAAATTAACAAGTACAAGATTTACAAGAATTTAATACATGAAGAATAGCAGAAAACATATAAATATAAGTCGCCAGATCACGCAGCTCCTCTAGGCAAGTACAGCTGTGCATCCCTGGCGGTCATACCCTGCTCCTTATCAAGTCTGAACATACATATTTCTGAAGCCACCTGTATTACCTGTACGGTTGTATATTTGATGGATGAGTGGCCAACTCAGTGTGAATTCCCCTCAAGATTACACACCACCGCATTAGGTAAGCATAGTTACAAAACATCCAGACAACCAAAACAGAGTAAATGCAGTCTTATTAGATGCATGGATGCGTGAATGCAATCATCGCCCTGGGGATGCTCATCCGTGCGGACAGTGGGCCGTCACCCATGTAATCATCGAACCTGGAAAACATCAACCTGTCGGAATCATCGAACTTGGAAAATATCAACCAGTCGGAACATGCCATATATGTATGATTAGCCAAGTCATTATTAGTCCATTTACAACCAGCCAATTTAGATAAGCTCAAAAGTCACTACGGGGAGCACATGGCCCAGCGTAGGCCGACAGCTCGGGCATAGTATCCCATGACTACCATCCCCGGCTCATGAGGCTACCATCTTAGGATGTTTAATGGAAACCCATCGACTAGTGGCCAATCATATTATAGTATATGGGGCTTACCATCGTATGGTTGCACGGTATAAAACATCGAACCCATGTAGGAAAAATGTCAAATAAAACCACGTAGGGCGAGTATCAAAATATGCCACATAGGGCGAATATCAAAACCATACGATAAAGTCCATCCTTAAAAACCATTAGGCACAACAACCCTGGATGGTAAGCCCACATCAATGATCCATCCAAACTACCACTCAATAACCACCAAGTCGAAGGTCCATTACAATCACAACTAGTCGAGTTACATCCCAAGTATGGGTGTACATTTATAGGTGGGGTTTCCCACTAATGTACCAGTTTAAAGTCCATAAGCAATACACTAGCATGAACAAATATACAGGATGAACATTAAGCAGGCAATACAGCAATTCAATTTCCACCAGCTAACACATGTGATTATAAGAGAGAGAGATCATTTATGAATTTAAATAAAAACTATAACTTAAGCTAATGAGAAAATGGAAAGCTCAAGGGGAAGAATCATCACCTTATACTTTGGATCGCCACTAACGTTGTTAGGAAGTACGTGTGCCCTTAGAATCAAATCCTACCATAAATCAGGATGTACAATTAGATCCAAATTCTGCACACTACCTGGGTTTAAGATCGTAGCCTAGGGTTTGAGTTATCCATCTTAGGGTTTCAATGTAGAATTAAGATTTTCATCTTTAGGGTTTAGTTTTAGGTTTAAATTATAAGCGTTGATTATGGAATCCAAACCCTATTTTGTGTGGCCATTAATGATATTATTAAAGGGAATAATGAATAAAAATAATCAAATAGATTAGTTATTAGTTATTAGGGATTTTAACAATGGCCACTACCATATTAAATTGTCTAACAACAACCCATGATAAATAGTAGTGCTAATACTTCCTAACAATTATCAATACTAGCAATATTCTTAATATTAGCTAACACAACACTAATAATTATTTTGGTGAAATAAATTGTATGTTCTAACGTCAATGTTAATATTTTAAGAATGGCAAAGTAAAATACTAATATTTTAATAATGATAATTTTTATATGTATTAACCAATATTAGTATGGATAATTTACTAATGATTAATTGTATCTAATTTTAATAAACCACATAAAATGATAATAATAACAACGATGATAATTGATACTAGCTAGCCTGATGACCATAACCATTGTGATGGAAATAAAATAGTATGACTTACTGTCCATGATAATATTTAAGGGTGGTAAATAAAATACTGCTATTTAATAATTGTAAGTATGTTTATAATTTTTAATATAAGTGTAGTTAGTCTACCAATGACTAATCATGTTTAATAATAATTTTTACAATAACAATTTAAGGTAACTTAAATAATCTAATTTAGGGAGAAGAGTCATCTTACATTAGTCGACATGGTAGCTCAACGCAACTGGGTCGCTCCAACTCGACGTCCACCGAGTCAACTCGGCCTAGCTAAACTCGGTCCCAACCGAGTTGTCTTGGCTCAAGCACCGCCACCCCCTACTTCCTTCCTCTTTCTTCTTCTCCTCTTCTTTTTCTTTTGCTGGAATATCCAGCCTTACTTGGTCCAGCCCAAACCCAACTCAAACTCAACTCAAGGCAATGAGAGTTGACTCACAACACTCTCTCTCTCTCTCTCTCTCTCTCTCTCTCTCTCTCTCTCTCTCTCCTCTCTCTCCCTCTTTTCTCTCCTTTTCTTCTGTTTTTTCTTCTTCCTTTCTTCTTCCTTTCTGCCATCGGGAACACCCTAAGAAGGCCGGGACCTCACCGACTCAGGCTCGACCCGGTTCGAGTTGAGTCGGTGCAAAGAATGCACCGTCCCTCTCTCTCTCTCTCTCTCTCTCTCTCTCTCTCTCTCTCTCTCTCTCTTCTCTCTTTTTCTTCTCTGTCACCCCCTGCTTCTCTTTTCTTCAATCCTTGTGCACCCAAACGAGTCAAGACTCGACATCAGACGATGTCCATCTCAACATAGTCGAGCACAAGACTCGGTTGCCGCATGAATGCACCCTCTCCTTCACTTTCTTCTCCTTTCTCTTCTTTCTTTCTTCCTTTCTTCCTTTCTTCTATCTGCCTCAGGCCCAGTGAAATCACTGGACAACCGGGCTCGACCCGAATCAACGCACCAACTCAGTTAGGTGCGGTGCAACAGTAGCGCCTCTCCCTCTCCTTCACCTTCTTTCTTTCTTCTCTTTGCTGTTTCATTTCCCTCCATTTTCTTCTTCTTTTCTCCTCCATTCAGCATAGACCACTGCAGAGATGGCCCAACTAGCAACTGATCTGAGATCAGGGGCTGCAACAGGAACCTACTGCTAAGCTTCCAACAAGGAAGACGACCCGCCATTAATGGCAGATCGGAACGTGGGTACTTCTCTTCGAAACGACGCTAAAGGACGATGTAACCAGGTCTAAGGGAGCTTGTGACATGATCAAAATGAAGCTCAGAGGGGGTTTTTGAGGTGGGTTCGGAGGTGGAAGGGAAACGGCTGGTTTTAGGTCGAGGCTGCGAAAATGGAAGGTGAGTTACTGTTCATCGATCTGCACCCCTTATATGCTTGCCCTAATCCTTCCTGAACCGTCGGATCAACAGCCAGTGGTCTGGATGTCCTCAGGCCGAAACCGCCTCCAAAACAGTGCGTGGAATGGAGACCGGATGTGGTTTTTGAAGCCCTAAACCACAGCTAGAATGGACGGCTAAGAAAGGCTCGAACGAACGGCTAAGATGAGAGGTTTTCTCCTCACACGGATCGCCCTCGTGGCAACAGTAGGAGACAGTTTCCGTTTCTGGAATTGATGTGTTTGTAGGGGTGGGTGCAGTGAAGATAGTGCTCTCGTGTGGATGCTCCAGCAGTGGGAGACACCGGGTTTTGGTTGGGGCCATGCCCTGAGCAGGATGGACGGTCTGGATCATCAAGTTGGGGCCTAGGTGGGGGGCCACAGACCCCTCAAACGGACTCTGTCCGTCGGCAGGCAAAACGAAGAGAGAGAGAGACCTCTCCATTTCAGGTAAAACGCGGTCAGCCCGCTGCTGACCAATTGGCTGGTGCGGTGTGGCGCGGGAGTACACAGGTGGTGTACTTCGATCTCGGGTGTGGGGTCCACTGTGATGTCGGTGATAAATCCACTCCGTCCATTACGCTTAGAGGTCCTAATAGGGGTCCATGACCGGAGATCAGGCCGATCAAAGGTCAAAGGTCTAGGTGGGGCCCACAATGTGATTTGCAGTCGCATGGTGGTTTCTTGTCAAACTAGTGGTCGGATGATTTCGACGTTGGACGTCAACGATTAAAAACTCCCAATGGACCACATGAAAGGCTTTCGTTATATGTTACTAACTGATTCCAACATTAATGTAAATTATTATTATTATTATTATTATTATTATTATTATTATTATTATTATTACTTGTAATTACAATATTTTAAAACCTCACACATATATATAAATATAATTTTAATGTTAACATATCATTAATTACATGCTGTTGTTCACACATTCATTTACATACATAATTCATAATACACAATGTCATATTTAATTAAAATTATATTAGTATTCGATAATATTGCTAAATAATATACAATTCCATCTAATTATCTAATGACTTTTGTATACATATGTATATAAAAACAATATTAAATGCTACATTATTATTTAGAATTTAATTTCATGTTCAGAAATTATTTTTCATTATAATTATTTAATATAATATTATTTTCATAATGTCTTATATACATTAAATACATATGCATCATTTTAGCATGAAATTTTAAGTCTTTACAATGTATATTCATTTCATAGTGTATATATTTAGGTTGCATTATTTATATATTTTTATATTAAATTAATCTACATGGTAACTCCTGAGCACTGAGAAGTACAGGGTGTTACAATTTCTCTCAAGCACCACGGTGGACCCCACCTAGCATTCCAGCGTAGGAACTTCCCGGCAGATGCTTTAGCAGGAAACCCGCGTCCGATTTCCGGTAGACATCATGGTGGGCCGCCCTAGCTTACGGTCGCACGAAGTTAGTGCGAAAGGATTTGGAAAGGAAACCGCAACCAAATTAATATATTGCCATTGACTGACTTGCTTCCGTCATTCAATAATGCATTGTTCGGCTGTAAAACAACTCAATAGCACCCACGCAGAGACGCCACAGGACTCCGTGGGGGAATACCTTTTATGTATACATTATATCTACAGTCCATATGTTTTTCAAGCTTATTTTGGGGCGTGAGATTAAAATTGAAGAATATTCAAAGCTCAAGTGGACCACACACCATAGAAAATAGTGGGAATTAAATACCTACTGTTAAAACTTCCTGGAGCCTCGGATGTTTATCTGCGTTTTCATTTCATCTAGGTCTGTGTAACCTTATGAAACAGGTTGGATACAAATAAAAATCACAGCAGGCCCTAGGAAGGTTTCAACAGAGGACATCATTTTTGTAGTTTCTTATGGCGTGGTTCACCTTAGCATTGGATTTGCCTCACATGAGTTTAAAAATTGAATGGACGGCGTAAATAAACACAAATAATGGTGGGATCACGGAGCTTTGACACCAGCTAAGTGTTGCGGTCATCAGCCAAACCGCGTCCAATCTATCAGTAGTTTAGAATTTGGTGTCTGCCGTAGATAACTCGCATCACATCTACGCACTCGTCGCCATTGAATCGGCATCCTAAAGCAAGAGAAAATAAAGACACGTTAAACAGTGCTTACTCCAGAGATTCTATATTAACATTTGGGCATTCACTTCGATATAAGTGGGCCAATGTTTGTCCATCCAAAACGTTGATAAGCTTGAAGGGGCTATGATTTTCTGATATGAATCCCCATCCGTAATTCAGCCATCAGATGAACGGTTTCGATTGCTTAACCATGGTATGTACTTGTACAGCGCAAACTGGCCCAGTCCGGCCACTCCACAAGTGGTCCTCAGTACACGAAACAAGGTTGGGATTATTTTCTTCTCTATTTCCTTCGAAGGAATAGTGATTGACGTAAAAAGAAAAGACCCAATCTCATTCGAGAAATTTGGGACCGTGGGCCCCACATTTTATCCAGCTGTTTTTACGCAATAATGCAAACTTAGTTTTGGAACTTGGACCAGGGCGCAAAATACCCCTCCCTTCCTTTCGAAGACGAGCGCTGACGCTCCTCCAACCGAGAGTTGTACGAACGGCTCGAGAGAGATCAAAGTTACATGGCCCACAGCTATGTATTTATTATATCCACAACGTTCATCCATATTTCGAGATCATTTCGAAGCATTATCAAAAAAAAAAAAAAAAATCATATCCAAAGATCAACTGGGCCACACCACACAGAGCAGCGGAAAATTGATTTTCACCGTTGAAACTTTTGTAGGGCCCACCATAACATTTATTTTCCATCCAATCTATTCATAAGGTCACAAAGACCTGGATGAAGAGGAAAAACAAATTTCATAATGATCCAAAACTTGTGTAACCCCTAAAAGGGTTTCAACTATAGATGTTCAAAGCAGAATTGTAATGGTGTATGCACGGGAATACGGATATGGTTACAGTTATAATCCGTAGCCATAGATAATCATATTTCGGTGATCAATCACGGATTCCGCGATTCCACCCTAACTGGTAGTTGCGATCGGCGATCTATGGCTACGAATTATAACCGTAGCTATAACTGCATCCCTATGCACCTTTTTCTTTTTCTTTTTTTTTTTTTTGTTTACATGGAGAATTTTATTCTACCTACATTTTTCTCTAACACATATTTATATAAATATGCATATATAAGCATATAAAAAAAATTATATCTTTTTTTCATTTCTTTCTTTATTCATATAACAAGAATATCTTCTAAACCAAAATTAGTTACTTGATGTACCATATATGATTTTAGGGCTGAAAGTTGGGCGGGCTCAACCCGACCAACCTGTGACCAACCCGACATTGGATTGGGCTTGGTCAGGATGTATTGGGTTTGGTCTTGGGGTTGGGCCATACAAACACTAACCCGATAAAACTTGGGTTGGGCTCAGGTTGAGGTCTCGGGAATCGCCAGGAAATGCATGGAAATGACCGTGAAATGAAGGGAAATGACCAAGAAATGCATGAAAATGACCGTGAAATGAAACGGAATCGCCAGGATTGACCGTGAAATGCATGAAAATGACCGTGAGGTGAAGGAAAATGACCGTGAAATGCATGAAAATGACCATGAAGTGAAGGAAAATGACCGTGAAATGAAACGGAATCGCCGGGATTGACAGTGAAATGCATGGAAATGATCGTGAAATGAAACAGAATCGCCGAGATTGATCGTGAAATGCATGTAAATGACCGTGAAGTGAAGCGAATTAACCGTGAAATGCATGGAAATGACCGTGAAGTGAAGGGAATTGACCGTGAAATGCATGTAAATGACCGTGAATCAAAACGGAATCGCCGGGATTGACCGTGAAATGCATGGAAATGACCGTGAAGTGAAGCGAATTGACCATGAAATGCATGGAAATGACCGTGAAATGAAGGGAAATGACCGTGAATCAAAACGGAATCGCCGGGATTGGCCATGAAATGCATTGAAATGACCGTGAAGTGTAGGAAAATGACCGTGAAGTGTAGGAAAACGAACGGATCAAAAGAGATCAAAGTTACATGGCCCCAATGTATTTATTATATCCACAACGTTCATCCAAATTTCGAGATAATTTTGGAACATTATCCAAAAAAAAAAAAATCATATCCAAGGATCAACTGGACCACACCACAAAGAGCAGCGGGAAAATTGATTTTCACCGTTAAAAATTTTGTAGGGCCCACCATAACATTTATTTTCCATCTAATCTATTCATAAGGTCACAAAGGCCTGGATGAAGAGGAAAAACAAATTTCATAATGATCTAAAACTTCTGTAACCCCTAAAAGGGTTTCAATGGTAGACGTTCAATTCCCCACTGCCATTTACAGTGTGGTCCACTTGATAGTTAGATCTATCTTATTTTTCATCTCAAGCCTTAATATGAGCTCGCCAAATAGATGAATGGTTTGGATATAACACAGACCTCATGATGGGACCCATAAAAGCAACACCAAAAAACAAAAACAAAAAAAAACAAACAGTTTGAAGGTGACATCGATTTTATCTACACGTTGTCGATATATCAATGTGTGATCTACGATATTATCGACAAGTTGTAGATATATCGAGAATATAGGATTTTGAAGGGTCAGCTTACTGGACAGTTTACATGTATAATCAATATTATCGACTTTTAGTCGATATATTGAGACATATGGTGTTTATAGTATCGACGTAGCGTCGATATACGTCGATATGACTTATCAAATTTCCATACGTGACATTATTCTAAGTCATAGATATTATTGATGATATTTAGATAATATCGATAACTTACGTCAATAATATCGATAATACGTCGATAAAATCAACTACATATATGATTGTTTTATAAGTACATATCATTGACATGTCTTCGATGTATCCATCGTCATTGTCGATATTATCCAGAACTCCTCGATATATCGAGTAAATATGAAATTTTTAGTGTTTGCTTGCTGGACATTTCCAGCCATATTTCGATATTATCTATAACATGTCAATATATCGATATATCGAGGATAAATGTCTATTATCTTTGATGATCGATATTATCTATATTGTCTAGATTTATCGACAATATATTAAAGTTGAGGTTTCCTCACTGTACAAATTGCAGCTATACTCGATATGATCGAGAGATTAACGATTTATCGACGGCTGAACTTCGATAATATCTATATTTTCTCAATATATCAATATAATATGAAAAATACAGCAAAGCTTGCTGGACAATTGTCATCCAAATTCGATATTATCGACATAGTGTTGATATTATCGATCACTTACCTCGATATTATCGACGATATGTTGATAATATCGACTGTTGCATCTTCTTTTTTCTTGTGTGTTTTTTTGTTTTTTTTTGTTTTTGGGTTAGCTTGTTAGTAAACACCCATGTCAGTACACACCCTCTATATTAGCCACCCCCATTAGGGATCGATACCAAGACCTCAAGTGTTAAAACGAGGTATCTCCACTCAGTCTGCCAGTTGAGCTATGGATTTGGGTGTAAGCATCTTTTGTTTAGTATATTGTACGCGCTCGATTCAGTCTCGATATTGAGGTAAACAACCTGTACGTTATAGCAATTCTACAAACATCAGGGGGATGTGTTTCGGTGGGAACCCGTTCTCAACTGGTTTGATGTGCTTTGGAAATCATCCTAGCTTAGCCTCTTAGGGCTGCATGCCTCCAAAATGCCAAGAATATCTCCTAATTGCTAAGAAACCAGTTTTAAATGGTCTCTCAGTTTGGTGTTGGATGTCTTAGAGGGACCAAACATCCAACCTTTTCTTATTCAAATCCTTTCGGATGGAAAATCAGAATAATATTGGGATACTCTAATATGAACCAACCCTATTGGTTCATCCAAAAATCCGTGACCACTTCTTTGTTAATTGTGTAGTGAATTGGTTGTAGCATCACCCGTGGAGGATTATTTTATATACATTGACGATCTCCCATGTCCTAATAAGACTCAGTGTTGTTTCTGATGAGGGTCGAATATTGCATATTAGACCCCGACTATTACCTGATTTTACGTACATGATAATGCTTAATGCCATATTTTAATTGTGTTTTTATTACAGGATGAAATCAGGAGCGTGTATTGAAAAATGATGTTAAAAGCATGGATTTGACGCTCCAAAATTACCAGAGCATGGGATGGACTCTAGAGAACTAATAATGAAGAATTTACACGCCCGGGATCTGAGGAAAGCAAGCCAAAAGGGCCTGAAATTGGTGCAGAATGCAAGATCACATGGTTCTCGCCATCCGATTGGCTCGAAATTTCATACATGGCCTGGAGGATATAAATTAACCGTACACATAAAATTTCAGCCATTGGATATCTCAGGAAGTAGCCCAACAGCCAGATCAGCCCCTTAATTCATTAAGTGGGACCCACCTGCTATCTGGATATGCCTCAAATTCGGATTCAATGCCTTAAATGGGGAGACCAATTAAATGGATGGATCAGATTTATCATGAATATCATATGTGGACCCCACATAAGACGGGTGTGCATAGTGCACAAATGCACTAGTCGTGCACGGCAAACACATGACGGTTTGACCGTCTCTGACCGAAGGAAAAAAGGAAAAAAGGAAAATTCCTTCTTCCTTCGTTTTCAATCCACGTAACGGACGGACACTGTCCGTTTTACGGACGCTGGTGGGCCACCTCCATCATCCGTACAGACAATCCAATCCGTCCATATTGTAGAGGGGGAAAATCCCTTCAAAACCATGCTGATAGTTTGCATCCATACGTGCACACGTATACGGTATAGAGGCCACAAACGGACTGCCCTGCATTGTTCAAAACTGATCTTTTTGTGATTTCTTCTCTGGGACGCGTCAATGGACATTCAAAACTACCTATTCTTGACTAAAATTTTGTCCTGAATCCAATAGACGGGGTGGATTTTCCAGAAAATACTTCTGTGGGGCCCACCGATCACAACAGCGAAAGGGTGCGAAAGGTTTCGCACATATTAGGAAATCCGGTTTTTCAGGCGGTTGTGGGCCACCATCTTTGATCATATGGTAGATCTGAACCGTCCATCATGTAGAGGACCCAAGAAAGTCCTAAGGGACGGTGTTTGTTTGGAATTTGAACGAGGAAAGTGCCGTGTTCCGAGGCCCCGAACATGGCTGCGAAAAGCCTTTCGCTGTGCGTGCGACAGCTTTCCAAATTCGATTTTTACTACTCCAGCAGTTATAAAAAGAGATGCAAAACATTCAAAAATTAGAGAATTCCAGATCCAGAGGAAGATAGTAGATCCAGTAAGAAGAAGAAAGGAGAGAGAGAGGAAGGAAGAAGGGAGATGTTCCTATTTTTTATATTTATTTTTCCTTCTTTCCTAATTAATTTTATGGATTGCTAATCTTTCAGCTAGGGCTGAGATGAAGCCCCTAATTTGAATACTCTTGTTATATTATGATTTTACTTTGATTTGATTGGTGTATTTCTTTCTCTAAGTGGGCTTGATTGGTTTAAATTCTATACTTCTTTATCTATGAACTTGACCAAAGTATATATATGGATGTTGTTTGGATGCTTATTCCAGGTGCTTGTGTCTGATCATGAACAGGTTTCCTATAGAGGAAGAAACAGGGTGCTTTAATGAACTGTACATTCCATGTGCCTGACCAAGGACATGGGATATGTTATTCATGGCATTGCTTAAAGGAATTAGACATTCTGTATGCCCGATTAAGGACACAGATTGTGCTTTCTCTATATAAGTGGTATCAATCTAGATTAAGGTGAATCAACAGACAAAACAAGGGTTATGATAATTAGGGGTGGATTCGAAAGTCCTAGTGCTCGTTCTCTGATTGAATTTTCTTCCCTATTCTCAATTGTTTTTTCATAGAATTGTGCTTAGTAATTCGCTCCATTATTTGTTGGATTAGTTAAGGAGAATCATAGATTTGAATTGTGACGACCAGTCCTCGTGGGAACGATCTCATAATACATACCATATCTACATCTGATTCGTATACTTGCGAGTTTAAAAATCATTTAAATCATGTTGGTTTAAATAAAACATCAGTTTCCGCCCTTTTCTTATGATTATACATCATATGTTGTAGGAAGAATTTCAATCCTTCTATGAATAAATTTCATCCTTGTTGGGAGTATTTGAAATTTTATTAGGGTGAGAAGTTGGGGTTCTCCATCTTCAAATTGGTTGTGTGAATAATAATACAGTACCTTGTTTGCTTTTAGTGCTTGTATGTAACGGTTATGGGTTATCTGCAAATGTGATTTGAAGAGTTGATCCAAATTACTTGTCTTCCTTTTTTAACAACCAGCCAAGGAAAATGTACCTAAATAAGACTTTAATTTCACTACTAAACTATGGAGGTGTCCCAAAAGAATACTTTATGGATCTTCTGAGGAATGCTTTGAATGATGCTCAATTTTCAGTTTGTCCCACTCAATTTCCCGATTTCCGGTTTGGCCCGCTCAATTTCCAGTTTGTCCTGCTCAATTTCCAGTTTGGCCGGCTTAATTTCCAGTTTGTCCCGCTCAATTTCCAGTTTTCCAATTTGTCCCGCTCAATTTCCAGTTTGTCCCGCTCAATTTCCAGTTTGCCCCGTTCAATTTCCAGTTTGTCCCGCTCAATTTTCAAACCCTTTATTTTTCTAATCTCTCAACTTCCAAACCCTCTATCCACATCTTCCACAACCATCATTTCCATCTGGGAAGTCAATGTATATATTGTCCCCTGATGTGATGTTGACATGCAGGAGTCTACATGTGAGAGGAGTCATTGAAAATGATGTGGACCAATAAAAGCAGTCGGCATTTGGAATTTTCTTTGCCTTCAACACAAATGATCTGCACTCAATTATATTTAATTTATAAGGAACTTATATATTAATCAGGTTCGTTTTGGGTTAGGCAACCCGAGACCTTAACCCGAGCCCAACCCAAGTTTTATCGGGTTGGTGTTTGTATGGCCCAACCCCAAAACCAAACCCGATACATCCTGCCCAAGCCCAACCCAGTGTCGGGTGGGTCATAAGTTGTTCGGGTTGAACCTGCCTAACTTCCAGCCCTAAAATCATATATGGTATGTCAAGTAACTAATTTTGGTTTAGAAGAATTTCTTGTTATATGAATAAAGAAAGAAATGAAAAAAGGAGAGAAATTTTTTTTTATATATACTTATATATACATATTTATATAAATATGTGTTAGAAAAAAATGTAGGTAGAATAAAATTCTCTATGTGAAAAATAAAAATAATAATAATAATAATAATAATAATAATAATAAAGGAAGTAAAAAAAAATTTTAAAAATAAAAATAAAAAAAGTGCACAGGATACGGCTATAGCTACGGTAATAATCCGTAGCCATAGATAACCATGGCCTTTTGTTTGAATTGGCGATGAATCACGGAATCCGCGATTCCACCGCAACTCACTGTAGGATTTGGGGATGGATCGTGGAATCCGCGATTCATCGCCGATTCAAATAAAAGGCCATGGTTATCTATGGCTACGGATTATAACTGTAGCTATAGTCGTATCCTATCCACTTTTTTTACTTTTTTTTGTACTTTTTATTTTATTTTATTTTTTTACATGGAGAATTTTATTGTACCTACATTTTTCTCTAACACATATTTATATAAATATGTATATATAAGCATATAAAAAAAATTCTCTCCTTTTTTCATTTCTTTCTTTATTCATATAACAAGAATATCTTCTAAACCAAAATTAGTTACTTGACGTACCGTATATGATTTTAGGGTTGAAAGTTGGGCGGGTTCAACCCAACCAACCTGTGACCCACCCAACATTGGGTTGGGCTTGGGCAGGATGTATCGGGTTTGGTCTTGGGGTTAGGCCATACAAACACCAACCTGATAAAACTTGGGTTGGGCTTGGGTTGCCTGACCCAACACATTGGAAACACTTTAAAGAGAGCAATAAAGCAAGAATTCATGAATGAAGACTGGAAAGAGAGCCTCAGCTAATCTAAGTGTCATTCTTCCATCCAATCTCAAGCCATGTTCAACCCAACTTCATTGCAAAGGAGATTGCAGGTTTTAAAAAGAAAGGCACTAGAAGATATTGCTAGAAATAGGTTATACTTTTTTAAATTGCTAATTTCTTTATTTTCTAATTTTTAGAAGTTGTAAATGAGGAATTGTAATGAAATGATGAAAACCAAGAGTATAGATCATGTTCAAATGCAAGTCAAATGAGATAACATGGTGAATCCAAAATACTGTTGATTGGAACTGAGAATACATAGGAAAACCAGAAAATCACTGGATTGTCCGAGTTCATAGACCATCATGATGCCTGTTCTCATAGCCACTAAGTCAAAGATTTGTACCCCACTTCAGTAGCATTATTGTACTGAACATCTATAGGATAAGCAAAAGTCACCTCATCTTTAGTTCTTTGTTCAAGAAAACACAATTTGATATGACCCTGAAATGAAACGGAATCGTCGGGATTGACCGTGAAATGCCTGGAAGTGACCATGAAGTGAAGGGGATTGACCGTGAAATGCATGGAAATGACAGTGAAGTGAAGGGGATTGACCGTGAAATGCATGGAAATGACCGTGAAATGAAACGGAATAGCCGGGATTGACCATGAAATGCATGGAAATGACTATGAGCTGTGAAATGCATGGAAATGACTGTGAAGTGAAGGGAATTGACCGTGAAATGCATGGAAATGACCGTGAAATGAAGGGAATTGACTGTGAAATGAAGGGAATTGACCGTTAAATGCATGGAAATGATCGTGAAATGAAACGGAATCGCCGGGATTGACCGTGAAATGCATGAAAATGACCGTGAAGTGAAGGGAATTGACCATGAAGGGAATTGACCATCAAGTGCATGGAAATATAATGTCTCGGAAAAAATCCGTACAAATACCCGAGTACCACCTCGGGTATAAATCACTCAGGACCGAATCCTTTAGAAATTAGACGAAATTAATTAAGTGCTAAACTAGTTTACCTGTGAAATTAGTACTAATCACTTTAAATACGATCGTAAGACCCAAAACTTGTAGAATCATTGATGCTAGGTTACCCTAAAATCTAGGATCAATCTCATTACCTATTTGCTCTCAAGAGCACATTGAAACTTCATATCGAACCTGGACCGCACGTCGAAAGTCCGATTAATACAAAATTATATAATTAAGACCGCCTTGATGGACTTGATCACCACCTTGGAAATCAAGTCCAGATGGTGTCCCGAAGCTATTCGCTTGAGCCCGGAGTGAAGTGTGTGAGAAACGTTGATATCTTAGAAATAAAAATCTAAAATTAAGTAATCTGAGACTTGTCGCTTGTGGGCTGAATATAAGGATTCAGACCGTCAGAATCTGACCCAAATACACCCTCGGATCAGGAGAAATTTCTCATACATGGCAGTGTACTTGTGGCCCTGATCGAGTTTCGGTGACCGTTAAACGGAAACTGGTCCGCCGCGGTCGATCGGTAAATTCGATCGAACTGAAAACTTAACTCGACCTAGATCCATGGTTGAGGAGCTTAAGTCCGATCGCACATAGAAAGGGAGCCTCCAGAAGTGCTCCGTTGGATCGGAACAAGCCTCCTTTGGCTCTAACCTAAGTATACCTTGGCCATGGGGCCATTCCCATCAGTTTTAGGCCTATATAAGGGTCTTAAACCCTCTCTCATTCACTCCATATGAATTTGGGAAAAACCTTAGGAGAGAGAAGAGAGTAAAGAGAGAGAAAGTGAGAGAGAAGTTGGAGTCACTCCTAGGATTCGATCCTTGCTACTCCACGTGCCTTACCACCACTTCCGTATCGCTCTACCGGCGATACTGATCTCGTTCTTAGGTAAGAAAACCTAACCCTAATCCGTTCTAGGGTTTCTAATAGTTGAAATGGTGAAATAGCTAACCTATTTCATGTAATAGGTTGTCGTTATGCCGTAGACGAAGCGTGGGTATACGAACTGAGTTCGTTACGCGTCTACCGGCGTAAGGTGTGGACTATAAACGTATAGGTTATGGTTTTTAAAGCTTTCAATGTCGGATAATAATAGATTCCTGATGTAGATATTATTTCACATGCAAAATGCGATGTTTGTTTTGCGTTTCAGTTATATATGAAATTTGTGGAGTTTAGCGTATTCTGTGTATTTGTAGAACATACCGTATACGTACAATATATGAAAGTGTGTTTGCCATGATTAACTACTGTGTGTATATGCTAGTTATATGTGTAATAACTCCTCGGTGAAAGGATTCACCCTAATACATGTTTTAGCCAACATACGTTATGTATATTAATAAGTGTAGTCTAAGTGTTTGTAAAAATGCTTGTATGAGTAAGTACTTAGGAGATAGTGCTTTATGTGGGTGTTGAGATAGGATTCTCTACTACCTTAGGGATGTGTATGATTTTCTCCATGCAAGTTGTTTAGTTTAATCGCTTACTTATGAAATGTATGTATTTGGATTTCCTGTTTAAGTTGTGTTTTATAACATACTTGTTAACATGTTTGAACTACTTGGTTAATTCTGCTCTGACTACTCCATATGCTTACTGGTTAAGGATTGAATGTGTTTGGGACTACAATATAGTCCAGGCGATCGGTAACAGGCTTTGAGTTCATGGCTGAGATTCATTCGCCACGTAGGACGTGTCTGATGAACCCGAGCCGTACTAGAGTTGTCGGCAGTGGTTAGGCCACACGGAGTGTTTATGCATTTCATGTCGATCAACTTCAGGTGCACTCGTAATAGTCTAGCTCATCAAGTATCCCGATTGACCCGATGTATGTTCACCATGTTTGGACGCTACTGCTTGAACCTAAGGTACCAAACTTACCAGTGGAAACCCCTTTAACCTTGGTACCTCGATCCGCTAAGATTCATGAGCTGGACATGGTGGTATGGGACACTATGGTTGAGCTGTCGGCCTACGCTGGGGTGACGAGCCTCCCCGTAGTGACCAGTGAGCAACATCGCCTCGTGAGCCAAATACGGTGGTATGAGACACTGTTTTCGAGCTGTCAACCTACACCGATAAGGTGACGAGCCCTTTGTAGTCACCTCGAGCATACACTGAGTCTACTTGGAAGCGACAACCCTTCCGTAACAATAAGAGTATAAACTAGGCCTGCACTGATTAGGTGACGAGCCCTTTGCAGCAACCTAGAACTGCAACATCGTATGGGATTTCCTAGGACTGACGACCCTAGAATGGATCATTGTTTGGGAAATGACATAAGGGAGGTACCTTAGTTTTTCAATCCTGCTGTATGAAAAAGGACTAATAAGAACTTGGTAATCATATGCATGCACCGCATTACATGTGCGTTTGGCGTAGCAGGTCAAGCACTGAGGAAGGGTTGCATGCGCGATCGTGAGATGAAGTCGCTGAGGGAGCGTAGGCGAGAGCATGCATCATTGTTCATATCATTCTTGCATTAATAAGAATATTTAGGGATGTTTGTGTAACGCCCCGTGTTTTTAAGACCTAAGTACACGACCCATTTCCCAAAAACCCGAGTGTTAACCTTAAAGGATGGTCAAATTCGAGTATAATTTTTTTTTTTAACTATCAGAGTAAGCAGATGAGCGTAAAATGGACAAATCAACATAAAAGAAATTTTTCATTTTCATTCAAATATATACAAGTGGTTGCCCATAATGACTTATACAAACTAATGTCTCAACATTAATGATACCAGATTTGTATACATAACAAATAATAGAAAACATATAAATGTAAGCCGCATGACCACGCAGCTCCTCTTAGCAGTGTATCCATGGCACGCGCACAGTTTCTCATGAAGTCTGATCATATACATCATTTGGGCCACCTGTTCTACCTGTATGGTTGTATATTTGATGGATGAGTGGCCAGCTCAGCGTGAATTCCCCTCAAGATTACACACCGCCGCATTAGATAAGCATAATTATAAAACAACAAGGCAATCAAAACAATACATGATGCAGTCTTTTTAAATACATGGATGCGTGAATGCACATCGACCTGGGGATGCACATCCAGTCGGACTTGGGCTCGTCGCCCATGCAAATCATCGACCTGGGAAAATCATCCAGTCGGAACAGGAGTCGATAGTCGGTGGTCTGGGAGCTAGCGAAACAATACCCCAACAACTCCAGGGCACGTGCTACAGTATCCAGAATTAGCCACCCGTCATCTCCAATATGCCATGAATGCATGATTAGCCAAACCATTATTAGTCCAGTTGTAATCAGCCAATTTGGATAAGCTCAAGGTCACTACGGGGAGCACATGGCCCAGCGTAGGCCGACAGCTCGGGTATAGTATCCCATTACCACTGTCCCCGGCTCATGAGACTACCATCTTAGGATGTTTAATGGAAACCCATCGACTAGTGGCCAATCATATTACAATATATGGGGCTTACCATCGCATGGTTGCACGATATAAAACATTGAACTCATATAGGAAAAATACCAGGACAAAGACACATAAGGCAAATGTCAAAATAAGCCACATAAGGCGAGTATCAAAACCATGCAATAAAAGACCAGCCTTAAAAACCATTTGACACAACAACCCTGGATGGTAGGCCCACATCAATGGTTAATTTAAATCATCATTCGATAACCACTAAGCCGAAGGTCCATTACTATCACAACCATTTAAGTTACATCCCAAGTATGGGTGTACACATATAGGTGGGGGTTTCCCACAGGTGTACCAGTTTAAGTTCCATAAGCAATCCGCAAATAATCCACAAGCATGAATAAATATGCGAGATACACATTAAGCATGTAATATAGCAATTTAATTCCAACAATTATCGCATGTGACTATGAAATGGAGATATTAATTACAAGTTAAAATAAGAACTATAACTTAAGCTAATGGGAAAATGGAAAGCTCAAGGGGAAGAATCATAACCTTATGTTTAGGATCACCTACTAGTGTTGTTTAGAGGATGCATGATTCCTTAGAGCCAAACCCTACCATCAATTGTAAAGTTACACCGTTAGATTCAAGCTTTATACGATATTCTTGGTCAAGGTCTTAACCTGAGGTTTGGATTACCTTAGTTTTAGGGTTTTGATGTAGAACTAGGTTTTCATCCATAAGTTTAGGTCTAGGATAAGTTTTTAGGATTTGGATTGTAGTTGGCGTATGATAATTTACAATATTAATTTGAAAAATAATTATTAACATTAGTGTTATAATTATCGTTTGCCAACTTAGTAATAATACCTATTATGATGTCAATAATACTATAATTTATTATTAACGATTGTACCTAAAAATAATAATTAATGATTAATATTTAATAACGGTACTTTGTGTGGACTCACTACCATTAGCTTGGACAATCTACTAGAGGTTAGTTGTGTTTAACCGTCACAATTATTATCATAATACTAATGATAATAATAATAGCTATCAAGTATTAATAGTGGATCTAATCATGATAATAGTTACTATAATTCGCAATTAAAGCATTCAAAATCATTTGTTGGGCCCACCAAGTTGTGGTTCATAAATCCAACCCATCCATTATGTGTGTCTCATTAGGTTAAGGGGTCAAACCAAGTTTCAGGTGCATCCAAATCTCAGATGGACCCCGACAAGTGCTTTCATATGGTTTAACATGTATTCAAAAGATTGTAGATGATGTGGGCCACTTGGGCACTGTGTATGGCTGATTTTTGGGGGCACCCCATATAAAAAGAGGACCCATCAAATGGACAGCGTTGATGTTCAACACAGATCATGGTAGAGCTTGTGGTGGGGCCATGGTTCAAAGCCAAAATTTCAAGTAAAATGATACAGCGTCCTCTGGACGTTAACGTGCATGTTTCTTATATTATTTTTATTTTGTTTTGATAGGTGGGGCCTGCATAAGGAGGATCTACTCCGTTGACCGGGTTCCAAGGCTCAATAAAGGTCCAATGTCCAATTTTGGTTATGTTTTGATGCTCCAAAATATCACAGCAGGCCCTAATGATTTACTACTATTAAATCAGTCTTCCTACTGGTGTGGCCTACCAGAGAGTTAGGTTGGCTTCATTTTCGGGGTCAACGACTAAAATGAGGTGGGAAATGAAATGGACGGTGCAAACATAACATACATCTAGGCGGGTCCCACTGATTACATGCATGCACAGATACACAATTTAATATTTAAATATATCCATACAGATATCTATATATTAAAAACGTCTAGGGACCACACGTTGACAGTCTGCATGTAGCCCATCCATACCCCGTGCGTGGAAGGGATGCTTAAATTCAGAGGTGCTTTATGTTATATAATATATTATATTATTATACATAAATATACATATTTTTCTTTTTAAATTCACATGCATGTATGTGTGTATGAAAGAAAACGTCCAGGCCTGACGCCCCTTGCTGGACGGCCTGGATGTGCCACGGCATCAAAGTGGGGTCACATACACGGCCCACCTAACTGTGGTAGGGTGGGGCCTACCTACTGACGCAGGGCCCACCAGCATTTGGTGAAGCCCAACAGAAATTTGGTGAGGCCCAGAACAGTGCAGCCCACCAGCGGTGGCAACGTGCACAGCCCCCCCATTGCATGCAGGTTTGAAGCCACTTCCGGCCCCGATTTTTGACCCAAACACGGCTCTTTTCCGGGCCATTTTTCGACCCATTTCAAAGCTCAACCAGGGGTACAATGGCTGCTATTTTCTTGGCCAAAGAACAGCCCGAACAGAGCTTATTTCCGGACTATTGTCCGGGCTGCTTTCAGCCAGATTTTGGGGTGTGTTGCAGCTCAAACGGAGCTCGTTTGGATGCCATTTCTGGACTGTGTTTCAGCCCATGAACATCCTACCAATGGGGTTGGTTCAAGGCCCAGATCCAAGCCCCGGTATGGGACAGATTGAACCCATCTGTCAACGGGAGTGGGGTGCGATATTACCTGGACTTTCATGAAGTCTAGACTTATCCAAACTTGTCCCGAAACGTGGATGGATTCGCCCTAATGACGTGGCATGGTCACACCAGTGGTGGGGAAGAAGATGGTGATGATAATGGCGGATCGTTAAACAACGGGTTTTCCTCCATTTTGCTTCTGCTAGACATTCCGTATAGGTTCACAAGAGCTTCTGGAGGCGACTGTTCAAAGCTTTATGGACATTTTCATGGTGGGGTTCGAACGGGGAAGAAACGGCTACGGGAGGGCTGTTCTTGGTTGCAGGTTTTCTTCCCAAAGCCTTAGCTCCTTAAAAAGGGAAATAGACGGCTAGGATCTGTCGAAATGGAGGGCTGAGATGTAGGGAAGGTAGAGCACGCGGACTGCCAGCGTGTTGCATGGGGAACAGCCTCCATTTATGGAAACAAGTGTTTTTAGGTCCTGTTTGCACCGGTGTTTGTGTGCACGTGTGGTTGCATGAATGCATATAGAAAACACAGTTTTGGTTAGACATGATGGACGGTTTGGATTATTGAGATGGTTCGACACGGTGGGCCACAGATCAATCAGACAGAAACGGCATGTCTCAGGCTGTTGCAGGCGGAAACGTGAAGAAGGAAGTTTACTTCTTTTAGAAACGTCGGGTCAGAGGTGGGTCTGGTGCACCTTTGTTGCACACAGGACGTGCACACACGCCGCATAATGTGGGGTCCACCATGATGTTTGTGATAAATCTACCCCGTCTACCCCACTTGGAGAGCCCAATCATAGTCTTTTACCAAAGGTGGGGTAGATCCAAGGTCCAGGTGAGCCATACGGGTTGACACTACGCCAAAATCGTAAATTTACGACGGACCAAATCCGTCGTAAAACCAAATAAACGACGGATTTCCTCCGTCGCTGTTTACTGGGTCGTTTTTTATTTCCGACGGATAAAATCCGTCGTTTATTCTGCGACGGATAAAGTCCGTCGCATCATAGCGAAAAATAAAAAATCCGTCGGTAAAATTCAAAAAATTAGTCGTCACTAAAAACATTAGCGACGGATAAGGTCCGTCGCTAATTTGAATAAGCGACGGACCCCAAATTCGTCGTTGGGTTAGAATTAGCGACGGATAAGGTCCGTCGCTAAAATATCTGTAAATATAAAAAATTATTGATACATTATTATTTTTTTAAAAAAAATCTTGCACCTGATAGTCATTCAAAAAATAATTCACACTATTGTTTTATAAGAATCCTATTCACAAAATTGGAAACAACTCAATTCAATAAAAGAGGAAATGACCCAAGTGGCCCACTCCAAAAATTGACTTTAACCCTCCTAACTAAACACTTCCCCCTCCTAAACTAGGACCCATACAAAAGAAATTACCTGGAACTTCCAACTGTTGGCTACTTGGTATCTGCTCTTGTTCAACCTTCTTTTGAGCCCTTCCTACATATATTACAAACAACCAGATTCAATCCAAGAAAAGACTAGTTTAGTCAACCCTTCATATATTTCAAATAACTAGCTCAAATCCATGAAAAGTGAATAGTTTAATCAACTGAAACCAATTAACAAAATAAAAGATTAGTATTCATCCTACCCATTAGAGGTTCAGGTAAAAGAGCGTTTCTTAACTTCATAGCATTCACTGGGAGAGCACAATACAACTTGAAAAGATCTTTAGATGTTGAAATCAATACACAACAGCCCAATGCCATCATTTAATGCACTAGTGTCTAACGACATGACCAAATGAAAGTGTAGAAACTGGGAAATTCCTATTTCCCAACAATCCGAACTCTTTTACGAGCAGGGATAATGCATCAAGTTCAGCTAAGTTGGACCGTAGGTTATTGTCAAGCCAGTGGACAACTTCTAACTTGTCATGCATGCAACATCCAACTTGTCCAAAAGGTGGGCCTACCATGAGCAGCACCTTGTGCAAAAATCAGCACAATCCATGCATTAGATGAACCCTATATGTATAGATGCCCTGGCCCATAATTCAGGCTGGTATGCTCATCAAGCTGGTCCCACATGCATGTTGATTGTTTGGGACCATATGAAGAAACTTGATTTATATACGAAAACATCGTGTTTGTTCAAGCACAGATTGTCTATTTGAAAGGAAAAAAAAAAAGAAAACAGGAGAAAATGTACCCATTTAAATAGATATCCATGGTTTAGATTCCATGTATATGAGAGATTCACGCCAAAGATGCCAAAGAACCAATGAATAAATAGAGAGGCAAATAGTTCCAGAGCTAAGAGCTCTAGGTGCAATGGAATAGAAGAAAAGATAAATAGATCCCCAAACATGCATTGCAACTAAAACAAATACTGTCAGTAGTAAAATGCAAGAATTTGGAGATCAAATCAAGAAAGGAATCCAATGCATGTGGAGTTCATTACCAATGTCCTCGTAAAATCTTACCTGAATCAGTTGATTTCAATGACTGTCAAGTTGTGACAGAGGTAAAAAAAAATAAAAAAAAAAAAAAAAAACATGATTGTCAGTTGCATTAACATTTTCAGTTTTGCTATAACCATCACCATTAGAGTCAGCCATGTATACTGTAAAAGATACAAAACTTGAAAATGCCCACAAAAGTGCTTAATGCAAGTGCAAGGGATGGTATTAGACTAAAAAAACCCCAGATAACTATGGAACTAAAAAATAAGGAAAAAAATAGCAAATTCAATCACATAAACCGAACACTTGCAACCATCCATCACACAAATCGCATTAAAAGAAAAGAAAAGAAAACATTAAACTATCTATTCAGTTCCTACCAAAACATGCCAGGTTGGAATGTGTGCAACAAATTCTCTTTGGTTTATTATCACCACAATCACATCAGAACTTCATATGTGGGTAGTTACATTTGGCTGGAATTCCCCTAATTGCTGGAATTCTCATCCAGCAAAACTAACATGACCCTATTTGGGCAAGAGTTTGCCTAAACTGTATTCTGTTAGTAGTAACCATCTTAATTATTTCACTATTTTACTTTTTACCATGCATTTCATACCTCTCTGCCATGTCATGCTGGCACATCTTAATTATTTCACTATTTTACTTCTTACCATGCATTTCATAGCCCATTTCTAGTAACCATCTTAATTATTTCACCATTTTACTTCTTACCATGCATTTCATAGCCCATTTCTAGTAACCATCTTAATTATTTCACCATTTGACTATTATACCTCTCTGCCATGCCATGCTGGCACATGGATGTATTCTAGTTCACATGTGTTGACCAGTTGGATTAATGGAAGCATTGAATTAGAATGTAAGAGAGGAAATATATCTAGAACCTGAGAAAAAAATGGCACCAGCATACCTCATGCTTGTTTACGAAGAGTTCAAAACGCTCTGTCAAGCAGGGTTTCGATCTATGCCACTTAGCCAATGGGCTCATTATCTCTAGATGATTTATGATAAAAGTAGGATTTACGCATGTCTCCTCCAAGAAATCTTGCACATGCATCTCGCAGATACTCATTTGCTTCTTGACTTGAAAGATCCTTAGGTATATTGAGGTTAGCCACAGTTTCCCAACCCTTTTATCATGCGGATCCTTCTGCAGTAATCAAGAGTCAAGACATAATATAATCAGTTTTTCAACTGTTTATGTTATTTTTAAACTTGTAAAGAATGTCAGGTTCTGCCAAATTGTCGGATTTGTTTATATATATATATATATATATATATATATATATATATATATATATATATATATATATATATATATATATATATATATATATATATATTGAATCTTACGCTTGATAGTTATTCAAACAAGAGATAATTCCTATACAAATGATAAGTGTAAATGAAGGCAAGGGGCCCATCGCCAAGAGATGAAAAAGTTTGTCATGTTAGTCGGCCTATAATACCTTGATTTTACAACCTTTGAAATGTCTCCAAAAGAGAGCATGTTTTTTAGGATTTCCAAGAGGGTTTCCATCCCCGGCCACAGATGAGCATCTTTAATAGGTAAAAGCTTTTCACCAAGGTTTTAATACCAAATACCTGCGATGCAAAACTAGAGAGAAACAATGAAAAGGAATAAAGTGGGGATATTAGCAGTGAAAGCAAATCATATGGTAACTGGATTGCAGAAAATCATAAAAAATTTAAAGAAATTGTTGTTCATGTATTAAGATTCATAACATGAAATAACTAGAGGATAATAAACTAGTCATACCCTGACTAACCTTCAATAACCAAAGTTCACTTTGTTTTTCCTAAGAGGTTTTAGTTCCTGGAACAGAGAAATATCTCCAAATGAGAGATCTTGTCAAAATGGGAGAAACATACAATAGCATGCATAAGATGGTTCAGTTTTGTAAAGGCCAAGGAAAGCATACGCTGCCGCACTCTAATATTTTGCTCGTTATAAGACCCACAATTTCCCCCTCTTTGGTTTCATAAACAAGCATTGCAGTTTGTGCTATGCATCCAAGAGATTGCAAGATAAAGAAGCCGATGTGTGTCTGTCTCCGATCTGATGAACCAGGACCTATGCTACAGAACAGGGAGGTATATGTAACTACAACCGAAGGAAGCTGAGTAATGCAAAAGAATAACACAGTAACAATGAGATGCTCATGGTTACAACATTTAAAGGACAATTTTTTAAAGGACACGTGTCTTGTTAAGATGTGGGCTTTTCCGCCATTGTAAAAGAAAACCAAATAGATCAAATGAATCCAACCAACTACTGCTGATATGAATAGGATGAAACCTGAAATTTGCTTCCAACGTTACCAAGAAGAGCGGTTGGCACAACTAGAAGCAACAGGATATGAACCACACAACATGCTAGACCAAAGATCCAGGAAGTTTGCAGGTACGTGTTCTCAGAATTGGTGCCAGCACACAACAATAAGCCCAGAAATGGTTTCCAGTGAAGCTGGAGCAACAAAAGAACTCGTCGTGCAAGTGGGATTCCAAGAATAGGCTTTCTATCACATCAAAGGGGCTGAAAGATCCAGTGGATGATGCTGGATTTGCAGAACATGGATGGCAGCAATGATAGAGGCGTTGAAAAAGGTTTTGGTGGGAAGGAAGACACTAGAAAAAGATTCTGACACAGAATAAATATCAAGACCCAATTGCGGCTTTCATGGCCATCCATATTAAGCACACAGTGACCTTTTCTTTGATTTTACAGTCCTACACATGAATGGTGATCATTGCATAAATAGATCCATTTTTTCTACAACCATTATCACTATACAGGAAGAAAAAGGAATAATATCACCACTATATCTGTGCAATATTTTCCATTTTCAGAGTGCTTCTATCTTCAAAGATGGTTTTTGTTGTGTGCAACTTGATTAGATACAATCTATGTTTTTCACTCTACTGGCTTGTCAGGAGAGAAGATATCTTGCCTTAGGTGTGAGTAAAAGAGAGTGGTACCTTGATTAGCTTGTTTCTTGCAACTTGACCGCCAAATGTTTCTTTTCACCTTTGCAACTCTCATATTTGTTGCAGCTGCTAATTCACCATCAATAATCTCCCTAACCAAATCTTTCTGCAGTCCCTCCATTTGAAGCAGTGGCTGAAGTTACAAGAAGTAGGACTGATTAGTCTTTCCATGTTTTGAAAAAAAAAAAATTTCTTTATTTTTGGAGGCAAAACATGAACTCTGCGCAATATGTTTGGAATGCATACAAAGTCACACAAGAAAAAGATGTTGAAAACAATAAAAATTTGTGACATGTTATCATCATCATCATCTAAGCCTTACCCCAAGTACTTGGGGTCAGCGACACAAATCTTGTTCTGCCATTCCACTTTATCGGGGACCATAACCTCAGTTAAGTTTGTGACATCTTATGATGTTAAAATTTTAGAATCACACATTGGCTATTATGTTATGATGGGTTGCATGAATCTATCCAAGAAAACATAAAGAAAATTAATAGTACACACTTTGTAATCCTCTGTTTATAGAAAACCAAGCATTATTAAGGAAAACCAACTTGCATTTACAAGTAGTGGAATCATATCATATAGTACTCCAATCCACAACCGTATGGAAGATGGACAGTTAAAAAGAATTGACAAATGGCCCATATTCAAAGTAGACGTATCACCCATCTCATGAACACCTAGTCTGATTTTCAGGTTACGATACACACATGGGGGTACCCACCTGATGAATGATCAAGATCCTACAAGCGCCACATGGCACATGCAGGGAGGGTAGGATTCAAGATGCTGACGCGAGTTCCCTTCTGATGGTTGAATTAAATATGTGGGGTCTTTAACCGAGCGACTAATAATTATTCAACCCTTATACATAAATATTTCATATAATGGAATCAACTAGGCTTGATGACCTATGGTCTAACTGAAGTTGTCACTCTTGGAGTGGAATAACAGAAAATGATTCATGCAGCAGACCCATTAGTTGGAATAAGGCTTAGATGATTATGTAATAGAATCAACAATGCATTTAAGAATACCTCAAAGAGGCTCAAATCCTAGTGGTTGTGTCTTTAGACAAGTGTTTGCTAAAATCATATACTCTCATGTTGAAAACTGCAGATATTACATGAAAGACAATTCAAGGCATAAAATTAATAGGAATTATGAGAGGCTAGCATTGTATAAGCAGGTTGTACAATTAGGTTATCCAGACTATTGAAGTTTGAAAGAATGAACCCCCACTATGGACTGAACATTGTGTGAAATGTCCCAGATAGGAAGATCTGAACCATCCAATCCTTATCTTTCCTCCAATGAATGTAGATAATTAATGCTTTGCAGGCCACATACTCAAAGGTTTAGGATTGTCTCATCGAGGAGACTTTTGGAGCATGGTCCACAACACGCTATGGATCCTGGCATATGAACAATTCGGATCCTCTCAAATTAAAGCAAGAAAACAAGAGAAGAACTTCTATATTCTGCAGAGTTCAATATATTATACACAAGCACCAGAAATTACTTTAAAAGTCCATAATTGGCATACAAGCAATTTCAAAGTGAACTGTCCAGATTATGGATCCCAGTCTAGATGTATCATGTAGCAAAAATTATGCTTATTTGATTATCTGACCATTGGATTGGCGGACAATTGCTGAATGGGTTAGCCCTACATTTGTCCTTGTTGCTGAATTGAGCTGTTGCAAATAATTTCAACAGAGCATCCAAACACAACTCCAAAGTTAAGACAAGACTTGCACAACAAAGACATCTTACGGAGCATCTTCCATTTTCATATGCTAACCCAACTAGGACAATCGACTATTCCGCCCATGTCATATTAGTATTACAGCAACGCAAACAACTGATTGCATCAAAATTTAAGTAGAAACTTCAGATGATGCAAGCATAAGACACCTACGAGCATATGGAGGGAGCAAATGCAAAGCATTTTTTTGCATATACTTTGTTGTCTCTTGGGTACTGTAACCAAACAAACATGGAACCTTAGCGCTGTGAAGATGCAACAAAAAAAAAAAAATCAAACAAACAAGGAACCTTACCCATGTGAAGGAACAACAAAAAACCAGGCATCTACATATGCATGCATCAATGATATACATTGCATCTCTAAAGTACCATTAAAATTTTATGACTTCTATCAGATTTAGGCAGGCTCAGTAACACACTTATTCATATGTGTCCAATGATATACATTGCATCTCTGAAGCTTTTAAACCATCACAAATACCTTTAATCTTTTCTCCATACCCCATTGATAATATTTGTCATCCGTAGAGCGTTAATCACCTGGAAAGATGATGAATAATGGTAGATGGCCTATAAACCTGATATTTTCTCTTAATAAGAAACAAGTGTCCACAATTAAATCTATGAGAAAATATTCCAAATGAATGCTTGCCTCTAGATAGTGAAACTTACATTTTTGGTAAATGGCAAAGACATGTAAGCAGTCAAACATTTGGGTATGCACGTCTCCTTTGGCATTTCGTCAAACATTTGGTATGCATCACAATTCAAAAGTCTCAAATCCCATTTAAAAAAACAAAAAACCTGAAAGCCATTCTCTACCCTGAATTCCTCAAATTTGGAAATTGACATTAATACATAGAAAGTAAAGGAAAATTTACATTAATAAAAAATAAAAATACATAGAAAATCGTCACAAAGGTTTCTCACCTATGACTTCAGATTTTCAACAACTTGTTTTGATGAATTTGTAGATGATTTTGGCTGATTTATGACTGAAATCGAGCAAGATTTTGCAAGTATCTGTGAGGATTAGCATTAATCTCCAACACCTACATGAAACAAATGAAAAAAAAAAAAAAAAAAAGGTTAGAGCCTGGTTGGAAAATAAGGAGCATTAATCTAAAATGGGTATTCTATTTAAATCCCAATGAATCTCTGTATAAGAGTTTCAATTACTTCATTCCATAATTGTACAAAAAAGAAAAAAAAAATCCAAAATAGGGAAAATACACCAACGCACAAGAAAAACCCAAAAGATCTCAAACCAGATACTTGGATTCGATGATTGTTGGCTGGATTTCTCGTCTCTGGATAGAATCCGGCGACTAGATTTCATTGGGGCGTGTGGTTGTGATAGGGGTAGGATTTCATCTCCCTCCTTTAGATCAAACAAAGAGATAGAGAGAGGTGACCGAAGAGGGACAGGGAGAGGCGTAGAGAGAGAGGGAGAGGCGCAGAGAGACAGGGAGGAGAGGGAGAGGCGTAGAGAGAGAGGAAGAGGCGCAGAGAGAGAGGGAGGAGAGATGGAGGGAGAGGGAGAGGGAGAGGGAGAGGGAGAGGTGTAGAGAGAGAGAGAGGGAGAGGCGCAGAGAGAGAGCGAGAAGGAGAGATGGAGGGAGAGGGAGGGAGAGGCGCAGATACAGGGGAAGAGACGCGGATGAGAGACGGGATGGTTAGGACGCTGGCCCTAACCAGTTTACATTAGAAGGTTTTAACGGTGGTGTCACTCTCGCCACTGTTTTCTCTGGTGGGGTCCACTGGAGCTTTGGATGTGACTCATTCTCTGGATCTTACCCTAAAATGATCTCTCCAGATGAATGGACGGCGTGGATACAAAACATACATCATGGTGGGGCCCACGGAACTTGGTGATGTCACTTAGTAGCGGTCTCCCTGGAATCGGATTGCGTACTGAGTAAACTCAGTTGGGCCCACCATGAAAATAAGTGGTTTATCCACACCGTCCATACGTTTTTTCAGCTCATTTAAAGGGTTGAGCCCAAAGTTGAAGCATATCCAACTCTCAAGTGGATCATACCACAGGAAACAGTGGGAATAATGATTTCCACCGTTGAAACCTTCCTAGGCCCTACAAATGATGTCTATTTGTCATCCAAGTCATTAATAATATCACAAAGACATGGATGAAGGGAAAAAAACAAATATAAGCTTAATACAAAAATTTTGTGACACTCAAGAATTTTGCGATGGTGTAAGTTCAATTCACACTGTTTCATGTGGTGTGGTGCATTTGAGCTTTGGATATCCTTCAATTTTGAACCCATGCCATAAAATTATCTAATAAAAGAGATGAACGGAGCGGATAAAATACATAGATTATGGTGAACTCCACAGAGTTTACTCAGTACGCTTAGCGTACTGCGTTACTCAGTACGCAATCCGCTTCCGGTCTCCCTGCTCAACTTGTCAGTAGCCAATCCGCATATGGCTGGTGGTCGGTGCTTTGTGGGCCCCACCATGATGTGTATGTTTCATCCATGCCGTCCATCTATTTTTATAGATCATTTTATATTATGAGAGAAAAAATGAGGTATATTGAAATCTCAAGTGGACCACATTACAGGAAATAGTGTTGAATGGACGGTGACCATTAAAAACGTTCTGGGGGCCATAAAAGTTTTGGATCAAGCCGATATTTATTTTTTCTCTTCATCTGGGTCTTTATGACCCAATCAACAGATTGAATGCCAAATAAATACTACAGTGGGCCTTAGGAGGATTTTAATGGTAGATATCCAATCGTTATTATTTTCCTGTGGTGTGGTCTACCTGAGATTTATATCCCTATCATTTTTTTCATTTATCCATAAAATGATCTGTAAAATTGGATGAACGAAATGGATGAAACAAATACATTATAATGGGGCCCACAAAGCACCTACCACCAGCACGGGCTGGTGTATGGGGGAGTAGCCAATCTGTCTGAGAGAGAGGGGGCTGGGTGACGTCAGCAAGTTCTGTTGGTCCTATCATGAGGTATGTGTTATATCCAAACCGTCCATCCATGTAGCGAGCTAGTCATAAGGCTTGAGACAAAAAATAAGACAAATCTAACTATCAACTGGACCACACGATCGAAAGCATGTAGGGGATTGAACGTCTATCATCGAAACCCTTTTGGGGTCATGGAAGCTTTGGATCAATATGAAATTTGTTTTTCCTCTCCATCCAGGTCTTTGTGACCTTATGAATAGATTGGATGGAAAATAAACATTATGGTGGGCCCTACAAAATTTTTAACGGTGAAAATCATCACCCCTGCTGGTATTTGTGGTGTGGTTCATTTAATCTTTGGATATGATTCATTTTTTGGTCTCTTGTCCTAAAATGATCTCTAAAAATGGATTAACGGAGTAGATTTTCCAAACACATGGTGTTGGGCCCCACCCAGCATCCTTGCGTAGGATGTCGAGGGCTTTAGCAGGAAATCCGCGTCCTGTTAAAAAGTGGCAACCAGCCAATGACTGGTGGTCGGTGCTCTGTGGGCTCCTATATGACGTACGTGTTTCATCCACGTCGTCCATCTATTTTTCCAGAAAATTTTATGGTATAAGACCAAAAATGAGGTATATCCCAATCTCAAATGGACCACATTACAAGAAACAGTGTTGAATGAGTGTAGACCATTAAAAACCTTTTAGGGGCCATAAAAGTTTTGGATCAAGCTGATCTTTGGTTTTTTCCTTCATCTGGTCCTGTATGACCTAATCAACAGATTGGATGTCAAATAAACAGTACAGTGGGCCTTAAGATGGATTTTAATGGTGGATATCCAATCACCATTGTTTTCATATGGTGTGGTACACCTGAGATTTATGTCCCGCTAATTTTTGGTATAAAACTGTAAAATAATCTGAAAAATGGATGAGCGGAATAGATGAAACACGTACATCATAGTGGGGCCCACCCGTAGAAGAGGATTTTAATGGTGGATTTCCAATCAATATTGTTTTCCTATGATGTGGTCCACCTTAGGTTTATATCCCTATCATTTTTTGATCAAGCCCTAAAATGATTGGTAAAAATGGATGAACATAATGCACATTAAATGCACGGTGTTGGTGTTCGACACACATCATGATGGGGCCCACAAAATTTATTAACACAATTCTTAGGTTCTCGCAAGGTCAATAAGTTGGGTCACAATTTTGACAACAATATTTAGCTCATTTTATATGTCTAGCCCATTCACTCTATTTTACTGATCAATACCCTCAATTTAACTAGTTACTCGCCCCAATCAAGCTAGCTACATATGAGAAAGATACTGGGCATACAAGATTGATCAACAATTTGAGTGAAATTTGATTTAAACATATGAAGTTATTTACTTTTCAATCTAGACTAATTCGATTGTCCAAAAATGGTTAAATGTTCAATTAGTGGATGTGCCTAATAATTTATTTATTTTTTTCACAAATAAATTTCAATTTTCATTTAAAAATAACATTTTTTTTCAAAATGTGTATTTTTTTACATTTAATTTCTTTAAAAACTTTTAACAAAATATCATTTTTATTATAAAATATTTCAAAAAATAAATTAAAATACAAATTCTGAATTTTTACTTTTAAAATATCTAAAATTTTCACGAATTTTAATTTTTTTTTTCCCAAAAATTCCAAAATGCCGATTTTTTTTTCCTTCAAAAGCATCATGTTGTTTTCAACTTTTTAATTTTTTTAAAAAAATTATATATATTTTTTCAAAATCTTAGTGTTTTTATAAATAACTTTTTCTTTTAATTTCGAATTTTGAACATTTTCAATTATTTTTCAAAATAACAAAATTATTCAACTTATTTATTTTTCGTTTCAAAATGTTTGTTTTTTTAATAAAGTATCAATTTTTTTAATATTGTTTTATTTTATTTTTCACTCAAATTTTATTTTGAGTGAAAATAAAATAAAATTTCACACTTTTTAAAATATGAAAATTTATTTTATTTTTCAAATTTCAAACTCTCATTTTCTTTTTTAAAATTTTTTCATTTTTCAACATTGTGAAAAATTCACATTTTTAAAAATATTTTTAATTTTCTTTTTCAGGATATTATTTTTTCCTCAAAATCAAATGCTTTTTTTTTTTTTTTCAAATTTATCAACTTTATTCCAAATTCTTTTTTGTTCCCACAAAATAGATTTTTATTAAATTACGATTTTTATTTTTTCAAAATCTAATTTTTTTCTCAAACATTGTTAAATTTTTTTAACTTCTCAATATTCTTTTGCACGTGATATTACAAATCATTTAATATTAATTTTAAATTAAAAATAAAAATAAAAATAAAAATTCCACTCATTTGATATAAAAACAAAATAAATTTTCTTTTTGCATTCAATCAATTGTTAAAAAATAATCTTAGATATAAATATGTACAATTAAACCACCAAAATTCTATTAAAAAATAACTATTAGACTACAAAAAAAAAAACTTAATTTTCCACCATATTCTTAAAAAAATGAAAAAAAAATTTATGTGAAGACAAAAGCCCTTTTACGACGGACCATGATCCGTCGCAAAAGCAACTGTAACGCGCGCCATTTGATGTTTTGGGCGGGAATTTACGGTTGCGACAAAATCAAATTTTGCGACGGATTTCGTCCGTCACCTATTAACGACGGACCAAAATCCGTCGTAAATCAGATTTAGCGACGGATTTTGGTCCGTCGCTAAATTCAGCGACGTTCCGACCGGATTTTCGAGAAACAAGGGATTAGCGACGGACATTTTTCGTTAGCGACGGATTAAATCCGTCGTTAAACCAAGAGATTTTAGCGACGGACAAAGTCCGTCGCAAAAATACGTCGCAAATTCGCCAGTTTGGCGTAGTGTGATTCCTATCTCTAACGGTGGATTCCCATCGATCTAATGGTCAGATTGTTCCTAAATTGAATGTCAACGGCTAAAATAGTCCCCAGAATTTACTAGACGACTGGGTCCACATGTTGTAAGGACATGAGGGTGGAAACCACGGTAACTTCCGGTTTCACCATCCGTTGTCACAGCATGCATCTAATATAAGTTTCTTTTCTATTGTTCAAAATAGATGGGTCCACCTGTGATAATCTTCCAGAAGATCCATTCCATTCACCGTCTTTAGTACGCCGTGCAAACCCATGGTCTCGAATTTGAAGTGGATCCGAACTTCAGGTGGGCCACACGATCTACTAATTCATTGAATAGTATCCAATGTTAAAACTTTAGCGGTAACAGTGCCATGCATGTGGTGTTAACATATTTACAATTCTACCCTTTTCCTTTTCAAAACTTCTACCGTCTGTAACTCATCAGTCTACCGTCTAAATGTGATGAAATTTGACATGTGATCTTTATTTTTCACGCTCTTTCCGTCACCCAAATTTGAGCTCTGATCTCTCAAGGATGACTAAGATTTTCCTTTAATAGCTAATATATTTTAAAATTTTAAAATAATATTTGTACTCCTCTGATTGACAGGTTACTGGGCAGTTGGGACCTAAACCCTAAGACTTCATGATGATCAGTTTTCCATGATGTTTACATGGCCCGTTTGGCGGATCCAAACATGATGGGTGGTCAGATGACTTGTTAATAATAAGAGGACTTGATGGTTAGCACTCTGGCCAAGTATGTCAGTGGATGTACGGTCAGTTTCGTAAATGGATGGTCATAAGGTATGTTTCTAGAGTGATTGCGGGTATGACACATATACTGTTGGATTCGAGTGACTTGTTCACATGTGTAAGTTCCTCGGATTGAAATTCTAATGGTAGATTAAGCATATTCATATGGGGTGAACAACATGGATGGGTCAGAATCTTGGTCTGGTAAGTGTATGAACGGATGTAGAGGTCAAGTAGCTAATTTACTACGATCTAAAGGCTGAAATTCGACGTGTATGGTTAATTTTTTATAATTAGGCCTGATATACAATTTCACGTGAAACAGATTATGGGGACCGTGTGAATTGGAATTCAGGGGCTTAGGTCAATGGCATTTCCGTAATTATTGCTGATGTGTGAGTTTTGGAAAATCTAATGGCTCTACATGGTTATAGGCACGTTTCTAAGAAATTCTTACAAAATAATATATACCTAAATCATTACGGATAGGGAGCTCTTCGTCGTGTTCTTCATGGAAAGGTACTTATGTCGAATCACGTGATGGGTGAGCTTGTTTTGAAATTCAACGGTCAAATTATGAGTGAAGATCATCCTCAACAGTTAAGTTAGTGTCAGGGAAAAGATGTAAAGCTAGAATAGTTGGATTGGTATCGTACACATGTATATGTCACGTTGAATCTTATGGTAACGCTCGAGGACTTTTGATGCCCGAGCATCGAAAAGTTCGGGGCGTTATAGTTTGATTTTACTGCTTTATCTTACTGCTTGACTGAATTGATCACATGTTAACCTCTCCTATATAGTTCCATTGAGTTAATCACTCACTACCACGTTACGGGACGGTGTTTTAAACACCAGCCGGACTCTGTCTTGATTTCAGATGATGACGTGACTCCTGAGGCGGAGCCAGACTTTTGTGAGGACGAGGAGGCATTCTTGTACATGCAGTATTCAGGCGGGTTCATGTGAGCCGTTCTGAATCGACGGGGCTTCAAGGTTTATACATCATAGAGGACCATCACATTTTTTACATTTTGTATTTTGAATCGATACTTGTAATATTTCACCTAGGATGTGTTTCTAATCTAGAGACATACTATAACTTATATGTTTATTGTCTATCTATGATAGTCTTCCGCTTGCGTGATTCAATTGTCTCTGGAGTATGATATACTGATTTAGCTTAATCTCACTCATGTTTAATGCACAAACATGGTCAACATTTAATCATCATTATCTATGTTGCATAAGTGATGTGTTGGAACTCAGGAGTCGGACTTATGCTCGACCCTCAATTTTTAGGGCGTTACAGGAAATGACCGTGAATCTAAACGGAATCACCGGAATTGACCGTGAAATACATGGAAATGACCATGAAGTTAAGCAAATTGACCATGAAATGCATGGAAATGACTGTGAAGTGAAGGGAATTGACCGTGAAGTGCATCGAAATGATCGTGAATCTAAACGGAATCACCGAAATTGACCGTGAAATGCATGGAAATGACCGTGAAGTGCATGGAAATGGCCGTGAAGTGAAGGGAATTGACCGTGAAATGCATGGAAATGACCGTGAATCTAAACGGAATCGCCAAAATTGACCGTGAAATGCACGAAAATGACTGTGAAGTGAAGTGAATTGAACGTGAAATGTGTGAAAATGATCGTGAAGTGAAGGAATTTGACCGTGAAGTGCATTGAAATGACTATGAATCTAAATAGAATCGCTAGAAATGACCGTGAAATGCATGGAAATGACCGTGAAGTGAAGCGAATTGACCATGAAATTCATGGAAATGATCGTGAAGTGAAGGGATTTGACCGTGAAGTGCATCGAAATGACCGTGAATCTAAACAAAATGCTGGAAATGACCATGAAATGCATGGAAATAACTGTGAAGTGAAGCGAAATGATCGTGAAATGCATGGAAATGGTCGTGAAGTGAAGGGAATTGACCTTGAAGTGCATGAAAATGACCGTGAATCTAAACGGAATCGCTGGAATTGACCATGAAATGCATGAAAATGACCATGAGGTGAAGTGAATTGACCGTGAAATGCGTGGAAATGACCATGAAGTGAAGGGAATTGACCGCAAAGTGCATGGAAATGAGCGTGAATCTAAACCGAATCACTAGAATTGACAGTGAAATGCATGGAAATGACTATAAAGTGAAGCGAATTGACCGCGAAATACGTGGAAATGACCGTGAAGTAAAGCGAATTGACCGTAAAATGCATGGAAATGACCGTAAAATAAAACAGAATCGCCGAAATTGACCGTGAAATGTATGGAAATGACCTTGAAGTGAAGGGAATTGACCGCGAAATGCATGGAAATGACTGTGAAGTGAAGGGAATTGACCATGAAATGCATGAAAATGACCGTGAAATGAAACAGAATAGCCGAAATTAACCATGAAATGCATTGAATTGACCGTGAAGTGAAGGGAATTGACTGTGAAGTGCATGGAATTGATTGTGAAGGGGAATCCGAAATTGACTGTGAAATGCATGGAAATGACCGTGAGGTGAAGGGAATTGATCGTGAAATGAATGGAATTGACCATGAAGTGAAGGGAATTGATCGCAAAATGCATGGAATTCATCGTGAAGTGAAGGGAATTGACCATGAAATGAATTGAGTTGACCGCGAAGTGTATGAAATGGATTTTTGACCATTGACCTGATGGAATCTTGTAAAATAACTATGTTGGTTGGCTAAAGTAGCTTCTCCTACCCCAAAATCATATGTGGTACGTCAAGTAACTAATTTTGGTTTAGAAGATATTCTTGTTAAATGAATAAAGAAAGGAACGAAAAAAATAGAGTAAAAAAATTTTATATGCTTATATATACATATTTATATAAATATGTATTAGAGAAAAATGTAGGTAGAATAAATTTTTCCATGTATAAAATAAAATAAAATAAAATAGAGAGAGAGAGAGAGAGAGAGAGAGAGAGAGAGATGTACATAGCACTCGGCTATGGCTACAGTTATAATCCGTAGCTATATGCCCAGGTCTGACCCAGTTGACCCCGACTCACTGTCTTGGGGTCTGGGGTTTTTTTCCTGTGGAATTTTCCTTGCTTTTGTGGGTCCCATCATGAGGTCTGTGTTATATCCAAACCGTCCATCTATTTGGCGAGCTCATATTAAGGCTTGAGACGAAAAATAAGATAGATCTAACAATCAAGTGGACTACACTGTAAAAGGCAGTGGGGAATTGAATCGTCTACCATTGAAACCCTTTTAGGGTTACAAAAGTTTTGGATCATTATGAAATTTGTTTTTCCTCTTCATCAAGGTCTTTGTGACCCTATGAATGAACTTAGACGAGGAGGATTTCTCACAAACATCACAGTGGGCCCCCTAAAGGTTTCTAATGGTTGACGCTCATTCAACACTGTTTCCTATAATGTGGTACACTTGAGATTCGGATATACCTCATTTTTCGTCTCATATCCTAAAATGATGTGGAAAAATATATGGACGGCATGGCATCATGGTTGGGCCCACAGACCACCAACCATCTGCCATTGGCCTCAATCCATTTCTGTGAAAGGAGGGGTATTTTCATCCTCAAACTCGCTGTTCGTTCGAGCAGGTTTAAGTTCCCAAACTAAGTTTGTATTGTTTCATAAAAATAGCTGGATAAAAGGTGGGGTCCATAGTGAAGTGAATTGACCGTGAAATGCATGGAAATGACCGTGAAGTGAAGCGAATTGAACGTGAAATGCATGAAAATGACCGTGAAGTGCATCGAAATGACCGTGAATCTAAACGGAATCGCTGGAAATGACTGTGAAATGCATGGAAATGACCGTGAAGTGAAGTGAATTGACCGTGAAATGCATGGAAATGACCGTGAAGTGAAGGGATTTGACGGTGAAGTGGATTGAAATGACCGTGAATCTAAACGGAATCACTGGAAATGACCATGAAATGCATGGAAATGACTGTGAAGTGAAGCAAAATGACCGTGAAATGCATGGAAATGGCCATGAAGTGAAGGGAATTGACCGTGAAGTGCATGGAAATGATCGTGAATCTAAACAGAATCACTGGAACTGACCATGAAATGCATGAAAATGACCGTGAAGTGAAGCGAATTGACCATGAAATGCATGAAAATGACCGTGAGGTGAAGGGAATTGACCGTGAAGTGCATGGAAATGAGCGTGAATCTAAATGGAATCGCCGGAATTGACCATGAAATGTATGAAAATGACCGTGAAGTGAAGCGAATTGACCGCGAAATGCGTGGAAATGACCGTGAAGTGAAGGGAATTGACCGTGAAATGCATGGAAATGACCGTGAAATAAAACAGAATCGCCGGAATTGACCGTGAAATGCATGGAAATGACCATGAAGTGAAGGGAATTGACCGTGAAATGCATGGAAATGATCGTGAAATGAAACGAAATCGCCGGAATTAACCATAAAATGCATCGAATTGACCGTGAAGTGAAGGGAATTGACCGTGAAATGCATGGAATTGACCGTGAAGTGAAGGGGAATCGCCGGAGTTGACTGTGAAATGCATGGAAATGACTGTGAATTGAAGGGAATTGATTGTGAAATTAATGGAATTGACCGTGAAGTGAAGGGAATTGATCACGAAATGCATGGAATTCACCGTGAAGTGAAGGGAATTGACCGTGAAATGAATTAAGTTGACCGCGAAGTGAATGAAATGGATTTTTGACCATCGACCTAATAGAATCTTGGAAAATAACTATGTTGGTTGGCTAAAGTAGCTTCTCCTACCCCAAAATCATATGTGGAATGTCAAGTAACTAATTTTGGTTTAGAAGATATTCTTGTTAAATGAATAAAGAAAGGAACGAAAAAAATAGAGAAATTTTTTTATATATACTTATATATACATATTTATATAAATATGTATTAGAGAAAAATGTAGGTAGAATAAATTTTTCCATGTAAAAATTTATAAAATAAAAAAATAAAAATAATGAAGAGAGAGAGAGAGAGAGAGAGAGAGAGAGAGAGAGAGAGAGAGAGAGAGAGAGAGAGAGAGAGAGAGAGAGAGAGAGAGAGAGAGAGAGAGAGAGAGAGAGAATGAATGTGTATAGCACTACCGCTATGGCTACGGTTATAATCCGTAGCCATACGCCTAGATCTCAATCAACACCGACTCGCTGTCCGGGGGTCTGGTTTTTTTTTTTTTTTTTTTTTTTTTTTTTTTTTTTTTTGTTAAATTTTCGTTGCTTTTGTGGGTCCCATCACGAGGTCTGTGTTATCTCCAAACCGCCCATCTATTTGGCGAGCTCATATTAAGGCTTGAGACGAAAAATAAGATATATCTAACTATCAAGTTGGACCACACTGTAAAAGGCAGTGGGGAATTGAATCGTCTACCATTGAAACCCTTTTAGGGGTTAGAAGTTTTGGATCATTATGAAATTTGTTTTTCCTCTTCATCCAGGTCTTTGTGACCCTATGAATGAACTTAGATGGGGAGTATTTCTCACGAGCATCACAGTGGGCCCCCTAAAGGTTTCTAATGGTTGACGCTCATTCAACACTGTTTCCTGTAATGTGTTACACTTGAGATTTGGATACACCTCATTTTTTGTCTCATATCATAAAATGATGTGGAAAAATATATGGACGGCATGGATGAAAGGAATACATAATGGTGGGGCCCACAGACCACCGACCATCCGCCATTGGCTGGTGGCAGGGGGAGTACCCAATCCGTTTCTGTGAAAGGAGGGGTATTTTCGTCCTCATATGCGCTGTCCGTTCGAGCAGGTCTACGTTCCCAAACTAGGTTTGTATTGTTTCATAAAAACAGCTGGATAAAAGGTGGGGTCCACAGTCCCAAATTTCTCATCTAATTCTGCATGTGTGAGTTTTTAGGAAGGGATTGAAGTTTCTCGTGAGAAAAGAAAGAGAAACAAAAGAAGATGGCTGTTGAGTCTGCTGTTTCCTTGGTTTTAAGAAAACTCAGTGATGTACTAGTTCAAGAGGCATGCAGTTTCCCTCTATGGAGTGCGTGATCAGGTTGAGTGGGTCGAGAGAGAATTGAGGCGGATGCGGTGCTTCTTGAAAGACGCTCACGCAAAGCAAAGCGGTGATGAAAGAGTGAAGAATTGGGTAGCGGATGTAAGAGATGTCGCTTACGATGCGGAAGACGTCATCGACACCTTCATCCTCAAAATAGGAGGACATATGAGAAGTGGGTTCGTCGGTTTCTTTAAAAGGTGCATATTCATCCATGTTGAATTATTGGCTCGACGTGAGGTCCGCAATGAGATAGAACGGATAAAGAATAAAATCCGGGAGATCTCTGCGAGTAGGCTGACATACGGCATTACAGATGTCAGTAAAGTCGAAGAAGGTAGCAGCTCCAGGGGTGAAAGTCTGCACGAGCAAAGGCTAACTTCTCCTCTATTTGGAGAGACAGAAGTCGTCGGTTTTGAAGAAGACATAAAGATATTAGTGGGACGGTTGATCAATGGCGATTCACGACGTTGTGTGGTTTCTGTGGTCGGAATGGGCGGTCTTGGCAAGACTACTCTTGCCGTTAAAGTTTATAACAATGATGCTGTAAAGAAACATTTTGATTGTTGTGCTTGGGTTTTTGTATCTCAAGAATACGCTGTGAGAGATCTTTTGCAAAGCATTATAAAATGCTTCATGCCTCTTAGTCAAGAAGAGTCTGAGAAGGTAGAGAAAATGAATCCTGTTCAGTTGAGGGAGAAGCTTTCCAATCATTTGAATGAAAGGAAATATCTTGTGGTGTTGGACGATATATGGAAGACTGAAGCATGGGATTCTGTAGTAGCTGCTTTTCCAGATATGAATAATGGAAGTCGAATCCTAATCACCACCCGCAACAGAGATGTAGCTTCATATGCAGATGCACGGAGCTCTCCCCACGAGCTGCAGCTTTTAGGAGATGAAGAAGGATGGAAATTGTTTTGTAAAAAAGCATTCTTGGAACAGGGTATCCAGTGCAGCAAAATTTAGAGAAACTAGGTAAAGAGATTTTGGCGAAGTGTGGTGGTTTGCCTCTTGCTATCGTTGTCATAGGGGGGCTACTATCAGGAAAAGCAATAGATCCAAACGAGTGGGAGAAAGTACTGAGGCGAATTAGCTCCCAGTTCACTGATGATGAATCTCGAATTGCAAGAATATTAGCCTTAAGCTATGAAGATTTACCGTACCATTTGAAGCCATTCTTTCTCTACCTTGGTGTTTTTCCAGAAGACTATGAGATCGGTGCTAAAAAATTGATTTATCTGTGGACCGCAGAAGGATTTGTAGAGCCAAAAGGGGATGAAACGGTCGAGGAAGCTGCAGAGGTTTGCCTGGAGGAGCTAATCCATAGAAGCCTGATTCAAGTGTCAAAAATTCGTTCCATTGGTGGAGTTAAAAGCTGCCGCATCCATGATCTATTACGTGAACTCTCCATTTCAAAAGCCAAGGAAGACAAATTCGTAGACGTTCATCATAAACATACAAATCTTCTATCTCCATCAAATTCACGCCGCCTTGCTATTCGTCAGGCACCTAGTAAGTACACTTGTTTAAATCACACCAACTCACACCTTCGTTCAGTGTTATGGATCGATTTAATGAAGGGAGAAGTCAGGAAAAAGCAAGAGCAGTTTCTTTTCAGAGGATTCAGTTTACTTAGGGTGTTGGATCTATCTTATATGAAAATGAGAAAGCTTCCAAAAGAAATAGGTACACTGATCCACTTGAGATACCTTAGCTTCAGGTTCGCTGGCTCGGACAGTTGTGACTGTTGCTTAAATGGGTGTGATTCGAACCCAGCAAGCTTCCCATCATCCATGAGCAATCTCCACAATTTAGAAACGCTTTATTTAACATCAGGTTCTCGGTCGGTTCACATACCCAATTTTATTTGGAAGATGCAACAATTAAGGCATGTGCATGTGCCGTACGGCAGCATAGTAGGTAAAGGTGCGTGGTCTAAAATAGTGGGGCGTCCATCACTCGAACTTGATTCTTTAGTTAATCTCCAGACTCTAAAACGTATAACAGCTGGCGATTGGATAGGGGATTATTTGGAGAAGTTGACTAATCTAAAGAAACTGGGAATATGGGGGATATACCGGAGTAGGCATGCAGAGGCATTGTCCAAGTCTCTTCCAAGATTGGACCGCCTCCAGTCTTTGTTGGTGGAATGGCACAGTACTATTTCAGGTTTTATGCCTATTTCACATAACCTGCATTTGAAGAAGATGTTTTTGAGGGGAAAGTTAGAGAAGCTACCTGAGTCGAATGAATTCTCACCTAACATCACCAAGCTTACATTGATATCCTCCGAGTTAATGGAAGACCCGATGGCGACATTGGAGAAACTACCCAACCTTCGGATTCTCGTGTTGGATGATTATTCATACGTGGGAAAGGAAATGGTCTGCTCTGCACAAGGGTTTCCTCTACTTGAATCCTTACATGTTGTAGAGTTACCTGAATTAGAAGAGTGGATTGTGGAGGAAGGAGCGATGCCAAGGCTTATAGATTTGCAGATTTGGAACTGCTCTCATTTAAAAATGCTTCCAGAAGGACTGCAACATGTGACTACCCTCAAGAAATTGGAGGTGTTGTACATGCCAAATGAATTCAACACCAGAATACAGGAAAATGGTGGAGAGGATTGGCATAAGATTCAACATATACCCTCGATCGAAATAAAACAGCGAGCTATCAAAGGCAGGTGAATTTGGTTGCTTGTTTCTTCCACCAATGGAAAACGCATGGAAGGGCAAATTCAGCATCTCTACAGAAGCCAGTGAGTTTTTCTTCTTCTTTCGTTTATTTCCCTCATCTTGATTACCTCTAGGCAATACAGTCTCCTGCAAATCATGCATGTTAGTTGTTGGAGAAAATTCCCCAACCAAAAAATGTCTGAATCCATTACTTCAACTACCTATGAATTGGCAAACATGTAATGTGATTGGATAAGTGGCATCAGTCTGATTGCTCCCTGTTGATCGTGAACTTTTGACCATTTTTGGCTTCCAGCTTGAGGGCCACCATTCAAATAGCAAGAATGAGCTTGCCAGTGCTATTTTCGGACTCTTTTCTATCTGGGAAAGGGTCCACAAGAGCAATGGTTATGATCATCTAAGAATGCAGCCACAAGAGCAATGATAATTGAATGATTTGAATATCTCAAGCCTTCACAATCCAACCGCTTTATATGCCGTCACATGTGCCTAGACAGAAAACAAGTGCAAGATCTAAGCTGTCCGTCTCAACACAATACCCATACCCAACACGAAAACTTGTCTCCGTTGTTCTAGACCATTGACTGGTTGGACAATCGCACATATGGGCCATAGCCCAAAATCAGGGAAATTGACTATGTTAAGCTTCTGATCCATGACTACAAATGGATTTAATGCAAAGCTGAGTGCACTTATAAATCTTCTATTGAGTGTCTTCATAGTGTCATTTCACAAAGAAGAAAAACATTCTTACTCAATAGATAGATTGGAAACTATTAATCTGCAAACTTGAGTGCCACCCCAATTGTGGGAGTAATCGAAGTTTAACCAAAAAAATAAATAAATCCAGATTTATATATTTTGAATGGCTTATCGAATTCTGAATGTTATTGAGTATTCGTCTAACTGATGTAATTTTTCTTGAATTTGTGGATGGTTATGTTGTTAATGTTTTCTGAGGTTTACTTGATACTATATAAGATTGCTTTGTCCTTTTATGTTATGGTTTCCTTTTCTCAGGTATGTTATTTTTTAATGACACAATCACGTAATTTGTCACCATCTATGTATATTAATGACCTAGTAGTCTGAACGTCCTAACATTTCTTCTGTTGGGACCCATCATTGATGGCTAGAATTGATCACTTTGGCATGGCAACATTCGGTATGCCATCTTGCAAGCAGAATTGTATGTACCCAACTGTTATAAATATTTGACAGAGTTGAAGAGGAAGTTGGTTGATTCTACATCCATTAGATCCCACTCCCTCTAACATCACTATACATCCAATGTGGTACTCATGTGCAAGATCAAGCTATCCATCAGGTGTAGTCACTGTGATTGTGCCCTGACCCATGAATCAGAATGGTCCAATAAGCAGGTGATCCACATGCATATATTGAATCTGGTTATGAGATTTTATTAATACAAATTGTATAGATTAGGAAAGGAGGATTTCTTTCTTAGTTTTAGATAAATTCTCTCTTTTACTTAGTACAATAAAGAGCCCCCTCTAAATGAGTTTATGTATGCCTTACCCTAATCCTACTCAAACTGAGTTACATAATATCTATACCTGAAATTGCCCCGGCTCTGCCAATCACGTCTAGATGTAGGGTGCACCCATGGATTAGGTAAATCAGAACACAAGACATGTTAATGCAATGCAACTAAAACTATTTATTTTGCTTTAGTAATTCATGGAATCTATCTTTTTTTTTTTTTTTTTTTTTTTTTCTTTTTTCATTTTTCTTTTCTATTTTGCTTCATCAACTGAATTTGGTATTTATTTACGCAAGGAGTATAGTGTAAATATGCTTCAAGTACTTGTTTGGATTCGAAAAAGCAAATTATAGTACATCATTGTGAAATTTTAATCCCAGTTTTGATTTGCCGACTGTTGCTTTGGTAGGAAAGTCTTACAGCACATGCAAGGCGACACGACCAGATAACATGCTGATGTATCCGAGAGGATGATCAGCCACACTGGGATTGAGATACGGCCCAGACTCCTACAGGAGGCAGCAGTTCCAGCCCTACTTCTTTCTCTGCTTTCTGTATCTGCTCGACTAGTTCCATCGTTGTGATGAGATTGCTTGCTTGAAAGTTCATTTTCTTTTTATGGTTTTCATACTCTGTCCTCTATAATGGTGTGAGTTATTTGGATGATGTTTTCAGACATTAGCATGAGATCTGTAGTTTTATCTACGAATATCTTCATACACTGGTGTGTTTTATGGTGGTTGAATCCAATGATATATAATGACTTACATCCTCTGTAGATGTAGATTGCGATTTCAGTTAGTATCCATCAGATTGTTGTGGTTTATACACTGGTGTCCATCTAATTGTGAGAATTTTTTTTTTCTTCTTTTTGAATGCTGCCTATTGCATGTTTATCAATCATTGTTTGGGCCCATGAATGGATGACAACCACATTCATGTGGTAGCTCACCAAATCCTCGGGTTAGGCTTCATCCACGTCAGCCAACAATTTTAAGGGGTCAAAATTGGCATGCATGTTATGCCACATGTACAGTGGATGGATGGTAGCATCCTAGTAAGGTAGTTGGTAGGGTGGAAAGACTTCTAGTGTCATGGAAAATGGCCCAAATCGATAGAGGAAAAACTGACCGTGAATTAGGATGGACCCCGCAAAAAGTAAGTATTCATCCGGCCAATGATCAGTAAGTTGGGTCAGGTGGGCTTACTTGTTGGGCATTTGGTAAATAAGATACGAATCCATTCACTAGGAGTGGCAATGGGGTCGGGTGGAACTATTACATTGGCCCCTGAGCCCGGATTTCATCCCTGTCATGTGTAATAATATATCAAACTGGGGTTGGGTTCGAAGTCATTTTAACCCAAACCAACCTTGCTAGGCTGCAGCCTGTCATGTGTTGCTCCATCAATTTTCAGGCTGGGCTTGGACTTAAGTCATTTTAGCCCAAACAAACCTGGCTCCACTCTACATGCATATGCATGTGTTTTATCCTGCACAATGTCTTATTCCAATCCTTACTGAGAATACACATGAATCTTAAATGTAGACTATTGGCATGCGGCACACTTGATCATAGTTCCAAAACTCGGTGACTCACTCTAAAAACTTGTATAAAATGAAAGTGCAATGATTCGAACTGATGACCTCAACTATGCCAAGGTAATGGCAGATACTAGCTGACCAATCAATGGGAATGCTGATTGCGTCCAATCCTGCAGGTCTTGAGCAGGGAATGGGTAAGAGCTCCGACTGACCACTATGATGTACGGGTTTGATCTACACCATCCATCCATTTTGACGTGACATTTTATGAAGTAGGATCAAAAGTTCGGCAGATCCGAGGGTCAAGTTGACCACACCACAGGAAGCTGCGGTGATAATAATACTCACAGTTGAAACTTTCAAATGGCCCGCTGTGATGTTTATTTTCCGTCCAGCTTATTCATAAATTTACATACACCTGGATGAGAGAAAAACACAAAAATTAGCTCGATCCAAAGCTTCTATGACCCTCAAGAGGTTTTCAACGGTAAGAGTTTAATCCCCATTCCGTGGTGCACCTGTGCCTTGAATCTGCCTCAGTTTTGGGCCTATATTTTAAAATGATATAGAAAAATGGATAGACGGTGTGGATAAAACCCATGCATTACAGTGGGTACTTGGAGCCCCTGCTCGTTCGAAGCTGGTGACGGGCAGGATAGGATCGCAATACCTTTCAATCAATGGTTTATGTTAAAATTTTCAAACTTTTATATTCAAACGAACCTAGTTAGATATTAAGTCGAGAGTTGAGCTTTAGAGTTTTTAAACTATTCACTTGATTAGGTAAAATCACATGGAAAATAGGCAGTCTTGGGAACTGCTTTTCCAATAAACAGTGGAAGTGTGGGTGCGGATTCGGTAGCTGATTCAGCGGTGGAAAGTGATTACATCCGAAGGCGCGAGGCCACGTCAATAAACGGAGGCGTTAGCTCGCGTTTACTGAGTAACGTACGCTAACCGTACTGAGTAAACTCTACGGGTCCACCGTCGTTCGTGCATAGTATAAACTCTGTCTAAGCATATCCAAATCTCAAGTGGACCACACCACTGGAAACAGTGTGAATTGAAGTCTACTGTTTAAAAAATTCTTAAGAGGCAACATAAGTTTTAGATTAAGCTGATATTAGTGTTTTCCCTTCATCTATGTCATTGTGATCTTATGAACCGTTTGGATGACAAATAAACATCACTGGGCCTTAGAAAGGTTTCAACAGTGGAAATAAATAATTCCACTGTTTCTTGTAGTATGGTCTATTTAAGCTTTAGATATACTTCAAATTTGGGTTGAACCCCTAAAATGATTTGAAAAATCAGATGGACAGCGTGGATAAAACACATGAATTCATAGTGGGCCAACAGAGTTTACTCAATATAATAAGAGCGTACTGAGTACGCAATCCAATTTCGCAATTATATTTGGGTTTCACGTTATCTATTTGGTGCGCGGATTGAGCCGCCATGCTCGCTATGAAGTGACGTTCTATGGGCCTCACCATGATATATGTTTTGTATCCACACCGTCCATCCATTTGGAGAGATCATATTTGGGCATGGTCCAAACAATGAGTTAGATCCAAATCTCGGGTGGACCCCACCATACAAAACAGTGGAGAGAGTGATGCTCATCATTAAAAAGTCCCAAGGGCAACAAAAGTTTTTGATCAAGTTGTTATTTGTGTTTTCCTTTCTTTCATGTCTGAGTTAATACATGAGCAGGTTGGATCTCAAATAAACATCATGGTGGACCTTCGGAAGGTTTCAACGGTAGGCATCACTCTCCCCACTGTTTTTTGTGGTGGGGTCCACTCTAGCCTTAGATCTGACTTATTCTTTGTATCATGCCCTAAAATGATTTCTCCAAATGTATGAACGATGTGGATACAACACATGCATCATTGTGGGGCCCACAAACTTGGCGACGTTACTTTAGTAGCGAGTCTCGCTACTCAACCTCCGGGCACGGAAAAAAGTAGTAAACAAAAAAAAAAACAATGATGGTTGGGGTTCTATGTGGACCGAGTATAAACGCGAGTTAATGCCTTCGTTTACTGACGTGGCATTGCGCCTTCCGACGTAATCACTTTCCACCACTGAACGAGCTACACGTCTTGAGCTCGGGACGGGCAAATAAATGCACAGAGTTCTCTCCACCAACTGCGCCTAAGTTTTGGATTTGCTTTATTTTTTGGCTCGTACCTTAAAATGACCAAGCAAAATAGATGGACGACATGGAAATAAAACACACATCACAGTGGGCCCAAAGCATGGATCCACCAATCTCTGTGGTTCTCTAAATCCACTGAATCTACATCCATCCGTATGGGATACAGATTGTGTGGTGGCCCTGCCACCACGCACGTCCATAATGTCTCGATGTGGCAGGATTTGATGGGGTCACATGCCACTGTCAGAGACGTGGACAAATCGAGTGCGCATTTGACCTCACAAATTTAAAACATGCTTTGTGTGGGATCCAGCCTAATCTGATGTGGAGCAAGTTGCGGACACTTTCATGGCAAAGGTTGACCAGAGAAGGCCTGATTGGAGACGGAAATTATCCGGACTGTCAGAACCTTTAAACAGTCATATCTCGCAAACCAGATTTAGTTTTTCAACTTATCATATATGATTTTGGGTAGGAGAAGCTACTTTAGCCAACCAACCTTGCTATACTGAGTTGCCCATCGGATTTGCAAGATTCCATCAGATTGACAATTAAAGTCTATTTTATTTTCATTTTTACTATAAATTGTAAGTTTTAATTGGACCATAACTTTTGATCCTTTGAGTTGTATGAGTTGTGCCCAAAATGAAAATGCATGGCTTAAAAAATTAGGAGAATGACATGGTTAGGCTAAATTGGACACTTACTATTTTTAGCCGAAAACCATAAAGTGTAGTAGGAATGGTGACCGTATATAAATAGCAAGTTTACTATTTATAATAAGTCACGTTTTTAGGGAGTTTGAGTCTAAAACTCCGTCCTATGTTTGAATTCATTAGTTAAAAGATTGTAGTTTGGTTTTTATCATCATTCAATTTATTTTCAAATTTATTATAAATTATTTCTATTTTATCTATAGTGCATTCAAGGAAATTCTGTAAGGAATTCAGAGAGCTCTATAGATTTGTAGTAGTTATCCCCGAGGAAGACAGTGATCGACCTCATCACTTCTTTTCCTATGTCACAATCAAAACCTGCCATATCATATCACCATGGACATCCGTGGTGGCAAGGTCACTATGCAACCCCACTATGCAACCCACCCAGGTTGTGTATCTGCCGATTCGGTCCATCGGACACCTTTTGTGACAAGTCAGGGTCCTGCCCGTTGATTGATTTGGAAATTTCAACGGTTCTTCAATTGCTTAGAAAAGATTTGATCCAAGCCGGTTAAAGCTTGAAGAGCAATTTAATCTTATTTTAGATGGGGGTGTGTAAAGTGGGTTACAACAAATGAAACAGTTAGGAGAGAGATGCTCACCATTGATTTCTTATAGGGCCCATGGTGATGTGTATATGAAATCCACTCCAACCATCAAATGATTTATAATCCATTAGGCACGCTCTCCAAAGGAAATAGTTTGGAAGGTGGACACCCCTATACACTGTTCTCGATCATGTGACTCACGTAAATCATGGATGCGGCTGATTTCTAAATCTTAAGCTTAACATGGGCGGATGCATCCGATCGTCATAATAGAGTTCACGTGCACATCACAATGAGGCTCACTTGAGCCCACCCCGACTTTGCTAGCAGCGTAAGATCTCTTGCAGCGCACTTCATTGGAGACAATTTTCAGGCGTGGGGTTCGGTGTATCTCCAGACGGTGTGACCCACCGGTGATGTATGTGCCTTACAACCCATTCATCCATTTTGACATATCATTTTAGGGCATGATCCAAAAAATGAAGCAAATCCAAATCATAGGTGGACCACGATATAGGAAATAGTGGTGATTGAATACCCACCATTAAAAACTTCTTGGGGCCACCCAAATGCTCATTTTCCATCCAACCTATTGATAAGGTCACAGAGACCTAGATGAAAGGTCCACACACAACTATCATTTTGATTCAAAAATTTTGCGGCTTACTAGAAGTTGTTAATTGTCCGTCACCACTGTTTTGGACAGTGTGGTTCACGTGAGATTTGGATCTGCTTCATTTTTTTTTATGATGTCCCAAGATTAGCCGTAAAAATGGATGGACAGCATGGATGTAAGGAACATACATTAACATGGGCCCCATAGTCAAGATCCACCCACCTTGGTGGATCCCGGGTTCCACTGAAAGCTATGCCCACAATTTTCATAGTCAGAGAGATGTTTACGTATAACTATTAGAAGGGGTGGTAATGTACTGGGCTCGAGCCTAAAAATTGTAATTTGGAATAGGGCAGGCCCAAAACAGTTCAAAATCAGGGCTGATACTTAGACCAGGCCCAGCCCATTGACACCCTAACTAGTACGTCCAACTAAGCAGTGTGTGAGGCCCACCATGGTGTTTATATAACATCCAATTGGGCCAACCAGTAATGTGTGAGGCCTGCTATGGTGTTTATATAACATCTGGTCCAGTAAGGTAGTCTCATCATGAAAACAAGATACCCAAAAAGTCAAATTCACCCAACTGGTATGTAGGCCACACTATAGAAAACAATGAACAAGCACATAAAAACTTCAACATTCATGTGTCCCAACCATTGGTTGGATAAACCTGACTTTTGGGGCATCCCATCTTCATTGCAGGTGCATGAGGTCATACAAATACCACATATGGTTCCCATTGACAACCAGTTCTACTTCCAACTAGTTAATTAGTCAAGGGCATTTTGCTAATATATATCTACTGAATTGTGGGAGCACTTAAATAGCACCACTTTTCAAAACATGATCTTTTTACACGGTTTTATTTTTTCAAGATAAGGGCCCGTTTGGCAGGGTGGATTGGAAGGGATTGAATGGTATTAGGGTGGATGGCATGGATTTCTAGGTAATGATAGTGTTGTCAGTGGATTGTCTTGAGATCCATGGGATTGTTATATCCCTGGATTGCTATATCCAGTCTATTTGGTACGCCCGGCCAATCTTGGGATCAAACCTTCCCATCCCTTCCAATCCCTTGAACCAAACACGTCCCAGGCAAATTTGAACGGATTAGGGTGGATTGGATGGGATTTAAAGGTAATGATGGTGTTGTCAGTGGATTGTCTTAAGATCCATGGGATTGGGATCAGATCACCGACTCTGTTTGGCACGCCCGGCCAATCCCGGGATTTAACTTCCAATCCCTTCCAATACCATCCAGTCCCTTCCAATCCGACCGGCCAAACAGGCCCTAAAATTGTCCTCAAGTAACTTTTTCAAATCTCTACTCAATCGTATCTTATATTGTCGGTGGCTTTTGACAAGCTTTTCTACCTATACAGTTTTTAAAAAAATTATTAACATTTTGGAAATCCTTAAGCATTTAAGAAAGGGGGAGGCATAAGGTGCAACCACGACCTCACACAAGATGATTTCACCCTTACCATGGTTCCCATTTTGATGCATGGAATCTATATCCTTGGCTTCCATCGGATATTATTTTAGGGCTCTATCCCAAAAAAGAAGCAAATTAATATAAATGGTATGGATTAGATCCGATGCATCCAATAATCCAATGGCCAGATCAAGGATGCGGCCCATCCAATGGCCATATCGGATCTAGGTTCTTTTCATCATAGGGCAATGATAATGTGATGAGACATAGGGACCTCCTGATCTTCTCGGTCCTTAAGAAGGGATGAGAGCTTCCATGAATCGATCCTCCAGCCTCTCCTACACCCAAAAATATCTTTACCAAATGACTAAGAAATTTGTTTTGTTTAAAAATGAAAAAATTAAAATTTTAATCGCTTTACTTAATGATTTAGGTATCTACTTAATGCATGAAAATCAACAATTCACAAAGAGAGAAATCTCTAAAAGTAAGTGAAGAAAATTAGTATCATTGATGAAAAGAATCCTTCAATTTCTCATAATTGCAATACATTTGATGTGCTTCCAAAAGTAAAAGAAGCCTTCTATTTCTAATAACTTAAATAGGGCATTTTTTAAATAATAAAATTTATTAAAAATAAAAAAAATTATATATTTAATTGTTTTAAAACTCATAATAACCTAAAAACAAAGATTGTGGATTACAACCAAACTCCTAAAACCATAAAAATAGGGGAAAATGAAGCCTACTAAAATAAAGTAAGTTTTAACTTGAAACGCTAACTTGACTCTTAAAACAACTAAATTTTACAAAGTCATTCTACAGCCAACCATTAGTGTCGTGTGCCCTACTACTCCAGTGTATTAAGCTTAACCATTGATTCGATATATTGGCTGTAAACTATGGTGGTCATAGGTTTTGTGTGGACATGGCATTAACGTTATGACTAGTATGCAAGTATATCTTAAATCTTATATGTATATGGATTTAATGAGAGAGATTTCTTTAATTTTCCTAGAAAATCAAAGGATAATCTACTATGTGAATCTTAATATATTTCTCTTTCATGATAATTTAATAGGTTGTAAGATAAATTTGTGATTTTTATCATTCTTTTATAGTTATTCTATACGAGGAATCGATGACAAATTAAGACGAAATGTACTTACTATCGGGTTCAACAACTAGAGTCAACGTACCTACTCATATAAAAGTGTAAGTGTGCACTAAAAATAGGCTCTTGATTGGACCTGGCATACACTTATATTAGAAGATTAATTCAAGTCTCTAATTCTAGGATGATACCAAAAAATTTATTATTTGACTATCAATTGATATATATTCTCACGGTTTAAAGTAGAAAATATCTAATAGTTTTGTTATGGGTAAAAATGTAGTGACTAGATGTATAGACTCGAAGACTATGGATTGCTTGAGGGCTGAAAAATCACCCCGATCTCAGGTACCAACATCGGCTTCAGAGGTCGACCTCGACCAAAGACCTCAACCTCTGAAGTCAGCCTCGGATACCGACCTCGACCTCAGGTACCAACCTCAGCCTTGGAGGTCGGCCTCAGATATCGACCACCACCTCGGAATACAAATATACTTACAATATTTTAAGATAGGATTATCCTTCGAGATATTGGTCGATGATTTCAGGAAGTCAACCAACCACGACACGTCCAGAGGAAGATCTCTTCCGTAAGATGCAATCACCAACCAAGAGGCATTGTTATATATGTCTCTGAGACGAAATGTTATAAATAAATGTCTCCTCTATATTAGAAGGTACAACAAATATTCCAATTCTATTATGCATATTGTAAGTCTATATCATGACTTAGGTATTGGAGGGTTCTCGACCTTAACCGTCACCCCTTGTGTCTTCTCTTGTTCTTTAGTAAATTGCAGATACTATAGCTAGCAGGAAGTGAGGCAAGATCAACTAGATTTTGACATCAACAGTTGGCGCCGTCTGTGGGAATGATATCAAAGCCATTCCCATCTTATATAGTGATTTTACAATGGCGAAAAGTAGGAAGAGGACCCAAGCCATGATCGCAATAGCTGCTAGAGGTGGGCATCAAGTCGAGTTGGACCAGATTGGGTCCAACTCGACTCGGTCCGAAACTTTCAATGCTTTGAACGAACTCGATCCAATCCGGGACCAAGTCCGAGTCCTCTGACTCGATCTGATCCCTCACACTACTGGCCTGACCCGAACCGAGTCCGACTCGATCAGGGAAACCAAGTCGGATCGGTTTGGATTCGGTTCGGATCGAATCCTCTGTTTCAATGGTAGACGTTCAACCCCACTGCTTTTTGCATTGTGGTCCACTTGATCTTTAAATTTGTCTTATTTTTCGACTCAAGCCTTAAGACAAGCCCGCCAAATGGATGGATGGTTTGGATATAACACATACGTCATGATGGGACCCACAGAACTTGCTAACGTCAAATCACCTACTGCCAGCTGGCCTGGTGAGTTGGTACACCTGCCAGCCACTGCCTGGCAGTCCGTGAAACCTTTATGTACAAACTTCAGTTACAGGTTACCCTCTCATTACAATACTCATAATCATTTTTTGGCCCCACCGAGGTGTGGTTCACAAATCTAGACCATTCATTATGTGTGTCCCACTTGGATGAGGGGTCAGACCAAGTTTCAGATGCATCCAAATTTTAGGTGGGCCCCACCAAGTGTTTTTATGTTTTAGGAATGTCTTCACATTATTTTAGATGGTATGGCCCACCTGAGTTTTGTATATGGCTGATTTTTGGGATATCCCATAATTTAAAGGGGACCCATCAAATGCACAGTGTTGATGTTCGACACACATCATGGTGGGGCCCACACAACTCGACCTCATGGGAAGTTCTCATGAGCTGGACGGCACAGAACCTTTTCCCCTGCTTTGTGTGGCTCGGTGCTTGATGTACCTCGAGCAGCATAGTAGAGGGATTGGCTACTCCTCCTTCCACCAGCCAATGGTGGATAGTCGATGCTCTATGGACCCCAGCATGGTGTCTTTATTTCATCCATGTTGTCCATCTATTTTCCTAGATCACTTTATGATATTAAAGTAAAAAATGAGATATATCCCAATTCAAGTGGACAACATTATAGTAAATAGTGTTGAATGAACATTGTACGGATTGGATCGGATTGAATCGAATCGTATCCATTTTGATGGGATTTCAGATCGGATCAGTCCAGATTGACCACAATCTGAATTCGATCCGAAAAACTATCGAATCCAAATGGCTCTACTCGATCTGTACCGATCCATGCCGTCGGTTCGGTTCGGAACAGGTCGGATCGGGTCTGATGAGGTCAGATCCACCAGATCGGGTCAGACATGCTTAGCTCTACCAGCAGAGTAGTCTGTGGACCACGAAGACCCGTCCTCACAACTTCAGGCTAATTCTGCACCCGCAGGCCTTGTGCAGCAGTCCTGAAACTGATGAGGTTGGCTCGTTTCTCTATAACATCAAGTCAAAGCCTTGACTGGTAATTTAACCAAATAATGTATATCTTGGAGAGACAAAACCCACTTCCTGAACAAGGGATAGATGCATGGGCAGCCACTGAAGTCTTTGCACCACCTCAAGCATTAGTCGACTTATAAAAAACCTAGCAACATCCTAGGCAATCGAGCCATGCGCCCTCCCACACCTCAGGAATTGCCACACCCATTGACTCTGACTTGCGTCACATGTTGGAGAAGAAGAAGTGTGGAAAGGCTCCCGAGGCAATAACCAAGAACAATGACAAGGTTAGATCGGCGATATCCGCTAAACCTATCGTGCCCAAATACTGACCTCCGTCAAGGCTATGATAGAGGAGACCGAGCCACTATTTACCAATGACATTATAGGAGTCCAACTCCCGCTCCAATTTTGAATGCCGCAAATCGCCCCTTACTCCGGGTCTGGCGACCTGGCTGAGCATTTGGAATCATTCAAGGGATGAATGGAGCTCCATGGCGCATCGAGCTCAGTTATGTGTTGAGCCTTCTCCTTGACTTTGTCGAGGACTGCACGAAAATGGTATATGCAATTAAAGTCAAAGTCCATCAGCTCATTCACTCAACTTAGAAAGGCTTTCGTCACATAGTTCATTGGTGGGAAAGATAAAAAAAAGCAATCAACTCATCTTCTCACAATCACTCAGGAGGAGGACGAGCTGCTAAAAGACTACGTCATCTATTTTAAAGCTGAAGTTGTCCAGGTCGACGATTATTCTGACCAGATAGCTCTGGCCACCATAATAACTGGCATTAAAAGAGGAAAGTTCCTCTTTTCTATTAGTAAGAACCATCTGCTTACCCTCGCTAACCTACTTAACTAAGCTAAAAAATATTCCAATGTCAATAAGTTTTTTAGTTCACAAAGAGCTGCTTGAGAAGGAAACAACTTGGTTAAGGATAAGAAGCGAAGGAAAGAAGGGGAGTCATCTGCTGCTAACGTCAAAAGAAAGAAAGAAGATGAGCAAGACCGAGACCATCGTACCAACCGACATCTAGAAAGTCACTTCCATCGGTACACTCCCTTAAACACCAAGCCAGAGCATGTACTTTGGGAAGTTGGGCTGAGCAAGAAAACCTTATGACCGATCTGAACCAATCAATTGAACACGGTAATATGACTCGTCGGCTAACCCCGACCTACTCGACTAAGAGCGACCTCCCTTTTTAAAAAGGAAAAAGGTGCTCATGATTATATTATTGTGTTTTCTACTATTTTATGAGTTCTACAATAAAAGAACTTCTTCATGTTAGCGGAAGAAAATTCTTTTAAATGATTTCTCGATTATTCGAAATACACGACCGACTATGAGGACTTCCCTTAGTGCAAGGGAACAAAGTCCTTCACTATGAGTTCTACTATGAACGAACCACCCTAGGTTAGGGGAGGAGAATTTCTTTCAAATTCCGACTATCCGAGCTATGCGATCAACGACTAGGACTTCCCTCAGTTGAAGGGAAGAAAAGTCCATCCTATTAGTTCTACATCGCGTGACCTACTCGTTCTACTTCGATTGGTCAACAATTAGGACTTCCCTCAGTTAAAGGAAAAAAAAAAAGTATTTCCTATTAATTCTATCGTGCGCAATCTACCATTGAACAATCGACTTATCAATCTTATGATTGATCAGCCCACTGGTTCTACTCTGTCCGAGATCCCGACCTACCCCTTCGACGCAAGGCATCACACGGTGTTAGTCTACACTAACTTACTTCCTGAGTACCTGAAGAATGCTCGGAAGTAGGGGGCTACTGTTATGGGTAAAAATGTACTGACTATATGTACAAACTCGAAGACTATCAATTGCTTAAGGGACGAAAAATCACCCTGACCTCAGGTACCAAACTCGGCCTCAGATATCAACGATCTCTTCTGTAAGGCACAATCACCATCCAAGAGGCATTGCCATATGTGTCTCTCGGACTAAAGGCTATAAATAAAGGCCTCATTTATAGTAAAAGATACGAGAAATGCTCTGATTCTATTACGCCTATTATAAGTCAATATCATAACTTAAGCATTGGAGGGTTCCTAGTCTTAACCGACGCCCTCTATGTCTTCTCTGGTTCTTCGGTAAATTACAAATACTCTGGCTAACCGAAGGTGAGGCAGTATCGACCAGATTTCAACATCAACAAGATATATTTCAAGGATCAAATTGATGTTATAACCATTCAAGCAATCTTATTTTGGAACCGTTAACTTCATGATGGTGTTTTGTGCATTTTAGTTATATTAATTTTAATTAATATATCCTATATTTACAACTTCTTAGTTGTGTAAGAAGGTTCATATGCTTGCTTAAGCATCGTATGGAGTAGCAATTTAGGTTGGGTTGACCCAACCATGATGTATGTATTATATCTACACCATCCATCTATTTCATGAGATCTTTTGATGACATTAGCCCAAAATTGAGGCAGAACCAAAGTTCAAGTGGACCACACTACAGAAAGAAATGAGGATAATGACACACACCGTTGAAACCTACTTAGGGCCCACTGTGATTTTTATTTGCCATACAACCCATTGATAAGGTCATGAAAACCTAGGTGAAGGCAAAACACAAATATCAACTTAGTTCAAAACTTCTATGGCTCCCACAAGGTCTTCAATGGAAGACGCTCATTCCCCTTCAGCTTTGGATCTGCCTCAAAATTTTGGGGCGCTTACCTAAAATAATTTTACATAAAATGTACGGACAACTGGATATAACACATACATTAGGATGGGCACAAAGAACTTGGTGACGTCAACACACCACCAAGGTTGGTGGTGTGTGACACACCATACAACCGGCTTCCTCCTATTTCCCTCTACGCCTCGTTTTGCATGATGCGGATTGCGTCCTACCCCCGCCCGGACGGTAATCCGTCTGGGCAGGGTCCTGTGGGGCCCACTGTGATGTAAGTATTTTATCCACACCATTACTCATTTTTATATATTCATTTTAATATACGAACCAAAAATTGAGGTAGATATAGGGCTTAAGTGGACCACAAAGTGGGAATTGAACGGCCACCATTAGAAACTTCTTTGTGTTTTCACTTCATCCAAGTCGGCATTACTTTATTAATAGCTTGGGTGAAAAAAAACATATCACGGCGGCCCATAGAAGTTTTCAACGGTGGGTGTCATTATCACTGCAGCTTCCTTTGATGTGTCCACTTAAGCCATGTAACTTCCGCAATGCCAGCAATGCGGAGTCAGATTTCCTACGAAAGCCGCACAAGGATGCTACGTGGGGCCCAATTCAATGTATGTGAGAAATCCAGTCCATCCATATATTTTGTTCGCTCATTCTAAGATATGCCACCAAAAATAAGTTGGATACAAAACTTAAGTGGGTCACACGATAGGGAAAATTGGGGAAAGAAATTCCTACCATTCAAACCTTTCTGGGCTCCACATTGATATTTATATGCCATCCAAACCGTTTATAATTTCATTCCCAACGGGATGAACTGGAAAAACTAGAAAAATAGCCTGATACAAAAAATTTATGGCCATATGAATGCTTCAACGGTGCTAGCTGAGTTTTCACTATTTCCTCTTGTGTGGCCCAATTTAATTTCTTGTCCATCTCATTTTTCGTGGAACGTCCTAAAATGAGCTCACAAAACAGTTGGACGGAATGGATTTCTCACATACATTGAATTGGCCCCACATAACATCCTTGCGCAGGAACTTCTTAAAATCCGCGTCCCAGTACTGCAGATAGCAAATGTGTGGACGTCGTGGCTGCTATCGACGTCCACACATCGAATTCTAGCCAAAATTCTATATTGCCATTGACTTGACTCGCTACAATCATTCAACAAATATTGCATTGTTCGAGCGGTAAAACAACTCAATAATGCAATTTCACCAAGCAGAGGCCTCACAGGACTCTGTTGTACACACCTTTATGTATAGGTTTTATCTACACCATCCATCTGTTTTTAAAGCTCATTTTAAGTTATGAGACCAACATTGAAGTATATTCAATGCGCAAGTGTACCACACACCACAGAAAATAGTGGGGATTAAACACTAACCGTTAAACAGTGTAATTAACGTTTGGGTTTTTTATTATTATTATTATTATTTTTTGTACACACGCGCACACACCCCCACACACTCACGCTGGTGGAATTTCATTTTAAGTCATGAGGCCAACATTGTACACACGCACACACACCCCCACACTTCTTAACACCATTATGTATACATTTTATCTACATTTTAAGTCATGAGACCAACATTGAAGTATATTCAATGCTTAAATGTACCACACACAACAGAAAATAATGGGGATTAAACACCTACCGTTAAACAGTGTTTACTTCAGAGATTGTATATTAACGTTTGGGGTTTTACTTCCATATAAGTGGGCCACGGTTTGTTGATCCAAAACGTTGATAAGCTTGAAGGGGCTACGAGTTTTCAATATGAATCCACATTCGTAATCTCAGACATCATATGAACGTTTTCGATTGCTTAACCATGATATGTACTTGTACAGAGCAAACTGGCTGAGTCTAATCTTCGAGTGGTTCTCAGCATACGAAACAAGGTTGGGATTATTTTCTTCTCTATTTCCTGTGAAGGGATAGTGATTGAGGTAAAAGGAAATGACCCAATGCACTTTACTTTTAGTCTCATTCTGGATCTGTGAGTTTTGGCAAGTGATTGAAGTTTCTCGTGAGAAGAAGAAAGAGATACTAAGAAGATGGCTGTTGATGCTGCTGTTTCCTTGGTTTTAGGAAAACTCAGTGATTTCCTGGTTCAAGAGGCAGTTTCCCTCTACCAAGTGCGTGATCAGGTCGAGTCGATCGAGAGAGAATTGAGGCGGATGCGGTGCTTCTTGAAAGACGCTGACGCAAAACAAAGCGATGATGAAAGAGTGAAGAATTGGGTGGCAGATGTGAGAGACGTTTCTTATGATGCAGAAGACATAGTCGACACCTTCATCCTCAGAATAGAACGACAAAGGAGAAGTGGGTTCGTTGGTTCCCTCAAAAGGTGCATGATCATCAATATTGTTGAATTATTGGCTCGACATGAGATCAGCAGCGGGATCGAACGGATAAATAATAAAATCCAGGAGATCTCTGCAAGCACAGAAAGGTATGGCATTAAAGATGTTAGCAAAGTTGAAGAAGGAAGCAGCTCCAGGGGTGAAAGTCTGCGTGAGCAAAGGCAAACTTCTCCTGATCTCTTTGGAGAGACAGAAGTCGTCGGTTTTGAAGAAGACATAAAGGCATTGGTGGAACAGTTGATCGAGGGTGATTCACGACGCTGTGTGGTTTCTGTGGTCGGAATGGGTGGTCTGGGCAAGACCACTCTTGCCATTAAAGTTTATAATAACGATGCTGTTAAGAAACATTTTGATTGCTGTGCTTGGGTTTTTGTATCTCAAGAATATGCTGTGAATGATCTTTTGCAAAGACTTATAAAAGATCTCATGACTCTTTCTAAAGAACAACTTGAGATGGTGGAGAAGATGAATGCTGTTCAGTTGAGAGTGAAGCTTTCCAATCATTTGAAGGAGAAGAGATATCTTCTGGTGTTGGACGATATATGGAAGACCGAAGCGTGGGAGTCTTTAGTGGCTGCTTTTCCAGATATGAATAACGGAAGTCGAGTCCTACTCACCACCCGCAACAGAGACGTAGCTTCATATGCAGATGCACGGAGCTCTCCCCTCGAGCTGAAGCTTTTAGGAGATGAAGACGCATGGAAATTGTTCTGCAAAAAAGCATTCTTTGAACAGGGTATCCATTACCCACAGAATTTAGAGAAGATAGGAAAAGAGATTGTAAAAAAATGCGGTGGTCTGCCTCTTGCTATTGTCGTGATAGGGGGCTTACTATCAAGGAAACCAATGAATTCAAATGAGTGGGAGAAAGTGCTAAGGAGAATTAGCTCGGAATTGGTTGGTGATGTATCTCGAATCAGAAGAATATTAGATTTGAGCTATGAAGATCTACCTTACCGACTGAAGCCATTCTTTCTGTACTTGGGTGTTTTTCCAGAAGACCATGAGATCAGTGCTAAGAAATTGATTCATTTGTGGACTGCAGAAGGATTTGTAGACGCCACAGGGGAAGAAACGATGGAGGAAGCTGCAGAGGTTTGCCTGGAGGAGCTGATCCATAGAAGCCTGATTCAAATATTAAAAAGTAATTCCATTGGTGGAGTTAAAAGTTGCCGCATCCATGATCTCTTACGTGAACTCTCCATTTCAAAAGCCAAGGAAGACAAATTCCTAGACGTTCATCAAGAACATACAAATCCTCTCTCTCCATCAGAAGCACGCCGGCTTGCTATTCATCAGGCACCTAGTAAGTACACTTGTTTAAATCGCACCAACTCACACCTTCGTTCACTGTTATGGATGGATTCAACGAAGGGAAAAGTTGAAAGAGAGCAAGAGCAGTTTCTTTTCAGAGGATTCAGTTTGCTTAGGGTGTTAGATCTATCTTATATGAAAATGAGAAAGCTTCCAAAAGAAATAGGTACACTGATCCACTTGAGATACCTTGGCTTCTGCTTAGCTGGCGTGGACAGCTATGACTGTTGCTTAAACGGGTGTGATTCGGACCCAGCAAGCTTCCCATCATCCATGAGAAATCTCCACAATTTAGAAACGCTTTATGTAACATCAAGTTATAAGACAATTTACATACCCAGTTTTATTTGGAAGATGCAACAATTAAGGCATGTGAATGTGTCCTCTGGAATCATAATAAGTAAAGGTGTGTGGTCTAAAATAGTGGGGCGTCCATCACTCGGACTTGATTCTTTAGTTAATCTCCAGACTCCAAAATATGTGAAGGCTGGCGATTGGATAGGGGATTGTTTGGAGAAGCTAACTAATCTAAAGAAACTGAGAATATGGGGGATCTACCAGAGTAGGCATGCAGAGGGATTGTCCAACTCTCTTCCCAGATTGGACCGCCTCCAGTCTTTGTGGTTGCAATGGTACGATACTATTCCAGTTTTTATGCCTATTTCACATAACCTGCATTTGAAGAAGATGTTTTTGAGGGGAAAGTTAGAGAAGCTACCTGAGTCGAATGAATTCTCACCTAACCTCACCAAGCTTACCTTGGCATCCTCCAAGTTAATAGAAGACCCGATGGCGACATTGGAGAAACTACCCAACCTTCGGACTCTCATATTGCTTTTCGATGTATACAAGGGAAAGGAAATGGTCTGCTCTGCACAAGGGTTTCCTCAACTCGAATCCTTACATGTTAAATGGTTACCTACATTAGAAGAGTGGAGAGTGGAGGTAGGAGCGATGCCGATGCTTAAACATTTGCTGATTTTGGAATGCTCTCATTTAAAGATGATTCCAGGACTGCAACACGTGACTACCCTCAAGAAATTGGAGGTGGTGAAGATGCCAAATGAATTCAATGCCAGAATGCAGGAAAATGGCGGAGAGGATTGGCATAAGATTCAACATATACCCTCCATCGAAACAAAAGAACCAGATATCATCAAAGTCTGGTGAATTTAGTTGGAAGGGCAAATTCAGCATCTTGACAAAGGCGGGTGAGTTTTTCTTCTTCTTTCGTTTATTTCCCTCTTATTGATTAGCTCTTCATGCATGTTAGTTGTTGGTGAAAATGCCCCAACCAAAAATGTTTGAGGCCATTACTTCAACTACCTATGAATATTGTGTGATTGGATAAGTGGCACCAGTCTGATTGCTTCCTGTTGATGGTGAACTTTTGACCATTTTGGCTTCCAGCTTGAGTGCCAGTGCTATTTTCGGGCTCTTGTCTATCTGGGAAAGGGTCCACTAGAGCAATGGCTATGATCATCTAAGCATGCAGCCACATGGACAGCTCTTAACATGCACTATCTTTTCTTTGAATGCTTTTAAGGATGTATTGAGATTTGAATATCTCAAGCCTTCACAATCCAAATGTTGTATTGCCCAAGTGATCTTTCTAATTAACCATCGATTGCGATACGTGCAATGGTAGAGGTTGGTTGATTCTACATGCATATAGATCCCAGTCCATCTAACGTTGCTACTCATCCAATGTTGTACTCATGTGAAAGATCAAGCCATCCATCAGGTGGAGCCACTGTGATTGTGCCCTGACCCATGAATCAGAATGGTCCAATGTGCAGGCAATCTACATGCATATATTGAATCTGGTTATGAGATTTTATTAATACAAATTGTACAGATTAGGATATGAGATTTTATTAATAAAAATTGTATAGATTAGGAAATGATTTCTTTCTTAGTTTTAGATAATAAATTCTCTCTTTTACTTTTTACAATAAAGAGCCACCTCCAAATGAGTTTTATCTATACCTTACCCTAATCCTACTCAAATTGAGTTACATAATATTTATACCCAATCACGTCTAGATGTAGGGTGCTGCACCCATGGATTAGGAAAAACAGAACACAAGACATGTTAATGCAATGCAACTAAAACTATTTATTTTGCTTTAATAACTCATGGAATTAATCTTCTTCTTTTTTTTTTCCATTTTTCTTATCTATATTGATTCATCAACTGAATTTGGTATTTATTTACGCAATGAGTTTAGTGTAAATACACTTCAAGTACTTGTTTAGATTTGAAAAAGAAAATTATAGTATGTCTTTATCAAATTTTAATCCCAGTTTTGATTTGTCGACTGTTTCTTTGGTAGGAGAGAGTCTCACAGTGCATGCGAGGCGACATGACCAGACAACATGTTGATGTACAGACTGTCGGCTTGAAAGTTCATTTCCTGTTTATGGTTTTCATACTCTGTCATTCTGTATAATTGTATGTTAGTTATTTGGATGATGTTTTCAGACATTAGCATGAGATGTGTACTTTTATCTATCAATCTCTTCATACGCTGGTGTGTTTTATGGTGGTTGAATCCAACGATGATGACTTAATCCTCTATAGTTGTACATTGTGATTTCAGCAGCATCCATCAGATTATTATGGGTTCATACACTGGTGTCCATCTGATTGTGAATTTTTCTTTTTGAATGCTGGCTATTCATTATTTCTTGAGTTGATCAACATTTTTTTGGGCCGATGAATGGATGGCTACTCATAGGGGCACAGTCTAATGGCTTTGCTTCTTCATTATGGCCCATTCATGTGGTAGCCCACCAAATCCTTTGGTTAAGGTTCATCCACGTCAACCAACAATTTTAGGAGGTCCAAATTGGCATGCATGTATGCCACGTGTACAGAGGACGGGCACTAGCACCCTAGTGAGGTAACTGGTCGGGTGGAGATACTCCCAGTAAAAACTAAGTATTCATCTAGCTAATGATCAGAGAGTTAGGTCAGGTGGAGTGCTTGTTGGGCGTTTGGCAAATGAGATACCAATACTTTGACTAGGGATGGCAATGGGCCAGTTGGCCTGACCAGACCAGCCAGCTTTGGACAGGCTTGGAACTATTATAGCTTGGCCCATGGGCCAGGTTTTGGCCTGTCATGTGTGGTTCAATAAATTATCAGGCTGGGCTTGGGTTCGAAGTCATTTTAACCCAAACCAACCCAGCCAAGCTTCGGCCTGTCATGTATAGCTCCATCAATTTTCAGGCTGGGCTTGGGCGTAAGTCATTTTAGCCCCAACAAACGTGGCTCGACTTCATATGCATGTATTCTATCCTACAAATATCCTGTTCCAATCCTAACTGAGCAACGCACGTACATCTTAAATGTAGACTATTGGCATGCGGCCTACTTGATCATAGTTCCAAAACTCAGTGACTCATACTCGAAACTTGGAGAATGAAAGTGCAATGACTTCAACTGACGACCTCAACCATGCCAGCCAATGGCATTTACTAGCTGACCAATCAATGGTATATGTTAAAAATTGCAAACTTTATTATTCACAGTATTTTAAGTGTCTAACATTAGGGTTAATAAATTTGGAGTTTAATCATTAAATATTGAGTTGAATTGAGTTTTTGAGTCAACCCGAACTAGTTGGATATCGAGTCAAGCTGAGCTTCCGAGTTTTTGAGTTTTTAGACCATGCTTGGTTGATAAATGAATTTGGTGAAATCAAGTAGAAAATAAGGAATTTTTAGTGGTTATTGTAAATACCCTATCTAAAACGAGAATAAGCTACTCTTCGAACTTTAGCTTAACTTCAATAAAATTATTTCCTATTGACTTAGAAATAATTAAAGATCGGTCGGCTACACATTCGAACTCCAAAACTCCGGGCATTCTAAGGACATGGCAACTAATGTACGAAAAAAATAAAATGAACTCTTTCTATCCAAGAATCATTCTCCTTATTATTTAGTTTTCTTCGCATAATGTGATGTCAATGTGTGAAAAATCACGTCTATGAGATTGAGAAAAATGTGGTCATTCTTGTATACGAAGTGGTGATGATGTTATAGAAAGTAAATTTTGACATCAAATGATTTCCAATCAAGGTGATTTATGTTTCATTAGGAATGTGATCAAATGATCATCCTAATGAACTTATACTACCAAAAATATGATCAAAGGCTACGGACTATGGGGATCTATTGCTACGGTTATAAACTGTAGCTATAAATCTACGGATTAAATCCGTAGCTAAAAGATGCTGACCGTAGCAAGAGATTGACAGTCCATAAGGTGCACTATAGCGCCCACCACAATATATGGATTTTATCTAAGCCGTCCATCCATTTTGAAAAATCAATTTTAGCATGAGACCAAAAAATAGGCAGACGAAAGATCAGATGGACCACACGATTGGAAACAATGGAGATTAAACCACATGTCCTTCCTGTGGTGTGGTCCAGTTGAGCCTTTAATCTGCCGAAATTTTGGGATCGTGCCCTAAAATGAGCTATAAAAATTAATGGACGGCGTGGATAAACCACATACATCATGGTGGGCTCCACGAAGCCGCTTACAGGATCATCCATCCGTTGCTAGGTCTCGTTGGGTACCCAATCCATGCCCAAATAGAGGGCGCGGCCAAAATAGAGCTCGCGCCTAAAAAGCCCTTTCATCTCCTCCCCCCTCTCTCTATAGCTCCAATCTCTCTCCTTTTTCTCTTCAATCTCTCTGTACCCAGTTAGTACGGAATCCTCTTGAATCCCTCAACTAGAATCCCCCTTTCCTCTCCAAAACTAAAATTCACAAAACCCTAATCTTTCATTTATGAAAAATCTAGATCTCTTCAATCTCAAATCCTCGTTCTCCCTCTATCTCCCCTAGACTTCTTGATTTTACATTCTTTGAATATTTAAGGGACAACCTGCATCAAGTTGACGAGGGACTAGCAGTGGTAATCGAAAAACAAAAGCAGTCTTCAGATCTGGAGGTTAGTTTTTTCTATTTGAATCTTTAATGCAGAAATGTCATTTTTAATGAGGTCTTAGTAGTAGGTTGTTGTCCTTCAGATGAGTAGATTTGATGCAAGTATCATGCAGAAACTTGATGTCATGCAGCAATTGGAACGTGAGCTTGAGGCCATGTCTACCTTTGATTACTGAGAAGTTATGTTACTCCTCGTGAAGAAGTTCTTGCGGGTCTGTATTGATTTGGTTTAACTGTTTTCCTCTATACTTGCCCGATTGAGGTCGAGTTTAAATGTTGGTGGTGGTTCTCTTCTTTTGGTAGCCACGTTTGGAGGATTTAGCAAGCAAAGATGCCAAAGAGAAATCTGATGCTGCTATAAAAGACCTTTTTGTGGAGCTTGCACTTGACACCAAAAGCAATGTCAACAAAGGAGGTGATGATTCAAAACAGATACAGGCAATGTCAAAGAAAAAGAAGAAGAAGGATTACAGAAGAGCTAAGAATCCAAAGGTTTTTAACTGTGTTGAGTCTGGTTCTGTTTCTTTTATTACGACTGCTTTCATTTGATACCGCCTAATCTTTTTTTTTTCTCAGGGCATTGGTCATGACAAAGAGATTCTCACCCATCAGGAAACTGAAGAACAAGCGTACGTCTTTCTCTCTCTGTATATAGAATGATCTTTTAGTTGTCTTTATATATATGCACAAATAAACACAAACACACCACCTTAATGTGTCTTGGACATCTGAACCGTGCATCTGGTTGGTCCCCTCCTGGATACGAGATTTCCCAAACATCAGATGAATATGAAAATCGGGTGGGCTACACCATCTGGAATTGTGTGAAATCATGCCTAAGGCATCTAAAATCAGTTTGTTGGGCCCACTTGAGTCTTGGAAGCCTGTAATTTTGTGTGGCCCCTCATGCAGGTGAGGCACACAATGGACAGACGGATGTCTGAACCACACAGATAATGCGGCAAGGTTTTACAACACTTTGTATGTATTATATGGCCAAGCTTTTACTTTTCTCTTGCTAAGTTGTCAAGGCAGTGAGAAATCTACGAGGAAAGTTATACCTACACAGGGTATGGCTAACAATTTTAAGTTGTAGGAAGGTGTTAATTGACAATTTTCTTACACAAGGATGAGTTATCAGTTATGAGAATATTATAACAATTGACATCAAATGTGGAGACTGAATGTGTTTCTCCTATGACATGACCAAGTACAGTTCAGTTTGTATTGCTTTTAAAGATCAGATATTTTCTTTTTAGCTTTTATGGAATCATTAAGTTTCATAGTTGATCTAATTGCTTGTGATGTTTATTTAATAATTATGTTAATTTCTTGATAAACGATTCCGGCAAACGTTTTTAGAGGCCTCCAAAGAAAGCACTGGAAGGGTCCTTTACCTTGGATTCATTGTTATGGCTTGTTGAGATCAATTGAAACAAAAGAATTAGTAATTGCTGTAAGTTTCCTCTTGTGAAACCTTGGTTGAGATGCTTTTCCTTACCTAGATCCACAGGTTATTCGGTATCTTTCTTTTATGCTTCTAGGTTTTGTTTTAATATGAATGAATGAACACTTTGTTCTTCCTATTTTCCAACTGCTTAATTTTCTTTTAAATCTGTGACAGTTCATAACATTTTGAATTTGTCTCTTATTTTATCAAAACAATAGGTTTGTGATGTTGGTGCTTTGTATATCCTAAGCAGCTCCTATCTTTGCTAGGACCAATACTACTTATGCTAGTTAGTATAGTCTGCACCCTATTTATCTGTAGAATATGATAAGTCTATCCACCAACAATTTCTAGAGATGGTAAGAGACTGGGTTGTTGGTTAAAACTTAAAACAAAACCATAATATGAAATAACCGTGGGGTCTGTGGAAAGCCACAAAAGGATACTATTATGCATGGCCAAGCCTTGGTATCTTTATCAACAAGGACTGGCTCACTAGTTGATTGAAGTTTTTTCTGCACTGCTAGCCTCCCTATATATAAGTGTGAACTGTCTTATGGCTTGAAGGTTTTGTGCCAAAATCTGATGCAAAACCTTGGAATGCCATCCATACTCTAGCTTTTTTAACATAAAGTATTAACAGATTGTACTCTTGGAGGGAGAAAATTATAAATTACATATTCTAACTTAATGCGTCTACCCATTTTCGGCCAGCATGTTAGAGAAGTATCATTTGATCTTCATTTTAAATTATTCCAATCACCAAAAAAACCTCCTCCCTCTGTAATTGTGCCCTTTTTCACTTGTTTAATGAAATCCATATTTAATCTTCCTTTGTTCCCTAATGTACTGCTTTTACATTCTTAATAAAAAGTGGAATGACCTCTGGTTCCCATGCTTCAATTGGCATGGGAGTTGGTTCTATTGTCCCAACTTATTTACCTTTTCATGTTCTTACAAAAAAATATTTTTCTGAAACATTTTAGTTAAATTAAAAGCTTTTCCCTTTTTTTTCTTTTTTTTTTTTTTTTTTTTTTTTTTTTTTTTCAGGAAGCTGAGGCTACTTTGAATGTTAAGGATATCCAATCACAAATACAAAATCACCTATGGCTGTAGTACAAGATTAGCTACAGTAAAGCTAGGGTCCTCAAAGAATCGTTGTTGATGTGATTATGATGTCTTCTTGGTTTCCATTTGCAGATGTGTGATTAGGACATCGCTGTTTTGGGTGGTGGCAACAGCCTGTGGAGTTGGACTGGCCATCAACTTCACCTCTATGTGGTTTTCAAACCAAACAGGTCCCACCACGTACAGGCAAGAGTCATATACCACTGAGAGACTACTAATGAATAGTCGTCCTACTGCCACATACAGGTAAGAGTCATATGCCTCCCATCCGCACAAGGTCCATCAGATCAATAGTCTTCCTACCAAAGACTGTACTTTTGTTGAAGATGAGGACCCCATGTAATCTCTTTGATCAATAGTCTTCAATTGATATCTTGACATGCCTCTTGCCATTTGATATCATGAATATCTTTTGGAGTCAATGAGTTTTGGGTTTGAAGGTAATCTACTTGATCCTCTAGTTTGAAATTTTTTGCCATGTGGTCTACATGTGGTGTAAAACCAGCTTTCAACTTATAATTTTGGGTTCTAGTTTTTCTATCCTTTTACTTTACATGAGTCGGCAAAAAGGCTCATAACTGGTATATGCTTGATGTGAAGGGACATTCAAAATTCTCCTTAATGCAGGTCTTCCCACAGATGGAAGTCTATTACTCTTTGTTATTTTGTTTGCTGTAACCATTTCTTTGAGTCCCCATTATCTTTTTTCATCTTGGCTATAAAGAATTAGAAGCTCACTTCACTGGCTTCTGCAAAATTTGGAATTTGCTAGTAACATAGTAATTTAGACTTCTTTTTTCTTATCGCCTTTTATTTTGTTACAAACTCCAAAATACATGTATGGTATTCTTATTTCTCTACTTCATAACTCATCTTCAGAGACATGAAATATTTATTTTTCATTGTTGGTAGTTGAGTGAACACGAGCCTATCGGATAAGTGTGCTGAACAAATGGTAGAGATCAAGTCTCTTAAAGCACTGGTATCATGGTATGTTCATGATCTGGGACAATCTTCATTCTGCATTTAGCTCCTGCTTATCACCTAATTTCACTGTCATCTATCTTAACATTTTCCTTGGAATTAGATTGAGAATTTTTCAAGAATAATTTTAGGGATTACTATCTCTGAATGAGAAGGTATTTACAACTGTAGGAAATGAAATATTGCAGATCTTTCAGAGTGATGCTTATCAAGCCACCGGCTGCTACAACCTCCTATTCTCAGGTTTCATTCAAGTAAACAGTGAAATAGCAATGGAAGTTTTTGGGTTGTCTTTTGCTTATATGCTTGTTTGCTTGTCTTTTGCTCTTTCGTTGTCATGTATATTACTTCCATTATCAAGTCATTCTGTCTAGTTCTGGATGTTCTCATGGATACTAATCTTTGCATTTCTGTTCAACAGGATGATGATTTAGATGAATCGATTTACACTCTAGATTTGTTGGTCTGAGCTAATCCCTTTTTTTCTTTTACTTTTCTCCATAATCTTGCAAAAGGGGACAAAATCTTCATAATCCATTAATTCTTTTTTTTCCATATAGATTGTTGATGTTTTATTGAGAGCACGTCATCTCAAAATTACAAAAGATTACAGTTCTATTTTTTTTTTTCCTCCGATGAATCTATTTTGGAGCAGTTCCATACTTTGTTTTGGAGCAGTTCCATACTCTGTTTTGGAGCAGTTCCATACATTATTTTCCGTGTAAATGTTAAGAGGTCAGTAACATCCAAACACACCCTTAATGTGCCGATCCCATTCATTTGGTTCAATTTTTTTCAACTGGGTATATTTTTATTTCCTTAAAATTTTCTTATGATTACTAAAATAGATTCATTCAAATCCAATGAGCAATCAAAATAAATGTTACTTCAACTGCTAATAGTATAAATGTTTCTAAGCCCACGTATTGGATTGAAGTGAATGTATGAATGCAACCTATATTTTTATGTGCATTTGCAGAGTTTTTAAGAATGGGTCCCAGACCAAACACTTTCAGTTACACAGAACTGAAGACCGCCATCGAAGACTTCAATCCTGCAAATAAGCTGGGTCAGGGTGGATTTGGCACTGTTTTTAAGGTCAGTTTGTTTTTATTCTATGTAAACTACAATGATCAGAAGATTTAAATGGTCCAGAGCCTCAGTATGGTGATTGCATGCATGTGGGGCCCAGCTGTGGATGAGAAAAGCCCACTCCCTGATGGAACAATCGCAAACCTTTGATAGGTAATCTACGAAAAAAAGGCAACCTATGAAAAGATGGTAAAGAAAAAAAAAAAAAAAAAAAAACCCAGCAACTGTTCACCTTCAATGGAAGAAAAGACAGTGATCATATGGTTGGGATCTTCGAATTTGAGAGATATTTAGGTCATCAGCCCTCTTTAATATTGCATTTCAGATCCATGGTTTGCATCACATCCAAATCATTCAATTCCTTAGGTTGAGCATGTGTATGGAACTTGTCATACACTTTTCTACTACTAGAATTTCCAAATGAAAAATGCTTGTAAGGAAAACCAATTGATCTGATTTGCACTACAGGGCACATTGCTAGATGGGCGGATAGTGGCTGTGATAACTGACTGGATACCAATTACCACCAAATAAGGCCCCATTTGGATACCACCAAATAAATTGCTTTTTCTACTTACTGCAGTAGATAACTGACTTTTTTGTTTAGTTAAACCATTTTTTTAGATAATTGACTTAATTCAGATAAGTAAGTTTGGTTTATGATTAGTTATAAATAACTTTTACTTAAAAGTACTTAGTCACTTCAGTTTTTTTTTTTTTTTTTCTTTGCTTTTCTACTTTTCATTAGTTTCTGAAGAGATGCAACAGGAGAGACGAAAGAGAGGAGAAGCTGATAAGTATGTTGTTTACCAAACATACTTATCTTCTTAATAAGTAGAAACTAAGATAAGCTACTTGTGGCATAAGTAGCTTAATTATCTTAAGTAGCTTACTATCCAAATGCCCCCTAAATGAGATGAACTCATTTTTAAGTTGCAACCAAACAGGCCATTATCATTTTTACAGGGGATTGCGAATTTGGTTATTTCCACTAGTTTAAAGTGGCAACCAAACATGCCATCCAAATGCAGCCTTATACCATTCTGTTAGTGATAAAATTTGAATAGTGCATTCAATCTATTCGAAGAACATGAACTGACCTAGTGATAGGCCACTCTCATGGATCAATTGACTGTAGTTTTCAGCTGTTTATAATCATATGATCTTATATAAAAATTTTGTTGGACTGTCAATCTTAAAATTTTCTTGATCTTTTAAAAGTGAGCAATAGATTAGAGTTTTATGAAGTTTGATTTTTGAGATAGGGGATCAATGAAGAGTTTGTCAACTATATGGATGGTCTAAAAGCCTGCATGGGATGTGCCAATGTGCTCCATGTTAGCAAGATCCATGTTGTTCATGTGGCATGGTCCCCGCCATGTATGTACCATGGCCCAAATATCCTGTCATGAGGTGAACCATGACAGGATTGTGGCCCACCTGATGATTAGACTGGCTTGTTTTCTGGCCACTACACATACATAATGGGCCCACTGAAGGAATGGCCTGGACCTCGCACCCACATGCCAGCAGCGGTGCATGGGACGCAGAGTACAATTCAAAATCCTACTGTAACAGGTAGATGTAGGAGATCTTGATTGTACTATATTTCAATGCTAATGGCTGTCATTTCCTTGCAGGAGAGTAAATTGCATCTGGATTGGCATACCCGCTTCGGGATATGCTTGGGGACAGTAAGAGGTCTCGCTTACCTTCACGAGGAATCCAGGCTATGTCTAATGGAATGAAGCTATACTCAGGTTAGACATGTGGCCAGATAGCCAAATTTTGTGAGTTCTCTCTGTTGCATCTTAATAGACTGCTCATCTCTTCCACATTGTAGTCAAAATGGAGTTTGTTCATTTTATCATGGATATATGATTAATTGTGATTTGAGGTGCATCTTAATAGATAAGTATAGAATTAGAGTTGGTTGTAACAGCTTTATGAAGTTTGCCATTAATTGTTAAGGAACTATGATATTTGTACTATACTTGGTATGCTATATAGAACATCTGAGCCATCCAGGTGGGCCTCACCATGAATCATTTGGCATGAAATAGAGCCATTTCACTCATGGTGTAGGTGACCCATCAAAATCTATATGCCAGTGATCTGAACATATGTGCATGTGCGCCCCCCCCCCCCCCCCTGATGCTATGAGGAACGTTCAAGTGTCAAATGCATCTTATAATTCATACACAGATGTTGCATCTTCCCCTGAGATGATGGAACATGATCTCTACTGCGCTATTCAGAGAGGCATTAATGAAATGATATGGAAATCAGATGCTTTGGAGGATGATCAGAAATGTGCAGTTTCACATGCGGAAGAGGGTTTGATGAGAAAAGAATCATCTGTGCTTGGAGAATATGTCTCATCCCTATCAGGAGAGACACGAAGACATCCTCCAGCTCCCCTAGCTCCTGAGGGTGACCTTTTACATGGCGGAAATGTATTGTCAAAATCTGCTATTCAAACTGCAGTATTTGATGGATTTGGTCCGACAAGTTGTGATGGACACATTTCCATAAAGAATCTAGGTTCCTCATAAGGTAACAACTCATTACTTCTTGCTTCTTTTTTGAAAATGATGCTGTATCTCAGTTTTGTAGTAAATTTTCTGAGATTCGTTGCTTTCTTTCCAGGCATCACTTGTCAGATTTGTCAAAACCCGAGTTTTCTTCTGATGATGGGGACGAAGGCAAGACTTCTTTGGGAGTTTCAGATGCCCTTCATCTCCCTAGTAGCTCAGCCGACATGCAGGAAAGATGTGATATCAGGAGTTCTATGGAAGAAATCAACATTGACCCGTATAACAAGTGCTTGAAGCTAGCTAATAAGCCACCTAAGATTTTGCAATAATACTTCACCTTTATGTTGTTTGGATGGAATAATGTCATGTTTGAATAGGCCCTTTAAATGTTTTTTTTCCAGATTTCTATTCCAAATAGAAACTAAAATTTCAATTTGAAAAGTGGGTGTGATTCTCATGCTTTTCTCCACCCACATTATTGACAACAAAAATGCAAGCCATTTGAATGAATAAATGATTATGCAGGTGGTAATTGAATGAATGAATGATTATAATTATTTTAAAATGTAAAAATAGCTACGGATATTGACCGTAGCTAGTAATCTGACAACCGTAGCTGTTATTAAATTGGACATATTGCTACGGATCCAGCATTACTTTTAGCTACAAATAATATTCATAGCTGTAGGACATTTTGGCTACAGAATAGTTGCTATTATAATCATGGCTACGGATTAAATCCGTAGCCATAGCTTTTAGACCTATTGACATGGCACCTACGACTCCAATCGTGCTATGGACGAAAACCTTAGCCATAGGTCTATAGCTATGGATTAAATCCGTAGCCTTTGCCTAGGTTTTTGGTTTCTCAAATCCGAGATATGATGAGGAAGATCTAACCCGTTTACTAAAAATGCACGTTGCCAAGCAGCTGAAACTGTAATGACTCTAGCCACATTTTTTTACAAGTTAAACAGGGTCCAGTTGAAGTGGTTTTATTCCCATTTAAAAGTTTATCAACCTTTCCAACAAATCTAAGATCACAAAAACGGACATATAACGATGAAGATGTGAGCATTCACTCAAATTACGGGTGGCTAGTTTCATATACTAAACGAACATACTTTTGATAGGTAGAGCATGGTTTGATCAAAGTATTTCAGCCTTGTTGGACAACTTATCTGATAATCTCTCTAATGAATCCAAAATCACTAGAAAAAAAAAAGTGAGAGAGAGAAAATACATATATTTGCACAATAGCAAAAAAAAAAAAAAAAAATCTTAGAAATTTAATATTTAAAAAAGTAACCATTACGTTATACATAATTATACACAAACACACACACACATATATAACTTTATATAATATTTATTTTTCTTTATTTTACACAGACCATTGGTAAAGAGTATTGTAGTAGTATATATTTTTTTAAAAAATAAAGTAATATCACTCCCAGGTATTTTAGGACGATGTCTATAGAAGGAGCTCCATTGCCATTCATAATGGCATTAACGGAAGACAACGAGAGCTAAGAGATACAAGGGGTGGGAGAGATCAAAGAGTAAAAGAGAGAGAAAAATAGAGGACGAGAGAAAAATATAGAGAAAGCAGAACGAGAGATAAAATAGAGATTGATAGAGAGAGCCTAAGAGAGTTGGAATTCACATGGAGGCACTCCCAAGGTGCCTCGAAGATTCTTAACATGTCAACATGTTGCCTGACAAAGGAGACAAAAAAAGTTCATTAAAAAAATCATTGAAGATAAGAGTTTTCCTACTATATCTCGATTCAAGTTGCATTACACTCCATACATTTCAAGTGCATCTACTACATTCACATTTTCTTTTACTTTATTCTACATTATTCTACCATTTTTACTTTCCTTTACTTTATTTGTTTGCCCAAGGTCTTAAATCATGCAAAGTAAAGCCAAGTGTTGAATATTTTCTTTTACCTACCTAAAACCTCCGACTCTACAAAGTAAAGTTAGTTGGCATTTCATTTCATTTATTTCATTGTTGTTTTATTTGCCTACCTGAAGGTACTTGGATTTACAAAGTAAGTCTAGTTTGCATTTCATTTTATTTAGTGTTTTTTTACTTTATTTGCCCACCTGGGCCAATTAGGCTCAGCGATGTAAGGCTACGCGGTTTCCTTTTTTCTATTTTTGTATGTCTGGCCGTAATAGGTTATGTGAAGCACGACCAAATATAAAGTGTCAAACTTCTACCAAATTCGTAAAAAAAAAAGTGAAATCCTATAAAGTAGAGATCACCGTTGTGCAAGTGAAAAATGGTTCCTAATCCCTTCCCTTTTTTTTTTTCACTGAGGCCCTTGTTCGGAATTTACAATCGCAAGCCAATCATATGAGTAAATTGAGTTGAGAAATCATGAGATTCCTAACTCTTAAGTGATTCTATAGTTTCTAGTCAGCTGAAGATTTTAAGCTTCATTTGGCTAGTGGCGACTCCAAACCAAATACATTTCTACACCTGAGTCAATATTATACTCCGATAGCACCAACAAATCAAGACAAAGACAAAGAAGTGAGGGCACCGCTCGCGTGGGGTGCATTCATAGTTGTTTTTCTAGATAAATAGCATAAGTTGAGTCCTACTCACCACCCACAATAAAGAATGTGGCTTCATTTTTGGGGTTCATGCCGTAAAATGAGATGGCAAAGCGGATGGATGACACGGATATAAAACATATACATCACAGTGGGCCCCACAATCATGAGTCCTCCATCCTCAGTGGTTTAGGTGGGTCATGAAAAGTGAAATAATTAAGAGTGGATAACCACCAATGACACCTTGTCTGTTCATGGAGCCACCGAAATGTGCTTCAGACATTCGACCTGCACAAGGGGCCCCATAAAATGATATTAGATACAGCGTAATAGGTGCATGGATTAAGAGAAGAAACCACCACCTTCTTTTAAAAAATAACCCTTCAATGAATAAGGAGAAAGAAATCTCTAAAATGAGTGAAGAAAATTTAAATTATTGATAAGAAACTGCTTATTAAACATATGATATGCTTTCCAGAAAAAAAAAAAAAAAAGCCCTAAATTCTTAATTTTACTTGAAGTAAGGTACTTTTAGAAATAGTAAAAATTACTAAAAATAATAAAAAAATAAAAAGCATTTGATTTGACTAAAACTCATAATAACCTTTAGATGACTAAAACAAATATTGTGGATTACAACTGGAGTATTAAAACCATAAAAGTGGAAAAGAAATTACTAAAATATAATAAGGTTTAACAAACCTAATTGAACCCCTAAAATAATTGAATTTAAGTTGTTTTGAAGTCGACTAGTAGTGTTATGTGTTGTACAAAGGTAATATGTTAATCTTAACCATTAATGATTCACTATCTTAACCATAAGTCTCGTGTGGACGTGTCATCAATATCATTACTAATATGTGTGTATATCTTGAATCTTACACGAGCCTACATTAAAAGATAGGATTCATTTGGTTGTCCTTGGGAACTTGAGATTGGACATGGTAATCACTATCATGCTATACGAATCTCGGCATCATGTGTTCCAAGACCACCTAGAAGGTTGTAGGACAAACTCATGATTCATATTAATCTTATGTGGTCATTTCATATGAGGAAATCAATGACAAATTAAGATGGAGGGTTTCCGCCATCAGATTCAACGACGAGTCAATGTGCCTGTGCCCTACCCCACGTGGAAGTGTATTATGCCATGGGAATGGGCTCCTTTATTAAACCTATCGACACTTGTATTAGAGGATCAATTCGTCTCTATACCAAGAGACCTATCATACTTGGATTATGATCAATGTGTATGTGCTAGCTTAGAAATCATTAGACTTAATGAAGTGTAGGAGTTTAAGCTCCCAATGTGATGTGCTTTGGCCCTCATAGAGGCAATTAAGGGCCTATTTGGATTCACGTATTAAGATGTATTGTATTGTATTCGGGTACTGTTCATGTATACATTGGACAGATTTCAGAATACATCCAAATCAATCAGATACTAATCAATGTTTGGATAGGAGGTATTGTTTGGCATAGTATACAGTACGTTATACAGATCAATGTTTGGATAGGAAGTATTGTTTGGCATAATATACAGTACGTTGTACAGATCAATATTTGGATAAGACGTATTATGTATGCATATTATACAATTATACAAATTTCAATACAACATGTATGGATGGTCAACCCACGTTTTTTAAGCAATTTCTCTACTATATCTCAGAGGACCATTGAAAAAACATATTCTCAGAGGACCATTGACTTGTAAATATGCATATAACAATGTTATCAGTGAACATCTTCTACTAATGATCCTGATAGTTAGCAAGGGATACATAGCTGAAAATGGAAAACATGTTATGAAGAGAGATTCATCTTCAAATGGCCATCATAACTCCATAATATGCAGTAAAAAATAGTGCAGATGTCCAGAAAAGCGATTTTGAAGAGTTATACCTCAGGCAGATTAACTGAAACTAGCAGAGCCTTAGGATAACAGAAACATTTCTAGATATAGAAGGTTTTGAAGAGATGAGACGACTTAGGGTTTTTATAAATAGAAGTATTCGAAATATCAAACTATCTGCAATCCACTGATGGCATCACACTCTACCTACAACTTAGAAGATATGCACTCGTCCTTTCCAAAATCCCAAGTAGGATTCTCTCCTGCTGAGATTTCCTTCATTTTCTCTCTATCGACGGCATAGGCGTAGCTAGACAGGGAATAGGGGTTTCACAGATATGGGTGTATACGACAGACCGTATACACGCCATCCTCCTCCAGAAATTTCGCACTCGAGGAGGGCGATACAGAAAGTCTACCTGGATATGGTCATGGTTACAGGCCAGATGCATCGCAGTACCATCCGGAGGAATAAGATTCATACCTGTAGGGTCGCCCTTCCGCCGGACGATATGGGGTGCTCCGGCACGATTCGAAGAGCAACGAAGAAGAAGGTTATACTGCCCACTGTTAGTTATAATCAGCCTTCGGAGGAGAAGAAACTGTATGGAATGGCGACATGCAACCTCTTCAGTGACGCTTAAAGAGGCCGTTGGTGTAGAGATCTCTTCTTCTCCCCTGCGAGATAACTTCATTCAGTTATCGCAAACGTCTCTCGAGAAACGAATACAGTGCATTGATTTGGGAGTAATGACGGCAATAGTGCATTCTGACAACATTATATCGTCGTTTCGTTTTTTTTGGAAACAGTATGTATTCACGCGCATAGGATACCAGCTTGTTCAACTCCAAACCAAACGTTGCAAATGTCACATCAAACCCTATAATACGATACAATCCTGCCTTATACGTGAATCCAAAAGGCCCTAAAGTGGTTCATATGTGAGTATTGTTGATTCCATGCATTGGGATACAGTTGAGGTTCATATGATCCAATAAGTGATCCCATCAAGATGTGCATGCGAAATTCAATCTGACCATCAGATGCATCGTCACACATTAGTCTTGGGTTCCAAAAATAAAGTTGTTCCGTGATTCAAGTGGGTTACACCAAAGGAAATAGTTGGGAGAGGAACGCCCACCGTTGATTTTTTTTAGGGCCCATTGTGATGTGTATGTGAAACCCACTCAACCATAAGATGATTCATACTACTTTAGGCCCAGCCATCAAGGGAAATGGTTTGGAGGGTGCATGGACACCCCCTATAAACTATTCACGATCATATGATTCACCTAAATCATGGATGTGGGTTATTTTTGGACCTTGGGCTTAACATGGGTTAACGCATTTGATGGTCATAGTAGAATTCACATGCACATCACCGTAGGGCCCATCCCCAGTTTGATGACACGTAAGGTCTATTGTAGCACTCCCTGTTTGAGACAATTTTCACAGGGAGAGAGATGTTCACACATAACCAGTTGTATGTCCAATCGGTAGTGCATGAGGCCCACCATGGTGTTTCTGTAACATCCAACTGGTCCAGCAAGGTAGTCCCATTGTGAAAATAAGATGCCCCAAAAAATTAGATTCATCCAATTGTTGTGGGCCATGCCGTAAAATACAATAAACAACCACACAAAAACCTCTACATTCATATGAGTCCCATGGGTCCCATCCAATGGTTGGATTGACCTGACTTTTAGGGCATCCCATATTCATAGCAGGTGTACAAGGCCAAACAAAAACCACAATTGGGTTCTACAGATAACTTTTTTTTTTTCTATCACAGGCACTCACACACCCCACACATGCCTTTGCACTCACACCACAATGGGACTCTTATAAGTCTACCACTGAGTCATAGGGATGCAGGCGAGTCCCACAAACAACTAGTTGTATGTCAAACTAGTTGATTAGTTAATGTTAATAAATGTTTAGAGAGTTATTTGATGTCACTTTGGCAAAGGAGTCATGGCCCAAGTGGGCCCCACCGTGGTGTTAATGTTAAATCCACCCCAACCATTAGGTGTATTACCCCATGTTAGACACAAGATCCTAAAATCAGCCTCATTCGTGGTTAAGGTGGACCACGCAAAGGCTTAGATTTTGGTATGGCATCTAATGGTGGAGTGGATTTTGGTATAATCATCACAATGTGCCTGTAAAATCAAGGGCGAACATCTCTCTTCCAACTTTTTCCCTTAGTCTGTCCCACTTGAATCACATGTCAGCCTGATTTTTTTTTATTTTTTTGTTCTAGACCAAACACAAGATTATACATCTAATGGTAAGAGAAAAAAGCACAGTAGGCCCCATAAAAAAATCAAGGGCCAGGCATAGGTAAAACTCTAATGAGGTCTCAAATCCATAGGGGCAAGACCAGAGGTAAAGCTTCAAACCAGCAGATAACTTCATGTGTATATGACATTCAACCCGTTACAAGAGCATCACCTTTTGAAAAACTCAGCAACAACACCCATGGATGAACATGTCACGCCCCAAACCCGGAAATCAGATTCACAGGAATCTCGATCGCCGAATCCGGTGCCGACAGCCTCCGTAGTACCCCATTCTCGGCTCCCAGCGCCCATACGCCAGATTCCGATCCTGGGATCCTACAAGGAGGATTTTCAGTATGAATTTCTTTCGTAATGAAGCATAACCACAAGTATACCCAAATAATAAAGGCAACATCATCATCACATATCCACTAATATAATCGTTTGAATACACTGCTGAAAGGGAAATACATATATCGAAATCAAAAAACTCCAAAAGCTCCAGAGGGCCGTTGTACGCTCCAAGCTCAACAATGCTGCAACCTAACATCACCTGCACGCATCTATCGTGCATAAGCTTATAGAAAGCTTAGAGGGTGGTGTAAGTGTGTGCACAAGGTAAGTGACAGGTAAGCAATATCAGAGTAATCAGAGTAAGCGGGAATACTAGCAAGCCCATAAATCATACAATATCAGAAATAAGTAGAAATACTGACAATAGCATGAATTATCCGAGTAAACAACATTATTAACAAGGTCATAAATCATACGATAACAGAGTAAGCGAAAATACAGACAAGTCCATGAGTCAATCAATATCAGAATACGCATTATGAAACATCTATGCAAATGAGGAGTCATAAAGAGCCAAACATCAGATGCCAAGGATGCGATGCAGTACGCAATTCCTAATGACTGCACGAATACCGTCAGTCGTATGTAGACCGTATAAACGCATAAACATAGTAACCCGGAATGTCATATGCAGTAGATGTAATGCGCTGTGCGGTGCGAATGGAATGATCATGCTGGAGTGTGAAGTCGGGATGATAGTACGTATTATCGCAGGCTACGGGATTCACCACAAGGGACTTCTATCCAAACCAGTCCCATACCTAAATTTGGATAGTCAGACTCAATGTGGTAAACTCCTGATCTCAGGTTAGTCGCGCGCCCCAACCGAAATCCTTACCATAACGAAGGCACACAACAATTAGTTGCGCACCACCAGCCCGAGTGGATAGTGAATGAATGAATGAATGAGCATGCAACTCCTACTCAATAAGTCCACATATCAGTACAGTTCATCTCTGGGATCATCACCGGGGTTTATTACACTCCAAATGACACTGCCGCTCTCCCAGCCGCACAGTCCAAGTAAGCGTAAGAAACCTCACTATCCGCCTAGCCAATAGTCTGCCAATACCTATCCGGCACGTCGATAGCGGACCCATTCCTCGAGCTGGTCAGACTCAGCCTAGCAATGCCCCCTGCACTCGGGCGGGTAAGGCGACACCCCTTCCCAACCGACCACGACACAGTGGGAGACGCGGCCTCCTGGTATTCGGCACTCGGGCGCTCATGTATCCACTCGGTCTCGACGTTGGGGCGTCTCCTGGCCACGGAGGTTTAGGAATTTTCACCCAGGGACATCTATTGCGCCCGTATGCTAGAACCAAATATTTCCGGTGTCCCCTCTGGCCATCCACGATATGCCTGTGGAGGCTACGACCCTGATGTCGCTAGGGCGTATAAAAATCACAATGCAATATGCATGAGTCATACAATCCAGACATGCATCACTCCTGTGCATACCGTGCACTCATGTGAGATAACCTCCGCCTATCAGGGAGTCTCATAATAACATGCCCAATGACATATGTAATGACCAACCACATCTCATAACAAACATGCGAATGATGCGTATGGGCATGTATCATGATGCTATGCTGTCACATGCTAGTAATCAGTATCAATAACTGGCATCAACAATCTGCCTCGATCGATAATCGGTTAATCGGCCACGACAAGCAGAATCGGCAATTGGCCATGTCAATCGATAATCGGCCACGATCGGTAATCGATCACGATAATCGGCCTCGATCGGTAATCGGTCAAGGTAATCAGAATAAGCAAATCGGTCACGGCAATCGTACCGATCAATAGTCAGAATCGGCAAATCGGTCACGTTAATCGAAATCAGTAATCGATCAAGATAATCAGAATCAGCAAATCGGTCATGGCAATCGCACCGATCAATAGTCAGAATCGGCAAATCGGTCATGTTAATCGTCAATCGGCCACGATCAGTAATTGATCACAATAATCGACCTCGATCAGTAATCAGTCAATCGGCCACGACAAGCAGAATCGGCAATCGGCCTCATAAATCGACAATCGGCCACGATCGGTAATCGGTCACAATAATCGGAATTGACCGAACAAGGCCTAAGGGAAAGTCACAATGTGGACATTCAACCATCATTGCCCATCAATGTGGACATCCAACCAACATTGCTCCCAAGGAATAGCCTACATATAGAGCCAAAACGTATAATGAGCTCGTGGCCTCACATAAGGGCCATTGCATGGGCCTTGAATACATCACAATGGGCCTCGCTCATGGGCCTCAAATACATCACATTGGGCCTCACTCATGGGCCTCAAATACATCGCATTGGGCCTCGCCCACGGGCCTCGAATACATCACATTGGGCCCACACAAAGGCCTCACATACGTTTCATTGGACCTCATATAAATCAAATGGGCCGAATCTATGGGTCAGATCAAATAAGTCAATTCAAATGGGCCGAATCAATGGGTCGGATGAATGGGCTGGATCAAATGGGTTAATTCAAATGGGCCGAATCAATGGGCCAGATCAAATGGGCCGAATTAATGGGCCGGATCAAATGGGTCAATTTAAACGCACCATTCATCTATTGCTAGAGATCATTTTCGGACATTATAACAAAAAATGAATCATATCCAACGGATCATCTGGGCCATACTACACCTAACAGTGGTGATGATGATTTCCACTATTAAATTCCAGTGGGCCCCGCCATAGTCTTATTTACCAGCCGGTCTGTTCATAAGGTCACAAAGGCCTGGACATGGAGGAAAAATAAATGTTATATTGATCCAAAATCTGGTAACCCAAGGGGTTTCAATGGTGGACGTTCATCCCACTATTTTCTCTGTAATGTGGTCCACTTGATATAGATCTGCCTTATTTTTTTAGTCCCAAGCCTTGGAACCGGCTTACCAAGTGGATGGACGGTTGGATTAACCGTATACAGCAGGTGGGGTCCACGTTCACCAAATGGCTGAACGGTTTGGATATCATATAAATAGCATGGAGGGCCCACCGTCCTACATTACGGTGGGGTCCAACCACCTGCTAACCCACCTGCTGACGTCAGTCAGTAGCTGCAGCAATAGTTGCTGCGAGGTACTCAGCGAATCCACTCAGACGGTGTGGATTTCACATGAAGATGGACTCCACCGTCCACGGACGGTGGATGGCTTGGATGAAAGACATGTCAGGTGGGTCCACACGTGGTGGGACCCACCAACTTCGATAAAGCTGATGATTGTATTTTCACTTCATCCAGTGTCCACAACACTGCACCATCCGATTGACGGTGCAGATGAAGAATGTATATATAAATATCAAGGTGGTCCCACGTGGGGCCACCATAATATTATTTAGATAATATATATATATATATATATATTTCGTGTAGGCTACATCACACATGGACAGAGCATGCATCGGTGGGCTCCACCATCTGGTCAGTAAAATGGATGGACGGTATGGATGGAATCACACCTCCAGGCGGTCCACAGTGCTCACGGCTGCACGCATAGCAGCTGTTGCAGCAGCATTGGCCCACCGTCCATCAGACGGACGATTTGGATTTAACAGATGGACGGTGGGGATGGGACCCATACAGATGGACGGCGTGACTGCATACATCAGGTGGAGTCCCACCTTGGTTGGACGGTGGATGCTAAAACACTTACATCAAAGTGGGTCCTACCGTCTGAAAATGTTAGACGGTGTGGATAAATCACATACGTCAGGTGGGTCCCACGTGGTGGCCCACCTCAGTTGGATCTAGCTAATATTTGTTTTCTCCCTTCATACAGGGCCTGTCCAAACCGACAGGCAGGTGAAACTCGCCCGCCGGACAGACAGCGTGGATGAAACAGTTGCATCATGTGGTGGGGCCACGTCCATGGAAGGTGTGGATATACAACAGATATGTCCAAGGGGGTGTCCCTTGTTCACGTGGCTGGACGACATGGATATACGGCGCATGCGTCAGGTGGGCCACACACTCCAAACAGATGGATGGTGTGGGCAATGCATATCATCAAGGTGGGCCATTAAAAGAAGGTGAGAGAGGGAGAGAGAGAGAGAGAGATAACGGTGATGATGGGAGAAGCTCCGCCACTATGAGCTCCTCCATAATACAATGCATACATCAAGATGGGTCCCACCATATGTGGGCCCTCAAATCATCAAAAACAACAATGAAATCACCCACCTTGATCTTCTTGGATTTCTTCCGCCAACACGATCTAGAGCTCCATGGAAATGATTCCGACGGTTGAGATGGACTTTGGACGGTGGAGATAGGAAGTAGGAAGGTGGGCCACACTACTCTCTCCCATGGATGCCATGGACGTGAGTTGCTCCCATGGAGCTTGGGAGAAATGAGAGAGAAATGAGAGAGAGAGAGAGAGAGAGAGAGAAGTGGTGAGGTGAAGTGATGGGATGAGAGGGATGGTGAGTGATGTAAGGGGGTACTTTGTTGTAAGGGAAGTTGACTTTTGGGGAGGGTGGTTGTACTTGGGTATGGGTGTGAGTGATGGGAGTGATGTGTACTTGATTGATGTGACCGACGTGATGTATCGTAGAGATCCCCTCGATATTTGCAACATGCGGCGTTTTCCTCTAACTGAACATGGGCCCACATTTCCTGGCCTGGGTACCGGCTCGGTGCGTAATACGCGGCATCGGAACCGCGGCGACGGCGCGGTCAAAATGATACAGGTCTCGAGTCGAGCCGACTCTGGAAAATGGGATATGACTAAGGGTCACGTGCAACTACCGATAACAGATCGCAGGTCCGGAATTCGACCGAAAGGACAGCGGGAGTCGACGGAACAGTGGAAACTAGGATACGGGTCTTACAACTCTACCCGCCTAATAAAAAAATTTCGTCCTCGAAATTTAAACCTCAATATAACCAATACAGAGTTTTCAAAGGGAGGGAAATCCTGTCGCAAAATATACCGACAGAATCGAACACCTAAGAGATGGGGATAATGCTAATGAATCTCAGCCTCATGCTCCAAGATGCCTCCTCAGCCTTATGATGACCTCACTGAACCTCGGATCCCATATAAAAATTATCGAAACTGTAATACTATGCAGCCTCATAATCTCAACTGTGGGGGCCTATATCAGAAAATCACTAAGTTATTCAAACTTGGGGACCTAATTATTCTAAGTTCTCAACAATCATAGAGTGTAAGGTAGCTATCAGCAGATATGTGATGTTATCTTCAGGTATTCCCAAGTTATGCTCTGATACCAACTTCTGTCACGCCCCAAACCCGGAAATCAGATTCACAGGAATCTCGATCGCCGAATCCGGTGCCGACAGCCTCCGTAGTACCCCATTCTCGGCTCCCAGCGCCCATACGCGATTAGATCCTGGGATCCTACAAGGAGGATTTTCAGTATGAATTTCTTTCGTAATGAAGCATAACCACAAGTATACCCAAATAATAAAGGCAAAATCATCATCACATATCCACTAATATAATCGTTTGAATACACTGCTGAAAGGGAAATACATATATCGAAATCAAAAAACTCCAAAAGCTCCAGAGGGCCGTTGTACGCTCCAAGCTCAACAATGCTGCAACCTAACATCACCTGCACGCATCTATCGTGCATAAGCTTATAGAAAGCTTAGAGGGTGGTGTAAGTGTGTGCACAAGGTAAGTGACAGGTAAGCAATATCAGAGTAATCAGAGTAAGCGGGAATACTAGCAAGCCCATAAATCATACAATATCAGAAATAAGTAGAAATACTGACAATAGCATGAATTATCCGAGTAAACGACATTATTAACAAGGTCATAAATCATACGATAACAGAGTAAGCGAAAATACAGACAAGTCCATGAGTCAATCAATATCAGAATACGCATTATGAAACATCTATGCAAATGAGGAGTCATAAAGAGCCAAACATCAGATGCCAAGGATACGATGCAGTACGCAATTCCTAATGACTGCACGAATACCGTCAGTCGTATGTAGACCGTATAAACGCATAAACATAGTAACCCGGAATGTCATATGCAGTAGATGTAATGCGCTGTGCGGTGCGAATGGAATGATCATGCTGGAGTGTGAAGTCGGGATGATAGTACGTATTATCGCGCTACGGATTCACCACAAGGGACTTCTATCCAAACCAGTCCCATACCTAAATTTGGATAGTCAGACTCAATGTGGTAAACTCCTGATCTCAGGTTAGTCGCGCGCCCCAACCGAAATCCTTACCATAACGAAGGCACACAACAATTAGTTGCGCACCACCAGCCCGAGTGGATAGTGAATGAATGAATGAATGAGCATGCAACTCCTACTCAATAAGTCCACATATCAGTACAGTTCATCTCTGGGATCATCACCGGAGTTTATTACACTCCAAATGACACTGCCGCTCTCCCAGCCGCACAGTCCAAGTAAGCGTAAGAAACCTCACTATCCGCCTAGCCAATAGTCTGCCAATACCTATCCGGCACGTCGATAGCGGACCCATTCCTCGAGCTGGTCAGACTCAGCCTAGCAATGCCCCCTGCACTCGGGCGGGTAAGGCGACACCCCTTCCCAACCGACCACGACACAGTGGGAGACGCGGCCTCCTGGTATTCGGCACTCGGGCGCTCATGTATCCACTCGGTCTCGACGTTGGGGCGTCTCCTGGCCACGAAGGTTTAGGGATTTTCACCCAGGGACATCTATGGCGCCCGTATGCTAGAACCAAATATTTCCGGTGTCCCCTCTGGCCATCCACGATATGCCTGTGGAGGCTACGACCCTGATGTCGCTAGGGCGTATAAAAATCACAATGCAATATGCATGAGTCATACAATCCAGACATGCATCACTCCTGTGCATACCGTGCACTCATGTGAGATAACCTCCGCCTATCAGGGAGTCTCATAATAACATGCCCAATGACATATGTAATGACCAACCACATCTCATAACAAACATGCGAATGATGCGTATGGGCATGTATCATGATGCTATGCTGTCACATGCTAGTAATCAGTATCAATAACTGGCATCAACAATCTGCCTCGATCGATAATCGGTTAATCGGCCACGACAAGCAGAATCGGCAATTGGCCATGTCAATCGATAATCGGCCACGATCGGTAATCGATCACGATAATCGGCCTCGATCGGTAATCGGTCAAGGTAATCAGAATCAGCAAATCGGTCACGGCAATCGTACCGATCAATAGTCGGAATCGGCAAATCGGTCACGTTAATCGAAATCAGTAATCGATCAAGATAATCAGAATCAGCAAATCGGTCACGGCAATCGCACCGATCAATAGTCAGAATCGGCAAATCGGTCATGTTAATCGTCAATCGGCCACGATCAGTAATTGATCACAATAATCGACCTCGATCGGTAATCGATCAATCGGCCACGACAAGCAGAATCGGCAATCGGCCTCATAAATCGACAATCGGCCACGATCGGTAATCGGTCACAATAATTGGAATTGACCGAACAAGGCCTAAGGGAAAGTCACAATGTGGACATTCAACCATCATTGCCCATCAATGTGGACATCCAACCAACATTGCTCCCAAGGAATAGCCTACATATAGAGCCAAAACGTATAATGAGCTCGTGGCCTCACATAAGGGCCATTGCATGGGCCTTGAATACATCACAATGGGCCTCGCTCATGGGCCTCAAATACATCACATTGGGCCTCACTCATGGGCCTCAAATACATCGCATTGGGCCTCGCCCACGGGCCTCGAATACAGCACATTGGGCCCACACAAAGGCCTCACATACGTTTCATTAGACCTCATATAAATCAAATGGGCCGAATCTATGGGTCGATCAAATAAGTCAATTCAAATGGGCCGAATCAATGGGTCGGATCAATGGGCTGGATCAAATGGGTTAATTCAAATGGGCCGAATCAATGGGCCGGATCAAATGGGCCGAATTAATGGGCCGGATCAAATGGGTCAATTTAAACGCACCATTCATCTATTGCTAGAGATCATTTTCGGACATTATAACAAAAAATGAATCATATCCAACGGATCATCTGGGCCATACTACACCTAACAGTGGTGATGATGATTCCCACTATTAAATTCCAGTGGGCCCCGCCATAGTCTTATTTACCAGCCGGTCTGTTCATAAGGTCACAAAGGCCTGGACATGGAGGAAAAATAAATGTTATATTGATCCAAAATCTGGTAACCCAAGGGGTTTCAATGGTGGACGTTCATCCCACTATTTTCTCGTAATGTGGTCCACTTGATATAGATCTGCCTTATTTTTTTTAGTCCCAAGCCTTGGGCAAACCTAGCTTATCAGTGGATGGACGGTTGGATTAACCGTATACGACGGTGGGGTCCACGTTCACCAAATGGCCGAACGGTTTGGATATCATATAAATAGCATGGAGGGCCCACCGTCTACATTACGGTGGGGTCCAACCACCTGCTAACCCACTGCCGACGTCGGTCGATAGGCTGCATTGCAGCAGCAATAGTTCTTTGCGAGGTACTCAGCGAATCCACTCAGACGGTGTGGATTTCACATGAAGATGGACTCCACCGTCCACGGACGGTGGATGGCTTGGATGAAAGACATGTCAGGTGGGTCCACACGTGGTGGGACCCACCAACTTCGATAAAGCTGATGATTGTATTTTCACTTCATCCAGTGTCCACAACACTGCACCATCCGATTGACGGTGCAGATGAAGAATGTATATATAAATATCAAGGTGGTCCCACGTGGGGCCACCATAATATTATTTAGATAATATATATATATATATATATTTTTCGTGTAGGCTACATCACACATGGACAGAGCATGCATCGGTGGGCTCCACCATCTGGTCAGTAAAATGGATGGACGGTATGGATGGAATCACACCTCCAAAGGTCCACAGTGCTCACGGCCGCACGCATAGCAGCTGTTGCAAAGAAGATTGGCCCACCGTCCATCGAGACGGACGATTTGGATTTAACAGATGGACGGTGGGGATGGGACCCATACAGATGGACGGCGTGACTGCATACATCAGGTGGAGTCCCACCTTGGTTGGACGGTGGATGCTAAAACACTTACATCAAAGTGGGTCCTACCGTCTGAAAATGTTAGACGGTGTGGATAAATCACATACGTCAGGTGGGTCCCACGTGGTGGCCCACCTCAGTTGGATCTAGCTAATATTTGTTTTCTCCCTTCATACGGGGCTGTCCAAACCGACGAGGTGTGGTGAAACTCGCCCGCCGGACAGACAGCGTGGGATGAAACAGTTGCATCATGTGGTGGGGCCACGTCCATGGAAGGTGTGGATATACAACAGATATGTCCAAGGGGGTGTCCCTTGTTCACGTGGCTGGACGACATGGATATACGGCGCATGCGTCAGGTGGGCCACACACTCCAAACAGATGGATGGTGTGGGCAATGCATATCATCAAGGTGGGCCATTAAAAGAAGGTGAGAGAGGGAGAGAGAGAGAGAGAGAGATAACGGTGATGATGGGAGAAGCTCCGCCACTATGAGCTCCTCCATAATACAATGCATACATCAAGATGGGTCCCACCATATGTGGGCCCTCAAATCATCAAAAACAACAATGAAATCACCCACCTTGATCTTCTTAGATTTCTTCCGCCAACACGATCTAGAGCTCCATGGAAATGATTCCGACGGTTGAGATGGACTTTGGACGGTGGAGATAGGAAGTAGGAAGGTGGGCCACACTACTCTCTCCCATGGATGCCATGGACGTGAGTTGCTCCCATGGAGCTTGGGAGAAATGAGAGAGAAATGAGAGAGAGAGAGAGAGAGAGAGAGAGAAGTGGTGAGGTGAAGTGATGGGATGAGAGGGATGGTGAGTGATGTAAGGGGGTACTTTGTTGTAAGGGAAGTTGACTTTTGGGGAGGGTGGTTGTACTTGGGTATGGGTGTGAGTGATGGGAGTGATGTGTACTTGATTGATGTGACCGACGTGATGTATCGTAGAGATCCCCTCGATATTTGCAACATGCGGCGTTTTCCTCTAACTGAACATGGGCCCACATTTCCTGGCCTGGGTACCGGCTCGGTGCGTAATACGCGGCATCGGAACCGCGGCGACGGCGCGGTCAAAATGATACAGGTCTCGAGTCGAGCCGACTCTGAAAAATGGGATATGACTAAGGGTCACGTGCAACTACCGATAACAGATCGCAGGTCCGGAATTCGACCGAAAGGACAGCGGGAGTCGACGGAACAGTGGAAACTAGGATACGGGTCTTACAGAACAGACTCGTGTTTTGCTATTTACTAACATTTGGACGTGGTTTTACATGGAATGGACTACTTAATGTGCATACTATTGATCTGATGATGGGGCCAATCTATTAACAGGGTTGGATGTCACGTGCACTTAATACTTCAGAAGTTACCATATGGTGGAGTCTAGCTTAGGTCCAACTGCTTGGATTTAAGAACCCTTCTTTTCGGGAATACATAGCTTTTATGGGACAGGTGATTCGCAAGCCCACCCTTGATTTGTGAGGGGCCCACCATGATATGTTTATAAGATTCACTCCAACCATTAGATGCGTAATCTCATGTCGAGCCTATAGCCAAAAAATCAAGCTGACTAATGATTCAAGTGGGCCCTATACAAATCAAGGGTGGATGTCTTTCTCCCAAGTGTTTCCAGGCCCACCTAAATCATTGGTCGAGCTGATTTTTTGGCTCTAAACCCAGCATGGGATTACACATCTACACATCTAATGGTCAAAGTTGATCTCACATACACACCTTGGAGCCCATCACAGATCAAGGGTGGGCATCCCTCTAGTTACCTGTTCCCAAACAATTCAAGCAGTTGGATGGCAAATAAACATCATGCAAAAGATATATGTGTGCTCTCTCTTTATCCAGGAGGCTTTAGATCAAGCTGATATTTGTGTTTTACCTTTATCCAGGTCTGTATGACCTTATGAACAGGTTGGATGGTAAATAAACATCATGGTGAGCTCTGAGAAGGTTTCAACGTGTCATTGTCACCACTGCTTTCTATGGTGTGGTCCACTTGAATTTTGGATCACAGACCACGTCATGTTGGCTAATGCATGATTGTAGCTGACATGGGGGAGGATTTCATGTGGATTAGGGCCCCTTTGGATACCACCAAGTTACTTTTTTTACTTACAGTAGTAGATAATTAACTTATTTGAGATAAGTGAGTTTGATTTATGATCAATTATAAGTAACTTTTTTATTTAAAGTCATTTAATCACTTCAATTTAATAAGTAGAAATCAAGATAAGCTACTTAAGACATAAGTAGATTATCTTAAGTAACTTGCAATCCAAACGCCTCTTTTATCACCCATTGATGTGTCACATTGCACCCCTTGCACCAAGATGAATGGATTCCCCAAATGTACGGGGTTCTACAACATATGAGCCACGCAATGCGAATTTTAATTCAGAGCCTTTAAACATAATTTTACACTGATAGCAGTGGTATGACCCACCTAAATCTTTGATCCGACTGATATTTAAGATCCATTGTGAAAATGTGGCAGCCCATCTGATGGACGGAGTGCACCTTATGCACTGCATGACCATCCATAGTTAGGTTAGCACAGTTCATTCTTCAATGCCTACTCGCTAAGGGCCCATTTGGATACCACCAAATAAATTACTTTTTCTACTTACAACAATAGATAAACAACTTATCTCATATAAGTAAGTTTGGTTTATGATTAGTTATAAGTAACTTTTTTACTTAAAGTACTTAATCACTTCAGTTAAAAAATTTAGCTTTTCTACTTTTCATAAGTTACTGAAGAGAGGGATAGGAGAGGAGAAAGAGAGGCGAAGCTGATAAGTATGTTGTTTACCAGACATATATATCTTCTCAATAAGTAGAAACTAAGATAAGCTACTAATGGCATAATTAACTTATCTTGAGCAACTTACAATCTAAACGAGCCCTAAAAGATATATTTGTTGACACATATATTGTGTGTAAGGTTTGTATTGAGGTCTGTTCAAAGTTGAAAATAATACAAAAATTAGAGAAGCAAAACATTAATAAAATTTTAAATTACAGAAACCAGAAAAGAAAGAGCAAAATCCACCCTCTATTTTTTATTATACACACGCACACAGCTTCAGTGTATCTGTTTATTTATTTAATTATATTTTTTATTTGCCTAGGATGGATTTGATCCACCAGATGCCTTTGGTGTCTTTTGGGGTCTGATCATCATCTTCAGGTGGAGGGTTGGAGTGACTTGTCTTGTGAAGTTTGCTGACATCATAGCCTTGCTCTTTGGCCTTCTCGACCAGTTGCATGTATATCTCTTCATCCATGTGGTTCTGCCTACACAATATCTGACCAAAAAACATAAACTTCAAGCCCTGTCTGGGATCAAGGAAATGAGAATATAAGATTTGCATTGATTTTGGATTTTGCAAATTCAAAAGTCTTACCATTTGGAAGCAAACTACAAAGCCCTTTTGTTTATAAAAAAATCTCTCATTTGAGAATTTGCCTAGTCTTTAGTTTTTTTTTTTTTTTTTTTTTTTTTTTTTTTTTTTGCTTATCTATATTTGTCTCAAGTCCATGAATTTATGGAGGTGTGGATTCTGAATATTCAAATTTTTGGCAAATTCACAACAAAAGAAATAAACCAACAGGAAATTTGAAATTCATGGGTTCCACAAATCCTAGATTCGGGAAATTCATGAATTTGGCAAATCCACAACAAAGGAAGAAAACAAACAGAGATATTTAAATCCATGGGTTCCACAAATCCCTGTCTCATATACCTCACACTAAGCAGCCCCTAAAAATCCAACTGAGAGAAAGACTCTAGTACTCTAGGCAGTTTATTAAATTATCCACAAGCAAAAAGGAATTGTACGTGGGATGTAGGGAACTCAAATTGAACCGTTCAAATTGTATGACACACTTCTGATTGAATATCTAGTTGGTGTGATTTATTTTTTTGTGGATGGTCATCAGAATGTTATTGACACGCGTAAATATGCATCGATTTGATTATGTTGAGATTTTCAATGTTTATATTATATGGATAGGTGTGATTAATTTGTGATAATTTATACATAGATATTCGGATTGGCCATCATGCTAAGATGTAGCCAACATTTACCGATTAGAAGTTTGGTCTGCTTCGCTCCTCGTGGACCATTGTACTAGAATGCACGATAGGAGCGATGTGTACTGAGATGTATGTACGTATTTGACAGAATTTATGAAAGAATCAAAATGAGAACTCACAAAAATCGGCAGGATCAGCTCCGTACTCAATTAAATCATATAAGCCTATGTATAGCAGTGAGAATGGATCATTGGTTGATCTAATGGATTGCCTATGAGACGATGAACATCAATCATATACGACGTGTGAATTGAGACACACATGGTGCAAGACTAATTTACCGAAGAGCAATTGACAATTTACAATCCAATTGTTGTGTGATTATGCTGATCTCGTAGAAAACTCAAACGTCCTTATTACCCTACACTACTTAGCAAGGACGTGATGAGGTGAAGAGGTCATGTGCACAGATTTGGCTAGGTCAAAATCACATTAGCAAAGCAGCCGAATCAAGATTAAGTCACGTAGATGAGTTAGAGGGAGATCTTAGATGGTCGCATGGTGGCAATGATGTACATAAACCTTATCTAAAGCGTAGGATAAAATGGATGATTGGATTTTATTGTGAACGGTCTTGAAAAATATGTATATATTATTATATTAATATTTTCAACAAGTTTTAATCAATAAAGTTTGCTAAGATTTTATTTTTTATTTAAAAAAAAAAAAAATCATTCAATCTCAAAAGTAGATAAGTATGTGTTATAATTGGAGCATTGGGATTTATGCATGTGCATAAATGGAATCCAACATGCCAGATTGAGTGTGATCAGATCAAGAACCTAGGACAAGCTAATCTCTAGGATGAGATTACAGACTAGGTAAGTCATTCCTTGTCTACTTGTGAGTTTGGTGTGATATCATCCCCTAAAGAAAATTAGTCTTCAAGGCCTAACACTATATCTATTTGATTACATGGTGTAGATTGGATTTCCTCATTTGAAGGGAGCATGATACTAGAGTTGGGCACAGGACGACTCGACTCGACTAACTCAACTCGTCCGACTCGATCCGAACCAAATGGGTGAGTTCGTCCAACTGAGTAGGCTTTGCCCAATTCGAACTCTAACCGAGTCGAGTCCGAGTTACCCAGTAACTCGACCCGAAACTCGATCTGATTAGAGTCGACTCGATCTGAAACCTGACTTGACTTGGATTCGGGTGTGTGTGTGTGTGTGTGTGTGTGTGTGTAGGGAAAAGGTACAATGCGCTCGAGCTGATTTTAACGCCCCATGAGGTCAAGCTATGTGGGCCACACCATATACAGAAGTGGGGAGGGGCCGTGCACCATTAAAACATTCATAACCATTTTTGAGGGCCCATCGAGATGTATTTTGCAAATCCAACCCATCCATTATGTGTGTCCCACTTGAATGAGGGTTCAGACCACGTTTCAGGCGCATGCAAAACTCAGGTGGGCCCCACCAAGTGCTTTTATATGTTTTAACGGTGTCTTCACATTATTTTAGATGGTATGGCCCACCTGAGTTCCATTCCATATGCGGCTAATTTTTGGGATATCCCATAATTTAAAGGGTACCCATCAAATGCACGGTGTTGATGGTCGAAACACATCATGCTGGGGCCCACACAGCTCGACCACACGGGAGCTTATCGTCAGCTCGAGCGCATTGTACCTTTTCCCATATATATATATATATATATATATATATATATATATATATATATATATATAACCCTGGTTTTTAAGTATTTCTAAACCTACCCATCAAATGCACGGTGTTGATGGTCGAAACACATCACGCTGGGGCCCACATAGCTCGACCTCACGGGAGCTTATCGTCAGCTCGAGCGCATTGTACCTTTTCCCATATATATATATAGAGAAGCGCTCACCTGCGAACCAGTTCGTACGTATTTACGTACGAACTTTTTTGAGAACCCATCATACGTGATGTTGATCTAAAATCTGAACCGTTCATGTGAAGCAGCACCTAGTGAAACCCCCTAGGACCAAGTTTTACTTTTATCTAAAACTTTTATTCATACCGTCCATAGCAAAGAGAAATTAAAATCAAGGAAAGAAGCTGTTTACATTTTTCACGGTCCACCAAAGTTTCGGATCAAAGTAAAATTTCATACTATAGAGTTTCATGAGGTTCTGCTTCATGTGAACCGTTCAGATTTGCGAGATTCATCACGTATGATGGGTCATCAAAAACGTTCGTACGTGCTATGTACGAACTGGTTCGCAGGTGAGGGTTTTCCTATATATATATATATATATATATATATATATATATATATATATATATATATATATATATATATATATATATATATATATATATATATAACCCTAGTTTTTAAGTATTTCTAAGTATTTCTAAACCTACCCGCACCCGATCCTGATCCAAACCCAAACTCTCTCTCTCCCTCCCTCTTCCTCCTCTTCCTCTCTCCCTCCCTCATACTCCTCCTCTTCCAAATCCGGCAACCGCCCACCACCATCACCACCCTCCTACTCCTCCTCTCCCTCCCTCCCTTCCTCACCTCTCGATCCGACTTGATGCCAACTCGACTCGACTTGGTTCTTTTGACCGATTCGGTCTCGATCCGGATCAGACCAGGGCATACCGGACTCGGATCGAGTCAGGCATGTCGGACTCCGTACCAAGTTGGGTTGAGTTCGGGTTAGGCATATTTCAAAACCAGATCGAGTCGGGTCAGCCCTAACTCGGTCCGACTCAACCCGATGCCCAGCTCTACGTGATACTTCGACAACCTCATTATCACCAAAATATCAAAGATATTGGAGTATATGCTTTAATTAGGATTTCTCCGTGATAAAAGACTATAAATAGGTGTAAGATTTTGGTTTGAGATACTTCTCTTCTCTCAAGCCCTAACCCTCAAAGAAATACTTCCCCTCTTAGAAACTCTTATCTACCAAATCTAGATATCTCGTTATCTCTCTGCTCATTTTCGGACAACAAAAAATATGATCTCATTTATGCATTTAAGGTACAGGGCCGAATTGTGCAAATTAGGAGCAATAAGGTACAAGGCGAAGGTGAAAAGCCTAAAAGTACATGGACAGAGATAGCAAGAAAAAAAAAAAGTTGCTGACTTAACATGTTACCTAAAGTTATGACCCTTGAAACAGTGAAATAGCATGACAGCTTTGAAGCCAACGCCAATTGATTGAGATGAGGCTCAGATGATCATCATCATCGTCGTTCAGTCAGTATGCATGCACCCATTAATGGTTCAAATCGATCAACGGATCTAGGCCTGTTTATTTTTCCAGCTCATCCGTAAATAAGTTGTAAATGTGTAATTATTACTTCCCTCATATGAAAATGGAAATAGCCTATGAATTCCAAGTCTTGTGAGCCTGCTTGCATGTTTTGTCTACTCACAACGGTAAATATTCGTTATTACCATTGATTGTTGTTTGTTTTTAAAAGTATTTCTGATATATGAATTGGGAGTTAACCAAATCTATCCCACACCTTATCACTTGTACTCTACGCACTTAACAAAAAAAAAATAAAGCAATCAACGGTGGAGATAAACCCAAAATAAATAAATAAATAAATCAACAGCTTACCCTAAGATAACTTTTTGAAGGCTGTCCAATCAAAGCATACTGATAATCGCCATCAATGTACAAGACCCAATAATCTCCAACGACTGGGATGATAGGTAGGAAAGGTGGGACATAGAATTTCACCTTCAGCTTGGCTTCATCGCTTGATGGGTTAGCTTTGTAAGCCGTCCCTTCAATGTATCCTCTCTTACTATCCGTCCATGTCTCATTAAGTACATGGATCGTACCATCCTCATTGAGTTTGTATGTAGCTCTTGTATCTATCCCATTCTTGGGCTGGAATCTTGATGGAAATGAGGCTATCTCGTACCAACGGCCCATGTATCTCTGCAAATCCAGGCCCTTCACTACATCCATCTCTTTATGGGCCATTAATGCTCGAAATCTAGAGAGAGGGAAAGAGGTGGATTTTTTTGGGAGTGCTTGGATGTTGGGAAGTGGAAAAGCGTGTGAGTATTCACAATAAGAGGGTTGGTTATATTTCTTATATTTATGGTTTTTGTAGGCGGTGACGTGTTGAATTCTGGCCTTGCACAAAGACGAGTCATATGTCGCTCGCATGTAGAGGTTGATACAGTAGATTCGGGAGTATTAAAACAAAAAGCATTTATCTGTCTATATCACACACGTGCAATAATAATTTATAAATCTGATCCGTTTAATTTATAGATTTTATAATTTATGATTATATTTGAAAAGGAAGATTCTATTGAATGGTCTTATCCATCCTTTTTATGACTGAAATTTGACCATTGAAATTTCATCTTTGGAATTTTTGCATATAAATCAAGATATATTATTATATATATTTGAATTTAAAAAATTGGACTATTTTCTAGTGAATGGACGGAGTAGATTTAGATATCATCTTTCAGAACGTAGAGTAGAATGAGAGTTCTACTGTATTCCGGTTCCTGATATTCTACCTTATCACGACGTTTTACTTGAAGAAACAGTAACAGATGGATGGGAACATTCTGGATGGAGAAATTTGCAAGTGTACGACCCATTATGGCCCAATTAGGAAACTAAGCCCACCTCATTTTCCTTCGCGAGAATACGCCCCAGTTGTACGGACGCCTTGCCAAAGGTCGAAAATGCCCCTACCTCTTACTTGAAGCGGGAAGACGAGCGCTGACGCTCCTCGAACTCTGAGTTATACGAACGGTTCAAAAGTGGTCAACGTTACATGGGCGGCACAGTTATGTATTTATTCTATCCACAACGTTCATCCATATTTCGAGATCATTTCGGACCATTATCTATAAAAAAAAAAAAAATCATATCCAAAGATCAATTGGACCACACCACAAAGAATAGCAGAAAATTGATTTTCACCGTTAAAAACTTTGTAGGGCCCACCGTAACATTTATTTTCCATCCAATCTATTCATAAGGTCACAAAGACCAGGATGAAGAGGAAAAACAAGTTTCATAATGATCCAAAACTTCTGTGACCCCTAAAAGAGTTTCAATGGTAGACTGTGACCCCTAAAAGAGTTTCAATGGTAGACTGTGACCCCTAAAAGAGTTTCAATGGTAGACGTGCAATCATCCACAGCCTTTAACAGTGTCGTCCACTTGATGGCTAGATCTGTTTTATTTTTCGTTTCAAACCTTAATACAAGTTCGCCAAAAATATTGATGGTTTGGATATAACACATACCTCATAGTAGGACCCACAAAAAGCAGTAGGATTACAACAGCAAAAAATTTTTAAAAAAAAATCCTGCAATTGTCGATATATCGAAAATGGTCCAGAACTGTCCAGTGAGTTTTCTTCAAAAATCCTACAATGGTTGATATATCGACAGCCTTTTGATATATTGAAAAAGGTATTTTTACCTTTAGCTACGGATTATAACCATAGCCATAACTGTAGTCTATGAAACTCTATGAAATTTTTTATTTTTTTTATTTTTTTTATTTTTTACATGGAGAAATTTATTCTACCTACAATTTTCTTTAATACATATTTATATAAATAGGTATATATAAGCATATAAAAATTTTTTCCTCTTTTTTTTCATTTATTTATTTAATCATTTAACAAGAATATCTTCTAAACCAAAATTAGTTACTTGACGTACCTTATATGATTTTGGGGTATGAGAAGCTACTTTAGCCAACTAACCTGCTATTTTTGAAGATTCCATCAGGTCGATGGTAAAAAATCCATTTCATTCAATCTATGATCATTCCCATGCATTTCGCGGTCAATTCGCTTCAAACCATGATCATTCCCATGCATTTCATGGTCATCCCAAACAATTCTGTGTTGATTCACGGTCATTTCGAGGCATTTCACGGTCAATTCCCTTCACTTCACGGTCATTTGCATGCATTTCGCGGTCAATTCGCTTCAAACCATGATCATTCCCATGCATTTCACGGTCATACCAAACAATTCCGTGTTGATTCACGGTCATTTCAAGGCATTTCACGATCAATTCCCTTCACTTCATGGTCAGTTGCGTACATTTCGCGGTCAATTCTCTTCAAACCATGATCATTCACATGCATTTCACGGTCATCCCAAACAATTTCGTGTTGATTCACGGTCATTTAGAGGCATTTCACGGTCAATTCCCTTCACTTCACGGTCATTTGTATGCATTTCGCGGTCAATTTGCTTCAAACTATGATCATTCCCATGCATTTCGCGGTCATTCCAAACAATTCCGTGTTGATTCACGGTCATTTTGAGACATTTCACGGTCAATTCCCTTCACTTCACAGTCATTTGCATGCATTTCGCGGTCAATTCGCTTCAAACCATGATCATTCCCATGCATTTCACAAATCATCCCAAACAATTCGTGTTGATTCACAATCATTTCAAGGCATTTCACGGTCAATTCCCTTCACTTCACAGTCATTTGCATGCATTTCGCGGTCAATTCGCTTCAAACCATGATCATTCCCATGCATTTCGCGGTCATCCCAAACAATTCCGTGTTGATTCACGGTCATTTCGAGGCATTTCACGGTCAATTCCCTTCACTTCACGGTCATTTGCATGCATTTCGCGGTCTATTCGCTTCAAACCATGATCATTCCCATGCATTTCACGGTCATCCCAAACAATTCCGTGTTGATTCACAGTCATTTCAAGGCATTTCACGGTCAATTCCCTTCACTTCAAGGTCATTTGCATACATTTCGCGGTCAATTCGCTTCAAACCATGATCATTCACATGCATTTCACGGTCATCTCAAACAATTCTGTGTTGATTCACAGTCATTTCGAGGCATTTCACGGTCAATTCCCTTCACTTCACGGTCATTTGCATGCATTTCGTGGTCATACCCCTTCACTTCACGGTCATTTCCATGCATTTCACGGCCAATTCGCCTCACTTCACGATCATTTCCATGCATATCACGGTCATTCCAGCCTATTCCGTGTTGATTTACGGTCATTTCAGCACAATTCACGGTCATGCCCCTTCACTTCACGGTCATTTTCACGCATTTCGCGGTCCAATCGCTTCACTTCACGATCATTTCCATGCATTTCATGGTCATTCCAGCATATTCCGTGTTGATTCACGGTCATTTCGACGCATTTCACGATCAATTCGCTTCACTTCACGATCATTTCCATGCATATCACAGTCATTCCCACATATTCCGTGTTGATTCACGGTCATTTCAACGCATTTCACGGTCATACCCCTTCACTTCACAGTCATTTTCGCGCATTTGATGTTGAGGGTCAAATATTGCAAATCAGACCTCGATTATTGCCAGATTTTACATACACAGTAATGCGTAATGGAGTATTTTAATTGTGTTTTGTTGCAGGATGCAATCAGGAGCGTTGACTGAAAACTGACACTAAAAGTGTGGATTTGACGCTCAGAATTCACCAGAGCAAGGGACGGACCCCAGGGGACTAAGATTAATGGAATTACATACCAGGGATCCAAGAAAATCAAGCCATTCACATTAAAGAGGCCCGAAACTAGTGCAGAATGCAAGATCACAGGGTTCCCGCCATCCATTCGGCCCGAAACTTCATACATGAGATAGAGGCCATATATTAACCGTACATATTAAATTTCAGCCATTGGATCACTATGAAAGTGGGCCAACGGTCAGATCAGCCCACAAATTATCAAACTGGGGCCCACCTGATATCTAGATATGGTTCACTTTCGGTCTCAGCCCGTTTTAGGAGGTGACAGAACAGATGGTTGGATTGGATTTCTCTTGAACATCATGGTGGACCCCGCATGTACAACGCATGTACATGAGGGTATAAGCGCCCGCGCCGCACCGGACGGTCAGCCCGGTCAAAGCCGGGCTGACCCGCACCGTCTTCTTCATAGAGACAGCGTCCGACGCTGTCTGAGTTCTTTTGGCTAGTGGGCCCCACACATCATCCAAATGGATGATCAGCACCGTCCATTGATCTCTAAGGGGTGGTATGACGCTCTCCTAGGTGGCAGAATTTCAAATGACAGTGAAGATCTGGTTTTGATCGACCAAACGGAAAATGGACGGCAGTGAGAAAACTCCCGTGGGCCACACCAAATTAATTCCAAAAATGACCAAAACCAAATGGTTTTTCGGGTGGATCTTAATGGACGGCCTGGATATCCCCACTGATATCAACCATGGGCCCACCAGCCATCACAGCGATGGATGCGAAGTTCTGTTTGCAAAAATTACTTGCGGACGATCCTTATGGGCCCCCATGGTCCATGATACAGATAATCTTGACCGTTCATCAAGGGTAAAAGGGCCCTATAAACATGGCCTAGGTGTCCCTTCTCTACCATGCAAGCAAATATGTGGAGTGCTCATCTAAAATACAGGATGAACGGTGTAACATGAAGTTTTGTGGGTCACACCGAAATCAAATGAGAATTGGTCTTCCCAGACGATTTTCCATGGGGAACCTATTGGATGGTATGGATTCCCCCGTCGACGTCAAGAAGTGGGCCCCACCAACCTCAGCGTAGGAGACTTTCCGCGGCTCTGTTTTAGAGATTGCGGATCATTCTTGTGGGCCATTACCGCACTTTAAAAGTTTGATCTAGACCGTCCATCATGAACCTAAGATCTCCCTCGTCAAATCCTAGGTGACCGAATCTTAGAATTCAGTGGAGATCAGTTTCCATTTGTCCAAATAGAGGACTGACGGTGCAATGAAAAGATGGGTGGGACACACCAATTTCGGTCCAAAAATAGCCTACTTGTACTGAAATTTTAAGGGCGTTCCAATGAGCGGATTGGATTTCACGGAAAAACTCGAATGTGGGCCCCACCAGTTACGCCGGCAGTTACGCAATTGAAGATGACCGTGAAATAAGAGTTCATTCGTCGGTCAGACTCAACAGAAGGATACACAACAACTTTCGACAGCAGCTTATAAAAGGAGAGAGAGGGTATGGAGAAAAGGATCTTCTTCGGCTGAGACGGGAGTAAGAGCTTGGAGGATCGGGATCTTGGCTTGGGTTTTGACGTGAAGCAGAGAGAGAGAAAGTAACTGTTAGTGTTTTTTTTAATAGTTTCCTTATTTATTTTTTTTAAAAGATGTATAGCCTATCTATGCTAGGCTAAACCTCTTAGCTAGGGCTAAGAGGTGAAGCTTGTAGTGGGATGGGAGATTCAATTTTATGTTTTTAATTTGGTTTTAATTATGAATTGAATTTGATATTTGTTTTATTATGGGAATATGTTTTTAGTCTTTAATGGTCTGCCTATTCTTTTGAAAAATTCACAATGGGTGCTGCGATGGCTTTGAGCATGTTCTTTTCCTCTTTATGCTTATGACATCAAGAAGCCTCCGTTGTTCACCATCGTCTCTCAAACATGGTCTCCATGTCGGTACCCTTTCCTGACTTTCATGGCATGTTGATTGGTTGGTAATTGGTTTAATTCTGTTGTTTACTTTGTCGCCTGGGCATGGTTTGGTGATGAAATCCATTCTAATTCATACACCTTTCATCTTTTTAAACACTATATCAAATAAGTTCAGTTTAAATTCCATGATTCTTCAAACAGGCATAAGATCTCCCTGATCTCTACAAGTGGATCCTCTGAATCCCTAGTTTCCCTTCTCTGAATTTTCTTCTCAGTTTAGATTAATATTTCATCATTATTCTTCAAATTACACTCAATTTAGATTTCAGCTCATTCTAGTTCTAGTCCTAGTTAGTTTCAGATAACGTACAGGTTTTAGTCCCTGTGGATTCGACCTCGGTCTTACCGAGTTTATTACTACATCACAACCCTATACTTGGGGATTGAACATTTGACGGTCAATTCACTTCACTTCACGATCATTTCCATGCATTTCACGGTCAATCCCGCATATTCCGTGTTGATTCACGGTCATTTCGACGCATTTCACGGTCATACGCCTTCACTTCACGGTCATTTTCACGCATTTCACGGTCAATTCGCTTCATTTCACGATTATTTTCATGCATTTTACGATCATTCCCGCGTATTCCGTGTTGATTCACGGTCATTTCGATGCATTTCACGGTCATACCCCTTCACTTTACGGTCATTTCGCCTCACTTCACGGTCAATTCGCCTCACTTCACGGTCATTTCCATGCATATCATGGTCATTCCCGCCTATTCCGTGTTAATTCACTGTCATTTCGCCTCACTTCACGATCAATTCGCCTCACTTCACAGTCATTTCCATGCATATCACGGTCATTCCCGCCTATTCCGTGTTGATTCACGGTCATTTCGACATATTTCACTGTCAATTCACTTCACTTCACGGCCATTTCCAAGCATTTCACGGTCAATTCTCTTCACTTCACGGCCATTTCCAAGCATTTCACTGTCATATCCGGCAATTCTATTTACGTTCACGATCATTTCAACGCACTTCACGATCAATTCACTTCACTTCATGGCCATTTCCACGCACTTCACCGTCATTTCCATGCATTTCACGGTCATTCCCGGCGATTCCATGTTCATTCACAATCAATTCGACGCACTTCAAGGTCAATTCACTTCATTTCACGGCCATTTCCATGCACTTCGTGGTCAATTCACTTCACTTTACCATCATTTCCAAGCATTTCACGGTCATTCTCGGCGATTCCGTGTTCATTCACGGTCAATTCGACGTTCTTCACGGTCAATTCACTTCACTTCACGGCCATTTCGAAGGACTTCACGGTCAATTCTCTTCACTTCACGGCCATTTCCATGCATTTCACGATCATATCCAGCAATTTTGTTTACATTCACGGTCATTTCGACGCACTTCACGGTCAATTCACTTCACTTCACGGCCATTTCCAAGCATTTCACAATCAATTCTCTTCACTTCACAGCCATTTCCATGCATTTCACGATCAATTCTCTTCACTTCCGATGACGTGAGGAACTTCACCGAATTGGGAGGTGGTGTCACTGGTTGTCGAGGGTTTTACTCTAGTTTCTGCACCACCTAAGGTGGTTTGTCAATGAATATGGGAATGACTTTTCTCTGTAGCAATTTTTAGTCTTTATTTGTCGTTCATTTAGGCAGCGATCTATAATTTTCACCATGCTCGTGACTTCTAGATGACAATTCTAGCGGTTCCTTCTGCAGATGTCTCAACTACGATGATCCTAACCCCTGGTCCAGTTATAGACTTTTTAACTACCAACCAGAATCTCATTACCTGGGGAAGGGTTTCAAGTGGAGGAGGTGGGCCACCATTCGCTGATCGAGAAACTCGATTTAAATGAAGAAGGGGGAGGAGATGGTGATAAGATGGAGGGCGTGTTGTTGTATGGGTCAATCGAGAATGACTGTTCATCATCATCTGGTAAAGAATTTCCATTGATCGAAGGGCTCGAAGAAGAATATGATAATGGACTGGAGGATGTGATATTGCATTGGTCAATAGAGAAAGGGTTTGTGTCATCATCAGGTGAAGGATTTGAAGTGGGACCACCATCCACCGTTCGAAAGGCTTAATCTGCATGAACAATGGAGTATGAGATGATGACAGACGCGAGGATATGTCATTTGATGAATCAATAGAGAGAAGGCCAGTTTCATCATCTGGTGGAGGATCTGAATTGGAGGAGGTGGGCCACCATCTTAAATTGAGAATATCGACCTGATGGAATCTTAGAAAATAACTAGATTAGTTGGCTAAAGTAGCTTCTCCTACCCCAAAATCATATAGGGTACATCAAGTAACTAAGTTTGGTTTAGAAGATATTCTTTTTAAATGAATAAAGAAAAAAATGAAAAAAAGAGAAATTTTTTTACGGTCATACCCCTTCACTTCACGGTCATTTCGACGCATTTCTCGGTCAATTCGCTTCACTTCACGATCATTTCCATGCATTTCACGGTCATTCCCACATATTCTATATTGATTCACAGTCATTTCGACGCATTTTACGGTCATACCCCTTCACTTCACGGTCATTTTCGCACATTTCACGGTCCAATCGCTTCACTTCACGATCATTTCCATGCATTACACGGTCATTCCTGCCTATTCCGTGTTGATTCACGATCATTTCGACGTACTTCACGGTCAATTCACTTCACTTCACGGCCATTTCCAAGCATTTCACGGTCAATTCTCTTCACTTCACAGCCATTTCCATGCATTTCACGGTCAATTCTCTTCACTTCACGGCCATTTCCATGCATTTCAAGGTCATATCCGGCAATTCCGTTTACGTTCACGGTTATTTCGACGTACTTCACGGTCAATTCACTTCACTTCATGGCCATTTCCACGCACTTCACCGTCATTTCCATGAATTTCACGGTCATTCCCGGCGATTCCGTGTTCATTCACGATCAATTCGACGCACTTCAAGGTCAATTCACTTCACTTCACGGCCATTTCCATGCACTTCGCGGTCAATTCACTTCACTTCATCATCATTTTCAAGCATTTCATGGTCATTCCCGGCGATTCCGTGTTCATTCACGATCAATTCGACGTTCTTCACGGTCAATTCACTTCACTTCACGAACATTTCCAAGGACTCCACGGTCAATTCTCTTCACTTCAAGGCCATTTCCATGCATTTCACGATCATATCCAGCAATTCCGTTTACATTTACGGTCATTTTGATGCACTTCACGGTCAAGTCACTTCACTTCACGGCCATTTCCAAGGACTTCACGGTCAAATCTCCTCACTTCACGGCCATTTCCATGCATTTTACGATCATATCTGCATATTCCGTGTTGATTCATGGTCATTTCAAAGCATTTCACGGTCCCGCGTCTTCACTTCACGGTCACTTCCGCGCATTTCGCGATCCAATCACTTCACTTCACCCATATTTCCATGCATATCACGGTCATTCCTGCATATTCCATGTTGATTCATGGTCATTTCGACGCACTTCGCGGTCCCGCGTCTTCACTTCACGGTCACTTCCGTGCATTTCGCGGTCCAATCGCTTCACTTCACCCCCATTTCTATGCATATCACGGTCATTCCCGCCTATTCCGTGTTAATTCATGGTCATTTCGATGCATTTCGCAGTCATGACCCTTCACTTCATGGTCACTTCCGCGCATTTCGCGGTCCAATCGCAGTGAAGTGAAGAGAATTGACCGTGAAATGCTTGGAAATGGCCGTGAAGTGAAGTGAATTGACCGTGAAATGCATGGAAATGGCCGTGAAGTGAAGTGAATTGACCGTGAAGTACGTCGAAATAACTGTGAATCAACACGGAATAAGCGGGAATGACCGTGTAATGCATGGAAATGATCGTGAAGTGAAGCGATTGGACCGTGAAATGCGCGAAAATGACCGTGAAGTGAAAAATATGGCACCGTAAAATGCGTCGAAATGACCGTGAATCAACACGGAATATCACGGAATGGCCGTGAAATGCATGAAAATGATCGTGAAGTGAAGCGAATTGACCATGAAATGCGTCGAAATGACCGTTTGAAGTGAAGAAGTATGATCGTGAAATGCGTCAAATGACCGTGAATCAACACAGAATTTCTGGGAATGACCGTGAAATGCATGGAAATGATCGTGAAATGAAGCGAATTAACCGTGAAATCGCAAAATGACCGTGAAGTGAAGTATGACCGTGAAATCTGTCAAATGACCGTGAAGTGAAGGGTATGGCCGTCAATTTGTGAAATCGTCAAAATGACCGTGAATCAACACGGAATAATATGCGGGATTGACCGTGAAATGCATAGAAATGATCGTGAAGTGAAGCGAATTGGCCGTGAAATGCTTGAAAATGACCGTGAAGTGAAGGGGTGACTATGAAATGCGTTAAAATGATGACCGTGAATCAACATGAATATATGTAGGAATGACCGTGAAATGCATGAAAATGATCATGAAGTGAAGCGAATTGACGCAAAAATGCGTCAAATGACCGTGAAGTGAAGTGAAGAGTATGACCGTGAAATCGTCAAATGACCGTGAATCAACACGGAATATCATGCGGGAATGACCGTGAAATGCATGGAAATGATTGTGAAGTGAAGTGAATTGACATGAAATGCGTCGAAATGACCGTGAAGTGAAGGGGTATGATCGTGAAATCGTCCGAAATGGCCGTGAATCAACACGGAATATCACGAAAATGACCGTGAAATGCATGGAAATGATCGTGAAATGAAGCGAATTGATGAAATCTGCAAAATGACCGTGAAGTGAAGGGGTATGGCCACCGTGAAATCGTCGAAATGACCGTGAATCAACCACGGAATATCGGGATTGACCGTGAAATACATGGAAATGATCGTGAAGTGAAGCGAATTGACCTTAACATGTGCGAAATGGCCGTGAAATGAAGAAGTGTAGTGACATTGTGAAATCGTCAAATAATGACCGTGAATCAACACGGAATATGTGGGAATAATGACCGTGAAATGCATGGAAATGATCGTGAAGTGAAGCGAAATGATCGTAGTGAAATCGTCGAAATGGCCGTAGTGAAGTGAAGGGGTATGACCGTGAAATCGTCGAAATGACCGTGAATCAACACGGAATATGTGGGAATGACCGTGATATGCATGGAAATGATCGTGAAGTGAAGTGAATTGACCGAGAAATGCGTCGAAATGACCGTGAAGTGAAGGGGTATGACCGTGAAATGCGTCGAAATGACCGTGAATCAACATAGAATATGTGGGAATGACCATGAAATGTATGGAAATGATCGTGAAATGAAGCGAATTGACCGTAAAATGTGCGAAAATAACCGTGAAGTGAAGGGGTATGACCGTGAAATGCGTTGAAATGACCGTGAATCAACATGGAATATGCAGGAATGACCATGATATATATGGAAATGATCGTGAAGTGAAGCGAATTGACCGTGAAATGCATCGAAATGACCGTGAAGTGAAGGGGTATGACCGTGAAATGCGTCGAAATGACCGTGAATCAACACGAATATCGCGGAATGATCGTGAAATGCATGGAAATGATCATGAAATGAAGCGAATTGACCGTAAAATCGTGAAAATGACCGTGAAGTGAAGCGGTATAACCGTGAAATGCGTCGAAATGACCGTGAATCAACACGGAATATGCGGGGATGACGGTGAAATGCATGGAAATGATCGTGAAATGAAGCGAATTGACCATGAAATGCGTCGAAATGACCGTGAAGTGAAGGGGTATGACCGTGAAATGCGTCGAAATGACCGTGAATCAACACGGAATATGCGGGATTGACCGTGAAATGTATGGAAATGATTGTGAAGTAAAGCGAATTGACCATGAAATGCATCGAAATGACCGTTAAGTGAAGGGGTATGACCGTGAAATGCGTCGAAATGACCGTGAATCAACACGAAATATGCGGGAATGACCGTGAAATGCATGGAAATGATCGTGAAGTAAAGCGAATTAAATGAAATCTATGAAAATGGCCGTGAAGTGAAGTGAAGGGTGTAAGTGAAATGTCGAAATGACTATGAATCAACACGGAATATGTGGGAATGACCGTGAAATGCATGAAAATGATCGTGAAGTGAAGCAAATTGACTATGAAATGCAACAAAATGACTGTGAAGTGAAGGGGTATGACCGTGAAATGCGTCGAAATGACCGTGAAATGCATCGACATGACCGTGAATCAACACGGAATATGCAGGAATGATCGTGATATGCATGGAAATGATCGTGAAGTGAAGCGAATTGACCGAGAAATGCGTCGAAATGACCGTGAAGTGAAGGGGTATGATCGTGAAATGCGTCGAAATGACCGTGAATCAACACGGAATATGTGGGAATGACCGTGAAATGCATGGATGAACTTGGAATAAAGCGAATTGACCGTGAAATGCGCGAAAATGACCGTGAAGTGAAGGGGTATGACCGTGAAATGCATCGAAATGACCGTGAATCAACATGGAATATGTAGGAATGACTGTGATATGCATGGAAATAATCGTGAAGTGAAGCGAATTGACCGTGAAATGCGTCAAAATAACCGTGAAGTGAAGGGGTATGACCGTGAAATCGTCGAAATGATGTGAATCAACCACGGAATATCGGGAATGACCGTGAAATGCATGGAAATGATCGTGAAGTGAAGCGAATTGATGTGAAATGCTTAACGAAAATGACCGTGAAGTGAAGAAGGTGTGAATGTAAAATCGTCGAAATGATCAGTGAATCAACACGTAAATATGTGTGAATGTAGTGAAATGCATGGAAATGATCGTGAAGTGAAGCGAATTGATTATCAAATCTTGTGAAAATAAAGTCCTAACCTCAACCTAAAACTTGCAAGTGAAGTGAAGGGTATGGCCGTGAAATGCATCGAAATATTTGTGAATTAACACGGAATATGTGGGAATGACCGTGATATGCATGGAAATGATCGTGAAGTGAAGCAAATTAATCTCAAAAAATGTGTCGAAATAATACACTTCAACCACGGAATATGTAGGGGAATGACCGTGAAATGCATGGAAATGATCGTGAAATGAAGTGAATTGACCGTGAAATGCGCGAAAATGACCGTGAAGTGAAGGGGTATGACCGTGAAATGCGTCAAAATGGCCGTGAATTAACACGGAATATGTGGGATTGACCGTGAAATGCATGAAAATGATCGTGAAGTGAAGCGAATTTACCGTGAAATGTGCAAAAATGACCGTGAAGTGAAGGGGTATGACCGTAAAATGTGTCGAAATGACCGTAAATCAACACGGAATATGTGGGAATGACCGTGTTATGCATGGAAATGATCGTGAAGTGAAGCGAATTGACTGTGAAATGCGTCGAAATGACCGTGAAGTGAAGGGGTATGACCGTGAAATGCATCGAAATGACCGTGAATCAACACGATATAGGTGGGAATGACTGTGATATGCATGGAAATGACCGTGAAGTGCAGCGATTGGACCGTGAAATGAATGAAATTGACCGCAAAGTTATTGAAATTGTTTGCAAAGTGAATGAAATAGATTTTTTACCATAGACCTGATGAAATCTTGGAAAATAACAAGGTTAGTTGGCTAAAGTAGCTTCTCCTACCCCAAAATCATATATCGTACGTCAAGTAACTAATTTTGGTTTAGAAGATATTCTTGTTAAATGAATAAAGAAATAAATGAAAAAAAAGAGGGGAAAAATTTTTATATGCTTATATATAAGTATTTTTATAAATATGTATTAACGAAAATTGTTGGTAGAATAAATATCTAAGACTAGCACAAACTACAGTTATGACTACGATTATAATCTGTAGTTGAAGGTAAAAAACACCTTTTTCAATTAACCGAAAGACCTTCGATATATCGACAATTATAGAATTTTTGAGGAAAACTCACTGGACAGTTCTGGACCATTTTCGATTAATCGAAAGACCTACAATATATCGACGTATTTTTATTTTTATTTTTTTAAAATTTTTTACTGTGGTAATCCCACCGCTTTTCGTGGGTCCTATTATGAGGTATGTGTTATATCCAAACCATCCATATTTTTGGCGAACTGGTATTAAGGCTTGAGACGAAAAATAAGACAGATCTAGCTATCAAGTGGAGCACACTGTTAAAGGCTGTGGATGATTGAACGTCTACCATTGAAACCCTTTTAGGGGTCACAGAAGTTTTGGATCATTATGAAACTTGTTTTTCCTCTTCATCCTGGTCTTTGTGACCATATGAATAGATTGGATGGAAAATAAATGTTACGGTGGGCCCTACAAAATTTTTAATTAACGGTGAAAATCAATTTTCTGTTGTTCTTTGTGGTGTGGTCCAGTTGACCTTTGGATATGATTTTTTTTTTTTTTATGGATAATGGTCCGAAATGATCTCGAAATATGGATGAACGTTGTGGATATAATAAATACATAACTGTGGGGCCCATGTAACGTTGATCACTTTTGAACCGTTCGTACAACTCGGAGTTCGAGGAGCGTCAGCGCTCGTCTTCCCGCTTGAAGGAAAAGGCAGGGGCATTTTCGACCTTTGGCCAGGCGTCCGTACAGCTGGGGCGTATTCTCGCAAAGGAAAATGAGGTGAGCATAGTTTCCTAATTGGGCCATAAATGGGTCGTACACTCGCAAATTTCTCTTCTGGATGAAGAAATGAGTAAATCGGGGAGCTGCGTGTTGGGAACGTATATGCGCTTTTTTATTTCGGATAATTTGAGAGGATTATTTAACCATCTAGACCGTTGTTTTAATAAAAAATTTTAACTGTAAGTATATTTCAATCTAACCAATAGAGATAAATATTAGCAACTGTCCACAATCAACTTAAAAATGACCAAATATGGTTGGATATAATATTATTTTTATATATACTCCTTAAAAATGATCAATTTACATTAATGGAAGAATTTTAATAGCCATTATTTCTTAATAATAAGGTAGAAGTACCATATCTGAAAGTGAGTGTATAATGCTCAAAGATGGAAACCCACGTACCGAAAATTTTCTTATCTAGGGGCCTTAACGTCGGTGCAGGATGGATCCGAGGAGGATATCTGAAATGTCAGAGCGATTCGCGCGTGGTCGATGGAAGAAGCGAGTCGCCGTGCATATGCCAGATGGACGGTGTTTGCCAACTGACACTGCCAATCAGATGGACTACTGGACGGTGCTCTGTGGCCCCATCATGATATTTGTGTTTTATAAACACCGTTCGTTGATTTTTCCATAAAACAAATTGAGATAGATTCAGATCTCGTGTGAACTACACCGTAGATTCAAATCTCATGTGAACCACACCGTAGAAAAAGCTGGTGATCGAACGACTACCGTTAAAAGCTTCTAAGAGGCTACAAAAGTTTTGGATTAAACTGATTTTTGTTTTTCCCTCCGTTGAGATTTATGTGACTTAATCAACAAGTTAGATGTCAAATAAGCATTATAGCGGACCTTAGGAAGTTTTCGACGGTGAGTACTTAATATCCGGTGTGAGATCTAGATTTGTCTAAGCTCGTAATATAAAATGAATGAATGGCGTTGATTAAACACAGACATCATAATGGACGACGGAGCCATCAGCCAGTCGCTGCAACGCAGCGTCCGTATGCAATCCGCGTACATGCAAGATTGGCATAGGTGGGCGAAATTCAGGATGTCACCGTAACAGCATGTTATTTCGGGAACGGATTGGCTACTCCCCCTGATAGCAGCCAATGGCTGGTGGTCGGTGCTACGTGGGCTCCACCATGATTTTTATGTTTCATCCATGCCATCCATCTGTTTTTACAGATCATTTTACAGTATGATTTCAAAAGTGAGGTATATCCAAATCTCAAGTGGATCACATTACAGGAAACAGTGTTGAATGAGGTTCGACTATTAAGAATATTTTTGAGGCATAAACGTTTGGATCAAGCTGATATTTGTTTTTATCTTCATCTGGGCCTTTATGACCTAATCAACAGATTGGATGTCAAATAAACAGTATAGTTAGCCTTAGGAGGATTTTAATGATTGATATCCAATCACTATTGTTTTCATGTGGTGTAGTTGACCTGAGATTTATATCCCTCTAATTTTTGGAAAAAGGAAATAAAATGATCTTTAAAAATTGATGAACGGAATGGATGAAACACATACATCATGGTGGGGCCCACAGAGCACTGACCATCAGCCACGGAGCTGGTGTCGGGGTAGTAGCCAATCCGTTTCCGTTATTTCTTTCAATTGTGATAATTCTAGGTAAATAAGTATACATAAGTAATTATGATTAATTTTACCTATTTAAAATAGGTGAGAAATTATATCTCCAAAACTAATCCACACAAATCATGTTATTACGGGCTTAAATTTGTGAGCGCAATCCTGATGTATATAACTTATCTACATCATTCAACTTTTTTAACGGCACATTTTAGGATATGAATTCAAAAATGAGTCAAATCTCGAGGTGGAGTGGGCTACACTCTGAGAAACAGTCATATAAAGATGTGTTAACCGTTGAAAGTTATTTTCTCCTCAGGGCCTATATTGGCGTTGATTTGTCATCCAACCTACTCATAAGGTCACAAGCCATGGATAAAGGGAAAACAAAAACTTTTGGGGCCTCAAAAAGCTTTCAATGGTGGGAGCTCAATTCTCATTGTGGTCTACTTGAGCTTTAGATCTGTCTCCATTTTCGGCTCATGCCGTGAAATGAGTTGGCTAAAGGGATGAACGATGTGGATAAAACACATATATTATAATGGACCCCACAAATTTAATGATTTTTTTCCAGGCTGATCATCGTGAGAGTGCTATAAATGAAGGCGGCATTCAATATTGAAAATGCAGCCCGAAGTTCCAAGGTAAATCATTATTTTACCCATTTACCTTGAATTATCAAAGCAATTAGAAAATCAAACATCCCATGAGTATCACTAGTTCCTTAGCTATGGCCTACTGTAGCATTGGATGGTCTCATTTTTTATCCCATGTCCTATCATGATTGGGCAAACCTGGTGGACCGAGTGGATCTGCCACATAGCTTTTACAGGTCCCATCGTGTTTAAAAGAAATGGAAGCAAAGAGCTAACATGTCACTGGGAAATCCAACCCACCTCCACGAAATTCTCTCTCCTTCTCCTTCTTCTCCATTTTACATTCCTGCCCACCTCATTGTCTATCATGGTGGGCCCCTCATTTAGATCTGAACTATCCATCTGAGTAGATTGTTGTGGAAACCCAAAGCTCAACCATCTGCTGATCCGAAACTCTCTTTGCGACTTACTCAAACCACCGATCAACCTCATTTTTTTAGCTCTCATCCCCAACCGAAGTGTAGAACCTGTTTGATAATTTAGATTTCTTTTCAAACCATCTCAGTGGATCCACACATAACTTGCATAACCCACAAATAACTTCTATTATGCAACTATACTTCACCCCCCAAGTATAGGGTTGTGATGTAGTAATAAACTCAGTGAGACAGAGGTCGAATCCATAGGGACTGAAACTTGTACGTAATCTGACACTAACTAGAACTAGAACTACGCTAAGATGTAATCTAAATCAAGTGATTATGAGTGAATAATGGTGAAAATATTTATCTAAAACTGGTGAAATTTAAAGGTAGGAAACTAGGGATTCAGAGGATTCACTTGTAGAGATCAGAAAGCTCTTATGCTTGGATTAAAAATCAGGGAAATTAACTGAACTGCCGTTGATATAGTTTTCAAGAGATGAGAGGTATATGAATTAGAATGGATTCCATCACCAAACTATGCCCAGGAGACAAAGTAAACAACAGAATTAAACTAATTACCAACCAATCAACATGCTATGAGGGTTAGAAAGGGTACCGTCATCCGACCATGCCCAGGAGACGATGGTGAACAATAGGGCTACCTGATGTCATACACATAAAAAGGAGAAAGAAATACTCAAAGTCATCGCAGATCTATTGTAATTTCAGTCACAACAAACCACTAAAAACTGAAAGTATACCCTTAATAATCAACTAAAATAAACTTCAATCCATAAATTAAATTAAAAGCACAAAAATAGAATCTTCCATCTCACTACAAGCTTCACCCCTTAGCCCTAGCTAAGGGGTTTTAGCCTGACATGGATAAGCTAAACTCCATCAAAATAATATGAAAAGAAAAGAAAGGAATTAAAGACAAAAGAAGAAAACTGTTGAAGGTCTTCTCTCTCTCTCTCTCTCTCTCTCTCTCTCTCTCTCTCTCTCTCTCTCTTCCACGTCCAAGCCCAGCCAATCCCTCCACGGCTGTCTGCCCCAGCTCTTCACGTCTTCCTCCTTTTATAGCTGTTGGAGGGCGGTGGATAGTTCCTGCAAATGCAGCCGAATTTCAACTTCGAAAGTCGGGGCGTGTATAACCCTTACGCCCAAAATAGAAACATCCCGACTCTTCGTTTTCATGCTTTCTATCCAAAAGGTAAACGTCCCCTAGGACGTTTTTGGTTTGCCTATGCGATGGACGGTCCAGATCGTCCCTACAATCGTCATCTTGATCGTACAACGATCTCAAAAATCGAACAACAGTCGAACGCGGAAACAGGGGATGCGGATCTCTTCCGTTGTGATGCTGGTGGGACCCATTGTCTGTATTTTTTGAGAAATCCACGCCGTTCATTCAACTCGTGGCAAAAAAAAGTAAGAAATGGATAGTTTTATATTGGGTTTGGCATGGCCCACAGAATATCTTGCTTCACCGTCCGAATTGCGTTCAACGGCTTGGATCGTCCGATGGCTTGCATGAGGGAGAAAGGGAACCTAGGTCTTGATAACATGGGCCTTGAGAATCTGGTGGACGGGTTGGATTGTCTATATGGACAATAGGTGAGGCCCACAATAGTAACCGCAGATCTCTGTTGCGGACGCTGGAGAAAGAAACGGATTTTTCCGTTTTTTGTGAAGAAGAGTCGGTCAAAGCTGGGTTTGACTGGCTCTTCGTTGCCGTACACAGCTGGTGCACTTGTGCACTGTACACACCCAACTCATGTGGGGTCCACCTTGATAGTTATGGAAAATCTAATCCAACCATCTGTTTTCTCACCTCATAAAACCAAATGAGACCAAATTTGAAGCATATCCAGATTGTAGGTGAGCCCAGAATCAATAGTTTATGGGCTGATTTGTCAGTTGGGGCACTTTTGTAATGATCCAATGGATGAAATTTAATATGTATGGTTAATTTATGGTCTCCATCTCATGTATGAAGTTTCGAGCCAATCGGATGGCTAGAACTATGTGATCTTGCATTCTGGACCATTTTCGGGACTTTTCAATGTGAACGGCTTGATTTCCTCGGACCCCTGGCGTGTAAATTCTTCAATCTTGGTCCTCTGGAGTCCGTCCCATGCTCTGGTGACTTCGGAGCATCAAATCTATGCTTTTAATACTCTTTTCCAGTCAACGCTCTTTATTTCATCCTGCAACAAAAACATAATTAAACTATGACATTAGACGTTATCATTTACATAAAATCAAGTACTAATTGGGGTCTGATATGCAATATTTGACTCTCATCACAACCCCCAACCAGCATTTTGCTAGTCCCGAGCAAAATATGCGAGAAAAAAAATTGAGAATTACAGGGCAATTTCTATGCAACCGAGTGAAATCTTGAAAAACAATTCAGATACGAGAAATATAAGATTCATGAATTTTGGGCATTATTCTCTCCTAGACTCAAGCACACGGTAAGCTTCATAATCAAGTTCAAAGTATTCATCCATCAATTAGAAAAATTCCAAACATTGAGTTCCATGGGTGTATAGTGTAATCTCGGCTTATCGATCATTAAGATTCAATTCGTTATTTCAAGATATCATTGGTAACCAGCAAGAGAAATCATGACAACCAAAACCTAACTTAAAACTTTCCTCACGGATCATTCTTTCATTCTTTTAGCTTTGGATTTTTTTATTAGAAGTAACGCCAAGAAGGGTAATCACATCCCCACCTATAGGGAGCAAACCTATGGTGGAGACTATACACCCATCCCATTTCACATATCATCTATGGGGAATTAAATCTACACCTATAGGGAGCAAACCTATGGTAAAGACCGTTCGCCCAATCCTTTCAATTTCTCAGGTTGGTTCCTTTCAAGCTTAGTGGTCACCAAGTTAATCCTTTAATATCGAACTGACCTTTAATGTGCAAGCGAGATATGTTTTGTGAAATCATGACTCAATCAATGTTTACAACTTCTAACCATGGATTAATAACTCGAACTCAACTACGAAATCTAACAGACAACTGAATCCAAGGGTCAGAAATTACCAACATCACGTATCTTGTAATTATAAATCCAAGATGGTCATCAAAATCATTTCGAATTCACAGAAATTCCATAAAAATTTAAAAATTTTCACAATTTTTGCTCAAAACCAAGAAAACACTGATCAGGAAACCTAATCTCCCACCCCCAACCTAAAATCTACATTGTCCTTAATGTGAAAGATGTAAACATGTCATGCACATGGAACAACGAAAATAAAAGAGAAGTGATGGGAAGATAGTACCTGGATAACGAATCGAGATACTTTTTCAAAAATATCAGCGAGAGAGTAAGTCAGCGAAAGAGAGAAACCAACACAAGTAAAATACAAATAACAAAAATAAACTCCTACCTATACCACTTTCGCAGGTACTCTCGATTGCAATTAGCGTATACAACAAGCCTTTAAACCCCTAGGTTGCCCCTAGTGGACGAGTTGTAGTCTCGTGAGGGTTTGCAGCAATGTTACCCACAAACATTGAACTAACTAATTATGAAAAAGAATGGAAATGAAAAGCTGGGTTGCCTCCCAGGAGCACTAAGTTTACTGTCTTCAGCCAGACAAATAAAGCAACTACCTTAGTCCTATGAAAGCAGGGAAAAACTACTCAATCATTATGCAAGGTTCCTCTTCTGGCCAGTATCTTGATAAATTTCTCAGAAGGTTTTTCAACAAGATCATCCAAAAGCCCGTTTTATAGTAAGCTTGGATGTCCTGGAGCGTGAATGTCCAGAGAAATTGAGGGACCTCAGCATAAAGTGTTCTTTTAATCGTCTGAAGTGTCCAAAGTATATACGATTCACCTGTGACAGATAACATTTTGAAGTTAGTACACCATGATGAATCAGAGACTACAAGTAAATAAAATTCAGAAAAATTTATAGTAGGTGGTGTAGTCTCAACACATTCTGAAGTTCCAGACTTCGGTTCAATTTTCAGTTCTTCCTCCTTTAATAGTAGACGTTTAAGATCAGGGGAAGAAGGGACTTCAGAATAAGGGTTCTCTCGATCAATGATGACTACCGAGACGTCGTCTTGCAAGGCATCCACTTTATCTTTTAACATGGGATCGTTTGAATCTGCAGAGTGTGCCAAGTAATCATCCAAAGAGTCGAAACATTCAGTTGAAAGGAGTTCATTCATTCTATCGAGATCTGTGATGATATGTCCAATAACTCCTTTATCTTCTTCGAGAGTAGAAATGAGCATACTCTCTTGTTTGTTCTCAAGGTGGGATGAAATCACCATTGGGTATGTTTCTTCTTGACCTAAATAGGCGTATTCCAAATCAGAGGGTAAAGATTTTAGGTCAAGCTTCAGTGCTTTGAGGTTAGACGGTGAGGCACTGTATCAGTTTTGGGCAACTCTTCAAATTGTGGCCTCCACTGGTTAACTTCAAGTACCGGCGCTGTATCAAGCACGGCGCACGTCTTCCTAATCATGTCATCATCCAAATCATGTGAGTGTGTCAGGTACGTCTCTAGAGGGTTAGAGGATAAGGTCAGAGGCGTTTTATCTTCCACGAAAGAATCAATCATGTTAATGTCATGAAAATCGTTATCATCTTCTGAGTTTCTACCGTTATTGAAAAAGATGTTTGACTCCAACGTCATATTTCCGAAAGACATAGTCATGACACCATTCCTGCAATTGATAATTGCGTTTGAAGTGGCAAGGAATGGGCGACCAAGAATGACGGGAATCTGAGTGCTCATATTATTGATGGGTTCGGTGTCTAGGATGATAAAGCTACAGGATAGTAAAATCTATCGACCTGGACCAACACATCTTTAATTATCCCTTTTGGTACACGAATAAAGCGATCAGCAAGCTGTAGTGTGGTTAGGGTGGGTTTTAATTCACCCAAACCTAATTGTTTGTATACCGAGTAAGGAATCAGATTGACGCTCGCTCCTAAGTCAAGAAGTGCGTGATCAATTTAGTAATCCCCGATTACACGTGATATGGTTGGGCTACCGGGATCTTTGAATTTCTGCGGCACGTCTTGCTTCAGAATGACACTCACTTTCTCAGTCAAGAAGATCTTCTTTTGAATACTTTGCTGTCTTTTGGTCGTGCATAGGTCTTTCAGAAATTTGGCATATGAGGGTATTTGTTTTATGACATCAAGTAGAGGAATGTTGACTTTTACTTGTTTCAACACCTCTAGTATATCTTGAGAGTTAGAAAGAGGTTTTGGTGCAACCAACCGTTGGAAAAATGGAGCAACTGGCTTCTTTTGAAGTTCCGGTTCTAATTCTTGTGGAGCAATGCTAGGTCTATCATTGTTATCCTCTTCCGGGTCCTTAGGTTTTTCAGCCCTAACCGGAATAGTTTTGTCAATGGTCTTCCCACTCGTAAGAGTGGTGATAGATTTAGCCTGCTCCATCTGATCTAAAGAGCTTGGATCAATTATCTCATATTGTGGTTTGGGATTGGGGAAAGGTTTAGCAGGAATTATCCCCTTTCCCCCAATCATTATGTGTGACTCTATCCTTTGAAGGGATGATGTAAGTGATCCTATTACTGATCTGATATCTTGGTTGAATAGCTCTTGGTCTTGAATGTGTTTTAGAACTGGATCCTCTCGAGGTTTCCCTTGAATTGGAATTTGATTAAAGAAACCTTGAGAGGTAGTAGTTTGTCCATTCCTCCAACTGAAGTTTGGATGATTTCTCCAACTAGAATTGTACATATTAGAGATGGGTCCATTGAAAGGTCTTTGGTAATTATTTACAGTATTGGATTGCTTAGTCAGAACCTCTTAAAAGGCAGATATGGTTGGACAATTTTCAGTTGTGTGACTGCTACAACCACAAATACCGCAACCAACTTCCTTACCCTTATCCTTCCTCGGTTCCATGGCCTCGAATTTCTTTATGAGATTAGTCACTTTAACATTGATATCATCATCCTCTTTCAGCAAGTATACTTCGCTCCTTTCCTTTGATTGAGTAGGCCTAGAAGTGGTACTCGATTTTGGATATGTGTCCCATGATTGTGCTTTTTTAGCAAGTCTATCCAAGTAATTCCACACGTCATCGACATTTTTATTCATAAATTCTCCATTGCATATTGTCTCGACTAATTGGCGCATGGAAGATGTCAGCCCATCATAGAAAAAGTGTGTAATGCGCCACGTTTCAAAACCGTATTATGAGCAAGAGCTGACAAGATCCTTGAACCGCTCCCAACATTGGAAGAATGTTTCATCCTCCCTTTGGGCAAAGTTCATGATTGATTTTCTAAGAGTGTTCATTTTATGATATAGAAAAAATTTCTTTATGAACTCTCTTTGTATATCATTCCATGTGCCAATAGATCTAGGACGTAGTGAATGCAACCACGTCTTAGCTTTTTCTTTCAAAGAAAAGGGGAAGAGTTTCAGCTTGATTGTGTCCTCAGACACATTTGGAAAATATAAAGTGGTTATAATCTCATCAAACTCTTTCAAATGTAGATACGGTTCTTCAGATTCAAGCCTATGAAACTTAGGAAGGAGTTGGATCACCCCTGGCTTGATATTCATGTGTCCTGTATTTTCTGAAAAAATCATGCATGAGGGCGTGCTCACCCCCGCCGGTTGTAAATAATCTCATAAATTACGAGGCGGGGGTGCTTGAGGTTGAATTGCAGCCATAACCTCAATTCAGATTCTAGACTTAGACCTAAAAGAGATAAATGAAATACAACCTAGAAAGAACGAGAAGATTTGGAAAGAAGTTACCAGATCAGAGTTCTTAAGTTAAAAACCTGCCAAACAAACCAAAACAAGTTAGTTTCTAAGAAAGTCTAAAGTTAGAAAGTAAACTAGTTTGTAAAGAAGAAAACAATTCTAAAAAGGAAAATAGAGAGTTTTTAAAGACAAATTAGGAAACTTCTAAACCTAAAATAGAAAGAAAGTTAGTTTCTAAACTAGAAGAAATCCTAGAATTAGAAAGTTTCTAAAGATAATCCTAATCTAAATTAGAAAACAGAAAGGCTAGAATTTAGAAAGAGATTACCAATTTAAGAAGTATATGTCAGAATCCTACAAAAGAGGAAACATGTTAGTTCTAGAAATAAATAAAATAAAATAAAATAAAAATAAAATCTAAAGCTAAACTTAGTAAAATCCTAATCTTAATATATTTCTAAAACCAATTAATTTCAAAATTACGTAGCCGTCAGTCCCCGGCAACGGCGCCAAAAACTTGTTCACTCCCCAAGTATAGGGTTGTGATGTAGTAATAAACTCGGTGAGACCGATGTCGAATCCATAGGGACTGAAACCTGTACGTAATCTGACACTAACTAGAACTAGAACTACGCTAAGATGTAATCTAAATCAAGTGATTATGAGTGAATAATGGTGAAAATATTTATCTAAAACTGGTGAAATTTAAAGGTAGGAAACTAGGGATTCAGAGGATTCACTTGTAGAGATCAGAGAGATCTTATGCCTGGATTAAAAATCAGGGAAATTAACTGAACTGCCGTTGATATAGTTTTCAAGAGATGAGAGGTATATGAATTAGAATGGATTCCATTACCAAACCATGCCCAGGAGACAAAGTAAACAATAGAATTAAACTAATTACCAACCAAACAACATGCTATAAGGGTTAGGAAGGGTACCGTCATCCGACCATGCCTAGGAGACGATGGTGAACAATAGGGCTTCCTGATGTCATACACATAAAAAGGAGAAAGAAATACTCAAAGCCATCGCAGATTTATTGTAATTTCAGTCACAACAAACCACTAAAAACTGAAAGTATACCCTTAATAATCAACTAAAATAAACTTCAATCCGTAAATTAAATTAAAAGCACAAAAATAGAATCTTCCATCTCACTACAAGCTTCACCCCTTAGCCCTAGCTAAGGGTTTTAGCCTGACATGGATAAGCTAAACTCCATCAAAATAATATGAAAAGAAAAGAAAGGAATTAAAGACAAAAGAAGAAGAAAACTGTTGAAGGTCTTCTCTCTCTCTCTCTCTCTCTCTCTCTCTCTCTCTCTCTCTTCCACGTCCAAGCCCAGCCAATCCCTCCACGACTGTCTGCCCCAGCTCTTCACGTCTTCCTCCTTTTATAGCTGCTGGAGGGCGGTGATTAGTTCCTGCAAACGCAGCCGAATTCGAACTTCAAAAGTCGGGGCGTGTATAACCCTTACGCCTAAAATAGAAACATCCTGACTCTTTGTTTTCATGCTTTCTATCCAAAAGGTAAACGTCCCCTAGGACGTTTTTGGTTTGCCTATACGATGAACGGTCCAGATCGTCCCTACAATCGTCATCTTGATCGTACAACGATCTCAAAAATCGAACAACAGTCGAACGCGGAAACAGGGGGTGCGGATCTCTTCCGCTGTGATGCTGGTGGGACCCATTGTCTGTATTTTTTGAGAAATCCACGCCGTTCATTCAACTCATGGTGAAAAAACAGTAAGAAATGGATAGTTTTATATTGGGTTTGGCATGGCCCACAGAATATCTTGCTTCACCATCTGAATTGCGTTCAACGGCTTGGATCGTCTGATGGCTTGCATGAGGGAGAAAGGGAACCTAGGTCTTGATAACATGGGCCTTGAGAATCTGGTGGACAGGTTGGATTGTCGATATGGACAATAGGTGGGGCCCACAATAGTAACCGCAGATCTCTGTTGCGGACGCTGGAGAAAGAAACGGATTTTTTCATTTTTTGTGAAGAAGAGTCGGTCAAAGCTGGGTTTGACTGGCTCTTCGTTGCCGTACACAGCTAGTGCACTTGTGCACTGTACACACCCAACTCATGTGGGGTCCACCTTGATAGTTATAGAAAATCCAATCCAACCATCTGTTTTCTCACCTCATAAAACCAGATGAGACCAAATTTGAAGCATATCCAGATTGTAGGTGGGCCCAGAATCAACAGTTTGTGGGCTGATTTGTCAGTTGGGGCACTTTTGTAATGATCCAATGGATGAAATTTAATATGTACGGTTAATTTATGGTCTCCATCTCATGTATGAAGTTTCGAGCCAATCGGATGGCTAGAACTATGTGATCTTGCATTCTGGACCATTTTCGGGACTTTTCAATGTAAACGGCTTGATTTCTTCGGACCCCAGGCGTGTAAATTCTTCAATCTTGGTCCTCTGGAGTCCGTCCCATGCTTTGGTGACTTCGGAGCATCAAATCTATGCTTTTAATACTCTTTTCCAGTCAACGCTCTTTATTTTATCCTGCAACAAAAACACAATTAAACTATGACATTAGCCGTTATCATTTACATAAAATCAAGTACTAATTGGGGTCTGATATGCAATATTCGACTCTCATCACAACTATAGTATGCAAATTACCCACGACTGTTATAGAGTCCGCTTGAAATGGAATCCATCAACTTCCAAAATCGAAGTTCTCCCTCAACTAATTGCTTGCCTAACCTCAATTGTCCATATCCTTAGGTTTAAACCTTTATCCAATAGTCAACAATGCTTTGGCAATTTCCTTTGTTATTAGCTAATCAACAAGAATCCGTTTTTCCCATTATTCTTCATGATTGAGCGTGAACAGTCCAAACTCGTCCGACCTTCTCCTTCTGAACCCACCATGCAAATGGAATTAGAGCTTCAAAATTTTGATGTCTCGATATTCAGGGGACTAATCTACACCATCCATAAAGGTTTGTTTGAAGAAACACCCTACCTACAGAATATTGCCATTAACACGCCACCATTCAAACCGATAGGACCCGCCATCATTTGGTCAGTTAAAACCTTGCATTTAGACTCATATTGTTACATGAGGCCCACTAGATCAATACATAATTGTTGATGCAGAAATCTGGTCAGCCTTCCCTGGACCTTCGTGTACCTGCACAAAAGACGAATAAAGGAGATCCTGACTCATATAGGGGATCCTCTGATGCTTAAGTCAGGTAGGGAATACGTGTTTAGTTGAGTAATGGGTTTTAGGCTAGAGATTATGCGTACCTCTCACCATTAGAGACACTCCTATTTATAGTTGAGGAGAGGCGGTGGCGTAGGAGGGGTCTCCTTATTTAACCGCTCGTAATAGGATCCATATCCTACTATAAGTCATAAGGATCTTCTTAGATTCTCGACTGAGATTTCGGACGGATCCGTATTGCGGTAGGCTTATTAGATCTTCGACCAAGATCTTGGACGGGCACAGTTGAGATCAGGTCGAATCCAGTAGAAGTCGAGTCTCGCTGACCTGAGATATGCCGACCTGGGATGCGCCGACCTGAGATATGCCAACTTATCTTCTTTGGCGAGTGGTCGGCCACTTAGGCCTGGGTGTAAGACCGAGCCTGACCTTGAACTTGTGTCGAGCTCGTCCCTGTACTTAGGCAAACTGGAGTGGAGATTAAACTCATGGTCGGACAGATAGTGCTCTTGGCTTGTCGTAGTTGATGCTGGTTGGACCAACTCGCCCTCGAGGGCAAGTGAGCCATATGATAGTAGATTTCTCGATGGAAGTCATTCTCCTGTCTTGAGCCATATGATAGTAGATTTCTCCTGTCTCGTGAAATGCGTGAAAATGACCGTGAAGTGAAGTGAATTGACCGTGAAATGCATGGAAATGACCGTGAAGTGAAGGGAATTGACCGTGAAATACATGGAAATGACCATGAATCAAAATGGAATCACCAGGATTGACCGTGAAATGCATGAAAATGACCGTGAAGTGTAGGAAAATGACCGTAAAATGCATGGAAATGACCGTGAAGTGAAGGGAATTGACTGTGAAATACGTGGAAATGACTGTGAATCAAAATGGAATGGCCGTGATTGACCGTGAAGTGCATGGAAATGACCGTGAAGTGAAGCGAATTGGCCGTGAAATGCATGAAAATGACCGTGATGTGAAGAGAATTGACCGTGAAATGCATGAAAATGACCATGAATCAAAACGGAATCGCCAGGATTGACCTTGAAATGCATGGAAATGACTGTGAAGTGTAGGAAAATGACCGTGAAGTGAAGGGAATTGACTGTGAAATGCATGAAAATGACCGTGAATCAAAACGGAATCACTGGGATTGATCGTGAAATGCATGGAAATGACCGTGAAGTGAAGCAAATTGACCGTGAAATGCATGGAAATGACCGTGAAGTGAAGGGAATTGACCGTGAAATGCATGGAAATGACCGTGAAGTGAAGGGAATTGACCGTGAAATGCATGAAAATGACCGTGAATCAAAACGGAATCACCGGGATTGACCGTGAAATGCATGGAAATGACCGTGAAGTGTAGGGAAATGACCGTGAAATGCATGGAAATGACTGTGAAGTGAAGGGAATTGACCATGAAATGCATGGAAACGACCGTGAATCAAAATGGAATCATCGGGATTGACCGTGAAATACATGGAATTGATCGCGAAGTAAATGAAATGAATGAAATTGACCGCGAACTGATTGAAATTGACCGCGAAGTGAATGAAATGGATTTTCCACCATAGACCTGATGGAATCTTGAAAAATAACCATGTTGGTTGGCTAAAGTAGCTTCTCCTACCCCAAAATCATATAGGGTGCGTCAAGTAACTAATTTTGGTTTAGAAGATATTCTTGTTAAATTAATAAATAAAAAAAAACAAAAAAAAAGAGAGAGAAAAAATTTATATGCTTTTATATATATATATATATATATATATATATATATATATATATATATATATATATATATATATATATATATATATATATATAGAGAAAATTGTATGAAGAATAAAGTTCTCCATGTAAAAAAAAAAAAAAATAAAATAAATTCATAGATTGGCACAGACTACAGTTATGGCTACGGTTATAATCCGTAGCTATTGATCAATCACTTCGATACATATTGAATACTCTTCGATATGTATCGAAAATTACAGGATTTTTGAGGCAAACTCACTGGACAGTTCTGGACCTTTTTCGATTAATCGAAAGACCTTTAATACATATCGAAAGACCTTCGATACATATTAAAGGACATATCGAAATGGCAGGGTCTACGGCTCTGGCTACGGTTATAATCTGTAGCTACAGAAAACCCCATAGCGATAAGTTTTTGGTTTATTTATTTATTTATTATTATTATTTTATTTTATTTTTTGTCTCATGCTTCAAAATATTATAAGTAAAATAGATAGGCAGAACAGATATATCATATACATCACCGTAACATTTAAAAAATAAAATTCTCTTTTGAACTAATTTTAATGGCACAAATACCTATAAATTTTCATAAATTTTTACCTATTTTCGGTGTATTTACACTGGCTTTGAAAAAACAAACAGCCCTAGCAGATGGATTGGAAGACTCTGGACGAAGAAATGAGTAATTTGGGAGCTGCATGTTGGGAACGTATACGTACTTTTTTATTTCAGATAATTTGAAGGATTATTTAGCTATCCAGACCGTTGGTATGTTTTTATCAAATATTTTAACTGTACATGTATTTCAACCTAACCATCTTCATACTGAATAGAGATGAATATTAGAAACTGTCCACAATCAACTTAAAAATGACCAAATATGGTTGGATATAATATTAATATATTATTTTTATATATACTCCAGATGAACGATCAATTTACGTTAATGGAAGAATTTTTAATGGTCCTTATTTCTTAATAATGGGGTAGGAGCTCCGTCTCCAAAAGTAACTATATAATGCTCAAAGATGGAATCCACGTACTGGAAAACTTCTCTTCAAGAGGCTTTAACGCCGGTGCCGGATGGATCCGAGGATTCGCGCGTGATCTGTGGGCCCCACCATGATGTCTATGTTTCATCCATTCCATTCATCCATTTTCAAAGATCATTTTAGTATTTCACAATAAAAATGAGAAGAATATAAATATCAGGTTGATCACACCACAGGAAAACAATAGTGATTTCATATTCACCATTAAAATCCTCCTAAGGCCCACTGTACTGTTTATTTGAAATCCAATCCGTTGATTAGGTCATACAGATACAGATGAAGGGAAACAACAAAGATCATCTTGATCCAAAACTTTTATGGCCCCAAAAAAGTTTTTAATGGTCCACGTTCATTCAAACTTTTTTCCTGTAATATGGTCGACTTGACACTGGGATATACCTCATTTTTTGTCTCATACCATAAAATCATCTAGAAAAATAGATGGACAGCATGGATAAAACACATACATCATGGTGAGGCCCACAGAGCACCGACCACTAGCCATTCGCTGGTGGCAGGGGAGTAGCCAATCCGTTTCCCTACTGGACGGTGGTGCTCTCTGTCCCCATCATGATATTTGTGTTTTATAGGCACCGTTCGTTGATTTTTCCATATTGTTTTATGGCAGAAGCTCAAAATTGAGATAGATTCAGATCCACACCGTAGATTCAAATCTCATGTGAACCACACCATATAAAAAACTGGTGATTGAACGCCTACCGTTAAAAACTTCTTATAAGCTAGAAATGTTTGGATTAAACTGATATTGGTTTTTCCCTCGGTCGAGATTTGTGTGACTTAATCAACAAGTTAGATGTAAAATAAGCAATATTACAGGCCTTAGGAAGTTTTCGATGGTGAGTATTTAATCTCCAGTGTGAGATCTAGATTTGTGACGTAAAATGAATGAATGGCGTGGATAAAACACAAACATCATACTGGACCACGGAGCCATCCTATAGCCAGTCGCTGCAACGCAGCTTCGGTATGCAATCCGTGGACATGCGAGATTGGCATAGGTGGGCGAAATTCAGGCTGTCACGGAAACAACATGTAATTTCTTTCAACTGTGATAATTCAAGGTAAATACCTATAAATAAATAATTATGACTAATTTTACCTGTTTAAAACAGGTGAGGAATTATATCCCCAAAACCGATCCACACAAATCATGTTATTACGGACTTAAATTTGTGAGCCCAATCGTGATGTATATAACTTATCTACACCATCCAACTTTTTTTAACGGCACATTTTAGGATATGAATTCTAAAATAAGTCAAATCTCAAGGTCCAGTGGGCTATACTTTAAGAAACAGTCATATGATGTGTTAAACGTTGAAAGTTATTTTCTCCTTTGGGCCTATATTGATGTTTATTTGTCATCCAACCGTTGAAAGTATTCATCTAGCCAACAATGAGGGAGTTGGGTCAGGTGGGGTTCTTGTTGGGCATTTGGCAAATGAGATACCAATCCTTTAACTAGGGATAGCTATGGGCCAGTTGGCCTGACCAGACCAGCCAGCTTTGAGCTATTTGCTTACCCATGGGCCAGGTTTTGGCCTGTCATGTGTGGCTCAATAAATTATCGGGCTGGGCTTGGGTTTGAAATCATTTTAATCCAAATCAACCCAACCAGGCTACGGCCTGTCATGTGTAGTGCCATCAATTTTCAGGTTGGTCGTGGGCATAAGTCATTTTAGCCCCAACAAACCTGGCTTGACTTGATATGCATGTGTTCTATCATACAGATGTCCTGTTCCAATAGTTGCCAAGCGATGCATCTACATCTTAAATGTAGAGTATTGGCATTTGGCTCACTTGATCATAGTTCCAAAATTCCGCGACTCACACTGACGACCTCAACCATGCCAGCCAATGGCATTTACTACCTGACCAATTAATGGTATAGGTTAAAAATCACAAACTTTATTATACACAGTATTTTAAGTGTCTAGTATTAGTGTTAATAAATTTAGAGTTTAATTATTAAATATCGAGTTGAATTTTTGAGTCAACCTGACCTAGCTGGATATTGAGTCGAGTTGAGCTTTCGAGTTTTTAACTTTGAAATAATTGAAGATCCAAATGAGTCAAACAGTGAGCATCTTCGGCACATTCTAGAGGCAATTACTGGACCTGGTCGGCCAACGGCAAATCCAATAAAGATCCGGTTGACTGCACATCGTCGGGAACTCTTAAGGATTTCTTTTCTATTTTTAGATAAATTCTCTCGTGTGTATTTCTACAAATAATGTAATGCAATAAGGAGCCACCTCTAAATGAGTTTTACGTATGCCCTGCCCTAATCCTACTCAGACTGAGTTACATAATATCTATACCTGAAATTCCCCAGGCTCTGCCAATCATGTCTAGATGTAGGGTGCACCCGTGTATTAGGTAAAACAGAACACAGGACACATTATTGCAATGCAACTCAAACTACTTATTTTGTTTTATTTACTTATGGAATCAATCCTTTTTTCATTTTTCTTTTCCATTTTGCTTCATCAACTGAATTTGGGATTTATTTATGCAATAAGTTTAGTGTAAATATGCTTCAACCACTTGTTTAGATTTGAAAAGGCAAATCGCAGTACATCATTATCAAATTTTTAATCCCAGTTTTGATTTGCCAACTGTTGCTTTGGTAGGAGAGAGTCTTACAGCGCATGCGAGGTGACAAGACCAGACAACATGTTGATGTAGAGATTGCTTGCTTGAAAGTTCATTTTCTTTTTATGGTTTTCAAACTGTCTTGTATAATGGTGTGAGTTATTTGGATGATGTTTTCAGACATTGGCATGAGATCTGTAGTTTTATCTACCAATCTCTTCATAAACTGGTGTGTTTTATGGTGGTTGAATCCAACGATGACGACTTACATCCTCTCTAGTTGTAGATTGTGATTTCAGTTAGTATCCATAAGATTATTATGGGTTCATACACTGGTGTCCATATAATTGTGAGTTTTTTATTTTCTTTTCTTTTCCTTTCTTTGAATGTTGCCTATTGCATATTTCAGAGTCAATCAATCTTTGTTTGGGCCGCTGAATGTATGGCAACCACATTCATGTGGTAGCCCACCAAATCCTCAGGTTAAGCTTCATCCACGTCAGCCAGCAATTTTAAGGAGTTGAAATTGGCATGCATGCTATGCCACATGTACAGTGGATGGATGGAAAGACTTCCAGTGTCATGGAAAATGGGCCAAAATGATAGGGGAAAAGCCTGACCGTAAACTAGGATGGACCCCATAAAAAATAAGTATTCATCTGGCCAATGATCAGTGTAAGTTGGGTCAGGTGGGTTTACTTGTTGGGCAAATGAGATACTAATCCTTTGGCTAGGGGTGGCAATGGGCCGGGTGGCTGCCCAAACCAGCCAGCTCACAGTTGAAATTTTCCTAGGCCCTGCCGTGATGTTTATTCTCCGTCCAACCTATTCATAAATTTACATAGACCCAGATGTGGGAAAAACATAAAAATTAGCTCGATTCAAAACTTCTATGACCCCCAAGAGGTTTTCAACTGTAAGAGTTTAAATCCCCATTCAGTGGTTCTGTGTCTTGAATCGGTCTCAGTTTACGTATATACTAAAATGATATAGAAAAATGGATGAATGGTGTGGGTGTGGATAAAACCTATACATTACCGTGGCCACTTGGAGGCCCTGCCCATTCCAAGCTGGTGTCGACGCAATTGCGTTCGATCAATGGTTTATGTTAAAAATTGCAAACTTTTATAATCAAAGTATTTTAAGTGTCTATAGTTAGTGTAAATAAATTCAGAGGTTAATTATTAAATAACCACTTTTTTATTATTATTATTTTTACACGCACACACCCCACACACTCACGCTAGTGGAATTTCACCACCTATGGGTACTCGAAGCCTTGACCGGGAGTTGAAACTCTTGAGAGTCTACCACCCGAGCAAGATTTAAATATCCACTTGAGTCAAGTTTTTCAGTCAAAGTGACTTAGTTAGATATTGAGTTGAGTTGAGGTTTTTGGAGTTTTTAGACTATGCACTTAATTAATAGGTGAATTAGGTAAAATCACATGGAAAATAGGCTTTCTTTAGGACTGTTTTTCCAATAAACAGAGGAAGTCTAGTCATACTCAACACCCTTTTACACACATGGCTTCGAATGTAAATGCAAGAACTATCCCCACAAACTTCACCTAAGTTTAGGATTTGCTTTATTTTTTTGGGGGTCATGCCTTAAAATGAGCTGGCAAATGGATGAACCACATGGATATAAAACACATACATCACAGTGGGTCCACAGCATGGATCCACCAACCTCAATGGTTCCCTAGATCCACCGAATCTACATCCAATTGTATGGGATACAGATTGCGTAGTGGCCCTGCCACCATAGACATCCATAATGTCCCAACATAGCAGGATTTGAATGGGCCACATGCCACTATCAGATATATGAGTACGCATTTGACCTAGCAAATTTAAAACATGCTTTTTGTGTAGGCTTCATCTCTAATAGCCACATGTGTCTCAATCAAAACCCGCCATGTCGAGTCACCATGGACATCTGCAGTGGCAAGCTCACTGTACCCACCTAGGTTGCGGATCTGCAAATCGGGTCCATTGGACGCCTTTGCAACATGTCAGGTCCTGCCTATTGATTAGTTTGAATATTTGAACAGTTCTTCATTTGCTCAAAAAAGATTTGATTGAAGTTAGTTGAAGCTTGAAAAGTAGTTTATTCTCATTTTAAATGGGATTTATAAAATGGATTATAACAAATGAAATAGTTAGGAGAGAGATGCTCACCATTTTGAACGTGTATGCGAAATCCACTCCCACCATAAGATAATTTATAACCCGTTAGGCAGGATCACCAAGGGAAATAGTTTGGAGGGTGTACACCCCCTATTCACTGTTCTCGATGGATGTGACTGATTTCTAGACCTTAAGCTTAATGTGGGCATGTGCATCCGATGGTCAGAGTAGAGTTCATGTGCACATCACAGTGAGGCCCACTTGATCCCACCCCGACTTTGCAAGCCCAGAAGATCTCCTGCAGCGCTCTCCATCGGAGACAATTTTCAGGTGTGGCTTCGGTGTATCCCCAGACAGTGTGGCCCACTGGTGATGTATGTGCCTTACATCCACACCATTTATCCATTTTGACACATCAATTTAGGGCATGATTCAAAAAACGAAGCAAACCCAAATCATAGGTGGACGACAACATAGGAAATAGTGGTGATTGAATACCCACCATTAAAAACTTTGTGGGGCCACCAGAATGTTCATTTGCCATCTGACCTATTGGTAAGGTTGCAATGACCTGGATGAAGGGACCAAACGCAAATATCATTTTGATTCAAAAATTTTAAGGCTTACAAGAAGTTTTTATTTTTTGTGTGGTTCACCTCAGATTTGGATATGCTTCGATTTTTTTTATCATGCTCTAAGATTAGATTAGCTATAAAAATTGATGGACAGCTAGATCATGTAGGGAACATACATTAACATGGCCCCCATAGTCAGGATCCACCCACCTGGGTGGATCCCAGGTTCCATAAATTAGTACTAGGGCTGTCAATGCGCCGGTCACAGGCCTAAAAAGTCAGAATTTTGAACAGAGCCAGCACAAAACAGTTCACAATCCGGTTGATACCTAGACTAGGCCCAACCCGCGGACAGCCCTAACTAGTACGTCCAACTAGTAGTATGTAAGGCCTATGGTGTTTATATAACATCCAATTGGGACAACCAGTGGTGGGTGAGGCACACCATGGTGTTTATATAACATCTGGTCCAGTAAGATAGTCCCACCATAAAAACAGGATGCCCAAAAAGTCAGATTCATCCTACATAACAGTGGGCACACAATAGAAAACAATGAATAACCACACAAAAACTTCCTTCATATGGGTCCCAACTATTGATTGGATAGACCTGACATTTGGGGCATCTCATCTTCATTGCAGGTGTACGAGGTCATACAAATATCACAATTGGGTCCCATTGACAACCGGTTCTACATCCAACTAGTTGATTGGTTAAGGATTTTTTGCTAATATATACCTACCAAATCATGGGAGCGCTTAAATAGCACCGCTTTTCAAAGCATGCCCTTTTTATACTTTTTTTTTTTTTTAGATAAAATCACCCTTAAACAGCTTTTTCAAATCTCTATGCAATCAAACATTATCTTGTTAGTAGCTTCTCGCAAACTCTACTACCCGTATACTTAAAATAATTTATTGGCTTCTTTGAAATTCTTAAGCATCTAAGAAAGGAGAACGCATTAGGTGCATCCCTGACCTCACTCAAAACTATCTGACCTTTTACTGTGGTTCCCACTTTGATTCATGGATTCTATAACCATAGCATCCATCCATTTTTCGATATCTTTTTTTTGTTTTTTTTTTTTTTCGGTTAGCTTGTTAATACACCAATTGTCAGTTCACACTTCACTGTTAGCCACCCCCACTAGGGAGTCGATTCCAAGACCTCAGTGTTGAAACGAGGTATCTTTCACTCAATCTACCACTTGAGCTATGGACCAGGGTGTTCATTTTTCGATATCATTTTAGGGTATTATCCCAAAAAAAGAAGCAAATCAATATAAATGATATGGATCGAATCCAAAGCATCCGATAATCCAGTATAGAACTAATTATACGATTCAATATCCAAGATTTGATCTAATTGATGTGGCCCATCTAATGGCTAGATCAGTTTGAAAATTAGGGTCATATTATGTTTTGACCTCAGGGATCACATGATCCGTACAAATTCAATCCGACAAATTCAGATGACCCACTCTAATCTCTACAACAAGAAACTCACCCGAGATCTAGGTTTTTTCATCGCATGAATTCATAGACTAGGGAAATGATCACCCCCACCATAGCATAGATACGATGAAAATATGTTAAATGCACAAAAAATTAAACAAAAGGAAACTAACGGTCTTCTTAGTCCTCTCTTTTCTCTATTGTTTCTCTCCTTTTTTTTTGTAGGGTTTTCTCATAGGTATTGCAATTCGGATGAGAGCTTGGACTAGGCTGATTTTAGTCAAGCAAAAAGATATTTTACAACATTGGCTGAAATCGATCCTCTTACTTCACTCACAACCAAGAGTCGTAGTGCTTCCGTAACCTCTCTTACATCCAAAAGTATCTTTATCGAATGGCTAAGGGATTTGTTATTGTTTAAAAATGAAATTTTAAATTTTTAACTCCTTTACCTTATGATTTAGGTGTGTCTACTTAAATGCATGAAAATCAAGGACATTGCAATCACGATCTTCTACTTAAGGGCCTGTTTGGCTATCAGCATTAAAGAGGATTACGTGGGATTGAATTAGAAAAATCTATGGTTCAAACTTCATGCATGTTTAGTTATTAGCTTTGGTGGTATTGGTTCAAGACTTTGGAAACTGAACCGGATAGAAATTTGATTTCTCCCGGTCCTGCTGGATTTATAACTACCGGAGTAAATCTCATATGGATTCAAGAAGAAGAAAAAATTAGTATGTTGCACGGTGGTGTATGGGCGTCACTAAGTTTCATGGGGCTCACTATGATATATGTATTATATCCATACCGTTCATCCATTCTGAGAGATCATATTAAGCCATAAACCTAAAAATGAGATAGATACAAAGATCAAGTGGAGCACACCACAAAAAGTAGCGAGGATAATGATTCCAATCGTTGAAACCTACCTAAGGCCCATCATGATGTTTATTTCTCATCTAAGATGTTCATAATGTCACACGGACCTAGGTGAAGGTGAAAAACAAATATCAGACTGATTCTAAACTTTTGTGGCCCACTAGAAGTTTTCAATGGTAAATGTTAAATCTTACTAGTTTATGTGGTGTGGTCCACTTAAGATTCTGATATGCTTCATTTTTGGGCCCGTGCCCTAAAATGATCTCTTAAAATGTATAGACGATGTGGATGTAATACATACATCACTGTGGGCCCCATAGAATGTGGTGACGTAAACATATATGCAGTGCATCTTCGTCGCAATCCACAGCACCTCATCCACCACAGTTGGTGGGTTTTCACCATTGGTAGCCAAACACGATAACCATCGTCGTCCTGGGATATTCCAACTTATCCAGATAGACTGTCAAAAGTGTCCCAGGATATTACAATACTGTGGAACTCCAACCCATCCACCGACAACGTCATCATTACCTTAAAACTAGTTTCATCCCTTCTAATCCCACCTAATATAACCGGCCAAACATGCCCTAAGAATAGCATTTCAATTCACAAAGAGAGGAAAATCTCTAAAATTTAGTGATGAAAATTGTCACCTACACTACATTTGATGTGCTTTTAAAAGTGAAAGAAGCCTTCAATTTCTAATAACTTGAAATAGGGCTTTTTCTAAATAATAAAAATTATTAAAAATAAATATGTATATATATATATAATTATTTTAAAACTCGCAATAACCATTAAATAACTAAAACAAAGATTGTGGGTTACAACCAAACTCCCGAAACCATAAAAATAGGAAAAGAATAAAGCTTACTAAAATAAAGTAAGTTTTAACTTACAATTCTAACTTAACTCTTAAAACAACCGGATTTTGCAAAGTCATTTTAGGGCCAACTATTAGTGTTTTGTGCTCTATTACTCCAATGTATTAAGCTTAACCATTGATTCGATATCTTGGTTGTAAATTATAATGATCATAGGTTCTGTGTGGACATGGCGTTAATGTTATGGCTAGTATGTAAGTATATCTTAAATCTTACATGTATATGGATTCAATGAGAGAGATTTTTTTAGTTGTCCTCGGGAAGTCAAAGGATAATCTATTCTATGAATCTCAATATATTCATCTTCTGTGATAATTTAATAGGTTTTTTGATAAATTCGTAATTGCTAACATTATTTTATGTTCATTCTATATGAGGAATCAATGACAAATTAAGATGAAACATCTCTACTATTGGGTTTAACGAGTGAGTGTATTTGTGCCCTACCCCATATAAAAGTCTAAGTGTGCCACAAAAATATGCTCTTGATTGGACCTAGCAAACACTTATATTAGAAGATTAATTCAAGTCCATGATACCAAAAAATTATTATTTGACTATCAGGTTGGTTTATATATATTCCCATGGTTTAAAGTAGAAAATATCCAATAGTTCTATATCAAGGATCAAGTTTCTAGCTATAATCATCCAACCAATCTTACTTTGGGATATTTGTAACTTCATGACAGTGTTTTGTACAATTTAGTTGTTTTAATTTTAATGAATATATGCTACATTTACAACATCGTAGTTCTGTATCAAGGGCCATATGCCTGCCTGAGCATCATATAGAGTTGTAATTTGGGTTAGGTCGACCCAACCATTATGTATGCATTATACAATCCATCTATTTCATGAGATTGACATTAGCCCAAATTTGAGAAAGAACCAAAGCTTAAGTGGACCATGTAAGATCTAGATGTGGAATTGCCAAAGGATATATCTAGTTTATGTTTGGATGGATTTACGTAGTTTGGGTTTAGATGGATGTGAATGTGAATGTGAATATGATAAAATATATTATATAACAGGTGTATATTAGGCAACAGGTGTATATCAGGAATTTTGAAAACAGAAGAGACTTTTACCTACGAAAAATTTCGTAGGTAAAAGTGTCATCCACGTTTTTTACCTGCGGCGCTTTTCATAGGTAAAAGTCTCATCCACGTAAATATTTTTACCTACGAAATGTTTCATAGGTAAAAGTTTTGTAAATTATTTTTACCTACAAAAGCATCCGTAGGTAAAGTTTCGTAAATATTTTTAGCTACGAAAATATTCGTAGGTAAAAGTTTTGTAAATACTTTTACCCACGAAAATATTCGTAGATAAAAGTTTTGATAATATTTTTAGAAAAGTTTTGTAAATATTTTTAACTACAAAACTTTTCGTAGGTAAAAGTTTTGTAATTATTTTTACCTACGCAAATATTCGTAGGTAAAAGTTTTGTAAATATTTTTTACCTACGACAATTTTCGCGGGTAAAAGTCTTACCTTTGCCGACGAATTTTTTTTCGCAGGTAAAAGTTTTTCCCCTCGGACTTTTAGCGAGGAATTTGCCAACGAAAATTTTCGCGGGTAAAACTTTTTACCTACGAAAAATATGCTTTTAGCTACGAAAATTTTCACGGGTAAAAGTGGCTTTTCTTGTAGTGTGCATTGAATATGGAGATATGAAGAAGGAGATGGCTTAGCTTGTTGTGATGCCATCACTATGAAAATGAGATGTTGAGGTCTTCCTTTCCTTACTACCTTTAGAGAAGATACGATGGGCTTTCGCTTATATCAGTCGATGTTGGATTGGGAACCCAACACTAATATATACGGAGAGGGTAGAGGAGTTTGAAACCCATCAAAACTCCTCTCCCTAAAGGCTCCACACGAATTGCAATCCCAGTCACATTGAGATTCGGTAACAATCACATTGAGATTCTGTATGAGTTACAGATCAACCATCCACCCCTATATGAATTCTAGATACATCACACTTAGTAGGGCCCACTGGTACACCCAATCAAATTATGCAACCTTTAAGATGATCCAGACCCTTGATCAACACGACCCACCTTATAGAGTTCTTACATACCACACCACAGAAAATAATGGAGACAATAATGCCACTGTTGATGTTTCTTAGGGCCCACCGTGACATTTATTTGCCATGCAACCCGTTGACAAGATCACATATGGACCGAGAGAGAGAACAAGTGAGGAATGAGGGAGAGATTCGAGAGCTTAAGCCGGGCCGAGTCGCTGACCAGTATACCAGGCCGAACTCGGTTCGAGTCCGTGAGTCCCTGGGCCATTTCGAGTTGGGATGGGTTTGTCCAGACTCATTGCTGGACACCCTAACAGGTAGGAAAAGAAGAAGGAAAGGAGAAGAAGAAAGAGAGAGAGAGAGAGAGAGAGAGAGAGAGAGAGAGAGAGAGAGAGGAAGGGCAGGCGTGGACGCACCAGCTTGGACCAAGACAAGCTCACTGTCGAGTTTCGAGTCAGGCTCAGTTCAGCTGGGTCCATTGTTGGACACCTTCCAGCGGAAATGGTAGAAAAGAAAGGAGAAAGAAAGTGAGAGGAGAGAAAGAGAAAGGAAGACGAGAAAAAGGGGAAAGATCGAGTTAACTCGGTTTCAAACCGAGTCAACTCACTGTAACGACCCGAACTTTTCGATGCTCGGGCATTGAAAGTGCTCAAGCGTTACTATAAGATTCAATGTGACATATACATGCGTATGATACCAATCCAACTACTATAACTTTACACCCTTTCCCTGACACTAGCTTAACCGTTGAGGATGATCTTCATTCATAAATCAAGCCATCTGACCATTGAATTTCAAGACAAGCCCACCCATCACGTGATTTGACGTAAGTACTTTCCCATGAAGAACACGATGAAGAGCTCCCTATCCGTAATGATTTAGATATATATTCTTTTGTAAGAACTTCTTAGAAATGTGCCTATAACCATGTAGAGCCATTGGATTTCCCAAAGCTCACACATCAGCAATAATTACGAAAATGTCATTGACCTAGGCCTCTAAATTCCGATTCACACGGTCCGCATGATCCGTTTCATGTGAAATTTTATACCAGGCCTAATTATCATAAATTAACCGTACACATCAAATTTTAGCCCTTAGATCATAGTAAATCAGCTACTTAACCTCTACATCTGTTCGTACACTTATCAGATCAAGATTCTGATCCGTCCACCTTATTCACACTATATGAATATGCTTAATCCACTGTTAGAATTAGAATATGAGAAACTTTCACGTGTAAGAAAGTCACTCGAATCTAACGTTATATAATCCCTACCCCTAATCACTCCAGAAACCTACTTTATATCCATCCATTTACAAAACTAAACCGTACATCAACCCGCATACATGGCCGGGTTGCATTCTATCAAGTTCCCATATTTTTAACAAGTCATTTGACCACCCATCCTGATTGGATCCGTCAAGTGGACCTTCCGAATATTAGGATAAATCGGTCATTATGAAAATCTTTGGGTTTAAGTCCAAACTGCCCGGTAACTTGTCAAGTAGATGAGTACAAATATTATTTTAGAATTTTAAAATATATTACCCATTAAAGGAGAATCTTAGTCATCCTTGAGAGATCAGAGCTCAAATTTGGGCAACGGAAAGAGCGTGAAAAATAAAATCACCTGTCAAATTTCATCACATTTAGACGGTAGACTTATGAGTTACAGACGAAAAGAAAAGGGGTAGAATTGTAAATATTGTAACACTACATGCATGTCACTGTTTGCTATTAAAGTTTTAATGGTCAGTGCATTAGTAGATTGTATGGTCCACTTAAAGTTTGGATCTACTTCAAATTTGGGACCATAGGTTTGCACGACGTGCCAGAGACGGTGAACGAAGTGGATTTCTTAACAAACGTCACTATGGGCCCCACCTGATTTTTCTCCAACCGTGCATGCAAGTTTAGATTTTACGTAAATGATTTCCTTGGTTGAACGTGAACACTGTCCCACCTTAATTAAATGGTGGCTCACCTGAGTTGTAGATCGACCCCTATGACATGCCTGAACACACCTTACCTTAGGATCATTAGAATTCTTTTAACCATTAACGTTTAATTTTGAGGTGATCCAACCATTAAACTAACCAAAATCTACAATTAGAGCTAGAAATAAGTGAAATTAGGAATATGGCCCACCCAAGCTTCGGGTTTTCCTCATCTCCGGCCAGGTGACCCAAATGGGCCCACAGAGAATCATGGAGGGAGTGAATTTCTCAAAAATATCCTATGGACCCCACATTATGCAACATGTATGCATGTCCTATGTGCATAAGAGGTGCACCAGACCTACTCACGTTTCCAAGATAAGGAAACTTCCTTCTTCACGTTTCCACCTGTAACAGCCTGAGATACGTCGTTTCTGTCTAATTGATCGGTGGCCCACCTGCACGGTCCATCTTGATAATCTAAACCATCCATCGTGTTAGCACCGTGGGCTCAACCAAAACCCATAAACTTCACGTGTTTTGGCACGTGCTCAAGCACACGATTCCCCGCGCAAACCAACCCTATAAGCACAACATTTTGGAAACGGAAACGTTTTGGCAAGCCAGCTGGCACAATCCGTGTGAGAGGGGGATTCCTCCAATCCTAGCCATCCATTCGGCCGTCAAATTCCCTAGGGTTTTCCAAACAAAACCGTAGGTGGTTTCAGGTTTTGCCCACCATATTTGAAGATGGTTTTAAGCAAGACAAATCTCCATCGTCTGATTTTCATCCAACAGTCTATGAAGGGCCAGAGACCTCATAGGAGGGGAACAATGGGAAGAGACCTGCCATTGCCGCTTGTCTTCTTCCTCGTCCCAGCTCCAAGCCTAACCGATCAGGTAACCTCTCTCTCTCTCTCTCTCTCTCTCTCTCTCTCTCTCTCTCTCTCCATTGTGGTGAACCCCACCATCATGTACGCGTGAGTCCATGCCATCGGTGTACATCCAGGTCGTCCAGGGCCTGGACGTTAACAGCAAATAGCAACAAAAAAAAGAGAAGAAGAGAAGAAGAAATAATAAAATAATATATATAATTATATGTGGTGGGTCCCACGTGGGACCCACCTGATGAGGAAATGGATTGGCTAGGGTATTAACGTCGGAGGTTCTGTGGGTCCCTCTTGATGTATGTATTTTATTCCACGCCGTCCGTCTGTAGCCCAGCAGCAGAACCACTGCTGTATTGATGTTACCAAGTTATGTGGGTCGGTTGTATGTGTTATTCAACACCTTCCATCCATTTTTCTTAAAGTAGGACCCCACCTTGATGTATGTTATATCTCCACCATACATCCCATTTCCCTGCTCATTTTAGGCTTTGAACCGAAAAATGAAGCCAAACTGAATCTCCAACAGGTCATATTGTAGAAAACAGTGATTTTGGGCGATGTAAACTGTTAGGGCCGCTGTGATATTTCGGTGCATCGAGACATATCCAATATTGGACATTGGACCTGTCCTGAGCTCTGGAACCCAATCGACGGAGTAGATCCTCCTTAGGCAGGCCCCACCTATCAAAATAAAAAAAAAAGTAATATTAGAAACATGCACGCAGCGCCTCATTTTACTTGAAATTTTGGCTTGAATCATGGCTCCCGCCACAGGCCTTACCATGTGGTGTGTTGATCATCAACACTGTGCATTTGATGGGTCCCCTTTTTATATGAGGCGCCCCCAAAAATCAGCCATACATAGAGCTCGGGTGGCCCACATCATCTACAATCTTGTGAAGACACATTAAACCATATAAAAGCACTTGCTGGGGTCCAGCTGAGATTTGGATGCACCTGAAACTTGGTTTGACCCCTTAAACTAGCGGGACACACTTAATGGATGGGTTGGATTTGTGAACCACAACGTGGTGAGCCAAACAAATGATTATAAATACTTTAATGGTGGATTTTAGTATATATTATCATGATTAAATCCACTGTTGATACTTGATAGCTATTATTATTATCATTAGTATTACGATAATAATTACGGTTATTAAATACAACTAATTATTACTAGATTATTCATGCTAATAGTAGTGCTTACAAATAAAACTATCATTATTACATATTAGTAATTTAATTATCATTCTTAGGTACAATCATTAATAGTAGACCATACCATTACTAGCATTATAATGATTATTACTAATAAATTGGCTAACGTTAATTGTAACACTAATGTTAACAATTACTCTTCAATTATTAAAATTATCATACGTCAACTACAATCCAAATCCTAAAAACCTATCGTAGACTTAAATTCTAGGATGAAAACCTAGTTCTACAGTAAAACCCTAAAACCATGGTAATCCAAACCTTAGGTTAAAACCTTGACCAAGAATAGCGTATAAATCTTGAACCTAATAGTGTAACTTTACAATTGGTGGTAGGGTTTGGTTATAAGGAAACACGCGTTCTCTAACAACACTGGTAGGCGGTTCAAAATATAAGGTGATGATTCTTTCCCTTGAGCTTTCCATCTTCTCATTAGCTTAAGATATAGTTTTTATTTAAATTCATAATTGATATTTCCTTTTATAATCACATGTGTTAGCTGGTGGAAATTGAATTACTGTATTACATACTTTATGATTATCCTGTATAATTGCTCATGCTTGTGGATTTCTTTTTGTGAGTTGCTTATGGAACTTAGACTGGTACATTTGTGGAAAATTCCCACATATGAATGTACACCCATACTTAGGATGTAACTTGACTAGTAGTGATCGTAATGGACCTTCGACTAGGCGGTTATTGAGTGGTGGTCTAGAAGGATGATTGATGTGGGCCTACCATCCGGGGTTGTTGTGCCCAATAATTTTTAAGGATGGCCTTTATCGTATGGTTTTGATATTCGCCCTATGTGGCATATTTTGATACTCGCCCTATGTAGCTTATTTTGATATCTGCTTACGTGGTTTGTTTTGGTATTTGCCCTATATGGGTTCGATGTTTTATATCATGCAACCGTGCGATGGTAAGCCTCATATATTGTAATATGATTAGCCACTAGTTGATGGGTTTCCATTAAACATCCTAAGATGGTAGTCTCATGAGCCGGGGATGTTGTAATGAGACACTATGCCTGAGCCGTAGGCCTACGCTGGGCTATACGCTCCCCGTAGTGACCTTGAGCTTATCTAAATTGGCTGATTGCGACTGGACTAATAACGGTTTGGCTAATCATGCATCCATGACATGTTGGCGATGACGGGTGGCTAATTCTGGATGTTGTAGCACGTGCCCTAGAGTTGTTGGGGTATCATTTCGCTAGCTCCCAAACCACCGACTATCGACTCCTGTTCTGACTGGATGATTTTCCCAGGTCGATGATTTGCATGGGCGACGAGCCCAAGTCCGACTGGATGTGCATCCCCAGGTCGATGTGCATTCACACATTCATGCATTTAAAAAGACTGCATCATGTATTGTTTTAATTGCCTTGTTGTTTTATAACTATACTTACCTAATGCGGCGGTGTGTAATCTCGAGGGGAATTCACACTGAGTTGGTCACTCATCCATCAAATATACAACTGTACAGGTAGTACATGTGGCTTTAGTGATATGCATGTTCAGACTTGATGAGGAGCAAGGTACGATCACCAGGGATGCATGGCTGTATTTGCCTGGAGGAGCTGCGTGGTCTTGCGGCTTATATTTATATGTTTTCTTCTATTCATCATGTATTAAATTCTTATAAATCTTGTATTTTTTAAATTCAGAGATATTGGTTTGTATAAGTCATTATGGGTAGCTTCTTGTATATTTGAAAGATAATGAAATTTTTCTTTACATCGATTTGTCCACACTATGCTCATTTACTTACTCTGATAAAAGGAAAAAAAATGTATGTACACTGGAATTTGACCATCCTTTAATGTTAACACTCGGGTTTTTAGGAAATGGGTCGTGTACTCGGGTCCTAAAAAGTCAGGGCATTACACTCACCGAGTCAGACTGCTGACCCATTGGCTGGGTCGAGCCCAGCTGTTGCTGAACATTTCTAGGTGAGAGGAAATGAAGAGAGAGCGAGAGAGAGAAAATGAAAGGAGAAGATAGGATGGAGAGAGAGAGGGGCGAAGAGTTTGAGTTGGAATGCGAGTTGACTCGCTACCGAGTCAGCCCATCTGAGTTAGAGGCTTGCTAGACAACACTGTTAGAGGGTCCTAATGGCTGAAAGAGAAGTAAGAGGGAAGAAGAAAGGGAGAGAAAAGGAGAGCATGTGCTTGGGCTGAGCCAACTCGACTGGAACCAAGTCGACAAGGTCAGAATCTTAATTTTCTTTCACGAATCAGATTTGTTATTACTTACTTTGTTATTAATAATATTGTTATTATTTTCTAGTTGTTGTAACAATTAATGCTATTGACTAGAATTTATAATTTAAAATTACGATGTATTAATTAATGTTATGGTAACTATTATCATCAATTATAATTCTATTATTAATTATCATCATCGTTAACATGGCTATAATTATTGCAATTATTAAATATGGTTAACCATTAGTAAGTTAATTTTACTAGTATTAGTTATTATAGATACTTGATATTAACAATTATCATTATTAATGCTATTCTAATTTTGTCATTAATAGGATATTGATTATAAGAGTAGTGTTGTTAATAGACAATTATTAAATATCTTTATCTCATTCTATCCATTATCATAACTGGAATTGATAGTTATGATTTAAAATCATTAGAAAGTATTATCATTTCCCTTATAGGATTAGTCAGATACTTGTTAATATAATTATTAGCGTTAGTCCTTATTGTACTATCATTAGAAAATATCTTATTATTAGTATTTGTAGTATCTAAGAGAATTATTAGTCATTATGAAGATGTTAGATAATGTCGATACATTCAAACGTGAACTTATGAACCATCATTGATAATAGCGATGGATTAATACTCTTATTATAAATATTATTATTATTCGATCCATTGTATAATACTAATAATAATAATAATAATAATAATAATAATAATAATAATAACTTAAGATTTAAATCCTAACATCTAAGCATTTAACTAAACTCTAGAATGAAACCTTAATTCTACATCAAGACCCTAAGTAACCTAAACCCTAGGTTAAAACCCTAACCCTAAATAGCGTGTAAGCTCAGACCTAACTGTATAACTTTACCATTCATGATAGGGTTTGATTCTAAGGGAACACGCACTCTCTAGCAACACTGGTGGGTGATTCAGAGTACAAGGTGATGATTCTTCCCCTTGAGCTTTCCATCTTCTCATTAGCTTAAGTTATAATTTTTATTTGAATTTATAATTGATATCTCTCTCTTATAATCACATGTGTTAGCTGGTGGAAATTGAATTGCTATACTGCTTGCTTAATATTTATCCTGCATATTTATTCATGCTTGTGGATTACTTGTGGATTGCTTATGGAACTTAAATTGGTACATCATTGGGAAACCCCCACCTATATATGTACACCCATACTTGAGATGTAACCCGACTGGTTATGATTATAATGGACCTTCGGCTTGGTGGTTATTGAATGGTGTTTTAAATTGACCATTGATATGGGCCTACCATCCAGGGTTGTTGTGTTAAGTGGTTTTCAAGGATGGTCTTTATCGCGTGGTTTTAATAATTGCCCTATGTGGCTTAGTTTCGGAATTCGCCTTATGTGGCTCAGTTTTGACATTCGCCCTATATGGCTCAGTTTGGACATTCGCCCTATGTGGCTCGGTTTTGGTATTTGCCCCATGTGGCTCGATGTACCATTTTCATACCACCATGCAATGGTAAGCCCTGTATATTGTAATATGATTGACCACTAGTTGACAGGGTTCCATTAAACATCCTAAGGTGGTAGCCTCATGAGCTAGAGATGGTGGAATGGGATACTATGCCTGAGCTGTCAGCCTATGCTGGGCTCTGAGCTCCCCATAGTGACCTTTGAGCTTATTAAACCTGCTGAGTGTAATTGGATTAATAATGGACTGGCTAATCATGCATACATCGTACAGACCAACATCTATTGCTATCGTATGTGGGGTACGTATTGTTTCCAACTGGATGATGTTTCTCAGGTTCGATGATTGCATGGATGACGGCCCACTGTCCGCATGGATGAGCTTCCCCGGGGTGTGAACGCATTCCATACATTCATGCACATAATAAGACTGCATTTACTCTATTTTAGTTGTTTGGATGTTTTATACTATTTCTTACCTAATGCGGCGGTGTGTAATCTTGAGGAGAGTTCACACTGAGTTGGCTACTCATCCATCAAATATATAACCGTACAGGTTGCACAAGTGGCTTAAGTGACTTTCAGGTTCAGGCTGATGTGGAGTTAAGTACAAGTGTCAGGGTTCCATGGTTGTATCTACCTCGAGGAGCTGCGCGATCTTGCGGTTTATGTTTACATTCTTATATTTTTTTCATGTACTAAATCATGTGGATTCTTGTATTTGTTATATCGAGACATTAGTTTGTATAAGTCATTATGGGTATCTTCTTGTATATCCTAAATGTAAATGAAGACTTTCCTTTATGTTGATTTGTCCATCCTACGCTCGTCTGCTTACTCTGATGAAAGAATAAAAAAAATATTACATATCAAATTTGACCATCCTTTAAGGTTAACACTCGGGTTTTTGGGAAATGGGTCGTGTACTCGGGTCCTGAAAAGTCGGGGCGTTACATTTGCAATCACTATTAACTATAAACTTATGACCCACAAAGTCTCATGAGCCAGGGATGGTGGTATGGGACACTATGTCGGTGCTGTCGGCTTACGCCGGGGTAACGAGCCTCTCCGTAGTGTCCATTGAGCACTTAGAGTCGTAAGCCGAGAACGGTGGTATGGGACACTGTACCCATGTTGTCGGCCTGTGATGGGGTGACGACCTCCTTACAGTGACGGCGAGTAGGACATTTAAGTTCCAATTGATTTCGTCTCTGTTTATACTTCCTTTCGAGATTGACGACCCCAATATATAGGGTTAAGGGTCGCAAGAGTCACATGACCACGGCCCCCTGAGCCAAGCGATCGGATTAGGGCAATTACCTCACAAAGGGTATTCTTATTTCCCCAACCTACTGGACGAATGAACTTAACTAATTAACCAGGCTAACATATTTCACGACATTGCATTATATTTGTTGGCGATTATGCAGTCGAGGTCGCTTTTAAGGGAGCGTTGTTACATGGCGAACGTTAGATGTCATCGCTTGAGAGAGCGTTGCTAGGTGAGGAACATGTATCATATCATAACCATGCATTTGCATTAACAATAGTGTTTAGGTTTTTATGCTTTTTGCAGTTCATTAAATGTATTCTATGCATGATAATTTGTGTGGCCTATTGCTAATGGTACCACTAAGTTAGCTACTTACTCCCACTCTGGGACGGTGTTCTAAAACACCAACTATAATCCAGTATATATGCAGGTACCTTGAAGTGGGCACGCTGGACGATGTAGGTGTAGACGATGACGAGGAGTGGCGCACTCCCAGACTTCGGTTGTTTCTTCTAGTTTATGGTTGGATGGTCGCGGGACATGGTCCAGGGCCCTAGTCATCGTGGGATATTTATCTGGGTGGGTCTAGTTCCCGGTTGGATTTTCTTGGTACTATATTTTGGATATCTTACCTGTTTACCTGCCCATATTTATATTTTATGATATTCTCATGCTTATGGTTTGCTAAACCCATCATTGCTTATAAATAAATCCAAATGCATTGAAATATGGAGCCCATTAGGGCATACGTGGTACTCGAGAATTTGGGAGATGAGTTCCTACTCGGCCCATGAAATTCAGGGCGTTACAATAAATTGACTGAGCTTGATTTTGCATTAATAATGAGTCTTAAGTTTGGACCAGTTAGGATAGATGGTGGTAGTCATGCCAAGGCCAAAAGAGTAGAGGAAGGAAAAGGTATTAGGGAGACCTATCTGAGAGCAGGTAGTGTGAGTAAACAAGAATTGAAAGAAGCCTATATGTCACTCGCCAATAAAGAAGAACATATGGACGCGGTGAGGCTGACTCTAATAATTTACTTTGAGAGTCTAATAGTTGGATCTCCACAAAAAAATTATTGTGTTGATAAGTTTATCGACATAGTTGATGACTTGAAATATTTTAATAACTACCCCTGGGGCAGTGTGGGTATGAATATTTGATGGATGGGGTTAACACTGCAATTGGCAGTGTTCGGGCGAATGACTAGTATCCCAAATCATACAACATATGCAGATGCGCGTATGCCTTACAAGTAAATTATTATTGTCTCTTTGAGTTTGAATCTTTTCTCCATACTTGTTAACCAATATGTAACGCATGATAATTGATTTTAAACAGATTTGGGCCAATGAACGGTTCCCCAAACTCACTGGTGATAGTGGGTGGGCCGTTAGAAGACTACATACAAGGATTCCTCGAATACTAAATTGGGATCCCATAAAGTAGGCAGATATCCCCCCATCTCTACCACTTTAGAGCTATACTCGTAAGAGTTATTTAATTAGTAGTGTAATTTAATTATACAGTATGTGTATAATTAATAAATCAATTTTGTGCTCACACGTGGTGCTAGCTCCAGAGCTTCGACCAACGGTCGAAGAAGCAGATACCAAGGTTGTCAGGAGTATAACTGATGACACTTATAGAAAGGACAAGGCTCTGCGGGCAGCACCCATAACAAAGAAAATGGTGGAGGATATGGAGGAAATAAAAAATAAACTTGAGGGTGATCTTAAAGCCTCTCTCGAGACCCTTTTTAGCAACATATTTAAAGATAATAAAAATCAAGATCCGCAATAAAGAGATTTAAGCAGCGGATGGAGACCATTGCTACTGAAGTGGAAGGAATAAAGGATGAAGTGAAGCAGATTGATGAGTTTGGAGGAGAAATAAAGCAGCTCAAGGAGGAGAATGCTTCTTTACGCGAAGAAGTGAAGTTGATGAGAAGGATATTAATACAAAATACGTTTGTGAAATTGCTTTACTTTATTTGTTAATAGGTCACTGTGAATGTATTGTCTTCTAATATATGATTTTAATACAGGTCAACAGCACAACAACAACAACTGTTGATGATGGGATGAGCCATCTCAAAGATGACAATGCTTCACTACGGGAGCAGATGAAGCAGCTAATAGATGAGTTTCAGGCATCGAAGGTAAATGAAAATAGATTATGGTTATCATCCACAAAGGATCGTTGTTATCATCCGCATGGGGTCGTAGTTGTCATACACATTAGGTCATGGTTGATGCACGACCTTACATTGATGACAACCATGATCCAGTCGAGGGTCGTGGTTACTATGAACTATGGGTCGTGGTTTCTATAAACTATGGATCGTGGTTTTCATCTAATGTGGATTGTGATTTTCAACCAAAAGGATCGGGATTTTCATCCACTATGGTTCGTGGTTGAACCATGACCCAATGTGGACGACAACCACGATCCATTGTTCTTAATAACCACGACCCTTCACTTGATCGTAGTTGTCACCCACAGCGGGTCGTGGTTCACATCCAAGAAGGGTCGTGGTTGAGTTCCTTAAAAAAGACATTAAAATACATAATAATATATGAATTTTTTTTACAGGAGAAAGTACCTTCGATGAGTCCTCTCGGAGGAGAGAATGCTTTACTTTTGGAGCAGATGAAAAAGCTTAGAGAAGAGTTCAAAGCAATGAAGGTATAAATGAAATTGAATTTATCTTGAATCTTATTTGGTCGTTGTTGTGTTCCATATTGGGCCGTGGTTCACATTCCCAATGGAACCTGGTTTCCATCCATAGTGGGTCGTGGTTGAACTACGACTAATAGGGTTGTCAACCACAATCCATTGTTCATTGCTTGAAACTCATGAATAATATATGATTTTATTACAGGACAATGTCCCTTCCATGAACCATCTCAGAGGAGAGAATGCTGCATTGCAGGAGCAGGTGAAGCAGCTTAGAGAGAAGATCCAGGCAATGAAGGTATATGAAATTGAATTTATCCTAAATCTTATTTTGCCGTTGTTGAGTCCTGTTTTGGGTTGTGATTATGATTCATTGTCTGGATCGTTGTTATCATCTGCCAGGGGTCGTAGTTGTCATACACACTGGGTCGTGGCTGAACCAAGATTGATGACAACCATGATCTAGATAATGAGTCGTGGTTTGTATGAAATGTGGATCGTGATTATCATCTATTGTGGATCATGGTTTTCATCCAATGTGGATCGTGATTTTCATCTAAAAGGATCGTGATTTTCATCCACAATGGTTCGTGGTTGAACCATGACCCAATGTGGACGACAGCCACGATCCATTGTTTGTAATAACCACGACCCTTTTCCTGATCGTAGTTGTCATCCACTGTGGGTCGTGGTTCACATCCAAGAAGGTTCGTGGTTGAGTTCCTTAAAAAAGACATTGAAATACATAATAATATATGATTTTTTTTACAGAAAAAAGTACCTTTGATATGCCCTCTCGGAGGAGAGAATGCTTCACTTGTGAAGCAAATGAAAAAGCTTGGAGAGGAGTTCGAAGCAATGAAGGTATAAATGAAATTGAATTTATCCTGAATCTTATTTGGTCCTTGTTGAGTCCCTTTTTGGGTCGTGGTTATGAACCATTATCTGGATCATTGTTATCGTGCACCAGGGGTTTTGGTTGTCATACACACTAGGTCGTGGTTAAATCACGACCTAAGATTGATGATAACCATGATCTAGACAATGGATCATGGTTTGTATGAAATGTGGATCATGATTATCATCCATAGTGGATCGTAATTTTCATCCATATTGGATCGTGATTTTCATCCAATGTGGATCGTGATTATCATCCATAATGGATCGTGATTTTCATCCATAGTGGATAGTGATTTCATTTCTAATATATAATTTTATTACAGGATAATGTCCCTTCGATGAGCCATCTCAGATGAGAGAATGCTTCACTGTAGGAGCAGGTGAAGCAGCTTATAGAGGAGATTCAGCAATAAGAGTATATGAAATTAAATTTATCCTGAATCTTATTTGGTCCTTGTTGAGTCCCTTTTTGGGTCGTGATTATAATCCATTGTCTGGATCGTTGTTATCGTCCACCAGGGTCGTGGTTGTCATACACACTGGGTCGTGGTTGAATCACGACCCAAGATTGATGACAACCACGATCTAGACAATGGGGTCGTGGTTTGTATGAACTATGGATCGTGATTTTCATCCACGACCCAATTTGGTTGACAATCACGATGGTGGGATTCCTTGAAAAAGACATTGAAATTCATAAATGATATATGATTTTATTACAGGATAATGTCCATTCAATGAGCCCTCTCAGAGGAGAGAATGCTATCCTGCAAGAGCAGATGAGGCAGCTTGCAGAGCAGATTCAAGCAATAAAGTATGGGAAGAGCCAGCTCACTCATTTTGAAGATGAGATGAACCATCTTAAAGATGACAATTCTACACTATGGGAGGATATGAAGCAAATAAAAGAGGATTTCAAAGCTACAAAAGTATATGTATTTTAATTTATCTTGGTCCTTATTTGGTCGTGGTTATCTTCCACAATGGATTGTGATTATCATCAACAGTGGATCATGGTAGTCATGCTATATGGGTTGTGGTTATGATATACATTGGGTTGTGGTTGTTGCACGACCCAATGTGGATGAGAACCATGATCCAATATGGGTGATAGGTGACAACCACGACCATTCATCTGATTTATACATAAATAATATATGATTTTATTTCAGGATAATATTTCAACAAGCCCTCTCAAACGTGAAAATGCACAACTGCAGGAGAGGATTAGGAAGCTAAGAGAGGAGTTCGAAGCATCGCGGGTATATTTATGAGTCGTGATTATCCACAATGGCTCGTGGTTGATAGCCACAATGGGTCGTGGTGTTATTCACGTTGGGTCATAGTTGATGCACGACCCAATTTGGATGACAACCACGATCCACGCAAGGATCGTGGTCACTGTCAACATTAGATCGTTGTTATCATGTATAATTGGTCATAGTTATCACCCAAAGTAGATCGTGGATGTAAACCACGACCCACTATCATTGACAACTACAATCCTTCGACTGTGTCTTACTAGGAACCATGGATTGTGGTTATCATACATAGAGGATCGTGGTTTTCTTCCATACTGGGTCGTGGTTCATCCACGATTGTTCGTGGTTGTGAACCACGAGCCTATGTGGATGACAACAACATTCCATTTGTAGGGTCGTGGTTCACATTCCCAATGGATCGTGGTTTTCGTCCATTTCGAACAACGACCCTATATGGATGATAACCACGATCTATGATCTAAGCCAAGTGTGAACCACGACCCTTTGTGGATGACAACCACGATCCATAACTCTATATGGATGACAACTTCACTTCCCCTACAAGAAGTGTTGAAATACATAAATATTATGCTTTTGTGTTACAGGACAAAAATCCTTCGATGTAAAGTCGAAGCTGAGATCGTGCAGCTAAAGAAGCATAATGCTTCATTAAGGCAGGAGATGAACCTGCTAATTAAAGGATGAAGTTAATAAGAAAAACATACGAGAAATTACATTTATTTAAATTTATAAAATGACATTATGTTATGAATTGCATAGATAATATGTGATTTTATTACAGCTTAACATTGGTACTTGGCCATTGAGTGAGGAAGTGAGAGGACAACCAACGGGTGCAGGAGCTGTGGCTGGGGTGGATGTTACTCCTAATGTTGATGTACATAGGCCACAACACAATGTCGCGGCCTCGAAATGGGTATCTTCTCCATACACGGCTCCATGTTCTTCTCCGGTAAAGGAGAGTCGTCAGGGGTACGTAGATCCCCACCGAGCTCTAACCGATGCCGAAGACAACGATTTGAGAGTTGTTAGAGAATCAGGTGCACATCAGTGGTTAAAAAGCATCTATGACTTAAATTCATGGGTCCACTCTGGGGTAAGTTTATATCCTTTCTCTTTCTTTATTTAATATCAATGTATGAATATTATATCACACATTTTTCTCATTACATAGGCCATCGATCTATACTTAAACTTCCTATCAACACGTTAAGAAAATTGATCGTGAGGTAAATAGGACTACGCATTCATCCCGTCACTATTTACGGTAATGTGAAAACCACGACCTTAGTTTTCTTTAAAACATCATTAATTACTTATGTTTCTAACACTATCCATTATCTCAATAGCAATTCATGGAAATTCAACTTGACATGTTGTGCACTTATGGAGCTGGGAACCATAAGGATCGACAGGCCATGAGGACTGAAAAATTGAACGAAATTCTTATAAATATAGTCGCCGATGATGGTAAACAGAAAGCTTTATGGAAATATGAAGTGGTAAGATATTAGTTACTTGCACATGTACATGGACTTAAATGATATTATTCAGTTTATAAAGGTATGAGTTTAACTGTTGTCGTATTTCTTGTGCTTGACAGTTATAGCCCTCTCAACACGAGGGGCCAACACTGGTTGATGGGTGTTGTTTTTCTGAAGAAGATAGAATTCACTTTGTATGACAGCATGAGTACTAATTAGAAAGAGAAAAATGAGCTGGTCATCGGGCAAGTAATGGACAGACTGAGGTGGTTATCCATATTCTTGATGGTGGAGCTAAGTTATGGGAGAAGCCATGGAATGTGAGGATCAACACTGATAGACCTGCACAACACAACTTTAATGATTGTGGCGTATACATGCTGAAATTCATAGACTTCTTGAGTGGCATGCATGCAATTGATTTTACACTTGTAAGTATATATTTATTCGTCTACATTAAGTCTTGATTGCTTTGTCTTTTATTTTAATATTAGTTTATTCTTTTTCTGTAGGAGGAAATTCTTAAATTTAGAAAGACAATTACATACGATTATCTGCAGTACAAGAAAGAAGCTGATGCTGCTTTCGCAAAGAAACAACAAGAAATATTAAGTAGGCCAGTGAAGAGAGCCAGACATTGATTTGGTATTGAATGTTGAATGGATTGGTGTATATAATGTTTCTTCTTATTATTATCTGTAATGGTTTGGTGAATGAGATAGGTCGTAGTTGTCTTGCACTTAGACTCGTGGCCGTAATGTTATATGGATCGGGGTTGTAAATCACTAGCCTTTGTGGATGGCAACCACGATCCATTTAGCATAACAACCACGAACCATAGTAACTGACAACCACGATCCATGCAACACGACAACCATGACCCATATAACATAACAAACACGACCCATATATCATGATAACCACGACCCATTTAACATGACAACCACGACCTATATATAATGACAAGCACGAACTATATAACATGACAACCACAACCCATATGACATAACAACCACAAACCATAACAACTGACAACCACGACCCATATAACATGACAACCACGACCCAGATAACATGACAACCATGACCCCTATATAACTGTGAACCACGACTCATCTAACATGTCAACCACGACCCATATAACATGTCAACCACGATGCAGCATAGTGGGGCCAACGAGTTACAACTTTAACGCGGCCCTTACAACCATGACCCTTACCACACAACAATCACGACCCTCACTACGACCATATGTGACATTCTATTGCACCCGAAAGTGACATTATAGATGAACTCCGCAAGATGACTATAAAATCAACAAGTGAACTTTTGTTTAATTACAACAAGAACAGGACAATGAAGAAGAAGAGTAGTTGGATGAGAGTTATACGTGAGGAGATTTGAGGTCTTCAAATCTTTTAGCGGCCTCAACTTTCACTTCTTTTGCGGTGTTGCACCTCTCGATCCAGTACAACCTTTTCTTGTTAAAGTCTTACTCGTGAGTACAGTGCAACCTGTTCTTCCTAGTTCATTCAGAGCGGGATGGCAAAGCCCTGCACTCAGTACTAAGGGCCGACAGACAATATAGAGTGGAAGAGCACAACTCGATTTCTCTGTCCGCCTCTGAGAATTTTTCTTTAAGTTGCCGGAGATTTCTTGTGGAAGTCGTAGATCTTTAGGAAGATCGACAACATCCCTGAGGAAAGGGAATGGATCACCCACAACGGAAGAACACAAGAAGGACTCGATGCCTTCTTCGAATATCTCCAACATTATTTTGATTGAAAAAGTAGGGAAATCCATGAATGCTTAAGGTGTTGCAATAAGGATTCTAGTTCGGATTAGCTTGTGAAAGTAATTTGAAACCTAAGTACCAGTTTTATAGGCTGGTGAACCAATGGTTAATGTGATTAAGATGCAATGCGACTATTGGTTTTTCGATGTTAAGAATACTGTTTTTCGGGATTACGGGGAAGTAGCGAAATCAATGCGATTTCCTGAAAAAGAATGTGACGCTATTACCGAAGGGTCATGCATATGATGAAGAATGGGCCGTGGTTGTCATCCACAATGGATTGTGGTTGGGAACCACCAGTGTGTATGATAACCACGACCCTGTCGTGTGATCGTGGTTCAGATGCACATTGGATCGTGGTTGTCATCCACGTTGGATCGTGGATCGAGGGAAAATGGATTGACTACTCCCCCCATCACTAGCCATGGGCCCAACCACGACCTAAATCAGCTGACAACCAAGACCCATGTAAATAGATCATTTCATCTGATAGATGGTAAGGATCTTATATATGTTTATCCCATGTAGTCAATGAGTTAGTGCAAGTCACGCCATAGTCGTGCAAACGATATCTGTATAGTAGCATAGGTCACATTAGGTGGTTGTAATGTGGTAAGGGTCGTGGTTGTAGTGTCGTAAGGGTCGTAGTTGTCATGGGTCATGGTTGTCATGATATATGGATCGTGGTTGTCATGAGGTAAGGGTCGTGGTTGTTTTCATTTTATATGCCTTCACCCTAAAATGAGAACCACTACCCATATAACATGAGAACCACGACCCATATATAATGACAACCACGCCCCATATAACATGACAACCACGACCTATGAAAACTATGACCCATTACAACCACAACCCATATCACATGATAACCACGACTCATATCACATGAGAACTACGATCCATGACAACCACAACCCATATAACATAACAACCACGACCCATATAACATAACAACCATGACCCATGAAAAATACAACCCATATAACATAACAACCACGACTCCATGGAAAACCACTACCCATATAACATAACAACCATGAACCATATAACATGATAACCACGACCATAATGTCAATATAACATGAAGAACAGTTCTCTTCAATGGGCACCTATCGAGCTGAAAAACTCTGTTGAGAATGTCTTGTTTAAGCTTGACCATAAACTGCAAAACCACGACTCCATGGGAAATGAACAGTTCTCTTCAACATGCACCCAGTGAGCTGAAAAACTCTATTGAGAATGTCTTGTTTAAGCTTGACCATAAACTGCAAAACCACGACTCCGTGGGAAATGAACGATTCTCTTCAACAGGTACCCAGTGAGTTAAAAAACTCTGTTGAGAATGTCTTGTTTGAGCCTGACCATAAACTACAAAACCATGACTCCATGGAAAACCATGACCCATATAACATAAAAACCACAACCTATATAACATGACAACCACGACCATAATTACAATACAATATGAAGAACGGTCACTACCAAAAAAAGGGACAAAGGCTACGGATAAAATCCGTAGCCTTAGACCTATGGCTACGGTTCTAGTCCGTAGCACGTCCGTAGTCGTAGGTGCAGTAACAATAGGTCTGGAACCTATAGCTAAATCCGTAGCTATAGGTCACAACAGCTACGGATTTAATCCGTAGCAATTATGTCAGTAGCTATAGGTTACGACAGCTACGGATTTATTCACTACAGCTACGGATTAAATCCGTAGCTATATCTAGCAATCGCTACGGATATAATCCGTAGCAATTATATCCGTAGCTGTAGATTACAACAGCTACGGATTTAATCACAACAGCTACGGATTGAATCCGTAGCTATAGGTTACAATGCTACGGATTATTTGTTTATTCAATTATCACCTGTATAATCATTCAATTACCACCTGTATAATCATCCTATATAATCAATAAATTACCACCTGTATAATCATCCTATATAATCATTCAATTACCACCTGTATAATCATTCATTCATTCAATTACAATCCTTCATTCAATCAATTACAATCCTTCATTCAATCAATTACAATTACAATCCTTCATTCAATCAATTACAATTACAATTACAATAATGCTGAAAATACAAATCTTTGGCTTCATTAGGGAAATTTGCTCAACTTCACCCTGAAATTTCAAAGATAAAGAATTAAAAGAATAAATATCCTTCATTCAATGAATTACAATTACAATCCTTCATTCAATGAATTACAATTACAATTTACAATTACAATAATGCTGAAAATACAAATCTTTGGTTTAGGTTAGGTTATAGGTTAAGGTTTAGGTTTAGGAAACTGGTTTCAGGTTCGGGATCGGATTTAAGTTTGGGTTTTCAAGTTTAGGTTTAGGTTTAGGTTAGGGAGTTGAGATTCTGACTAGGTGTAGGTTTAAGTTAAGGGATTTGAGAATAGGTTAAGGTGTAGGTTTAAGAAATTGGGTTCGGGTTCGGGATCGGGTTTAAGCTTGGGTTTTCAAGTTTAGGTTTAGGTTTAGGTTAGGTAGTTAGGTTTAGGTTAGGTTGTAGGTTAAGGTTTTGGAAATTGAGAATAGGTTAAGGTTTAGGTTTAGGAAACCGGGTTCGGGTTCGGGATCGAGTTTAAGTTTGGGTTTTCAAGTTTAGGTTTAAGTTTAGGTTAGGGAGTTAGGTTTAGGTTACGTTGTAGGTTAAGCTTTAGGGAATTGAGAATAGGTTAAGGTTTAGGTTTAGAAACCAGGTTCAGGTTCGGGATCGGGTTTAAGTTTCAGTTTTCAAGATTAGGCTTAGGTTTAGGTTAGGTTGTAGGTTAAGGTTTAGGGAATTAAGAATAGGTTAAGGTTTAGGTTGAGAAACCGGGTTCGGGTTCGAGATGGGGTTTAAGTTTGGATTTTCAAGTTTAGGTTTAGGTTTAGGTTAGGGAGTTAAGTTTAGGTTAGGTTTTAGGTTAAGCTTTGGGGAATTGAGAATAGGTTAAGGTTTAGGTTGAGGAAATTGGGTTCGGGTTCGGCATCGGGTTTAAGTTTTGGTTTTCAAGTTTAGGTTTATGTTTAGGTTAGGGAGTTAGGTTAAGGTTAGGTTATAGGTTAAGGTTTAGGGAATTGAAAATAGGTTAAGGTTTAGGTTGAGGAAACCGGGTTCAGGTTCGGGTTCGGGTTTAAGTTTGGGTTTTCAAGTTTAGGTTTAGGTTTAGGTTTAGGTTTAGGTTAAGTAGTTAGGTTTAGGTTAGTTTGTAGGTTAAGGTTTAGGTTTAGGAAACCGGTTTCGGGTTCGGGATCGGGTTTAAGTTTGGGTTTTCAAGTTTAGGTTTAGGTTTAGGTTAGGTTGTAGGTTAAGGTTTAGGGAATGAGAATAGGCTAAGGTTTAGGTTGAGGAAATTTGGTTCGTGTTCGGATCGGGTTTAAGTTTAGGTTTTCAAGTTTAGGTTTAGGTTTAGGTTAAGGAGTTGAGATTTAGGATTAGGTGTAGGTTTAGGTTTAGGGATTTGAGAATAGGTTAAGGTTTAGGTTTAGGAAACCGGTTTCGGGTTCGGGGATCGGGTTTAAGTTTGGGTTTTCAAGTTTAGGTTTAGATTTAGGTTAGGTAGTTAGGTTTAGGTTAGGTTGTAGGTTAAGGTTTAGGGAATTGAGAATAAGTTAAGGTTTAGGTTTAGGAAACCGGGTTCGGGTTCGGGATCGGGTTTAAGTTTGGGTTTTCAAGTTTAGGTTTAGGTTTAGGTTAGGGAGTTAGGTTTAGCTTCGATTGTAGGTTAAGGTTTAGGAAATTGAGAATAGGTTAAGGTTTGGGTTGAGGAAACTGGGTTCGGGTTCGGGACCGGGTTTAAGTTTGGGTTTTCAAGTTTAGGTTTAGGTTTAGGTTAAGGAGTTAGGTTTAGTTTAGGTTGTAGGTTAAGGTTTAGGGAATTGAGAATAGGTTAAGGTTTAGGTTGAGAAAATTTGGTTTGGGTTCGGCATTGGGTTTAAGTTTAGTTTTTCAAGTTTAGGTTTAGGTTTAGGTTAGGGAGTTGAGATTTAGGATTAGGTGTAGGTTTAGGTTAAGGGATTTGAGAATAGGTTAAGGTTTAGGTTTAAAAATCGGGTTCGGGTTCGGGATCGTGTTTAAGTTTGGGTTTTCAAGTTTAGGTTTAGGTTTAGGTTAGGTAGTTAGGTTTAGGTTAGGTTGTAGGTTAAGGTTTTGGGAATTGAGAATAGGTGAAGGTTTAGGTTTAGGAAACTAGGTTCGGGTTCGGATCGGGTTTAATTTTGGGTTTTCAAGTTTAGGTTTAGGTTTAGGTTAGGGAGTTAGGTTTATGTTAGGTTGTAGGTTAAGGTTTAGGGAATTGAGAATAGGTTAAGGTTTAGGTTTAGGAAACCGGGTTCGGGTTTAAGGTTGGGTTTTCAAGTTTAGGTTTAGGTTTAGGTTAGGGAGTTAGGTTTAGGTTAGGTTGTAGGTTAAGGTTTAGGGAATTGAGAATAGGTTAAGGTTTAGGTTGAGGAACCTGATTCGGGTTCGGGTTTGGGATCGGGTTTAAGTTTGGGTTTTCAAGTTTAGGTTTAGGTTTAGGTTTAGGTTAGGTAGTTAGGTTTAGGTTAGTTTGTAGGTTAAGGTTTAGGTTTAGAAACCGGTTTCGGGTCGGGATCGGGTTTAAGTTTGGGTTTTCAAGTTTAGGTTTAGGTTTAGGTTAGGTTGTAGGTTAAGGTTTAGGGAATTGAGAATAGGTTAAGGTTTAGGTTGAGGAAATTGGGTTCGGGTTCGGATCGAGTTTAAGTTTGGGTTTTCAAGTTTAGGTTTAGGTTTAGGTTAGGGAGTTGAGATTTTGGATTAGGTGTAGGTTTTGGTTTAGGGATTTGAGAATAGGTTGAGGTTTAGGTTTAGGAAATCGGGTTTAGGTTCGGGATTGGATTTAAGTTTGGGTTTTCAAGTTTAGGTTTAGGTTTAGGTTAGGTAGTTAGGTTGAGGTTAGGTTGTAGGTTAAGGTTTAGAGAATAGAGAATAAGTTAAGGTTTAAGTTTAGAAACCGGTTCGGGTTCGGGATCGGGTTTAACTTTCGCTTTTCAAGTTTAAGTTTAGGTTTAGGTTAGGGAATTAGGTTTAGGTCCTGTTGTAGGTAAAGGTTTAGGGAATTGAGAATTGGTTAAGGTTTAGGTTGAGGAAACCGGGTTTGGGTTCGTGGATCGGTTTAAGTTTGGGTTTTCAAGTTTACGTTTAGGTTTCGGTTAGGGAGTTAGGTTTAGGTTATGTTGTCTGTTAAGGTTTAGGGAATTGAGAAAAGGTTAAGGTTTAGGTTGAGAAAAGTGGGTTCGGGTTCGGCATCGGGTTTAAGTTTGGGTTTTCAAGTTTAGGTTTATGTTTAGGTTAGGGAGTTAGGTTTAGGTTAGGTTGTAGGTTAAGGTTTAGGGAATTGAGAATAGGTTAAGGTTTAGGTTGAGGAAACCGGGTTCGGGTTCGGGTTCGGGATCGGGTTTAAGTTTGGGTTTTCAAGTTTAGGTTTAGGTTTAGGTTTAGGTTAGGTAGTTAGGTTTAGGTTAGTTTGTAGGTTAAGGTTTAGGTTTAGGAAACCGGTTTCGGGTTCGGGATCGGGTTTAAGTTTGGGTTTTCAAGTTTAGGTTTAAGTTTAGGTTAGGTTGTAGGTTAAGGTTTAGGGAATTGAGAATAGGTTAATGTTTAGGTTAAGGAAATTGGGTTCGGGTTCCCAAGATCGGGTTTAAGTTTGGGTTTTCAAGTTTTGGTTTAGGTTTAGGTTAGTGAGTTAAGATTTAGGATTAGGTGTAGGTTTAGATTTATGGATTTGAGAAGAGGTTAAGGTTTACGTTTAAGAAATCGGGTTCGGATTGGATTTAAGTTCGGGTTTTCAAGTTTAGGTTTAGGTTTAGGTTAGGTAGTTAGGTTTAGGTTAGGTTGTAGGTTAAGGTTTAGGGAATTGAGAATAAGTTAAGGTTTAGGTTTAGAAACCGGGTTCGGGTTCGGATCGGGTTTAAGTTTGGGTTTCAAGTTTAGGTTTAGGTTTAGGTTAGGGAGTTAGGTTTAGGTTTGGTTATAGGTTAAGGTTTAGGGAATTGGGAATAGGTTAAGGTTTAGGTTGAGGAACCGGGTTCGGGTTCGGGACCGGGTTTAAGTTTGATTTTCAAGTTTAGGTTTAGGTTTAAGCTAGGGAGTTTGGTTTAGGTTAGGTTGTAGGTTGCTTTAGGGAATTGAGAATAGGTTAAGGTTTAAGTTGAGGAAATTGGGTTCGGGTTCGGCATCGGGTTTACGTTTCGCTTTCAAGTTTAGGTTTATGTTTAGGTTAGGTTGTAGGTTGCTTTAGGTAATTGAGAATAGGTTAAGGTGAAGGTTGAGGAAGCCGGGTTCGGGTTCGGGTTCGGATCGGGTTTAAGTTTGGGTTTTAAAGTTTAGGTTTAGGTTTAGGTTTAGGTTAGGGAGTTAGGTTTAGGTTAGTTTGTAGGTTAAGATTTAGTTCTAGGAATTGAGTTTAGGTTATAGGTTTTGGTTTAGGTTATTGGTTTTGGTTTAGGTTAAGGTTTAGGTTATTGGATTTGAGAATGGGTTCGGTTTAGGTTATAGGTTTTGGTTTTGGTTTTGGTTTAGGTTATAGGTTTTGGTTTAGGTTATAGGTTATAGGTTTTGAGATTTGAGAATGGGTTCGGGTTTAGGCTATAGGCTTTGGTTAAGGTTTAGTTATAGGTTTTGGGATTTGAGAATGGGCTCCTGGTTTAGTTACAGTTTTGGTTAAGGTTTAGGTTAAGGTTTAGGTTTAGGTTTAGGTTATAGGTTTTTGGGATTTGAGAATGGGTTATAGTTTAGGTTTAGGTTAGGTTATAGGTTTTGGCTTTGGTTTAGGTTATAGGTTATGGGATTTGAGAATGGGTTCGGGTTTAGCGATTTGAGTTTAGGTTATAGGTTAAGGTTTTAGGGATTTGAGTTTAGGTTATAGGTTTTGGTTTAGGTTATTGGTTTTGGTTTAGTTTAAGGTTTAGGTTATTGGATTTGAGAATGGGTTCGGGTTTAGGTTATAGGTTTTGGCTAAGGTTTAGATTTTTGGATTTGAGAATGTGTTCGGGTAGAGGTTATAGGTTTTGGTTTTAGTTTAGGTTTAGGTTATAGATTTTTGGATTTGAGAATGGGTTATGGTTTAGGTTTAGAAATCGGGTTCGAGTTCAAGATTGGGTTTAAGTTTGGGTTTTCAAGTTAAGGTTTAGGTTTAGGTTAGGAGTTGAGATTAGGATTAGGTGTAGGTTTAGCTTTAGGAATTAAGTTTAGGTTATAGGTTTTGGTTTTGGTTTAGGTTAGGGGTTTTGATTTAGGTTATAGGTTATAGGTTATAGGTTTTGGTTATAGGTTATAGGATTTGAGAATGGGTTCGGTGTGGTCCCTGCAAATACAAATATAATACAAATATAAACACGGCCTGTCCGAATGGCCGTGCCCTTCCAATGCCGATCCATAGAAATGGACATGACTTCATCATGGTCATAACGGTTCCCACCTTCCAGGGACCCCGCTCTTCCGATAGCTCCGACGCACATCCGGGTCTCCGCTCCATTAATCTTGAGCAAATACATAAACACGGCTGTCCAAATGGCCGGAGCCCCTCCAATGCCGTCCATAGGAAATGGACAGCTTCATCATGGTCATAACAACGGTTCCCACCTTCCAGGGACCCCCGCTCTTCCGGATAGCTCCGACGCACATCCGGGTCTGCTCCATTAATCTCGAGCAAATACATAAACACGGCCTGTCCAAATGGTCAGGCCCCTCCAATGTCGTCCATAGGAAATGGACAGCTTCATCATGGTCATAACAACGGTTCCCACCTTCCAGGGACCCCCGCTCTTCCGGATAGCTCCGACGCACATCCGGGTCTGCTCCATTAATCTCGAGCAAATACATAAACATGGCCTGTCCAAATGGCTAGGCCCCTCCAATGCCGTCCATAGGAAATGGACAGCTTCATCACGGTCATACCAGCGGTTCCCACCTTCCAGGGACCCCCGCTCAACATCCGGATAGCTCCGACGCACATCCGGATCTGCTTCATCAATTTTGAGATAATATATAAACATGGGCCTGTCCAAATGGCCAGGCAACTTCATCAATGTATCATATAGTATGAAGGAAAGAAGACTCACTAATTTAGCTAGCAAGGAGAGAAAGTGTGAGTGCTTGGAATGTCGTCATTTCTTTGAATAATGGATGCATATTCCACAATGCAATCTGAGAATGAGTAAGTTTTTTAGTTTCTTCAAAAATGCATATGGGCACAGATTTACAAATAAAGATTTTAAAGATTGTAAAACAGAGTAAATGATTATATTAACTTCCCAATTGTTTAGATTAAGAAGAAAAATATAAATGATGATGGGAAAGAAATCTTCAAGCATCTCACATGTGCCACATGTGACAAATCCTATGCACATGCATCATAATGTTACATGTTTCACCACTCCTTGTCCTTGGTGCTTGACAAACAGGGTATAATACAAGGTGGTCCAAAGAATGCATGACATGCATAGTATGTGCAAGATAGTATGTGTGGCAAACAACTTTGTGCATCCAAATGGCCACTAAAAGTTCTTTGTTTTCCGTGTTACTATTCTTTGTATTGCATGAATAATGTCTTGCTGATGGTAGCTTGGCTAAAGTTTTCTTGATGGATTAGAGTAATTTTAAATTGGAACCTTTGATAAAATGATGAATGTGAATGGTAACTTTGTTGTCTGTCACAACAACATTTGGAAGATAAACAACTGAGCCGATTGTTGTTGGAGGATTCTGTTGTGTATTCTAGCAAAGATGACTCGCCATCCAAAGAGTGCAGATGGTGTTTCCCAAGAAATAAGGTGCTTTTTCTTACTCTTCAGTTAATTATTTTCTTTTTAATGCTTTGTAAGTTTAACTGATGGTTGTTGCAAGTGATAGTTTCTTAATAGGATAATTAAATACTTTTTCTTAATTGACTCACTTCTTAATGTTTCACTATAGTTCATCTTCTCCAGTTTTATTTGCTATGCAAAATCTAAAATCTATGGATTTTGATCTATTTGGACTTCTAAAATCTATTCATTTAGATACAGATGATGGCTTTTCAAGAGTGAGGAAACTTAAAAGTGATGTGATGATGTTGTGTTGCCCATCTGATGGCTTTCTTATGAAAAAACAGCAAACTCAATGACATTGTTTTGCCCATCTGATGGTTATGAAAAGTTGGTGGGAAATTGTCCATTGCCCTCATTGATGCAGGACAATTAACCACTTGCTCTAAAAGCTCGAACTGTTAGAGTATGGCAAATTAATCCTTTTATCTCATAGCCCAGGCTCGAACTGTTAGGACAATTCGAGCTTTTAGAGCAAGTGTGTTAGGACAATTAACCACTTGCTCAAACTGTTAGAGAAGTGTTACAATCCTTTTATCTAAAAGCTCGAACTGTTAGGACAATTAACCACTTGCTCTAAAAGCTCGAACTTCCCAATCAGAAAATTTATCATCATCATTATGACTGAAGGAGGTCTCACACACAATTACTTGACCAGTGTGTTATTGCCCAACTAATGTAAATGTCAAAATGTCAACTTGTCGAGTGTGTACAATATCCAACCAATCTAAAAGGTGAACCCACCATGAAGATCTAGCATAAAAAACAGACTGATTCACTCATCAAGCAACACGTGTACTTTGGATCAGATTAATAGTTCTCTATTGTTTTCTATGCTGTGCCTCACCTGATGAGTGGAATTGCTTGATATTCACAATAGGGGATATTTATGGGAATCTACTTTACACACTACTGGTTGTAGGTGATCCATTGTCTTCCTAACATTTTCAAATGAGAACTGATTACCTACGACCGGTTATAGGCTAGTTATATGGATGACCCAATTTTAAACATTCAAAATTTTCAGAGTGGACTGGTTTCCCTATGATTGGACTGTTCTAAACATCAAAGCAGTTGATTGTTAAAAAAAAATAATAATAATAAAATAAAATCTTTTCTAGTGTTTATTTGGATGGCCACCAAATCAAGGGCTAGAATCCTCCACAATATTTTGATTTTTGGACCATGGGCCATTCAGTGTTGGTAATATGAAATTGAGAGTTCAGACAGATGTTTGTAAGGGAAAGAATAGAACAGAAACTTGGAGGGCTTAAAAAATGGGTCGTACCAACCACCACTCGTCTGCTTTGCAAAATCACATTTTGAAATAAATCGAGAACAAGTCACCTACAAGGTCCTACCATATGAAGTGGATAGATTGCTTAAAGCCCTGTACCACTCTTTATGGTGCAAGGGCCTATAGGTGATCAGTTCTCTGATTATGGGGATTTGGATCATCTCCAACTTTTGTGGAGTAAGCTTGCTCTACAAATGTTACTTGGTGGCGCCTATCAAGAAGGGTCCGCTAAGCTATGAAAGTGGGACACCTCAAAAATCAAATCAATTAAAAGGCATGATTTTGGAGGTTTTTGGTTGGTGGTTCATTGTTTTCGTGATATGACCCACATAATTACATATGCCTGTTTTTTTTAAAGAAATCTCATCATCATGGTGACTCAATGTACAACTTGGATCGTAGGTCACATGAAAATAACATGGTTGGCTAAGCCATAGAAAATAATGCACAACCAGCCAAAAGCCTCTTATTCACCTGGTGGCTCAAGTGATGGTTGAAATGGATTGATTTTTGAGGCATCCCAATTTCGTTGGGGTGACCCTTCTATAGGGGTTGGATGCCATGAAAAATCATGGTGGGCTCCACGCACAAGAACTGTATGATAAGATTACTCTACAAACACTTTAGATGATCCAGCCTCTATTTATTATTTTCAAAATGCTCCCATTTGAGAATTAATGATTTCCTATATGCAATCATACCATCAGTTCTGCCAATGTGCTGCTTGTGTAGAAAATATGTTCCATGAAGATCACTCTCTTGAAAATCAGGCCAATCTGCTCACTAGTTGGGTCACACAATCTGACTTTCTGTTTTCCATTGATTCCAACAATGTGACCCACCTGATGAGCAGACTTGCCCAATCCCTCCCAGGTGTTAATAAAACTGTCCAACGATCCAGATTTAACAAGCATACGTACTTTTCTTACAAGTGTTGTTTCTTTGTTTTTGTTACATAACTTTTCTTAGTGGGTCTTAACTGATGAATGGCCTAGATCTTTGACACACATGTTACTTTACATAACTATGACATGCATTCTAAAACCTATCATATGTAAGCGTATGTATTATATAAAAGAGTGAATTTTCTCATTAAATGCAAAGCTAGTTGGACGAAAATGCAATGTCCAACTAGTTGTGTGTGAGCATTACTCTATATATATATATATATATATATATAGGAGAAGAGAGAGAGAGAGAGAGAGATGCCCACACACAACTAGTTGGACCGTGAGTTTTGGTCCAACTAGCTAGGCATTTAATGAAAAAAATTCCCTATATGGGATTTTAGAATGCATGTAGTAAATGGCATATTTGTTAAGATCTAAGCTATTCATTAGCCTTTTTTTTTTTTTTTTTTTTTTTTTTTTTTTTTTTTAACACACGCACGCATGCCCCCACACACTCACACGATGGTGGAATTTCACCACCCATGGGTACCCAAACCCTTCCACCTGCAAGAGCAAGGACATGGCCATTTAATTAATTTATTTTTTGAACTGATTTTCAAAGTAGAAATACAAGAGGGATTATCAAACAGCTAAAAGGTAATAATTATCTATTTACAAAGTAATTACAGTAGGATTGAGGGTCAACCTGAGCCTGAGCCTGACCCAACAACAAGAGGACCCAACCTGGGACACAAACCAACCCGAAATCCTCCATACCCAACCCAAATACATGACATTGTTTCCAACCCAACCTGACGTCATATCAGGTCAGTGTTTTCCAACCCAAATCTGACCCAAGAACCTTGACAACCCAACCCAATCTGAATTTGGGTTGGGTCAATCGACCCAAACCCAAGTAGCACCCTAGTTTTGGTGAGTCTGTGAAAGGCAATGTTATGCAATTCATCTCTAAGTTTTGTGCTAGAGGCAGACTATTGAAGGAGTTGAGAGCTTCTTTTATTGCGCTTATCTCAATGAAGGCAATGGAGGAGGACCTAAGGTACTTTTCAAAGAACTCAGCCCATACAAAATCTTGGTGAAGGTTCTTTCCATTAGGATAGTGGTGTTGGGCAAAGATTATTTGTAAATCTCAAGCAAAGATTTTTCATGGCAAGCAAATATTGTATGGGGCCCTTATTGCTCATGAATGTATTGACTCAAAATACAAATAGGACACCTTCAGGGTAATCTGTAGTCCGAACTTGAAAAAATTGTACAATTATGTAGACTAGGACTTCTTCACTATTTGATTTGCAAAATGCATTTGGTTTCGATGGTGGGTAGTGGATGGTTGAGTGAGTGGCTCCTTTTATGGTGATTGTTGAAGTGCTGCTGCGGGAATGATCGATTAGGCGGTTCAAAGAGGTCAATTCAATGGGTTCAAGATTGGTTAGATTGGCATCCGCCCGCCTTCAATATACCAATGACAGCTTTGTTATTTTGTGTGGCCCACCACAGATGGACAATGCCCAAAAATCTCATCACTACGACAATCTTAACCTTCACGATTTGCAGCTCACATGAACATTTAAGAAGAGAAACATGACATCGATCCACATTCAACTATAAAGGGTCCCCAGATTGGTCACTAGGATCTTCCAAAATTCTAATCTAGGAGCATTTTGGGGCATGGTCCATCCAAGGTGGGACGCAACATACCGACGATGTGGATTACAGAACCATTGACTCTGCAGTCAGAATTGAAAATCCATGCATACTTGAAAAAAAAAAAAAAAACCCATACAAAATATAATCTTAAAAAAAAAAACATCATAAAAATGAATAAAACTCATCCAACGATCATGACAAATACAATAAGGAAATATAAATAAATAAATATGCTGAAAAGCATGATGTAAGTGTGTATGCATGCATGCATGTATGTATGTATGCGTGTGAGTGGTCAAGCGCTCGGTGAGTGATGTATCGCAAGGGTGCACATCGAGTTGAACCGAGTCAAGTTGGCGGCTCAGCCACTAGCTGACCTCAGCTCGAGCTCGTCTCGGCTTGGTTTGGTCAGGGCCTGTTTGGCCAGGCAAGGTGGATTGTATTAGGTTGTATTAGGGTGGATTGGAAGGAGCAATCCCGGATTTGGCCAGCCAAAAAAGGGTAGAAGTTGGATATAGCAATCCCATGGGATTGCCAAAGAATCACGACATCACCATCATTACCTTGAAATCCACCCAATCCCTCCTAATCCCATCTTTTTGCCTGGGACATGTTTGGTTAGACGGAGCAATCCCAGGATTGGCCTGTAATCCCGGATTGGCCAAGCGAGCCAAACATACTCGGTGGTGAGTTCCTGGATATAGCAATCCCATTGGATTGGCACCAATCCACCGACAGAGCCATCATTACTTGCCATCCACCCTAATACAATCCAATCTCATGGGATTGGCCCGTCCAAACACGCCTCAAAGAATCTCTGGGCCGAGTTTGAGCCAAGATCAAGTCGAGTTCGCCATTGAGGCATTTTTACAAACACTGGACTACAACTTCAAAATCTCACTATAAGTAAAATAAAAGCAATGGTTTTACATTACGATATTTTATCAAACACCTTCTATGCAACATAAAAACTAAGAAAAGAAGAGTATTTGTTTCATGTACATACTTTCCTTGCCACCACCCCACACTTGGTGAGCAACATCAATAAGCGTGGTAACCGAGTCACCGAAAACCCTCAACTGATTTCTCAAAACAGAGAGAGAGAGAGAGAGAGAGAGAGAGAGAGACTAACCTTCAAACCAGTTGAGACCTTCCCAGCGAAAACTCTCGACGGATCTCGGTGAAAGTGGGTTTTGAAAACGGAGATGGGTTCAGAAACAGAGAGAGGGGAATGCAGCCGAGAGACGGGGAGAGGGTGAGGGAGAGCGGGAGATCGAGAGATGGCGAGGGAGAGGCTGAGTGCGAGAGAGAGAGAGAGAGAGAGAGAGAGAGAGAGAGAGAGAGAGGAAATGGAAATGGAAATGGGTTTTCGGAGGTGCGCGCGGGCGGGAGAAATGGAGCCAGAGAGTTTTATTTGGGGGTGGGGCGCGTGACGGACGGGCCATAAGGACGGTTTGGGTTTTAAAACGTGGGGCCCACCATGATGTATGTTATTAATCCACTCCGTCCAATAATTCTAAAATATTATTTTTAAGGGATGTTGCAAAAAATGAGTCAGATCATATTTGTAAGAAAACCACACAACAAATTAACAATGGAAATTTAATTTTTCTGATTTCTTATTGTGTGGTCCACTTATACCTTTAATCTACAAACTTTTTTTCCTAATCCACTCAAATTAAATATCCGAATTTATAGACGGCTTAGATCAAACACATATATTTCAGTGAGCCCCATGGAGCCCCTTAAGCACCATGAATAGGAATGAGGAGGAAGGATTTAGCTACGGATCAATTACGCTTTTGGCTACGGTTTAGATCCATAGCTAAATTGCTACGGATTAAATCCGTAGCTAAAGGCCTTCACATTCCATAGCCTTTGCTAGATTTTTTGGTAGTGGGTTATCTTCAATGGGCACCCAGCGAGTTAAAAAACTCTGTTAAGAATGTCTTGTTTGAGCATGACCATAAACTGTAAAACCACAACTCCATGAGAAATGAACAGTTCTCTTCAACGGGCACCCAGCGAGCTAAAAAAATCTGTTGAGAATGTCTTATTTGAGCCTGACCATAAATTACAAAACCATGGTGTAAATAGATCGTTTCATCTGATGGACGGTAAGGATCTTATGTACGTGTATCCCATGTAGTCACCAAGTTAGTACAAGTCATGCCATAGTACCTCTTTTATAGGTTGGTGAACCAATGGTTAATGTGATCAGGATACATTGCGACTATTGGTTTTTCGAAGCTAGGAATACCGTTAATTTCTTGGGATTACAGGGAAGTAGCAACATTAATGAAATTTCCTGAAAAAGAATGTGGCACTGATACCGAAGGGTCGTGGATATGACGAACAATGGGTTATGGTTGTCATCCACAATGGGTTGTGGTTGGGAACCAAGGCACAAAGTGTATGACAACCACGACCCTGTCATGTGATCGTGGTTCACATGCACATTGGACCGTGGTTATCATCCACGTTGGATCGTGGTTGTCATCTAACGTTAGATCGTGGATCGGGGAAAACAGATTGGCTACTCCCCTAGTCATTAGCCATGCTGACAACCACGACCCGTGTAACATGAAAACCACGACCCATATAACATGACAGCCATGATCCATAACAACTGGAAGCCACGATCCATATACCGTGACAATCACGACCCATATAACCTGCCAACCGTGATACAAGGTTATGAGCCAAACGAGTTGGGCCTTGCACGGGGCAGTCAAAGGCACGATCCTTATAACATGACAATCAAGATCCCATGTGCATGTGAACCACGACCCTTCATCTGGGTCGTGGTTTTGACAACTTGAACGGTCTTGGTTGTCACTATCAGTGGTCGAGGTTTGATTTCTTTGAGGGTGGAAGGTTTGAAAACGCGAAGTCATGGTTTTCTACTATCAATGGTGGAGGTTTCATCAAGGTGTGCCCTACAGTAAGCTTCCTTCATGTGACAACCAGAACCCTCACCTTCTCAACTCTGATCTTCCTTTACCTTAGCAAATGCCTATAATAAAATAAAATACTAACCTCGTAGTGAAAGAGGCTTTCAGACGAGAGAAGCGACAAGGAGAAACAACGTCCATCTCTGTCAGTTGGTCCCTGGATCTTCACTTTTCTAGGAAAATGAAATAAGAAGAAGAAGGTCTGTAAAAGGTGAATAAAGGCGATGTTTGGCCCTTCGCAAGCTCATAAATGCTTCCGTCCACTCCATGGGGCTGTTGTTCAGTGCTCTGTGGGCCCCAACCATGATGTATGTGTTTCATCCATTCCATTCATCTATTTTTACAGATAATTTTAGGGCTTGATCCAAAAAATGAGAGAGATATAAATTTAAGGTGGACTACAACACAGGAAAACAATAGTGATTGGATATCCACCAATGAAATCCTCCTAAGGCCCACTGTACTGTTTATTTGACATCCCAACTGATGATTAGGTCGTACAGACACAGATGAAGGGAAAAAACAAAGATCAGCTTGATCCAAAACTTTTATGGCCCCTAAAAAAGTTTTAATGGTCTACGACACTCATTCAACACTATTTTCAGTAATGTGGAGCCCTTGAGATTGGGATATACCTCATTTTTTGTCTCATACCATAAAATGATTTGGAAAGATATATGGACGACATGGATGAAACACATACATGGTGGTGGGGCCCACAGAGCACCGAGCACCAGCCATTGGATAGTGGCAGGGGGAGTAGCCAATCCGTCACATTCTCGTGGGTTAAAATAAAAGATAACTTCTATTTCACTCCAAGACTATTCGACTTCTGAACCAAGGACAGGGGCATTTTCATCCGAAACAATATAAAAAAAAATTGTCAGAAGGTCACTCTTGGGATACTTGGAATGTCGTAGCTCCCGTGGTAATTTGACCAAACTTCGAGGTCAGTACGGTCAATTTCCCTTGTGATTTAGGTAATTGGAAATTACCCAATGCACTTGACTTTTAGTCTCATCCTGCGTTTGTGAGTTTTGAGTAAGTGATTGAAGTTTCTCGTGGGAAGAAGAAAGAGAGACTAAGAGGATGGTTGTTGAGCTGCTGTTTCCTTGGTTTTAAGAAAACTAGTGATGTACTGGTTCAAGAGGCAGTTTCCCTCTACCAAGTGCGTGATCAGGTGGAGTGGGTCGAGAGATAATTGAGGCGGATGCGGTGCTTCTTGAAAGATGCTGACATAAAGCAAAGCGGTGATGAAAGAGTGAAGAATTGGGTGGCAGATGTGAGAGATGTTGCTTATGATGCAGAAGACATCGTCGACACCTTCATCCTCAGAATAGAACAAAAAAGGAGAAGTGGGTTTGTTGGTTCCCTCAAAAGGTGTATGTTCATCAATGTTGAATTATCGGCTCGACATGAGATCAGCAATGGCATCGAACGGATAAAGAATAAAATCCAGGAGATCTCTGCAAGCACGGAAAGGTATGACATTAAAGATGTTAGCAAAGTGGAAGAAGGAAGCAGCTCCAGGGGTGAAAGTCTGCAAGAGCAAAGGCAAACTTCTCCTCTCTTTGGAGAGATAGAAGTCGTCGGTTTTGAAGACAACATAAAGGCATTGGTGGCACGGTTGATCCAGGGTGATTCACGATGCTCTGTGGTTTCTGTGGTCGGAATGGGTGGTCTGGGGAAGACCACTCTTGCCATTAAAGTTTATAACAACGATGCTGTTAAGAAACATTTTGATTGCTGTGCTTGGGTTTTTGTATGTCAACAATACGTTGTGAAAGATCTTTTGCAAACCTTTATAAAAGATTTCACGACTCTTTCTAAAGAAGAGCTTGAGATGAATGTTGTTCAGTTGAGGGAGAAGCTTTTCAATCATTTGAAGGAGAGGAGATATCTTCTGGTGTTGGACGATATATGGAATACCGAAGCGTGGGATTCTTTAGTAGCTGCTTTCCAGATTTGAATAGCGGAAGTTGAGTACTACTCACCACCCGCAACAGAGAGGTAGCTTCATATGCAGATGCACGGAGCTCTCCCCTCGAGCTGCAGCTTTTAGGAGATGAAGAGGCATGGAAATTGTTCTGTAAAAAAGCATTCTTTGAACAGGGTATCCATTACCCACAAAATTTAGAGAAGATAGGAAAAGAGATTGTAAAAAATGCGGTGGTCTGCCTCTTGCTATTGTCGTGATAGGGGGCTTACTATCAAGGAAACCAATGAATTCAAATGAGTGGGAGAAAGTGCCAAGGAGAATTAGCTCGGAATTGGTTGGTAATGAATCTCGAGTCAGAAGAATATTGGATTTGAGCTATGAAGATCTACCTTATCGACTGAGGCCGTTCTTTCTATACTTGGGCATTTTTCCAGAAGACCATGAGATCCGTGCTAAGAAATTGATTCAACTGTGGATTGCAGAAGAATTTGTAGAGGGAACAGGGGAAGAAATGGTGGAGGAAGCTACAGAAGTTTTCTTGGAGGAGCTGATCCAAAGAAGCCTGATTCAAGTATCCAAAAGTAGTTCCATTGGTGGAATTAAAAGCTTCTGCATCCATGATCTCTTACGTGAACTCTCCATTTCAAAAGCCAAGGAAGACAAATTCCTAGACGTTCATTAAGAACAAATAAATCCTCTCTCCATCAAAAGCATGCGGTCTTGCTATTCATCAGGCACCTAGTAAGTACACTTGTTTAAATCGCACCAACTCACACCTTCGTTCACTATTATGGATCGATTTAACGAAGGAGAAGTTGAAAAAAAGAAAGCAAGAGCAGTTTCTTTTCAGAGGATTCAGTTTGCTTAGGGTGTTAGATCTATCTTATATGAAAATGAGAAAGCTTCCAAAAGAAATAGGTACACTGATCCACTTGAGAAGTTGAAAAAAAGCAAGAGCAGTTTCTTTTCCTATGTTGCCTCACTCAAATCCTATGTTCCCTCACTCAAATCCTATGTTCCCTCGCTCAATTCCTAGGTTGCCTTGCTCAATTCTTAGGTTCCCTCGCTGAATTTCTAGCTTCCCTCGCTGAATTTCTAGGTTGCCTCGCTCAATTCTTAGGTTACCTCGCTCAATTGCGAGGTTCCGTCGCTCAATTCCTAGGTTGCCTCGCTCTCAATTTCTAGCTTCCCTCACTCAATTCCTAGGTTCACTCACTCAATTTTTAGCGTGCCTCGCTCAATTCCTAGGTTGCCTCGCTCAATTTCTAGCTTCCCTTGCTCAATTCCTAGGTTGCCTCATTCAATTTGTAGGTTGTCTCGCTCAAATCGTTTGTTCCCTCGCTCAATTTCTAGCTTCCCTTACTCAATTCCTAGGTTGCCTCGCTCAATTCATAGGTTCTCTTGCTTAAGTTCTAGCTTCCCTCGCTCAATTCCTAGGTTGCATCGCTCAATTCTTAGGTTCCCTCACTCAGTTTTAAGCTTGCTTCGCTGAATTTCTAGCTTCCCTTGCTCAATTCCTAAGTTGCCTCACTCAATTGCGAGGTTCCCTCGCTCAATTCCTAGCTTGCCTCGCTCAATTCCTAGGTTGTCTCGCTCAATTGCGAGGTTTCCTCGCTCAATTTTTATCTTGCCTCGTTCAATTCCTAGGTCGCCTCACTCAATTCCTAGGAGTGTGTGGTCCTGATTTTAGATAAGATTTTAGATGCACCTTTGGCTGGGGTATGACCCTTTTGGACTGTTCTAATTAAGCTTTAAGATAATAGTCAATATGCCACATGGCTTAGTCCAATTCATAGCATGCTTGGAATACTGTTATTTCAGTAATTTTTTAAGGCTATTGCAAACTAATCGAATGGGTTAAGTTGTTGTGTCAATTTGAACCTAACCTTTTGTTGGAAGGCTGCTTCCACCGTGCTGGTTCTAGTTGCACTGACTTTTAGCTAGTTATATTGGAATTTAAGTTATTTCACAGGTGGACGGTTGCTTATGCCCAACTACTGGTTGTTCTAACTTTAGGCAGAGACATGGTTTTTAACTACTACTAATTAAAAAGCATACTTTAACTAGTACTAAAATACATACTTTGTATGTTGTTGCTCTCATTATTAGTAAATCTTATGTTTCCTTATCTTTCATTTATACAATCTGTATCCATGATCAGCTAAGTTTTCTTATTCTATTTGTTTAGTTCAATGAGTATGCCTGGCCTGCCATCAATTCCTTTCCTCGGTGTCTCACATGGTTAGTTGGTTTCGATGAAGTGCCTTGGGAGTTGTTTGGATGTGCGAAACTCCCCACTTAAGTTCAATGGAATCTGAGTTTCTAGAATGAGAGTGTCATGGATAGAGAAGTCTCTTCTTCTTCTTCTTCTTCTTCTTCTTCTTCTTCATATTCTTTTTCGATTCCCACTATTGGCCATACCATGAGAATTTAGTGGTTTTTGATGTTATGTATACTTTTTAACAAGTCGATTGTTGAATCGGTTGATTTTTGGATCAAGGCCAAACAAGGAATGGTCTACCTAAGGGATGGGATGGATTTTATGCATGTTAAATAATTTAACCATCATATGAGAATGTTGGATCATTTTTCATTTTCTTCTCTAAGAAATTGATCGCTTCTTGTTCTTTGCCTCTCTAATTTATTTCTTTTACAGGAATGATTGTTTCAATACGTGTTTAGATTCAGAGCTGATTCGGTAAATGATGCATGTGAAGTTTGCCCCATTGTATTTGATGCCCAAATGCAAGAAGAATGCATCATGATGCATGATTTTGAAAGAAAAGATTCGCAAATTCATGTTGTTTTCATCTTGCATTAGAAAGATGCTATTCAAATCGCAACTGCCACTTTTCATATTGCAGTAGAAAAATGCTACTTGAATCAACTTAATGTGGATGGAGCATGGCCCAAAAAGCCACATCCCACTCGACCCTGAGTCACTGTCCCATTGACCCCGTCAACCGGGTGTCCCAACATGGGGGTTGGCTGTCTGCAGTTATAATCCGTAGCCATAGAGGTCTGCCAAATTCGTAGCAATTGCAAGCATGGGTATTTTCGTCCTCAAATTCACTCTCGGCACGTGCTAGTCTAAGCTGGTTACTTAAGTTTGTATTCCTTCGTAAAAACCGCTGGACAAAAGGTTTTGTCTACGGTGGTCATTTTCTCTATTTTCTTCTCTATTTCCTATGAAGGGATAGTGAAAAGGAAATGACCGAATGCACTTGACTTTTTAGTCTCATCCTGCATCTGTGAGTTTTGAGCAATTGATTGAAGTTTCTCGTGAGAAGAAGAAAGAGAGACTAAGAAGATGGCTGTTGAGGCTGCTGTTTCCTTGGTTTTAGGAAAATTCAGTGATTTCCTGGTTCAAGAGGCAGTTTCCCTCTACCAAGTGCGTGATCAGGTCGAGTCGGTTGAGAGAGAGTTGAGGCGGATGCGGTGCTTCTTGAAAGACGCTGACGCAAAACAAAGTGGTGATGCAAGAGTTAAGAATTGGGTGGCAGATGTGAGAGACGTTGCTTATGATGCAGAAGACATCGTCGACACCTTCATCCTCAGAATAGAACAACAAAGGAGAAGTGGGTTCGTTGGTTCCCTCAAAAGGTGCATGTTCATCAATGTTGAATTATCGGCTCGCACTGGGATCGAACGGATAAATAATAAAATCCAGGAGATCTCTGCAAGCACAGAAAGGTATGGCATTAAAGATGTTAGCGGAGTCGAAGAAGGAAGCAGCTCCAGGGGTGAAAGTCTGCGCGAGCAAAGGCAAACTTCTCCTCTCTTTGGAGAGACCGAAGTCGTCGGTTTTGAAGAAGACATAAAGGCATTGGTGGCACGGTTGATCCAGGGTGATTCACGACGCTGTGTGGTTTTCGTGGTCGGAATGGGTGGTCTGGCAAGACCACTCTTGCCATTAAAGTTTATAATAACGATGCTGTTAAGAAACATTTCGATTGCTATGCTTGGATTTTTGTATCTCAAGAATATGTCGTGAAAGATCTTTTGCAAAGACTTATAAAAGATCTCATGACTCTTTCTAAAGAACAACTTGAGATGGTGGAGAAGATGAATGCTGTTCAGTTGAGGGAGAAGCTTTTCAATCATTTGAAGGAGAGGAGATATCTTCTGGTGTTGGACGACATATGGAAGACCGAAGCGTGGGGTTCTTTAGTAGCTGCTTTTCCAGATATGAATAACGGAAGTCGTGTCCTACTCACCACCCGCAACAGAGAGGTAGCTTCATATGCAGATGCACGGAGCTCTCCCCTCGAGCTGAAGCTTTTAGAAGATGAAAACGCATGGAAATTGTTCTGCAAAAAAGCATTCTTTGAACAGGGTATCCATTACCTGCAGAAATTAGAGAAGATAGGAAAAGATATTGTAAAAAAATGCGGTGGTCTGCCTCTTGCTATTGTCGTGACAGGGGGCTTACTATCAAGGAAACCAATGAATTCAAATGAGTGGGTGACGCAGGGATGAACGTGATGAGGATAAATACTCCGAATCCACGGAGTTTCTCTGGACTCCTCACAGAGACTTCTCGAATCCACGAGGAAAGAAAGCAAAAAAATAGAAATAAATTCTAATAAAATTTGAAACTGATTAATTGATTAATAAAAACAAGTTCACAACCCTTTAAATAGGGGTACCAAGCAATGGGAAAGAAATTAGAATCAAACTACAACTAGAACTCCTAGAATCCGCGACTTACTATAAATAGTAAACTTACTATTTATAGATGGTCGTGATGTCTACTAGTGCGCAAGGTTTTCGGCCAAAAATAGTAAGTGTCCTATTTGGCTTCACCAAACCGTTCTCCTAATTATTCTAAGCTCTTTTCACGTTGGGCGCAACTCCTAAAGCCCGACGGATGAAAAGTTATAAGCAAACTAAAACTTACTATTTATAGTAAAAACGAAATTGAAAGGGGGAAACGACCGTCAAATCAGGGGTTTCTCACAATTCCGAGCATCGCAGCCCGGCATAGCTGGGTTGGTTGGCTAAAGTAGCTCGTTCTACCCCAAAATCATATATTTTTTGTCGACTAACTCATCCCGGATTGTGAGATACACCTGATTTAAGGTCTAATGGTCCAGATCACTTCTTTCGCCGACCGGGCCTTTTCTGATCCATCTTTGCCATGTAATTGTCCGCGACCCGCTCTACATCAGTCTCCTCCACTTCAAAAGAACTCGTCCTTGAGTTATCATTATGCGCTGGCTCATGATACTCAGTCAGGTCCGTGACATTGAAAGTTCGTGAGATCGCCATATCATCTGGAAGATCAACAACATAAGCGTTGTCATTGATCTTTCGGATGATTGGTACCGGTCCAATCTTTTTATTCTTCAACTTGTTGTACGTTCTAGTCGAAAATCTCTCTTTGCACAGATGGACCATAACTCGGTCTCCCACCTCGAACACTTTTTGTCGCTGGTGCTTGTCCGCTTGTTCCTTGTACTTATCGTTCGAGTCATGTAGCTTGGTCTGCACTTCCGCATGAATGCCCAGATTTTATCTGTCATATGTTCTGCTGCAATGCTCGTGCCTGGGTGCTTGGGCAGAGGGACCAAGTCAAGCGTGTGGCGAAGCACTCGTCCATAGATAATCTGAAACGGTGATTTTCCTGTCGAGCGGTTCACCATGTTGTTGAACGCAAACTCTGCTTGAGACAAGGCCAAATCCCACTGCTTCGGTTTTTCTCCTGAAATACAGCGAAGGAGGTTTCCTAACGTGCGATTCATAACTTCGGTCTGCCCATCAGTCTGTGGGTGGTAAGCACTGCTGAATCGAAGTCGTGTATCGAATCGAGTCCACAAAGTCCGCCAAAAGTGACTAATGAACTTTGTGTCACGATCAGAAGTAATGGTCTTAGGGACCCCGTGTAGCCGTACGACCTCCCTGAAGAATAGATTCGCCACGTGTGTTGCATCGAGGGTCTTCTTGCATGGGATAAAGTACGCCATCTTGGAGAAACGATCTACCACCACGAACACCGAATCCATGCCGCGTTGTGTTTGTGGGAGACCAAGCACGAAGTTCATTGATAAATCCTCCTAAGGACCGTCAGGCACAGGTAATGGGGTGAAGAGGCCCGTATTCTGAGATTGTCCCTTGGAGGTCTGACAAACATGACAATGATGTACGGCTTTTTCCACATCACGTACTAATTGCGGCCAGTAATACCGCTCTTTCACAAGAGCTTGCGTCTTATCTCGCCCAAGGTGTCCACTGAGGCCACCTCCATGTAGCTCCTGAATAATCTGCTCCCTTAGAGAACTTTGGGGGATGCACAATCGATTCCCTTTGAAGAGAAAATCGTCTTGTATATGAAGGTCACTGGGGTGACCTTCTTGGCACTTCACCCAAGAATCTTTGAAGTCCTCATCTTCGGCATACAGCTCCTTGAGACAGTCAAAGCCGACCACCTTGTTGCGCATCGTAACAAGTAGTGATGCACGACGGCTAAGTGCATCAGCCACCTTGTTCTGCTGTCCTGACTTGTGCTTCAGAACGAACGTGAATTCCTGTAAAAACGTAATCCATCTAGCATGTACACGATTCACGTTAGTCTGACTATTAATAAACTTTAATGCTTGATGGTCAGTGTAAAGAACAAGCTCTCTTTGAATCAGATAATGCCGCCAATGTCGCAGCACCTGAACAACTGCGTACAACTCAAGCTCATAAGTCGACCACTTCTTTCGGGCTTCGCTGAGCTTCTCACTGTAGAAGGCTACCGGCCTACCTTCTTGTGATAATACTCCCCCAATTCTGACCTATAAAGCGTCACACTCAACTTCAAACAATTTGTCAAAATTAGGAAGCGCCAAGACCGGTGTTGTAGACAAACGATGCTTAATCTCATGAAAGCTCTTGTCAGCTTTATCGGTCCACTGGAACGGTCCTTTTTTCATGCAATCTGTTATAGGCATGACTATGGTGCTAAAATCTCACACAAATCGAAGATAGAAAGTCGTCAACCCGTGAAAACTCCTCACCTCATGAATGTTCGTCGGGATCGGCCATTCCCTAATAGCTCGCACCTTTTCATCGTCCACACGAATGCCTGTGGACGTTACAATAAACCCTAGGAACAACAGGCTGTCAGTTAAAAAACTACACTTCTTTAAGTTGAGGTACAACTTGTTAATTTGTAGGACCTGTAGCACCTGCTTGAGATGTTTCCTATGCTCCGCCTCATTCTGGCTATATATCAATATGTCATCAAAATATACTACCACAAATCGGCCAGTAAACGGTTTTAGCACTTGATTCATCAAACGCATAAAAGTACTTGGTGCGTTCGATAGGCCGAAAGGCATGACCAGCCACTCATACAACCCTTCCTTAGTCTTGAATGTCGTTTTCCACTCATCACCGGGTCGGATACGAATCTGATGGTACCCACTCCTCAGATCTAGTTTAGAGAATACCTTGGCCCCTTCTAGCATATCGAGCATGTCATCCAACCGTGGTATTGGGAACCGATATTTGATGGTGATTTTGTTGATTGCCCGGCTGTCGACACACATGCGCCAGCTCCCATCTTTTTTTGGCGTTAATAATGCTGGTACGGCACATGGGCTCATGCTCTCTCTCAAGAGACCCTTACGGATCAATTCCTCTACTTGCCCCTGAAGTATCTCGCACTCCTTCGGACTCATCCGATAATGAGGGCGGTTGGGCAGGCTAGCCCTAGGGACGAGGTCTATGTGATGTTGGATGTCCCTCATGGGGGGCAATCCATCAAGTAAATCCTCAGGCCAGACTTCTTTGAATTCGTTTAGTAACAGTCTTAAACTTGGAGGGATGTTTGAGGGTTCTTCTTCCTCGCCCTTCACCACTACGGCGTATACCTCTCCGGTTTCCTTGGATTCCTCCATGAAATTCCGAATGGTTAAGAGGGAACTCCCCTCCACTTTAGAAGCTTCAAGGTGGTTCTCTGGTGCCATAGGGGTAAGGATTATTTTTCGACTATCCTTGACGAATACGTAGACATTGTCTCGTCCCCGATAGGTCGCATCACAGTCTAACTGCCAGGGTCGACCGAGTAGCATATGGCAAGCTTCCATGTCGACCACGTCACAAAGTATCTGATCCTTATAATTTTTACCAATTGAAAATGAGATAGTGCATTGTTCAGTTACCTTGGTCTCATTCACCTTTTTTATCCAGCCAATTGAGTACGAGGAAGGACATTTCATCGTTGGTAGCCGCAACTTGTCCACCATCACTCTTGAGACAATGTTCTCGCTACTACCACTGTCTATGATCACATCACAGACCTTTCCGTTGACAGTGCACCGAGTACAAAATATATTGTGTCGCTGTGGATGTAATTCTTTTCGTGGGGTATACAGTAATCACCTCACAACTAGAAATTCGCCACGATCCTCGCCCGTCATTTCATCGCCACCTGCTATTTCTTCAGTGGTTTGTTCATGTTCGTCATAGCCATGATCTTCTTTTGCGGCCTCATCTTCAATGCCCCCTTCGTTTATAGTCAAGTGTGCTGCGGGACGTTGAGGACAAGTATTTGATAAGTGGCCTGGCTGGCCACAGCGGTAACAATTGTTCGACCTTGGCCGAGCATAAGGATTTGGAATCCTACTTGAGCCCGCTGTTGTGGGTGGTGCACGTTGAGGTCTGGATGAGCCGCTCCCCATATCACGGTTTGCTGTTGTAGGAGGTTGAGGACGTTCTCCTACTGGATCTTTTTCTCGTGCCGACATTAGATCCTGTGTGGGACCTGTCATGGGGGGTCGAGTTGAAGGATAGGGACGAGCAGGAACTCTTGCAAGTTGTGTTTCTGCCCTACCCGCCAATTGAACTACTTCATCTACGATCCCGACTGGGTACATCTGGACTCGGTCCTGAATTGTCGGTCACAACCCACCTATAAATCGTGCTACCTTCTGTGATTCAGATTCTGACAAATCGTTTCGTGTAGCCAACCGTTGGAATTCTTCAGTGTAATCTGTGACAGTTCGGTTTCCTTGTCGGCAATTTTGGTATTGTTGGAATAATATCTGCTCATAATCACTGGGGAGAAATCGTGATCGAAGAAGACGTCTCATCCGTGGCCATGATGAGATGGGCGCCTTGTTCTGGCGGGCTCGTGAGAGTTGTAATTGTTCCCACCATGCAGAAGCACCAGATTTTAACTTAAACGCTACCAATTTTACCCTTTTATGATCTGGCACGTCCATATAATCAAAATATCTCTCTACTTCGGCTAGCCAATCGAGGAAATCTTCTATACGTAATAAACCATTAAAACTAGGAAGTTCAGCCTTACCTCGATAGTCTCTTTCGGCACGATCTAGGTAATCGCCTCCATGGATTGGTCGTCGGACAAAACCCTCATTAAGGTCCTCGTCGCTAGAACTTGAATCATCTGGTATAGCCCTACGGTTTGCCACTGGTAGTGCTCTACGGAAATCGGGGTTGCGTCGTACAGCAACCATAGGTGGTGGAGCCACCATGGGTGGTGGAGCAACCATAGGTGGTGGAGCACCACTTAGGGCTCGGGACAGAAGTAGCGCATCCGCAAGACGGTCGAGGGTTGCCTGCAGCCCTTGCATGGTCAATTGACTCTCCCGGTGGAAAGCTTCCATTCTTTCCGAAAGATAACGAATCCCTGGATCACCGTCCACAGGATTTTGATTCATACCTTCGTTGTTTGCCATCGGCCCAAAAGGAATCCTCGCTCTGATACCAATTGACGCAGGGATGAACGTGATGAGGATAAATACTCCGAATCCACGAAGCTTCTCTGGACTCCTCACAGAGGCTTCTCGAATCCACGAGGAAAGAAAGTAGAAAAATAGAAATAAATTCTAATAAAATTCGAAACTGATTAATAGATTAATAAAAATGAGTTCACAACCCTTTAAATAGGGGTACCAAGCAATGGGAAAGAAATCAGAATCAAACTACAACTAGAACTCCTAGAATCCGCGACTTACTATAAATAGTAAACTTAGTATTTATAGACGGTCGTGATGTCTACTAGTGCGCAAGGTTTTCGGCCAAAAATAGTAAGTGTCCTATTTGGCTTCACCAAACTGTTCTCCTAATTATTCTAAGCTCTTTTCACGTTGGGCGCAACTCCTAAAGCCCGACGGATGAAGAGTTATAAGCAAACTAAAACTTACTATTTATAGTAAAAACGAAATTGAAAGGGAGAAACGACCATCAAATCAGGGGTTTCTCGCAATTCCGAGCATCGCAACCCTGCATAGCTGGGTTGGTTGGCTAAAGTAGCTCGTTCTACCCTAAAATCATATATTTTTTGTCGGCTAACTCATCCCGGATTGTGAGATACGCCTGATTTAAGGTCTGATGGTCCAGATCACTTCTTTCGCCGACCGGGCCTTTTCTGATCCATCTTTGCCATGTAATTGTCCACGACCCGCTCTACATCAGTGGGAGAAAGTGCTCAGGAGAATTAGCTCGCAATTGGTTGGTGATGAATCTCCAATCAGAAGAATATTGGATTTGAGCTATGAAGCTCTACCCTACCATATGAAGCCATTCTTTCTGTACTTGGGTGCTTTTCCAGAAGACCATGAGATCCGTGCTAAGAAATTGATTCATCTGTGGACTGCAGAAGGATTTGTAGAGGTAACAGGGGAAGAAACGGTGGAGGAAGCTGCAGAAGTTTGCCTGGAGGAGCTGATCCAAAGAAGCCTGATTCAAGTGTCAAAAAGTAGTTCCATTGGTGGAATTAAAAGCTGCCGCATCCATGATCTGTTACGTGAACTCTCAATTTCGAAAGCCAAGGAAAACAAATTCCTAGACGTTCATCAAGAACAAAGAAATCGTCTCTCTCCATCAAAAGCACACACCGTCTGGCTATTCATCAGTCAACTAGTAAGTATTATACGCTTGTTTAAATCGCACCAACTCACACCTTCGTTCACTGTTATGGATGGATTTAACGAAGGGAGAAGTTGAAAAAAAGCAAAAGCAGTTTCTTTTCAGAGGATTCAGTTTGCTTAGGGTGTTGGATCTATCTTATATGAAAATGAGAAAGCTTCCAAAAGAAATAGGTACACTGTTGCACTTGAGATACCTTGGCTTCCGGTTAGCTGGCGTGGACAACTGTGATTGTTGCTTAAATGGGTGTCGTTTGAATCAAGTAAGCCTCCCATCATCCATGAGCAATCTCCACAATTTAGAAACCCTTAATGTAAAATCAAGTTATGAGTCATTTTACATACCCAGTTTTATTTGGAAGATGCAACAATTAAGGCATGTGCGTGTGCCATACGGCAGCATAATAAGTAAAGGTGCGTTGTCTAAAATGGTGGGACATCCATCACTCGAACTTGATTCTTTAGTTAATCTCCAGACTCTGAAACTTGTGATTGCTGGCGATTGGATAGGGGATTGTTTGGAGAAGTTAACTAATCTAAAGAAACTAGGAATAATGAGAATCTACCGGAGTAGGCATGCGGAGGGATTGTCCAACTCTCTTCCCAGATTGGACCGCCTCCAGTCTTTGTCGTTGCAATGGAAGGGTACTATTCCAGTTTTTATGCCTATTTCACATAACCTGCATTTGAAGAAGATGTTTTTGTCGGGAAAGTTAGCGAAGCTACCTGAGTCGAATGAATTCTCACCTAACCTCACCAAGCTTACCTTGATATCCTCCGAGTTAATGGAAGACCCGATGGCAACATTGGAGAAACTACCCAACCTTCGGATTCTCTCATTTTATAGTCATTCATACAAGGGAAAGGAAATGGTCTGCTCTGCACAAGGGTTTCCTCAACTCGAATCCTTACATGTTATAGGGTTGGCTAAATTAGAAGAGTGGAGAATAGAGGAAGGAGCGATGCCGATGCTTTTACATTTGCAGATTTGGGACTGCTCTCATTTAAAGATGATTCCAGAAGGACTGCAACATGTGACTAACCTCAAGAAATTGGAGGTGTTGCGCATGCCAAATGAATTCAAAGACAGAATGCAGGAAAACAGCGGAGAGGATTGGCATAAGATTAAACATATACCCTCCATCGAAATAAAATGGTGAGCTATCAAAGGCAGGTGAATTTAGTTGCTTGTTTCTTCCACCAACGGAAAACGCATGGAAGGGCAAATTCAGCATCTCTACAAAAGCGGGTGAGTTTTTCTTCTTCTTTCGTTTATTTCCCTCCTCTTGATTAACTCTAGGCAATAACGTCTCTTGCATTTCATGCATGTTAGTTGTTGGTGAAAATGCCCCAACCAAGAATGTCTGAGGCCATTACTTCAACTACCTATGAATTGGCTCACATGAATGTGTGATTGGATAAATGGCACCAGTCTGATTGCTCCCTGTTGATCGTGAACTTTTGACCATTATGGCTTCCAGCTTGAGGGCCACCATTCAAATAGCAAGAATAAGCTTGCCAGTGCTATTTTCGGGCTCTTGTCTATCTGGGAAAGGGTCCACTAGAGCAATGGCTATGATCATCTAAGCATGCAGCCACATGGACAGCTCTTAACATGCACTATCTTTTCTTTGAATGCTCAAGGATGTATTGAGATTTGAATATCTCAAGCCTTCACACTACAAATGTTGTATTGCCCAAGTCATCTTTCTAATTAACCATCGATTGCAATACGTGCCATGATAGAGGTTGGTTGATTCTACATGCATATAAATCCCAGTCAATCTAACGTGGCTACTCATCCAATGTTGTACTCATGTGAAAGATCAAGCCATCCATCAGGTGGAGCCATTGTGATTGTGCCCTGACCCATGAATCAGAATGGTACAATGCGCAGGTGATCCACATGCATATATTGAATCTGGTTATGAGATTTCATTAATACAAATGGTATAGATTAGGAAAGGATTTCTTTCTTAGTTTTAGATAAATTCTCTTTTACTTATTACAATAAAGAGCCACCTCCAAACGAGTTTTATCTATACCTTACCCTAATCCTACTCAAATTGAGTTACATAATATCTATACCTGAAATTCCCCCAGCTCGGCCAATCATGTATAGATGTAGGGTGCTGCACCCATGGATTATGAAAAACAGAACACAAGACATGTTAATGCAATGCAACTAAAACTATTTACTTCGCTTTAATAACTCATGGAATTAATCTTCTTATTCTTTTTTTTTTTTCTTTTTTTTTTTTCCTTATCTATATTGCTTCATCAACTGAATTTGGTATTTATTTACGCAATGAATTTAGTGTAAATATGCTTCAAGTACTTGTTTAGATTTGAAAAAGAAAATTATAGTATGTCATTATCAAAATTTAATCCCAATTTTGATTCGTCGACTGTTGCTTTGGTAGGAGAGAGTCTCATGGTGCATGCGAGGTGACATGACCAGACAACATGTTGATGTAGAGACTGTCAGCTTGAAAGTTCATTTCCTGTTTATGGTTTTCATGACACTTTGTCATTATGTATAATGGTGTGTGTTAGTTATTTGGATGATGTTTTCAGACATTAGCATGAGAGGTGTACTTTTATCTATCAATCTCTTCATACACTGGTGTGTTTTATGTGGTTGAATCCAACGATGATGACTTAATCCTCTATAGTTGTGCATTGTGATTTCAGCAGCATCCATCAGATTATTATGGGTTCATACACTGTTGTCCATGTGATTGTAAAATTTTCTTTTTGAATGTTGGCTATTGCTTATTTTCTGAGTTGATCAACATTTTTTTGGGCCGCTGAATGGATGGCTACCATAGTGGCACAATCTAATGGCTTTGCTTCTTCACTGTGGCCCATTCATGTGGTAGCCCACCAAATCCTTTGGTTAAGCTTCTTCCACGTGAGCCAACAATTTTAGGAGGTCCAAATTAGCATGTATATATGCCACGTCTACAGAGGACGGGCCCTAGCACCCTAGTGAGGTAGCTGGTCGGGTGGAGATACTCCCAGTAAAAACTAAGTATTCATCTAGCCAATGATCAGGGAGTTGGGTCAGGTGGGTTTCTTGTTGGGCATTTGGCAAATGAAATACCAATCCTTTGACTTGGAATGGCAATGGGCCAGTTGGCCTGACCAGACCAGCCAGCTTTGAGCTATTAGCTTGCCCATGGGTCAGGTTTTGGCCTGTCATGTGTGGCTTAATAAATTATCAAGCTGGGCTTGGGTTTGAAGTCATTTTAACCCAAACCAACCCAGCCAGGCTTCGGCCTGTCATGTGTAGCTCCATCAATTTTCAGGCTGGGCTTGGGCGTAAGTCATTTTAGCCCCCAACAAACGTGGCTCGACTTCATATGCATGTGTTCTATCCTACAAATATCCTGTTCCAATCCTTACTGAACAACGCACGTACATCTTAAATGTAGACTATTGGCATGCGGCCTACTTGATCATAGTTCCAAAACTCAGTGACTCATACTCGAAACATGGAGAATGAAAGTGCAATGACTTCAACTGACGCCCTCAACCATGCCAGACAATGGCATTTACTAGCTGACCAATCAATGGTATATGTTAAAAATTGCAAACTTTATTATTCACAGTATTTTAAGTGTCTAACATTAGGGTTAATAAATTTGGAGTTTAATTACTAAATATTGAGTTGAATTGAGTTTTTGAGTCAACCTGACCTAGCTGGATATCGAGTCGAGTTGAGCTTCCGAGTTTTTGAGCTTTTAGACCACGCTTGGTTGATAAATGAATTTGGTGAAATCACGTAGAAAATAAGGAATTTTTAGTGGTTGTTGTAAATGTCCCATCTAAAACGAGAATAAGTTACTCTTCGAACTCTAGCTTAACTTCAATAAAATTATCTCCTATTGACTTAGAAATTATTAAAAATCCAAACAAGTCAAACAACAAGCATTCTCGGCACATTCAGAAGATAACCATCAGACCTGATCAGCCATCTCCAAATGCAATAAAGATCCAATTGGCTATACATTCGAACTCCAAAACTCCGAGCATTCTAAGGACATAGCAACTGATGTACGAAAAAAATAAAATGAACTCTCTCTACCTAAGAATCATTCTCCTTATTATTTAGTCTCCTCCGCATAATGTGAGGTCAATGTGTGAAAAATCACATCTACGAGATTGAGAAAAATACTGTCATTCTTGTATACAAAGTGGTGATGATGTTACAGAAAGTAAATTTTGACGTCAAATGATTCCCAATCAAGGTGATTTATGTTTCATTAGAAATGTGGTCAAATGATCATCCTAATGAACTTAAGTTTTCTCAAATCCGAGATATGATGAGGAAAATCTAACCCATTTACTAATAATGCACATTGCCAAGTGGCTAAAACTGTAATGACTCTAGCCACATTTTTTTTACAAGTTAAACGGGTCCAGTTGAAGTGGTTTCATTCTCATTTAAAAGTTTATCATATCACCTTTCCAACAAACCTAAGATCACAAAGACGGACATATAATGATGAAGATGTGAGCATTCGCTCAAATTACGGGTGGCTAGTTTCATTCACTGAACGAACGTACTTTTGATAGGTAAAATGGGGTTCGATCAAAGTATTTCAGCCTTGTTGGGCAGCTTATCTAACAATTTTTCTAATGAATCCAAAATCACTGGAAAAAAAAAAAGTGAGAGAGAAAATACATATATTTGCACAATAGCAAAATAAAAATAAAAATAAATAAAAATTAGAAATTTAATATTTAAAAAAGTAACCATTACATTATATATAGTTATATATATACACCACACACACACACACACACACACACACACACACACACACACACACACACACACACACACACATATATATATATATATATATATATATATATATATATATTATAACTTTATATAATATTTATTTTCCTTATTTTACATAGACCATTGGTAAAGAGTATTGTAATAGTTATATTATTTTTAAAAAATAAAATAATGTCACTCACAGGTATTTTAGGACAGCGTCTATATAAGGAGCTCCATTGCCGTTCATAATGGCATTAACGGCAGAGAGGCTAAGAGATACAAGGGGTGGGAAAGATCAGAGAGTAAAAGAGAGACAAAAATAGAGAGCGAGAGAAACCTGAAGATTCTTAACATGTCGACATGTTGCCTGACATAGGAAACAAAAAAAAAAAAAAAAAAAAAAAAAAAGCTCATTAAAAAAATCATTGAAGATAAGAGTTTTCCTATTATATCTCGATTCAAGTTGCTTTACACTCCATACATTTCAAGTGCATCTACTACATTCACATTTTCTTTTACTTTATTCTACATTATTCTACCATATATATTTACTTTCTTTTACTTTATTTGTTTGTCCAAGGTTAAACCATGCGAAGGAAAGCCATTGAATATTTTCTTTTACCTACCTAAAACCTCCGGCTCTACGAAGTAAAAGTTAGTTGGCATTTCATTTCATTTATTTCATTGTTGTTTTATTTGCCTACCCGAAGATACTTGGATTTACAAAGTAAGTCTAGTTTGCATTTCATTTTATTTAGTGTTTTTTTACTTTATTTGCCAACCTGGGCCAATTAGGCTCAGCGATGTAAGGCTACACGGTATCTTTTTTTCTATTTTTGTATGTTCGGCCCTTATGGGTTATGTGAAGCACGACCAAATATAAAGTGCCAAACTTCTACCAAATCCCTCGAAAAATTGTGAAATCCTATAAAGTAGAGATCACACGTTGTGCGAGTGAAAAATGGTGCCTAATCCCTTCCTTTTTTTTTTTTTTTTTTTTATAAACCGAGGCGCTTATTCGGAATTTACAATTGCAAACCAATCGTATGAGTTAATTGAGTTGAGAAATCATGAGATTCCCGACCCTTAAGTGATTCTACAGTTTCTAGCTAGCTAAAGATTTTAAGTTTCATTTGGCTAGTAGCGAATTCAAACCAAATACATTTCTACACCTGATTCAATATTATAATTCGGCAGCACTAACAAATCAAGACAAAGACAAGGAAGTGAGGGCACTGCTCGCGTGGGGTGCATTCATAGTTGTTTTTCTAGATATAAATAGCATAAGTTGAGTCTTGCTCACCACCCACAATAAAGAATGTGGCTTCATTTTTGGGGTTCATGCCCTAAAATGAGTTGGCAAAGCGGATGGACAACATGGATATAAAACATATACATCACAGTGGGCACCACAATCATGAATCCTCCATCCTCAGTGGTTTAGGTGGGTCATGAAAAGTGAAATAATTAAGAGTGGATAGCCGCCAATAACACCTGTTTGTTCATGGAGCCACCGAAATGTGCTTCAAACATTCGACCTGCACGAGGGGCCCCATAAAATTATCTTAGATATAGAGTAATAGGTGCATGGATTAAGAGAAGAGACCACCACCTTTTTAAAAAAATAAAAATAAATAACCCTTTAATAAATAAGGAGAGAGAAATCTCTAAAGATGAGTGAAGAAAAAATAAATTACTGCTTATTAAACATATAATGTGCTTTCAAAAAAAAGGCCTTAAATTCTTAATTTTACTTGAAATAGGGTAATTTTAGAAATAGAAAAAATTACTAACAATAATATTAAAAATATAAAAAAAAAGCATTTGATTTGACTAAAGCTCATAATAACCCTTAGATGACTAAAACAAATACTGTGGATTACAACTAGAGTATTAAAACCATACAAGTGGAAAAGAAATTACTAAAATATAATAAGGTTTAACTTAGAAACCTAATTGAACCCCTAAAATAATTGAATTTAAGAAGTTGTTTTGATGTTGACTAGTAGTGTTATGTGTTGTACAAAGGTAATATGTTAATCTTAACCATTGATTCGCTATCTTGTCTATAGATCATGATGACCATAAGTCCCGTGTGGACATGTCATCAATATCATTACTAATATGTGTGTATATCTTAAATCTTACCCGAGCCTGCATTAAAAGATAGGATTCATTTGGTTGTCCTTGGAAACTTGAGATTGGACATAGTAATCACTATCATGCTATATGGATCTCAGCATCATGTCTTCCAGGTCCGCCTAGAAGGTTGTAGGACAAACTCGTGATTCATATTAATCTTATGTGGTCATTTCATCTGAGGAAATCAATGACAAATCAAGATGGAGGGTTCCCGCCATCAGATTCAATGACGAGTTAATGTGCCTGTGCCCTACCCTACGAGGAAGTGTAGTATGCCATGGGAATGGGCTCTTTTATTAGACCTATCGACACTTGTATTAGAGGATCAATTCATCTCTATACCAAGAGACCTATCATACTTGGATTATGTGATGGATTTTTTGACCCGTCGTCAACCGATCGTGAGCCCTGCTTGACCGGTCAAAGGCTGTGGTCGACCAGTTGTGGAAGACGAGTCGTGGCACGACTCAAAGTCCAGTGAATGTGGACTATTTTTTTCCGGGGTGCTCGACCAGTCGAGGTTACGCAGATTCGTTCCGCGATTTCGTGCGGATTTTGTGTCGCAAGTCCTTTCACAACTGGGATGCAGAAAGGAGTTTCCTAAAACTATAAATAACAGTTCCTAGGGCTTTCTAGGTAAGAACAAGAGGGTTTCCTAAAGCTTAACAAGGGATTTGCTAAAGGGTTTAGGGCTATCAAAGGTTAGAGAGAGAGAGAGAGGAAGCTTATAGAAGGGAGGTTCTGCTCGTGAAGGTTATTTGTTGTCCAATCTATATCTCAGCTCTTCTATGTCCTCGTAATCGGTTAGATCTTTCCATTTTCTTTGTTTCTCTTATTGTTTATCCACTCATGCATGAGTAAAGAAGGTTATAACGTTCTACTTCATAGTGGATTGTTGATCTGGACGAGGTCCCGTGGTTTTTACCTCTTTGAGGGTTTTCCACGTAAAAATCTCTTATGTGGTGTGTGATTGATGCATTGATTGTTTTCATTGCTTTATTATCCATAATTCTGGTTTGTTCTGGAGGGCTAGATCCTAAGGTTTTGTGCAAGGCCCCCAACAAAGTGGTATCAAAGCTAAGTTCATTGAACGGGCAGGATCAGTTTGAATTATAGAATGTGGCTCATCTGAATTATACAAGTAACTAGTTGTCTCTTCAATGAAGAGACAAGGAAGAAGTCTCAGGGTTCTACTCAGCAAGAGGCCCTTGTAACACAAGAACGGGGGAGAGGAAAGAATAGAAAGGGCGGGAAGGCCCGAGATAAATCAAGAGGCAAGTCGAGTAACAGAAAAGATATTGATTGCTGGAATTGTGGCAAGAAGGGCCACTACAAGCATGAATGTCGTGGTAAGAAGAACGACAAGAAAGGAAAAGGGAAGGAAGATGAATCAGATTTCACTAAGGTCGCTTCAGATGGCGACGTTGTAGTTATTCTTTCTACAAATTATGATGTATGTCTCACGGCTATGAGTTAGGACACTGACTGGGTGATAGACTCGGGAGCTTCTTTTCATGCGACTCCACGCAGGGACTTCTTCGCAAGCTATAATTCAGGTGACTATGGGACTGTGAAGAAGGGAAATTCTGGCGTATTGAAGATCATGGGAGTCGGTGATATTTGTGTGAAGACCGATGTGGGCTGCACATTGGTTCTCAGGGATGTGAGGCATATCCCAGACCTTCGCCTCACCTTGATGTCGACGGAAAGATTGGATGATGATGGCTATGAAAGCCAGTTTGCTGGTGGGTGATGGAAGCTCATCAAGGGTTCATTGATCGTGGCCAGAGGAAAGAAGTGTTGTACCCTATACAAAGCAAGTGTCAGTATGTGCAAGGGTGGGTTGAAAGCAGCGAAAGATTCAGATATTGATATGTGGCACAGGCGTCTAGGCCACATGAGTGAAAAGGGGCTTCAGGTACTAGCGAGGAAGCGGCTCCTTCCAGACGTGACAGGTACACCTCTCAAAACCTGTCTTGATTATTTATCAGAGAAACATCATAGAGTTTCATACATTAAAACTGCTTCTCGTGTTAATAAAGTGCATGCATTAGATTTGGTTTATTCTGATGTTTGTGGTCCTATGAGGATAAAAACCTTAGGTGGGGCATTGTATTTTGTTACTTTTATAGATGATGCATATAGGAGGGTTTGGGTTTATGCTTTGAAATCCAAGGACGAGGTCTTTGATGTGTTTAAATTGTTTCATGTTATGGTTGAGAGAGAGACAGGTAGATCATTGAAGTGCATCCGTATTGACAATGGTGGTGAACACATTGGTGACTTTCATGAGTACTGCAAGTCCCTGGGTATACGGCATGAACAGACGGTTCCCAAGACCCCCAGCATAATGGTGTAGCTGAGCGAATGAATCGCACTATTGTTGAGAGAATCAGATGCATGTTATCCCATGTGAAATTGTCCAAGACGTTTTGGGAGAAGCAATGCACACGGCAGTGTCTTTGATAAACAGGTCTTCATCAGCCCCGTTGAATGGAGTACCTGAGAAGGTGTGGATTGGACATGATCCATCATATAGTCATCTCAGGGTGTTTGGATGTATGGCATCCGTTCACGTACCAAAGAATGAGAGGTCCAAGCTCGATATGAAGATCAGGCAGTGTGTGTTCTTAGGGTACGGTGATGAAAAGTTCGGTTACAAGTTATGGGATCCGACCGAGAAGAAGCTCGTCAGGAGCAGAGATGTGGTTTTTTTTTAAGATCAGTGTATAGAAGATATTGGTAAACCAGAGAAGAACCAGCCTAGTTCAAGTGAGTTAGAGGATATGGATCCGGTTACTCCTCCTGTGGTGCCTGATGACGGGGGAGTACAACAATGTACAGAGGACGAAAGAGTCCCTTCAGAAGATGGACCAAGGGAGCAGCCCCCACTTGATTCACCTGTTGAGCCACAGGTGAGGAGGTCATCTAGAGACAGACAGTCGTCCAAAAGGTACTCGCTGCATGAGTAAATTATGCTGACTGATGGGGGAGAGCCAAAGGACTATTCTGAGGCCCTAGCCAACGAGCATAAGGGGGAGTGGTTGAAAGCTATGCAAGAGGAGATGAAATCCTTTCATAAGAACCACACCTATGATATGGTGAAACTGCCTAAGGGCAAGAAAGCTCTGAGCAACAAGTGGGTGTTCAGAAAGAAGATTGAGCAGAAGAATTCACAAACGAGGTTCAAGGCCAGACTTGTGGTAAAAGGGTTTGGTCAGAGGAAAGGCATAGATTCGAAGAGATATTCTCACCAGTGGTGAAGATGACATCCATACAGGTGTTGCTTAGGTTGGCGGCTAGCATGAATCTGAAGATAGAGTAGTTAGATGTTAAAACTGCCTTTCTCTATAGTGACCTGGAAGAAGAGATCTACATACACCAACCAGAGGGGTTCGAAGTCAAGGGCAATGAGCATATGGTGTGTAGGCTGAGGAAGAGCTTGTATGGGCTGAAACAAGTTCTACGGCAATGGTACAAGAAGTTTGACTCATTTATGTTGAAACATGGGTATGATAGAACGGAGTCGGACCACTGTGTGTTCACACGCAAGTTCTCGGATAGTGATTTCTTAGTTTTGCTCTTATACGTTGATGACATGCTCATCATGGGAAAAGACATCAAGAAGATCGATAAGTTGAAACAGGAGTTAGGCAAGTCTTTTGCGATGAAAGACTTGGGCCTGGCTAGACAGATCCTAGGAATGGAGATAACCCGTGACAGAAGCAGCAGGAAGCTCTGGCTGTTAGAAGAGTGGTATATTGAGAAAGTCCTAGAGCGGTTCAATATGAATGCAGCGAAGCCGGTCAGTACTCCACTAGATGGTCACTTCAGATTGAGCGACAAACAGTGTTCCAAGACGAAGGCAAAGGTGGAAAAGATGCAGAAGATGCCATACGCGTCAGCGATAGGAAGTTTGATGTATGCTATGGTGTATACACACCGAGAAATAGCATATGCTGTTGGTGTTGTTAGCCGGTATCTTGCCAATCCTGGCAAAGAGCATTGAGCAGCGGTGAAGTGGACACTGCGGTATCTAAGCGGCTCATTCAGGTTGAGTCTATGCTATGGTAACGGAAAACCTGTGTTAGAGGGCTACACAGATGCAGATATGGCAAGTGACATAGACTCCAGGAAGTCTACATCGGAGTTCATGTTCACGTTTGCAGAGAGAGAAGTTTCTTGGTAGAGCAAGCTACAGAAGGTCGTAGCATTGTCGACGACAGAGGCCGAATACATTGCAGTCACAGAGGCATGTAAAGAGATGTTTTGGATGAAGAGGTTTCTACAGGAACTTAGCCTGACGCAGGAGGAGCACGTGGTCTATTACGATAATCAGAGTGATATACACTTGAGCAAGAATCCAAGTCAACATTCCAAGTCAAAGCACATAGAGATTCGGTATCACTGGATTAGGGATACTTTGGAACAAAAGGTGTTACAGCTTGAGAAGGTCCACACGGACGATAATGGGTCAGACATGATGACCAAGGCTTTGCTCAAGGGCAAGTTTGAGGTTTGTAGAAACCTGGCTGGCTTGAAGAAGGTGGATCCCTCCTGGGTCAAAAAGGGGAATATTTGATGGGTTTTTTGACCCGTCGTTGACCGTTCGTGAGCCCTGCTCAACCAGTCGAAGGCTGTGGTCTACCAGTCGTGGAAGACGAGTCGTGGCACGATTCAAAGTCCAGCGACTGGACTATTTTTCTCCGTAGTGCTCAACCAGTCGAAGGAGGTGCTCGACCGGTCGAAGGTGGCTCTCGACCGGTCGTGGACTCGGTTTGACCAGTCGAGGTTACACAGATTCGTTCCACAATTTTGTGCGGATTTCGTGTTGCAAGTCCTTTTGCAACTGGGATGCGGAAGGAGGTTTCTTAAAACTATAAATAGGAGTTCCTATGGCTTTCTAAGTAAGAACAAGAGGGTTTCCTAAAGCTTTACAAGGGATTTGCTAAAGGGTTTAGGGCTATCAAAGGTGAGAGAGAGAGAGAGGGAGAGAGAGAGAGAGAGAGAGAGAGAGAGAAAGAGAGAGAGAGGAAGCTTATAGAAGGGAGGTTCTGCTCGTGAAGGTTATTTATTGTGCAATGTATATCTCAGCGCTTCAATGTCCTCGTAATCGGTTAGATCTCTCCGTTTTCTTTGTTTCTCTTGTTGTTTATCCACTTCTGCGTGAGTGAAGAAAGTTGTAACGTTCTACTTCATAGTGGATTGTTGATCTGGACGAGGTCCCGTGGTTTTTACCTCTTTGAGGGTTTTCCACGTAAAAATCTCTTATGTGGTGTGTGATTGATGCATTGATTGTTTTCATTGCTTTATTATCCATACTTCTGGTTTGTTCTGGAGGGCTAGATCCTAAGGTTTTGTGCAAGGCCCCCAACAAAATGATCAATGTGTATGTACTAGCTTAAAAATCATTAGACCTGATGAAGTGTAGGAGTTTAAGCTCCCGATGTGATGTGATGTGCTTTGGCCCTCCTCACAGAGGCCATTAAAGTGGTTCATATATATGTGAGTATTGTTGATTCTATGCATTGGGATATAATTGAGTTTCATATGATCCAATAAGTGATCCCATCAAGACGTGCATGTGAAATTCAATTTGACCATCAGATGCACCGTCACACATTAGTCTTAGGTTCCAAAAATAAAGTTGTTCCGTGATTCAAGTGGGTTACACCAAAGGGTTACACCAAAGGAAATAGTTGGGAGAGGAACGCCCACCGTTGATTTTTTTTTATTTTTTATTTTTAGGGCCCATTGTCATGTGTATGTGAAACTCACTCAACCATAAGATGATTCATACTACTTTAGGCCCAACCATCAAGGGAAATGGTTTGGAGGGTGCATGGACGCCCCCTATACACTCACTCTTAACGGGGAGTGCATGATGCCCCCCTATACACTCTTAACATTGGGATACACTCTTCACCATCATATGATGGTGTTTCTATAACATCCAACTGGTCCAGCAAGGTAGTCCCATTATGAAAATAAGATGCCCCAAAAAATTAGATTCATCCAATTGTTGTGGGCTATGCCGTAAAATACAATAAACAACCACACAAAAACCTCCACATTCATAGTCCCATGGGTCCCATCCAATGGTTGGATTGACTTGACTTTTAGGGCATCCCATATTCATTGCAGGTGTACAAGGCCAAACAAATACCACAATTGGGTTCTACGGATAACGTTTTTTTTTTTTTTTTATCATAGGCACACACCCCACACATGCCTATGCACTCACCCCACAATGGGACTCTCATAAGTCTACCACTGAGTCATAGGGATGCAGGCGAGTCCCACAAACAACTAGTTGTATGTCAAACTAGTTGATTAGTTAATGTTAATAAATGTTTAGAGAGTTATTTGATGTCACTTTGGCAAAGGAGTCATGGCCCAAGTGGGCCCCACCATGGTGTTAATGTTAAATCCACCCCAACCATTACGTGTGTCACCCCATGTTAGACACAAGATCCTAAAATCAGCCTCATTCGTGGTTAAGGTGGACCATGCAAAGGCTTATATTTTGGTATGGCATCTAATGGTGGAGTGGATTTTGGTATAATCATCACAATGTGCCTGTAAAATCAAGGGCCAACATCTCTCTTCCAACTTTTTGCCTTAGTCTCTGTCCCACTTGAATCACATGTCAGCCTGATTTTTTTATTTTTTTTTGCTCTAGACCAAACACAAGATTATACATCTAATGGTCAGAGAACAAAGCAGGCCCCATAAAAAATCAAGGGCCAGGCATAGGTAAAACTCTAATGAGGTCTCAAATCCATAGGGGCAAGACCAGAGGTTAAGCTTCAAACCAACAGATAACTTCAAACCGTTCATGTGTATATGACATTCAATCCGTCATAAGAGCATCACCCTTTGAAAAACGCAGCAACAACACTCATGGGATGAACAGACTTGTGTTTTGCTATTTACTGACATTTGGACGTTGTTTTACATGGAATGGACTACTTAATGTGCATACTATTGACCATTGTGCTATATGATCCTCATGATGGGGCCAATCTATTAAAACGCACTACAAGAAAATAGGCCATTAGCCACAATTTTTTAGCCTCAGTTGAAAAAATGGAGGCTAAATGTGTCTTTTAGCCTCGGTTGTTAAGGAACTGAGGCTAAAAGTTCATCTTTCGCCTCAGTTGTCTAGGAACCGAGGTGAAAAGTCTACCTTTTATCCTCAGTTGCATAAGAACTAAGGTGAAAAGTCTACCTTTTAGCCTCAGTTGTATAGAAACCGAGGCGAAAAGTCACCTTTCAGCCTCAGTTGCATAGGAACCGAGGCGAAAAGTCTACCTTTCAGCCTCAGTTGCATAGGAACGGAGGCGAAAAGTCTACCTTTTAGCCTCAGTTGCATAGGAACCGAGGCGAAAAGTTTACCTTTTAGCCTCAATTGCATAGTAACCGAGGCGAAAAGTCACCTTTTAGCCTCAGTTGCATAGGAACCGAGGTGAAAAGTCTACCTTTTAGCCTCAGTTGCATAGGAACCGAGGTGAAAAGTCTACCTTTTAGCCTCAGTTGCATAGGAACCGAGGCGAAAAGTCTATTTTTTAGCCTCCGTTGAATAGGAACCGAGGCGAAAGGTCTACTTTTTAGCCTCAATTGCATAGGAACCAAGGCGAAAGGTCTACTTTCTAGCCTCAAGTGCATAGAAATTGAGGCGAAAGGTCTACTTTTTAGCCTCAGTTGTATAGGAACCGAGGCCAAAAGTCTACTATTTAGCCTCCGTTCTATAAGAACAGAGGCCAAAAGTCTATATTTAGGAATATTGAAAAAAATTGAGAATATTGTAAGAATTAATAAATTTTAAAAATTTTGAAAATTGTGAAAAAATTGAAAATTTTGAAAAAAAAAATGGAGATAATTGGGAAAAAAAATTAAGAATTTTGAAAAAAAAAATTGAGAGTTTTGAAAAAGATTTGAATTTTTAATTTTTTAAGAACTAAGAATTTTTTACAATTTTGAGAACTTTTAAAAAATTAAGAATAAAAAATGATAATTATGAAAAAGTATGATTTTTTTTTTTAATTGAGAATTTTAAAAAAATTAAGAATTTTGAAAAATTTTGAAATTTTTGAAAAAAAAAAGTTTTAATTTGAAAATCTTGAAATAAATTAAATTTTTTTTAAAAATTAAGAAATTTCAAATAATTGGAAATTCTGAAAAAAAAAAAAAAAAAAAAAAAAAAAAAAAAAAAAAAGAAATTTCAAATGAAATCGGACGGACGAAATTCCGACATAGGGTTTTTAGCCTCGGTTGCATAGGATATGAGGCTAAAAGTCTAATATATAAATTCATCGGGCGCGGATGGAGGCTTTTTGCCTGACAGAAAAAATACAATCTTCTCCTACTCAGAGAGCAGAGAGGGCAGCGAAGGGTAGCAAAGTAATTTTGAGTAGTATCCTCAGATCCTGATCTCCTCCACACTACTGTATATATATCGTTCTCACCGTCATCTTCTCAAACCCTTTCTCTCTATCTTAAGAGCAGAAAGAGAACGAAAATGCAGGGAAACAGCCCGGTCCGAAAACCCCACACATCTACAGCAGATCTCCTCATATGGTCCGAAAATCCCTCTCTTGATTCCCTCTCCCTCGACTCTTCGACTTCGGGATCGCGTCCGACGATTCGTACGCACCAGGTACGTCTTTTTCCTGGCCAGATTCGGGCTTTTTCTCGCCGATTATGTCAATTTTCCGGCGACTTAGGGTTGACTTTCTCTCGGATCTTTTTCAGGCCAATGGAGGAATCAAGATCTGATTCTCTTTGGAGGGCAGATGACGGACGAAGAGGCCGAAAGTCTGTTGAAAAGGTCAGATCCGGACTTGGAATCTCGAATCTAGGGCTTCTTTTGTGATTATCTGATATTTGGGTCCGAATTTGGTTTTAGAGTTGCTATTTGTGGTAATGTACATTCGGATCGGATTGTATTGATGTAACGCCCCGACTTTTCAGGACCCGAGTATATGACTCATTTCCCAAAAATCCGAGTGTTAACCTTAAAGGATGGCCAAATTTGAGTGTAATTTTTTTTTTCTTTATCAGAGTAAGCAGATGAGCGTAGAATGGACAAATCAACATAAAGGAAAATTTTCATTTCATTCAGAATATACAAGTGGTTGCCTATAATGACTTATACAAACCAATGTCTCAACATTTATGATTACCAGATTTGTATACATAACAAATAACAGAAAGCATATAAATGTAAGTCGCATGACCACGCAGCTCCTCTTAGTAATGTATCCATGGCACCTGCACAGCTTCTCATCAAGTCTGATCATATACATCATTTGGGCCACCTGTTCTACCTGTATGGTTGTATATTTGATGGATGAGTGGCCAGCTCAGTGTGAATTCCCCTCAAGATTACACACCGCCGCATTAGGTAAGCATAGTTATAAACAACAAGACAATCAAGACAATATATGATGCAGTTTTTTTAAATGCATGGATGCATGAATGCAGTCATGGTCCCGGGTAACACATCCAGACGGACCGCGCCCCGGGTAACACATCCAGACAGGCGAATACATCGACCCAGGAAACACATCCAGACGGTCTATGCCCCGGGTAACACATCCAGACAGGCAAATATGTACGATAACAATAGATGGTGGTTGGTGCCTCGGGTAAAACATCCAAACAGGCGAATCTGTATGTTAATACGTCGACCCGGGAAAAACATCCAGACGGTCCATGCCTCGGGTAAAACATCCAGACAGGCAAATGCGTACGATGACAATAGATGGTGGTTTGTGCCCCGAGCAAAACATCCAGTCAGGCGAATCCGTATGTCACGTATAACAGCAATAGATGCTGGTCTGTGCTATGTATGCATGATTAGCCAACCCGTTATTAGTCCAGTTACAACCAGCCAATTTAAGTAAGCTCATGGTCACTACGGGAAGCTCAGAGCCCAGCGTAGGCCGACAGCTCTGGCATAGTGTCCCATACCACCATCCCCGGCTCATGAGACTACCACCTTAGGATGTTTAATGGAAAGCCGTCGACTAGTGGTCAATCATATTATAACATATGGGGCTTACCATCGCGTGGTTGCACGATATAAAACATCGAACCATATAGGAAAAATATCAAAACAAAACCACGCAGAGCGAGTATTAAAACGAGCCACATAGGGCGAATATCAAAATCATGCGATAAAAGACCATCCTTGAAAACCATTGGACACAACAACCTTGGATGGGAGGCCCACATCAATGATCTATCTAAACCACCACTCAATAACCACCAAGTCGAAGGTCCATTATAATCACAACTAGTCAAATTACATCCCAAATATAGGTGTACATTCATATGTGGGAATTTTCCACTAATGTACCAGTTTAAGTTCCATAAGGAATCCACAAGCATGAGCAATTATACAGGATAATCATAAAGCACGTAATACAACAATTCAATTTCCGTCAACTAACACATGTGATTATAAAGGGAGATATCAATTATGAACTTAAATAAAAACTATAACTTAAGCTAATGAGAAGATGGAAAGCTCAAGGGGAAGAATCATCACCTTATTTTTTGAACCGCCTACCAGTGTTGTTAGAGAACGTGTGTTTCCTTAGAACCAAACCCTACCATAAATTGTAAAGTTACACTGTTAGGTTCAAGCTTTATACACTATTCTTGGTCAAGGTCTTAACCTAAGGTTTAGATTAGGGTTTTAATGTAGAACTAGGTTTTCATCCTAGAATTTAGGTCTAGGATAGGTTTTTTAGGATTTGGATTGTAGTTAGCGTATGATAATTTTAATAATTGAAGAGTAATTGTTAACATTAGTATTATAATTAACGTTAGCCAATTTATTAATAATAATCATTATAATGCTAGTAATGGTATGATCTAGCATTAATGATTGTACCAAAGAATGATAATTAAATTACTAATAATAGTTATCAAGTATCAATAGTGGATTCAATCATGCTAATATATACTAAAATCCACCATTAAAGTATTTATACTCATTTGTTTGGCTCACCACGTTGTGGTTCACAAATCCAACCCATCCATTAAGTGTGTCTCGCTAGTTTAAGGGGTCAAACCAAGTTTCAGGTGCATCTAAATCTCAGTTGGACCCCAGCAAGTGCTTTTATATGGTTTAACGTGTCTTCACAAGATTGTGGATGATGTGGGCCAGCTGAGCTCTATGTATGGCTGATTTTTGGGGGCACCCCATATAAAAAGGGAACCCATCAAATGGATGGTGTCGATGTTCAACACACATCATAGTAGAGCCTGGGGTGGGGGCCATGGCTCAAGCCAAAATTTCAAGCAGAATGAGGCAGCGTCTACGTGCATGTTTCTTATATTATTATTATTATTATTTTTTTTTTTGATAGGTGGGGCACATCTAAGGAGGATCTACTCCGTTGACTGGGTTCCAGGGCTCAAGAAAGGTCGAATGTCCAATTTTGGATATGTTTTGACGCACCGAAATATCACAGCGGGCCCTAATGATTTACCACTTATTAAATCAGTCTTTCTGCTGGTGTGGCCTACCAGAGAGTTAAGTTGGCTTCATTTTTCGGATCAATGCCTAAAATGAGGTGGAAAATGGAATAGACAGTGGAAACATAACATACATCAAGGTGGGGTTCCACTAATTACATGCATGCACAGATACACAATTTAATATTTAAATATATCCATGCTGATATCTATATATTAAAAACGTCCAGGGACTGGACATTCCCTGATGGACGGTCTGCATGTGTAAGGGATAAATGAATACAGAAGTGCTTTATGTTATATAATATCTTTTATATATATATATATATATATATATATATATAGATATATATATATATATATATTTCTTTTTAAATTCACATGCATGTATGTGTGTATGAAAGAAAACGTCCAGGCCTGACGCTTCTTGCTGGACGGCCTGGATGTGCCACGCCATCAAAGTGGGGTCACATACACGGCCCACCTAACTGTGGTAGGGTGGGGTCCACTTGCTGATGCAGGGTGCGGCCCACCAGCACTCAAGCAGGGCCCAAAACCACGCCAGCCCCTTAGTTTTTGGTGAGGCCCACCTGCATCTGGCGAGGCCCAGCTGAGCTTTGGTGAGGCCACGTCTGTTCAATACTTCTGCTGCTAACGTGCTCGACCCATTCTGGAGGCCATTTCCGGCCTGATTTCTAGCTTAACCGCGCTACTTTTCCGGGCCGTTTTTCAACTCATATCAGCGCCCAAATGGAGGCATGATGGCTGCCATTTTCTCGACCAAAGAACGGCCCGATCGAAGCTTGTTCCCGAACTGTTTTCTGGACTGTTTTCAGCCAGATTCTTGGGACGAGTTGCAGCTCAAACGGGGCTTGTTTGCAGGCCATTTCTGGATTGTGTTTCAGCCTATAGCTGAGGCTGTTTAAATGCCATTATTTGGCCCCAAGCACGGCCCGAACTCAGGTCATATTCGGCCTTAAGCAGGGCCTGTTGATAAGTTGCTTTTAAGCACCTTGCTGAGGCCACTTTCAGGCCGTCTTTGGCCTCACACAGAGCCTGCTTTCAGGCCACGTTTGGCCTAAAATGTGGCTTTCAACAGGGCAGATGAAATGAAGAAGAAAAATAGAAGAAGAAGAAAAATGAAAATAGAAAGGTTTGGGCCGCTTACCTGGCCGGACTAGTGCACCCACGTCCACCACTCTCTCTCTCTCTCTCTCTCTCTCTCTCTCTCTCTCTCTCTCTCTCTCTCTCTCTCTCTCTCTCTCTCTCTCTCTCTCTCTCTCTCTCTCTCTCTCTCTCTCTCTCTCTCTCTCTCTCTCTCTCTCTCTCTCTCTCTCTCTCTCTCTCTCTCTCTCTCTCTCTCTCTCTCTCTCTCTCTCTCTCTCTCTTCTTTCTCTGGTGTGAAAACTGAGGGCACAAGTGCCCAAATTTATAGGCGTGGGAGAGAGCTTCCCACGGTTGGAAAGAGGCTGTCCCCATGCAACGGTCGTGATTGCAAAAATGGTCACGCATGGGGCCATCAATGTTTGGGGATGGATTAGTAGTGCGTTGGGCTCTCTAACGGTGTATTTTTCTGGTAGAATGGGGCCCACCTCGTGATCGTGTTTGGATGGGTCATTTGGGAAGATGACCCACCCATCAATGGTGGATCGCTACTTAAGGGGTTTTAGGGGAATCCGGACCGTTTGATCAGTCTGGATGGGTCCCATAAGTGGTGTGGGGCCCACTTTTCAGATCCCAGATGAGATTTTGCTTTATCTCATGAGATCTTTCCTATTTCCCTTCTCATTCTCATGAGATGAGAAGACCCTTCATCTTATCTCGTACCTCCCACTTGGGAGGGCTGGGATAGTGCCACGTGGCCACATCGGACGGTCCCAGGCGTGCCAGCCTCTTATATCCAAAAATGGGAAATCCTCTTTTGAAGCTTGCTCGGCCATTTCTAGTAACGAGGAGACCGCTCCTTGTCTGCCTCGTGGGTGCCTGAAATCCCCTGGATAAAGGGGTGCTAGCTTGCAACCCAAGTTATCTGATGATCCCAGATCGTGGATCTCAGCCACACATGAAAAGAACGGACGGTTGGAGCTTATCTTTGTTTTTTTTTAATGCATGGGTCAAGGAACCTATACCGTTTTGTTCAGTGGGCCACCACGAGTGAAATGAACGGTTTGGATCATCCGGAAAGTCCCTCAGATGGCCCACTTTGAGCCCTCAAATTTCCAATTTCAAATTCTTAAAATGGGCGGGAGGCATCCGCATCTTGCAAGTAGTTTCGGTTAACGGCGTTTTGACCGTTTCGCTAGATCCAGTGTACGTAGTGTAGACTACATTTAAGGTGTACATGCACCATGTATGGGGTCCACCGTTATTTTTGGATGAAATCCACTCCATTCATTTGGTTTCACAGGTCAAATCAGGACCTTAGGCTAAAGATGAGGTAGATTCAAAGCCTAGGTGGGCCATACCAAGTGATTCTCAGTCTTAGGTATGGATTCTTGCTGATCCGCTAGTCAGATTATCTTGAATTTGGACGTCAATGGCTAAAAGAGTCCTAGGGACCATTTAAGCTAGAATTTAGTAGCCGGTCTATAAATCATATGGCCTAATACACACTTATAGTATGAGCTATTTATTTTCAATATCGTTATTATTATTATTATTATTATTATTATTATTATTATTATTATTATTATTATTATTATTATTATACGTATTAGATTGTAAATTGGTCGATTGTGTGTGTGTGTTAGGTTTTAAATCTTATATAAGTCATTAAATTATTGGAAATATGTTATTCATTATAAGCTTTTCCAATATATTTTATTTTTATGTATTACAAATTCTATAACTTGTAATTTATATAAATGATGTTGTAAGTATATGCATATGATATGAATTTTAGTTACATATCATTTTAATATGAAACTTTGAATATTTTTAAAATATATAAATAATATTTCATAGTACATATATTTAGGTTGTATTATTATTAAATTAAATTAAATGGTAACACTCGAGTACTAGAGAGTACGGGGTGTTACAATTGAATATTTGTTTCATTGTTTTCATTTCTTGATGATTTTTATGAGGTGCTCTGTTGTTGATCTGCCTGTTTTCATGATTTCATTTGACTAGTGGTAGATTAAATCAGTAGGGACTCCATAGATGTATGAAATGGGTGTGCACCTGAGACTTTATATGTGGAATGAACAGATCAGCATGTTTTAGCAGCTAAATTCGTTGATTTGTGCAGTTATGGCAACCAACGGTACAATTTGTTATGAAATCTAGAACTCTATGATTCTCTTATGGTGTTTACATTCTGGATTAGAGCCTGTGAGTTTGTTGGAAAGCATGTATTTGCATTTCGAGGCACATGGTTCGTTTTATATGAACTGTTTTTGAAATTAGTACCGCTCTTTCATTCTTTCTCGATTTAAAGGAATAAGTGGATGTCTATTGCCTTTTTCCTTCTTTAGTTTAGTTCAAATTAGTGATGAACTTGCCAAATCATATGCTTATCAGGAAATTCACGCATTCAATTTCAATTTCATTGAAGAACCTGAATGTGTTGAGCTTTTTCTGGCGATGTAATGCTTTTGCATGTTCGCAAGAAACTTGAGGTGGTTCAAATGGGTTCAAAGTTCATTATTTTGTGGGAAGCTTTGGTTGAATTACATTTTGTTTGTTTGTTTGTTTTTTTTTTTAAATAAAAAATAAAAATCTTTCTTCTACTTTTCGATTTTAATAATCGGTTTGGATTTTCTAGATAGATGTGTCTGAATTTTATTTTTTTTGAGAAGAGATAATATTCTTTTGAATTTTGAATTTTGAATTTTTGATGGCTAGCACAGTTTTCTAACTTCATTTTTCGTTGTTCATGAACTGAGACATGCAAATTAAGTGTTTGGGATGCCATATCATGGTACCTTTTTCTTCTTCTTGATATGTTATGTTATGGTTTTGTGCACTGTCTGAAGATAATTTAGGTCACTTTCCATTGAAAATTAGTTTCAGACATCGCTTTTACTTATGATTTGAGTTTGGTTTTTAATGGGCTCAGTGACTCCAACTGAATCTGCTCAAATTGCTAATTAATGTCTACTCAAAATTCTTTGTCTCTGATTTTAGTATAGCTTTTCTTCTTATAGAATCAATATCTTCTTTTAAAGATGAGATACCTTTGAAGGAATTCTCTTTGAATTTCAAGTGTTGAGGTACAATAATTCTATCGGTATCTCGATTTGCTAGGATCATTTTAGTTTCTAGTTGAATCAGCTTGATTAGATTCTCTGGATTATAAGATGCAAATGGTTTCTCTTTTGGTTCGGTTTTTTTTTTGAGTGGGGCCGATATTTTGATCTAGAGCAATGGTCATTGGAGCCCACAGGGATCGTGCCCCAAAAATCTCCCCTCGCTGCCACCAGTCTTGGACCCTTTCTGTTGACTTTGGACCTTTGATGTACTTCTTCTTTACCATCTATTTCTGGGCCTCAAATTGAATGGTCCAGATTGGCCTATTGAGGTTTTTTTTTTTTTTTTTTAATTTCCTGGGGTTATGGCCCATCTTTGAAGGGCCCCACTTGTATGAAATGAAGACCTTGCCAAGGAACATATAATTCCTTCATTTTAAATTCCTGTTCTTCAGTACAATTGCATGATGCCTGTGTAGTTTTACTCGATTGGAAACATGATGTTTGTTTAGTACTCTTCATTTATTACTACCCTTATTCATACCGTGATGAGTTAAATAGGTCTTCTCTTTGCCATGAATCTCGACTCATGAGATTACTAACGCGGTGTCTTCTTTCCTGTGTCCTTTCATCCAAATGACAAAAATTTAGAGCAAACTACACTCATTTCTAAAAAGAAAACGTTTCAAACTCTGCGGCATCAGTTTTTGTTCTGCAATGTACTAGTATGACCTATTAAGCTAGGTAATCTGATATTTTGTGCAGACATAGGCTGTGATCAGACAGTTCTGTTGGCGGTAGAAAGCCATTTGTCAGATTAAAGCTGTTGATTCTGTTAAGCATATAGAAATTTTAGTAGTAATCATGGGAGGGAATAGCTCTAAGATGAAAAACCTTTCCAATGTTATCAACCATATAAAATCCCAAGTGCCGAGCAGATCGCATAGCAAGTATTCAAGGATTGCCAATTACTATGAGTCGCACGATCAGGTATTCTGACACTCTTTTCTCTTCTCCTTGCCACTTTTCCTTGAATTATTTGACAAGCCATGTTTGTAACTAACTTGTAATTTCATTCCTTTGACTTGAAAGAGCAATAACTGCAATTTTTTAGGGCTACTTCCTCATTATGAATACTAGGAGAAATCATCAATCTTTGTCTATTCCTCTTGATTAAGATGATGTTTACAATTCAATTCACTTGTGCATTCAAAGGCAGCCTAAACATCCTTCCATTTTGAAGATAACTTAGTTGGTGTATTTTAACCACATGAAAGCTGCATTTGCTTGACATGGATTTCACATTATATTATTTCTTTTTCAGGTGACATCAACTCTTGCCAATGTGGGACTTGAGTGTGCCAATCTCATCGTGGGTAATGATTTCACTAAGAGCAATGAATGGACTGGTAAGCTCCTGAATCTCGGCTCTGTGGTTCATTTTTTTGATGTTCTCTCTCAAAACCATATGATACCTTTCTTTTAACTAGATAGAAATGACATTGGTAACGGGAATAGGATTTCAAATCTTGCTCTTATGACATACTGATGTGGCATGTCTCTGGAAGATCTGGGTTGTTCATAAGGTTGTGCCCACCATGTGTGTGTCATGGCCCTACAATTCAGCCTGTCCTATCAACGGGCAGCCCCGACATGTACGTTGCATGTGGACTATTAGCAAAATTTTCAATTGTCTATTTTTATACATATGTCGCCTACCCGATGATTGGGCCAGCGACTTTTGCTCCATGGCACATACAAAGTGGGAAATGAAAAACCATGCCAGATCTCTCATTCACATTGGCATGTTTAGATCGAAGGATTAGAACTCCTATTGGTAAAAGTCATTGCATTTCTCTACTTCAGGTTCAATTACTAAATGCTTGTTACCTTTGCATAATCAAATTCCTATTGATACGGCATAAACTATATATTGCTTTACATTGTTTGGTTATTTGGACCCTCGAGACACTTAATGGCCAATGTTGTTGCTGTCAGGTATAAATTCTTTCAACCGTCGGAGCTTACATCACATCAGCGATTCACAAAATCCATATGAACAGGTAATATCTATTATTGGAAGGACCCTTTCTGCCTTTAATGAGGATGACCTTATCCCTTGTTTTGGATTTGGAGATTTTTAGTCATATATGCTCTGCTTCACACAATCTGTTTCCTCGTAGGGTAGTAATAGAGTCCTGACAACGATATCATATCCACAACTACAGTGATGGTGTTTATACTCCAACAGTACACATGGCTTGTACCACAAATCCGAATCACCCAAATAATGGACATAGTGTAGAGGACTACTCCAAAAGCCACAGCAGAAGTATCCTGTTAATTGGCTGATCAGTAGACATCTAATGGACAGTGAAAACTAAAATTAGTAAATGGTCCAAATTCAAAAAACAAATTTCCATTTATCCTGGTAAGCATTGTCTAATCAATATGATTTTGGGTATCTGATGATTGGATAAGATTGATTTCCGAGCCAGTGCATGTCCATGATGAGCCACAACTAATGAATGGCCGAGATATCTTAAGCTCTCGGAGAAAAATCACCTCTGAATCTTCTCACAAGAATGATGAGAGAAATAACCTCAATTTAATTAGCTAATAAATTGCAATTCAATCTAATAGTGAATCTAAACACACACCACCCAATCCCCTGATGCCAAGATACATATTTGTTGAAAAGGGTAAGCCATCTTTATTTTTTCATGTTTTTCTTGTATTCAATGTAATGGGTCTTAAGCCATGAAACTAGGCTTGATTTGTGCTCATACAGAGCCTGTTTGGTTGACTTCCAGCAGGTTAAGTTGACAGAACATTCTTATCCAAGAACAGTCTGATACACCATTATATACAATATCCAAAACACAGATTACAGAATCTTGCATATTTTTTCCCCCCTCATTTTCCTGATTATTTTACACTAATTTTTTGGCTTAAAAAATTAATTGATACAGTCTGACATGGGCCAATATGGATATGATTCACCCTTATTGTTTTGGTTTTTGATCGGCCGATATGTCCTCCGATACTGAATTCATAACTGCATGGTTAAGATGCTGGAGGAGGTGTGTGATGCTATTGTTTAAGCAGTATCAAGAGCTTTACAAGGGAGAGATCTTCAGGAGGCCAGTTTTGGATGACCTAGCATTTGATTGAATCAATGTGGCTTCTAATTTTTTAGAAAGATCACTTGAAGTGTTAGAAGTCGAGGTGATCGAGCTTTTGGTAAAAGACATTACCTTGGATCCTGACGGTTTCCCTGTAGCTTTTTTTTTTTTTTTGCTCCCAAGATATTCAAGAGAGGTAATGTAGTTCACTAATGAATTCTATCCAAGGGGTGTAATTGCAAAAGAGCTGGGTACTAATTTTAACGCCTCGTCCTGGAGAAAAAATGTGGTTCATATCTGATTTTGAACCCATCAGCCTAACTGGGACACTATGAATTTTGGCCAAAGCACTAGGGACACGACTTTAAAGTGTGTGAGAAACCATTTTCTCCCCTTCCCAGTGAGCCTTCATCAAGGAACATTAGATTCTTGACAGCATGAATGGGTTTGGTAGCCCATGGATGCATTATGTAAGGTTGATTTAGAGAAAGCGTATGGTAACATGGGATAGGACTTTCTGGACAACATCTTAGTTGATTGTGCTTGGTACATGGTGGCGGGGCTGGATGAGAGAATGCGTATCATCTGCCCAATTCTCAGTGCTAGTGAATGGTTTGCTAAAAGGATTCTTGGAAGCACATTTAGGGTTTTGAGATAGAGGGACCCATTGTCTCTTTTTCTTTCTGAGGTGGTGCTGAGGCCTTGAGTAAAATGCTGAGAAAGTTCGGTTAGAAGGCTTGATCAAAGGTTCAAGGTGAATCAATTGGATCTCAAATATTGAGATTGATTTTTGCAGTGCAAGCACTCAATGTAGCAAATCTAAAGTCCATTTTGAGATGTTTTTAACAAGTATCAGGCTTAAAAAATCAATTTATCCAAATGTGAGATATTGAGTGTTGATTTGGATGATAGAGAAGTGACCGCATTGGCAAATGGGTTGGGGTGCTAGGCTGGATCTCTCCCTACCACTTATATCAGGTTGCCACTATGAGTTCAGAAACTTCTCGTAAGTCTCTAGGAGCGAATAATTGAAAGGGATGAATGGAGATTGTCAGTTTGGAATGGTAGGTTTCTGTCTTTAGGTGGAATCAGTACTCTGATTAAAGCTGCCATGTCTGTGATGCTGATTTATATATGTTGTTATTTTAATGCCCCTAGTCTGTTAATTGCAAATAGGAGAGATTGGAAAGAGAACAACTTTTTAAGTGTTTTTTACAGTCACCATAGTCGACAAAGATGCAAAATCAAAGACAAAGATTAACTATCCTTTTCCTTTACATATGTATCTTGGTCTGATACACACAAAAATTAATGTCAGTCATTCCTTTTTAAACCTCATTTTAGGGCATGAGCCCAAAATGAAAGCATGTCCAAAGCTCAAGTGAACCGTGCGAAACACACGGGGATAATGATGTTCGCCGTTGAAACTTTTCTAAAGACCATTGAGATGCTTATTTTTCATTAAACTTATTCCTAAGGTCACATGGTCCTAGATGAACGGAAAACAAAAACATCAATTTGACCCAAAACTACTGTGTACTTTAGAAAGCTTTCAAAGGTAAGCATTTAATTCTTGCTTTTCATGTGTACTCCAGAAAGCTTTCAAAGATAGGCATTCAATCCTTGCTTCTACAATGTGTTTCTCCCGTTGTTTTTCATATTTCTTCCGTTGTTCTTCATGTTTGCCTCATTCATATTTCAGTTTACCCCACTATTTTTCTAGTTTGCCCCGCTGATATTTCAGTTTGCTTCGTTGTTTTTCAAGTTTGCCCCGCTGTTTTTCTAGTTTGCCCCGCTCATATTTCAGTTTGCCCCGCTATTTTTCTTGTTTGCCCCACTCATATTTCAGTTTACCCCGCTGTTTTTCTAGTTTGCCCGGCTCATATTTTAATTTGCCCCACTGATTTTCTAGTTTGTCCCGCTCATTTTCATGTTTGCCCCGCTCGGGTGGTAGACTATTAAGAGTTCAACACCCGGTCAAGCGTTCGAGTATCCATAGGTGGTGAAATTCCACTAATGTGAGTGTGTGGGGGTGTGTGTGCATGTGTAAAAAAGAATCATTCTATTTCATTCAGTTCGTGCTCAATTTCAATCACATCGCAGTTAAACTGGAAATTCAGCGGGGCAAACATGAAATTGTGAAATTGAGCAGGGCAAACTAGAAATTCAGCAGGGCAAACATGAAATTAGGGCTGAAAGTCGGGCGGGTTGGTTCAGGTTGGTGCTCAACCCTAACCCAACCAAGGTTCCTATACCTAAACCTTGACCCAGATTGGGTTGGAAATTCTCAACCCAAGCCCAACCGAAGAGGGCTCGACGAGTTGATTGGGTTAGTCAGGTGTATACGTGCTAATATTTTCGTTATTACATTAGTTTATTATATTTCAATATATGACTTATTTTTTGTATCTATGATTTTATTAATTATATACGTGATTATTCATCGTAAAAAACTTCATTTTTTTCTTTAAAAACCAAGCTAAAATATAGGACTACTCCTTTAAAAAGTCATGTAGCACAACACGCAATCTATTTGGGAGAGATAAATCTGACATATCTTGTTAGCGTGAGTCCTTGGAAATGACATGGACAAATGAGACCCGACATCACTAGTGTACCTTCTACACAAAGTAACAAATATATTGATTAGGTTCGGGTTGGGTCGGGCAACCTGAGACCTCAACCCAAGCCCAACCTAAGTTTTATCAGGTTGGTGTTTGTATAGCCCAAGCTTCAAATCAGCGGGGCAAACTAGAAAATCAACGGGGAAAGCTAGAAAATCAGCGGGGGAAACTAGAAAATCAGCGGGGCAAACTAGAAAATCGGCGGGGGAAACTAGGAAATCAGCGGGACAAACATGAAATTCAGCGGGGAAAACTAGAAATTCAGCGGGGAAAACTAGAAAATCATTCTAGGAAATCAATGGGAAAACTAGAAATTCAGCGGGGAAAACTAGAAAATCAGCGGGGCAAACTAGGAAATCAGCGGGGCAAACTAGAAAATCAGTGGGGCAAACTAAAAAATCAGCAGGGCAAACTAGAAAATCAGCGGGGCAACTAAGAAATCGGCGGGGCAAACATGAAATTGAGCGGGGTAAATATGAAATTCAACGGGGCAAACTTAACAGATAATTTCATAGCTTGAGCCGATAAATCTAAACGTATCCAATGTTCAAATAAACCACACCAACATTAGAAGTGTACCTTCTATATAAACAATCCACACTCAATTATAATTTATAACTAATATATTGATCAGGTTTGGGTTGGGTTGGGCAACCTGAGACCTCAACCCAAGCCCAACCTAAGTTTTATCGTGTTGGTGTTTGTATAGCCCAGGCTTGAGATCGGACCCGATATATCCTGCCCTAGCCCAACTCAATGTCAGGTTGGTCATGGGACGGTCGGGTTGAACCCGTCCACCTTTCAGCCGTACATGAAATTGAGCAGGGCAAACTAGAAATTGAGCCGTACATGAAATTGAACCTTCCACCTTTTTATTTATTATTACACATGCACACACACCCACACACTCACGTTGGTGGAATTTCACCACCTATGGGTACTCGAACCCTTGACCGAGAGTTAAAGCTCCTGAGAGTTTACCACCCGAGCAAGAGTAAGGACCCCAGCACAGGTATATTTTAAACTCAGTTGGGCCCACATTGAATGTATGTAGTATATCCACGCCGTCCATCCATTTTTCCATCTATTTTAAGGGGTTTAGCCCCAAATTGAAGCATATCAAAAGATCAAGTGGATCATACCACGAGAAACAGTGGGCATTATGATTTCCACCGTTGAAACCATAGTTGGCCCAACAGTGATGTTTGTTTGTTATTAAACCTATTCATAAGATCATACAGACATGTTTGCCCCGCTCATTTTCTTGCTTACCCCGCTCATTTTCATGCTTGCCCCGCTCTTTTTCATGTTTGTCCCACTCTTTTTCATGCTTGTCTCGCTCTTTTTCATGCTTGCCCTGCTTATTTCCGGTCGGTCACGGGTCGGTCGGGTTGAACTCGCCCAACTTTTAGCCGTACATGAAATTGAGCAGGGGAAGCTAGAAAATCAGCGGGGCAAACTAGGAAATCAGTAGGGTAAGGAAATCAGCGGAGTAAACTAGAAAATCAGCGGGGTAAACTAGGAAATCAGCGGGGCAAACAAGAAAATCAGCGAAGTAAACTAAGAAATTAGCGGGGGAAACTAGAAAATCAGAGGGAAAAAACTAAAAAATCAGCGGGGCAAACTAAGAAATCAGCGGGGCAAACTAGAAAACCAGCAGGGCAAATTAGAAAATCGGCGGGGCAAATAGGAAATTCAGTGGGGCAAACTAGACAATCAGCGGGGTAAACTTAACAGATAATTTCATGGCTTGAGCTGATAAATTTAAGCGTATCCAATGTTCAAATGGACTACACCAATATTAGAAGTTCAATTCAAAATTTCATATACGTAAAGTCCACATTTAGTGTCACAACATATTACATTTATGGGGGGCCCACTTATTTTCCATGCAAGTCATTTTTTTTGAACGGTTGGAGTTGATTCTTCCTCCCTCCAAAATCACTATCAACAGTTCATATATAAATCCTTACGAATGAGAAGGTGAATAAAGTCCTCATGCCCACTTTCTGCATATGTGGCCGATGGTTCGTGGATCCAACCGTTGATCTTAAGCAACCAACAACAGATAAGTGGTGGTAAAAACTTCTAACTGGACAGATTATCCAAACCTTGGATCAGTGACCTACAAATAAATGGTCACAGAAAAGGCACAGGAATGGTTTAAATAGCTGTCATAGATCAGATGGATAGAATCGTCTGCTATCGAATGGAGCACGCTCCATCCACAGGAGCACCCATTGTATCAACAGTTTGGATCATGGAACCACGGGTCCCACTTGTACAATAGGAATGCATGATGAGACGATTCACCCTATGGCGCATCAGGTCCTTGTAATTCGACCCGTGAATGTGCAGAAGCATATGTGCAAACATGAAGTTCAATTCAAAATTTTATTTAGTGTGGTCCATTTGAACATTGGATACGTTTAGATTTATCGGCTCATGCTATGAAATTATCTGTTAAGTTTGCCCCGTCGATTTTCTAGTTTGGCCCGCTGATTTCTTAGTTTGTCCCGCTGATTTTCTAGTTTGCCCCGCTGATTTTCTAGTTTGCCTCGCTGATTTCCTAGTTTGCCTTACTGATTTTCTAGTTTTTCCCGCTCAATTTCATGTTTGCCCCGTTAATATTCTAGTTTGCCTTGCTGATTTTCTAGTTTGCCCCGCTGATTTCCTAGTTTGCCCCACTGATTTTCTAGTTTCCCCCGCTCAATTTCATGTATGACTGAAAATTGGGTGGTGTTCAACCCGACCGACCCGTGACCGACCCGACATTGGGTTGGGCTCGGGCAAGATATATCGGGTCTGATCTCAAGCTTGGGATATATAAACACCAACTCGATAAAACTTAGGTTGGGCTTGGGTTAAGGTCTCAGGTTACCCGACCCAACCCGAACCCAATCAATATATTAGTTACTTATAAATTATACTTGAGTGTGGATTGTTTGTGTAGAAGGTATACTAGTGATGTCGGGTCTCATTTGTCCACGTCATTTCCAAGGACTCAAGCTAACAAGATATGTCGGATTTCTCTCTCCCAAATAGATTGCGTGCTATGATATATGACTTTTTAAAGGAGTAGACCTATATTTTAGCTTGGTTTTTTAAAGAAGATATACCAGATTTCTCTCTCCCAAATGGATTTTCGACCATTGACCTGATAGAATCTTGGAAAATAACTAGGTTGGTTGACTAAATTAGCTTCTCCTACCCCAAAATCATATGTGATAAGTTAAGTAAATCCTTCTAGTTTAGGAAATATGCTTGTTAAATAAATAGACAAAGAAATGAATTAAAGGATAGAAAAATATTTTTATATACTTATATATACATATTTATATAATTATGTATTATAGAAAATTTTAAGGGAGAAAATGTTTTCCACGTAAAAAGTAAAATAAAAATAAAAAGAAAAAGAAAAAAAAGTGCATAGCACTACATTTATAGCTACGGTTATAATCTGTAGCGATAGGCCTCTGACCCGGTTGACCAGGTTGAGACCCGGTCGACCCCAACTCGCTATCTTTTTTTTTTTTTTTCCTTTTCCTTCTTCGTTCTTCCTGTTGTAATCTCTACCGATTTTCGTGGGTCCCATTATGAGGTATGTGTTATATCCAAACCGTCCATCGATTTGATGAACTCGTATTAAGGCTTGAGGTGAAAAATAAGACAGATCTAGCTATCAAGTGGACCACACTATAAAAGGCAGTGGGGAATTGAACGTCTACCATTGAAACCCTTTTAGGAGTTACGGAAGTTTTGGATCATTATGAAATTTGTTTTTCCTCTTCACTCAGGTCTTTATGACCTTATGAAGGAACTTAGACGGGGAGGATTTCACACAAACATCACAGTGGGCCCCACCTAGGTTCCCCTCACCGGAACATCCGTCAGCGCTCGTCTCTGCACGCCAGCCAGTGGAAGGCAGGGGTATTTTCATCCTCAAAATCGATATCCGTACAAGGAGGTCTAAGTGCGTACGTTAAGTTTGTTTTGTTTGGTAAAAACCACTGGATAAAAGGTGGGGTCCACTGTAACACCCCGGATTTTTGCCAACCTGGAATTAGATGTCCTTAGGCGATGGGTCGATCCTAACACCTTATTAACTTGTCAGAACTGAATCCCACAGTCTAAAATCGCTCCTTAACCCATTTCCTTCACAAATCCAACCCTTCACCACCTTAATCTTCCAATTTTTCTAAGAACTTTCACCCTAGACAGTATCTTAAACTAGCTAAGTAGTATAACTTGGATCACTTTATATACAAACTACAAAGGACTAAGTACCACCTCAGACGGAAATCACTTAGGATTAAATCCTTTAGAAATGAGGCAAAGTAACTAAGTGCTAAACTAGATTAGCCATGAAATCCATTTGAATCGCTTTAAATACGATCTGCAAGACTCAAAACTTGTAGAATCATTGACGCTAGGTTACCCTAAAACTTAGGATCAATCTCATTACCCGGCTGCTCACGGGAGTATCTCGAAACTTCGTTTTATGTCTAGACCGCACATCGAAAGTCCGATTAACACGAAGTTAAGGAACTAGGACCGCCTTACTGGGCTTGACAACCACCTCAGAAATCAGGTCTAGTCGATGTCCCACGGCCATTCGTTTGGATCCGAAGCGAGGGAGTGTGAAAAACACTATTCCCTTTACAAAATAAATATCTGGAATAGTGATCTGGCACCATTCGTCACAACGCATCATGATATAAGCAACCAGACCGTCAGAATCAGACCAAATTACACCCTCGGATCAGGAAAAATTTCAGGAACATTTACATGTACTTGGAATTTCGGATCGTGGCCCACCGACCGTTGAACTGAAAGTGGTCCGCCACGTGCGATCTGGGAATCCAATCGAGTCAAAAACGTAATCGCACGTAGATCCATGTGTGGAGAGCTTAAGTCCGACGTTTGGGAGTTGTGGGAAGATCTCCCCGCCGCTCTACCCTGCTGCTATCGGTGCTTAACCACCTCATTCTTGCCACTTTCTCGGCGATTCCGACGTCATTTCTAGGTAATAAACCCTAACCCTAACCTGTTTGGGGGATTTGATTGTTGTAGGTTATGAAATAGCTAACCTATTTCCTTCTCTAGGTTGCCTAGTTGCCGTATACGGAAGCTAGACAAACCTATCGATTCCGTTGTGATTCTACGACAAAAGGTGCAGACTTTAGGTGTATAGGTTATGGTTTTCAACACTTTCAATGTCAGATAATGATAGATTCATGATCTGCATGCAATTGCACATGTACAAAGTGCTTTCCGTTTTCTGTTTCGATTAGAATTGAAGAATATGGAATTTCACATACTCTAGGTATTCGTATAAAATACCGTATACGTATTTTTTTTGGAAATGTGTTTGACATGTTTATTTGACGTATGGATATATGACGTATGGATAAAATACTTATTTGGCGAAAGGATTCGCCTAAATACATGTTTACTAATAAACACTATGTATGTAGAAATACGGTATTGTAAGAAGTACCGTATACATGTATATTTTAGCGATGTGTTTGTCATGATTAATTATCGTATAAATATATTATGTACGTATACAATATTTGCTTGGCGAAGGGAATCGCCGTAATACATATTTGCTTGTATACATTATGTATGTTGAAAATGCGTATTCTAGAAAATACTGTATACGTATAAATTTTAGAGATGCATTTATCATGATTATTTGCTGTAGTAATATATTATACAGGGATAAAATACTCACTTGGCTAAAGGATAGCCCTAATACATGTTTTGCTAACATACACCATGTATGTTGTAATAGTGTATTCTAAGTGTTTGTGAAAATGACTGAATGAGTATAGAATCCTCATTCGTGCTCGCCATGACTAATTGTCATGGATTCATGATTGTTGTATTGGCGATACCCTTTTGACGAAAGGATTTTCCCTAAATCACGCCACGGCCAATATACACTATATATGCTAAAATGTGTGGCCCAAGTGTTTGTGGAAATGACTGAATGAATATGGAACTTGGATTCCTGCTTGCCATGACTATCCGTCGTGGGTGTACGCGTGTTATGATTGGGGCAACTCCCTAGTGAAAGGATTTGACCTAATGCCTATGTGATCGACATATGTCATGTATGTTGATGTATGTTTGTTTAAGTGTTTCTTGAAATGTCTGAATGAGTAGTAGTTAGCAAATTGTAATGTATAAGGGTGTTGAGATATGATTCTCAACCTCTTTTAACTATGTGTATGATCTCCTTGGATTGTTGTGTGATTAGGAATTGAACATGTATAAACTCATGCTTGTGTTGTGATTCATAACATGCTCAACTGCTTTATGATTATAACTATGTAATGCAGATGTTTAAATTTATATTTACATTGTATGATCCGTCATGGGTGATGGGGGAGCGGAGCAACGAGTGCGTGCAATAGCCCTGGCAGCCCTAAACGGATAATACTACCAGACCTCGATTGTATGAGTTGAATCTTGATTCACTACTGCTTTATCTATCTGCACTTGATTGTGTTTGGGGCTATGATTATAGTCCAGACAATCGGTACCAGAATTGAATTCGTGGCTGCGATTCATTTGCCACGTGAGATGTGTTCGACGAACCCGAGTCGTACTTCGGTTGGCGATAGTGGTTGGCCACGCGAAGTGCTTATGCACTTCATGTCGTTCAACTTGTTGTGCGCTCAAGCTAGCCGAGCTCATCAAGTAACCCGATCTGTCTTATGTATGTTCACCATGTTTGGTCGCTACTGCCTGAACCTAGGGTACTAAACTTACCAGTGAAATCCCTTTTAACCATGGTACCTCGATCCGCTAAGACTCATGAGCCGGGCATGGTGGTATGGGACACCGTGGTCGAGCTGTCGGCCTACGCTGGGGCCACGTGCCTCCCCGTAGTGACCAGTGAGCAACCAAACTCGTGAGCCGATTATGGTGGTATGGGACACTATATTCGAGCTGTCGATACTTACGGCGAGAGCCGAGTACGGTGAGACCTGTACTCGTGCTGACGGGCGACGAGTCCTCCGTAGTATCTTCGAGTATGCCCTAAGGTCTGTGATTGGCGACGAGCCCTTCACAGCAACTAGAGCATGAGTTGAGCCGAGTACGGTGAGATCGGTATTCGAGCTGACGGCTAGCGATTGAGCCGAGTACGGTGAGACCTGTATTAGAGCTGACGGTCAGCAATTGAGCCGCATACGGTGAGATCTGTATCCGTGCTGAAGGGTGACGAGCCCTTTGCGATGCCTTCGCTATGCCTCTCAAACCATAATATCGTATGAGATTAACTAGGATTGACGACCCTAGAATGGATCATGTTTGGAAGTGATATAAGGGGGTACCTTAGTTTCCCAATACTGCTGTTTGAAATGGAATAATAATAACTCGGTAATCATGTTCATCATAGCACCGCATGTGCCTTGTAGATGTGGAGCACTGAGGGAGTTAAGCATTCGCGAACGTAAGATGATGTCGCATGAGGGTGGTTTAGCAAGGGCATACATCATCATGTCATTTCATTCTCGCACTTAATAAGAGTAGTTAGAATTGTTTGATTTATACTGCTTTATCATTACTGCTTGATTGAATTGATAACATGTTAACCTATGCTTTACTGTTCCACTGAGTTGATCACTCACTCCCACGTTACGGGACGGTGTTGTACACACCAACCAGATTTGTTGCGTTTCAGGTGATGGCGATGCTTATGAAGCAGAGCCGGACTACTTCTATGATGATGAGGAGGAGTTCTCCTATCTGTATCTCTCTGATAGGTCTATGAAGACCTGGTATTATATTGACGGGGCTATGGTATTTGGGATAGGAGACATTACACTTCCTCACATTAGGTATATTTTAGAACTGTACTTGTAATTATTTAACCTGGTAATGTTATCACACTCTGGAAACTCATCATAGTTTATATATCTTATTTATCTATCACAGTCTTCCGCTTGCAAATTTAACTATCTCTGGAGTATGATATGTTGTTTTGGCTTAATCTCACGTACTCATGTTCACTACTCTAATACAGTCAACATTCAATCATCATCCATTTTGTTGCATAAGTGATGTTATGAATTCTAAAATAAGTCAAATCTCAAGGTCCAGTGGGCTATACTTTAAGAAACAGTCATATGATGTGTTAAACGTTGAAAGTTATTTTCTCCTTTGGGCCTATATTGATGTTTATTTGTCATCCAACCGTTGAAAGTATTCATCTAGCCAACAATGAGGGAGTTGGGTCAGGTGGGGTTCCTGTTGGGCATTTGGCAAATGAGATACCAATCATTTAACTAGGGATAGCTATTGGCCAGTTGGCCTGACCAGACCAGCCAGCTTTGAGCTATTTGCTTACCCATGGGCCAGGTTTTGGCCTGTCATTTGTGGCTCAATAAATTATCAGGCTGGGCTTGGGTTTGAAATCATTTTAACCCAAACCAACCCAGCAGGCTACGGCCTGTCATGTGTAGTGCCATCAATTTTCAGGCTGGTTTTGGGCGTAAGTCATTTTAGCCCCCAACAAACCTGGCTTGACTTGATATGCTTGTGCTCTATCCTACAAATGTCCTGTTCCAATAGTTACTAAGCGATGCATCTACATCTTAAATGTAGAGTATTGGCATTTGGCTCACTTGATCATAGTTCCAAAATTCCACGACTCACACTGACGACCTCAACCATGCCAGCCAATAGCATTTGCTAGCTGACCAATTAATGGTATAGGTTAAAAATCACAAACTTTATTATACACAGTATTTTAAGTGTCTAGCATTAGTGTTAATAAATTTGGAGTTTAATTATTAAATATCGAGTTGAGTTGAATTTTTGAGTCAACCTGACCTAGCTGGATATTGAGTCGAGTTGAGCTTTCGAGTTTTTAACTTTGAAATAATTGAAGATCCAAATGAGTCAAACAGTGAGCATCTTCGGCACATTCTAGAGACAATTACTGGACCTGGTCGGCCAACGGCAAATCCAATAAAGATCCGGTTGACTGCACATCGTCGGGAACTCTAAGGACATAGTAACTGATGTGCGAAAGGATTTCTTTTTTATTTTTAGATAAATTCTCTCTTGTGTGTATTTCTACAAATAATGTAATGCAATAAGGAGCCACCTCTAAATGAGTTTTACGTATGCCCTGCCCTAATCCTACTCAGACTGAGTTACATAATATCTATACCTGAAATTCCCCAGGCTCTGCCAATCATGTCTAGATGTAGGGTGCACCCGTGTATTAGGTAAAACAGAACACAGGACACATTATTGCAATGCAACTCAAACTACTTATTTTGTTTTATTTACTTATGGAATCAATCCTTTTTTTCATTTTTCTTTTCCATTTTGCTTCATCAACTGAATTTGGGATTTATTTATGCAATAAGTTTAGTGTAAATATGCTTCAACCACTTGTTTAGATTTGAAAAGGCAAATCGTAGTACATCATTATAAAATTTTTAATCCCAGTTTTGATTTGCCAACTGTTGCTTTGGTAGGAGAGAGTCTTACAGCGCATGCGAGGTGACAAGAGCAGACAACATGTTGATGTAGAGATTGCTTGCTTGGAAGTTCATTTTCTTTTTATGGTTTTCATACTGTCTTGTATAACGGTGTGAGTTGTTTGGATGATGTTTTCAGACATTGGCATGAGATCTGTAGTTTTATCTACCAATCTCTTCATAAACTGGTGTGTTTTATGGTGGTTGAATCCAATGATGACGGCTTACATCCTCTCTAGTTGTAGATTGTGATTTCAGTTAGTATCCATAAGATTAATTATTATGGGTTCATACACTGGTGTCCATATAATTGTGAGTTTTTTCTTTTCTTTTCTTTTCCTTTCTTTGAATGTTGCCTATTGCATTTTTCAGAGTCAATCAATCTTTGTTTGGGCCGCTGAATGTATGACAACCACATTCATGTGGTAGCCCACCAAATCCTCAGGTTAAGCTTCATCCACGTCAGCCAGCAATTTTAAGGAGTTGAAATTGGCATGCATGCTATGCCACATGTACAGTGGATGGATGGAAAGACTTCCAGTGTCATGGAAAATGGGCCAAAATGATAGGGGAAAAGCCTGACCGTAAACTAGGATGGACCCCATAAAAAATAAGTATTCATCTGGCCAATGATCAGAGTAAGTTGGGTCAGGTGGGTTTACTTGTTGGGCAAATGAGATACCAATCCTTTGACTAGGGGTGGCAATGGGCCGGGTGGCTGCCCAAACCAGCCAGCTCACAGTTGAAATTTTCCTAGGGCCTGCTGTGATGTTTATTCTCCGTCCAACCTATTCATAAATTTACATAGACCTGGATGTGGGAAAAACATAAAAATTAGCTCGATTCAAAACTTCTATGACCCCCAAGAGGTTTTCAACTGTCAGAGTTTAAATCCCCATTCTGTGGTTCTGTGTCTTGAATCTGTCTCAGTTAACCTATATACTAAAATGATATAGAAAAATGGATGAATGGTGTAGGTGTGGATAAAACCTATACATTACCGTGGCCACTTGGAGGCCCTGCCCATTCCTTCAATCAATGGTTTATGTTAAAAATTGCAAACTTTTATAATCAAAGTATTTTAAGTGTCTATAGTTAGTGTAAATAAATTCAGAGTTTAATTATTAAATAACCACTTTTTTATTATTATTATTTTTACACGCACACACACCCCCACACACTCACACTAGTGGAATTTCACCACCTATGGGTACTCAAAGCCTTGACCGGGAGTTGAAACTATTGAGAGTCTACCACCCGAGCAAGATTTAAATATCCACTTGAGTCAAGTTTTTCAGTCAAAGTGACTTAGATATTGAGTTGAGTTGAGGTTTTTGGAGTTTTTAGACGATGCACTTAATTAATAGGTGAATTAGGTAAAATCACGTGGAAAATAGGCTTTCTTTAGGACTGTTTTTCCAATAAACAGAGGAAGTCTAGTCATACTCAACACCCTTTTACACGCATGGCTTCGAATGCAAATGCAAGAACTCTCCCCACAAACTTCACCTAAGTTTTGGATTTGCTTTATTTTTTGGGGGTCATGCCTTAAAATGAGATGGCAAATGGATGAACCACATGGATATAAAACACATACATCACAGTGGGTCCACAGCATGGATCCACCAACCTCAATGGTTCCTTAGATCCACCGAATCTACATCCAATTGTATGGGATACAGATTGCGTAGTGGCCCTGCCACCATGGACATCCATAATGTCCCAACATAGCAGGATTTGAATGGGCCACATGCCACTATCAGATATATGAGTACGCATTTGACCTAGCAAATTTAAAACATGCTTTGTGTGGGCTTCATCTCTAATAGCCACATGTGTCTCAATCAAAACCCGCCATGTCGAGTCACCATGGACATCTGCAGTGGCAAGCTCACTGTACCCACCTAGGTTGCAGATCTGCAGATCGGGTCCATTGGACGCCTTTGCAACATGTCAGGTCCTGCCTATTGATTAGTTTGAATATTTGAACAGTTCTTCATTTGCTCAAAAAAGATTTGATTGAAGTTAGTTGAAGCTTGAAAAGTAGTTTATTCTCATTTTAAATGGGATCTATAAAATGGATTATAACAAATGAAATAGTTAGGAGAGAGATGCTCACCATTTTGAACGTGTATGCGAAATCCACTCCCACCATAAGATAATTTATAACCAGTTAGGCAGGATCCCCCTATTCACTGTTCTCGATGGATGTGACTGATTTCTAGACCTTAAGCTTAACGTGGGCATGTGCATCCGATGGTCAGAGTAGAGTTCATGTGCACATCACAGTGAGGCCCACTTGAGCCCACCCCGACTTTGCAAGCCCGGAAGATCTCCTGCAGCGCTCTCCATCGGAGACAATTTTCAGGTGTGGCTTCGGTGTATCCCCAGACAGTGTGGCCCACTGGTGATGTATGTGCCTTACATCCACACCATTCATCCGTTTTGACACATCAATTTAGGGCATGATTCAAAAAACGAAGCAAACCCAAATCATAGGTGGACCACAACATAGGAAATAGTGGTGATTGAATACCCACCATTAAAAACTTTGTGGGGCCACCAGAATGTTCATTTGCCATCCGACCTATTGGTAAGGTTGCAATGACCTGGATGAAGGGACCATACACAAATATCATTTTGATTCAAAAATTTTATGGCTTACAAGAAGTTTTTAATTGTCAGTCACAACTATTTTTTTGTGTGGTTCACCTCAGATTTGGATATGCTTCAATTTTTTTATCATGCTCTAAGATTAGATTAGCTATAAAAATTAATGGACAGCTAGATCATGTAAGGAACATACATTAACATGGCCCCCATAGTCAGGATCCACCCACCTCGGTGGATCCCAGGTTCCATAAATTAGTACTAGGGCTGTCAATGCGCCGGGCACAGGCCTAAAAGGTCAGAATTTTGAATAGAGCCAGCACAAAACAGTTCACAATCCGGGTGATACCTAGACTAGGCCCAACCCGTTGACATTCCTAACTAGTACGTCCAACTAGTAGTATGTAAGGCCTATGGTGTTTATATAACATCCAATTGGGACAAACAGTGGTGGGTGAGGCACGCCATGGTGTTTATATAACATCTGGTCCAGTAAGGTAGTCCCACCATGAAAACAAGATGCCCAAAAAGTCAGATTCATCCCACTGTTATGTGGGCTACACAATAGAAAACAATGAATAACCACCCAAAAACTCCGTTCATATGGGTCCCAACTATTGGTTGGATCGACCTGACTTTTGGGGCATCCCATCTTCATTGCAGTTGTATGAGGTCATACAAATACCACAATTGGGTCCCATTGACAACCGGTTCTACGTCCAACTAGTTGATTAGTTAAGGATTTTTTGCTAATATATACCTACCAAATTGTGGGAGCGCTTAAATAGCACCGCTTTTCAAAGCATGCCCTTTTTATACTTTTTTTTTTTTAAAAAAAAGATAAAATTGCCCTTAAACAGCTTTTTCAAATCTTTATGCAATCAAACATTATCTTGTTAATAGCTTCTGGCAAAATCTACTACCCATATACTTAAAATAATTTATTGGCTTTTTTGAAATTCTTAAGCATCTAAGAAAGGGGAACGCATTAGGTGCAGCCCCGACCTCACTCAAGGCTATCTGACTTGTACTGTGGTTCCCACTTTGATATATATATATATATATATATATATATATATATATATATATATATAGCTTGTTAGTACACCCATTGGCAGTTCACACTTCACTGGTAGCCACCCCCACTGGGGAATCGATACCAAGACATCAGTGTCGAAATGAGGTATCTTTCACTCAGTCTACCACTTGAGCTATGGATCTGGGTGTTCATTTTTGGATATCATTTTAGGGCATTATCCCGAAAAAAGAAGCAAATCAATATAAATGATATGGATCAAATCTAAAGCATCCGATAATCCAGTATGGAACTAATTATATGATTCAATATCCAAGATTTGATCTAATTGATGTGGCCCATCCAATGGCTAGATCGGTTCGAAAATTAGGGTCATATTATGTTTTGACCTCAGGGATCACATGATCCGTACAAATTCGATCCAACGCATTTAGATGACCCACTCTAATCTCTACAACAAGAAACTCACCCGAGATCTAGGTTCTTTACATCACATGAATTCATAGACTAGGGAAATGATCACCCCCACCATAGCATAGATATGATGAAAATATGTTAAATGCACAAAAAATTAAACAAAAGGAAACTACCGATCTTCTCAATCCTCTCTTTTCTCTATTGTTTCTCTCCTTTTTTTCGTAGGGTTTTCTCAGAGGTATTGCATTTCTTAAGAAGGGATGAGAGCTCGGACTAGGCTGATTTTAATCGAGCAGAAAGGTATTTTACAACATTGGTTTCACTCACAACCAACCTCTCCTACATCCAAAAGTATCTTTATCGAATGGCTAAGGGATTTGTTATTGTTTAAAAATGAAAATTTTAAAATTTTAACTCCTTTACCTTATGATTTAGGTGTGCCTACTTAATGCATGAAAATCAAGGACATTACAATCACCGTCTTCTACTTAAGAATAGCATTTCAATTCACAAACAGAGGAAAATCTCTAAAATTTAGTGAAGAAAATTGGTATTATTGATGAAAATTGTCAACTACACTACATTTGATGTGCTTCTAAAAGTGAAAGAAGCCTTCAATTTCTAATAACTTGAAATAGGGCTTTTTCTAAATAATAAAAATTATTAATATATATATATATAATATAGTAATTATTAAAACTTTAAAAATAACCATTAAATAACTAAAACAAAGATTGTGGATTACAACCAAACTCCCAAAACCATAAAAATAGGAAAAGAATGAAGCTTACTAAAATAAAGTAAGTTTTAACTTAAAATTCTAACTTAACTCTTAAAACAACTGAATTTTGCAAAGTCATTTTAGGGCCAACTATTAGTGTTTTGTGCTCTATTACTCCAATGTATTAAGCTTAACCATTGATTCGATATCTTAGTTGTAAATTATGATGATCATAGGTCCTGTGTGGACATGGCGTTAATGTTATGGCTAGTATGTAAGTATATCTTAAATCTTACATGTATATGGATTCAATGAGAGAGATTTTTTTAGTTGTCCTCGGGAAGTCAAAGGATAATCTATTCTATGAATCTCAATATATTCATCTTCCATGATAATTTAATAGGTTTTATGATAAATTTTTAATTGCTAACATTATTTTATGTTCATTCTATATGAGAAATCGATGACAAATTAAGATGAAACATCTCTACTATTGGGTTTAACAATGAGAGAGTGTATTTGTGCCCTACCCCATATAAAAGTCTAAGTGTGCCACAAAAATAGGCTCTTGATTGGACCTAGCAAACACTTATGTTAGAAGATTAATTCAAGTCTATGATACCAAAAAATTATTATTTGACTATCAGGTTGGTTTATTTATAGTCCCATGGCTTAAAGTAGAAAATATCCAATAGTTCTATATCAAGGATCAAGTGTCTAGCTATAATCATCCAAGCAATCTTACCTTGGAACTGTAACTTCATGATGGTGTTTTGTACAATCTAGCTGTTTTAATTTTAATTAACATATGCTACATTTACAACATCGTAGTTGTGTATCAAGGGCCATATGCCTGCCTGAGCATCATATAGAGTTGTAATTTGGGTTAGGTCGACCCAACCATTATGTATGTATTATATCTACACAATCTATCCATTTCATGAGATCATTTTATGACATTAGCCCAAATTTGAAGAAGAACCAAAGCTTAAGTGGACCATGTAAGATCTAGATGCGGAATTGCCAAAGGATCTATTGTGCATTGGATATGGAGACATGAAGAAGGAAATGGCTTAGCTTGTTGTGATGCCATCGCTGTGAAAATGAGATGTTGAGGTCTTCCTTTCCTTACACCCTTTAGAAAAGATACGATGGACTTTTGCTTCTATCGGTTGGTGTTGGATTGGGGACCCAACACTAATATATATAGAAAGGGTAAAGGAGTTTGAAACCCATCAAAACTCCTCTCCCTAAAGGCTCCACACGAATTGCAATTCCAGTCACATTGAAAATCTGTATATATGAGTTACAGATCAACCATCCACCCCTATATGAATTCTAGATACATCACACTTAGTAGGGCCCACTGGTACACCCGATCAAATTATCCAACCTTTAGGATGATCCAGACCCTTGATCAACACAACCCACCTTATAGAGTTCTTACAGACCACACCACAGAAAATAATGGGGACAATGACGCCACTGTTGATACTTTCTTAGGGCCCATCGTGACACTTATTTGCCATGCAACCTGTTGACAAGATCATACGGACCTAGATGAAGGCAAAACACAAATATCAGCTTAGTTCAAAACTTTTGTGACCCGTGAAAAGTTTTCAATGAAAGATGCTCAATTCTCTTAAGCTTTGGATCTGCTTTATTTTTGGGCCCATGCTTTAAACTCATTTTGCAAAATGTATGGACAGTTTTGATATAACACATACATCATGATGGGTCTACAGAACTTGGTGACGTTAAGTGATGTGTGGCACACCACCAAAGTTACACACCATGAAATCGGCTTTCTTCCATTTCTATCCTGTCCTCTTTTAGGTGTGTCGCACATGGATGCGAATGAGCTGCGGACAGGTTGAGTAGCAATACTAGGTATTGAAGTGATGTCATCAAGTTTTGAAGGACCCATCATGATGTATGTGTTGTATTCACACCGGCCGTCTATCCATTTGAAGATATCATTTTAGGGCATGAGACAAGGAATGAGTCAGATCCAAAGCTTGAGTGGACCCCACCACAAAACAGTGGAGAGAGTGACACCCGCCATTAAAAATTTCTAAGGGCTACAAAAGTTTTCGATCAAGCCGAAATTCATTTTTTACCTTATTTCATGTCTGTCTTAACTTATAAACAGGTTGGATCTCAGATAAACCTGGTATTGGACCTTAGGAAGGTTTCAACGGTAGGCGTCACTCTCCGCACTGTTTTCTGTGATAGGGTTGACTCATTCTGTCTCGTGCCTTAAAATGATCTCTCTAAATGGATGGATAGTGTAGATACAACACATACATCATGGTGGGCCTCACAGAACTTGGTGACGAGTCTCGGTACTCAACATGTCAATAACTAATCGGCGTCATTCGCACATGCAATGCCAGCACTGCAGATAACATAGATAACATACACGTGGTGCCTGGTATCCAGGTCCACACACCGAATCCTAGCCGAACATGTGTTCCCTACTAAAGCCTTTCCTAGGAAGTTCTTGCGCCTAGGTGGGTCATCGTCGTGTTTGAAAGAAAGCCACTCTTTCATCCATTTTACTAGATCATTTTAAACATGCGGTCGAAATTAAGGTGGATCTAAACTCTTGCTTCGGGGGTAGACTTGTAAGAGTTTCAACACCCGGTAAAGGGTTCGAGTATCCATAGGTGGTGAAATCCCAGTACGGCATGAGTGTGTGGGGGTGTGTGTGTGAAAAAAAAAAACCATAGATCTAGAACTCAAGTGGGCCGTACGACCAAAAAATTTGAGAAAATAATTTCCTACCATTGATACCTTTTTGGGATCCGCTGGATGTTTATATCTCATCCAAACCATTTATAAGGTCATTTCCACTGAGATGATTTGAAATCACAAAAACTTTAGCGAGATACTAAGCTTTTTTATGGCCGCATGAATATTTCAATGGTGTGGTCACTAAATATTCATTGTTTTCCTCTCACGTGACATATTCGAGTTTTGGATTCACCCCATAATTGGTACCATGTCCTAAAATGATCTCTAAAAACGTATGCACATGGTGGATTCCAACAAAACATCACGGTGGGTCCCACATAGCATCCCAACGCAATAACTTCAGAAAGGCTACTGCAGGAAACCGCGTCCATCCGACCAAATTTCTAAGATGGGGATATCCTCACAGAGTCTTCCTGCTAGGGAAAGCTAGGTGAGGCCCACTGTGTTGTTGGTTAAAAATCCAAATGTTCCGTGTCACGGGCTAAAACTGACGCAAATCCAAAAATCAAGTTAACCATATGATAGAGGATTGAACGTCCATCGGTGAAACATGTGTGGGGTCACAGAAGTTTTGAATCAGTCTAATTTTTATGTTTTCCATTCATACTAGTAGGAATGACCACATGAATGGTATGGATGGTATATAAACATTGCGGTGAACCCCAGGGAATTTTCAATCATAGGAATTTACCTACACATGTTTTCCTGATGTATGGCTGACTTGAGTTTTGGATTTAGATCGTGGAACAGTAGACTGAGGGTCGGTGAATTGTTGAGGGGTATTTGCTAGACCACCATCATATTGAGGCGGAACATGCTGACGATGGATCTGTTCCAGCATCTGCTTCATATAGTTTAGGTCAGTCCTGAGTTCTTGAACTTCCTTATCTAACAGACTGTTTCCTCGGTTCCGCTGGTTATGCCTGGTCGAAATGGAGGATGCTGGATGGGGGCAGAACCTTGTCGGTTATCGAGTTGATTCTGAGCTCCTCGGGCTCCGTTCGTACCCGACGGACCGTGCCGGTGGTCCAGTAACAACCTCAGCAAGCTCGTTCTGAACAGTTCTTCTCGTTCGCGCCATGGACCCTTGTTTGAAGCTACTAGATAGAGCTTGGAAAATGACTTTTCGTATCATATCCCACAGACGACGCCAATCTGTTGATGCAAAAAACTAGTGAGCCCTCCCTCGTCCTACCACCTGCACAGGAATTAAACAAAGGAGACCCTGGTTAGAGCCGGGGACCCTCCAATGCTTAAGTCAGTGATAGGACTGTGAAAAGCGTTTTTGAGAAGAGTTTTTTGCATACCTTTGAGCTAGGAGGTTCTTGTTTTTATAGGAATGGGAGGGCCCCATCGTGCAGGGATTCTTTCCCTGCTATTTTGGAGATTTGATTTCGATCCGTTTTTGGTCTTTACCCGATCCCGAGATCCTCGGGATCAGGGATCCTTTTATGAGATTTTCGGGACAACGTTGCTATTTGCGGCGTCTTTTCCTTGCTCGATCTAGCTTTGGCCGACTCTAATAACGAGTTAGTCTGGACCGGCTTTATGGATTAAGTTGCTCACCATCTGTCGGGTGAGATGGAGCCGACCCGTAATCGACATCATTTTTTACTCAGATAGCCAACATTCTAACCAACCTAATTGGATCAGTTTTACGGTCGGTTAGGCGGCTTATGAAGTTTAGGCCTTAATCGGCCTTTTAGATGTTGCTACCTCGTTTTCCGAGTCAACTTTATGCATCTAATGTACTTTGTACTTTGCCTTTGGCTCATGACTTTATAAATCTTGGTTGGAGTTTTATTCCTCGCGATCCGAGCTAAGTCTCTCCTTGAGGCTTTTAGTTCTTTTGCCTCGGTTAGGCTTATTGCCTCGGATTCCTGGGCCTTGTCAGGAGAGTTGGTCCATTCCATAACCGGGTCTCCGGGACTTATCATATTTTTCCCCAACATGAATGGTATGGATAGTATATAAACATTGCGGGAATTTTCAACCGTAGGAATTTACCTACACATGTTTTCCTGATGTATGACTGACTCTAGTTTTGGATTTAGATTGCTTTTGGGCGCATTACCTAAAATGATCTTGCAAAACTGATGGATGTGGTGGATTTCCCGGGATGCGGGTTTCTTGCTGGAGCCTTTTGTGGAAAGTTCCTGCATTGTAATGTTAGGTGGTGCCCACTGTGATGTTTGGGAGAAATCCACCTCGTCCATCCATTTTCTGAGATCATATTAGGAGATGAGACCAAAAATGGGGTGGATTCAAAACTCGAATGTGCCACACAAAAGGAAATAGTAGGGATTTAGCAACCACAGTTGAAACATTTTTGCGGCCACAAAAACTTCGTATCCTTTTTTGTGATTTCACTTCATCTCAGTGGGAGTGACCTTATAAATGGTTTGGATGTGATATAAACATCAAGGTGGATCTCATGAAGATTTCAATGGTAGAAAACTATTTCCCCAATTTTTCATCACGTATGGCCCATTTAAGTTTTGGATCCACTTTATTTTTTATTGCATGTTCTAAAATAATCTAGCAAAACTCCCTCAAGCACCATGGGACTCCACGTAGCATTCCAGCCGAGAAACTTCCTGCGAAAGGCTTTACAGGAAACCGGCGTCCAATTTCCCGTAAACATCAAGGTGGGCCGACCAAGCTTACGGTCGCACGAACTTAGTGCGAAAGGATTTGGATGGGAAACCGCGTACAAATTTATATATTGCCATTGACTTGCTTCAGTCATTGAATAATGCATTGTTCGGCTGAAAGACAATTTAAGAATGCAATAGCACCCAAGAAGAGACGCCATAAGGACTCTTTGGGGGCATACCTTTATGTATACATTTTATCTACACTGATCTGTTTTTCAAGCTCATTTTTGAGGCATGAGATCAAACTTGAAGCATATTCAAAGCTCAAGTTGACCACACACCATAGAAAATAGTGGAGATTAAACACCTACCGTGGAAACTTCAAGGAGCCTCGGAAGTTTTGTATAAGTCTAATTAATATATATTTGTGTTTTCCTATCATTTGAAATAAGTTGGATATAAATAAATATCACTGTAGGCCCTAAGAAGGTTTTCAACAGCGGACATCATTATACTTGTCGTTTCCTACGGTGTGGTCCACCTGAGCATTGGATCTGCTCACATGAGCTTAAAAAATGGATGGACGATGGACGGCTTAAATAAACACATAAATAATGGTGGGACCACAGAGCTCCGACACCAGTTAGGTGTTGCGGTCATCAGCCAAACTGCGTCCAGTCTATCAGCAGTTTAGAATTGGGTGTGTGACCGTATATAACACGCACCACATCTACACACGCGTCGCCACTCGATCCGCATCATGAAGCAAGAGAAAATAAAGCCATGTTAAACAGTGATTCTTGAGTCTCATTCCGCATCTGTGAGTTTTGAAGGAAATAGACTTTTTGTCTCATTTGCATCTGTGAGTTTTGAGCGAGTGATTGAAGTTTCTCGTGAGAAGAAGAAAGAGAGACTAGGAAGATGGTTGTTGAGTCTGCTGTTTCCTTGGTTTTAAGAAAACTCAGTGATGTACTGGTTCAAGAGGCAGTTTCCCTCTACCAAGTGCGTGATCAGGTGGAGTGGGTCGACAGAGAATTGAGGCGGATGCGGTGCTTCTTGAAAGATGCGGACGCAAAGCAAAGCGGTGATGAAAGAGTGAAGAATTGGGTGGCAGATGTGAGAGATGTTGCTTATGATGCAGAAGACATCGTCGACACCTTCATCCTCAGAATAGAACGACAAAGGAGAAGTGGGTTCGTTGGTTCCCTCGAAAGGTGCATGATCATCAATATTGTTGAATTATTGGCTCGACATGAGATCAGCAATGGGATCGAACGGATAAAGAATAAAATCCAGGAGATCTCTGCAGGCACAGAAAGGTATGGCATTAAAGATGTTAGCAGAGTCGAAGAAGGAAGCAGCTCCAGGGGTGAAAGTCTGCGCGAGCAAAGGCAAACTTCTCCTCATCTCTTTGGAGAGACAGAAGTCGTCGGTTTTGAAGAAGACATAAAGGCATTGGTGGCACGGTTGATCGAGGGTGATTCACGACGCTGTGTGGTTTCTGTGGTCGGAATGGGTGGTCTGGGCAAGACCACTCTTGCCATTAAAGTTTATAATAACGATGCTGTTAAGAAACATTTCGATTGCTGTGCTTGGATTTTTGTATCTGAAGAATATGTTGTGAAAGATCTTTTGCAAAGACTTATAAAAGATTTCATGACTCTTTCTAAAGAAGAGCTTGAGAAGGTGGAGAAGATGAGTGCTGTTCAGTTGAAAGAGAAGCTTTCCAATCATTTGAAGGAGAAGAGGTATCTTCTGGTGTTGGACGATATATGGAAGACTGAAGCGTGGGGGTCTTTAGTGGCTGCTTTTCCAGATACGAATAACGGAAGTCGAGTCCTACTCACCACCCGCAACAGAGAGGTAGCTTCATATGCAGATGCACGGAGCTCTCCCCTCGAGCTGCAGCTTTTAGGAGATGAAGACGCATGGAAATTGTTCTGCAAAAAAGCATTCTTTGAACAGGGTATCCATTACCCGCAGAATTTAGAGAAGATAGGAAAAGAGATTGTAAAAAAATGCGGTGGTCTGCCTCTTGCTATTGTTGTGATAGGATCCTTACTATCAACGAAGGCATTGAATTCAAATGAGTGGGAGAAAGTGCTCAGGAGAATTAGCTCGCAGTTCGTTGGTGATGAATCTCCAATTAGAAGAATATTGGATTTGAGCTATGAAGATCTACCCTACCGACTGAAGCCATTCTTTCTGTACTTGGGTGTTTTTCCAGAAGACCATGAGATCCGTGCTAAGAAATTGATTCACCTGTGGACTGCAGAAGGATTTGTAGAGGCAACAGGGGAAGAAACGGTGGAGGAAGCTGCAGAAGTTTGCCTGGAGGAGCTGATCCATAGAAGCCTGATTCAAGTGTCAAAAAGTAATTCCATTGGTGGAATTAAAAGCTGCCGCATACATGATCTGTTACGTGAACTCTCAATTTCAAAAGCCAAGGAAGACAAATTCCTAGACGTTCATCAAGAACAAACAAATCCTCACTCTCCATCAAAAGCACGCCGTCTTGCTATTCATCAGGCACCTAGTAAGTACACTTGTTTAAATCGCACCAACTCACACCTTCGTTCACTGTTATGGATGGATTTAACGATGGGAGAAGTTGAAAAAAAGCAAAAGCAGTTTCTTTTCAGAGGATTCAATTTGATCAGGGTGTTAGATCTATCTTGTATGAAAATTAGAAAGCTTCCAAAAGAAATAGGTACACTGATCCACTTGAGATACCTTAGCTTCAGTTTTGCTTACGTGGACGGCTGTGACTATTGCTTAAATGGGTGTGATTCGGACCTACTATGCCTCCCATCATCCATGAGCAATCTCCACAATTTAGAAACGCTTTATGTAACATTTGGTTATACGTACATACCCAGTTTTATTTGGAAGATGCAACAATTAAGGCATGTGAATGTGCTCCGAGGAAGCATAATAAGTAAAGGTGTGTGGTCTAAAATAGTGGGGCGTCCATCACTCGAACTTGATTCTTTAGTTAATCTCCAGACTCTAAAACTTGTGAATGCTGGCGATTGGATAGGGGATTGTTTGGGGAAGTTAACTAATCTAAAGAAACTGGGAATAACGGGGATCTACCGGAGTAGGCATGCAGAGGCATTGTCCAAGTCTCTTCCAAGATTGGACCGCCTCCGGTCGTTGTGGTTGAGCTGGCACAGTACTATTCCAGATTTTATGCCTATTTCACATAACCTGCATTTGAAGAAGATGTTTTTGAGGGGAAAGTTAGAGAAGCTACCTGAGTCGAATGAATTCTCACCTAACCTCACCAAGCTTACCTTGATATCCTCCCAGTTAATGGAAGACCCGATGGCGACATTGGAGAAACTACCCAACCTTCGGATTCTCATATTGGGTGATTCATACGTGGGAAAGGAAATGGTCTGCTCTGCACAAGGGTTTCCTCAACTCGAATCCTTACATGTTAAATGGTTACCTACATTAGAAGAGTGGAGAGTGGAGGTAGGAGCGATGCCGATGCTTAAACATTTGCTGATTTTGGAATGCTCTCATTTAAAGATGATTCCAGGACTGCAACACGTGACTACCCTCAAGAAATTGGAGGTGGTGAAGATGCCAAATGAATTCAACGCCAGAATGCAGGAAAATGGCGGAGAAGATTGGCATAAGATTCAACATATACCCTCCATCAAAATAAAAGAACCAGATATTCCAGGCAGGTGAATTTAGTTGGAAGGGCAAATTCAGCATCTTGACAAAGGCGGGTGAGTTTTTCTTCTTCTTTCGTTTATTTCCCTCTTATTGATTAGCTCTTCATGCATGTTAGTTGTTGGTGAAAATGCCCCAACCAAAAATGTTTGAGGCCATTACTTCAACTACCTATGAATATTGTTTGATTGGATAAGTGGCACCAGTCTGATTGCTTCCTGTTGATGGTGAACTTTTGACCATTTTGGCTTCCAGCTTGAGTGCCAGTGCTATTTTCGGGCTCGTCTATCTGGGAAAGGGTCCACTAGAGCATTGGCTATGATCATCTAAGCATGCAGCCACATGGACAGCTCTTAACATGCACTATCTCTTCTTTGAATGCTTTTAAGGATGTATTGAGATTTGAATATCTCAAGCCTTCATAATCCAAATGTTGTATTGCCCAAGTGATCTTTCTAATTAACCATCGATTGCGATACGTGCAATGGTAGAGGTTGGTTGATTCTACATGCATATAGATCCCAGTCCATCTAACGTGGCTACTCATCCAATGTTGTACTCATGTGAAAGATCAAGCCATCCATCAGGTGGAGCCACTGTGATTGTGCCCTGACCCATGAATCAGAATGGTCCAATGTGCAGGCAATCTACATGCATATATTGAATCTGGTTATGAGATTTTATTAATACAAATTGTACAGATTAGGGTATGAGATTTTATTAATAAAAATTGTATAGATTAGGAAATGATTTCTTTCTTAGTTTTAGATAATAAATTCTCTTTTTTACTTTTTACAATAAAGAGCCACCTCCAAATGAGTTTTATCTATACCTTACGCTAATCCTACTCAAATTGAGTTACATAATATTTATACCCAATCACGTCTAGATGTAGGGTGCTGCACCCATGGATTAGGAAAAACAGAACACAAGACATGTTAATGCAATGCAACTAAAACTATTTATTTTGCTTTAATAACTCATGGAATTAATCTTCTTCTTCTTCTTCTTTTTTTTTTTTTTTTTTTTTTTTTTTTTTCTTATCTATATTGATTCATCAACTGAATTTGGTATTTATTTACACAATGAGTTTAGTGTAAATACGCTTCAAGTACTTGTTTGGATTTGACACTACAAGACAAAGTACTTTCACCGGCGGCCAAAAGCGCCGCTAAAAGACCTAAAACCGCCTAACTTTTATCGGCGCTAGTTACGCGCCGCGGAGGGGTGTGTCGGTAAAAGATTTAGCCGCGGTAACGTATTTTAGCGGCGCATATAAAAGCGCCGCTATAGGACAGTTCTAGCGGCGCCTTTTGAGTTACGCGGCGTTTTTGCAGGGTGGTTGTATTCGCGAAGAAAGCGCCGCTAGCTGCTATATATCAAAGCACCGCTGCTGTTGATCTGAAAAGGCCCAGCGCTGGATATATGATTCTATTGAAACCTGCAATTTTTTAATATTTGAAACAAAAAACGTTGCAATATAATTAAAATTGAATATTAAACAAAATTTATATTACTACACAAAAAATATATATATATGTATAATATTTATTACAATAAAATTGAAAATGGTCTTGAATTATAAATAAATAAACAAATCCTCATATATATATATATATATATAATATTTATTACAATAAAATTGAAAATGGTCTTGAATTATAAATAAATAAACAAATCCTCTATATGGCATACTCCTAGCCCGAGTGGCGTCAAAAGGCTGAAGTGCTTGTAAGCCTAAATTTAGGTACAATTGATTAAAATCCTGCACAAGGGAAAAAAAGAAGTAAATTATCAAATTCATCTCTTTTGAAAGAATTCTTAGCATCTATGATTTTAAAATAGTGTAAGAGATCTAACAGTCCTGTATACCTAACAAATCAACAACTATCCTAATCTTACCATTCTGAAAACATCGAGTTAGCTCCCATTCCCGAAAGCATCAGTCCAACCTGTTCATATTGAGACATATTACCAACCATCATCCTTAAATTGTCGATACCAAAGAGAGGATTTTAAAATACAATATTCAGCATTACTTTAACAGTACGTCTACATCCAGCAAGTCCAACAAAGTTGAGACGTCCAAATGCAGCCATAATGTCAAAGAGGAATCAGAGCTTACCTTATTAAAATGGACGAATTGGAGGAATCAGAAGCAGCAACCTGGCCACTCGACTTTGAGTTGAACACAGGATCTTCAATGCATGAAACAGATAGAGAAGAGAAGAAATCAGCATCTACTCCAAGCAAGCCTATGTCACAATCAATCCCCTCGATTAATGTACAATACAAACTACAAATGTCAGTATTCTAAAGTTTAAAATCACCATCATCTATCTCAGTTGATCATTATTTATTTTGAAAACAAGAGCACTCAAAAAACAAAAAAAAAAAAAAAAAAAAAAAAAGACAGAAACCCAAGAGACATGATTGCATCATACTCAAGAAGAAGAGCCTTTGTAAGTCCCAACAACACCACAGACAGCCACCATGGAATGTGTGTGGGACATCCCAACCTGTTCATATGTATAAAATATCCACATACTCACCGAGTTTATTACTACATCATAACCCTATACTTGGGGAGTGAACAACTTGCCTGGAAAAAAAATGGAAAATTTCAGGTCTACATTGATTTTTCTACATCTACCATGCCATACTGATGAAAATCACAAAAGGTGCATTTGGGTGTTCATGATTCCTAAGGCCAACATGATGTGTTAGTGCCAACTGCCAAATCATGGTTGTGAATGGAATGTGATCCATCGATTTGGGGGTGGAAAAAAGCGGTATTCAAGCATAAATGTGACTATGAAATGGCATGTGGGGTATAGAAATTACCTTGTAAAAGAGTGTTCAACCTTAAACTGACCAATCAGTCTTTTATTGGGAAAATAAATATTAGAGAAAAGCATTATAATCAAGCAATTCAAACAAGGTATAAAATAATGCCTTTTATTGCTCAAAATTCCAGTAAATTGTACCACCCTCTTCATTTGATCTGAAGAACCAAGAATGGATGTACATGTCATTTGATCTGAAGAACCAGGAATTACGCCCAATTTATTTGGTTTTCAAACCTTCAAACACCCCCGCAAGAAAAAAGAAAATAAAATAAAAAAGCACTAAAAGTCAGTAACATTTGTACCATTAGAAGTGAACTGTTTTGCTCAATTGAAAACAATAGTTGCTTCCACCACTGAATTGAAAAAGACAAAACAGAGGAAGCCAATAGTTAATACTGCAGGCCCTAAATTCTTGCCACCCCCACCCTTTAAAGAATGCTTTCCAAAGAGCACAAAAGAATGCAGGCATGTGTTGGTTTCTTTTCTCTTTCTGTTCTGTTCTTTTTTTTTTTTTTTTTCCATTTCCCTTCTTTAAATATTGTTTAATGCATTTGATGTAAGGAATGTTATCACATGTTGTTTCATTTTAGTAGATTGTTTTACATTATAGGATTTGTTCTCCAGAGTTTCTAAACTTAAATTTATTTATTTTTTTTCATCTTCTATTCAGGATTGAACCAAGGTGTTAGTGGTCTTCCACTAAAGGGATGGCCTCCACTTGTGATATTAGACAAACCAGGCTCATGACTACCAAAGCCATGCATTCATGGGGTGCCTCCTCTTGTGATCCAAATGACACCATGCCAAAGCCATGCATGTAACTTTTGAGAAAATTTACTGGATGTCTCCACTTGTGATTCAGATTAAATGAGAAAAGATCATGACAGAATTTCATGGCAAGAATGGAGGAAAAATATTATTGCATTTGGTATACATGATAATCAAGATGCATATGCATTGAACGAGAGTAGTCCACACTGGTTTACAACAAGAAATTCAGAATTCTTAACATTGCCATTAAGGCCTATCCCAGTTATTTGGGATAGGCTGAAATTCATACATGAGATGAAATTAGAACATTTCAATGAGTATGCATACCTCATCAAATTGAACACTTCCAACTCTTGATAATTGTCAGCAATTAGATGCAAACTCTGGTCCAAAATATTCTTCGATTAAAATCCTGCACACAAGAAAAAAAAAAAAAAAAAACACAAGGAAAAAAAAAAAAAAAAGTCAAAAAGTAGCATTCAACTAATTGATGCATGGAAAATAATCAATCCTTTGATCCTATCCTTAAAATGTCAAAAACTATCAAGGCAACAAATGTTGGCAAGCAGAAAAATTACAAGGGCTGCAGCCCAACCCAAAGAACTACATTGGCTAGTGCCAAAGAGAAAACACTTTTGGAGGAACCACAGAGGAAAAATGCTGTAATATCAGCATCTCATATGCATATATCATGTATGATGAGAGAGATGTAGATCTACAGTTTTGTATGGTTTACAGTTATGTCTGGATTGTTGCTTTACCTTCACATCGCAGATGGTATAGCCCATGCCTTCAGAGTAAGGACAGTTTGCTACTTCATCAACCCATTCCAAAAACTGCAAGATGAAGTTCAGGAATAAAAACAAATGGGAAAGAGCACAACAAGTGATTAATACAAGTATAATTTGAAGCAGTAAAACCCAATCTAACCTGTGGTTACACGTTTTGGATCTCCTGGGAGACTGCTGCTGTTCCTGTATCAAATCAATGCATCCAAATCACACAAACTAGACATTGATAATGTGCACTATTGATCACTACAATCAACTATAGCTCAAAAAATACCCACCCTTTGACGTGACAGTGAGTAATTTTTTCCCGGAATTACTTTGCCAACAATATTTGTGGCTCAATAAATTTGAATTCACAAATGAATAGGCCCACAGGATCTGACAGTATTCACACTGTGTCTATCTCGAGTGATTTATCTCACAATTACAGAAGCAGAAAGGATCTTATCTCCTCTCTGATTTCATGATCAACGTTCCTGAATTATGATTAATAATTTAGATAGCTTAGACATGAGTAGGATGGACAAAAGGATATAATATTTTCCCTCCCCCCATTTTTTCTCTGAAAAACTCTTGATTTGGAATAGAAATAAACCGAAAAAAATTACTATTATGGTGCATGCTGTGAAGCATACCATTTTAATGGACAATGATGGAATGTGGGGCCCACTTTTTTTCCCCTTTTCTTCAGCCTCACGTCCATCATCTAGCCATCCTGAATTAAACAGGTTGTTTGCTATGCGTGTTTCACATTGAATGCCGATTTATACTTCTATGGTGCATGGAGATGGTTTTACAAGTAGCAGAAAAGGAAAAAGGGGAGTGACATCTACGTGTTTTCATAGGCTTTGAGACCAAATGTAGGGAAGTTTCTGAAACCACAGGCCTCGGTCGCTGTGAAGAACCATTGAAAGAAACCCCACAAGAAGCTGAAAGTGAAGAACTTGCCTAATGCTTTCACTTGTTTCCTGTAAGAATGAAAAAAATAAATAAATTATTTTTTTAACAAAAAAAAAAAGGAGGAAAGAAAACAACAACAACAACAACAAAAGATGCTTCGATGGTTTATTGGACTGAAATTCTGATGAGAAAACATTGCTAACAAGGTCTTAGATTCTAGTAACATTACTTTGCTAGTTTGGCTCCTTCAGGGGTGTGAAAGCTGTTGATGAGGTGAGCAGTTGCAGTCCCGCTTGGGTAGTTCAGCTTGTAGTCAATGATCATGATCAGTAAAAAACACCAAACTCTTAAGATTTTATTTATGTCATCGAAACATGAATTGGATTTTGCAGGCATTACAAGATAAACTGAAATAGAGGAAATATGCCCATGGTTGCTTTTTTTTTTTTTTTTCCATGGATTAGATTTTCAACTGAAACCAATATATGTGTATGATTCATAGGTGTTCATCATATTAACTGCCCATGAGTTTATATCCTGTGCACTGAAAGAAGGATAGTTATTGCAATGGGTTAGTGATCGGTACCATTTGCTGGAGAGTGCCTTGGCAATCTCTCAGATTTAAAGATCCTAACTGTTAAATATTAGGATGTGCAGCCGGGTTGGGTTGACTCAAGATTGACTTGAATCGAGTCAGTATTAGTAATTAATAATATTAAAAATAAATCGGTTTAAAGCTTTTTATTCATTTGAGTAACAAAAATACTAAAACAACCAAAACACAATGTGTGCATTGGTGAAGGCTTTGTTTTTTTTACCTGCAGGTTCTGTGTTTGAAATCCCATTTACATTTCTTTTCTTTTTTTCTTTTTTTACAATTCAAACCCCTTCACAAACCAATTGACTCAGATTGAGTCACTGCCGAGTCATGTCGAGTTGACTGAGTTGGAACCGAGTACATGTCAGGACCGAGTTTCCTGATGACTCAGCTCGAAATCAGCACTTTTCAAACGGTATCATACATAAGACACGAGCTTAATACATTCATAACCAAATCTCCAGAACGGGACCGTCCTGTTGCATTCATAACCTAGTCTCAAGAACGGGAGCATCTTGTTCTCATGTCAACAACAATTTTAGGCAGAAAACACACAAAAACATTCCAGTTTCCATGTAGCCCAAACACCAGGTGCATTAAGCAGGCACGAGAAGCCCATTCAACCACAGGTATGTAGTAAACCCACTGGACTCTACGCTAGAGTCACACGAAATTCTTTATATATATATATATATATATATATATATATATATATATATATATATATATATATATAAATGAAATGCAGATCATGGATGAAGGCATTAAACAAGTCTAACATCCTTGAATGTCAAGACAATACTCATTACTATCAAAGGGCATCACATATCAATTGCATTCAGAAAAGCACAAAACCATCCTTGTGTACATCCAAACAGAGCATAGGTACTCTGTTTCAAGAAAATAGTTATTGTTCTTTTCATTGTGGATTGCTGAAACGTGGGCCATGGAGCAAGAAACAGTCGTGTACTGCTATGCAGGATACAGCCATTTGTGCCCCAACAATCAAGATAATGAAGGCAATGAGAATGTTATAAAAGTAGAACTTGAGAGGAGATTGAGCAAGATCTCAATGTTGAATTAGCTCTTTTATTTCTTTCTACATCTGCACAACAAAAGGTCAAGTCATCTATGTTTAGGCCATAGAAACTTTGGCTCTCTAAATGCCAAACAATTTTGAATCCAAAAATCAAAAATTGGATTTGGGTTTTGAATTTCTGCAGTTGAGGCCCTAGGAATTTAAAAACCCAAAATGAAAGTTACCATTTTCTAGCATTGGAGAGCCAAATTCAAAGAAACAAAACAACCAAATGCCATTTCAAAGTCATCTTCCAGAAAGAAAGGAAAAAATGAAAAGAAAAGACAAATCCACTTGAGTTCTTTGGAATCCGTACCATAAAGCTTGAGTTGTGTTTCAAGATCACGGATCCCACCCGAATAACCTCCACTACTGTCATCGGGCTGTTTATCAATCAACCGCCTCCTTTTCTTGGTCATCGTTTCTTCAAGAATTCAACTCAACAAACATAAAAATACTATCAAACAGATCCCAAATAAATTTTTATTTTTATTTTTTCTTGGGAACTATTTGGCAGAGAACCCAAACTATGCATTTGAAGATACATAAAGAAAATAAACCTCCTTATTTGATGTTATAGAACATTATGTTAGAGAAAGCATGTTAATGCATATAGAAGAGCACGATGCAGCATAATGGAACAATAAGAGGGATGTTGAAGCAAGTGTAGTCATTCCTGCATCAACAGGTACAGGCAGTGGAACTGCAACATGTGAACATACATGGTGACCCATAGTAATTATAGGTCCTATTGAAAAGTCACAACGTCAGCATATCATAAGACAAGGAAACATCGAATATGGAAGTTGATTTGCAAGTCACAGAAACAGATCTTATAGTTCCTAGTTCATGAATAATTTTAAGGTTAATGCATAAGTAAATTGAATCACGGACAGTAAGTTTAATCGAGAGGAAATGACAAATTTGACAAGTTATCCTAGTATTCATAATGACAACAAAAATTGATAAGGTTTCTTAGTATTTCCTAGTATTCATACTGACGACAGTCCTCAAATAGCAGTTGCATTCACTTCAAGTCCAACCCAAAAGTAGCTCACAATCCGTCAGTATGAACAATGCAGAATCACTATCTGGTCATGTTCATTTTATCAGACAAAGAATTGTAATTCAATTCAATAGCGCATCCAACCGCACCTTAATTTTTATAAGATAATTAAACATGAATAACCTTAGAAAGGAAGTAAAAATAATAATAATAATAATAATAATAATAATAATAATAATAATAATAATAATAATAATAATAATAATAAAGAATAGCTACAAATAACTTGCATATGAAAAGTGAAGGTAAGATTGCACAAAGCATGAGTTCCATTTTACCATAACAGGTGACCACAACATAAATTCCAATACCTCTTTCGTCTTTCCTGTAACTAGCTGATAAATTGAAAGAAGCTTGTTACAAATTTGACAGCAGATGGCATGAAGATGGATAAAACAATGAGCCAGGGCCAGATAATGCAGCTCATTACAATGTACATAGGACATACTGAATCTATCCAACTGAAGTTTGAAAGGGCAATCACCATATCATCATTGCAAGACCAATGAGAAAACAACAGTTGATTGGACATTGGAATAAAAATATGCCCATCCTCTTTTAGAACAACTAAAGAACCAAGATGGCATGGCAGTTGGAACAGTTATTTTAGCCTAATGCTAATTGTCTACAACCAGTCATAGGTAGTCACCTTTAACAGTGTCAAAGGCAGTCACCTAATGCTGCAAAAGAATTTGGTCAGCTCCTAGCTGAGCATGACAGAGAAAATACTCATCAATGTATTAACAGTAAGGTTCTAAAAGGCGATTATACAAGTGAAGCACTCAGCTGCTGCAAGGGAATGGAAACAAACCTGTTATTTGGGAGATTCTTCAAGGGAAGCACTCACCTAACCAGTCAGTTCTAACCTTATCAGGAATTTAGGGATTTCGATTTATGATCCCCAAATCAGAAATTTAGGGATTTCGATTTTGATTCCCGAATTAGAAAATTAGGGATTTCGGATTTTGATCCCGAAATTAGAAAACTAGGGATTTCAGATTTCGATTCCAAAATCGACAGGGGGATTTTGATTCCCAAATACGGTAATTGAGGATTTTAGAATTCCCATATCAGGAATTGGAAATCTCAAAATCCAATTAGGGATTTCAGAATCAACTCACATGATAAAATTAGGCCCCCGCACATCTGGAAATCGAACTCCTCTTCCGCTTTCTTCAACACGTCTGGAATTTGAACTACAATGCCAATTAAATCTAACTCCAAACGCCTAAAAAATCCAAAAAATGGGACTTCTCACAAAATGCAATTTCTACAAGAAACCCTCCACCAAAAGCTTCGACCTCAACTAGATTCGCTCCAAGCCATATTCCAAACCCTAAAAACTAGTGAAGTAGGAAAGGCAAAAGGAAATCCAAACTAGATCTTCTCCAAGTTGTAGAGAGAGAGAGAGAGGGAAAGGAATAGGGAACAGGAATAGAGAGAGAGAGAGAGAGAGAGAGAGAGAGAGAGAGAGAGAGAGAGAGAGAGAGAGGGGGTGGCGGAGGGCGCTGGGAGTGAGAGAGAGGGAATGGGGGTGGAGGGCGCTGGGAGAGAGAGAGAGAGAGAGAGAGAGAGAGAGAGAGAGAGAGAGAGAGAGAGAGAAGAGGGTTCTGTTTTTAAAAAAAGCTTTTTCCGCACCCTTGCTAGCGGCTGCTTAATTAGCGCTACAAAGAGTTCACGTAACACCATTGGACCGTCAGCGGCCACTCGAAGCGCCAATTAATGATTCTTACCTTTGCTGGCAGTTCGTGCTGGTCATCCGCGAAAAAAGCGTCGGCAATGGCCCACTTTCTTGTAGTGTGAAAAAGAAAATTATAGTATGTCTTTATCAAATTTTAATCCCAGTTTTGATTTGTCGACTGTTGCTTTGGTAGGAGAGAGTCTCACAGTGCATGCGAGGCGACATGACCAGACAACATGTTGATGTACAGACTGTCGGCTTGAAAGTTCATTTCCTGTTTATGGTTTTCATACTCTGTCATTATGTATAATTGTATGTTAGTTATTTGGATGATGTTTTCAGACATTAGCATGAGATGTGTACTTTTATCTATCAATCTCTTCATACACTGGTGTGTTTTATGGTGGTTGAATCCAACGATGATGACTTAATCCTCTATAGTTGTACATTGTGATTTCAGCATCATCCATCAGATTATTATGGGTTCATACACTTAATCCTCTATAGTTGTACGTTGTGATTTCAGCAGCATCCATCAGATTATTATGGGTTCATACACTGGTGTCCATCTGATTGTGAATTTTTCAGCTATTCATTATTTCTTGAGTTGATCAACATTTTTTTGGGCCGATGAATGGTTCATCCACGTCAACCAACAATTTTAGGAGGTCCAAATTGGCATGCATGTATGCCACGTGTATAGAGGACGGGCACTAGTACCCTAGTGAGATAACTGGTCGGGTGGAGATACTCCCAGTAAAAACTAAGTATTCATCTAGCTAATGATCAGAGAGTTAGGTCAGGTGGAGTGCTTGTTGGGCGTTTGGCAAATGAGATACCAATACTTTGACTAGGGATGGCAATGGGCTAGTTGGCCTGACCTGACCAGACCAGCCAGCTTTGGACAGGCTTGGAACTATTATAGCTTGGCCCATGGGCCAGGTTTTGGCCTGTCATGTGTGGTTCAATAAATTATTAGGCCGGGCTTGGGTTCGAAGTCATTTTAACCCAAACCAACCCAGCCAGGCTTCGGCCTGTCATGTGTAGCTCCATCAATTTTCAGGCTGGGCTTGGGCGTAAGTCATTTTAGCTCCCAACAAACGTGGCTCGACTTCATATGCATGTGTTCTATCCTACAAATATCCTGTTCCAATCCTAACTGAGCAACGCACGTACATCTTAAATGTAGACTATTGGCATGCGGCCTACCTGATCATAGTTCCAAAACTCAGTGACTCATACTCGAAACTTGGAGAATGAAAGTGCAATGACTTCAACTGACGACCTCAACCATGCCAGCCAATGGCATTTACTAGCTGACCAATCAATGGTATATGTTAAAAATTGCAAACTTTATTATTCACAGTATTTTAAGTGTCTAACATTAGGGTTAATAAATTTGGAGTTTAATTTATTAAATATTGAGTTTAATTGAGTTTTTGAGTCAACCCGAACTAGCTGGATATCGAGTCAAGCTGAGCTTCCGAGTTTTTGAGTTTTTAGACCATGCTTGGTTGATAAATGAATTTGGTGAAATCACGTAGAAAATAAGGAATTTTTAGTGGTTATTGTAAATACCCTATCTAAAACAAGAATAAGCTACTCTTCGAACTTTAGCCTAACTTCAATAAAATTATCTCCTATTGACTTAGAAATAATTAAAAATCCAAACAAGTCAAACAACAAGCATTCTCAGCACATTCTGAAGATAACCATCAGACCTGATCAGCCATCTCCAAATGCAATAAAGATCCGGTTGGCTACACATTCGAACTCCAAAACTCTGGGCATTCTAAGGACATGGCAACTAATGTACGAAAAAAATAAAATGAACTCTCTCTATCCAAGAATCATTCTCCTTATTATTTAGTTTTCTTCACATAATGTGATGTCAATGTGTGAAAAATCACATCTATGAGATTGAGAAAAATGCGGTCATTCTTGTATATGAAGTGGTGATGATGTTATAGAAAGTAAATTTTGACATCAAATGATTCCCAATCAAGGTGATTTATGTTTCATTAGAAATGTGATCAAATGATCATCCTAATGAACTTAAGTTTTCTCAAATCCGAGATATGATGAGGAAGATCTAACCCATTTACTAATAATGCACATTGCCAAGCGGCTAAAACTGTAATGACTCTAGCCACATTTTTTTACAAGTTAAACAGGGTCCAGTTGAAGTGGTTTTATTCCCATTTAAAAGTTTATCAACTTTTCCAACAAATCTAAGATCACAAAAACGGACATATAACGATGAAGATGTGAGCATTCACTCAGATTACGGGTGGCTAGTTTCATATACTAAACGAACGTACTTTTGATAGGTAGAGCAGGGTTTGATCAAAGTAATTCAGCCTTGTTGGACAACTTATCTGATAATCTTTCTAATGAATCCAAAATCACTGGAAAAAAAAAAAGTGAGAGAGAGAAAATACATATATTTGCACAATAGCAGAAAAAAAAAATCTTAGAAATTTAATATTTAAAAAAGTAACCATTACGTTATACATAGTTATATATATATATATATATATATATATATATATATATATATATATATATATATATATATATATATATATATATACACACACACACACACACACACACACACACACATATAACTTTATATAATATTTATTTTTCTTTATTTTACATAGACCATTGGTAAAGAGTATTGTAGTAGTATATATTATTTTTTTAAAATAAAGTAATATCACTCCCAGGTATTTTAGGACGATGTCCATATAAGGAGCTCCATTGCCATTCATAATGGCATTACCGGAAGACAGAGAGGCTAAGAAATACAAGGGGTGGGAGAGATCAAAGAGTAAAAGAGAGACAAAAATAGAGAGTGAGAGAAAATATAGAGAAAGCAGAACGAGAGATAAAATAGAGATTGATAGAGAGAGCCTAAGAGAGTTGGAATCACATGGAGGCACTCCTGAGGTGCCTCGAAGATTCTTAACATGTCAACATGTTGCCTGACAAAGGAGACAAAAAAAAGTTCATTAAAAAAATCATTGAAGATAAGAGTTTTCCTACTATATCTCGATTCAAGTTGCATTACACTCCATACATTTCAAGTGCATCTACTACATTCACATTTTCTTTTACTTTATTCTACATTATTCTACCATTTTTACTTTCCTTTACTTTACTTGTTTGCCCAAGGTCTTAAATCATGCAAAGTAAAGCCAAGTGTTGAATATTTTCTTTTACCTACCTAAAACCTCCGGCTCTACAAAGTAAAGTTAGTTGACATTTTATTTCATTTATTTCATTGTTGTTTTATTTGCCTACCTGAAGGTACTTGGATTTACAAAGTAAGTTTAGTTTGCATTTCATTTTATTTAGTGTTTTTTTACTTTATTTGCCCACCCGGGCCAATTAGGCTCAGCGATGTAAGGCTACACAGTTACCTTTTTCCTATTTTTGTATGTCTGGCCGTTATGGGTTATGTGAAGCATGACCAAATATAAAGTATCAAACTTCTACCAAATCTGTCGAAAAAATGTGAAATCCTATAATGTAGAGATCACCGTTGTGCAAGTGAAAAATGGTGCCTAATCTCTTCCCCTTTTTTTTCATCGAGGCCCTTGTTCGGAATTTACAATCGCAAGCCAATCATATGAGTAAATTGAGTTGGGAAATCATGAGATTCCCAACCCTTAAGTGATTCTATAGTTTCTAGCCAACTGAAGATTTTAAGCTTCATTTGGCTAGCGGCGACTCCAAACCAAATACATTTCTACACCTGAGTCAATATTATACTCCGGTGGCACCAACAAATCAAGACAAAGACAAGAAAGTGAGGGCACTGCTCGCGTGGGGTGCATTCATAGTTGTTTTTCTAGATAAATAGCATAAGTTGAGTCCTACTCACCACCCACAATATATAAAGAATGTGGCTTCATTTTTGGGGTTCATACCGTAAAATGAGATGGCAAAGTGGATGGATGACACAGATATAAAACATATACATCACAGTGGGCCCCACAATCATGAATCCTCCATCCTCAGTGGTTTAGGTGGGTCATGAAAAGTGAAATAATTAAGAGTGGATAACCACCAATGACACCTTGTCTGTTCATGGAGCCACCGAAATGTGCTTCAGACATTCGACCTACACAAGGGGCCCCATAAAATGATCTAGATATAGCGTAATAGGTGCATGGATTAAGAGAAGAGACCACCACCTTCTTTTAAAAAAAAAAATCTTCAATGAATAAGGAGAAAGAAATCTCTAAAATGAGTGAAGAAAATTTAAATTATTGATAAGAAACTGCTTATTAAACATATGATATGCTTTGCACAAAAAAAAAAAGCCCTAAATTCTTAATTTTACTTGAAATAAGGTACTTTTAGAAATAGTAAAAATTACTAAAAATAAAAAAAATAAAAATAAAAATAAAAAGCATTTGATTTGACTAAAACTCATAATAACCCTTAGATGACTAAAACAAATATTGTGGATTACAACTGGAGTATTAAAACCATAAAAGTGGAAAAGAAATTACTAAAATATAACAAGGTTTAACTTAAAAACCTAATTGAACCCCTAAAATAATTGAATTTAAGTTGTTTTGAAGTCGACTAGTAGTGTTATGTGTTGTACAAAGGTAATATGTTAATCTTAACCATTAATGATTCACTATCTTGTCTATAGATCATGATGACCATAAGTCTCGTGTGGACGTGTCATCAATATCATTACTAATATGTGTGTATATCTTAAATCTTACACAAGCCTACATTAAAAGATAGGATTCATTTGGTTGTCCTTGGGAACTTGAGATTGGACATGGTAATCACTATCATGCTATACGAATCTCGGCATCATGTGTTCCAAGACCACCTAGAAGGTTGTAGGACAAACTCATGATTCATATTAATCTTATGTGGTCATTTCATGTGAGGAAATCAATGACAAATTAAGATGGAGGGCTTCCGCCATCAGATTCAACGATGAGTCAATGTGCCTGTGCCCTACCTCACGTGGAAGTGTATTATGCCATGGGAATGGGCTCCTCTATTAGACCTATCGACACTTGTATTAGAGGATCAATTCATCTCTATACCAAGAGACCTATCATACTTGGATTATGATCAATGTGTATGTACTAGCTTAGAAATCATTAGACCTAATGAAGTGTAGGAGTTTAAGCTCCCAATGTGATGTGCTTTGGCCCTCATAGAGGCAATTAAGGGCCTATTTGGATTCGCGTATTAGGATGTATTGTATTGTATTGTATTCGGGTGTTGTTCATGTATACATTGGACAGATTTCAGAATACATCCAAATCAATCAGATACTAATTAATGTTTGGATAGGAGGTATTGTTTGGCATAGTATATAGTACGTTATACAGATCAATGTTTGGATAGAATGTATTATGTATGTGTATTATACAATTATACAAATTTCAATACAACATGTACGAATGGTCAACCCACGTTTTTTAAGCAATTTCTCTACTATATCTCAGAGGACCATTGAAAAAATATATTCTCAGAGGACTATTGAAAAGAACATATTCTCAGAGGACCATTGACTTGTAAATATGCATATAACAATGTTATCAGTGAACATCTTCTACTGATAATCCTGATAGTTAGCAAGGGATACATAGCTGAAAATGGACAACATGTTATGAAGAGAGATTCATCTTCAAATGGCCTCATAACTCCATAATATGCAGTAAAAAATAGTGCAGATGTCCAGAAAAACGATTTTGAAGAGTTATACCTCAGACAGATTGATTGAAACTAGCAGAGCCTTAGGAGAACAGAAACATTTCCAGATATAGAAGGTTTCGAAGAGATGAGACGATTTAGGGTTTTTATAAATAGAAGTATTCGAAATATCAAACTATCTGCAATCCACTGGCGGCATCACACCCAACCTACAACTTAGAAGATATGCACCCGTCCTTTCCAAAATCCCAAGTAGGATTCTCTCCTGCTGAGATTTCCTTCATTTTCTCCCTATCGACAGCATAGGCGTAGCTGGACAGGGAATAGGGGTTTCACAGATACGGGTGTATACAACAGACCGTATACACGCCATCCTCCTCCAGAAATTTCGCACTCGAGGAGGGCGATACAGAAAGTCTATCTGAATATGGTCATGGTTACATGCCAGATGCACGGCAGTACCATCCGGAGGAATGAGATTCATACCTGTAGGGTCGTCCTTCCGCCGGACAATATAGGGTGCTGCGGCACGATTCGAAGAGCAACGAAGAAGAAGGTTATACTGCCCACTGTTAGTTATAATCAGCCTTCGGAGGAGAAGAAACTGTATGGAATGGCAACATGCAACCTCTTCAGTGACGCTTAAAGAGGCCGTTGGTGTAGAGATCTCTTCTTCTCCCCCGTGAGATAACTCCATTCAGTCATCACAAACGTTTCTTGAGAAACTAATACAGTGCATTGATTCGGGAGTAATGACGGCAATAGTGCATTCTGACAACATTATACCGTCGTTTCGTTTTTTGGAAACAGTATGTATTCGCGCGCATAGGATACCAGCTTGTTCAACTCCAAACCAAACGTTGCAAATGTCACATCAAACCCTATAATACGATACAATCCTGTCTTATACGCGAATCCAAACAGGCCCTAAAGTGGTTCATATGTGAGTATTGTTGATTCCATGCATTGGGATACAGTTGAGGTTCATATGATCCAATAAGTGATCCCATCAAGATGTGCATGCGAAATTCAATCTTACCATCAGATGCATCGTCACACATTAGTCTTGGGTTCCAAAAATAAAGTTGTTTTGTGATTCAAGTGGGTTACACCAAAGGAAATGGTTGGGAGAGGAACGCCCACCGTTGATTTTTTTTAGGGCCCATTGTGATGTGTATGTGAAACCCACTCAACCATAAGATGATTCATACTACTTTAGGCCCAGCCATCAAGGGAAATGGTTTGGAGGGTGCATGGACACCCCCCTATAAACTATTCACGATCATATGATTCACCTAAATCATGGATGTGGGTTATTTTTGGACCTTGGGCTTAACATGGGTTAACGCATTTGATGGTCATAGTAGAATTCACATGCACATCACCGTAGGGCCCATCCCCAGTTTGATGACACGTAAGGTCTATTGTAGCACTCCCTGTTTGAGACAATTTTCACGGGGAGAGAGATGTTCACACATAACCAGTTGTATGTCCAATCGGTAGTGCATGAGGCCCACCATGGTGTTTCTGTAACATCCAACTGGTCCAGCAAGGTAGTCCCATTGTGAAAATAAGATGCCCCAAAAAATTAGATTCATCCAATTGTTGTGGGCCATGCCGTAAAATACAATAAACAACCACACAAAAACCTCTACATTCATATGAGTCCCATGGGTCCCATCCAATGGTTGGATGGACCTGACTTTTAGGGCATCCCATATTCATGGCAGGTGTACAAGGCCAAACAAATACCACAATTGGGTTCTACAGATAACCTTTTTTTTTTCCCTATCACAGGCACTCACACACCCCACACATGCCTTTGCACTCACACCACAATGGGACTCTTATAAGTCTACCACTGAGTCATAGGGATGCAGGCGAGTCCCACAAACAACTAGTTGTATGTTAAACTAGTTGATTAGTTAATGTTAATAAATGTTTAGAGAGTTATTTGATGTCACTTTGGCAAAGGAGTCATGGCCCAAGTGGGCCCCACCATGGTGTTAATGTTAAATCCACCCCAACCATTAGGTGTATTACTCCATGTTAGACACAAGATCCTAAAATCAGCCTCATTCGTGGTTAAGGTGGACCACGCAAAGGCTTAGATTTTGGTATGGCATCTAATGGTGGAGTGGATTTTGGTATAATCATCACAATGTGCCTGTAAAATCAAGGGCGAACATCTCTCTTCCAACTTTTTCCCTTAGTCTGTCCCACTTGAATCACATGTCAGCCTGATTTTATTTTATTTTATTTTATTTTTTTGCTCTAGACCAAACACAAGATTATACATCTAATGGTAAGAGAAAAAAGCACAGTAGGCCCCATAAAAAAATCAAGGGCCAGGCATAGGTAAAACTCTAATGAGGTCTCAAATCCATAGGGGCAAGACCAGAGGTTAAGCTTCAAACCAGCAGATAACTTCAAATTGTTCATGTGTATATGACATTCAACCCCGTTACAAGAGCATCACCTTTTGAAAAACTCAGCAACAACACCCATGGGATGAACGGACTCGTGTTTTGCTATTTACTAACATTTGGACATGGTTTTACATGGAATGGACTACTTAATGTGCATACTATTGATCTGATGATGGGGCCAATCTATTAACAGGGTTGGATGTCACGTGCACTTAATACTTTAGAAGTTACCATATGGTGGAGTCTAGCTTAGGTCCAACTGCTTGGATTTAAGAACCCTTCTTTTTGGGAATACATAGCTTTTATGGGACAGGTGATTCGCAAGCCCACCCTTGATTTGTGAGGGGCCCACCATGATATGTTTATAAGATTCACTCCAACCATTAGATGCGTAATCTCATGTCGAGCCTATAGCCAAAAAATCAAGCTGACTAATGATTCAAGTGGGCCCTATACAAATCAAGGGTGGATGTCTTTCTCCCAAGTGTTTCCAGGCCCACCTAAATCATTGGTCGAGCTGATTTTTTGGCTCTAAACCCAGCATGGGATTACACATCTACACATCTAATGGTCAAAGTTGATCTCACATACACACCTTGGAGCCCATCACAGATCAAGGGTGGGCATCCCTCTAGTTACCTGTTCCCAAACAATTCAAGCAGTTGGATGGCAAATAAACATCATGCAAAAGATATATGTGTGCTCTCTCTTTATCGAGGAGGCTTTAGATCAAGCTGATATTTGTGTTTTACCTTTATCCAGGTCTGTATGACCTTATGAACAGGTTGGATGGTAAATAAACATCATGGTAAGCCCTAAGAAGGTTTCAACGTGTCATTGTCACCACTGCTTTCTATGGTGTGGTCCACTTGAATTTTGGATCACAGACCACGTCATGTTGGCTAATGCATGATTGTAGTTGACATGGGGGAGGATTTCATGTGGATTAGGGCCCCTTTGGATACCACCAAGTTACTTTTTTTACTTACAGCAGTAGATAATTAACTTATTTGAGATAAGTGAGTTTGATTTATGATCAATTATAAGTAGCTTTTTTATTTAAAGTCATTTAATCACTTCAATTTAATAAATAGAAATCAAGATAAGCTACTTAAGACATAAATAGATTATCTTAAGTAACTTGCAATCCAAACGCCTCCTTTATCACCCATTGATGTGTCACAATGCACCCCCTGCACCAAGATGAATGGATTCCCCAAATGTACGGGATTCTACAACATATGAGCCATGCAATGTGAATTTTAATTCAGAGCCTTTAAACATAATTTTACACTGATAGCAGTGGTATGGCCCACCTAAATCTCTGGTCCGACTGATATTTAAGATCCATTGTGAAAATGTGGCAGCCCATCTGATGGACGGAGTGCACCTTATGCACTGCATGACCATCCATAGTTAGGTTAGCACAGTTCATTCTTCAATGCCTGCTTGCTAAGGGCCCATTTGGATACCACCAAATAAATTACTTTTTCTACTTGCAACAGTAGATAAGCAAAACTTATTTCATATAAGTAAGTTTGGTTTATGATTAGTTATAAGTAACTTTTTTACTTAAAAAGTATCAGTTAAAAAATTTAGCTTTTCTACTTTTCATAAGTTACTGAAGAGAGGGGTAGGAGAGGAGAAAGAGAGGCAAAGCTGATAAGTATGTTGTTTACCAGACATGTATATCTTCTTAGTAAGTAGAAACTAAGATAAGCTACTAATGGCATAATTAACTTATCTTAAGCAACTTACAATCTAAACGAGCCCCAAATGATATATTTGTTGGCACATATATTGTGTGAGGTTCGTATTGAGGTCTGTTCAAAGTTGAAAATAATACAAAAATTAGAGAAGCAAAACATTAATAAAATTTGAAATCACAGAAACCAGAAAAGAAAAGAGCAAAATCCACCCTCTATTTTTTATTATACACACACACAGCTTCAGCATATCTGTTTATTTATTTATTTATATATGTTATTTGTCTAGGATAGATTTGATCCACCAGATGCCTTTGGTGTCTTTTGGGGTCTGATCAACATCTTCAGGTGGAGGGTTGGAGTGACTTGTCTTGTGAAGTTTGCTGACATCATAGCCTTGCTCTTTGGCCTTTTCGACCAGTTGCATGTATATCTCTTCATCCATGTGGTTCTGCCTACACAATATCTGACAAAAAAAAAAACTTCAAGCCCTGTTTTGGATCAAGGAAATGAGAATATAAGATTTGCATTGAATTTGGATTTTGCAAATTCAAAAGTCTTACCATTTGGAAGCAAACTACAAAGCCTTTTTGTTAATAAAAAAAATCTCTCCTTTGAGAATTTGCCGAGTCTTTAGCTTTTTTTTTCTTTTTTTCCTTATCTATATTTGTCTCAAGTCCATGAATTTATGGAGGTGTAGATTCTGAAAATTCAAATTTTTGGCAAATTCACAACAAAAGAAATAAACCAACAGGAAGTTTGAAATTCATGGGTTCCACAAATCCTGGATTCGGGAAATTCATAAATTTGGCAAATCCACAACAAAGGAAGAAAACAAACAGAGATATTTAAATCCATGGGTTCCACAAATCCCTGTCTCATATATCTCACACTAAGCAGCTCCTAAAAATCCAACTGAGAGAAAGACTAGTACTCTAGGCAGTTTATTAAATTATCCACAGGCAAAAAGGAATTGTACATGGGATGTAAGGAACTCAAATTGAATAGTTCAAATTGTATGACCCACTTCTGATTGAATATCTAGTTGGTGTGATTTTTTATTTTTTATTTTTATTTTATTTATTTATTTTTTTTTTTTTGTGGATGGTCATCAGAATGTTATTGACACGCGTAAATATGTATCGATTTGATTATGTTGAGATTTTCAATGTTTATATTATATGCATAGGTGTGATTAATTCGTGATAATTTATACATAGATATTCAGATTGGCCATCATGCTAAGATGTAGCCAACATTTACCGATTAGAAGTTTGGTCTGCTTCACTCCTCGTGGACCATTGTACTGGTATGCACAATGGGAGCTATGTGTACTGAGATGTATGTATGTATTTAACTGAATTTTTGAAAGAATCAAAATGAGAACTCACAAAAATCGGCAGGATCAGCTCTGTACTTAACTAAATCATATAAGCCTATTTATAGCAGTGAGAATGGATCATTGGTTGATCTAATGGATTGCCTATGAGCCGAAGAACGTCAATCATTCACGACGTGTGAATTGAGCCACACATAGTGCAAGACTAATTTACCGAAGAGCAATTGACAATTTACAATCCAATTGTTGTGTGAGTATGCTGGTCTTGTAGAAAACTCAAAAGTCCTTATCATCCTACACTACTTAGCAAGGACGTGATGAGGTGAAGAGGTCATGTGCACAGATTTGGCTAGGTCAAAATCACATTAGCAAAGCTGCCAAATCAAGATTAAGTCACGTAGATGAATTAGAGGAAGATCTTAGATGGTCACATAGTGGCAATGATGTTCACAAAACTTATCGAAACCGTTGGATCAAATGGATGATTGGATTTTATTGTGAACAGTCGTGAAAAATATGTTTATATTATTATATTAATACTTTCAACAAGTTTTAATCGATAAAGTTTGCTAAAGATTTTTAAAAAAATAAAAAATAAAAAATCATTCAATCTCAAAAGTAGATAAGTATGTGTTACAATTGGAGCATTGGGATTTATGCACGTGCATAGATAGAATCCAACATGCCAGATTGAGTGTGACCAGATCAAGACCCTAGGACAAGCTAATCTCTAGGACAAGAGATTACAGACTAGGTAAGTCGTTCCTTGTCCACTTGTGAGTTTGGTGTGATATCATCCCCTAAAGAAAATTATAGTCTTCAAGGCCTAACACTATCTATTTGATTACATGGTGTAGATTGGATTTCCTCATTTGAAGGGAGCATGATACTAGAGTTGGGCACGGGACGACTCAACTCGTCCGACTCGTTTGGACCCAACTTGATCCGAACCAAATGGGTGAGTCGGTCCAAACTGAGTAGGCTTCGCCTGATCCGAACTCAAATCGAGTCGAGTCAACTTGGATTCAAGTGTGTGTGTGTGTGTGTGTGTGTGTGTGTGTGTGTGTGTGTGTGTGTGACCCTAGTTTTTAAGTATTTCTAAACCTAGCCACCTCACCCAACCTCGATCCGAACCCAAAGTCTCTCTCCCTCCCTCATCATCCTCTTCCTCTCTCCTTCCCTCATCCTCCTCCTCTTCCAAATCCGGCATCCACCCGCCACCATCACCACCCTCCTACTCCTCCTCTCCCTCCCTCCCTCCCTCCCTCCCTCCCTCATCTCTCGATCCGACTTGGTGCCAACTCGACCCGACTTAGTTCTTTTGACCGGTTCAGTCTCGGTCCGAATTGGTCCAGGGCATACCGGACTCAAATTGGGTCAGGCATGTTGGACTCGGTACCAAGTTGGGTTGAGTTCGGGTCAAGCATATTTCAAAACCAGATTGAGTCAAGTCAGCCCCAACTCGGTCCGACTTGACTCGATGCCCAGCTCTACATGATACTTCAATAACCTCATTATCACCATAATATCAAAGATATTCGAGTATATGCTTTAATTAGGATTTCTCCGTGATAAAATACTATAAATAGGTGTAAGATTTTGGTTTGAGATACTTCTCTCCTCTCAAGCCCTAACCTTCACAGAAATACTTCCCCTCTTAGAAACTCTATTCTACTAAATCTAGATATCTCATTATCTCTCTGCTCATTTTCGGACAACAAAAAATATGATCTCATTTATGCATTTAAGGTACAAGGCCAAATTGTGCCGATTAGGAGTGATAAGGTACAAAACAATGATTGTAAAAGGGCAAGGGAAAAGCCTAAAAGTACATGGATGGAGATGGCAAGAAAACAAAAAAACTTGCTGACTTACAGGTTACCTAAAGTTATGACCCTTGAAACAGTGAAATAGCACGACAGGCTTTGAAGCCAAGCCCAATTGATTGAGATGAGGCTTAGATGATCATCATCATCATCAGTCAATATGCATGCACCGATCAATGGTTCAAATCGATCAACCAATCTAGGCCTGTTTATTTTTCCAGCTCATCCGTAAATAAGTTGTAAATGAGTCATTAATATTGCTTCCCTCATATGAAAATGGAAATAGCCTATGAATTCCAAGTCTTGTAAGCCTGTTTGTTTTGTCGATTCTAATATACGAATTGGGAGTTAACCAAATCTATCACACACCTTATCACTTGTATGCTATCAACCATTCACTCTAAAAGTTTTCTGGTGGTATGTTTGCTACTTCCAACATTTAAACACATGACCTTATGCTTTGATACATGTCAAGTAAGTATTTACTCTAAAAGCTGTCAAAGTGTATCAATGTATATCAAGGGACTTAATTACTCACGGACATAATTTAAAAGAAAAAAAAAAAAATCAACAACTTACCCAAAGATAACTTCTTGAAGGTTGTCAATCAAAGCGTACTGATAATCGCCATCAATGTACAAGACCCAATAATCTCACGACTGGGATGATAGGTAGGAAAGGTGGTACATAGAATTTCACCTTCAGCTTGGCTTCTTAGCTTGATGGGTTAGTTTTGTAAGCCGTCCCTTCAATGTATTCTCTCCTACTATCCGTCCATGTCTCATTAACTACATGGACCGTACCATCCTCATTGAGTTTGTACGTAGCTCTTGTATCTATCCCATTCTTGGGCTGGAATCTTGATGGAAACGAAGCTATCTCGTACCAACGGCCCATGGATCCCTGCAAATCCAGGCCCTTCACTACATCCATCGCTTTACGGGCCATTAATGCTTGAAATCTAGAGAGAGGGAAAGAGGGGGATGTTTTTGAGAATATTTGGATGTTGGGAAGTGAAAAAGCGTGTGAGTATTGACAATAAGAGGGTTGGTTATATTTATGGTTTTTGTAGGCGGTGACGTGTGAAATTTTTGGCCTAGCACAAAGACGAGTCTATACGTGGCATGTATGTGAGGTATGATACAGTAGATTCGGGAGTATTAGTACAAAGAGCATTCATCTGTCTATATCATACACGTGCAATAATAATTTATAAATCTGATCCGTTCAATTTATAGATTATATAATTTATGATTATATTTTAAAAAGAAGATTCTGTTGAATGGTCCTATCCATCCTTTCTATGACTGAAATTTGACCACTGAAATTTTATCTTTAGAATTTTTGCATATAAATCAAGATAGACTATTATATATATTTCAATTCAAAATATTGGGCTATTTTCTAGTGAATGGACGGACTAGATTTAGATACCATCTTTCGAAACGTAGAGTGTGGAAAGAGAGGTCTACTGTATTCCGGTTCTTATTACGTCGTTTTTGCTTGAAGAAAAAGTAACGGATGAATAGGAAGATTCTGGATGAAGAAATGAGTAATTCAGGAGCTGCGTGTTGGGAACGTATATGCGCTTTTTTATTTCGGATAATTTGGCTATCTAGACCGTTGGTATGCTTTAATCAAAAATTTTAACCGTAAATATATTTCAATCTAACTATATTCATTCCGATTGGAGATAAATATTAGCAACTGTCCACAATCAACTTTAAAATGACCAAATATGGTTGGATATAATATTATTTTTATATACACTCCAGACAAATGATCAATTTACATTAATGGAGAATTTTAATGGTCCTTATTTCTTAATAATGGGGTAGAAGATCCATGAAAGTACGTGTATAATGCTCAAAGATGAAAATCCACGTACCGAAAATTTTCTCTTCAGCTTTAACGGCGGTGCAGGATGGATCCGGACAGCTGAAATGTCAGAGCGATTCGCGCGTGGTCGATGGAAGAAGCGAGTCGCCGTGCATATGCCAGATGTACGGTGTTTGCCAACTGACACTGCCTATCAGATGGACTACTGGACGGTGCTCTGTGGCCCCATCATGATATTTGTGTTTTATAGACACCGTTCGTTGATTTTTCCATAAAACAAATTGACGTAGATTCAGATCTCGTTTGAACCACCGTAGATTCAAATCTCATGTGAACCACACCGTAGAAAAAACTGGTGATCGAACGCCTACCGTTAAAAGCTTCTTATAGGCTACAAAAGTTTTGGATTAAACTGATTTTTGTTTTTCCCTCCGTTGAGATTTATGTGACTTAATCAACAAGTTAGATGTCAAATAAGCATTATAGCGGACCTTAGGAAGTTTTCGATGGTGAGTACTTAATCTCCGGCCTGTGATTTGCCCCCGCTATTTCATCTAGATTTGTCTAAGCTCGTAACATGTGAGATCTTGATTTCGATGGTGGTCGGTGTTAACAGCATGTTATTTCCGGAACGGATTGGCTACTCCCTCTGACACCAACCAATGGCTGGTGGTCGGTGCTATGCCATGATGTTTGTGTTTCATCCATGCCATCCATCTATTTTTACGGATCATTTTACAGTATGATTCTAAACGTGAGGTCTATCCAAATCTCAAGTGGACCACATTACAGGAAACATGTTGAATGAGGGTCGACCATTAAAAACATTTTGGGGCCATAAAATTTTTGGATCAACCTGATATTTGTTTTTTTATCTTCATCTGGGCTTTTTTGACCTAATCAACAGATTGGATGTCAAATAAACAGTATAGTGGGCCTTAGGAGGATTTTAATGGTTGATATCCAATCACTATTGTTTTCATGTGGTGTGGTCGACCTGAGATTTATATCCCTCTAATTTTTGGAATTAAGAAATAAAATAATCTTTAAAAATGGATGAAACACATACATCATGGTGGGACCCACAGAGCACCGAATGAAACACATACATTCGACCGATTTGATCCCATCTGGATATATTAATGATATTTATTTTTTTAAGTATTTTTTAGTATTTTTTAAAAATTTTAATTATTTTTTTAATTTTTACCGATCCGAATCGTGCCCAATCCAATCCAACTTGGTTTTCCTAACCAAGTCGAACTTGACTCACCATCAGCCACGGAGACATCGGGGGAGTAGCCAATCCGTTTCCCTTATTTCTATCAAGTGTGATAATTCAAGGTAAATAAGTATACATAAGTAATTATGATTAATTTTACCTGTTTAAAACAGGTGAGAAATTATATCTCCAAAACTGATCCACACAAATCATGTCATTGCGGGCTTAAATTTCTGAGCGCAATCCTGATGTATATAACTTAACTACATCATTCAACTTTTTCAACGGCACATTTTAGGATATGAATTCATAAATGGGTCAAATCTCGAGGTGGAGTGGGTACACTTTGAGAAACAGTCATATAAAAATGTGTTAACCGTTGAAAGTTATTTTCTCCTTAAAGCCTATATTGGTGTTTCTTTGTCATCCAACTCACTCATAAGGTCACAAGCCATGGATAAAGGGAAAACAAAAATAATAAATTGATACGGAACTTTAGGGGGCCCTCGAAAAGCTTTCAATGGTGGGAGCTCAATTCTCATTGTGGTCCACTTTAGCTTTAGATCTGTCTCCATTTTTGGCTCATGCTGTGAATTGAGTTGGTTAGAGGGATGACGATGTAGATAAGACATATATCATAATGGACCACACAAATTTAATGATTTTTTCCTCGGGTGATCGTGAGAATGCTATAAATGAAGGCAGCATTCAATATTAAAAATGCAGCTCGAAGTTCGAAGGTAAATCATTATTTTACCCATTTACCTTGAATTATGAAAGCAATTAGAAAATCAAACATCCCATGAGTCTCACTAGTTCCTTAGCTATGGCCTACTGTAGCTTTGGATGGTCTCATTTTTTATCCCATGTCCTATCATGATTGGGCAAACCTGATGGACCGAGTGGATCTGTCACATAGCTTTTACAAGTCCCATCGTGTTTAAAAGAAACGGAAGCGACGTGCTAACATGTCACTGGGAAATCCAACCCACCTCCACAAAATTCTCTCCCCTTCTCCTTCTTTTCCATTTTACATTCATGCCCACCTCACTATCTATCATGGTGGGCCCCTCATTTAGATTTGAACCATCCATCTGAGTAGATTGTTGTGGAAACCCAAAGCTCAACCATCTGCTGATCCGAAACTCTTTGTGCGACTTACTCAAACTACCGATCAACCTCATTTTTTAGCTTTCATCCTCAACTGAAGTGTAGAACCTGTTGGATAATTTAGATTTCTTTTCAAACCATCTCAGTGGACCCACACATAACTTCCATTATGCAACTATAGTCTGTAAATAACCCACGACTGTTATAGAGTCCGCTTGAAATGGAATCCATCCACTTCCAAAATCGAAGTTCTCCTTCAACGAATTGCCTGCCTAACCTCAACCGTCCATATCCTTAGGTTTAAACCTTTATCCAATAGTCAACAATGCTTTGGCAATTTCCTTTGTTATTAGCTGATCAACAAGAATCCATTTTTCCCATTATTCTTCATGATTGAGGGTGCACAGTCCAAACTCGTCCGACCTTCTCCTTCCGAATCCACCATGCAAATGGAATTAGAGCTTCAAAATTTTGATGTCTCGATATTCAGGGGACTAATCTACACCATCCATAAAGGTTTGTTTGAAGAAACACCCTACCTACAGAATATTGCCATTAATACGCCACCATTCAAGCCAATAGAACCTGCCATCATTTGGTCAGTTTAAACCATGCATTTAGACTCATATTGTTACATGAGGCCCACTGGATCAATACATAATTGTTGATGCAGAAATCTGGCCAGCCTTCCCTGGACCTTCGTGTACCTGCACAAGGGACAAACAAAGGAGACCCTGACTCATACAGGGGACCCTCTGATGCCTAAGTCAGGTAGGGAATACCTGTTTAGTTGAGTAATGGGTTTTAGGCTAGAGATTATGCGTACCTCTCACCATTAAAGACACTCCTATTTATAGTTGAGGAGAGGCGGTGGCGTAAGAGGGGTCTCATTATTTAACTGCTCGTAATAGGATTCATATCCTACTATAAGTCGTAAGGATCTTCCTAGATTCTCGACCGAGATTTCGGGCGGATCCGTATTACGGTAGGCTTATTAGATCTTCGGCCAGGATCTTGGACGGGCACAATTGAGATCAGGTCGGATCCAGTAGAAGTCAGGTCTCGCTGACCTGAGATATGCCGACCTGAGATATACCGACCTGTCTTCTTTGGAGAGCGGTCGGCCACTTAGGCCTGGGTGTAAGACCGAGCCCGACCTTGAACCTGTGTCGAGCTCGTCCCTGTACTTAGGCAAACTGGAGTAGAGATTGAACTCGTGGTTAGACAGATAGTGCTCTTGGCTTGTCGTAGTTGATGCTAGTTGGACCAACTTGCCCTCGAGGGCAAGTGAGCCATATGATAGTAGATTTCTCGACGGAAGTCATTCTCCTGTCTTGAGCCATATGATGGTAGATTTCTCCTGTCTCGTGAAATGCATGAAAATGACTGTGAAGTGAAGCGAACTGACCATGAAATGCATGGAAATGACCGTGAATCAAAACGGAATCACCAGGATTGACCGTGAAATTCATGGAAATGACCGTGAAGTGTAGGGAAATGACCGTGAAATGCATGGAAATGACCGTGAAGTGAAGGGAATTGACTATGAAATGCATGGAAATGACCGTGAATCAAAACGGAATCGCCGGGTTTGACCATGAAGTGCATGGAAATGACCGTGAAGTGAAGCGAATTGGCCGTGAAATGCATGGAAATGATCGTGAAGTGAGAGAATTGACCGTGAAATGCATGAAAATGACCGTGAATCAAAACGGAATCACTGGGATGGACCGTGAAATGCATGGAAATGACCGTGAAGTGAAGGGAATTGACCGTGAAATGCATGAAAATGACCGTAAATCAAAACAGAATCGTCGGGATTGACCGTGAAATGCATGGAAATGACCATGAAGTGAAGCAAATTGACCGTGGAATGCATGGAAATGACCATGAAGTGAAGGGAATTGACCGTGAAATGCATGGAAATGATCGTGAATCAAAACGGAATCGTCGAGATTGACCGTGAAATGCATGGAAATGACCGTGAAGTGTAGGAAAATGACCATGAAGTGAAGGGAATTGACCGTGAAATGCATGGAAATGATCGTGAATCAAAATGGAATCGTCGGGATTAACCGTGAAATGCATGAAATTGATCGTGAAGTAAATGAAATGAATGAAATTGACCACGAACTGATTGAAATTGACCGCGAAGTGAATGAAATGGATTTTCGACCATAGACCTGATGAAATCTTGAAAAATAACCATGTTGGTTGGCTAAAGTAGCTTACCCCAAAATCATATAGGGTATGTCAAGTAATTAATTTTGGTTTAGAAGATATTCTTGTTAAATGAATAAAGAAAGAAACGAAAAAAGAGAGAAAAAAAAATTATATGCTTATATATACATATTTTTATAAATATGTATTAGAGAAAATTGTACGTAGAATAAAGTTCTCCATGTAAAAAAAAAAAAAAAAAATAAATTCATAGATTGGCACAGACTACAGTTATGGCTACGGTTATAATCCGTAGCTATTGATCAAATCACCTACGATATATATTGAATACTCTTCGATATGTATCGAAAATTACAGGATTTTTGAGGCAAACTCGCTGGACAGTTCTGGACATTTCTCAATTAATCGAAAGACCTTCAATACATATTGAAAGACCTTCGATACATATGAAAGGACATATCGAAATGGCAGGGCTACAGCTCTGGCTACGGTTATAATCTGTAGCTACAAAAAACCCCGTAGCGATAAGGTCTTGGTTTATTTATTTATTATTATTATTATTTTATTTTAATTTATTTTTTGCTGTTGTAATCCCCACCGCTTTTTATGGGTCCTATTATGAGGTATGTGTTATATCCAAACCGTCCATCTATTTGACGAACTGGTATTAAGGCTCGAGACGGAAAAAAAGACAGATCCAGCTATCAAGTGGACCACACTGTAAAAGACTGTTGAGGGTTAAACGTCTACCATTGAAACCCTTTTAGGGGTCACAGAAGTTTTCGATCATTATGAAATTTGTTTTTCCTCTTCATCTAGGTCTTTGTGACTTTATGAATAAATTGGATGGAAAATAAATGTTATGGTGGGCCCCACGAAAGTTTTAACGGTGAAAATCAATTTTCCCACTACTCTCAGTTGATCTTTGGATATATATATATGTATATATATATATATATATATAATATATATATATATATATATATATGTATTAAAATGTTCCGAAATGATCTCGAAATATGGAAGAACGTCGTGGATATAATAAATACATAACTGTGGGGCCCATGTAAATTTGTTATCTTTTGAACCGTTCGTACAACTCGGAGTTCGAGGAACGTCAGCGCTCGTCTTCGAGAACCACCAATCCGCTTGTAGGAAAAAAGCAGGGGCATTTTCAACATTTGGCAAGTCGTCGTACATTTGGGGCTTATTCTTGAGAGGTAAAAAGAAGTGGGCTTTAAAATGTAAATAAGCTATATATGGGTCGTACGGTTGTAAATTCGTCAAAACAGTAAGGTCTTATTTCATTTTCCAGTGCCCGGGTAATTACCAATATTTTCCCATGTATTTACAAGATACTTGATTTGGCTACTTACTTTTTTGACACTGGAATCAAAAAAAAAAAAAAAAAAAGGATGTATATCCAAGACTCAAGTGGACTACACCATACCAAAAAAGGGAATGAATATTTACTATTAAAAACTTTGTAGGCCACTGCTTCTTTTGGCGCAGGCCACCTGAGTGTTGTTTCTACTTCATTTTTTGGTCTCATGCTTTAAAATATTATAAGTAAAATAGATAGGCACAACAGTTATATTAAAATATTATAAGTAAAATAGATAGGCAGAACAGTTGTATCATATAC